>CM067857.1:1288004-2576009 GCA_034642435.1 Megalocaria dilatata
GTTCCTTAATGAGCAAAATGAGTCTTATAGTTCTGTAATTGTTCTTACTTCGCTTATATTTCTCTATATTTTCTAAGCTTCACATCCGATCGATCGGAAATTTGATATTTAGAGGAAGAATAACGGTACACATGATCCTGCCAAATTTTGATTACAGGAATCAAAAAAATATTTCGTGAACAGCGTTAAGCGCTACAGAAATCGTAGCAACGGTCCTACGATTTAGTTCAAATCTAGCACTTTAATGTTAAATGAACTAATGCAGCATTTCCTGAGTTGCTTACAATTAGAAGATTTAAAAAGGAAATCGTGAATAGGACTGCGTTGAGCTTTATCGAAGCCATAGAAACGGTTCTACGATAAAGTTTAAATTTAAAATTTATATGCAAATTAACGACAAGAAGCTAATGCAAAATTTCGTGAGAATCGTGGTTGATATGAAATAGCTTTCCACCATTTTTGAATTCAAATATTTAGATTTATTAAGTCACGCAATTTAATAAATAGATGTCACAATGAGGATCAAAACAATGTTATCTCAACATTTTATTCGGTTCTTAATTTCTTAAATTCTATTGATTTTATGGATTATAATTCTTTATGTCATTTAATTAAAGAGTGATTTCCTAGATATGTTATGAATTCAATATGAATTATTTTATGAAGGCATTTCCGATATTTCAGATTTTTACTTACAGAAATATATCAATCAATTTTTGCTGTGCTTACAAAATCTTAACATGGAGTGAATAACTGAGTAGAACACTAAACCATACACAAATAAATTTCATTTCATTTGTGAATTGAGCTCCATCTTGTGTGAGAATCATCAAACTAAATGAATTGAAGCGTTCTTGGTCACATTCAAATTGGCGAATGCGCCGGTTGTTCGCATATACCTTCGCCATTTTGTAATGTAATCTGAAAGTAATACAATGATTGGTCTTTCATTCAGTGAACTCCAAGGAATGGATCTTCAGGATCCCTATAACAGTTCTAGCAACACGACACGGTAATCCGGGGATATTGTTTCCGGTGGAGACGGACAAACTTCATCCGTTAGACATGTATCGGGCGCGCGGTTGATTAGGTCATGCAGATGTTCAATTACCCACCCCATTGGCTCTGCGGGGTTATCGGCCGTGTCTATATCCACTCGGAGATTTCCCGGGACAGTTATAGAAGGAAAGATCAGCGGAGTCCATAGCCTCCCTCGATCCCAACCAGGCCACCTTCCGGATTCCGGGATATCCGGTGTAATTGATCTGGCACGAGTAGCCGATATCGGGACCTGGTCCGAGGCATCATGGGAGCCATTTTCCTGATATTCGAGCGCGAAGACGTGTATCAAGGAGGGCTGCTTAACGGCTCTACTGGGACACTGCGCATTTTCGCGGATAAATAAACTATTAAAAGTTTTATTTGAATTCGAGCGTTTGTTCTTTTCCGGGTTGGATTTCGTTTCCGTGAATTTCAGGAAGAGAACCGAATCAAAAGCTCTACCTGAACGTCGGTGCTTGAATGATTCATGTGTATCTTCGCAAATGGAAATTTTTGAGCGCAAAAATTTTCTAGACTTATCCTAATGTGAATAATTATTATGTTCATTACGGTTGATGATCAAAATTATTAGCTGCGCTATGCACTAAATTCCACAAAATGAATGTATACATTAGCCATCTATCTCTTTTATTTGGTTCGAATCAATTCTATTATTTTCTTTGGAGATATATAAAGCTCAAGCTACCAGAAGCCAATACTGGAAACTTGACGATTTACTTTGAAAAATGTCCAAAAATTGGATATTGGAAACAATTTTCCGTGTTTTGTTTCGATTTAAATTCATCCTTCTCTAAGAAAAAGAACCTTACTTGTTCATATAGTATTCAGGGAAAGTATCTCAAGGAGCGCACCCTAGCGGCTGCTCCGAGAAGCCTCGAGATTTCGCAGATAAATAAACTATTAAAAGTTTTATTTGAATTTCCGTATTTGCTCTTTTCCGGATGCGAGGATTGGATCCGGAGCAGGTCAATATAAGATGGAGAGAAAGGTGCTTGACATACATTATGTAGAGTTCTTTTCCTCGGACCCGGGAAGACTTGCTTACTGTTTTTATCGCTCTAAAGGGCAACGGTGCTTGCCACTGTGGGATGTAGAACTTTATACGGTGATGCTTTCCGATTTTTTAGCGGCTTATCATATTCAATGAGGGGCGACCCTTTTCGGTCCGGATGGTTTTTTAATTCGAGTGGGGTAGTTGTCTTTTGAGGGTCGACTTTATTTATGTCAGGAAAAGTCTATCCGGTTGCTATAAAAATCGGATAAGTTGTTTTTATTTCGAGAACGAAAGTGAATATATCTCTGAAAGTAGCTGAATGTCTACCATAGGGTAAATATTCAACAAAAAAGTACTGGGGTCTGGTTCCTGCCGCAAAAAAATATTACACAGAATCATCTAGGCATCGAATTAGTTTTTAGTTGAGGAATCGATTTCAGTTCTCAGTTGTGTCGAGAAAACGCCTTCTGTATCATTTCAATCGTTTCCGTATAACTCTGGCCGAGGTTGAAAAAAATCTAAAGCCCAAAACTTTCTTCAATATAAGGGAATAGTTTAAGTCTAAAATCATGTATCTTCCTTAAGAAATGGAAGAGAGCTCGTGTGGTCCCTGTATTCAAGAAGGGAGATGGCTCCCAGATTGAAAATTATAGACCAATTTCGATATTGTCCAATTCTGCGAAGGTTTATATGGACATATGTATTTCAAAGCTAGTTCATATTTTTCCACGGAGCAGAACGGTTTTGTTAAAGCAAGATCTACTGTGACTAACTTGGCAACAATCGCACAGTATATTATTGAATGTTTAGATGACGGAGGTCAGGTTGATGTGGTGTATACTGACTTATCACGAGCCTTCGACTCTGTCGATCACGATATTCTACTGATAAAGATCTCGTCCTTCGGTTTCAGTTCGGCATATGTGAAGCTCATCAGATCCTACTTGGAGGATAGGATAAATTATGTCTTCTACAATGGTTATATATCACTTGAGTATGTTCTTTCGTGTGGAGTGCCTCAAGGATCAAATTTGGGACCATTATTTTTTATCATGTATATAAATGATCTTCTCACTTCTCTTAGGTGTCCTGTTTTAGCGTTTGCCGATGACTTGAAGATCTACATGATAATACGCAGTCCTGATTATTTGGTGCTGCTCCAGTCAAGCTTGGAGTATATTCATAGTTGGTGTTTATGCAACAAACTCATGCTGAATATGGAGAAGTGTTTCAAAGTTACATTCAGGAGAAGGTCACATCGGTTGACTTATAGCTATCATATAGCTAACAACTATGTTGGCGATAAAGATCAAATATATGACCTTGGAGTCTTGTTTGATTCCACCTTCACTTTCATCCCACATATTGAAGAGTTGTGTCTGTCTGCTAGCCGCACTTTGGGCTTTGTGTTGAGGTGTGGCAGGGACTTCAGTGATCCTTCAATTTTGAGGAGTTTGTATTTCACGCTGGTCATCAGTAAGTTGGAGTATGCACACTTGATATGGTTTCCTATTTACGACTGTCACTTGGTATCACTGGAGCGCATTCGAAGAAAGTTTTTCAAATTTATGTTGTTTAGGCGGACTGGCATATATCCCAACCGTGATACTGATCTGTCTTTTATCATGGATGAGATGAGGATATCATCGTTGCTTGCTAGGCATGAGAATCAATGTGCAAAGTTTGCTCAGAGACTGTAGACCGTAAGGATCGACTTATTTTATCTGCTATCGAAAATAAATTTCAATGTTCCAAGATTGGCAGCGAAGTCTACATCTACTTTTTATTTGCGTACAGCTCGCACTAACTTGTCGAAGCTGGCACCGGTGAACTGTATGTGTAAATGTGCTGATGAACTTCAAGTGAATATATTTGGTTAGTTTTGTGAATTAATGATTATTTTATGTTTTTATTCATCACTACGTTGTATTATTCCGCATTATGTAACATGTTTCCCTGTAATTGGAATATTCCTGTTGGATAAAATTAAGAAATATATTATTACTATTATTGATATAAATGAAAACACCTATATAAAAGTATGAAATAAATTCGCATCAAAAATAAGAAAGTTGAGAATATCCAAACCAATCTACATTCACTCCATAATGAAATATAAAGTTATAACACTAAAGAACTCCATTTCAAGAAGAATCATGTTATTATCCTTCACATTTCTGACATAACTTCCAGTTCTCCCAACTTTTTCCATGAATATCCTTGTTAAAAATTCAGTCGAGGATAACTACTCCAAACTTGTTTCTCCCTTGGCCTCAGAATTGAAAACAAAGATATTTAGCGGTTGAAGAACGCCCAGTTCAGATGCCCGTAACGGAGAGTTCAGGACTCGTATACAAATCGCCGTGATCTACAATTCTAATCTGGGAAACTATCAGGTTTTGTATCTTATTCTCTAGCCTGGGGTCAGTTTCCATTCGATATAATTCTTTAAAAATAAATTAATTCTTTAGAGGTGTTTCAAAAAATAATTTAATTTTTATACTTGCAATTGAATATTTACATTTATCAAGATTACACTTATATGAATTAATTTTCATTTTATAGTAGGTTGGGGGAAAATCCATTATTTAAATGGCCATTCGAATCAACTTCACTTATGAATGATGAAAATCCATATTGAATAAGGTTATTCTGATTTTCACAAATTTTATGGTTATTTAATATAACAATTGTTTCACTAACACAGTAGCATCTTCAGATGGTTTCGTCGATTCCGTTCAGGTATTTTTGATGTTAAAGATGCACCTCGCACAGGCAGGACCGTCATCTAAAATATCAATAAAATCACAGAAATAATCGAAGTTGCCAAACCAAGACTAACGGCCAAGAAGGACTGTGCATTTGACAAGAATGCAGAGAAATCATTTATTATCAATCACTTTCATATGACCAAACACTAAATTCGTATCTCAACTTTCAACAACTGTACCGTTTAAAACTAGCCATTGACATAACCTCAAAGAAAATAATCCAGTGGACTTATGTCGTATGATCTTAGAGGCCAATTTGTTGGACCATTTCTCGAAATAATGTTATCGCCAAATCTTTATTTGAATAAATCAATTGTTATGGTAGCAGCATGAAGTGTAGCACCATCTTGTTGCAACCAAAACACTTCCGGATCGATACCATTCAAATTTTGAAACAAATAATCATTGATCATCGATCTCTAATGAACACCATTCACTGTAACATTAGCTCCAGCATCGTTTTTAAAGAAATATGGACAGATGATGCCTGCAGCATGTAAAGCACACCATACAGTGGATTTTTCAGGATGCAATGGAACATGCAGAACTTCTTGAGGATAGCTGTCACTCCACATACGGCAATTTTGCTTGTTTACATAGCGGTCCAGCCAGAAATGAGCTTCATCACTAAACACAATTTTACGATAAAAACATGGATCAACTGCAAGCTGTTCTAGGACCCAATCAGCAAACAAACGACGCTTATTATGGTCAAGTGGCTTAGTTCTTGAACTAGTTGGACCTTGTATGGGTGTAGACCAAAATCTTTACGCAAAATTTTCCATGTGGTGGATGCACAGAGTCCAACTTGTTGTGAACGTCGACGAATAGACAAATCTGAATCATCATTAACACTATGATTCACAGCAGCGATATTTTCTTCTGTACGTACAGTTCTTTGTCTTGTTGTTGTTGCATCGAGTAGAGAAAATGTTGTCCGAAATCTATCGATAGTGATAGATCCATGATAATTTGTCAATGCTTACTGAACAAAAATGTCAAAACAACATGGCCTCTACCCCGATACACCAAAATATTTATTATTCATATTAAATTATTATATGTTGTTGCTGACATTGTAAAATCTTGGATGTGTTCTTGTTATCATCATCTTTTCATCTGAACCTGCATAAATACTCTGTACCTTTTGTTAAGTTTCTTCTTACCTGAATATGAACCAATACTTCGGAAATACAGCCACAAAAATGGGAGATACACATATTTCAATATTCCGGTAGTTAAACGAACAAATTTCCAAATCCCTCTTTTAAATAAGATTAAGAAATCTAACCCTCTGCCACCGACCCCAAAATTCAAAGCAAACAACTGCAGCCGCCAGAAAACGCCTCCTCCTCCGGATCTGCATAACGAGGCCCAGGTTGGCCATCTACAATTCAAATCCCAAAAAGTTGCGGCACTACTCGCATCCCGCGAAACGACTTATTAATTTCCAGCCGGTCCTTGTCCGCCTTTGCGATAAAATAATTAAGATATAGCGAGTTTTGATGAGGAATTAATTCCCGATCCGCGCTGCAAGTGAAGAGTGAATAATCGGTTTGAAGGATCCTCCGGGTGCAGGACCGTTCGGGTGAACGGAGGGAATGCAATATATTCCGGATCGGTTGAGAAAATAATTATCCGGAGGAATTTCGCGGCGAGGGGATGGGAATTCTTCGTGCCGAAATTACCCTTAGATAAACAAACACTGGAGGGATCACGGAATGGTAAATAGAGTCGGGTGTTGTTTCGTCTTCGAAGTGCGGGCGGCCTTGAAGGAGGGACGGTTGCAAGAGGGGGAGTTGTAGTTAATGCCGACAGAAGATGGCGAGATTAAGCGTTACTGGTGTTTTTGTGGCTTCAAATTGAGAAAGTTCGCTCAATATTGCGACATTATTTACGAAACTCGAACTTCGATAATCTTTTCATGTTTTAACTTACCTAGATGGTATGTATTGAAAATTTACTATGAAGTGTTTTTGAATATTACAGATAACAGCTGGATTAGTTCTGCGGAACCTCTACAGATTTTAATATAAATAAATCTGGTAATTAACTCATATGTTCTGATAATATGTATGTCTATGAAGAATCAAAGGAACTTGGGCTCGTGACCGGAACGTCCGGGTTCGAATCCTGTTCAGGTGAAAAAGAAATTTTCTAGTTGGACGGGTGTAGGCCACCAATTAACTGTTGGGTCAAAAATTAACAGTGCTTTGACCTAAAAGGGTGTAAGATCGCAGTTAGAAAGCCTACCCAGAACACAACTGAACTCCTAACTTGCACAAGCTGAAAAAACTTCTGAGTTGATAATAATAATTATCATGTACTGGATAGTCAGAAGATTAAAATATTGTAAATTTTGATTTAGAAGACGAAGAACGATCTAGAACGTCACCAAAGTTTAAGGATGAAGAATTAGAGGCAAGGCTTAATGAAGATCTATCACAAACGCAAGAGAAACTCGCAAATACCCTAGCAAGTCACTCAATCAGTCATTAGCCAACGTTTAAAGCAATGGGAATGATCTGAAAAGTAGAATATTAGGTGGTGTATCAGCTAAAGCCAGGAGTTATCGAAAGCCATTTATTCACGTGTGAACAACTCCTCTAACGCTTTGAATTGTGAATGGCAATGAAAAGTGGGCTTCAATACTTCGGCTAACGTATAGATACCTCATCGTCATTTCAAGCCGAATATTCATTTGGAGAACATCATTCCGTTTGACAAGCTGTGGTGTATTATGAGCTGCTACAAGCGAATGAAAGGATCACAGGAGAGATCTACCGACAACAATTGATACGTTTGAACCGAGCATTGCGAGAGAAACGGTCGCAGTACGCCGACGGACACGGCTTCAATTATGATGAACTCAAAAAATGGATCGATTCATGGATCGTTTCTCCTCGCTTTTCCTAACAAACCTTATTCTTCAATAACCAATATCGAAAACGTCGCGGATTATTGATTGGTTTTCGCAGTAGCCGGACCGGGGAGTCCTTCCACAAAGCCGAGAGCACTTTTTACTCCAATTACCTTCATTATTTGGCCCCATTGTGCGAGGGCGAACGGCGAACGGCTCAGGCCTCTAACGACCAAAAGTGAGGAAAAAGTCGCAGGACGTGGCAAAGAAAACGGCAGTCGACAGGGCGGGGGGATGAGGGGGCGGTGGTCTTAAGTTACCCCGTGAATTACCTGCCAGTAAGCGACGCTCTGCACAATTTATCAGAGACCGTGGGGGAGAGGTTAACTGACTGCAACTCAGGCGGAAAATGGACCCGTGCCACCGACATGAATACCCTCTCGAATATTATCCGGTTATTTGTAATTATTATTTTTCTCTTTCTCTGCGAAAATATCGTTTTCGGGATCCAGAACGGCAAATTTGGGGCGAAATAGAGAATCAACTTATCAATGTCTTTAATCCGTGAAATTAGTGAATTTAGTATTGACCTATAATTTGTACGATGGTCTAGTAACGATCGATAACTTATTAGATGTGCCAGTGTAAAGTCAAACCAGATCAGCACAATAAAACTTGAATTATGATATAGATCATTTTGGAAAAATAAAAATAATTAAGTATCATTAAACATCTGTATTTGAAAGGTTGAAAGGTAAGTACCTTCACAAAGATATGCTAAATTTACTATCAGTATCGTACTCGACCGAGAAAAAGTCGATTTCAAGCTTTAAAAGCGAAATTTTCCATTGAAGATAAACACCGATCAGAAATGCCTGTTACTGTGTTCCATACTCAAAAATATCGATGAAGTTCATGATATTATTTCACCAGATTTTATATCTGAAGCACATAATAATATTCCATATGAATAGAATTTGGAATTTCTGCAAAATGGATTTCCAAATCTCTAAATGTTAACCAGAAATATAGATGGGTAAAAGTATCGCGTTCCATCTCAGCTTAATTTGAAAAAGATGTAGACATCTTAAGTTTTATTTTTACTTGGGTTAATTTTGACCAACCAGTAACAAAAAAGCAGTCGCTGAAATGAAGATACTCCAGAGCTTTGAAATTACACTGAACACTTTATGGGAAATAATTATGAAGAGGAGATGCAGAAAGTTATCTAAGGGCATTTCGCTTTAGAAGGACAATGCTATCTGACATTCTCGCTCTGATAGAGCCTCATCACAGTACACACCCCTTATCTTTTAAGTGTCTTGTGGTGTGTTCTTTCTCGTTCAAAGATGACGACGTCACATGCTTAAATTCTTTGCTCCTGTGATGGTGAAAGCTAGTAAACTCATGATACAAGGTGAAGTTGATGATAAGAGGTCAAGAGTAAGTTCACCGGTGAAATATACAGACCAAATGAAGATCTCATACAAATGTTGGTTTCTCAAGGGAGGCGTACAGTAGAAGACAGAGAAGCATGGCGAAAGGTTACTTTGCAACATCCATTAACGAATCATGAAGACGAAAACTACAAAAGATAGAGATATTCAGGAATAATACTTTTGCCATCTGCACTCATTCAAAATTGAAAATTACTATACTGACAATGTTGTATGCATGAAATGAAATCAAACAACGAAAATATGGTAAAATACTAGTAACAACAACAAAGTTCAACCTTGATTCCAACTCACATCTTACCAGAAATTTTCCGGCTACCATAAATCCCTCCTAGCCATAAATCCGACAGAACAACTGTGTCTGATTTTTCGAGGCGTCGGCCGTAGGAACAATGTGTGCATGCTCCTGCCCCGCCAGAGAGCGAACCTGCTGTTCGGCTGTTTAGCCGTCTGCTATGCAAGGATAATTGTTGTATCAGATTTATAGGGCTTGTACTTTGTGCGACCAGGAGAAATAATTCATTTGTCTAATTAAGTTACTGCGAATAGTTGGCTGTGTAATTGATGAAGAATTTCGTCCGTTGCGGGAACGCAATTTAGCAAAGAAGAGGAAATGAGGATAATCCCGCTCTATGTCGAGGATATAACGCAATAAACAGGAGATTGCGTCTTAATTTTCGCGAATGCTGGCGTAAGTCGAAATGTTTTCGACTGTTCTGATATTGGGCTACTTCAGCACTGTCTCAAAATGTATTCATGTTTGCGTTGTTGGAGTTTTGAATTGCGAAAGTATCAAAGAAGTACTCTATCATGAATTAACGAGTTGTGAGAACTGTAATGATCCCCAATCTGATAGTTTAACAGGTTCTCATAAGGGCTTCATCATACGGTAATAAAATTAAGATCTTATATTATCAAAATGAGAACTCGGCATATTCTTCCATGAACGCAGTTTTTAATTGCACTGGAATAAATTTTCAAAATATTCTAGATGATGATGTTGGCAAAATGTCATTTTAAATGGAAGCTTTAATTTGTACAAAGCTCAAATCTTAAATTATAAATTTTGAAGGTATAGGTATTCAAAGCTTATCCGAGGTTAATTTTACATATCTTAATGGAATGAATTGAGAAATTACTTTGTTTTCTATCACTTTTAATTATAACTGATATACAGTGACTCGAGTTTCGTAGTGTTTACTACATTTTCAAACTGAATGAACAAATTAGATCTCAACTATTATATATGCTGATTGTAGGCTTCGGCAGAGCTTCGAGGAGGGGGGTTTTCCAAAGTTCCGTCTGTTCGTTTAGTAGGTTTATTATTGGTACGTGCCTCTTATATTTTTCAATTTCTATGGATTCCAGGATGTCAATTTTTTTCTCTTTCGTTTCCACGTGCAAAATAACAAGGTTGTTCAATTCTGGGAACGTGTGATTTGTATTGAAGAAATGGTTCGCAAAATTGGAATTATTCTTCCGGTTCCTAAAAGCAGATTGATGCTCTTTGTACCTTTTATGGAAAGGTCGGCCTGTTTGTCCTATATACACACTATTACACTATTGACAACTTAATTTATAGACTCCAGAATTATTCAGTCGGTTCTCTTTGTCTTTCGGATTAAAAAAGAGATTAGAAATTTTATGGGAGGGTGTGAGAGCTGTTACTATGACAAAGAGAACCGACTGAATAATTCTGGAGTCTATAAATTAAGTTGTCAAGAGTGTAATAGTATGTATATAGGACAAACAGGCCGACCTTTCCATAAAAGGTACAAAGAGCATCAATCTGCTTTTAGGAACCGGAAGAATAATTCCAATTTTGCGAACCATTTCTTCAATACAGATCACACGTTCGAGAATTGAACAACCTTGTTATCTTGCACGTGGAAGCGAAAGGGAAAAAACTTGACATCCATAGAAATTGAAAAATATAAGACTACTAATAAAACTACTAAACGAACAGACGGAACTAACGAACGGAAAAACCCCTCTCTTCGAAGCTCTGCCGAAGCCTACAATCAGCATATATAATAGTTGAGATCTAATTTGTTCATTCAGTTTGAAAATGTAGTAAACACTACGAAACTCGACTCACCGTATATCAATAATAATAAAAAAGTGATAGAAAACAAAGTAATTTCTTATTTCATTCCATTAAAATGAACTATCACAAAGTAACGGACTACTCCATCCAATATTTATTACATATCTTAATGAAATTCATTATAATAATCAGGTCATGCTGATGAAATGTGTCTGTACTTAACACTTTTGACGTTTATCCACAAATTTTTGGTCCTAATAACTCTGTTGAAATTATTATAACATCACATACGTATGCCGGAAACATTTCATAAACTGAAATTGTAACTACCTCCTTGTAAGTACGTAACGCGTATAACAAGTATAAATTCTGCTGCTCAACATTTCGGCGAAACTCTGAAGGTATTAATTAAAGTCCTACTCCACGTCAGTAGGTGCGTTATTAAATGCTCCTGCATAAAATTCGGGAAGTTATTCAATAACTTCCAACTTATGACTGACGCCAAAAAGTTTCAGAAGATTAAAATTTCGGCATAGGTAACAGGCACACGTGCTTCCTACGTAATTTTTTTCGGAGCGAGTTTCAACTAGTACTTTGCCCGATTAGGGTAAGATATTAAATCTGAAGGAATCCGTCTCTATCTTCCGACCGGCACGACAATCTGGATCGAAATGAATTACAGCAGAGTATCAAAAGCTTAAGAGAAATTGGTAGCAGTCCTTGTGATAGAATTTTCAGCCAAAGTCCGAAATATAAATGTGTACATTATAGAATAGTTCACTGATGCCCTAAAATGAATCAATGCAAAAGTGTGTCATCAAATTCACGTAATATGCTGGTATTTTAGAGAAATCTAGGAAGAAAGGAAGGGAACCCAGTAAGTGAGAGTTGAGACAGTAAAATCATTAGCTTAAATTTAACAAATGATTTACATACTCGCGAGAAATTATTGGAAATTGATTACTTAAGACGAATATACATTCTGTCAAGAAAGTACCGGGAATTATCGATTTAAATCTGGCGGGGTAATGAGGCAGGTAAAAATTTTTAAAGAATTTGTTTAAAGTTTTGTGTTACAAATGAATTTTCGTGTGCCGATGCATTGAAAATGTTGCAAAAGGCCTTTAGTGATAATGCTCTATCGAAAACTCGTGCATATCAGTGGTACAGAGCCTTCAAGGACGGTCGTGAAGTGGTCAAAGACTTGCCTCGATAACGTCGATAAAATTAAGGAAAGGGTGCTGGAAAACCGTCGTACCAGCTTGAGAGAGATAGCACATGATCTTAATATATCCCACGAGTCCTCACGTACGATTTTGATTGATATTTTGGGCATGAGAAAGGTGGCCGCACGACTCGAACCGAAAGACCTGAATTTTTTTCAAAAACGTCATCGCGAACAGGTTGCTTCAGACATGCTGGATCGCTGTAATTCCGATTCTACATTCATGGAACGCATTATAACTGGTGATGAGACCTGGGTCTACGAGTACGATATGCAAACAAGCCAGCAATCATCGGAATGGGTGGCAAAAAATGAGCCGAAACCGAAAAAACCACGCCAAAGCCGCTCGAAAATGAAGGTGATGCTCATTGTTTTCTTCGATATCCGTGGCGTGGTGCACTACGAATTCGTTCCAGAGGGTCAGACGGTAAACAAGGAGTATTACCTAGGCGTTATGAAACGTTTGCGTGAGCGTATCCGTAAGAAGCGGCCAAATTTGTGGGCGAACAACTCATGGATTTTGCATGACGATAACGCGCCCTCTCACCGAGCTACGATTGTGACTGACTTTCTCGCCAAAAACTCAACAAACGTGCTTCAGCAACCACCGTATTCGCCGGATTTGGCTCTCTGCGACTTTTTCCTCTTCCCAAAACTAAAATTGCCCCTTCGTGGCACCCGTTTTGAGTCGATTGAAGCCATAAAACAAAATTCGGCGCGAGAGCTAAAGTCCATCCCGGAAAGCGCCTATAAAAAATGTTTCGATAATTGGAAGTGCCGTTGGCATAGATGTATTGGAGCCAATGGAGCCTATTTTGAAGGCGACCCAATAAATTTTGACGATTAAATTTAAAAATGTTGTTTTAATTGAAAATTCCCGGTACTTTCTTGACAGAGTAGTATAGTGGAGTCATATTGAGCGAGTTTACACAAGAAAAAAAACAGTGTTTCTGAGACATTCAACTCAATTTAATTTTGAAAAGAGACTTTTCAGATTGAAATTTATAGAGGTTTTCATGAAAAATTTTCTGATTAAAATTTTAAATAGTTGTAAAAAACTCTTCGAAGTAATTAATAAAGTGAACAAATACCTTGGCTTAAGTTTCACAAAAATTTAATATATGTTGTTGACATATATGTTTCGAATTTTATTCAACTCATTTTCAAAACTAAGAAGAATTTACTTAAATTACAATTTATATATTTCGGACAACAGAGGACAGTCACGGAGTTCTTTAAGTTGAGGTTGTTGACAGTAGGTTATACATGTTGACGATATTTGCTCATTTTTGAAAGGAGCTAGTTATTAACAGATGTCAATAATGGGGATAGATGAAATTCCAACTTATCATTTGTTATCGCCAAATGTTTTTTATGAACCGAAGGAATCTCCAGACTTTCGAGTAGGCCTAACTTTTTGCTTTTGTTAACGGAATGTAGAATTTCGGTTTTATAGAAGTCTAAGAAGTGGTTTTCTTTTATGCAATGGGCAGAAAAACAAGTTGTTGTTTTAATTTGGAGTATAGAGTGTTTAACTTCGTTTACTCTAATGCTTATTGAATAACCAGGTTGACTTAAGTAAAAAAAGGACACTCGCTACAATGAAATTTATATATGCAGGTTTTTGTTCCAATTTTCAGACAATCTTTGTTTTTATGCCATTGCATTAAAGAAAGCCACTTCATAGGCTTCGGTAAAACCGAAATTCTACATTGAGATGACAAATGCAAAAAATTGGACCTATAAGAATATCTGGGGATCTCTTCGACTCATAAAAAACACTAAATTCTCCTCAGTTTGAGGTTGAAACCCGAAAAATATATGTCAACAACATAACTTGAATTTTTGTGAAATTTATGCCAGGTGTATTTTTCTACCTTATAAATAACCAAAATATATCATCAAGTGATTTGCGAGAAATCAATAGTAATTTCTTGGAAGTAATACGCAATTTATGTTTACATATATACCAATAAATAAATATCAAATATTTACTCAGTAACTGAGTGATCATCGAAATAAACGCCCCAAATTCCATTTTCTTTTGCAAAGGTTAAAAATTATCGTCTGAATTTTACAAAAGCCATCTTCACAAAGCAAGGAACTGAAAGGAATTCCGGCTCGAATTCAATCATATCCTGCTATTCACTTCCGGGACAATGCAAATCAAAACTGAGAGACAAAAATGATTCTTCGCAAAAAATAACGGATTTAAAACTTGAAAGTCCGTCGCGTGAAATATCTCTCCTAAGGACCGCACGACAAAACGCGGGCCAAGCCATAAATTCCGCTACAATTGTTCCATTAATAACGGCGGCCATGACTCATTCCATTCCCGAAAAAGCGCGGGAAAAGGCGGAATCTAATGGATTCCGTCGGGAAACAAAAACTGCGAATAAAAATCGGCCAGGAACTTTTCGGTCGTAACTGTACACAATATCGGGCGTGAAAGAAGCTCCCCGCGAAAAAAGTCTTGAAAATTCGCATAATTGATAACCTGAAACAATACAGCCGAAGGGCGAGATAAGGCATTTGAATCTCCTGAAAGCGAACAATCGAAAAAATCTTTACGCGGGTATCCTCCCGGCATTCAATTAGGGCTCATTTCTGGATGGGGTAGGGATCTCATGATTCGAACATTGCAAATGATAACTTTTTCAGGACGATTACACCGCTCGCCCGATTCGAGCTTTGTTCTTCGCCGTCCGGGCGATTTTCGTTATGAAATAATGTGTATTTTTTATGATAATGGTATCTTTCCTTGCGGGACTCTTTGTTTTGCGTAGAACTTCTGTTCATCGACAAAGCGTTATTTTCATTAATGCGTTTTTTGGGATGAGAAAATTCCAGTTACTGATGTGGGGAGTGTTCATTTGAATTTGGAAATTGCAGTTCAAGTTATGTATTTTTAGCTCACATCTAATGATATCAGACTCCAAGAGAACCTGGAGATTTATAAATCGATAAAATAAAGGATGTGTAACATGTTGTTTCATCTTTAGGTACTACTTATTGATTGGAAATTGAACTCGAATTTTAAATATCGTTCCGATTGTTTTCCTGAAGAATGCGTTCATTTAAGGTGGATCAAATAATCATTTCCGTTCTTTTTCTTCCAAGATCTATTGGATTTGACAAAATTTGAAGAAAGTTCCATGATAGTCACGACTAATGCATTGGTTCAAATCCGAAAATTTTCAAGATACCCGGAAAAGTCTTTGAAAGCTGTAAGTTAAGTTTTTAGCTACTCTAAAAAAGTTTCAAGCTTCGTTTGAAAGCTCAAAATTCTAAAATCACAGACATTTGGGCAAATAAGCATGTAAAAATCCCTCTAGCTGGATTATTATTTGCAACTGATGAAATATAAATCTTTCGCAGTAAGCTTCCGAATTTAGGACATTTTTGACATATTATTCTCTCTTCCCCAAGGAAAACAGAAAGGCCAAAAATAGTTCCAACGACGACCCGTTTCATCCCCATGGATTTCTTGGATACCATAAGCCTCTTAGGGGTTTGATTACTCAACAGCAATTTGAAGGTGGCATCATCTGTCACTGGTTACACGCAGAATGGTGAAACTTGGATCAGCGCGTGACACGGGAATTAGAAAACAGAACTACAATATATCCCTTCTTTTGGTTTCTCCTCTTACATCAGGTCCAAGGAAGATTGGATACTATGTTGACTATGAATGACAATCTTATACTTCTAATTTTCCCTTGATGGATTTCGGGGATTCCTGGTAAGCTAATTCAATCCTTTCGGAATAAAAACATGGATATTAAAACAAATTGAAATATGTTTATCTTCTACAATTTTAATTTCAAAAAAATTTTTTATTCAAAAAACTTTTAGAATTGAATTAATGTCTAAAACAAGCACCGCTTACATTTTATAGACATATATAATCAAAACTCAATATATAATGTCAAATGGAATAAATAAACCCAACAGATATATGAAAGTCATTAAAATTAATAAATAAATATTTAAAGGAGACAAAATTTTGTCAATTGCCTTTCAAAAACATGAACACACTTAAAGGACTTCTCAAAGAATATAATTTATTTGAAATATTCAATATATTTAAATATTCGAATAAGTTAATTCAGAAATCTTTAAAAAATGCACTATATCTTCAAAAAACAAATATAATTCTAAGAAATTCCGTCTTCAGTCCTCAATAATATTCCAAATATCAAAATCAAAAACCTAACCTATATCACAAACACTAAAAGGACTAATGCTTCGAAACCCAGATCAACTTTATAAATCAAGATTTATCTATGTTCTAACAAAATCAAAGAACAGTGTGAGTTAATTCTAAGGCTTATTTAAATTCATTGACATTCCATAATGAGATTTATTGAAGCCAAAATATAATTATATATTATATATAAAATAAAATAGAAAGGCTTTTCACTTGATAGAAGAAATATAACAAAATTTGAATATTAAAACAAATTGAAATATGTTTATCTTCTACAATTTTAATTTCAAACAAATTTTTTATCCAAGAAACTTTTCGGGATAACTTAAAATTGTTTTTTTTTATAAATTATGATGTAGGTTGAATATTATCTATTAGTTTAAAATCAAATCGCAAAGCAAACATAAAGTAACAGAATATAACTGCTATGGTGCATGGAGCATTAAAACTCTTCGCCAAATTGTTTCCTTGAAATGATTATATATTGTTCGATATAATTTTAATTAGTATTCAGTAGAAATGACGTTTTCAAAGGATACTATTCTGAGAATATATTTCTGCTAAGGCAACAGAATAATCCGTTTCTATTTTTCATTATATGAAAGTTCAGAAATTGTTGAGTTTCATTTCAGTTGGAAGGATACATGTATACTTATATACCTTGAAAAAAGCAAGAATTTCAAGAAATATTATGAAATTTTCTCCCTTCCAGCGAAAAAAAACATGTGACGGGTTTCCCATCGAATACAAGTGGGGCCAACATAATTTAACGAACGCCACAGATTCAACCTCGACTGAATATGAAACTTCCATCAATTTTGAGGAAGGAAAGAGACGAACTTACTTACAATATAACCCGCGAGAGGTCGGAATGGAAAAGAAAGCTTATATAAACATTCATTTTCAATTCCAGTTAGAGTGTAGGGGACTTTTTCATCTTGGCGGTCCGGAATATTGCTTTCGTCATCTAACGACTTTGAGCAGAAGCCGTTTCAGCGGCCACAATGAGAAGAGGCGAGGACAGGAAGTGATTAATAATTCCTGAACGTTTCAATTAGCAAAATGAAGACAGAACTCTTCTTAATTTTTTTATAAGGGAACCGCAAGTTTTTCACAGAGAACAGGACCGACGCGTTAAGGTCAGTCATTAATTTCTGTGCAGGAATTGAAATCGGAGCGGGAGTCAGGGCAGAAGTTCAAAGAAAACTGGATGGAGTTTCGCTGAAATGAAAATATATGGTGTAGGGCAGTGGCAGCCCGTCGTTCGAGCCAAAATTATCATTCTGCACTACTGAATTTATCGATTAAAGAGATACAGTAGATTTCTGCTGACATTTATTTTATTTTAACTTCCTTGGTTGATCAAACTATAATTGATGGAACAATTGTACTACTATTTGATAAATATTGAAAGAAATAAAATATTTCACTTTAATCTACTCCACTGGGTTGAATAATAATATATATGTTGATTTCTGATATGATGAACTTCGAAACATTTTCGAATGCTTATAAACCAGTCAGAAATTTGAAAACATACAATATCTAAAGGGATACAGTTTTGGGATAAGTGAAGAATAAAGTTTTGATTACTTTTGGAAAAACTGGAGTGTACCTGCGGGAATAAACCCAATAGAGGTGAGTTTGATAATTTTTGATCATTCAATAAATTCCCAGAACTTCTTGATCGGTTTTCAACATTTCAGACTAGTTCAGTTTCAGGCCTTCATTTTCATTATGTGAAATTATAAAACGCCCTTAAGATATAATAACAGATGAACATGATTGCGGTAGGGGTTTGAATATTTTACATAAGGAAAATAAAGGCTTGAAGCTGAACTTGTTGGACAGTTTAAAAATTAACCGATTGAGAAATCGGGAAATCTATTGAATTATCAGACCGATATATTTAGTTTATTCCCTCAGGTACCCGGTGGTTTTTCCAAATATTCTTATTTATACATCATATATCCCAATAATATGTGAGATATACAAACTGTTCAGTAAATGATGATGCACAGAGTAAGTAAGTCTGCTCAGAAAAAATATTGATTACTGCCCTACCTTTACAAGAGTGAAACTGTGAAGAACTCTCTCGAATGCTACCCTATCGATAATTCATGAGATAAATGTTGAAGACACTTTTCAAAGTTCCCCTTAACAAAAACAAATAATTTGTTTTGTTCTGAACGGGTTACTGGCCCCAATGTTTCATCCAATAGGCCGTTCCGAAAACATCTTTCTAGGGAAGTGTCCCTAATTTTCGTTTTAATAAATAAAGCCGTAAGTTATGAGGTTCGTCTGTGCCCCACAAACTGGGCATGTAGGTGAACTCAAGCATCCTGCTTCAGCCCCTACACGCATAAGCACCCTCCAAATATACTGCGTGGGTATTTTGCGGGAATCGATATATTTGGGAGGTTTGACGTCATTGTTTGGACCCCAAACTTTGGCAATATGAGACGCTGAATGGGAGAACTTCGAGCTGTTCGTATTGTGGAGTGGTTACTCGAAATCTGCTTACTTTCAACAATCCCAAAAGGTATTTACCAGCGTCGTTTTATAATAGCACAGTTAGCAGAATTTCGGAACGACAGTTGTTGAACATTGAACCGAGGTTTTTGTTAAGAGGCGAGATATCCATTATATTCAAAAGTTGGATGTTTATTTATAGTCATGACAATCTCTGACAGATGATGGCTGTGCTAATTCTTGACTTTTTTTCCTATGTAGATGGGTTTTTCGTTTAGAGGATATTTTAAAAGATATATTTTCTTGTTTAAGTCAGAACTGTGTTTTAACTTTGAACATGTGTCAATCTTCTTTCATTATTAACGATGAAAATTATGATAAACAATAAAATCTTCAGATCACAGAACTTGATTGCAAAGTATACCTTGAGCCTCACATCGACGAACTGAAGATACTGTTATTTGAAGGATAAGGTTTGGATCGTTCCTTATCTGGTTAGATGCATCTTGAATTCTGTCAAGTTCTTGTTGATGAAATGTGAATTCCATAGGAAAGACAGGCTATTTCATATATTCCCATAAATAAAAATATATATGATTAAAATTTGACGAATACGGTGGCTATGTTGTAAGTTCCCCATTTCAAGTAGCGTGGAAGTTTCTTTGTGAAGTAATGGGGTTTGCCGATCGACAGAAGTTAACATGACACCGAATCGTTCATCTACTGTTCCAATATAATTACTGAAAACAATTCACGAACGAACAAAATTCGAACTTGATAATTAGTTACTATAATATCCTCAGGAAATGCTTCAGACTTATTTGAGGTATCCAACAGAAGGGGTGGGATATCAATAATCGGAGTTAAATAATTCCAACAACCTTCAGTGGTGCAATAGAGCGATGGAATTAGGTGACACCGACTGTCAAGAAACTTGGCTCAAAGTGTTTGATGCAACAAATCGCACAACACTAAATGACATCAAATAAGCCGGCTTTGACTTGAAAGACTCCTAGTATGATACTAGAAATAAAACAAGGGGAAGCGTTCGAGTGAAAAGTACGCCAAGTTGTGCCTTCGAAGTTCGAAATATTCGGATCTATGTTTCGAATTCAATGGATTATCGAGGAATCTGCAAGGTTGCGGTATAGATAGTTCCATTTATAGAAAATGATTTAGTGTTTTGTAAGATAATCGCACGGAATCGGTAATTTATCGAAATGGTACTAAAAGCTTGCGAGATTCTAATATTCAAGGCTTTGTTCCTGTTATTCCAATTAGAACGATAACGTACCAATTGTGAATATTGTGAAGATGTGATTTCACATTTTTGGATATCGTTTCGTTTACCTATACCAATAACAATCGAACTAGACACTTTTTTAGGTTGAATATCGCCGTACAAAACGAATTCTACCATGCTTCATTAGAAAAAATTGAAATTTAATTTTTAGATTCCGATACTACAAACTTAGCGTAGATATCTGTATA
This sequence comes from Megalocaria dilatata, assembly GCA_034642435.1. Classification (NCBI taxonomy): domain Eukaryota; kingdom Metazoa; phylum Arthropoda; class Insecta; order Coleoptera; family Coccinellidae; genus Megalocaria; species Megalocaria dilatata. The sequence goes on from CM067857.1 coordinate 1,308,594, forward strand.
CTCAAAACATCGTGTTAGTTACAAAGTGGCGAATGAGCCGGTACGACACGTGGTTACGAAATGGCGAATGCGCCATTGCATTTCTTACTGAAAATTTCTCGTTAATTCAATTCTTGCCTCGCTCGGCTAGCAATAATATGCGAAGAAGCATCAAGGCATCTTTCCCGAATTATCCAAATGCAACAACGACTTTCAGGATATGAAAGCGTCGGATGTATGGAACGGCTGCGGAGAGATAAAGACGGGCCGTAGAATAATTTGCTTCTTCGCGCTTCTGCTGCTTTGTGAAGTGCGCGCCCAACGAGGGGGATATATTTCCTACGAAACGACGTCGCTTTTGACTTTATGATCTCTTTTGATGCAACAACGGGCCACGGGATGAAGAGAAAAACGAACGCGTTCGGGGTATCTCGAGAGGGAAGATCAGCGACTATGGTGCAGTGGAGCGTCGTGGGTTTACAATCACACAGGCAGCCGGTGCGAGCTTTGCGAGGGACAAATACGGAGGCGTCCCTTTTATGAGCTTCGACTGACATGCTAATTTTTTTTTTCGATAACGTTTTCTTGGGATTGTGGGTTTTCCAGATCAGTCAAAAGATGTGGGGAAAGTAAGAGCACAGAGAAGATAGGGAACAAGTTTTTTCACATATCGACATACACCTATATTTTGTATGTGTACATATATAATGTTATGTTATGTTATTTATGGCGAGCGGGCGTCTGTCCACCATACCACTGCGTCCGCACGGACTATTGTGGTTCACTCCTAATTTATATCTCACCGACGAGATCCAGTTTTTGGATAAAACCGATAATCTTGTTCAGGGGTAATTTTTTCAGTTCGCTGTGGGCTATAAAAGTCTGGCCAAAGACCTCGAATCTGATGCGACTCACCGCTGGGCACTCTGAGACAATGTGCATGGCTGTTTCAGTGTCCTCAAGACACAGCCTGCATTCATCGTCTTCAGCAAGACCGATTTTGTGCCAATGCGCTTTCAGTCTGCAGTGACTTGTCATAATTCCGACAAGTGTTCTTAGTTTGGCCCTATCCAGAGCTAGCGCTAGGTTCGCCATCTGTTTGTTCGAAGCTGTTCCAAGGAACAACTTCGAATGTTTCAGGCCAGAAAGACTCTAGCCTTGAGTTCATTCTGCCTGTTATCGCCTCGTTAGCCACGTCATGTGGTATTCCCAGGAATGGTTCCGGTCCTACCAGAGGTAGCGCAGCTCCAGCAAACGCCCGCCGATCTGCCTCCTCGTTACCCAAATAGTTTGAGTGGAGCGGTATCCAAACCAGAGTGACTCTGTTATACATACCAAGCCTGTTTAAAGCCGTGCGGCAACTCCAGACTGTTCTTGAGGTACAAGAGCTGGATTCCAAAGCTTTTAGTACTGACTGACTATCAGTAAATATTTTGATTTCATCGTGGTGGATTTGCCGTTTTAACAGCAGTTCTGCCGCGGTCTCAATTGCTCCCATAGACTCCCGCCCGTGTTCCGTTCGTCGTTCGCAAGCCGTCTGTGAACAAGCCAAGGTCGGTTCTCAATAGAACCTCAGCATGCTGGGTCCATTCGTCCCAGCTGGGGACGATTACATTGAAATTCTGTTCCTGGCTCGTGGTTTTTGACATAAGATCCTAGGGCATCGATAGGATACTGGTCGTTAAAAGCTCCTCCAGCACCCCTGAGCCTCCCATCACTATTGCCTCTGGCCTGTCAATCGCCAGTTGATATAGTTTGTATGTGGTCCATTCCGCCTCCCTCTGCACGAGTAGGTGCAGGGGTGGTAGATTTAGTAGGACCTCCATGGCTACCGTGGATGTGCGAAACGCACTACATACATATATAATGAAAAAGTGTTAGAAAGCTTGATCAAATTTTTTTTTAACGATTTAATTTAATGAGCCACAGTGTTAGCGGAAAAATTTTTGTGAATTAATAAAGTGTAGAAATTTTGTTTCCTCTCAATTATTTTGAAAACTAAAGAGAAGTTTACATACGATCGACAAAAATTTCATAAAAACATTTTTCTTTTGGTGATGTATAATTGGTAGCAGCACTCACTTGATGAAGTCATGCCATGACGTTATAATTTTTCTGGTATCAGAAATTGTTTTTCCAAATTTTAAACTCGTAACGAACTTCCGTCAAGACTGAGACAGTGAATTTATAAGATCTTATTCAGCGCGACCATTTTCGGACCTATAAATTTGGAATAGATATCAATGAATTCCCGACCAAAATCGCCCATTCAGCCGAACCATCTTATTGAAAACGATTTTTTTCAAAAGATTAACGTCAACATGCCGACTCAGTAGGATCACTTCCGGCTGGAACTCGATTTTTATGCTCGAAATAAATTCCTGACCAATCCTGGAATCGAACGCGAACGCTTCAGCGAACTCCATCCATCCCAATCGATACTCCCGCCACACGGAGCGTTCCCGGAGATCGTGTCACGCCATTTTCGGAACTCTGCCCCCTCCCGAAATCGAACACTTCTTCGCGTTATTTATGTTATTAGGCAATAAGCCCTTCCGCAACGGATCTCCCGGCAAAAGCTAAACAGCCGACCCAGATTTTATCTGAAGAATGTTTGGGAAGGAAAGTGGCGATTAGTTTGCAATATCAACACTATTAATCTTAACGGACTTAATGCATGGCGGTCGACGTCGAAAATGCCGAAAAGAATGATGGCGTAGGATACAAACACAACGCAAGGGTGGAATCCTGCCGTGAGGGCGGGATGGGATTCGTGTTCGGGTCTTGACAGTTTTCATTGCATTCCCCACAATAAACTGTTTGCGGCTAACACAAGAAGTGTAAAAAGGAAAACATTGGATTATTTTGTTATAAAATAATAGATAATAGGATAGTGTAGCCTGCTACTATTTCGTCACCAGCTTGTTCATCTGACTTGAGCCGGAGAATTGGAGATACCGGCATATTCGCCATTTTGCTACACTTTCTGTAAAAATGTAAATTGATCAAATATTTCCACTACTTACTTATTTATATGCTCTTGTTCATTTGAGATGAGCTCCGCACTAACTCCATCATTTAGGAAGCACCATCTCATCCTTCAATTCACATTATGGTCCTTTCACGCTGCCCCAGTCTTCGCACCTATTTATCTTCGCATTTCGACCCCATCCGACTGGCCAGTTACTGACCGTTTACCGTAATTGGTCTGTATACGGAATGGTCTCAGGTTTGGCGGTACCGTTAAAAGATAATTTAGCACGTGGCCTCCGGCCATGGCGTGCAATGGCCTCCGCCTACGGTCCGCTAACCATTACCGAATTACGCTGCACTTGGTGCGGACGCACCCACGCTGCCTGTTATGGCGGGAGTAGACGTTGCGGTGCTGGGATGACGGCGAGATTCACGGCCGACTCGAATATCGGACGGTTTTGCGGGACACTAACGGGTTGTCATAATATTTGATGAAGGGGGGCTATGGTATGAGATGTAGCCGGAAGGGTTTATCTGAATGTGTTTCTTAGATGGTCTGGAGGACAGTCCGAGGTTTCGTGTTTATACGGAACAGTTTCGAGTTTCCAAGAGATTGGGCATAGGTGGATAACTATGAGGTGTATTCCATACAGCAGAAACCATAATATCTGGATATTCAGTCTACATAGTCTTACACAGGTTCTAGTAGGTGCAAGAAGACATGAGGACCACATAGAAATACAGACAATGTTGAAGAAATTCAGTCAATGCTAATGATCAAATAAGAAGTTGAATTCATTGGCACAGAGATGGAATTGTATTCTAAATAATAATGAAGAAGGCGAATTGGAAAATAATGAAAAGATATGAGTATGTTCCAAACGTACCTTGTAGTCAAATCTAGTGTAAAACCTATCTCCTCTTAATAAAACACTCATTTTTATCAATGTATCCAATGTAAAATTTTTAAATATCATAAAATGTCTTAATTAAATCTCAACTTATTTTAAGATTTATTTATGTTTCTTGATGAAACAGAAACAATTTATAGGATTCTTTAGATGACTTGATATTGAAAGCTAACGATGAAGCTACGACGTCTGGTATTGTTCCTTATGAAATTGTAGCAACTGAAAATTAAGAATTTGCATACATCACATAAACTGAAGGAAGTACAAAATATCATTTACGTCAATTCTGCGACCATCGTACACACTGTGGAGAGTGGAATTAAAGATTGTCAATTGCGAATAAGTGTTACAAAGAGAAGTTCAAGTTAGCACAGACCCATAGCGTGTCCACACAGTGAGATCACATAGCTTAAAAAGCTACTGTTTGAAAATGCTGTTATTGGAATGCTGTATGCTGTACTCTTATAATCCCTCAAAAAATATCAGATCTGAAGTGATTCCTAAAAAGCCGCTGCTCTCTATTATTTAACTGACCGAAACCCTTAAAATCCGAAAAAATTGATGAGCATACCTAACTTCGCACAAAATTTTCTGAAAATAATTGGATGCATCGCCTCTGATACCACCAAGTGGAGTATTTTCGAGTGAACCCTCCAGAGCAAGACCATATTCATGCTTCGTCACGCGCGGCCCGCTCCAAGGGCACTCAGGCTTTATGCGACTTCTGGCAACCTGGAGCACCCTTCCCTACTCTTGCCATCCTGTCCCATTCCTGTCGAGGGGCAGCGTTACAATACCCTGTTATCCGCATTGTATCTGTACGTAGGCCGGAGTTCTTGAAGACGCTCCACTAGGCCTCAGAGGACACTCTAGCCTCACTTTTGTCTCTCTGTCGTTTTCTGCGTTTTAATTATCCTACGTTGCGAGGGTTCCAGATTATTCGCCAGCAGGTTGAGTCAGCATAATCTGCCGAGGATGGGGGAGTATAGATTAGATTTCTGCGAATTCAACGCAGTGGTTTTTGGTTGACGTGCCTGTCAGCTTGTAATGCGATTGAGGACACTGTAAAAAAAACTGACCAGGAATGGCACTTGTATATCATTAGTTGAATAAACTACTCTGTCAAGAAAGTACCGGGAATTTTCAATTAAAACAACATTTTTACATTTAATTGTCAAAATTTATTGGGTCGCCTTCAAAATAGGCTCCATTTGCTCCAATACATCTATGCCAACGGCACTTCCAATTATCGAAACATTTTTTATAGGCGCTTTCCGGGATGGACTTTAGCTTTCGCGCCGAATTTTGTTTTATGGCTTCAATCGACTCAAAACGGGTGCCACGAAGAGGCAATTTTAGTTTTGGGAAGAGGAAAAAGTCGCAGGGAGCCAAATCCGCCGAATACGGTGGTTGCTGAAGCACGTTTGTTGAGTTTTTGGCGAGAAAGTCAGTCACAATCGTAGCTCGGTGAGAAGGCGCGTTATCGTCATGCAAAATCCATGAGTTGTTCGCCCACAAATTTGGCCGCTTCTTACGGATACGCTCACGCAAACGTTTCATAACGCCTAGGTAATACTCCTTGTTTACCGTCTGACCCTCTGGAACGAATACGTAGTGCACCACGCCACGGATATCGAAGAAAACAATGAGCATCACCTTCATTTTCGAGCGGCTTTGGCGTGGTTTTTTCGGTTTCAGCTCATTTTTTGCCACCCATTCCGATGATTGCTGGCTTGTTTGCATATCGTACTCGTAGACCCAGGTCTCATCACCAGTTATAATGCGTTCCATGAATGTAGAATCGGAATTACAGCGATCCAGCATGTCTGAAGCAACCTGTTCGCGATGACGTTTTTGAAGAAAATTCAGGTCTTTCGGTACGAGTCGTGCGGCCACCTTTCTCATGCCCAAAATATCAATCAAAATCGTACGTGCGGACTCGTGGGATATCTTAAGATCATGTGCTATCTCTCTCAAGCTGGTACGACGGTTTTCCAGCACCCTTTCCTTAATTTTATCCACGTTATCTTCGATCGAAGCCGTCGATGGGCGTCTGCTTCACAACCGTCCTTGAAGGCTCTGTACCACTGATATGCACGAGTTTTCGATAGAGCATTATCACCAAAGGCCTTTTGCAACATTTTCAATGCATCGGCATACGAAAATTCATTTGCAACACAAAACTTTAAACAAATTCCTTGCTCAACGTAATCACCCATAGTAAAAATCGGCACGCACTCTGACATCGACTGACTTAATCAGCTGTTGCAAACGCACTAGTTGACAGATCCCGCTCAAGCTTGTCATAGTAATTAAGGACAATGGTACCAACCTAGGAAAAAAAATTTTACCTGCCTCATTGCCCCGCCAGGTTTAAATCGATAATTCTCGGTACTTTCTTGACAGAATATATACTGACAGGGGTGCCAACAGAGAGACAAAAAGATTTGGAGAATCTCTTCAGGAAGGCATTATATGATCAATTCCCTGTACTGTATGTAGAACGAAAATATCATAATCCGATAACTGAAAGAATGAGAACAAAATAACCCATAAAAAAATCCCTATCTTGCGACGAAACAGCCATACTAGACGCGAACGATGACAGGGAATCTTCCGATTGGAAGGATAAAAAACGGGATGGTATCGCTGGGAGAAAGTCCCCCGGGGCGAATTCATACGAAAAATCTCCGTGCAATCTGAAATTACGAAATCCGTCTCATCCGATTTCGCGCGATAATCGAAACTGATTCGGTAGCAACGAGATTCCACAGAATTAGTTTCGAATTCCTCTGTGCCTACGGAACACACATAATAGGCCTACTCAGGATTCGCCTTATCCAGTTATCTCGACCGAGGCCCGAGACCAAGAGCGTTTCGACTTTACGTCGACCGTGTGAGATGCAGGGACGTATCTCGAGAATTCTTTCCTAGTGAATTGATAGAAGGATTATGATGAATCCAGACTAATACGAGTATGTATTCATAACTTTCGGTTGAACTAGAGAGGTTTTAGGCGTGCTGTAATAGCCATATTCGTCATTATCATTAAAATAATGTATTCACAAGGATTCATTGTATAAATTTTATGTCGAAGGCATGTGTTTAGTTACATTAGTTTTATCATGCTCATAAACCCATCCTTGAATTATTGAATTAATACTGCATTTTCCCGTTGGCTTTCACCGACAATTGATTTCATATTGCCAGATAACAAGTACAACGCTCCTCTAGATCATTCTCAAAGAAATAAGATACAATGACCAGATATCATGGGCGTGGACTAAACTAAAACTTTCAACAAATCATTCAACTGTTGATGCACCAGCGCGTTAAATTTTCCGACGCAAAGTAAATGCTACTGAATTTTTCTTGAGTGGATTTAAGATGTTTGTACCAGAAAAATTCGAAGCTAAATGATTATCGAAAAACAAAAATTCACATTAAGAAATCTGTCAGTTTCCAACTTTTTGTAGATGTCTTGGAAACGTGAAAATTATTTACCGTCAAGGTCGAATTCTTGGAATCTGCATTAAAAATTCGAGATTTATAAAACGCTCACTTACTGCCAATAAAAAGACGAGGAATCTCCGGAATCGCGCAAAAAATCGATACTTCCGCCGAGCAAAAAGTTGGCGCCGACACGAAAAATTGCTAATTAGCAAATTCCGCCATGATATTTTGATCCGACGACCTACTTCGCGATTTCTTGGGGCTCGCCCAAAAATTAGCATAATTCCGGAACGCAATCAACCGAAAGCCCCGTTAAATACTTCTAAAAACGAACAGCTAGTCAGGTGCGAAAGATCCGGGAACTTCGAACGATCTCTATCAACGACACTTAAGTTATTTATATTCGCACTGAGAGCCCCTCGGTTAATAGATATCGATTTTGCTCGGATCCTTCGAACGGTCAGAATATATTCATTGGCATAACAGTTAATAATTACACTCTGAAAGTAAAAAACAATCCTATAGATATTTCATATATGGTATACTACCGTGTCTAAAATGAAACACAAAATATTATATTAATAGTTTGGAGAAAAAAATCCATTATGTTTTCGGTATATTACTATAGTGATCGGTATGTCGTGAAGTATCTATCAAACAGTTTCAGATTCAAGCTCGTTGTTAACGTGACAGTTCACACTGAAAGAATCCTTTTACTGGATTCACCTCGCACAAGCAGACCCGTCGTCGAAAATGTCGATAAAATAACAGGAATACGAAGTTGACCGATACTTTCGTAATCGTAGCATCACCTAGGAGCTGAATATCGACCATAAAAGAGTTCGAAAGCATTTGCGAAAAGCTGGATTCAAAAAGGAGCTCGATATTTGGATGTCACAGCAATCAACACCAATAAACATGAAGGATCGAATTTCGATCTGCGAAGCCTTGGCCAAAGGGAAATAAATCGACCTTTTTTTTAAACGGGTGAGAAATGGGTCACATACGACAATTATGTGCGAGAACGATCGTGGTTAAAGCGTGGTGAAGCAACTCAAACGGGAGCCAAACCTGGACTGACGGCCAGGAAGATTTTCCTGTGCATTTGGTGGGACTGGAAAGGAATAATTTATTATGAGTTGCTTCAATATGACTAAACACTAAATTTGTATTCCTACTATCAATAACTGAATCGTTCGAAGCTAGCAATTGGCCAGAAACGGCCAGAATTGACCAACAAAAGAGGTATTGTGATCTATTAGGACAACGCCAGGCCACCCACGTCTGTAGTGACTTATCAGAGTGTCCGGGAGTTTGTTTGGAAAGTTTAAATGCATCCACCATCTAGTATGGATCTGGCACCAAGTGATAATAATCTTTTTCTTGCATTGCAAAGCTTCCTGAGTGATAAATTGGCATCAAGAAACCATTGTGAAAATCTATTGGTAGAGTTTTTCACCAATAAGGACCAAGACTTCTACGAGAGAGGCATTATGAAGCTACCTCTAAAATGGAAATGAGTTATAGAAGAACACAGTGCATATTTGACTCAAATCGAACAATCCCAAACATGTTGAATTAAGTCTGGAATTTCAAGCAAAAATAACCTATTATTCCAGTATACAATCTGTTTCTGTTTTCGATTCCTGTTTTATTTCCACAGATGAGACGATCCTTAATATTTTTGAAGCCATAATAATTCAAATACGCAGTTCATTGCTGAAGAGCATTCCCATATTTTCTAGATTTTCACATTCCAAGTCTTCCTCGGAAAAGGTACATACGCCATAAATCGAAAAGCACGGCACATATATCCTTCGGAGATGAGCAATTACCTTCCGAGCGAGAAGAAAGCGGCGAATCGTCGCCGAAAATAATAAAAACATTCGTCTTCCCCAAATATTGAATAAATCACTTCGACTCTGCCCCCCTTCAGTCCCCGCAGACAGATAAATACTGATATTACGCCTGAATCGAGGCTCGTGCTAGTCTCCGATGAATAGGGGGCTCTTCCTTAGAGGCCGTCGTTATTTGGAACGTTTTGACAAACGAATATTAATGCATCTAACTGAAATTGAGGAATGGAGGCTTTTCTCCCGGATCTCGTGCATAGTAAATAGTTCTAGCGTTGGAGCTGGATTGCGGTAGCAGTTGGATACACTCGGTGATATGAAAATCGAAAATGGATAGGTAGTCTAGACTGAAGTAGATACTAAAAGGTAATAATTGAGTAAAATTGGAAAGAAAATATGCTGAAAGCCCTAACGTCAAGTCAAGAGCTTTGCGTACTTATTTTTATCTAAAATGATCCCTACGAAATTTTGCATTAGCCTTCTTGTTGTAATCAGAGACAGATCCAAATGTGGCCTATAAACTGTTCTACAACACAATGATGGCAAATATGAATCAGATCATTCCACGGAAAAAAATTAAATTGAGAAGGAAGAGGAATCGAACATGGCTTACTCTTGGTATAAGAATATCGAGTAAATACAAGCTTCACGAAAAAATGTTGAAAGGAATGTTGACTGAAGAATACTATAAAAAATATTCAGCCATATTGAAACGCGTTGTGGAATTATCTAAAAAAATCTCTGATAAGGACTTTATAAATAAATCGGAAAATAAGACCAAAGCAACTTGAACTTTAATAAATAACGCGACGAAAAATAGAAGTGCTACTGATGATACATTGTTTGAATCATTTCCTGGAAAAAATGAAAAAAAGCTATTAGATGAAATTAATAAATTCTTTCTAGAATCTAATGTTTCAAACAACAATAAGAACACTGATGTTGCAGAAACCATAAATCAATGTGATTCAAGCATTTTTCTGAATCCAGTTATTGAGGAAGAAATGTATCATTACATAATTCAACTTAAAAATAAAAAATTTACAGGATATGACGAGATACCTGTAGATCTACTGAAAAAATGTGCACCGATATTGACGTTACCCCTAACACATATAATAAATAAAATGTTGCAATATGGAAAAAATCCACAAGCCCTCAAGGAAGCTTGGGTTAAACCTATTCATAAGAAAGGAGAAAAAGACAATTTCAATAACTACCGTCCAATATCTCTGCTCTCAAATGTTAATAAAATATTTGAAAGAATAATTTTTGATAGAGTAATTAAGTTTTTTGAGAAGAATAACATATTAGTGGAACAACAATGTGGATTTAGAAAAGGCAAATCGACCATAGATGCAATATATCGAGTTCTCAACTTTGTGATAAAATCATTGAATAAAAATCAGATAACAGCGACACTTTTCTTAGACTTCACGAAAGCGTTTGATACAGTGAATCATCGTAGTGCAAAAATTGGAAAGAATGGTATAAGAGGTATAACGTCAAAATTATTTCGATCATACTTGAAAGGGAGAATTCAGAGGACAACTGAAAAAGGAAAAAATGGCAAGCAAATAATATCAAATGCCTTGCATGTAGATAGAGGGGTTCCCCAAGGATCAATATTAGGTCCCCTACTTTATATAATCTACACAAATGATTTGATTAAAATAACATCAAATGATACTGTAATGTATGCCGATGACGTATCAGTAATCTGCGTTGGTTCCACTCCAGATGAATGTAAAGCCGCAGTTGAAAAAGATTTGGAAAACCTTGAAAATTGGTTCGGGAAGAATAATTTCACAATGAACACCACCAAGACCAAACTGATGATGTTTAGAGAAAAGAATCAACATGCCATCAACATAATTTATCATGGTGAGAACACAGGAGCTGAAGATATCATTCTTGGGAATCCATTTAGAACGGGATTTGAATTGGCGGCCACACATTGAATATTTGGCAACAAGCCTTGCAAGGTACTGCTATGATTTAAGGACACTAACAAGAACAATTGGGTCAGATGCTTCCCTAACAGCATATCATGCATACGTCCACTCTAGACTCAGGTATGGGATCATCTTCTGGGCGAATTCTGTTAATGCTGAAAGAGTCTTCAGTCTTCATCATACAAAAAAAATGTTTGAGAACTGTCTTTAAACTACAATATAGCGAATCATGTAGAGATATATTTAGGAATAATAATATATTAACACTATACTGCCTGTATATACATTCTGTCAAGAAAGTACCGGGAATTATCGATTTAAATCTGGCGGGGCAATGAGGCAGGTAAAATTTTTTCCTAGGTTGGTACCACTGTCCTTAATTACTATACCAAGCTTTAGCGTGATCTGTCAACTAGTGTGTTTGCAACAGCTGATTAAGTCAGTCGATGTCAGAGTGCGTGCCGATTTTTACTAAGGGTGATTACGTTGAGCAAAGAATTTGTTTAAAGTTTTGTTTTGCAAATGAATTTTCGTGTGCCGATGCATTGAAAATGTTGCAAAAGGCCTTTGGTGATAATGCTCTATCGAAAACTCGTGCATATCAGTGGTACAGAGCCTTCAAGGACGGTCGTGAAGTGGTCGCCCATCGACGGCTTCGATCGAAGATAACGTCGATAAAATTGAGGAAAGGGTGCTGGAAAACCGTCGTACCAGCTTGAGAGAGATAGCACATGATCTTAAGATATCCCATGAGTCCGCACGTACGATTTTGATTGATATTTTGGGCATGAGAAAGGTGGCCGCACGACTCGTACCGAAAGACCTGAATTTTCTTCAAAAACGTCATCGCGAACAGGTTGCTTCAGACATGCTGGATCGCTGTAATTCCGATTCTACATTCATGGAACTGGTGATGAGACCTGGGTCTACGAGTACGATATGCAAACAAGCCAGCAATCATCGGAATGGGTGGCAAAAAATGAGCTGAAACCGAAAAAACCACGCCAAAGCCGCTCGAAAATGAAGGTGATGCTCATTGTTTTCTTCGATATCCGTGGCGTGGTGCACTACGAATTCATTCCAGAGGGTGAGACGGTAAACAAGGAGTATTACCTAGGCGTTATGAAACGTTTACGTGAGCGTATCCGTAAGAAGCGGCCAAATTTGTGGGCGAACAACTCATGGATTTTGCATGACGATAACGCGCCTCCTCACCGAGCTACGATTGTGACTGATTTTCTCGCCAAAAACTCAACAAACGTGCTTCAGCAACCACTGTATTCGCCGGATTTGGCTCCCTGCGACTTTTTCCTCATCCCAAAACTAAAATTGCCCCTTCGTGGCACCCGTTTTGAGTCGATTGAAGCCATAAAACAAAATTCGGCGCGAGAGCTAAATTCCATCCCGGAAAGCGCCTATAAAAAATGTTTCGATAATTGGAAGTGCCGTTGGCATAGATGTATTGGAGCAAATGGAGCCTATTTTGAAGGCGACCCAATAAATTTTGACGATTAAATGTAAAAATGTTGTTTTAATTGAAAATTCCCGGTACTTTCTTGACAGAGTAGTATATGAGTGCATTATGTATATAATCAACAATTTCACAAAATTTGAAATGTTAATGCTTGATCATGATTATAATACCAGAGGAAAACCTCATCTCTGTTTAGAAAAACCAAATTATGCTTACATACAGAAGAATGTTGTTCATATTTTAGTGAAAATTTGGAACAACTCACCACAAACATTCAAAACAAGACCCAAAATTATACAAAAGAAAACTTTGAAAAAAATTTCATATAAAAAAGGCTACTAAAGTGTGAAAGAGTTTATGGCTGAGCAAGACTTTAATGAACTTTAATATTTAAGTTATGATTTTTTGTGACGTGATCTACATCATTCTGTGATATTTTCAGATCAAATAAAGGTCTATTATTATTATATTATCAAATATCTAGAGCCTTAATTTAAACTCATCAAGGCATACTGAAAAATTTTTGAGGAAACTTTATACGATTTTCAACAAATTTTGCAGAAAAGTGTATAATCAGTAATCTTGAAATTATCGGGTTATATGGAATTTGAAGTGTAGCTCTTTTGATGTTCGTGAATTCTCTTCTTGAACAATCTGCTGGTCTGACCAATATAAACCATTAGGCAATAAATCGATATAATTCGCAGAAGATTCTCCTGAAAGAACAATCGGATATCAACGATCACCTCAATTGAATATCTTCATATAGTTTATAAAAACTAACGACAACTCCAATATCTTTTATTGCCATTGTCGTTTTCTCTTTCAACCTTATTGGGAATCCCCAAAAAACTGTCTTCCTACTTTTAGTCCCATTTGGTATAATATCTTTCAATACATATATCAGAACCTATGTAAGTTTTTCCACAGTATCAGTTCAAATGTAGAAAATGATTAAGCTACAGTGTGGCAAAACAATTGTTGGTCAACAATAAAGAGTTTGTGGAAATTGAATTCAATTTATTACTAGTGGAAAATGAATTTCCATCAAGTGAAAACCGGGCCCATCAAATACTTGATGTAATTTTCATCGACAGAAGTCTATTAATTGATAAAAGTTGACTGGAACAGTGTTGCATTTATTGGAAAAATTCAAGAAGTGACTGATTTATCGAATTCTCTAGTAAAACATACTGGTTTCCAAAAACTTGTTTGAATTCTAACGAAAAATGATGGTTAGCTAAATGTCTAACCCATGACATCTTCTGATACAGACCATTAACCCAATTGGAAATGACGAAATAACGGTTCGTTGACAGTCAACTCCCAATTCTACGCGAGCAAAAAACCCTCCACACCGACCAAACAGTCACGTGAGCGAGAGATACGAAAGTGGAGCCATTTCACGGTTTAGCGTGCAATCGGACGTCCACTGATATTATTTAAATTGATCAATTAAAATGCTAGGTGCGCCGTGGTTGCCGTCGCAGCGCGCCACCATGAATTTTAAGCGTCGTGCCGGCAAAAATGATATTATGAAGAGGCGAGCTTTTCGGGATTTTTTCCTCCGCCGACCCGACCCCCTCTGTACCGCCAGAGGGGGCGTGTTTAGTGGGTTTTAAATTTCCATTTGAATATTTGATACGGCGAACGGTAGCAGTTATTCCACATATAATTCTACCGCTGATGTTTTCATCTCTTAATGGGTTTTTATGAATACGGCGGCCGTCGGACGGTTTTAATTTCTGAATTTTTAGGTTCCGGATTTCGTAACTGTCCATTAGCGGCCTTCGGTACGATAATTTTCATTCTCGGAAAGGTTGAGGCTTCGGGTGGGATCGTGTGAAGCTTTCGGAATTTGGCGGGTCTACTGTTTCATGGAGAATTTTTAATGGGGACTGTGTTTCGTCGTTTAGAGACATTCAGAGAGGAAACATTGAACTAACCTGATTACGAGAGCTCATTATAATCATTATAAGAATTCTACCTCTAGCAACCACCGCGAAATATCATTCTAAAAATTCCCAGAAAGTTTCCTTTTATCGGTAGGAGATAAACATTTTGCCAACTAATATATTGCTGTATAAAGCAGAAAATCAACGAATTATTTTCTTGAATTCAAAAATCCGAGGTTGATATATGTTCCACGATATATCCCGAATCTTGACAGGTGTTCTTCATCTCATGAGAATCTCATGAAATTGAAAAATACATGACTTAAAAGGCCCTTTTTTCCCTTCGACCTGAATGGTTACACATTGACAAAAATAATGAGAAAACATACGAAGGACACAACTTCATATACTTTACATACTTTTTGCCGAAACCAAATGAAATAACCTTGAAAAAATTCTCGTGCTGTATCTTCGCAAATTTGTGTGTAAGCCTCAATTATTTCGTAACTGAATACTATATTTGAACTCAATCGGATTGGTACTTACTAGAAAATATACATAAAATAATAATTCAATTAATATAATATTTTAAATACTTTTCTGAAACCCATATAAATTTCATTCAAAAAATATTTAATGATAATAATTTTGAAAAATTAAGAGAAGATGTCGCAGAAAAACAGTTTATGTTTCAGGTTAACCTCAAGGGTTTTGTGTTCACTTTTGTTATTGACGAAACTCTTTAAATGTTCACAAATTTGGAAAGTTCTGTGTTAACTTTAGGGCAATCATCGCAAGTTAACTTATGAAATCCCGATTTATCATCTTTATGTGTTAAGTCTATATCAATTGCTCAGGTTTGAATAAGTTTCGGATGAAGTTTTTAAATCAGATTTATTTTTGAGATATATAGAAATTTTTTGCGTGTATTTTAGGGAAATTTTCTTGCAAAACAGAACATACTTTAAAGCATAATTCAAATTTTACATATAGAAAGTTATGCCTTAAACCTGTTAAAGTCCCCAGGGATAAATAGATACAACAAAATCGGAATAGTACTTAACGTTCAATTAGAATCAAATAACCCACCCCTGTTAAACATATTCAGATAAGCTGGAATTTCCAGACACCCCCTTTTTTGGGTTTGAGTGCTCAATAAAAATTATTGTACCTACTGTAATATAAATGGCAAACGATTTCGAAAACAAATTTAGATATTCAAAATGTAAAATACGACCTACTTAAATATTCTATTATGATAATAAACAGTTATTGCATTAAATAACAATAAAAATTTGTGAAAATCAGAATAACCTTATTTGATATTATGTTGCTTTGTTTGGGAATTCCATATATCTACTCTAATAGCAGCAGCACTTCTGAATTATTTTGATTTGATGTTCCCAAACTGCTTTAAATAAAACGAAAAGGTGTTTTAGCAAACATAAATGGGATATGAACTTCCTTCTCACTCATCGGTAATACATTCTGTCAAGAAAGTACCGGGAATTATCGATTTAAATCTGGCGGGGCAATGAGGCAGGTAAAATTTTTTTTTCCTAGATTGGTACCACTGTCCTTAATTACTTTGCCAAGCTTGAGCGGGATCTGTCAACTAGTGGGTGTGCAACAGCTGATTAAGTCAGTCGATGTCAGAGTGCGTGCCGATTTTTACTATGGGTGATTACGTTGAGCAAAGAATTTGTTTGAAGTTTTGTGTTGAAAATGAATTTTCGTGTGCCGATGCATTGAAAATGTTGCAAAAGGCCTTTGGTGATAATGCTCTATCGAAAACTCGTGCATATCAGTGGTACAGAGCCTTCAAGAACGGTCGTGAAGTGGTCGAAGACTTGCCTTATTAATTAAGGAAAGGGTGCTGGAAAACCGTCGTACTAGCTTGAGAGAGATAGCACATGATCTTAAGATATCCCACGAGTCCGCACGTACGATTTTGATTGATATTTTGGGCATGAGAAAGGTGGCCGCACGACTCGTACCGAAAGACCTGAATTTTCTTCAAAAACGTCATCGCGAACAGGTTGCTTCGGACATGTTGGATCGCTGTAATTCCGATTCTACATTCACGGAACGCATTATAACTGGTGATGAGACCTGGGTCTACGAGTATGATATGCAAACAAGCCAGCAATCATCGGAATGGGTGGCAAAAAATGAGCCGAAACTGAAAAAACCACGCCAAAGCCGCTCGAAAATGAAGGTGATGCTCATTGTTTTCTTCGATATCCGTGGCGTGGTGCACTACGAATTCGTTCCAGAGGGTCAGACGGTAAACAAGGGGTATTACCTAGGCGTTATGAAACGTTTGCGTGAGCGTATCCGTAAGAAGCGGCCAAATTTGTGGGCGAACAACTCATCGATTTTGCATGACGATAACGGGCCTTATCACCGAGCTACGATTGTGACTGATATTCTCGCCAAAAACTCAACAAACTTCAGCAACTACCGTATTCGCCGGATTTGGCTCCCTGCGACTTTTTCCTCTTCCCAAAACTAAAATTGCCCCTTCGTGGCACCCGTTTTGAGTCGATTGAAGCCATAAAACAAAATTCGGCGCGAGAGCTAAAGTCCATCCCGGAAAGCGCCTATAAAAAATGTTTCGGTAATTGGAAGTGCCGTTGGCATAGATGTATTGGAGCAAATGGAGCCTATTTTGAAGGCGACCCAATAAATTTTGACGATTAAATGTAAAAATGTTGTTTCAATTGAAAATTCCCGGTACTTTCTTGACAGAGTAGTATACAGTCTATACCAACGTTATCAAATCTACTCGTAGACATGCCAAGTTTTCGAAAACATAATAAAGGTACCTCGTGAATATAAAATAAACGAGATCGTTCTCGATTTCATCCCCAAGAGATCCGTAATGCACGAATTATCCAAAACTATTTTCCCGTATAATATAATGAATTTTTCAGGATGCGTGTGTATCTCCAGTCTGTCTCTGATTCTATTTGATTGGTCTTCGACTGTATTGCGTGCCGCGGAGAGGACATAAATTATTTCCCGAATAGGAAGTAGACAATTCCCCAGTTCACAGAAAACGTAGCCGAATCTGAATTATTCAAGAAATAATCAAATCGCCCGTTCGGCTTTTTTTACAATGTTGTTATGGAAGCGGGACAGAACCGCCACTGTTCATTTCTATAATTCAACTTTATCAGATGGAATCCGTTTGATAGTGAGCATGAACACAGCTATCTGTCTAGTTGAAAAACGCTATCTTACCTCCCTGAAAGGGATCGATTGGGGGGCCTTGATGAATAACTGATTATATTACATCAGCGGAGTGGGTATTCAAGTGAATGTTAAATTTTACGATCTCGCTTTTTTATCGTGCCTGTCTAGCTGGCTTTGGGAAATTCAAAACAACGACAGCCTGCATGTATAAATAATTGTTTGTTCCACTCGAGGAACCCTAATAGTTTAAAGTATGCGGAAGAGGGAGTGGAATAGGGTCCGTAGAAAACCAAGGCTTAATAAAACGGAAGGAATGGAGTAGAATATTGTCTCAGAATTTACAATGAAATTAAGCATAACTATTATCGAGCAAGGGTATTCATCGGTGGTTGCGTATTCAATCAAAACTTCGTTCCATTCACTAGGAAAGAAAACTTCTAAATATAGAATCCTTTCACCTAAATGATGACATCATAGAGCCAACCAGAGGAATAAAATAACTGGAGATCTCAATAGATAATAAGTTTCTTCGGAATAAGTATGCCGGTGAATAAATCTTTGAAGCGATCAGAAATCTGCCTTAGAGTTGTAACTGAACAATACTTCTATGTTTTATTGAATCAATCTTCACTTGAAAACCACATTAAAAATATTAAATGAGGCTATTCTGGTTTTTACAAATTTTTAATGTAATTTTTTCGCTATTACATTTTGAAGTTATTCACCAAGTAATAAAGTCATTTGTGAAAATTGTCAGAGTCCTATTCTTAGAAGAAACGAAATAAGATCAATTTGAGTTCTTTCGACACAAAAATTTCACGAAATTTCACGACAGTATTGAATATATCCACCTAAAAGTCTATAAGAATTCGAAACGAAGGAAATACAGCATTAGTTTTTGATTGAGCACATTCTACCGATTATTATCGTTTTAGCATTCATATGTTAAAATGGTTTATGTACCAGCAAGACCAAGTCGAGAAATGGATTTAATGAAAACTTCATTTCGCATCTTCAGTACAAGAGAATCATGACTTAAAGTTCTACATACTACTGAATAGAGGAAGCCTCACATTCGAAGACACTCGGTAATATTTTGAACGATGCCGTTTAAAGCAACCGGTGAATAACTTCGTCACCTATTAGACGATTCAATACCAAATGGTTTCACATCTATCTTCTTTACTTACAACTTTAATCGGTTCTGTCAACTTACCTGAAAAGAAGAAAAAAATCAGTTAAAATCAATTATAATATGCAACAAGTTGTGAAAGATACAATATAATAGACCGGCCATATACAAACAATTCAGAATCAAAATCCCATTCCATATTTTATCAGAAACCGGTTCCGCTAAAACTTATTTATTTTGACACGTCCATAGGCTTTTATTAGCCATTTAAAGTGCAATAAAATTGCACCGATCGCATAATTTCGAACTAATACACACAATCTGTTTTCATAAAGATTATATATTTGGTTTATTAATGTCGAATAGATGGCACTGAATAAATCTGCAAATATTAGTGCAAGTATGATGAATTTCTGGACGCGGCGGCCATTGGAAATTCAATCAACGAATTTGCATGAATTAATGCACGATTTCGAGAACTTTGAATTATGGCGCTACGCTGACATTTTTTCGGTGAACCAGGAAATTTCATGGAACCAGTTTCATTTGTAAAGTGTGAATTCGTGGAAACTCTCTACATCAAAAGCTCAATTATATCATATCGATTTATGATTAATAACTATATGAATCATGGATGATATTTATTGTCATGATTTCTTGATTAATATTTCGGATCAAAGTACATGGAAATATTTTAAAATTATGTTGAAGGTGGAAAATTTTTAATTGCTATGAAATTTTTTTCATCAAAGGGAACGTTCATCCAAGTTACATATTCTCATCTTCAAAATAACTTCTGTACGATAATTAGGTTTTATATGACGTTTTGTGAATTGAGATTTCAGTTTAGCAGTATAAAGTATTCTTCAGACAATTGAAAACTGAACAATAGATTCAGAAGAAACAGATAATGAATCAACTTTTTTCAGAAGAAATACATTCGCAGATGCAGTTATTTTTATTTCATCTCATCCATGCAGAGAACTTTGGTGATTCTCTCAGTATACTCTTCAACCATCTGACGATCTATTTAAGTGTTCATTAAAATGTCGAATCATACATTCTGTCAAGAAAATACCGGGAATTATCGGTTTAAATCTGGCGGGGCAATAAGACAGGTAAAAAATTTTTTTCTGGGTTGGTACCACTGTCCTTAATTACTATACCAAGCTTGAGCGTCAACTAGTGTGTTTGCAACAGCTGATTAAGTCAGTCGATGTCAGAGTGCGTGCCGATTTTTACTATGGGTGATTACGTTGAGCAAAGAATTTGTTTAAAGTTTTGCCGATGCATTGAAAATGATGCAAAAGACCTTTGGTGATAATGCTCTATCGAAAACTCGTGCATATCAGTGGTACAGAGCCTTCAAGGACGGTCGTGAAGTGGTCGAAGATAACGTCAATAAAATTAAGGAAAGGGTGCTGGAAAACCGTCGTACCAACTTGAGAGAGATAGCACATGATCTTAAAATATCCCACGAGTCCGCACGTACGATTTTGATTGATATTTTGGCCATGAGAAAGGTGGCCGCACGACTCGTACCGAAAGACCTGAATTTTCTTCAAAAACGTCATCGCGAACAGGTTGTTTCAGACATGCTGGATCGCTGTAATTCCGATTCTACTTTCATGGAACGCATTATAACTGGTGATGAGACCTGGGTCTACGAGTACGATATGCAAACAAGCCAGCAATCATTGGAATGGGTGGCAAAAAATGAGCCGAAACCGAAAAAACCACGCCTAAGCCGCTCGAAAATGAAGGTGATGCTCATTGTTTTCTTCGATATCCGTGGCGTGGTGCACTACGAATTCGTTCCAGAGGGTCAGACGGTAAACAAGGAGTATTAACTAGGCGTTATGAAACGTTTGCGTGAGCGTATCCGTAAGAAGCGGCCAAATTTGTGGGCGAACAACTCATGGATTTTGCATGACGATAACGCGCCTTCTTACCGAGCTACGATTGTGACTGACTTTCTCGCCAAAAACTCAACAAACGTGCTTCAGCAACCACCGTATTCGCCGGATTTGGCTCCCTGCGACTTTTTCCTCCTCCCAAAACTAAAATTGCCCCTTCGTGGCACCCGTTTTGAGTCGATTGAAGCCATAAAACAAAATTCGGCGCGAGAGCTAAAGTCCATCCCGGAAAGCGCCTATAAAAAATGTTTCGATAATTGGAAGTGCCGTTGGCATAGATGTATTGGAGCAAATGGAGCCTATTTTGAAGGCGACCCAATAAATTTTGACGATTAAATGTAAAAATGTTGTTTTAATTGAAAATTCCCGGTACTTTCTTGACAGAGTAGTATGTCGATCTCGGATCCTAAGTGATCTCGAGCCGTCTCTGACCCGTCGAAACAAGTCCCAACAAACTTCTGACGCTGTTTTGCGTCCCCTTCGGCCCCCAGCCCGTCACAGGGACCCATTCATCTCCTGCAGGATGCGACTGGTCGCGGCAGCACCGAAATCATTAGCAACTTGAATTATGGATTGTTTGCGTTCGGAGGCCCGATAGTATCTGTGTTGCCGCGTGGAGAAAGTGTCAGGCTTTTCCCTCTTCGGCGGAAAAAAATCCCTGTTAATAAACAATCATTTATCAATCTTCGACGCCGGGGCCGCATCGTAGTCGGCTCTACGGACTACAAAAAAGGCAATTTCATTTAGAGGCGTTGAATTAATTCGCGCCAGGATTGATTTGTGAGCGGTGCGGAAAAGTGAGTGGGCCGGTGAATGATGACGATGACGGAGGTTTTTCCGGCAATCGGGGATGTCGCTCTTTTTCCGTTTTTCGTAGGAAATATTAATGGGAATGTCGGAATAACCGGCCGGCAAAAACCGTGGACCGAAGTGAGAAAATATTGCCCGACGTCGTGAATTCATAGTCCAATAAAATTCATCGATATCTAATATTCATCACAGAATAAAGTTCTTTGTATTGTTTTCAATTCGTTGATAACAATATCAATCATTTTTCATGCAACGTCGTTGAGCACAAGCAACCTAGTATTCGAATGAAAATGAATTAATTCGGCTGATATTCTTAACCAAATATGAGTAATGAGGAAAATGGTAACAGAAATTTCTTCGATTCGGGACATCGCACTGATATTTGATGCTAATAAGCTTCGAAACATGTACATGTCTGCGGCTTATTCCCAGCGATCAACAAAACCTCTTCAGGCTTGTTTAGAGTTTTGAACTGTCATACAGATGTTTCTTACACTGTCTCGATTCTAAGAACTTTCTGTTATCATAGCTCATAATCCTCATTACCCTCATTTCATGAATTCGACCTTTAATTGATGAAAACAGGTTTTAAATTTATTGTGAAAAAATTCAATTTCCAAAAACTTCCTATCAATAAACAGCAATTGTTTCAGTACACCGTGGCTTCATCAGGTTCAACAACTCAATTGTTCAGCTGTGAAAACTACATAGCATCTTATATTAAATGAGTAGGTAATGTTATGGATTTATTTCATTGAAAATGTTGAAGTGAGATAAAATTCGAATTTCTCAGTTAAATTTTCTGTTGCTCCGACTCTTTTGGGTTTAGGGAGGATCCTTAATCGCTGAGTAAACTTCAATTTATCATTCTTTTTTAGAGATTTTTGAAATAATTTATTCGAATATTTAAATATTAATTAATATAATTGAATATTTCAAATGAATTATATTCTTTGAGAGGTCCTTTAAGTGTGTTCATGTTTTTAAAAGGCAATTGGTGTTCTTGAAGGTAAGACCAGAAACAAAATTTTGTCTCCTTCAAATATTTATTTATTAATTTTAATTAATTTCGTATATCTGTTGGGTTATTTATTCCATTTGACATTATATATTGAGTTTTGATTATATACGTCTATTAAATGTAAGCGGTGCTTGTTAGACATAAATTTATTTCTAAAAGTTTTTTGAATAAAAATTTTTTTGAAATTAAAATTGTAGAAGATAAACATATTTCAATTTGTTTTAATATTCAAATTTCAATTTATTTGATAGAAGAAATTCGGAATAAGGTTTTATAATATGAAAGCTAATTTTACATGCAATTTCAGTGAAATTTCATTGAAAAACAAATAGAAATCATAAGGTATAAAATAACTTATTGCTTCTCTTCTAGGGTTAACATGAATTGTGATACAAGTAACCTTTACGAAGACGAAATATCGGATTCATTTATTGAAATTGACCTAGCTTGTAACGATTTTGTGAAATATGGTGTTTTCTTAATCACTTAACCTATCCTGCATAGAATGGACTCACTAGATGATTTGATATTATTATCATTATTATATCAATATGGATAAAATGATAATTAATGAACTGAATATAGTTCGATTCACTCATGTTAATCCCATCATAAAACAATAATACATCCAATTCATCTATATTAATAGAATGTCTGAAAATAACCGAAAATTTATTGCCGGTTATTCGAATTCTGCGGAATCGTACAAAGTGTTTTCGATTTTTACTAGGCAAATACATTACAATGATATTTTAAGGACCAACAGTTTAAGCCTCTCAAAAATACCCACGCTGGAGATTGGCCTCTTTTTGGATCCGCGCTAATTATCTAATAACTGAATTCCTTTAGTACTCGGTGAAGACAAATTGAAAAGTCTCCCGTCAATCGGCCTAGAAACATCACAGAGTCTCCCTCTTTGTGCTTCGACCAAACGGCGACGCAATATTCACACATACACACTCTTAAAAAGTAAGTTCTCATCACATATTGTCTGTATCTGCTCTTGAGTAAGTTTATATTCGCATTCAGTTTAACCTTCCCTCTTAATAACATATAACGCACTAAAAAGCCTGGAAGTTAATGCATTATCTACATTATTTTTTCGTTATTAGATTGAAAATGTGTAAAAAGAATCCAGTAAAAACGAACCCAGTGAAAGTGAACAACGGTGAAGAAGTTCATCGATATACTCCTCTGCGAACAAGATAGTGTCTTCACCGCAATTAGAGTTCAATACTACACCGAAACAATTCCCTTAACGTTTGGGCAAAACAACCCAAACTTGTACATTTGTGATATATGTATTTAGGTTACAAATAAACCAATTAAAGTCTAATATACATCTCTCTTAATCCCCATTGAAGAAGGCTCATCCCTGACTTTGCATACTAATTGATTAATGTTCAATCAATTACAATCAATTCAAAAGGAGATCTCTACATACACAGCAATTATTTCACCAATTATTTCCAGAAACATTTGAATTTTACAGCAGTTTTCTGAATTCTTTTCGGTATTAATCAAGCTATTGTTGATTATTCTATTCGTTTACAACCAATTCATGATTTCCTTGGAAAATATAAATTCAAAATTGGGTTTAGAATGCCCTTAAATAGTTACAAGTTCGTTGTATATACATATTACCCGACTACAAAAAAGGACACATAATAACGTTGTGATCCAGGGACGTGAAATATCCACTACTCCACTACCAAACCGATCTCTTACATTTCTCAGGGGGAAAATTTTCACCACGTTAGGAGCTCTGAACTGCTCCTAATTATATTCTTTCCGCGCTCATTACTACGGAAAATATCCAACCGGGGAGCAGCTTCCAAGGAACACTCAAGAACCGACCCTGTTCTGGACGAATTCGACCACGAGATTCTCCCCAGGTCTCGTTAGGAGCAGAAATGAGGCAAACTAAATCTCTCTGCAATATACTTGAGGGTAGGGCAAAAACTGTGGTCCGGTTAATCAAGCACAACAGACCCTGTTTTGTCGAAGACGTTGTTACGAAGGGTGGACAAGGAGGATATTAGGGAGAGAGTAACAGAATTGCATATGCTGCGAGCTTCATGGGAAGGAATGGGTCAGACACTGCTTGGAATGAACATTATGGAGTTTCCGGAAATTGTGAGAAATTATGGTAAGATATTTGGAGAGTACATATTCTGCTAATTGCTTTAATATTACGATTATTTAACACAACTACAAGTCGCGAAATCATCTCAGTTTCTTGATAACGAAACATAGTGACTTCTAAAAACTTGTAAAACTTAATCTCAGTATAACATTAATTAATTTAATTAAAAAAAATATATGAGACTGTAATTTATTTCCACAAAAATGTTTGTACTACTACAACAATTGTTTCACCACGATGTGGTATTAGGTATTAGGTATTACATTGTACTGTCTGACAGTACAATGTAATACCTGAAGAAGCCACATCGTGGTGAAACAATTGTTGTAGTAGTACAAACATTTTTGTGGAAATGAATTACTGTCTCATATATTTTTTTAATTAAAATGAGTTTCCATCGAGTAAAGATGGAATCAAATATTTATTAATTATTTACTTTTTTATATTCACTCATGAACGAATACTCTGGCTCGAAGTTAACGAAATCAAAATTTGTGAATGTATTTCTCTTGCATTGAGAATGTCATAGGAACTTATTAATGTAAGTTTGTAAGAACACAATTTTCATAGTTATTAGTTTAAGAACCTCATACCTGAATTTCTTCTCTGAAAAGGTTGAGATTCTCGACCATCTTCAGTAGAAATAAGACTCACTACTACCAAATTCAAATCAAAGTGCCCTCAACTGATTTTTTCGGGAGAAAAATTAATTATTTCACCCCAGACTAGACCTGAATTAATCTCTACGCCAGATGCAACCGATTAGATCGAGCATATTGGCTCCAAGTTCTTTTCCGTGGCTATAAAAAAACTCTAAAGATACATTTAAGTCTCATTACCACTTAATGACGACGTTTGAACTCATTGGAAATTCGGGAAATCAACATTTTTCACGTTTTTCAATGGGATCGAATATGCAAAGAGTCCTAATCTACATCGAATTACATCGGAAACTAATTGTAATTTTAATTTCGCAAACCCGAAACGATTAGAACCGCTAGTATTCTCATTTGATGAAGGTAATAAAGAATACGATTTCCATATTACTTCGAGGATGAACTCTTCTATTTACTCACCGTACATTATCAGTTGGGTTGGTTGAAAACTTTTGTCCTTCGTGTTATCGATATCATGTTTTACGTTCATCCTTGCCTTCAACATCGAATAAGTTTTATACAAAGTTGATGATTTTAATGTATTGACAACAATTCGTAAAAAAGGTTGAAAAATTCACCAAAAAGGAATTAGTTTCCAACTCATGAAATGGGCAAAGTATGGTTCCTTGGATTCGAGAGATTTTCGGTTATGCTGAATGCAGATTGTGCCTATAAAAAATTTTCATGTTCTGGGTCGATTCCATTCGCTTAATCCATCCATTTCTATTCGAACCGACGCAGAATAACAATGCTGAAGTGAAGTGATTTGGATGTTCTTTATTTTCTGTATTTATGAAAGTGTTGTAGAATAATGATTCTGCAAAATTTATAAATGGCAGAGTGTTAGAGAACAATCATTTTATACTAATATATTGAAAGGTAACTGTATGTATTCAAAGTTTAAGAATTATTTTACCGATTGGCACAAATGAAAAAGTCTAGATGTACGAGTAAGAATAACCAACAGACTGGTGTTCAACTTTAATGAAAATTGTACAAAAGTATTATGTACTCACTCAATTTTTACAGTTTGGAGTTAATTGCATCATTTGAAATAAAATTATTTCCTATTCTTGATCTTTCCATTATATATAATAGATTACACACATTTTTATAATACCCTATTTCAATATTGAAAATTTCACAAATTTACTCATTTCAAACAAATTTTTGAAGAAAATTATTTACTTGATGAGAAGAATCTATAATATGAGAAATTTATAGATTGCCACTCCAACGAATTCATGTAGAAAACCACTGAAGTAATATTGAAGTATGAAATCCAGTAGGTCTTAAATGGACCTCTTCAAAGTGTTAATAAAATGTGTCTAGTTGGATTGATTTTCAGGCAGTGCGGAAAGTTTATCAGAAATGATGTACATAAATTCAGGTCAGTCCTGATACTTTCGACGAGTGCTCGGTATCAACCCCTCGAAACCTCCGCTCAACTACGTGGAGCAAATGGGATTTACGTAGCGTTTACTTGAGGAACTACGGTATTAATGATTGAATTAATATTCCGTACACGGTCGCCGTCGGACGTTGTCGTAACATGCCCTAATGCCTCATATGCTGCTACCCGGAACCCCCTCAGACGTGTACGAAACGGAACCGTCGATAAATTTCACGGAACTGGCTAACTGACGCTCCCTGGAAACTTGTACGGGATGTTCGGGAAGGGGTTTGCTATTCACAACCGTGATGTTCACCGGATTAAATGACCACTGGGTAATATAAGCAGATGAATTCATAGTTGAAGATATTAAACAATATTTTACTTGGAGGGAGTGGTGCGTTACTTGGGGTGATGGTTCATTTTGAAATTGAATGGATAAGACATTGATAATAAAACAAATTCTGTTTCCGTAAACTTTTTACGGTTGAAGGATAATTGTTTCACCACATTCTGGCTTAATAATGTTCTACATTTCCACTGATACTGTATGACAACTTACATAGGTTCTTATACATTCTGTCAAGAAAGTACCGGGAATTATCGATTTAAATCTGGCGGGGCAATGAGGCAGGTAAATTTTTTTTTCCTAGGTTGGTACCACTGTCCTTAATTACTATGCCAAGCTCGAGCGGGATCTGTCAACTAGTGTGTTTGCAACAGCTGATTAAGTCAGTCGATGTCAGAGTGCGTGCCGATTTTTACTATGGGTGATTACGTTGAGCAAAGAATTTGTTTAAAGTTTTGTGTTGCAAATGAATTTTCGTGTGCCGATGCATTGAAAATGTTGCAAAAGGCCTTTGGTGATAATGCTCTATCGAAAACTCGTGCATATCAGTGGTACAGAGCCTTCAAGGACGGTCGTGAAGTGGTCGCCCATCGACGGCTTCGATCGAAGATAACGTCGATAAATTTGAGGAAAGGGTGCTGGAAAACCGTCGTACCAGCTTGAGAGAGATAGCACATGATCTTAAGATATCCCACGAGTCCGCACGTACGATTTTGATTGATATTTTGGGCATGAGAAAGGTGGCCGCACGACTCGTACCGAAAGACCTGAATTTTCTTCAAAAACGTCATCGCGAACAGGTTGCTTCAGACATGCTGGATCGCTGTAATTCCGATTCTACATTCATGGAACGCATTATAACTGGTGATGAGACCTGGGTCTACGAGTACGATATGCAAACAAGCCAGCAATCATCGGAATGAGTGGCAAAAAATGAGCCGAAACCGAAAAAACCACGCCAGAGCCGCTCAAAAATGAAGGTGATGCTCATTGTTTTCTTCGATATCCGTGGCGTGGTGCCCTACGAATTCGTTCCAGAGGGTCAGACGGTAAACAAGGAGTATTACCTAGGCGTTATGAAACGTTTGCGTGAGCGTATCCGTAAGAAGCGGCCAAATTTGTGGGCGAACAACTCATGGATTTTGCATGACGATAACGCGCGTTCTCACCGAGCTACGATTGTGACTGACTTTCTCGCCAAAAACTCAACAAACGTGCTTCAGCAACCACCATATTCGCCGGATTTGGCTCCCTGCGACTTTTTCCTCTTACCAAAACTAAAATTGCCCCTTCGTGGCACCCGTTTTGAGTCGATTGAAGCCATAAAACAAAATTCGGCGCGGGAGCTAAAGTCCATCCCGGAAAGCGCCTATAAAAAATGTTTCGATAATTGGAAGTGCCGTTGGCATAGATGTATTGGAGCAAATGGAGCCTATTTTGAAGGCGACCCAATAAATTTTGACGATTAAATGTAAAAATGTTGTTTTAATTAAAAATTCCCGGTACTTTCTTGATAGAGTAGTATATGTATTAACAGGTATTACAGCAAATGGGACAGTTATTTGGATATTCCCAATTAGGTTGAAAGAGAAACCAACTATGGCAATAAAAGCTATTGGGGTTATCGTTGGTTTTTCTAAACTGCAAGAAGATATTCAATAGACGTGACCTATTGGTATCCAATTGCTCGTTCAGGATAGTCTGGGAATTTTATCGGTTTATTTCAAGGATTCTGAGAATTTTTATCGAGACCCTTTACTCTCGATATGGATAGTTTCATATTCGTTATTGAAATTGTGTTTAAATTCTCTCAAATGGTCGGCGTATGTGGAATGTGTGGAATTTGAAGTGAAGCTCTTTTGATGTTTGTGGATTCTCTTCTTGAACGATCTGCCGGCATGACACATATAAACCATTGAGCAATCCTTAAGTTAACTTATGGTTTTATCTTCGTTTGATTTATCTTTATAATTTTTTATGTATTTAATTAAAACAAATTGTAGAACTTACTATGTTTTACTACCAAAAAATATATATATATTACACATTTTCTTGTGAGTCGAGTTTCGGGAAATGAACTATCCCAGCATCAGACAACTGAAGACCTAACAGTGGTACAGAGGTATTTGAACAAAAGTGATAAATATTTTGAATATTTCAATAGATTCTAGATAACACCTAATAGTGGTACAGAGGTTTACAAGCGGAATGTGATAAAAAACCGGGTTAAAAAAGAGGGGCCTTCTAACAGATATCGGAATGTTGGCAATCGACAAAGAAGATTGTTAAACAGATGGTAACCATTTAAATATCTCAAATAATTTTTGGGTTTACATAGCTCCGTACAGTCATTCATTATTTTTACATTATATTGTTGTATATCTCAAATATTTGGATTTACATAGCTCCATACAGTCATTCATTATTTTTTAAATTAATTTTATTGTGAATGAATTTGAGAATTTCAATAATCAAGTTTCTTTTCTTTTGAATCCACAATTTTCTTAAGATTTTCTTTTATGGAGAGTAATTACTGTTTTCTAAAGAATGAGTGGCAAAAGTTAAATTTGTGTTTACTTTTCATTAAATTCATTTTATGTTCGTTGAAAAAGGTTTCAAACAGAAGTTACTTTTTAAATATCTCAAATCTTTTCGATTTACATAGCTCCGTACAGTCATTCATTATTTTCACAATATTGTTATTGTGAACTAATTTGAAAATTTCAACAGATTCTAGATAACCGAGTTTCTTTCCTTTTGATTCTACATATAAAATTTTAAGATTATCTATTGTGGGAAAGGAATGACCGTTTTCTAGATAATGAGTGGCAAAAGTAGAATTTTGTTTATTTTTCATGAAACTCATTTTATGTTCGTTGAACCTCGTCTTGAAGTAATGTCCAGTTTGTCCTATATATTTATTACTGCACGTAGAACATAAAAACTCATGATCTCCTGATTTGTGTATGTTTGGAGTAGGGTCCTTTGCGTTGAATAATACCGATGATAATTTGTTTTGCGTTTTGAAGGTAATATTGACATCTGATTTTGAAAAACTATTGGC
Source organism: Megalocaria dilatata (assembly GCA_034642435.1). NCBI lineage: Eukaryota > Metazoa > Arthropoda > Insecta > Coleoptera > Coccinellidae > Megalocaria > Megalocaria dilatata. The sequence goes on from CM067857.1 coordinate 1,338,772, forward strand.
CACTATTTGATTTATGCTACCGAAGTACGATAGAGAAATGAATTTTTCATTAATATTTTCTTCAGTTTTATCATGGGATAAATTTGGCTCATAGCTATTTTAGATCCCATCATTAAAAATGAAATTTTTTTGGAATGGGGTCTTTTGTGGTTGGATAAACCTGAGTTAATACTATCTTTTTCTGTTTATTGTCCATCATTTTGGGTTGAAATTATTGCAATATGCTGCTTGTTCGATAAAGCTGATAATTTTTTATCGAAGGAATGATTAGAAGTTATGTATGGTGATATCCGTGTGTGTAGGTTTGTAAAATATGCGTAATTCGTGTCAATTATTTAATCTTATGATATTTAAGTGTAGGAAATCTATACTTCAATTTTTGCCTTCTTCATAGGTCCATTTGATGGACGGGATTATTGATCAAATTTAAGAAGGTTTTCAATTGTCTCTTGGTGCCTTTAGCAACATAGAATGTTATCCACAAATCTGAACTAATAATAATCATTAGGTTTGAATGAATTTTTAATTCTAAATCATTCATGAAAAATTTCTGATAGGATTAGTATTATTTTTTATCAATAACTTTTCAACAATTTGTACTGTTTCTACTGAGGGGATGCTAGGGAATAAATTTTGGACATCAAATGAAATTATTTGGAGTTTGCAGGTAAATTAATGGATTCGATGTTGTTTATAAGTTGGAAAATATTTTTTATTACATATTTGGATTTGAAGTTTGTTTCAGTTTGAATTTTTGATATTAAGGCGTTCGATAATTTTATGCTTGGGGATGTTATGAACGAAACAAGTGGTCTAATTAGGTTCGATGCATGGATGCCGTCCTTTCCTCTTTAATAGATCCGTCAATTGCCAGAAAGATAGAAAAAAGTAGTGCCTAGAAAAGCAAAATATTTCAAACTCTAAAAGTATAACCAATTTCTTACGATAATGTTTAAATTTTCGAAAAAACTTCAAGAACTTATTCATACTCCTAATAAGACTAGTTTCGAATTGCCCAAAGGCAATCACGAATAGAGGAATTAATTAAGTGGTTGGCAGAAAAATATTTGTGACTTGTATAATCTAGTCGTACCAGTAATATTCCCTTGGTGTGAATATTTACCGACAAAATTTCAAGTCTGCGATCGATGTACTCTTGAATTATCGGACTCACAGACCATAACAATGAGCTTTTATGAAAAATCTGCGGCGTTCTTTCATTCCAATTTCTCGGTATACCCCAGATTTTCCGCTTCAGACATCCAAATTCCAACTATCGAGATAACAATAAGTTCCTCCCGGTCACGGTGGGTAGAATTCGCAGAACTTTCCATATTTCTCCGAGGAGCGTCCCGCATCCTAATCCCCATCCCAGGAATAGATTTCCGCAACCAAATACTTAAAACGGTTCGTAAGTAGCGTTTCCACCCCGTCGCAAACTTACCGACCGGGAACTATGAGAAGCGTACGAGTGTTAGTCCGTGCTCGGCCAAGTTTGCCGGAAGAATATTCAGCAGGGAATAAAGACATACATCTCGGAGTACAACTCCGCGACATCGCAGCGTGCTGATCCGCGGAATTATAAATGTAAACTTTTGAAAGCGACCAAGCGTCCTCCATCCACGCGATCCCGGGGATTACACCGAGTTCGCATTCTTCCCCGAACTTATTACACTCGCGGAGGGATACACTCGACAACTTTTAATCAGAGAATCTCGAAAAAAGAGACACACTTCAGCAAACTCGAATATCAACACGGCCAGGATGTTACGCTAACGCGTGTCGCGTCGACTAATTCGGGAGGAATGAAACTTTTCTGCTCTTGCAGGTGATTTAGTTTAGCAGCCTTCCTCGTTCTTGCCGGAACGTAGGTGTCTTTTGTTCCAGATATGAAGAGAGGGGGATGGATATTTTTCGGTATTGTGTCTATACCATTGTTCCTTTGATTACTTGTGATCAAACTGTCAGCTCCCTTATTGCCTACAAACCTGAGCTGTCCTGTGATTCTACATGGAATCGAGGGAAGTGGATCGATTTTAAAATGAAATTTCATGTACAAATAAACCTTTAAAAATCCTTACGACACGAAACTGAAACAAGAGTATACCAAATATTGAAAAACAATAAAGTAATGGAACACAGACGTTCCTTTCTCAATAATAAGTTGGATTCTACATACGCCGAACATCTTATAAAAGTGAAATATGGGTTTGATGAGTGTTTAAGATTTTACATGAAGAAAATAACTGAACTTGGGAAAATATGGAAATAAATTGATTTAGAAATTCAGGGAATTTATTAAACGAATAAACTGAAATATCTAATTCACCTTTATTGGATCTATTCAACTAGGGACCCGGTGGGTTTACCAGAAGTATTGAAAAATTTTTATTGTACCCTTGTCTCTAAACAGGAAATATTTATATACTGCATGTGACAAAATTTTATACTAAATGTTTGTGAGCATCTGGAGAAGTTAACTATCTCAACGAAACGCTTCATGTGAAGAACTCAAGATAATAAATATAAATATACAATTTTGTTTCATTTAACTAAATCGAAAGACTTATCTCTTCAGATAAGTCATCCATTTGTACATCCGGTTATGTTATTATGTTATTTATGGCGAGCGGGCGTCTATCCACTCTATCACTGCGTCCGCGCGGACTATTGTGGTTCACCCCTAATTTATATCTCCCCGACGAGATCCAGTTTTTGGATAAAACCGATAATCTTGTTCAGGGATAATTTTTTCAGTTCGCAGTGGGCTATAAAAGCCTGGCCAAAGACCTCGAATCCGATGCGACTCACCGCTGGGCACTCTGAGACGATGTGCATGGCTGTTTCAGTGTCCTCAAGACACAACCTGCATTCATCGTCTTCAGCCGGACCGATTTTGTGCAAATGCGCTTTCAGTCTGCAGTGACCTGTCATCATTCCGATAAGTGTTCTTAGTTTTGCCCTATCCAGACCTAGCGCTAGGTTCGCCATCTTTTTGTTCGAAGCTGTTCCAAGGAACAACTTCAAAGGCCAGAATGGCTCCGCCAGAAAGACTCGAGCCTTGAGTTCATTCTGCCTGTTATCGCCTCGTTAGCCACGTCATGTAGTATTCCCATGAATGGTTCCGGTCCTACCAGAGGCAGCGCAGCTCCAACAATCGCCAGCCGATCTGCCTCCTCGTTATCCAAATACTTTGAGTGGCTCGGTATTCAAACCACAGTGACTCCGTTATACATACCGAGCCTGTTTAAAGCCGTGCAGCAACTCCAGACTGTTCTTGAGGTACAAGAGCTGGATTCCAAAGCTTTTAGTAGTAGTAGTAGTAGATTTTAGAGAATACCTCCCTGTGGACAGCCCTTCGCAGCCTTGAACTCGAAGACCTCATCCTGGTATGAGGTCGTCATTGTTCTGCCGCATAGCATTGCCTGTATCCATCTACAGATTAGCGGGTCGATTCCTCTCGCAGCGATAGCCTCAGCGAGAGAAGCCGGAAACGTATTGTTAAAAGCACCTTCAATGTCCAGAAACGCTCTTACTGCTATCTCTCGATTATCGAGAGATTGGTTTAATTTTCCGACCAGATTATGCAATGCAAGTTCTGCCGATTTGCCAGCTTGGTAGGCATATTGATGAGGGCTAGGGGGGCTGTCAATTAGCACCTTCCCCCTGATATGGACATCAATCACCTTTTCCAGACTCTTTAGCAGAAACGATGTCAAGCTTATTGGTCTGTTCGTTCCACCTTTGGTATATATACCACTTTAGTTAGTGTCCAGCTTGTAGGGATAACCCCTCAAGCCAGACTTGTTCTAAATAATTTTAGTAGATGCGGAATCAACACATCCATGCCCTTTTGAAGAAGGGCTGGAAAGATTCCGTCTACCCCGGGTATTTTGAAAGGTTTAAAAGACCTTATTGCTTCTCTAACCGCTTGTGCAGTGACTATATTTTTGGATATTCGCCAGTTGCCCCTCCCAGACCAGATTAAATGGTCAGGGTTTGATCTGGCGTTTGTATCTTCCAAGATTTGACATCCAGGGAAGTGTTTGTTCGCAAGAAGCTCCAATATTTCTTTTCTGGAACCAGTGAAACCACCCTCCGAACGTTTGAGCGAACCGGTTGTTCTCACTGGCTCTCTGGAGAGAATCTTGTGTATTCTGGCAGTTCCGGGGGCATCATTTATACCCCCACAGAACTTGCCCCACAAGTACCTCTTGATCCTCCTAATGCTCTTATTGTAGAAGGTTAGAGCTTCCTTGTATTTGTCCCGTTGACCGGTGTCCATCCGGTACTTGAACGATATATTTTAATCAATTGTTCATTGATTCATCTATCACTTTTCTAGAAACACTAATGATCTACACTTCATATAAACTCAACAAAATATACATGACTTGAATCAGCCTGTATTTCGACAGTTGAAGGACACGACGAACAAAGGGGGTGCACAAAATCAACCGGATTAAATGATGGGAAAAACCGGTTAGCATCCGCATTCAGCAAGCAGACAGTGCGACGATTATCACGGAGCGAATCATCGCGATGAAGTCATTAATTCAACCGAATGCGTCCTGATAAGGGCCAACGGATCATTTGGCGAATTTCCATACACAATGTTTCCAATTTCCAAGTCAGGAACTCAGGAGAACATTAATATGTGATATCCGCAGTATGGCAAAAAGCGGGCACACATTAACGTACTCGTAGATAAACTACGAACTGTGTATTCATGTGAGAGCACGCAAATTCGTCCGTGTTTGAACATGGAATTGGAATAAATTGTTTGACGTTGCGCAGTCCGAATTTATATTGCGAATACAATGTATGTGTACGTTCGACGTAGTCCTGGGGCAGCCAGGGTTGTTTCTTAGGGCTACTATCGGAAATGAAATGTGATACGATAAATTTTATAATTGTCATTTTATATCGCAAGGTCGAAGGACTTTACTTATATGGATATGTATGAAAACTAAATGTCATTCTAAAATTTTGAGCCAATTGAATAATTTCAATTTGGAGCATCAATAGATTTGATTGGTTTACCGATTTAATACCTATTATGCAGTTAATCTACTGGTACTTTTCCACTACCGAATATGAAGTGGATTAATTCTGGCATTAGTTATCGATGGAAAATGTTGAAGGTGTTATATTTACATAGATAACTTTGGTAATCTATGTTAATAGAGTGGTAGTAGGTTTCGTTTTATTCTTTTTGGAAATATTTGATAGCTACTTATTATAGAGTGAAAATCTATGCAAACATTAATGCTATCCATAAAATGAGGTACATGAAAATTCTGCATCTTAGGGTCAATTAAGTTTCCCCAAGAGGCCAAGGAAAAAATCATGAAATTCTCAATTTTCATCCCAATTTTTTTTCCATTTATGTTTTCGGTTACTTCAGTTCATATCATTTACGATACTGAATGGTGAAAAACAACACCGGACAAGTGATGAACACGACCAACAATGCGCAGCCGAAACCTTTCTTGGAAGTTGGCCGCCAACTGAACAACTGGCAATTTGTGAGGGTGGAAATGCAGGTCAAAGTGTAAAATACGCCTTACCGTCCGTGTAATCGAATGAAGTTTTCAGAAACGCTTTCGAGCAAATCGACCAGGGCTGTGTAGATGGGCAACATATTGTAGGTTCCGAGCAGTTTCTGGAGCACTTGGGTACTTTTGGTTCGTCAAAACATCTCATGTTTCAGTAGCTTTCTGCAGCATCATTATATTAGGAGTACAAATAAGCTTCCGCCGTTTTATTGTAGATGGCGCGACACGGAGATTCGGTTAGCTCGCAGATGATATCCGGCTTAAAAAATAGTTTGGACATTCAAGAACAACATTACCTACTAATATCATTGATTTTATATTGGTAAAATATAATTTTTATAAGTTGAAAATGTCAAAATTTGAGCCAAATAAGCGTAATTTGCGGGAAATATTAGTTTACTTCTTTAATTTAAAGAAATCTGCTGCTGAGGTGCATCAATTGCTCTTAGAAGCAAATGGCGAGGGTGCTTTGAGTGAAAGAACGTGTCGAGAGTGGTTTCAAAAGTTTAAAAACGGTGATTTCGACGTAGAAGACAAAGATCGCAGTGGAAGGCCAAAAATTTACGAGGATGCAGAATTGGAGGAATTATTGGAGGAAGATTCATCTCAAACACAAAAAAAACTTGCTCTAACACTAGAAGTCACTCAGCAAGCAGTCTCACAAAAAACTTATTGAAAAATTATTCTTCTGCATGACAATGCTCGTCCACTTGTTGCGGCACCCGTGAAAAAGTACTTGCAAACACTTAATTGGGAAGTGTTATTCCACCCGCCGTATTCACCAGACATTGCACCGTCCGATTATGACCTGTTCCGGTCCATGGCACATGCTCTGACGGCGCAGCGGTTCACATCTTATGAGGATACCAAAAATTGGGTTGATTCGTGGATAGCCTCAAAAGACAAGGAATTCTTCAGACGTGGGATTCGAATGCTGCCTGAGAGATGGGAAAAAGTGGTTGCAAGTGATAGGCAATATTTTAAATAAATTTATATTACCGTTCTTCTATAATAACTATTTAATTTGTGTTAAAAAACGGCGGAAACTTATTTGTATTCCTAATAAGTTTATATATTATATACCAGAAAACTTTTTATTAAATTTTACAAAATGGTTTTCATATGGTCTAACGAGAAGTTGTCCTACTGAGATCTCTACAAAATTATACACTAGAATATATTTCACTGATGTTTACAGAATGGTGAATGCGCCAGGTTTTTATACGGTCTAACCAGAGATTGATCCACTGAAATTTCTACAAAAAATGAGTGATTTTCGAGAGGTCTCGATAAGAGCCAGTACAAGATAGTATCATTGGGGCCAGAGAAAATGCAGATCCAACAACCCACCAAGTATATAGTCGACTAACCTTGTTCAATTTCAAAGAAATCGAAATCTTAGAAAAATATCTTTTGCTACTAAGAATATTTAATCTTACTCATTTGATTGATTATATCCAGACTAATGCACAAATCAGCTTTCAAAACCTGACCCACCCTCGAACATCTTACAAAAACTACCCGTTGGATCCAAACCACAATTAATAATTTCCCCAGATCTCCGACGCAATCCAGGCCCCCGTCCCATTTTAATCAAAACGGCATTGTCTCCTCGACCATCATTTTCATAAGCCATTCGAACTATTGCAGTTGATAAAGAGGACTATAATGGAGATCCGTATAATTCTGGCCGATGATGAAGCCCTGGATATTGTTCGTTTGTCAATTATATAGTTTTGTGTGCGTTGCCGTACAGGACATTGTTGTCCGATGCTCTTCGTTCGGGACGTGCCGGCGACTGATTCAAACCCGGTAGAAGATGGATAGCGGGAAGGTGGGATAATGAAGATCGAAAACAGGATAGGATCACCAATTTTCTCGCCGTTTATGCAGGACACAATGATGAATTATGGAGGGCTCAGTGTGCACATATTTGTTTCAGATATGCGTTTGATATTTCCATTCGTAGAGGAGGATGGGAGATTCGCCAATCAGTTTTGAGCTGATTCGATTTGTTCTGTATGAAACCGTCAAAGACATAAACCGTCAAGGACATAATTAGACATAAAGTTCTCCGAAACCTCTACAAATACTAAATATAAAATATCAGCAAATATGCGCGGCAGTTATTCAATAAAGAATGTAAAGAAAATAATATGTTAGGGAAAAAAATTTCCATTATTTCTGCGTAAACTTCAAGACTTTATTTAACATGTTTTGGATTGTGGAGCCGTTTAATTCATCCTCATTAAAACGTTACGGAACTGATGTCACCGTCCTCTTCATAAGTATTAGCTGGGTAGTCAGAGGTATAATATTCATTGTCAATGAACTCTGATAGCTGGTGAAATGTTGAGATTCGGGTAGATTTAAGTTTCGAACTGTTGCACTCTTCTGATTCGAAGAATTTCCTGGTACCATAGCTCAAATTATTATATTTGGAAAACGAAACGAAGAGGAATTTCAGCAACATAAAACAGGTCCAGGCACCGATTCCTGAGGTACTCCACTGGTTACTGGGTGAGAGGATGAATGAGAACCACCAATACGTATACAAAATGAACGACCAGTCAGATAAGAAAAAATCCAACGAATCCCGCAATTTCTAAGTAAAAATACGAAAATGTAAAGTTGTCAAAATGATCAACTTTTCATTTGTGAATAATTCTGTTCCTCTACGGATCATCTGACAACATAACAACGTCGATCTGAATTCCTGCAACATTCCGCCGTTACCTACGAAGTTTAATATTTGTTTCGGACACGATATTGTTGTGTTAACTTGGGGTACCTTTCGAACGCAGATGAATAGTCGGGCGATCGTTTACGGACCGAAATTATCCTCCGGCCATTCGACAACATCGAAACAATTTCAGCGCATTTACTTCTCGATTTTCGACGGTAATCCTCTTGATATATTGTGGGTGAAGTGTGTACGCCACATTATCGTGCTGTTGTTCTACGTGGAACTTTAGCTAATGGTGATTTGGCCCACATCTATCTTCATTCCATCAAAGTTTAAGGCGTTTTCGATTGCGATGGATGGTCTCTTTCAACGGAAACAGTCTTTGCTATGGTCGGATCGGAGGGGTGGGGGTAATCAATGGACGGACTCATTGCGGAATAGTTTGCTCCTATTTGTCGAGCGGAGGGAGCTTATTTTTCATTCCGGGTTTAATTGAGATAGATAAACGGAACGGAATTAGGACTGTTGGTTTCAGAAAAGCTCAGGGGAAAAGTTAAAGAATAATGGGTACTTGAGGAATACCAGTTATTTCAGGTCAATTTGTATTCAAGTGTGATTTGTAATTTTGAAGTAAGTCATTTGAAAAGTCCTCTCGAGGAGAGTATTGAAATTCTTTCTCTTGCAATGTTATCACAAGTATTTTCTCTAGATACGGAGTGTGACAGTATTCTCTGTATGTCAGTTAAAAAATGATGATACACAAACACATGTTCATTTCAAAATTTGAATATTAAAACATATTGAAATATGTTTGTCTTCTACAATTTTAATTTCAAAAAATGTTTATTCAAAAACTTTTAGAATTAGATTTATGTCTACAACAAGCACTGCTTACATTTAATAGACGTATATAATCAAAACTCAATATATAATGTCAAATGGAATAAATAACCCAACAGATATACGAAAGTAATTAAAATGAATAAATAAATATTTAAAGGAGACAATAAACCTTAAAATAACTCACACTGTTCTTTGATTTTGTTAGAACAAAGATCAATCTTGAATTATATAGTTGATCTGTGTTTCGAAGCTTTAGTCTTTTAACACGTGGGAGATATAGGTTAGGTTGTTGATTTTGATATTTGGAATATTAAATGAGGACTGAAGTCGGGATTGCTTAGAATTATATTTGTTTTTTGAAGACATAGTGCACATTTTTTAGAGATTTTTGAAATGACCTATTCGAATATTTAAATATATTAAATATTTCAAATAAATTATATTCTTTGAGAAGTCCTTTAAGTGTGTTCATGTTTTTAAAAGGCAATTGGTGTTCTTAAAGGTAAGACCAGAAACAAAATTTTGTCTCCTTTAAATATTTATTTATTTATTTTAATTACTTTCGTATATCTGTTGGGTTATTTATTCCATTTGACATTATATATTGAGTTTTGATTATATACGTCTATTAAATGTAAGCAGTGCTTGTTGTAGACATAAATCTAATTCTAAAAGTTTTTGAATAAACATTTTTTGAAATCAAAATTGTAGAAGACAAACATATTTCAATATGTTTTAATATTCAAATTTTGTTATATTTCTTCTATCAAGTAAAAGGCCTTTCTATTCTATTTTATGTTCATTTCTATTTATTATCGTAAGTTGTTCACATGAAGCGTTTCGTTTACATAGTAACTTCTCCGAATGCTTATAAACACCTAGTCTGGAATTTGGTAACATACTGTATTGAAGTATTTTCTGTTTTGAGAAAAGGATACAATTAAATTTTTTTACCTGTGGTAAAACCACCGGATCATTAGGTGAAATGATAGAATAAAGATGAATAAGATAATTCATTTTGTTCATTCAATAAATTCCCCGGATTTCTGAACTTTCCAACGGGATCAGTTTCAGACCCTCAATTTCTTTATGAAAAACCTCAAAACGTTAATCAAAATCAGGTTTCTCCTTTATCAGATGTTCTACATACGTATAATTCAACTTATTGTTGAGGAGGCGACGTCGGTGTTTTTTTATTCTAGTATCGAAAGATCTTCCAGTTTGTCCAATATGCGTATTTGAACAATTATCGTATGATAATGAAATGTTTATTCTATAAGATATGTCATATCTATGTCATCGAGGAATAATAAAGGAATCATTGGTTTTTATTCCGAATTCTTTTCTTGAAGGTTATGTTTTGATCTTGTTATTGTGTTCAATGTTACAGCTATCCTATAATTCTCAATAACTATGAAATTCGTATACTAGCTCATATTCTGAATTATATGTATATGTTATAAAATCTGTAGCCTTTTTTGGGTCTCAAGCTATACACGTACAATTCTTGAAATAAGTTAGCAAGCTTTTATATTTAAAAAGGATTTAAAGTAAAATCATCATAGAGCGATAGCTCCTTCACATAATTCTAGCCAAAACGTGTATATATATAAAACAGAAAATCCGAAGCCACGCCACAAACCGTAGCCTAAAGGATCTTCTGAAACCTCCTCATTATCGGAAAATATCGACCTTGAACGCGTAACACTCCTCCAATCAATCCCTCCTCTATCTCAAGAGCGATACAATCCCCCTTTCGCCATATTCCGGGGCAATTCAACCGCGAGGAGTGAAATCTCCCGGTAACTAAACCATTTTTCGATCAATCCGCGCGTGGTAATGGTGATAGATTCGAAATGGATCCAGTGCCCTGCGGCAATCGTTTGTTTACGTCATAGCCGCCTCGCCCTGCTACCGTCGCCTTTGCCAGACGGCGGGATAAACGCGCGTTTATTATATTTTAAGCCCTTTCAAAAATTGTCGGGTAGGTGCTAGAAGGAAGGAGGAAGAGCCCCGGGGTATTGTTCGGGACAAAAACTCGGCGCTTTTCGCGTTTTCTTTCGGACGGAATATCTGCCGTACCTCAATTTATTTCATCCCGGGGCGCGTGAAGATGCAGCGGCGAGGGAGCATCGCGCGTTTTTGTTCGTTACTTACCATTAGCAGATTTTTCGGTGTCGCGGGATCTGACGTCGATATTTCGTACATTGCCGCGGTTTAAGATGAAGGGGTGGGACATCGTGGCCTACTTGTGTTTTCGAAACAACTAATCAAGATACTACTGAAAAAGGATGAACTAGGAGAAACATTCTTTAGATGAATTGAAATTTAGACTATTCTGAGAATACTTACATAATAATTAATATTAAAATCAAAAGAAACTACCATTTCCAATTGGGAATGTTCATTTGGTGTTTCAAACACATAGTTATTTGTCATAAAAGTTTAATCTAAATGAACATTCTTATACCACAATAATTCAACTCAAAGAAGATCTGCAACAGAGGGAACACATCCACATTCTTGTGGAAAGTTTGCCTAATCAATATTTTGACATACGATTGCACTAGAGACTACGGTCGGTTGTTTTCGGCACCTTGATGAACATTTTCGAGAGTGTACACAATTTTGAAAACAGACAATTAGTTATACACACTCACGCAAGACTCATACGCAATTTGCAGATTAATTAATTACACGCAATATTTGCTCACGCAACTATATTCAAAACTAAGACCGTGTTATGAGTGAGACACATACGCAGATAAATTAATATGGTACATAAAGAAACAATTTTTCCCTATAGTGGCACCTTCAGAATTGCAAGGTTAAGATTGACTCGTAGTAATCTGATACGTTCTATTCTATATTTCAAAATTATGAGTGTTATTTGAACACTTCAAATACTTCTTCCTTCTCCACGAATATAGATTTACTATCCCCCAACAGATAAATTCCCCAATCTTCCCGACGGAAACCATCGACGAAACCAATACCCTCCCAACAACGAATTACCGATAACAAAATATCAGATAACGTGAAAAATAACCGCAGCGAACCCCAATCTTCCCGATACCTCCTTGACCATAAATCAGGCGGTCCCTCATCGCCGTGCGTGAACCCTCAACCCTCCGATCCGCCCTCCACCGTATGACCAGGTGAAATACCGACTCAGATTTCGATCCTAAATTAATTAACTACCTCCCGCGGTACGACGGGTGAGCTTAGCGAGTTTTTGTCTAATCCTACGGGACGTATGCGACACACGTGCGATTTATCCCGTAAGCGCTGCACACACTTACCGAAGTTCGTCAACGTCGCGCGAGCCCGTCTCAATGGGGCCTAATCAGCGCTGGATGAAACGCCAAGCGAAGATTCTCGACTCGAATGCCCCGGAATTGTTCATTTTGGTAAGTAGACTGCCGCACAATTCCGGGTGATTACGTGGAGTTGTTCCTTAATCGTTCGGTTTGAGGTTATGGATGGACGTGAGGTAGTTTGTGGACTGTATGTAAGAGTATATCAACGAGGGTGATTGGTCCGTAGCGACGACCTTCTTGTAGTAACATCCGTTGTGTTCCGTTGTGAGCTTTTAAGATTTTAATATACTACTCAATGGTTTCTATAGCCTACGGATCGAAGATGATGCGGGAATTCAAGAGCTGGAAACTATTGTAACCATTTGAATGTACATATAACGGTGAGAATCAATAATAGTTGTAGCGTTATTTAGAGCGGTTTTACGTTGAACAGAATGGCCTATAGATGACAATCACCGAGGAGAAAAGGAATACTTGGTTCTGAGATTGAATTTAAAATGGACGAAAGTAAAATATTTGCATAATTAGAAGTAGAGGAAAACTATGAGAGGACTACCTATAAACTGTATTGTAAAAACAATTAACAAAAATTTGAACTTAAGGACATATATGGCCTCAAATCGAGGTCAATTCTATCACTCATCGAAAAAAGTAATGGACTAGTAGAGAGTCATTTGGAGAAGAAAACAACTCGCCTGAAGGAGGATACTTTAAGTAACATACAGAAGAAGGTGATCAATCAGAATAGTGCGAATATTCTTAACCATAACCTGCAATGTAAATATCTTAGTTGCAGAGGCCTAGAATTTACAACGATTCTTCTCATATTCCACTTTGAATGGCAAATCACAAAATCAGATGAAGCACTCTATACCAAGAGTAGTTCACTTCATCTGCAAGAAAAAGTACCACACCCTATTGGTTACCAGTCATTCTATTACTAGAATGAAAGAAAAGAAATTTGTCAACTCTCAGCGAATTTGAATAATTATTTAGCTTTCAGAATTGGCAATAATTGGAAATAAATCGATCTAGAAATTTGGGTAATTCATTGAATGAACAAACTGAGTTATCTAATTCCCCTTTATTAGATCCAATCAACTTTGGATCCACTGGTTTCACTAAAAGTAATGAAAATTTTTATTCTACCCTCAACTCAAAACAGAAAAAATTTTAATACAATATGTTACTCAATTTCAGATTAGTTATTCACAAGCATTGGAAAAATTTACCATGTAAACGAAACGCGTCATGTGACCAACTCACGATAATGAATAGAAATCAGAATGTACATGTTGATATACATTTAACTGAAGTGTACAATGGATTTCTATTCGATCGAGGTTACAATCCGTTCAAATGAATGAGTGAAATGGAATTCAACATTCCTATTATGTTTTTCCGTTTGATTGGACATAAATAATCATCAGTAATTGAAACAATAAACCGGCCATTAATTGATCAACTCTCACATAAATGAAAAAATATGTCCAAACTCAGAAGCAATGAAAATATATAACGTAAACTGTTCAAATGGATTAATCTCCCATGAAAAATATTCAGTTTTGACTCGTGAGTAGCGGTAAATAAATACAGAAAAAATATAGTTGAACAAGAAGCTAACTGTACCTATAGAATAGATTAAAAGTGACTAGATAACTTCACGTGCCTTTTCCAAGTCTCGCAGAGTGGTTAGAATTAAATTCTCCACAGTTTGTGATTCGCCTATTTTCAGAATTAAGCCTCCGACGGAAGATTATGTTCAAAACTTTCGAGTTGTTCGTCCAGAATCCGACGTAACTACGTAACTAATACGGAAGCGTATGGCGCGTTTCCTACCCAACTTCATGTAAATCGGATGTAGCTGACGACGGGTGTGACTAACGATACCCAGCGCCATCGTGCATTGCGAGTTGGTGGGTTCACGGCCTACTCGAAGATTCGAGAAAATTTTAATATGATCGGTTCTGAGATCCGCCAAGTTCGGAGATAAGTAAGCGTTTGAATGTTTGATTAGGTAGAGTTCCGAAGAAATTCTTCTATGAATAATTACGACTTCGAAATTGTCAATAATGAAGGAGAAGAGACATGAATACCTCAGTTACATTATATGTATGAAGAAAATTCTAGAAAATATACGTGAATAGTTACATTTATCCCTACGCATTAAATAGACCAATATACTAGGAAAAACTCGTTTTCATCGTTGAAAAATATTTAAAGAAAGAATTAAAGTTTGGGGCTTCAGGTCGAGAAAATTTGGTTGAAATTATGGCTGGAATCTTTAATTTTGTCTACGAACCTTGCAAGTGCAAAATGGCGAATGCGCCGGGCCGGCGAGGCCAGCAAAGGTGGTTTCATATTTACCGGTTTCCGAAATTACTGCAGTAAAGAAACTTACATTCATGTTGAATGAGAAGTAAATAGAAGTATATGAATCATTTTATTCTTAATAACTTAGTATATGTGAACAATTGCATTCTAGTAGATAATTTGCGTAAGAAACATGTGAATGAACCAAGATAATCCTGCATTTTCAAATCGTCTTTACAGAGCCATGCTTACCCGAACTGAAAAAATATATCATTCCTGCACGAAATAATTGATCGCATGTGGAAATTCCATATTTCCTGAGACACTTTCTGGCCCGAATACCATTCAACAATATATCCGGGCTCCATTCTTTACGCGCTACGTAAAAAGAGGCGCAATAAAAACCGGAGGATTGTCTTTTGATATCCTCCTTGTCCCCCGAACTCGAACATACTCGTATATATTTGTATTCTTTGCTCGCAGGCCTGATGAATGCCTAAATAAGAGCCGAATATTTATGTCTTTCCGTTTGTTTTATTGAACTTATGATTTATGGTAGAGATCGGTTCCGGGGATACAAAAAATGTAATTTCTCCGGAAATAGGGGGGTAAATCCGGGGTTACGAGGCAGATATGATGAAATTTTCAATCCGGTGTCGTGATGTTGGCTGCTATTGCAGATTGTGTTATTTCGATGAAAGAAGAGGGAGACGGTAGGTATATTGTTTTCAACAACGATGAGCTTAAGGATTAAAACTACGAAAATGTACTCAAATATTATCAAAAAAAAAATGAGAGGCGAAAATAAATTCAGATTATGCACAAATCTGCAAAAACTTCATTAAGTTCAATGAAGTTGTGTATCGGAAAAACTAGGAAATGAATAAAGAAGTTCTAGAAAATTTCTCACAATATTGAATTATACTGGATAGATTATTTCAAATAGAATAAGAAAAATTGCCTTGTGTCTTCATCAGAAAATATTATATTTTATAACGTAGTTTGAGAACAAAGTAAAGAATGACTGGTATGAAACTTTTGGATAAGTAGGGAACGGCCACTCATAGTTTCCTCTACTTTTAGTTTCATATTTTATATTTAACATGCTGAATGGATTTCAGAACTAATCAACTGTTAACAGATTACAACTACAGTAGAAGAAGTCAGTACCTAAAGAAAGGTTGCCGAAAGCCAGTTTCATTTGATTTTTATACCTACTCAATCCAATATACTGAGTTGGTGAAATTACAGGTTGAAACAAATCGAAAAAAAAATTACGGTATCAGTTCGATTATTTATGTTGAAAGAACTAACTGCTATGTATCAATAAAACGAGTATGAGATTTTTATATTTTTGGTGCTATTTTAATATACAAAGTTAAATTTTTTTTCTCAAGATACCAGGTATTCCGAAATTCTGAGTCTTTAATTTTAAATCTGTTCTGTGCCATTTTTCTGCTCATTCAATGGAATAAACATGTTTATAGGAGAAGAAAGAAACACAGACAGGAAACTAATTATTCTATGAATACGTAGAATGTAACCTTGTATGGAGTCTTCAACCTTCCATGAATAATTATTGTTTGTCACATGTTTAATGGGAAACTTCTCTGTACTTTTGCTTTCTGTTGTTCAAATAGACAACTCCACAATTTCCTAGAACCTTGGATGAAGTTGTACCTGAGAAACATATCAAACCTGGGAAATCGTTTCATTGTTGATGATAGTTCCATTAGTAATGATATTTATACACAATAAACACGTGGTGGTGTAGGTATGGTGGATATATTTTATTGATTGTTTCTATTTTGCTGGCATTTTGGTGGTCTGATGATAATAGGTGAGAATCTTAGATTGCCTGTATATTTTTGAGGGTCTTGTAGAGAGGTTGTTTCGAAGAATTTCATAGGTTCATGTTGGGTATTTTGAGAGTGTAATTTGTTATTCATAATATCGCTATGGGGTTTCCATTGGATGTTTGTTGAGTGGGTTCGATCAATATTTCTATGTTTATGTTTTCTTTGAATTCTTTTACCTACTTTTGGTGTTGTGTGGTGACTATTAATTCTTTATCTTAAAACAAAACATTATTAACCTAAGGCATTTATTTAATTTAATTCTAAAAAGTTTTTCAGAAATTTTATGAAATTAAAATAAGAAGCATAAGAGAATTACTCTGTTTGATATTTTAGATATTGAAATGTAAATGATACAGATATTTCTGTCTTTATATATATTATATTTAGATATTTGAAGATGAGGTAAATATGCTTTTGTCAAGTAACCTCAAGAAATGAATTAATTCTTATTTTTATATAGAGGATAGATCAAACTTCAAATTTTTCCTGTTATATCTTGAGCAGTTCTTTGAAATATCTAAGAATGGATCGTCCATCTGTATTAAAATGAATTAAAATGAATGATAAATTTTTCGCCGACGGACAAAAAACCCCCCTTTCAGAACCGAAAAACGTATCTTTCTCCAATTTCAACCCAAAGCCCCCTAAATTAAGTATCGACCTATCTGCCCATTCTAGAGCGTTCTTCCAGCGTTGAGCCTCAAATCCCAGTTTTACAGCGTCGTAATAATTAGGAGGAACTTGTCTGGGAGGCGTAATGCACGTAGCCCACCAAATAAATCATCGATCCGAGTCCGGGCCTTGTTTTATGAATGCAGCGATGCGTCCGGACTTTCTTATTGGCACTCCACCGTTTAGTCGACGACTCCGGTTAGTGATTTATCGACGGATATACCTTCAGCCGTTATGATGGCCGCGAACCGAACAAGTCAGTTCGTGCCTAAGGAAATGAATTATGGGCTTGATTCTCGCGAAAGCGAGTCTGCTGTCTTTGGGGAGACATGGGAAAGTTGAGGTTTGGTTGACTGACGGCGCCTATTCGCTTCTCCTCTGTGCGTTTAAACTTCATTCCACATAATCGTCAGTATTTTTCTGAACTTATAGGTTCATCTTGACAATACGATTTCCGTAAAGTCAATTTCACTGCTGATCAAGCTACATCTTTAACGTTTAGTTTGCAATATGTATCTTTCAAGAACTGCCAAATCTTGTGAAAAAAATGTTCTCACCAAGCGGCAACACGTTCGTATAATTCTTCGAAAACAACGAAACAACATGAGTAATGTTACTACATTTACTTCTATTCCCAAAAATAAGAAAACTTTTCTTGGTTTTAGAATGCATAATTGGTGTTTGCTTCCTTCAGAATATCATATCATAAAAAACATATCTACTTACCGGTCCAAACTGCTCAAAATAACTTTTGACATCGTCAAGGGTTGTGGGTGCAGATAATCCACCGACAAAAATCTTTTTCGTCCTGGTGACCATCTGGAAAGAATAAAATAGATGTAGAACCATGTCTTTTACTTATTGTATAGATCTAGAAGACGTGTATCAATTTAGCTCGTGAATTTAGCAGATAGAATTTATTAATAAGTACAATTGGACTAAATTTCATCACAGTTAATTATAAATAAGCAACTTAAGCCAGATCAAAGATGCCATTTAATTCGATCAGTTTTCAGTACCGATCTGAGCTACACAGTGCATATAAAAAAAGGCAAATGGCTAAATGAGATTAAGTACTTCGTGAAAATATTTCGTCCGAATTGATTTCCTGCTAATTTTTTATAATCTTTATTTTACTCAATCAATTCAGGAGAATGTTCAGAAAGTAGTAAAGAAATTGTCGAAAAATTCAGATAATGATTGAAATATTATACCTTAAACCATCCTAAATGGATACTACAACCCACTTCAAATCATTACACCCATTTCAACATAAGTTAGCGGCATTTTTTCAAAAATTGAAACACCAATTGTTGAATACTTAGATAACTTTGAAATCCAAAAAAAATTTAACACAACAATAGATATCATACATCTTTGATGTAAAAAATGATAAAACAATGTGAAATAGAGAATAAAAATAAAATAGAAAGGCCTTTTACTTGATAGAAGAAATATAACAAAATTTGAATATTAAAACAAATTGAAATATGTTTATCTTCTACAATTCCAATTTCAAACAAATTTTTATTCAAAAAACTTTTAGAATTAAATTTATGTCTACACAAGCACCGCTTACATTTAATAGACGTATATAATCAAAACTCAATATATAATGTCAAATGGAATAAATAACCGAACAGATATGTTCGGTGTCAAGATGGCGGAGAGTGAAGGAGAGTTGTCCGATCGCTCTGTTAAATCTGGCAAAGAAATGAGTAGAAGTGAAGTAATTTGTGCCCACTGTACCAGGAAAGTGGTTGATTTCGTGACGTGCATAAAGTGTATAAAACATTTTCATCCTGGATGTATGACATCGTCGTCCAACAAAAAATCGGCGTTGTGTATGCATGAAGCAGCAAAAATCATCTCTGATGATCAACAAACAGAAATGCTCATGATCAAAATACGAAACGAGTTTCTAGAAAAGCTTATCATCGAGGTCCAAAGTAAAAATGATATTCTATTACAGAATAATCAGTTACTTATTGAGAAAATGAAGGTTATGGAGATGAATAATTTAGATAAGGAAAGAGAAATAAACAAACGACAACAAGGTACAAAAAATTCAAATATGAATAAACATCATAAAGCAGATGGTTCGCATGCGCAAATCGCAAATCAAGCAGTCCATCAGAGAAATGTTAATCAAGAAAGTCAGGTTACATTACCCAGAACATTCAGTTCTGTGGTTCACAATGAAAATAAAGTAACCTCAAACCCTACCGATGTCAATCCGCAATTAGTTGATTGTAAACAAATGGAATCAACAACAACTATAACTGGGATCTCAAACAATACACAGGAATGGATTGAAGTAAAAGCAAGGAAAAACACGAGGAATCGTAGAAAGGGGACTATTTGTAGTGGATCGGCAACTGTAAATGCCTTGTTCTTGGGAGTTCCTCCTAAGAAATGAATTTATCTGGGTCGAGTTGTTGGTGCGGATGTAGAGGAAGACACAATCAAGAATTTTGTTAACAGTGCTTTAAAATCACATAATGTGGAAGTAAAGAAACTCATCTCAAAAGGTAAAAATTCAGCTTTCAGTATTGGGGTACCAACAGGAAATTATGAACAAGTAATGGACAAGAACTTCTGGCCAGAGGGTGTGCTGATACGTGATTTTAACTTTCGAGGTTTTTTTCAGAGAGGCCAGAATATATTGAAGCCGCCAATATTGACACAGTGAAAACATATAAAGTTAAGAACTATATTAGGACTAAAATTTAGGGAGTCATGTAGGGGACATTTCAGGGAACAAAATATTTTAACACTGTGTGGTCTTTATATATATAAGGTATTAATTTTCATGAAACTTCATCCACAGTATTTTGAGAAACTCAAAAATGTTAATCAAACCAAAAGAAAAGAACCATTTTTCTATCCTTATCATTCCTTAGCGAAGACCGAGTGTTCTCCTCTGTATTTTGGGATAAAATTATTTAATGCTCTTCCTGATAAGTTAAGAATGTTGGGTAATGTGGGGATTTTCAAGAGCAGTTTGTATAAATTTATTGTTGTTGGTGAACCGTATACATGCTCAGAATTTTTTGATTTGTGTAGAGGGTAATGATATGAGTTTGACGAATTTCAATTTTATTGTGTATACAATAATTCATGAATTAAATATTATTATTATTATTATTATTATTATTATTATTATACGAAAGTAATTAAAATTAATAAATAAATATTTAAAGGAGACAAAATTTTGTTTCTGGTCTTACCTTTAAGAACACCAATTGCCTTTTAGAAACATGAACACACTTAAAGGACTTCTCAAAGAATATATTTCAAATAAATTATATTCTTTGAGAAGTCCTTTAAGTGTGTTCATGTTTTTAAAAGGCAATTGGTGTTCTTAAAGGTAAGACCAGAAACAAAATTTTGTCTCCTTTAAATATTTATTTATTAATTTTAATTACTTTCGTATATCTGTTGGGTTATTTATTCCATTTGACATTATATATTGAGTTTTGATTATATACGTCTATTAAATGTAAGCGGTGCTTGTGTAGACATAAATTTAATTCTAAAAGTTTTTTGAATAAAAATTTTTTCGAAATTAAAATTGTAGAAGATAAACATATTTCAATTTGTTTTAATATTCAAATTTTTAGAAAAAAAAATTGAGAATACCTTAAGAAAAATATCCAATTGATTAAACAAATACGCTGGTCTAACTTATTTAAGAAATATCATTTAATTTTTGAGTGTATCCGTTGAGGATAAGTGTAACGCTACGAATCACTCCAAATAGCATGTCTATATTTTTTCAAAAATCAATAAGAAAAACTATATACTTTCTACTCTGACGAACTTTGTCAGATGGATGAAACGTGCCTTGATAAAATTAAATACAATTAGAAATTAAATACAATTAAATACAAGTAGAAGTAGGAACAAGTATTTCGCTTGTGAAATAATATTTTCATTGTATCATTTTATCTTCGAAAATTGAGCTTCTTCTAAGTGAAGCAATCCAAATAAAATGTTTGATCAATTATTTGTTCAACAATTGATGATATTAATATTTGAACCGTACGAAAATCAGATCCTCGAATCAGTACATTATATGTAGGGCGTTAAGTGTATTCTAAGTATAGACATGAAAGAAAATTCAGAAAAATTTTATTTTTCAATATAGTCCCCTAGAACTTCAATACATTTGTTAGATCGAGAAATAAGCTTCTCTACAACTTGTAAGAAATATTCTTCCGGCTCCTCCTCAAAATAGGAATTAATTTCTGTCTTCAGTTCTTCAGTGTCAGAAAATAGCTTTCCACGAAGATATTTTTTCACACGGATGAGCAAGAGTCGTCTTCAATGCTTTCTTTGCCTCTGTTGAATTCACTTGGCCACTTTTGAACGGTCGATAATGAAGAAGCACAGTCTTGGTAAACAGCAATCATATTTTCATGAATGATTTTTTGACTTTTCCCTCCTTAGTGAAGAACTCTATAACGGCACGATGTTCGATTTTCTTCATCATTGCGGCGACAGTCATATTTATAATTAGATTACTCACATTATCAGCAAATTACCCCGATACCGAGAACACATTGAACAACCCTCGTAAGTACGATCTCGCGTGTTCAAATCCCGAAATGTCGAAGGAATAGAATTGTAAGCAAAATCAAGAAAATAATACGGTCCTACTGCCAAAAAGAGAGACGGGCGTGGAACTGCTGATATCTCAAATAAATCGTAACGAGCGGAAAGTACGGAAGAAGGAAAATTCTTAATACTGATCAAACAGAATCTAACTGCTTCGCCCTGTTTAATTTCGTACGTTTCAGCGAAAAATGGGAGAACGAACATACATACCTTGGAGGTTATTTCGAAATGCCGGATAGCGAGCTATACCCCTTCGGGAGGGGATAGAGGCTGGATGTAATTCGTTCCTCTCTCAATTGAGTTATGACGCTTTCATTTCGGCCTCCATACATTTTTGATGCCGGGTATTTTAATGAACCCAGTTCGGTTTTTCACATCTTTCTATATATACCGCAATGCAGACGATACAAGACAAATTGAAATTCGAAATCCCACTACGTATTCTGTCTGGTAGTAACGTAAGAAAATACTCTAAGAATTCACTAAGAGTGATACACAGAAAACTTGAAAAAAATTTTCTGCACCCTTATATATGAAAATATATACATTATATTTTCAAAAAATACTATGGAGTCGTTGAATGGAAAACAAGATAACATATTATTTATGTGTCGTCATCAAGGTAGGCCTTCTCCGAAAGAATTCATTCACAATAACAAATGAACTCTTCAGAAATATTTTTTGAGGCATCTTGAATATCAAACAGAGTAATTATGTTTTATCTCGCTACAAATTTTATTTTATACAATTTCTTGAAACTTTAGAATTGGATTAAATGAGCGCCTCAGAAAATACTCTTTCTTCTTTATTGGACATATAGAATTAACTTTCATTACAGAACTTCAAGAGGTATAGAAGAATCCAAAGGAAATATAGAATATTGATAGAACTTACTCAATAAATATTTATAATGGTATATGAAAAAAATTCCATTCTAAAGATGCTCAACATAAAGTTAAGAAATTCTTCACAACAACTTCTCTTTAAAAATTCTTCAGGTTCATGTTGGATATTTTTAAAGTGGAATTTGTTTTTCATATAATGTTATGAAACAGTGCTATCTGTTTGATATTTAAGGTATTGAGAAAGTTTCAATCAAGTAAATTGTCCCCATCTTTTATATTTCGAGATATATTCAGGATTCGATATACATACAAATTCTCTTTTATACCTTCTATCGATCAGAAGGTGATTCTTAAAGAGAAAAAAGGACTGCCGCAACAATAAGAACAAGGGAATACTCGATATGAATTGTTGAGTTTTTTCAGGATTTTTGTCTCAATGATAGCCTTCTAATATTTTTCGGTACTAGTCTAAGGGTGACCTATTTATTGCCAAAACAATCTTTTAAAATGGTTCCAATTGATTCTTGAGACATAAATTTCAATGGATTTCCCTTTTAAAGTTGAGAAATGATTTTCAATCTTCCTTTTATATAATAAGAATGATACAATTCAAACTGGTTATAATAGCAAAAGTAAATATTATTTTTGGCATTTCTCATGTCATTTCTGTTCAGTAAATTATGTCATTTGATTATGAAAAATATACACATTTCACCAACGTTTAGAAATTGTCGAATTATCTTAATAAAGTCAGTGATAATTTGTGAAAACTGAATATTTTAACAGTTTCGTGTGGATTTTCAGCGATCCAAATTCTGCAATTCTGTTTCTTCACATAACAATTCAGCCAAAAATGAGCTTATCACTGAGTAAAATTTCTCGATAAAATTGTTCTTCATTTTTAAATTGTTCAAGAGCAAAATCAGAAAATAAGCGACATTTATGGTGGTCGAGTGGCTTCAATTCTCGAGATAAATTTCGTAAGGATGTAGCCCCAAATCTTCCTTTGAATTCTGGTTGTTTGAAAACGATTCAATTGTTTAGAAAGAAATGGAACCGGGCCCGGTTGTTCACATAGGTCAACTGGTCATTCAATCAACAATAGAGAAGACGAAGATGAAAAATCTATAATCCAAAATGAAACAACTGGTTTGTTTGCACATTTCATAAAATCACTTCGGTACAACCGAAATTCTATATTCAGGTAACAAAAGCAAAAAGTTAGACCTACTCGAATATCTCGAAGATTCATTCGGCCCATAAAAACATTTGGCAATAACAATCGATCAGTTGGAATTTCAACTATCCCCATTACTGATATCTGTTAATAACTAATTTCTTGGAAAAATAAGCAAATAACAGATATACCTTATGGTAACAACCTCAAATAAAAAAACCTGGTCACTTCCGTTTGTTGTCCGAAATATATGAAGTGTAATGTTAAGTACATTCTCCTTAGTTTTGAAAAAGGCTTCAAACCCGAAACAAATATGTCAACAACATAAATTAAATTTTTTGTGAAACTTGAGCCTAGTGTATATGTTTACCTTATTAATCTTCAAAATGTTTCATCAAGTGGTTTGCAAGAAATCAATATATTTGAAGCCTATAAAAGATTTTCACCAACAAATAGTCACATATATATTATTTTAACACTCTCCCACCAGTCTATTCAATCAGCCGCGCATTGCTTATTCACGAATATCGAAATTGCACGCATATCCCGTGCTCGAATCCGGCACTCCCATTGAGTAGAGGGATATCCTCCATCAATCCCGGATCCGTGGGGAAGTGGAGCCTACAAAATATCCCAACAATTTCATATTAACCTTTTCATAATGCACGATCCGAATGAATGCGGAATTGCGCTCGTCATACACACAAAGTATATGTTTCTCATTTATCAAGCACAGGCCGGCGCGCGTTGCTCCATATATGAACTTATTAATTAATTTCAAACAAATTGCCATTTTGACACAGCTACTCGTAGCCCGTATTTTCCGCCATAAACCGCCTCTAATTTATGGTCGCAAGAGTGCATGAGCGGTCACCGCAGTACCGCCGATATCGTTGCAGGACTTCACTATAAGCATTCTCATACACCTTCAACAACGGCCGTTCATTGGTTTATTGATTGCAAATGTTAAACCTTAGATTCCTAAGGTTTAACATTTGCAATCAATAATACTCCAAATACCACATGACGTGGCTAAGCGGACGATAACAGGCAAAATGAACTCAAGACTAGAGTCTTTCTGGCTGAGCCATTTTGGCCTGAAACATTCGAAGGCGTTCCTTAGAACGGAATTAACCAGAAGATGGCAGACCTATTGCTAGGTCTGGACAAACTCAGAAAACTTTTCGGAATGATGACAGGTCACTGCAGGCTAAAAGAGCATTTGCAAGAGCAAGATTATCGGTTATATCCAAAAACAGGATCTCGTCGGGTAAATATAAATCAGGGGTGAACCACAATAGTCCGCGCGGGTGCAGGGGTAGGGTGGACAGACGCGATTGATAATAATAATATGGTAAATAGAAATTTGAGTTTGGAACTCAAATTGCAACACAGTTGCACTGTCCCGATTCGAAGACCTTCCTATTTACCATAGCTCATGTTCGTTATTATATACGGTATTAAATGTGTTTCCTTAGTAATCGGTAGCAGTTCAGGATCATGATTCGAAACTGTTTGGTTTTATCGCCAGCGCCAGCTTTTATGCCAAACGAATCGCTTGGTGGAGTAGACTGTACTGTATGTATGTATATTCGCGTACATTAGGTAAAGTCAGTGTTTCGTGAAGTTTAAGCGTTCTAATGGGACGAAATGCCTTCGTTGGGCATTGAGCTGACACTGATGATGAAGCAAAAAGGGTTCTAAACCTGATCATTATTGCTGCGCATATCCCAAAGATCAACCAAACTAATTTAGGTAGATTTCACTCATCTGTAGTTTTTCCAAACTATTGAAACATATGTTTATTTCATTCCTGAAAACTATAAATTCAACGATTCAAGCTGTACATCTTGTGCCCTGATCAAATTCACCAATATAATTGACGATGCATACGTCGATACGAATCAGGTATAGTGGAAAAAGTAACACAGGTTTAGTTTATTATGTCTGTTATGAACAATTTATACCAAACATCGTCCGACTCAATCCAATTTTTAATGATATGAAGGGGATTTTTTACTTCAAAAAACATATTACAATATGTGAAATATCATACAGATATATTCTTAAAACAAATTGTAGAAATTACTATGTTTTACTACCAATAAAACTATATATTACACATTTTCTAGTGACTCGAGTCATAATAGCAATCCCATCATAAACACTGAAAAAAAAAATGAAAATAAAAAACTCATTTCTCTATCGTACTTTGGTAGCATAAGTCAAAAAGTGGCCAATAGTTTTTCAAAATCAGATGTCAATATTGCCTTCAAAACGCAAAGCAAATTATCATCGGTATTATTTAACGCAAAGGACCCTACTCCAAACATACACAAATCAGGAGTTTATGAGTTATCTTGTTCTACGTGCAGTAATAAATATATAGGACAAACAGGACGTTCCTTCAAGAGGAGGTTCAACGAACATAAAATGAGTTTCATAAAAAATAAACAAAATTCTATTTTGCCACTCATTGTCTAGAAAACGGTCATTCCTTTCCCACAATAGATAATCTTAAAATTTTACATGTAGAATCAAAATGAAAGAAACTCGATTATCTAGAATCTGTTGAAATTTTCAAATTAGTTCACAATAACAATAATGTAAAAATAATGAATGACGGTACGGAGCTATGTAAATCGAAAATATTTGAGATATTTAAAAAGTAACATCTGTTTAAAACCTTTTTCAAAGAACATAAAATGAATTTAATGAAAAGTTAATAAAAATTCAACTTTTGCCACTCATTCTTTAGAAAACAGTTATTCCTTTCGACAAAATAAAATCTTAAGAAAATTTTACATGTAGATTCAAAAGAAAAGAAACTTGATTATTGAAATTTTCAAATTCGTTCACAATAAAAAAAATTTTTTAAAAATAATGAATGACTGTATGGAGTTATGTAAATCCAACTATTTGAGATATACAACAAAATAATGAATGACTGTACGGAGCTATGTAATCCCAAAAATTATTTGAGATATTTAAATGGCTACCACCTGTTTAACAACCTTCTTTGTCGATGGCCGACATTCCGATATCTGTTAGAAGGCCTCTCTTTTTTTATCCCAGTTTTTTATCACGCTCCCCTTGTGAACCTCTTTACCACTATTAGGTGTTATCTAGAATCTATTGAAATATTCAAAATATTTATCACTTTTGTTTAAATACCTCAGTACCACTGTTAGGTCGTCAGTTGTCTGATGATGGTAGGATAGTTAATTTCCCGAAACTCGAGTCACAAAAAAATGTGTAATATATATTTTTTGGTAGTAAAACATAGTAATTTCTACAATTTGTTTCAATTATGATCAACTACCTAATAGTAACGGCTGAAACAATTCAGTATCAGATATATTATGCTAACCTTACTACAAATTTTAATTTCATCAAAAAAAAATTCTCAAGAATTTTTCAAAATAGAATTGAATGAATATCTCAGAAAACATAGTTTCAATTTAGTACACATATAGAATTAACACTCTTACACACCACTAAATGGAGTTAAAGAATACAAAGAAAATTTAAAATATTAAAAAATAATTAAAAATATTAAATAAATACTTACAGTATAAAAACTTAGTTTCGTAACGATGTATCATGAAAACCTTTCCAAAAATGCACATGTTCAGTATGTTTTAGGAGTTTTTTAGAAGAAACTATTTTAAAGAGAGTTATATTCGAAGAAATTCTTGAGATTACGTTGTGCATTTTGGGAAAGGAATTTGGTTTTCATAATAAATCGTTACAAAACAATGATGTAAAAATCTTTGAGAAACATTTTATATTGATTATATATAATGATATCATTTTGATAGTTTCAATATATATTGTAGCAGTAAGAATATATAATTCGGAATTTGAAGTCATTCAAAACAAAGTTTGTGTCCTTGATTTATTCAATATATGTCAACTAAATTGAAACTGTGATTTCTAAGACTTTTCAATATGTAATATTAAAAATTTTTGAGAAAAAATTTTTCATAAAATAAAAATTTGTAGTGAGGTTAGCAAAATAAATCTGTATAATATTCAAGATATTCCAATTTTTAATATTATTATTTAATTTTTCCCATTGAACTACATAATGTAGGATAATTGTGGGAAATCTTCTATTCCCTCGCATTACCTTCGAGAATCGTACCGAAATCATTAATTCCAAACAAACCTACACTTTTTAACTCATTTCGACGAAGTTAACCGTTACACGGTTTTCGCCTCCCGAGCTCAAATACCGACAATTTCATAGAGAACAAGTGCATAACTAATATCAGAACTCCCGTCTAACAAATGTGAAAATTCACTCATGCGTTACCTTTTCAACAAAACGTTCGCATGCCAGCAAATTACGTTCCATTAATGGTGTATTAAGTTGATGTTTAGCGATTCAAATCGACTATTAATTTTACTTGTTAATTACTTATCATAGGTTTGTGTGTGACAAATGCGCCCATGACGATATGCTAAATTATATGGGAGTTAATTAAATTTCCTACCTACTGGATCTGCGTGTCGGATAAAAATCTGAAGCACTTGGGTTCCGGCGTTTTTGGCATTGGTTTTTATGTTTTTTGATACTGTCGGTGGTTTAGCGATATTGTTTCATCTTTAGCAGTACAGTGTGTAAAAATGTTGTTTTCACTTTGGTGATTATTCAAGCTTTCTGTTGAACTTAAATAAAACTAAGATTTTAACGACTCGAAACAATCATTATGAGATCGTACCTGATGTATTAGAACAATAAAACGTGGAAAAACGACCGTTACATTAGACATGGGTGGGTTGATTCATTTCAGAGTTTCCCTTTGGCGAGTGAAAAGATTTTTATGATTTATTTGAATCTGTATTCAGCACATATCTGATTGGACCCGTTTTTAACATCTAAACGGTTGTCATATGTTTCAAGTTATGGTTCAACAATTCTTTCATCCTATCCGCTGTTTCAGTAATTTGTATATAGTATTAGAATATTAAATTTGCTTGTATCACACATATATTTATGGATTCGTATATGAACGTTTTATGTCATAAAATGAAGGTTTTCTTTCAGACATCCTAAAATATTTTACACTTATTGTAATTCTTCCTTCATAAGTATTCGTTTTCTTGGAAAATTAACAAGATATTGTGAAGCTTCACGCAGTTGAAGATAACTTCCAGCACCGGCCTTTTCTCCCAATGAGAACGTCAGAACGACTTTCCAAACTCGATTTTGTACAATGTCGTCAGTTTACGTAGAATTCTTAATCCGACATTAATCATTCATTAGTTCAGTATCTCTCGTGATAATACAAATATCGCGGCTAAAAAACCTGAAAGTGAAGGTTTTATCTATGATATTCACTCTTGTAATTAAAGTTAGTGGATTTGTGAAGTGAATTCTATCAATTCTCTCTATTTTCTATGAATTTCCCCATATGTTGGAGTGGTGTACGATTTTTGAGAATTCCATGTCTACTCAAATCAATCAAATTTATTCTACCAAAAATTTAGTACAATAGATTTATAGAAACATAATTTTTCTAAGACATTTTAACTCCATTTTTTTTTCGAACTGAATTAAGCAGTGCTTTCGGAGAAACATTCTTCTTTTATATTCAAATTTTCATTAATAAGGAGTATGAGCTTTGGTGATAGAAAGCTGCATTACGGCAAATTATGGTCTGATTTGAACATGAGGAAAGTTTATTCTGCGTTGGTAACATGAAAATATCGAGAATACATTGCTTTACTTGAATTAACTCGCAAAGGTATGTCTTTGCATACTCTAGATGACGTTAGTATATTATTAATATCTTAGAGTCTCTGTGTATGTATTTTGCATACTCTAGATGGCACTAGTGTATTATTAATATCTTGGAGTCTCTGTGTATAGCGAATATAGATACTTGACAGATTTGGAGTCACTGACGAAAATCGATCAGTTTGAAACATGCGCATGTCTTCAATTTGCCTCTGTGATCTAGAAAACCTTGTCGAGTTTGTTTGAGTATAGAATTGTTATACAATTGTATGTTACACTGACTCGATTTCTAAAACTTTTTATGGCCATAGCTCATACTCCTTATCAATGATTTTTAGTACAGATCAGCTGAATTAATTTATTTCAAAACTTCATTAATCTACACATCTTGTAAACAAGTAATTATGCCTATCATCTTTTGCTCAAAGAATACCATGAAACCATCAGTCACTTATATTCTAACCATAATTGGACAAAACTTCTAAATCGACGATATTCTAAACTAGACAAAATAGAATTTTGAGTAATATCCTCGCTCAAGACAACATCTAATGAATTCGGCAAACGAATCATGAATAATTTACTTAAACCGAAATATTCGATTCCGAACAATCGACGACGAGTCCGGCTCGGCAAAACAGGACGGGAAATGGGAAATTGTGCGAATTTCGCTCGAAACGCGATTAGCGAAATTTACGCAGAATTTCAAACGGCCATTTCTGTACGCAGGTTTGCTATTTGTCTTAATCGGATTGTTAAACTGGATCTTTGCCTCGACTGCGGGGGATACAAATGGAGTTATGGTGTAGACTGAGGGAATGATTCATTTCAATCGATCGAAGGGCTGAGCTCAAAAATTACATTATCGATGATAACTGAGAAACGTATTCTAAACTTGCCACGGTACAGAAGATGGTGTTATTTATGCATAATATTTCACTAACTAACAGATGTAATTTGCAGATAAACAGCTATGAAATCTTGAGACTGAACACCATTGAATTCATAGGAAAGAGAATATCAAATATTTGATTGTCTCGGTCTTTACTTGACGGAAATTCATCTTCAATATAAGAGAAACAAATGTTAACTTCCGCTATTTTATTGATTTTCACAATTGTTTCGTCATACCATGACTTCATCAGGTGAGTATTTAAACTGAGGTATACAATGCAAAACATGACCTTAAATACACAGCTCTGGTACAAAAAATAGAGGGGTGGAAAGAGAGGTATACAATTAATGAAAAATATTAAGTAGGGGGATCTATTTAAATCTATTTGATCATTCAAAAAAAATTTTTTTTATTATATCTATTGATTTCTAAAGTTTCTAACAGATTTAGTTTCTGACTTTTGTTTTCAATATGTAATATTTCATAGTTCATATTAAAATTATGGCCAGTCTCTAACAAATGGTTGGCATAAGTTGAATTCGGTTTATTATTAATGTAACATTTTTCATGTTCTCGTATCCTTGTCTGGAATGAACGGCCTATCTGTCCCACATATACACATGGGCAATCACTTGTAAACTCCTGATTTTTTGTTTTTTAGGAATGACCTCTTTATTCTTTTTTATTAATCTGCCTAAAGAATTAATAGTTTTAAAAGAGATGTTATATTTTTCTTTTTTCTTTAAATATCTAGCAATATTTTCAGATTTTTGGCCTATATAAGTTAACGAAATAAATTTGGTTTCGTTTGAATTTTGAAATTTTGGATATACAAGTGATATTGCTTTCTTGTAATTTATTTTATCAAGTAAATTGTCTACAATTAACGGATTAAAATCATCAGCAGTTTAAATACTCACCTGATGAAGTCATGGTATGACGAAACAATTGTTGTGAAAATCAATAAAATAGCAGAAGTTAACATTTGTTTTTCTTATATTAAAGAGAATATCGTCATATCGTCAAGTACAGAACGCTCTATTTTGAATAACGTTGAATACTAAGCATGACATATGGAATGAAACGGTGTGCATACGTCATGGCCAACTATATCAGTTAAACTTAAAAAAACATCAAGATTAATGAACAAAAAATTAAACAGTATTTGTTCATTTCAAATGAATTTCACGTAAACAATTGTTAGTGTGTTCAAGCTTATCAAGATCGGACGAAATCTTTTTTCTGTCAAATCATCAAAAAATTTTAGATAAATTTCATTCACACACTTGCGCATATTTGCTACTCATGTCCCAGTTCTACAGCTAACATATCGATAACTTTCCTTCAAAGTAGAATAACCCCTCAATATGTGAACTGATATAGTACATTAAGCATTATACAATGCCATCGAGCATTAGTCATGTTATACAGATGCATGTTACACTGTCACGATTTGTAGAACTTGTCTATCACCATAACTCACACTCTTTAATTATGATATTTGGATGTTTATGCAAATCAATAAAAAATTTCATCAAATTCAGAAGTAGATCCAAAAATACAACGGAAAGTGGGAAATATTTTTCTAATGGATAATAATTATTATTGATGATATGATGACGCAAATAGCATATATTAAATTGAATATTATCAAAAAAAAGGCATATTCAATAAATGCGAGTATTCGAACTGACCGTCCCTTTTATAATCATTTTGTATATTTAATATTGCAGTACCCATTAATTTCGATCCAGTATGAATGTAATGAATTGAAGAAAAATGTGAATAATAGGCGAAAACTGAAATTACCATAATATGAATATGTTTAATTGACAAAGCACCAATATGAACTGAAATACAATATTTACCTTTTATTCGGTTAGTTGAAGGTCAAAAATAAATCTGAATGGACCAACCTATTCATTGTGAACATTTATGAAAAGCACTCAATTTGCGTCAGAAGTTTTGGCACGGTGGTATATTTATAAACATTGGATGGAGTAGTTACTTTGTGATAGTTTAATGCAAATGGAATAAGATTCCTTTGTTTCCCATCACTTTTCATTGAATGAGTTACACAGTCGCTTCAATTTGATAATGATAAAACGAGTCTCTATTAGGATTTTTCAATGTTCACTTGGTTAGTTGGTATAGTTGTTTTTGAGTGTGAGAATATTATTTTTCTGATATGAAATTGGAGATTTTTGGAGAGAAGAGCAATATGTTCAGTACGGGTATAAATTGGGAAAATCAGAATTAGTATAATTCTGATTTTCCCAATGGCTTTAATTATACCCTTCGTTTATTTCTTGAAAATGAGAGCAGAACTTGGAATTTGAATATTTCTGCATCTTGGATCGACTGTCGTCTTTATCGCTACTGTTGGCTTACTTCCGTCTCTATCGCCATCTTGGACTGACTGCCTTGATTGCGGTCTTTATCGCCACTTTTGGCAGACTGACTGCTGTTTCCCACCTTTTGTCCCGAAGTAAAAACTTCCACGCCACTAATTTAGGTTGGACCTCGTCTAATGAAAAGCAATAGACTTCGTGTTATTCAGGGATCTTCTCTCAAATTTTCCAAATCGTGAGAAACACTTCATAATTGTTGCTGGGAAGTCCAATAGGCATACCTCTGAATCCAAAATGTGAAAATTTTCCCCAGTCACAAAATTCAATTCTCTATGTAAACGTATCCTGCGTATTTTACTGCAACTTCGAAATTATCCATAGTGGATGGAAGAGTTAACAAACACTCTTAGTAATGTAAATTACTCTATATTAACATCTTCATTGCTGAATATATTCAAGGATACGCTAGCTTTAAGCCAATTATTTTTCATGTTTTAATCTCTAGACTGTCATATATAACTATATTCAATATATAGCTTATATAAGTTCAAATATTTCTACAATTGATGGAGCTCCAGTGTAACGAAACAATCGTTATTAATGAGAATTACTCTGAAAAAAAAATTCTACAAATTTAAGGCTAATTAAACTGAATTACGAAGGACCAAAGGCCGAATAAATGGAACAAAATGTCTACGCATTTATTTGTCCCTTCTGAATGCCTACATCAGCAAGCAACATTTCAATTCAGAGGAAAAAGAATCCAGCGGAATCAAATCAACATATCCGCTCATGCACGAATCCTGAAGCCGGAATCTGGTCCGGTTTTGTTTCTGTCCGGTGAACAGGAGTTTTGAGGTTCCTTTCCGACCTCTTTTCACGGAAGAAGGAACCGGTCCATTCTGATCCTGCCAACCGCCAATCGTTGTCACTTGATTGCTTTCATCAGGAAGGCATACGAAAAAACTCGATTACCTACACGCCAGATCGTTCACTTTCATTTCGACAGGTTTTTTTTGGATACGCGAACAACGGACTGCTCTGGAGAGATGGAGGAATTGAATAGCGGTAAATTCGCTTGAAAAGTTGAATTTAACATAAGAACTTGATAATCTAGGTACACTTTGGTATTCTGAAGTTCGTAGATATTCCACGGATACTAAATTGCTAACAAAAATCTTAGTTGTTTGAAGATGAACGAGTAGTTGGAAACTTCAGTAGAATGAAATGCCACCTCTTATTCCAACAAAAAATTTTGCAGCCTTTGCAAACTGTAAGGAGTTTCATTCAACAAAAAGAAATAAGGGCTTAATTATTTTATCATACTTTAATACCTAATTTACAATATTACATTTTTCATAATAGGAGCATCTCCTATTCGACGATTAAAAAGGGAAGAAATATAAGTGTAAGTTATTAATGTTATCCGTAATAGACAGTATGATTGCCACAAAACAATTCTCTCAGCTACTATGTTAAATCATCTGTACAAATGTATAAGTTCTCCAATAACACAGACATAAACATACTCTTCAAAACCAATCATTCTTTGGGAAATTAAAAAAAAACTCTTAGCTTTAAATGAATAAGTCAAAGTTAGCCAATTATCTGCCCAAAAACTTATATTTGAAAAATCGGTCTTTAATACTAGAATAAATGAACCTATTTATAAGTGTGTGCTCTTTTTGGCAAAATTTAAGTTTAATTGTTGAAAATTGGTTATACATTGAAAGTTCAAAGTATGGTTTGTCGCTAGGCATTACTTTTTCCCATCTTTCTGGCAACTGATGCATCCAATCTCAAAAAAGGTCGGCTTTTTGGCCGCTATCCATTCATCGATCCATTTTTTGACTACATCGTAATTGGAGACGTGCTAGTCAGTCAGGCCATGTTGCATGAATCGGAAGAAATGGCAATTGGAAGAAGAAATCTCTAGGCTGTACGTCGGGTGGAGTAGGACTTTTCATTTGAACGTTTCTAAGTATGGTTCAACAAGCAATGCAACATGAGTCATGCAGCTAAATAACTGTGTCGTGTCTGTCAGCGTATTGCGGCCGTTTTTCTCACAATGCTAGACTCGAATGCATTAATTGTCGTCAGTAGACCTCTCAAGGGATCTTTTTGTTCAATTGTAGCAGTTCATAATACACCACAATTCCCACCAAATACACAACATGATTTGCCCACCCAATGTCCTACCTTTCGGTTCAATTATTGCTTAACTCTATGTTTTTGTGTGTTCCTCTCGAGTTTGTGATGGATCTTCATCGGACCTTGCCTCTAATTTTTCAACCTCAAACTTTGGCTCCGGGTTGTTCTTCGTCTTTCAAATAAAAATATCCACTTTTGAATCGGGCAAACCACTTATGACACGTTCGTTCAGCTAGAGTATGGTCAGTATATAGCATAAATGTCCACTAAAATATGATGACTTTTGGCAGCCTTCTTCCTCGTATTGAACAGAAACTATGTTGTTGACACTTCAGTGAAATGACAGATACCGAAAAAAAAATCCTAATGTTGATACCTCAAAAAGAAGTTGCTGCCAGATGAAACAATGGAATAATTAAGTAGTAGCGACATCTCTTATCAAAACCGCACGAACTTATTTCTAGTTCTAATATCATAATATTCTGAATAGTAACTCCTGGTGCAGTTTATACGTGTGAAGTGTGAAGTAATGGTGGTAAAAAATACATATTCTATGGCATACGTTACCTGATCCAGCATATGATGGTTCAATATGAGACACATCCCAAAGAAAAACAGTAATCTGTTTGAAAACTAACCGTACGATCGGCCAGAACGACCGGATCGGATTGAAAATCAGCGTCTAAACAGCACAGAGATCTGCCCGAAGCAGAACCGTTTCGCCTCTA
Organism: Megalocaria dilatata; assembly: GCA_034642435.1. NCBI lineage: Eukaryota > Metazoa > Arthropoda > Insecta > Coleoptera > Coccinellidae > Megalocaria > Megalocaria dilatata. The sequence goes on from CM067857.1 coordinate 1,374,536, forward strand.
ATGAACCGTGAACCCGATAGCTATGGATATTGCCGATATCAACATATATACGACGCCAGTTGCAGCCTCCATCTACCCCCATCCCGTGGATCCCGTCCTTCCGCCACGCATACACGACCTCAGATAAGAGTCTAAACTTCCGGTTCAAACCGGAACTTGAGCGCCACCATCGCAGGTACGATAGCGAATTTGTGCCGCGTCCCTATCCGCCCACGCTTCCTAGATTATATTTTCCGTTTGACTGTCTCCCGCTTCAGCCCCAGATTAACGGGGATTTTCTGACCCGAATGCTCGGGGTAAATTGCCAAATTTCGATAACCTCTGGAAATTCAATATTGCGGGACCAACTTCGGGTCGTGGGGATGAAGTAGGCGATTTCAAAATTTGATATGGGGGGGCACTATTGTTTCGAAAGTGACATAACTTGTGGTTTCTGAGGAACTCGTCGAATATTCCTAAATTGGATCCTTTGAGCCTCATTTATCGCCCGAAGAAGTTATATTCATTGGTTGTAATATACAGGAGTTTACAAAGGTGATTTTTTTACAGGTTTAACTTACCAAAGTTAATCATTTTTCCACAAATTCGTCCATAAAAACTTGTTAACAAAGAAAGTAATCATTATTTGAAGTTAACAAAAATCTCCGATACGATCCTGGTTAACACAGTCCATTTGGTAGAAATTATTCATGATTGATTTATTAATGAAACACACGTTTCATGTACGTTTCGACTAAAGACTTCGTCAAAGTACAAGGTATACAGTTTTTTTTTCTGAACTTATAGTTTTTAAATAAATGCACATACAGTATATTATTTTAACTGAAATGAAATAATAAAATGTGGAAATATACTTTATCATCTTGCTCAACTTAAATGGATTTCCATCAAATGAGAACCTATTCATTTAAATTCTCATTTTAAGTAGTTTAGAAAAGTTTTCAATCAGAATCACGACTGAGACTAATCCCTTGAGAAAAAAAATGCGATGAAATTTGGTCTGGCAAGTTAAATGGATGTTGTCATCACAATAATCATTCACTCCGTATATTTTCTATAAACTCAGTATCAGATCATTGTTTTTAACAGGTAAAATATCAAAATTATTTGAGAAAGAATGATTTTTTTCTGAAGGATCTTTGGTATAAAATAAATTTCTCTTATCTTTATCAAAACTACTTTTTTTTCAGATAAACAGATTCCAAAATTTCTACTTAAATAGATTTTTGTGCAATCCGAGCAATTGGGTTAATATTCACCTATAACTGAAATTAATCTATTTTCATTTCATTATTTTTGATGAATCTGCTACTATTGTTGTTGGTTTTAAAGATGACTCAAATAATTCCTTTTGGAAGTATTGTTTTTGTCTGTATACTGATATCTCCCAAATAACTAACGTGTATATTTTTAGATAAATCATAGCTGAACTGATGAGTTTACCTTAAGACATTCTCTATGTCACAATATTTTATTATTATTTTTTTATCAGAGATGTACGATGTCAATTGTCATATGAGTCTACTCATGATGAACTGCTACATAAAACTAACTCCAAAACAAGCGAAATCTGCCAAATTAGCTGTCTTGGAATTGCAAATAATCCAACTCTAAACAGCAACACTTTCAAAATGTTAAAATCAAGTGCGTCTCACTGGATTTCAGAAAATCCAAATTTATGCATGTGACGGTCAGTATGGAAAGCGAGCCGATAATAGCATTTCCTAACAGATTTTCAGCGAATATAGGAAGCGGACAGAAAGCAATTGACACTGCGATAATAAACCATATAAATTTTCCCTTTTTATCCCATCAGGCGATACCTATCCTACCATTCTTGCTGCAATAGCCTTTCGGCCCGCATGAATCCTCTCCCGATTAAACCGCTGACAAAACGGAATTATAAGAGCAAATGAGTCCGTCGATATTCCTCCCGTCCGATTGACAAACTAGCCGTATTAAAATCCAATATTGGCTCAACGAAATGGGATTCGACGAGTTATTGTGGCCATAAGGTGCACACCAGAGCGAAAGAAGTCTGGTTGTCCTCTTCGTCAGAGATTACGCAGGTTCATTGCGCTTATGCAGAGCGATCATATTTATAGAGGAAAACCTCAGGGCAGATCGGGCGCACGATCAAACTTGTTTACCCTGCTTCTAAGTTGGGTTGGAACAATTGCCCGATAAGATAAACCAAACTAGGGAAGGAGTTTGCCGGCCCCAATTTCAGCTGAACCATCTGCTTAGACCGTACTGTTATGGCGTTCAGTGAAGGCTGTCGAAGTGGTAACTTTTCTGACCCTTGCTCGGTTTTAGGCGGAGGCGTCTTCCTCTGTTATCCGGAATTGAGTGATGAGGAACTTTGGAGCGATGTTGTCGTGACAGCGTTTCATAAGGAAGAATCTTTGAGTGGTTAGATGGCTAACGCAGAGGTCTATTAGAAATTGTTTCATTCTGAAGAAAATTTTGTTAACTCACTTTTCATTGCTAATAAAAATATAAGTTGGATGTCGTAAATCCTTCTGTAATAAATGCAGTGATAGCTACTGAGTAATGTAGGTTATTTCATATTTGAAATCGATATAAGAATACCTCTTTTCTACCGTAGGCACTGAGAAACTTATTTTCAGTAGCTTCACAAACCAGAACATAAACAAACTGAACGGAAGACATTAACCGGCGCTCCCCTAAACGACTTCACCTCCAGTAGTGCCGTGTGCCGAGCCTTCCCGAAAGAAACGACAGCGACCTAGTAAAATATCCAGGAGACCTACAGCTTTACGCCCGCATAAAATTCATCAACATACTCCGGCCTCGATGGAAGCAATGAGCCCGGAAAGAAAATAGAAACAGGCCGTATGAGGCGGTTATAAAAGGACGGCTCCTAAGGCAAGGAAACGGCGGCGGAAAATTCAAGATCACGTTTGGTAACACGTGCGCTGAAAATAGATGCATGGGAAAAACTCCTTTTCTAGCTGGCGCGGCACTGCCGGCCGGCAAAAACAAGCAGAAAAACACATAAAACCCCAAACGAAAACATACAAAATAACGAATGGGCAAACATTGTGCTCTCTGGTCCAGGCCGAATATCGCATTAAGTTCGAAAGTTCTCCAATAAAGAAGGGTATCGATTAGGGCCGATGTGTAAGAGTACACCACCGCTGGAGTGGATAAGAGATGCGTGTGCCATTTGGGGCCAACTTCTGCTGATTTAATCCGGTTTTAGGGGGATGGAATTCTTTGAAGCGGCTGGTTTGATGTAATCCCGAGATTTTCGGCTGGAAAAACGCTGAAATGCTGTGGAATACATCTTCATCTGAAAAGAGTTTTGAGGGAATATGGCTAGCGTAAGTAAAGTTTCGCAATTCATAGTCAGAGTATGAAGTTGAATAAAATCGAATTATAACGACATACCATGGGATCATTGGACATGGATAAGAAGTCTGAAATCTAAAAAAGCAACTCGCCCAGGCAGAATACAACCATTTAAATACAAGGGATCCATTTGATTGAACCCTAAAACAGAGGGTTTTTGCTGATGAGCTTAAACAAGCTACAGCATCTTCAGTATTCAAGGGTGGAAGGGTAAATAACTGCCATCATAATCGAAAAAAATTCAAAAGTACCAGTAATGGTTTGTTCCTAATCAGCCCACAGTTTCTAATCTCTCTTTCTTCCCTGAACATATATAGGAGGCAGTTTTAGGCAAGCAGCAGATATAGATCAATCGTTCAAGTTCATAAGATAGATTGAATGATAGTGTTTTAATAAAGAAACTGTGGGACCTTGGATTGAAAAGTTCTCCACTTCATGCTTACTGTCTAAAGTCCAAAGACTATAGAATGGTAATTTTTCGTTCTCCCAATATATTAATTCCTCTGGTGTGTTCCAAGGTAGTATATGAGGACCTTTTTAATTTTTATTAATGACGTGCCTGAAAGTCTGAAGATCTGCTTTGTGTTGTTGATTGCTGATTACTTCAAATCATTTATAACTATCAGTACTCTAAATGATGTCATTGTTCTTCAGAGTGATTTGTTTTTGATCCTGTACTGGTTAGGGACAACGGGATGGTTTTTAATACCGATAAATACTGTGTTTATTCGAAGGGTCAATGAACTTATTGGAGACTATTAAATTGAAAGTTACGATATTATAATATGTGGGGAAGTTAAAGACTTGGAAATGGTTTTTCAAGAAGACTTTAAGTTTATTAGTCACTGCGATCATATCATAAATAAAGCTTCTTGGATTCGTTATATAACAGCGAAAAATCTGAAATTCAAACGACTATGAAGCTTTATACATTCATTATAAGGTTGCATCTAGAGTATGCCTCTTACATTCAAGCAACGTTATGTGTATGCTAAAAAAATTCTATATATCCTTTTTTGGTCTCTTATATCAGTGTAAGAAACTTTTTATTTAGGTTTTTCGTCTGCTAGGAAAGGACTCAGTTTGTTATTTTACTACTCTGTCAAGAAAGTACCGGGAATTTTCAATTAAAACAACATTTTTACATTTAATCGTCAAAATTTATTGGGTCGCCTTCAAAATAGGCTCCATTTGCTCCAATACATCTATGCCAATGGCACTTCCAATTATCGAAACATTTTTTATAGGCGCTTTCCGGGATGGACTTTAGCTCTCGCGCCGAATTTTGTTTTATGGCTTCAATCGACTCGAAACGGGTGCCACGAAGGGGCAATTTTAGTTTTGGGAAGAGGAAAAAATGTCGCAGGGAGCCAAATCCGGCGAATACGGTGGTTGCTGAAGCACGTTTGTTGAGTTTTTGGCGAGAAAGTCAGTCACAATCGTAGCTCGGTGAGAACGCGCGTTATCGTCATGCAAAATCCATGAGTTGTTCGCACACAAATTTGGCCGCTTCTTACGGATACGCTCACGCAAACGTTTCATAACGGCTAGGTAATACTCCTTGTTTACCGTCTGACCCTCTGGAACGAATTCGTAGTGCACCACGCCACGGATATCGAAGAAAACAATGAGCATCACCTTCATTTTCGAGCGGCTTTGGCGTGGTTTTTTCGGTTTCGGCTCATTTTTTGCCACCTATTCCGATGATTGTTGGCTTGTTTGCATATCGTACTCGTAGACCCAGGTCTCATCACCAGTTATAATGCGTTCCATGAATGTAGAATCGGAATTACAGCGATCCAGCATGTCTGAAGCAACCTGTTCGCGATGACGTTTTTGAAGAAAATTCAGGTCTTTCGGTACGAGTCGTGCGGCCACCTTTCTTATGCCCAAAATATCAATCAAAATCGTACGTGCGGACTCGTGGGATATCTTAAGATCATGTGCTATCTCTCAAGCTGGTACGACGGTTTTCCAGCACCCTTTCCTTAATTTTATCGACGTTATCTTCGATCGAAGCCGTCGATGGGCGACCACTTCACGACCGTCCTTGAAGGCTCTGTACCACTGATATGCACGAGTTTTCGATAGAGCATTATCACCAAAGGCCTTTTGCAACATTTTCAATGCATCGGCACACGAAAATTCATTTGCATCACAAAACTTTAAACAAATTCTTTGCTCAACGTAATCACCCATAGTAAAAATCAGCACGCACTCTGACATCGACTGACTTAATCAGCTGTTGCAAACACACTAGTTGACAGATCCCGCTCAAGCTTGGCATAGTAATTAAGGACAGTGGTACCAACCTAGCAAAAAAAATTTTACCTGCCTCATTGCCCCGCCAGATTTAAATCGATAATTGCCGGTACTTTCTTGGCAGAATGTATATATAACATTGTGAATAATTTGAAATACCTACTCTGACTGTGGTTTGAGTTTAATGAAGTTTAGGGTGTCCTACACGAGCTTAAGAATGTGAACTCTTTTATATTGATAATAGGAGCTTTTCACCACTTACTCACATGCTACAAGTATGCATGAAATGCTGTTTAATAATATAGTTTCTAAGTTCATTAATGAGGAGTGTGATCTGTGTTAACATAAAGTTCTACAAATCAAAATAAATACATCTGTATAACCATTCCATACTCAAACAAAGTTAAGTGTTTATTTATTACAGAGGCAAATTGCAGACATGCGCACGTTTCAAACTGGTTGGTTTTCATCAGTACCCCAGTGACTACAAATTGAAACGTGCGCATGTCTGCAATTTACCCCTGTGATCAGCAAAATCTTATCGAGTTTGTTTGAGTATAAAATTATAATACAGATGTATGTAACACTGTCTAGATTTGTAGAACTTTTTATTACCATAGCTCACACTCCTTATTGAATTTTGTGTCTGTAAAGTGAATAAATTGTATTGTTACATTCAAATAACATTAAAGCGTTATTCTAAACATAATAGTAATGCTCAGCGGTCGTAAATCGTATTTTGAAGTGAATAATATCAATAAACAGTTCTTAGAATTTATATCTAAATACTTAGAAGGGAGCCGAAGTGTTCAAAAGGAAAAATTGTACAAGTGTACTCCCTTGTAGTTGCAAATTCCTTAACTCTTCGATTCAAGTGAAAGAAATCATTGCATTGGAAGAATGTAGGTGGTAACCAATTCAGTTCTAGTTCCGTGACAGGAATGAAATTTTCACTGGCAAAAATACTTCACGCCAAAATTTATTATCCCCCAACTTCCGAACAATTTATCTCGAACTTTCAAATTAGAAAGTTGGATTAGGTTCTAAATTAGGGGCGAATATATATCGCAGTAACGATTCAATAATAATACTTTCTGATCACGATATTCTCAATGCATTATCCGGCCAGTTTGTTGAAATCGACTTTGGGACGTTCTTCAGTGGGAGGTGAGCGAACTTCCGACCGGAGCGATGATGAATTGGCCTGCCGAACTTCGGCGGATTCGTTATCAATAACAGCCCGACAAGTTTTTTCTCTTTCGATTTGCAAAAGCTCATAGTCGAATATTCGGGCGAAAGTTTGGATACTCCATCAAATCGTGAAGAAATAGAGGAAAGTTTATGAATTGGCAAACTTCCTTTAGGTCTCGTCAAATCAAAAATGTGATCTATAGGATCTGATTTAAAATTTCTAACTTGAATTGGATCAGTCTGCTGTAGCCTGTAGAGATAAATTTCAAAAACCATAACGTACTATCAATGATTTTAGCGCGCTGTAAGTTCAGTTAATCAATTACAAAGAAGAATTCTAAAAAGTACCTCAATAAACCACGAAATTCTTTCATAGATTAAGCTTGACCAATAATACACTCGTTTAAATTGTTAATTTCTCTTTAAGGTTTAACGATTTCCAGTTCATTGAGTGTAAATCAATTTTATGTTGCAAAGACAAAATTACACATCCAAAAAATTCGGCTCTAACGATAACACACATCTGTTCTCTTATAAATTTGATGGTTTATCTCCCAAATATTCAAATTATCCTCATTAATCCCGAGGAAAGCCGTGGGGCCAAACATCAAACACGCCTATCTCGAAAATTTCCTTTGCAACGTCCCATTTCACAATTTTCCCTGAATTCTTCGTTTCTCCCGAATCAACATCCCCTCGCGTCCCTGCCCTCAAAATGGGGCACCACTTAAAGACCCCCCCTCAGTTCGTCAATATTTGCCCGTTAATTGTAGCTCTGAAGCGCAAGACAATTTATTTGTCACTTACTTCTGACGGCAGTGAGAATTTAATCACGCAATTAGTATGACGTGTTAAATTAAAATGCGATTCTGCATAATTCATGGCGGTTGAACACGAAGTGTTTGATACCGCATTAATTGAAACTGCAGGGACATAATTGAACATGCTATTCAACGGTTGCGTTCTATTGTGCGTTATGTCGCATTATGGCTCACGAACAACCGTGAAAATCTTACTATTGTTGTCATGAATGGAAGAAAGTTCGAGTTGTTGAAGACTTTGTTCGTCTGCGCTCTGGGTGATTTGCCATTCAAGAACAAATTTTGCAGATACACTCATTATTTATATCCTTAATTATCTTATCGTTACAAATATCTCAATGGATATTGACAAAAATCTTTCACTAATCGGAAGGTAGGATATTTTCATTCATTTATGCATTCCAGTGAACGTATTTCAGCTCCTCGCTCTTGGAAGAGTAAATAATGAAAAAAAAAATGGTTGAATGGAATGTGTACGTTGAAATTAGAATGAAATTAAAACAGAACTATTAGCAAGATTGATTATGATATAAAGATTGCATAAAGAACATCATAAAATGAAATTTAAATTGAAAAGTTAAGGCTGGTTATATGAGCTTCAACTTATTGTGGTGGGCTGAGATTGTCTTCACGATTTTCCTTCAGAATGTTGTACTATCAAGCGTGTCTTAAAACAATACTTACAACTGCTAACAGCCATCCGTGAGCCAATATCGTGTGACCTATTCTGAGTCTTCCGATAGCAATTTTGTCTTTTTAAACTAACCTAACCTATTGTAATGGTTTAATATTTTGAATAGAAAAACGACAATTGCGAGTTCAAAAAATTCTTGAAATTATTGTCAGTCTGAAGGACAATATTCATCATGAGTGAATTCAAATAATCAGTACCAAATTGCAATCGTTTGTAGAATACTGTATAATGAACTGACAATTTCAACTCTCAACTATTTTCAATTTCACAAATACTTCCAGAACCAACTGAATACTTTGCTCCAAACTTTTAAATTCTGCATCTGTGCCTTCGAAACAATTCGAGCGTGCTTCCTACGCCTGGTTTCCACCGACTATCTTTGCTTAATGAAGTGAATTCTTAATTGATAGGTTCGTGGACCGAATGTATCGAAAATGCTTCTTCATGTTTAATTAACCTTTCCCCTGCAGATTAGAACTGAGCTGTGCTAGCTGGGGAAGGTATTCATCTGTTCCAATTGCTGTTGGGATCAAATGGGGACATTGTGGGGTTAATCAGGAACTTTTCAATTGGGGTTTCCACGAATTGGGTAGACTATTCCATTGACTGTCGGATAGATCTTGTCAACGATTCAGTTTGGAACAATTTGAAGATATGTGATACAGTAAATGAAAGTCAGAACCTGTGTCTTTCGAATACCTGCCTTCAGATGATAAAGTCGATATAAATATATTCAAGAATGATCCAAAAATAGACCAAGTAGCCCGATGAATGGGATCTTTAAAAAAAAATTGTCGCTAATCTGACAAATGTTCTCTAATTAAATGCAAAGTTTTGAGCGTCTGTTAGTTTGTTTACATATTCAATTCTCTGAAGCAGGCTGGGAAACTACGGACGACCATGCTGCATCGAGTAGTGCATTACTAAAAACATCACTCATCTCCAGGGAGTCACCTGGAATTCCGAGAATCCAGAAAACTTCGAAAGGGAAGTCAACACATAAAAAGGACTCCAGGTTGGGAATGAAGTTAAGAACGGGCTCAACCAAATCTTCAAACTAAATTATGAATCAGTTTATTGAGGAGTATCAGGAGGGTAAATATGAAACACAAATAGTGGAAGATATTAGGTCATTCAAAAATCTTGAACAACATGCATTTAAAGTATTTCACATGAATGTTCGAAGCATCAATAAAAACTTCGATGAATTAGTAATACTTCTAGAATGTCTATCACTCAAATTCAACATTATTGTATTGACGGAAACATTTCAGATAGCTAACCCGGAAATTTTCAAACTTGATGGATATCAGGCAATATATAGTGAAGGTACCAAAAACAAAAATGATGGTGTCTTAGTTTATCTCAGAACAAATATACAGTTTACACATAAAGTAATAAGTATAGGTGAGAGTAAATCTCTGGAAATAAAGGTTATTGACAACAACGGCATCACCCTGACAGCTGTATATAGGTCTCCCCAATCATGCGTAAACACCTTTAATAAAGATCTCTTTAGTTATTTGGAAACAATGCATCAGGTTGAAACTCATGTGTTGGTCGGAGATATGAACATTAATTTGTTGGCAGATGACGAGTTTGTTGAAGATTATAATAATATAATGTATACATTCGGGTTCATGTCAATTATAAATGAATATACTCGACCAGCTGGGAAAAGTTGTATCGATCACATATTTTTAAAGAAAAAGAACCTTGAAAATCAATTAGACAGTATAAAGGGATACATATTGCTTTATCTTATAACTGACCATTTTCCTGTCATACTTACTCTAAATATATCTGATGAAACGAAAGTGGATAAAGATAACGATCGGAAAGTGAAAAAGTACATAAACTACACAAACTTAAGAATGGATTTGCGAAATGAATCCTGGTCGCAAATGCATGAACAGAATGATGTTAACGCTGTGGCTAATTCTTTCACTGAAACATTAATTAATCATATTAAAAATAACACACATACTATAAAATTAAAAAAAAAAGAAGTCATTCGCAAAAAATGGATTACACCGGCTCTGTTAAAAGCAATCAACAAAAAAAATAACCTCTATAAACAAATGAGAGAAAATCCATACGATGATGTTCTAAAATCTGAATACATTCAATATAAGAATAAACTTCAAATACTAATAAATAACTCAAAAAAACTATATCTACAGAATATAATAAATTCAAATCAATCTGAATCAAAAGCTGTCTGGAAATGTATGAAGGAAATATGCGGTAATACCAGAACATCGAATGCAGAAATAAACCATATTAATTACAACGGAGTTGAAATTCAGGATAAAAAGGAAATAGCCAATATGTTCAATCAGCATTACACCAACATAGGAAGAGAGTTAGCGGATAAAATTCAGTGTCCCGTAGAATACAACGAACCGAGTATTAGTCAGTGCGGCTCTTTCTTCTTGGCTCCTGTTGACGCCATGGAAATACAGGATATTATAGGGCAGCTCAAATTGGGCAAAGCTACAGTTCATGATTCAATTAAATCAGAAACGCTCAAAGAAATTAAAACCGAAATAGCACCACCCCTGGCTTGTCTGATAAACAGTTGTTTCGAAAGAGGTTGCTTTCCTGATGCCTTCAAACTAGGCATTATTAAACCAGTTTACAAAAGCGGCGATCGCTCACGAATAAATAACTATAGACCTATATCTTTAATATCTAATTTGGCAAAAATAGTTGAAAAAGCTCTGAAAAAGCGTATTATGAGCTATCTGAAGAAATACGACATTATTGACGATAAGCAATACGGGTTTATGGAGGGTAAATCGACAGAGGACGCAATTCGAAAATTAACAGGCCGATTATACGAAAGTCTGGATAAAAAAATTCCTTCGTTGTGTATATTCATCGATTTGTGTAAAGCATTCGACACTGTATGTCATACTCGATTACTTCGAAAGCTCGAGAAATATGGATTTAGGGGACCTATTTATGAAATGCTAAAGAGTTATTTGTCTAACAGGAAACAGATGGTAGAAATAGAACAGACCAGAAGTTCATTGGAGACTGTGACATTCGGAGTCCCACAAGGGACAGTATTGGGACCTATCCTTTTCCTTATTTACATAGATGACTTACTGAAGATGGAGGAGTCTGCGGACGCTATTTGTTTTGCCGACGATGCGGTCGTCCAGTATCGGGCAGGTGCATGGGAAGAATTGAAGGTAAAGGCAGAAACAAGGTTTTTAAAAATACAAAATTGGTTCAGAAATAATAAACTCACACTCAACGTTGATAAAACGAAATATATGATTTTCGGCTCTTCCTCTTTGAGCCTGCCCGAGATGGAAAATCTAGAAATTGACTGTGACACATCGATTGAAAGGACGAAGGACATCAAGTATTTAGGCATCACCATTGATCAACAGCTAAGATGGGACAAGCACATAAAAAATCTCGTAAATAAGATAAGAAGCCTACTTTTCAAGTTCAAACAAGTACGTAAAAGCATTGGTGACATGAAGCATTTAAGGATTTTTTACCAAGCCCTAGTTGAATCCCAAATTTGCTATGGTATAGTTGGATGGGGTGGTGCATATCAAAACCAGATAAAACCTCTGGAGGTAATTCAAAAATGGGTCTTGAAAATAATCCACAAGAAAAGTCGTACCTTCCCCAGTCAACAGCTATTCGACGTAGCAAAAGTTCAAGATGTGAGGCAGTTGTATGCTCTTAAACTTCTTTCTAACATCTTCTCAGGAAAAGCAACTGTAAATACGTTACAACACCAATATACGACGAGAGCGAGAGGTCATATATTCCAACCACCCAGATGCAATAAAAGTATAGGTCAAAGAAGTCACACCTACCTAGGAATAAAAATTTATAACATCATCCCTGATCAACTGAAGCATTTGAGGAACATTAAAATGTTCAAAAAGCGTTTAAAAGCTTGGTTGGATGGTAAGAACAGGAAGATAATCAGTGACTTGGTAAATAATAATTGACATCCCAAATACAGGACGCTCACTCACCAATTTATGACTCATTCAATGATAGTGACTTTAATAATAATTACCTGATTGTGACAGTTATAATACAATAATAATAAACATCGGATATGAAGTGCCCTCGAGTTGAAACAAGGACAATAACTATAATATGAATGACAATTCTATTTTTTCTCCTAATATTTTATAATTATTTTTTTGTTGTTTTCAATTATCTTTATGGAACATTTTTTCAGAAATTTTAATTAAGTTAGTATCGCATACAGGTCATATCTCATGTTCCTCCGTGATGTAAAGTGTTTATTCTTGAAATAAACTTTATTATTATTATTATTATTATATCTCAGGTGTCTTTTCGATTTTTATAATGGATAAATATATCGAACAAAAAATCTGTCTTGAGTTTCAAATGGAATCTCATATGCGAAAGTAATGCTGTGACTCAAAACTCGATGTGAATAAACTTCTGCAGACAAGTGGTAAAGTGCGTTCAAAGGCGGTGAGAGACTCGCCTCGCACTGGATGGCCAGCAACTACTTCAACTGAAATCAACATCCTTGAAGTAAATAAAACGGGGACTCAAAATCCTCCTTCAATTCTTAGAGAGGAAGCTACTGAAATCTATAAGCTGGTATGAAGCATGAATCACAAGACCATCATTTTGAACAAGTTGCTGAACAAAAGATCAACAAATTTTTTTACACAATAAGCGTTTTCTTCTGTGGCTTCAGCCAACTTTTTTGAGCTCTCTTAAACTGAAACTTGCCACTTCGAGGAATCTGTTTTCAGTCGCTAGAATATAAAAAAAATCGCACGAGTACTGAAAATGCATTAAAAATTGTTTTGATGATTTAATTATACGTTCTTGACACTGCAATGCGTATCGATTTTAATCAATGAACCTTTCAAGCTGAAGTGGAAATTACGTCTCGTTCTAACAAGCAGAACAAGTCTACAACTGGTCTGAATGAAATCGTGCTCCAGTTACTTTGTTCAATAAGGATTTATTCAACTGAATCAATTGAACTTTTTACTGGTGCATTAATATCGTTGATACAGTTAAAAATTACCATTCATTCAGGGACTCTGTGGTCAGAAGAAGAGATAACTTTGTGGCTTCTTGTTAACCTTACCTAATGAATTGTACTTCCTTATGGGTAAACATTATCAACAATGAATCTTGGTTGTGGCAGTGGTAAAACATCACAAAAATCGTATAACAATGTTCTTCTAACTGTCGACATGGGCTTCAAATTACTCAAAATCTGAGTTGCCGCTCAACTAACGTGGTAAAATTTTCCTTCGAAGCTTAATTAAATACAATCTCACAAAATAATTTCGTACTTCAGAGTAATGATTCGAAAATGCCTGATCACATTTGAATCTTCCTATCTGAAATGTGAAATTAATACTGTTTATTTTAAAATTTGAATATTAAAACAGATTTAATCTGTCAGTCTTCTTAAATTTTAATTTCAAAAAAATTTTTCATTTAAAAAACTTTTAGAATTGAATTAATGTCGTATAAGCACGGCTTATATTTAATAGACGTATAAAATCGAAACTCAATATCAATATCAAATAGTAATTGTCAATAAAAACTAAAAAATAAATATTTGAGGGAGACAAAATTTTATTTCTGATCTTACCCTTATGAACAACAATTTTTTTTCTTTTCTATTTCACTTAACACTGAAAATGCTCCATTAGAAAATCATTAGAAGGAACCTAAAAGCAGGCGATTTCGGAATTTCGAGCATTTTCAATTCACAAAATTGATTTCCATTCGTACTGCGAAACTGTATTTCAATTTCCCAATTCCAATAGGTGAATTAAAGAAGAATTTGTGGATGAAATAAACCTGGAAATGTATGACAAACAGCAGGCAGGGTTCAAATGGGTTGTAAAGGTAAATGAAATATTTGATCGACGAATGTAAATATTTTGATTATAGTGTATGGCTACGTTAAGTTTGCTGATATATACGTGCATTTAGTGTCCGCAAATATTTGCCACAACTTGCGAGCTCCAATGTAGCCAGGCTGTGTTATCGGTCGATTTCATCATCTTTCGAATACATAGAAGAAATAATGGAAATTTTAGTATATGATCACGATGTAACCCGACGATCATCAGAGAGAACTATTCAAATGTGTTTCGATTCTTCAAATTCATCATTCAAATTTATTGAAAACAATGGGAAACATCTGATCAGCCTAGATTTCTAGTCACATCGAAAAGAGTTAATTCACACTCATGTCGATTGATGATTGTAATAAATCAGAATTCGAAGTAAACTAGAGTTTTATTCACATAATGCAGAGAATTACCGTGGATATAATAGGAAAACAATACGAACTTTATTTTACATATAAGCAGGTATGAAGCTTTCTATTGTATTGGCTAAATGAATCTGTTTTAATATTAAAAAGTTTCACTCATAAACCGCGGAAGAGAGTGGAGGGAACTAATCCTAAAATTGAACTTTTCTTCTAACTCAAACTCATTGGCTAATTTCAAAATTCAAAGAGTTGGATTCTATCCAACATCACATTCTTTTCCGAGAACATACTGGTCCGGCAATAAGTATTTAAGATATATGACATATAAACATTACACTATTGAGTGATCATGAATTTAAAACGAGATTCAACGAATATGTTGAATATTTCCACATCTTATAAATTCACAATAATAGTTTTCCCAAAACTATTTGAACTAGTTCGAAATGTGAACCTGAAAAAGCCAGATAATTTGCGGAAAAATTGATGTGAATCAATAAGTTGTGGAAATATTCTTTATAATTTCATATAATTCAATGAATTTCCGTCAAGTCAGGATCGATTCAATTAACTTATCGATTGTAAAATACAGATCAACTTTTTCTACTAGTCTCCAGAACCTTTGGTTTGATTCTCATTTCATTTTATAATTAAGTTCTTCTAGAAGAATATTCTCGTTTATTTTGGACTTTGCCTTAGTTTGTTGGATAAGAAGTAGTTTTTAATTTTCCAAATCTTCAACCCTTTTTTTTATATTCTGTTTCATGTCGCATCTTCTGGTCAGCTAGATTTGATGTTTTGAAAGAAAACACGAAGTAATATACATATTTTAAAAAATTTTTAAACAATTTTAAAAAATTAGCCTTCTACATATTTAATTCCAAAAGATTATATTCAATGATTATAACTTCTGAAAATAAATTAAAATAATGTCGTATAAGTACCACTTATATCATGACATAAAATAAACATTCATTATAAGACATCCAAATGGTATAACAAAATCCAATAAATAAAAATTATTAACTAAAATCCTATAAATTAAACATTTTGAATAGACAAAATTTTGTTTCTGCTTATCAATCCTATGAAAACCAATATCTTTCAAGAATATCCAACATAATCTTAAGAATTTTATCACAAAACTATCTTACTTAGACTATTCAATATTATTGGATATCTAACCAAGGTACTTTATACAAAAACTCAAGATATGCAAAACATTCTTATAATGAATGTTTATTTTATGTCATGATATAAGTGGTACTTATACGACATTATTTTAATTTATTTTCAGAAGTTATAATCATTGAATATAATCTTTTGGAATTAAATATGTAGAAGGCTAATTTTTTAAAATTGTTTAAAAATTTTTTAAAATATTTATATTATTTTATATACCTTCTATCAAGAATGACCTCTATTTACGAAAACACGAAGGTTCATTCTGGAGAACCTACCTCGTGAGGGTGAGTTTTCGATTATTTTCTTGCTTCCTTGGTTTTCTACCCTAAAAATACAGTCCATTGCTTTTATTCCAAAGACAGATTAGAGCCTCACTCCTACTTATGAAAATATTTGACTAAATTGTTTTAGATACTGAATTATTTCAGCCGTTACTATTTGGTAGTTGATCATAATTAAAACAAATTGTAGAAATTTCTATGTTTTACTACCAATAAAAATATATCTTACACATTTTCTTGTGACTCGAAATTCGGGAAATGAACTATCCCATCATCAGACAACTGAAGTGATAAATATTTTGAATATTTCAATAGATTCTAGATAACACCTAATAGTGGTTCAAAGGTTTACAAGCGAAACGTGATAAAAAACCGGGTTAAAAAGAGGGGCCTTCTAAGAGATATCGGAATGTCGGCAATCGACAAAGTAGGTTGTTAAACAGATGGTACCCATTTGAATATCTCAAATAATTTTTGGCGTTACATAGCTCCGTATAGTCATTCAATATTTTTACGTTATTTTGTTGTACATCATAAATATTTGCATTTTCATAGCTCCATAAAGTCATTCATTATTTTTCAAATTATTTTTATTGTGAACGAATTCGAAAATTTCAATAATCAAGTTTCTTTTCATTTGAATCTACATGTAAAATTTTCTTCAGATTTTCTTTTGTCGAAAGGAATTACCGTTTTCTGAAACTGAGTGGCAAAAGTTGAATTTTTGTTTAGTTTTCATTAAATTCATTTTATGTTCGTTGAAAAAAGTTTCAAACAGATGTTACTTTTTGAATATCTCAATTATTTTCGATTTACATAGCTCCGTACAGTCATTCATTATTTTTACATTATTGTTATTGTGAACTAATTTGAAAATTTCAACAGATTCTAGATTATCGAGTTTCTTCCCTTTTGATTCTACATGAAATTTCAAGATTATCTATTGTGGGAAAGGAATGACCATTTTCTAGACAATGAGTGGCAAAAGTAGAATTTTGTTTATTTTTCATGAAATTCATTTTATGTTCGTTGAACCTCATCTTAAAGGAACGTCCTGTTTGTCCTATATATTTATTACTGCACGTAGAACAAGATAACTTATAAACTCCTGATTTGTGTATGTTTGGAGTAGGGTCCTTTGCGTTAAATAATACCGATGATAATTTGTTTTGCGAAGAGAAGAGAATATTGCCTTCAAAACGCCAAACAAATTATCGTCGGTATTATTTAACGCAAAGGACCCTACTCCAAACATAAACAAATCAGGAGTTTATGAGTTATCACGTTCTACGTGCAGTAATAAATATATAGGACAAACAGGACGTTCCTTCAAGACGAGGTTCAACGAACATAAAATGAGTTTCATAAAAAATAAACAAAATTCTACTTTTGCCACTCATTGTCTAGAAAACGGTCATTCCTTTTCCACAATAGATAATCTTAAAATTTTAATGAAAAGTAAATAATGAAAAACACTGGAGCACGTCAACTTTCAATTTCAATTGTGCGCTTTTTAAACATAAGTTTATAGTAAATATACAGGGTAATTGGTGCAAGTCCATCCTCTTTATTTTAAACGGAATATCGAATATACTTTCATATTTTTAACAAACTTAATAACCTAATTTCAACGAACTGTATCATGTCTGACCTATTATGAATAATACCGGGTGAAATAACGGAATTAATAATATATCACGTGTTAAATAATGGCAATTTTGAAATAACGTAAATAGAGACTTGTTGAATTTCTGAATTAACTAACGATTAAGTTGGAAAAATTTTTCAATTTTCGATACGCTCATGAATATTGGCTTTATTAACAATTTTTCTCATGAATATCTAAAAAACTTTCTACAGAGTTTTTTATAATTTTCTAACATGAGGACACAAATAATTTCATTCCATAAGTGGTTTCCATACCTTATGATGGAACTTCTAGAAAATACCGTAAAATCATATTTGTCTTATTCTGTCATTGCTTTATTGCCATTCTTACTCAAATATCTTCAGAACGTTCGTAGTTGAAACGATAAGAAGCTTATCCTGACCCTAATTAGGTAAAAGTTCGATTTTATCCTCTGATAACGCCGTATCGAGGCTACAAAAACTGGCCCTTTTTAGCAAACCATCAATATTCATAAAAAAACCGGATATTAACATTCCAAAAATCCTCCTTCCGTTCATTAAGGCATTTGGTGTCGTTTAGGTGTGAAACGCGATTTGATCGCATGAAATATGAATGAGGAAATTCGGCTTTGGGGTGTTTTTTGACACGTTTCAGAGTTCGAACTTCGACACTGGCTGCGCGAACGCGTCCTTTTTGAAGGGGATAACGTAATCAAAATGAATGGATGGATTTTTACGTTTCGACGAACAATTCCCGTCGCCGCTTTTTGTTTGTATTGTTTTCTGCACGGAATTTCGGTGTAACAGAATTCGGGATGACGGGAGATGCCGTTGACGGATTTATTTCGACGTATCGATGCCGTGTGCCCGCTGAACCCATTAAATCCGAATACCTTAAAAGAACGTAAATAGAGGTCATTCTTGATAGAAGGTATATAAAATAATATAAATATTTTAAAAAATTTTAAACAATTTTAAAAAATTAGCCTTCTACATATTTAACTCCAAAAGATTATATTCAATGATTATAACTTCTGAAAATAAATTAAACTAATGTCGTATAAGTACCACTTATATCATGACATAAAATAAACATTCATTATAAGATATCCAAATGGTATAACAAAATCCAATAAATAAAAATTATTAACTAAAATCCTATAAATTAAACATTTTGAATAGACAAAATTTTGTTTCTGCTTATCAATCCTATGAAAACCAATATCTTTCAAGAATATCCAACATAATCCTGGGAATTTTATCACAAAACTATCTTACTTAGACTATTCAATATTATTGGATATCTAACCAAGGTACTTTATACAAAAACTCAAGATATGCAAAACATTATTGAAAAACAAGTTTTAAAATCGACTTTGCTCATCAGTATTCAAATATTCATATTCAATAAATATAAAATCAATTAATAACACATATTTAAACTTACCCTTCGTCTTCGAGAAAAAGTTCTATTTAAAAATGAGAATCTTGAATAGGTATCCAATACAGACAGAAATATCTCTGTGGTTTAACCTGATCTAGAAGATTGAAGGATAAATTTAATGGCCTTTGTTATAACACAAGGACTCTCTTTATGAATGTTTGGGTAAACCATATAATTATATATTATAAATAAAATAACGTAAATAGAGGTCATTCTTGATAGAAGGTATATAAAATAATATAAATATTTTAAAAAATTTTAAACAATTTTAAAAAATTAGCCTTCTACATATTTAACTCCAAAAGATTATATTCAATGATTATAACTTCTGAAAATAAATTAAACTAATGTCGTATAAGTACCACTTATATCATGACATAAAATAAACATTCATTATAAGATATCCAAATGGTATAACAAAATCCAATAAATAAAAATTATTAACTAAAATCCTATAAATTAAACATTTTGAATAGACAAAATTTTGTTTCTGCTTATCAATCCTATGAAAACCAATATCTTTCAAGAATATCCAACATAATCCTGGGAATTTTATCACAAAACTATCTTACTTAGACTATTCAATATTATTGGATATCTAACCAAGGTACTTTATACAAAAACTCAAGATATGCAAAACATTATTGAAAAACAAGTTTTAAAATCGACTTTGCTCATCAGTATTCAAATATTCATATTCAATAAATATAAAATCAATTAATAACACATATTTAAACTTACCCTTCGTCTTCGAGAAAAAGTTCTATTTAAAAATGAGAATCTTGAATAGGTATCCAATACAGACAGAAATATCTCTGTGGTTTAACCTGATCTAGAAGATTGAAGGATAAATTTAATGGCCTTTGTTATAACACAAGGACTCTCTTTATGAATGTTTGGGTAAACCATATAATTATATATTATAAATAAAATAACGTAAATAGAGGTCATTCTTGATAGAAGGTATATAAAATAATATAAATATTTTAAAAAATTTTAAACAATTTTAAAAAATTAGCCTTCTACATATTTAACTCCAAAAGATTATATTCAATGATTATAACTTCTGAAAATAAATTAAACTAATGTCGTATAAGTACCACTTATATCATGACATAAAATAAACATTCATTATAAGATATCCAAATGGTATAACAAAATCCAATAAATAAAAATTATTAACTAAAATCCTATAAATTAAACATTTTGAATAGACAAAATTTTGTTTCTGCTTATCAATCCTATGAAAACCAATATCTTTCAAGAATATCCAACATAATCCTGGGAATTTTATCACAAAACTATCTTACTTAGACTATTCAATATTATTGGATATCTAACCAAGGTACTTTATACAAAAACTCAAGATATGCAAAACATTATTGAAAAACAAGTTTTAAAATCGACTTTGCTCATCAGTATTCAAATATTCATATTCAATAAATATAAAATCAATTAATAACACATATTTAAACTTACCCTTCGTCTTCGAGAAAAAGTTCTATTTAAAAATGAGAATCTTGAATAGGTATCCAATACAGACAGAAATATCTCTGTGGTTTAACCTGATCTAGAAGATTGAAGGATAAATTTAATGGCCTTTGTTATAACACAAGGACTCTCTTTATGAATGTTTGGGTAAACCATATAATTATATATTATAAATAAAATAACGTAAATAGAGGTCATTCTTGATAGAAGGTATATAAAATAATATAAATATTTTAAAAAATTTTAAACAATTTTAAAAAATTAGCCTTCTACATATTTAACTCCAAAAGATTATATTCAATGATTATAACTTCTGAAAATAAATTAAACTAATGTCGTATAAGTACCACTTATATCATGACATAAAATAAACATTCATTATAAGATATCCAAATGGTATAACAAAATCCAATAAATAAAAATTATTAACTAAAATCCTATAAATTAAACATTTTGAATAGACAAAATTTTGTTTCTGCTTATCAATCCTATGAAAACCAATATCTTTCAAGAATATCCAACATAATCCTGGGAATTTTATCACAAAACTATCTTACTTAGACTATTCAATATTATTGGATATCTAACCAAGGTACTTTATACAAAAACTCAAGATATGCAAAACATTATTGAAAAACAAGTTTTAAAATCGACTTTGCTCATCAGTATTCAAATATTCATATTCAATAAATATAAAATCAATTAATAACACATATTTAAACTTACCCTTCGTCTTCGAGAAAAAGTTCTATTTAAAAATGAGAATCTTGAATAGGTATCCAATACAGACAGAAATATCTCTGTGGTTTAACCTGATCTAGAAGATTGAAGGATAAATTTAATGGCCTTTGTTATAACACAAGGACTCTCTTTATGAATGTTTGGGTAAACCATATAATTATATATTATAAATAAAATAACGTAAATAGAGGTCATTCTTGATAGAAGGTATATAAAATAATATAAATATTTTAAAAAATTTTAAACAATTTTAAAAAATTAGCCTTCTACATATTTAACTCCAAAAGATTATATTCAATGATTATAACTTCTGAAAATAAATTAAACTAATGTCGTATAAGTACCACTTATATCATGACATAAAATAAACATTCATTATAAGATATCCAAATGGTATAACAAAATCCAATAAATAAAAATTATTAACTAAAATCCTATAAATTAAACATTTTGAATAGACAAAATTTTGTTTCTGCTTATCAATCCTATGAAAACCAATATCTTTCAAGAATATCCAACATAATCCTGGGAATTTTATCACAAAACTATCTTACTTAGACTATTCAATATTATTGGATATCTAACCAAGGTACTTTATACAAAAACTCAAGATATGCAAAACATTATTGAAAAACAAGTTTTAAAATCGACTTTGCTCATCAGTATTCAAATATTCATATTCAATAAATATAAAATCAATTAATAACACATATTTAAACTTACCCTTCGTCTTCGAGAAAAAGTTCTATTTAAAAATGAGAATCTTGAATAGGTATCCAATACAGACAGAAATATCTCTGTGGTTTAACCTGATCTAGAAGATTGAAGGATAAATTTAATGGCCTTTGTTATAACACAAGGACTCTCTTTATGAATGTTTGGGTAAACCATATAATTATATATTATAAATAAAATAACGTAAATAGAGGTCATTCTTGATAGAAGGTATATAAAATAATATAAATATTTTAAAAAATTTTAAACAATTTTAAAAAATTAGCCTTCTACATATTTAACTCCAAAAGATTATATTCAATGATTATAACTTCTGAAAATAAATTAAACTAATGTCGTATAAGTACCACTTATATCATGACATAAAATAAACATTCATTATAAGATATCCAAATGGTATAACAAAATCCAATAAATAAAAATTATTAACTAAAATCCTATAAATTAAACATTTTGAATAGACAAAATTTTGTTTCTGCTTATCAATCCTATGAAAACCAATATCTTTCAAGAATATCCAACATAATCCTGGGAATTTTATCACAAAACTATCTTACTTAGACTATTCAATATTATTGGATATCTAACCAAGGTACTTTATACAAAAACTCAAGATATGCAAAACATTATTGAAAAACAAGTTTTAAAATCGACTTTGCTCATCAGTATTCAAATATTCATATTCAATAAATATAAAATCAATTAATAACACATATTTAAACTTACCCTTCGTCTTCGAGAAAAAGTTCTATTTAAAAATGAGAATCTTGAATAGGTATCCAATACAGACAGAAATATCTCTGTGGTTTAACCTGATCTAGAAGATTGAAGGATAAATTTAATGGCCTTTGTTATAACACAAGGACTCTCTTTATGAATGTTTGGGTAAACCATATAATTATATATTATAAATAAAATAACGTAAATAGAGGTCATTCTTGATAGAAGGTATATAAAATAATATAAATATTTTAAAAAATTTTAAACAATTTTAAAAAATTAGCCTTCTACATATTTAACTCCAAAAGATTATATTCAATGATTATAACTTCTGAAAATAAATTAAACTAATGTCGTATAAGTACCACTTATATCATGACATAAAATAAACATTCATTATAAGATATCCAAATGGTATAACAAAATCCAATAAATAAAAATTATTAACTAAAATCCTATAAATTAAACATTTTGAATAGACAAAATTTTGTTTCTGCTTATCAATCCTATGAAAAACCAATATCTTTCAAGAATATCCAACATAATCCTGGGAATTTTATCACAAAACTATCTTACTTAGACTATTCAATATTATTGGATATCTAACCAAGGTACTTTATACAAAAACTCAAGATATGCAAAACATTATTGAAAAACAAGTTTTAAAATCGACTTTGCTCATCAGTATTCAAATATTCATATTCAATAAATATAAAATCAATTAATAACACATATTTAAACTTACCCTTCGTCTTCGAGAAAAAGTTCTATTTAAAAAAAAATTTATCCTTCAATCTTCTAGATCAGGTTAAACCACAGAGATATTTCTGTCTGTATTGGATACCTATTCAAGATTCTCATTTTTAAATAGAACTTTTTCTCGAAGACGAAGGGTAAGTTTAAATATGTGTTATTAATTGATTTTATATTTATTGAATATGAATATTTGAATACTGATGAGCAAAGTCGATTTTAAAACTTGTTTTTCAATAATGTTTTGCATATCTTGAGTTTTTGTATAAAGTACCTTGGTTAGATATCCAATAATATTGAATAGTCTAAGTAAGATAGTTTTGTGATAAAATTCCCAGGATTATGTTGGATATTCTTGAAAGATATTGGTTTTCATAGGATTGATAAGCAGAAACAAAATTTTGTCTATTCAAAATGTTTAATTTATAGGATTTTAGTTAATAATTTTTATTTATTGGATTTTGTTATACCATTTGGATATCTTATAATGAATGTTTATTTTATGTCATGATATAAGTGGTACTTATACGACATTAGTTTAATTTATTTTCAGAAGTTATAATCATTGAATATAATCTTTTGGAGTTAAATATGTAGAAGGCTAATTTTTTAAAATTGTTTAAAATTTTTTAAAATATTTATATTATTTTATATACCTTCTATCAAGAATGACCTCTATTTACGTTATTTTATTTATAATATATAATTATATGGTTTACCCAAACATTCATAAAGAGAGTCCTTGTGTTATAACAAAGGCCATTAAATTTATCCTTCAATCTTCTAGATCAGGTTAAACCACAGAGATATTTCTGTCTGTATTGGATACCTATTCAAGATTCTCATTTTTAAATAGAACTTTTTCTCGAAGACGAAGGGTAAGTTTAAATATGTGTTATTAATTGATTTTATATTTATTGAATATGAATATTTGAATACTGATGAGCAAAGTCGATTTTAAAACTTGTTTTTCAATAATGTTTTGCATATCTTGAGTTTTTGTATAAAGTACCTTGGTTAGATATCCAATAATATTGAATAGTCTAAGTAAGATAGTTTTGTGATAAAATTCCCAGGATTATGTTGGATATTCTTGAAAGATATTGGTTTTCATAGGATTGATAAGCAGAAACAAAATTTTGTCTATTCAAAATGTTTAATTTATAGGATTTTAGTTAATAATTTTTATTTATTGGATTTTGTTATACCATTTGGATATCTTATAATGAATGTTTATTTTATGTCATGATATAAGTGGTACTTATACGACATTAGTTTAATTTATTTTCAGAAGTTATAATCATTGAATATAATCTTTTGGAGTTAAATATGTAGAAGGCTAATTTTTTAAAATTGTTTAAAATTTTTTAAAATATTTATATTATTTTATATACCTTCTATCAAGAATGACCTCTATTTACGTTATTTTATTTATAATATATAATTATATGGTTTACCCAAACATTCATAAAGAGAGTCCTTGTGTTATAACAAAGGCCATTAAATTTATCCTTCAATCTTCTAGATCAGGTTAAACCACAGAGATATTTCTGTCTGTATTGGATACCTATTCAAGATTCTCATTTTTAAATAGAACTTTTTCTCGAAGACGAAGGGTAAGTTTAAATATGTGTTATTAATTGATTTTATATTTATTGAATATGAATATTTGAATACTGATGAGCAAAGTCGATTTTAAAACTTGTTTTTCAATAATGTTTTGCATATCTTGAGTTTTTGTATAAAGTACCTTGGTTAGATATCCAATAATATTGAATAGTCTAAGTAAGATAGTTTTGTGATAAAATTCCCAGGATTATGTTGGATATTCTTGAAAGATATTGGTTTTCATAGGATTGATAAGCAGAAACAAAATTTTGTCTATTCAAAATGTTTAATTTATAGGATTTTAGTTAATAATTTTTATTTATTGGATTTTGTTATACCATTTGGATATCTTATAATGAATGTTTATTTTATGTCATGATATAAGTGGTACTTATACGACATTAGTTTAATTTATTTTCAGAAGTTATAATCATTGAATATAATCTTTTGGAGTTAAATATGTAGAAGGCTAATTTTTTAAAATTGTTTAAAATTTTTTAAAATATTTATATTATTTTATATACCTTCTATCAAGAATGACCTCTATTTACGTTATTTTATTTATAATATATAATTATATGGTTTACCCAAACATTCATAAAGAGAGTCCTTGTGTTATAACAAAGGCCATTAAATTTATCCTTCAATCTTCTAGATCAGGTTAAACCACAGAGATATTTCTGTCTGTATTGGATACCTATTCAAGATTCTCATTTTTAAATAGAACTTTTTCTCGAAGACGAAGGGTAAGTTTAAATATGTGTTATTAATTGATTTTATATTTATTGAATATGAATATTTGAATACTGATGAGCAAAGTCGATTTTAAAACTTGTTTTTCAATAATGTTTTGCATATCTTGAGTTTTTGTATAAAGTACCTTGGTTAGATATCCAATAATATTGAATAGTCTAAGTAAGATAGTTTTGTGATAAAATTCCCAGGATTATGTTGGATATTCTTGAAAGATATTGGTTTTCATAGGATTGATAAGCAGAAACAAAATTTTGTCTATTCAAAATGTTTAATTTATAGGATTTTAGTTAATAATTTTTATTTATTGGATTTTGTTATACCATTTGGATATCTTATAATGAATGTTTATTTTATGTCATGATATAAGTGGTACTTATACGACATTAGTTTAATTTATTTTCAGAAGTTATAATCATTGAATATAATCTTTTGGAGTTAAATATGTAGAAGGCTAATTTTTTAAAATTGTTTAAAATTTTTTAAAATATTTATATTATTTTATATACCTTCTATCAAGAATGACCTCTATTTACGTTATTTTATTTATAATATATAATTATATGGTTTACCCAAACATTCATAAAGAGAGTCCTTGTGTTATAACAAAGGCCATTAAATTTATCCTTCAATCTTCTAGATCAGGTTAAACCACAGAGATATTTCTGTCTGTATTGGATACCTATTCAAGATTCTCATTTTTAAATAGAACTTTTTCTCGAAGACGAAGGGTAAGTTTAAATATGTGTTATTAATTGATTTTATATTTATTGAATATGAATATTTGAATACTGATGAGCAAAGTCGATTTTAAAACTTGTTTTTCAATAATGTTTTGCATATCTTGAGTTTTTGTATAAAGTACCTTGGTTAGATATCCAATAATATTGAATAGTCTAAGTAAGATAGTTTTGTGATAAAATTCCCAGGATTATGTTGGATATTCTTGAAAGATATTGGTTTTCATAGGATTGATAAGCAGAAACAAAATTTTGTCTATTCAAAATGTTTAATTTATAGGATTTTAGTTAATAATTTTTATTTATTGGATTTTGTTATACCATTTGGATATCTTATAATGAATGTTTATTTTATGTCATGATATAAGTGGTACTTATACGACATTAGTTTAATTTATTTTCAGAAGTTATAATCATTGAATATAATCTTTTGGAGTTAAATATGTAGAAGGCTAATTTTTTAAAATTGTTTAAAATTTTTTAAAATATTTATATTATTTTATATACCTTCTATCAAGAATGACCTCTATTTACGTTATTTTATTTATAATATATAATTATATGGTTTACCCAAACATTCATAAAGAGAGTCCTTGTGTTATAACAAAGGCCATTAAATTTATCCTTCAATCTTCTAGATCAGGTTAAACCACAGAGATATTTCTGTCTGTATTGGATACCTATTCAAGATTCTCATTTTTAAATAGAACTTTTTCTCGAAGACGAAGGGTAAGTTTAAATATGTGTTATTAATTGATTTTATATTTATTGAATATGAATATTTGAATACTGATGAGCAAAGTCGATTTTAAAACTTGTTTTTCAATAATGTTTTGCATATCTTGAGTTTTTGTATAAAGTACCTTGGTTAGATATCCAATAATATTGAATAGTCTAAGTAAGATAGTTTTGTGATAAAATTCCCAGGATTATGTTGGATATTCTTGAAAGATATTGGTTTTCATAGGATTGATAAGCAGAAACAAAATTTTGTCTATTCAAAATGTTTAATTTATAGGATTTTAGTTAATAATTTTTATTTATTGGATTTTGTTATACCATTTGGATATCTTATAATGAATGTTTATTTTATGTCATGATATAAGTGGTACTTATACGACATTAGTTTAATTTATTTTCAGAAGTTATAATCATTGAATATAATCTTTTGGAGTTAAATATGTAGAAGGCTAATTTTTTAAAATTGTTTAAAATTTTTTAAAATATTTATATTATTTTATATACCTTCTATCAAGAATGACCTCTATTTACGTTATTTTATTTATAATATATAATTATATGGTTTACCCAAACATTCATAAAGAGAGTCCTTGTGTTATAACAAAGGCCATTAAATTTATCCTTCAATCTTCTAGATCAGGTTAAACCACAGAGATATTTCTGTCTGTATTGGATACCTATTCAAGATTCTCATTTTTAAATAGAACTTTTTCTCGAAGACGAAGGGTAAGTTTAAATATGTGTTATTAATTGATTTTATATTTATTGAATATGAATATTTGAATACTGATGAGCAAAGTCGATTTTAAAACTTGTTTTTCAATAATGTTTTGCATATCTTGAGTTTTTGTATAAAGTACCTTGGTTAGATATCCAATAATATTGAATAGTCTAAGTAAGATAGTTTTGTGATAAAATTCCCAGGATTATGTTGGATATTCTTGAAAGATATTGGTTTTCATAGGATTGATAAGCAGAAACAAAATTTTGTCTATTCAAAATGTTTAATTTATAGGATTTTAGTTAATAATTTTTATTTATTGGATTTTGTTATACCATTTGGATATCTTATAATGAATGTTTATTTTATGTCATGATATAAGTGGTACTTATACGACATTAGTTTAATTTATTTTCAGAAGTTATAATCATTGAATATAATCTTTTGGAGTTAAATATGTAGAAGGCTAATTTTTTAAAATTGTTTAAAAATTTTTTAAAATATTTATATTATTTTATATTACCTTAAAAGGAAAAAAAAATCTTATTTTTGTGTGGATGTTATTTAGTCCAGTCAAGCTCTACGAGAAATTTTATAACCTTCAGTATCTTATTTGATCGGTCTAATTTAGCCACGATATTATTTCTCCTTCAAAATATTCTGAACAGTTCTGTCACTCATTTCAATTTGAGCCGCTTATTGAAGGCTCGAACAAGGTTCACTGGGTTCAACAGTAGCACACATATCAATTTCTCTACTCATTCGAACTCCACTTATTAATTTTGGTGTTTTAATCAATATTGTTGCACTTTATGGAGTTCTTAACACAACCGCATTTCTCAAACTTATGGATAATTCGAAAAATTGTTGATTGTGAAGAAATTGGATTATTTTCGGAAGCAACAACAAATGAATTTATTCTCTCCTGAATCGAATCAAAATACCGCTTCAAAATTTGTATTTTATCTTTATCCGAATACATTTTAAACTTCATAAGAATCTTTTTCATTTTTAAACGGCATGGACTTACGTAATCAACACTATACTTGGATCTGAATGATCACCGCACCGGTGCAAAGCGATGAATTATTCCCCAAATCGGGGGAGTGGAAGGAGTAAGGAAAGATTCAAATAACATCCCAGTTGAATACTCGTCATCATTCATAACACATAATGAAGTTATTGTTGTGCTGAGCGATTGGCGGAATAGCTTCATTTGTTAATGCATGGTAAATCCTATATTCCGCAAATGATGCTCGTTATCTGTATAGGTATGCTACTTAATTAGTGTACAATGGATTTATATCAAGTAAAATCCATCAAATTCGACCTTCTAATATAATACATACATAAACTATGAAACATATGCAGTAATGATCACAAAGATGAACCATAGAATAAAAGCAATATAACATCATTCTACTTTGGGAGATTTTTTTTCTGGTATAAAATATTCATCATCCAAAAAGAACTATCCGCATCTTTAGAAAACCCAACTATTCAAAGACGAACCGATATACCTCGTTTTATTCGGGATTATACAAAAATGTATTCGTATCCATTGAATCGTTACCATAATTAGTAACGTTGCCTTTCATGAAGACCCTCAGTGAAGATCGGAACCGCTCGTTAAGGACTTACGCTGCTTTGAAACTGAAAAAATGATGATTTATTCTATTCGTAGAAAAAGCGATGGCGTAAATATTTAGCTCGAGGAGTGCATCAAATCACTCGCAATTTTTCAGATTGCCTTGGCTTGAAATTGCGTTGAAAAATTTCGCAGGTCAACTCTGTTTTAAAATAAAATATAATTTTTGGAGTGAAGATGATAGCGCTGTGTTTCGACCACAATTAATAATATCGAATTTTTTTTGCACTTGACAAATCAGTGACGTCATTTCAACTAAACATTAGAATCGCCATAATCCAACAATCTTGTATTGTTCATTAGTTACATCATTAAGACTTCGATCATTAAGCTTTGCGGAAATTACACAAAATGAAAAAACTTGATTTCATCCGTTAGCCAACGGAGCCAGGCAACTTCTACGATAGCCTGAACTTCATGTAGTTATTCAATCGATTGTTCGCATCGGAGAGGATATATGAATAATCTAAAGACTAAAGCCAGTAAAATGTAGATACCTGATGAAGCCACGTCGTGGTGAAACAATTGTTGTAGTACAAACATTTTTGTGGAAATAAAATACTGTCTGCTATATATTTTGTAAATAAACTAAAGGATTTACCCGAAATTCAGAAGGCACAGGTATTTCTAGGAAATGATAAGCTCTCAGAAATCTCCTATGGCGCATTTATATGTCGATATAATAACTTCGTTAAGTTTACAATTGAAGCAGTTAGAATATTCATGAAGTTCATGAGTTGGTCCTTACTTGATGAAAATTCAATTTAATCAAATGAGATAATAATGAATATTTCCACATTTCATTAATTATCAACAATATTTCCTCAGGATTACATTTTGAGCTGGTTCAAAATGTTGCATTTGAAGAAGTAACTATGTAAGAGCGTCATGTGAGCAATTCTTAAGAATAAATAGAAATCAAGATGAATGTGTATTATTCAATTAAGTCTAAATTGATTTTCTATCAAGTAAAGACCAATGAAATTCGAAAAAAAATCAGGTTCACAAAATCACAATGATACAGGAATTAAAAGAAATTATTTTTGGACGTATCAAAAAAAGACACCACGTGCATTTCAATTCCCAAAACAATACAAATTTCTAGGGAGTTGTTGAAAATTTGAGACGAAGAATAACTGCTTGTATCGAAAACAGCAGTGGTGATATTGAATACTACTCTGTCAAGAAAGTACCGGGAATTTTCAATTAAAACAACATTTTTACATTTAATCGTCAAAATTTATTGGGTCGCCTTCAAAATAGGCTCCATTTGCTCCAATACATCTATGCCAACGGCACTTCCAATTATCGAATCATTTTTTATAGGCGCTTTCCGGGATGGACTTTAGCTCTCGCGCCGAATTTTGTTTTATGGCTTCAATCGACTCAAAACGGGTGCCACGAAGGGGAAATTTTAGTTTTGGGAAGAGGAAAAAGTCGCAGGGAGCCAAATCCGGCAAATACGGTGGTTGCTGAAGCACGTTTGTTGAGATTTTGGCGAGAAAGTCAGTCACAATCGTAGCTCGGTGAGAAGGCGCGTTATCGTCCCATAGTAATCACCCATAGTAAAAATCGGCACGCACTCTGACATCGACTGACTTAATCAGCTGTTGCAAACACACTAGTTGACAGATCCCGCTCAAGCTTGGCATAGTAATTAAGGATAGTGGTACCAACCTAGGAAAAAAAAATTTTACCTGCCTCATTGCCCCGCCAGATTTAAATCGATAATTCCCGGTACTTTCTTGACAGAATGTATACATTAGCTTGCTTTCTGTTTCAGCATCCCTAATATTTGAATTGAAATGTAATTTTCAAGAATTTTTCTATTCTATAAAAAATCGAATCCTAAAATATCTGAGGTCCATTTCCTCGAAAACGGTCAGGTTTAGAAGGAGTATCATTTTTGAAGAAAAATTTTCAGTAATTTTCAATTTGGTTGAAAAATTTAAATGCGAATGTCATTGCCTTTCAGTTGGCGCACTAACCTTTTTATCTACACTAATGAAAATGTTTACAACATGCAAGAATCATAGATTCCAACAGGCAATGTGCTTATTTTGAATAGCATTCAACCATTTCAGCCATTATAGAGTTATTATTTTCTAACATCAAACAGTCTGTGTCTCGGACCACGTTTATAGAAAATTTATTCTTATTCTCATTAATCACCTATCATTACTATCACTACTCTGGAAGACCCAGTATTGGTGTTAATAGTTAAGGCCTGGATGTCGTACTTCTTGGCACATGGTCGTAGGAAATTAAAGGTTTTAACATTTTTCAACTATATTCAATATTCCAGGAAATCCCTACTGATACAGAAATAATTGGTATTTTTTAATGAGAAGATTATGAACCTTTGTGTAAGATTTACGGCAATATTTGTTACATTTCGGAACACAGCTGCAAAGATATCACAAAAAAATTCCCCTATGGAACGTCACATCTCACAGACTAATTAATACTTTCATCTCTAGAGGAAAACATACGAAAAAAATCATGCGACACAAAATATTGAGCGCCCATAATCTTCCCCTCAAAGAATTTTAAATCAGAAAAACAGTGATGTACCTCATTACAAAATAATGACATTACCCCCCTCCAACTGTCACTGCCAAACCTCGCACGTGTAATATTAATATTTCGCTCGGAAAATAATATTCCATGTCGTTATTTGGTAGGCAAATTTGTTTTTCCTGACGCGTTTATTCCGCGAAACCGTTTTACGACTCTGCGCTGATAGTCGGAGGTCAAATTGAGTAATTTGGAATCCTGGCACAATTTATGGCGAACGGTCGGGGGACTTTTCGAACGTATTGATACCTAAAACCCTTAACGCTCCGTTCTATCTATTTTAGGTACTTTACTGTCCCCTTTAATCCTCGGATATTGTGTGTTTTCCTTAGGTCCGAATTTTCTTGTCGGGATAATGTCGTATCGACACTTTTTGAATTTTTGATTGTTGATCACCATAGAGTTGCTGACACAAGCTACTGTGCTAAAAAAAAATGTTTATGAAGGTTTAGGAAGTATGGAAAATTGGATCAAGTAAAACTTTAACACAATCATAGTCATTCGAATCATTTGAAACGAGCAGATAGAATTCCCAAAAAATATCTTAAATGTACAAACAGATGTCAACAGATTAATGTTACTAAATATCTACCAGTAATTTATAAATACCAGAAACAAACCACAATATATTTCATAACTATGTTCAAATAATTCTGTCTTCTCATCTGATTTTATATTCCCCAATAAGTTTCATTGTCATATTCAGTTCTTCTGCTCGCCTTTAGGAATACGAGCGATGAAGTCCAAGTAGGCCTATGTTTCTACATCTGCTCATAAAATATTGGGAAAAACAATTCTTTTTTTGTTTGTATTTGTTCAATTCAGCTGTGATTTATAGGGTGTTAAAAATGGAACTCAATAAAGAGATAATTTTACATCACATTACATTTTAAAACTTTTCTTAAATGAAGGCGAAAATGCAAACCAGGTAGCTGAAATTATGAATGGCGTTTATGGTCCCTATACTGTAACAGTGCAAATTTAGTTTCTTCCATTCCCTACAGGTAGTATTAACGTTAAAGATGAATCTCCCACAGGCAAAACCGTCGTTGAAAATGTTGATGAAAACACAAAAATGAAAATTAACGGGCATGTTAGTAATCGAAGCACCGCTTAGAAGCTTAAGGTGGCTCATAAAATAGTTTTAAAACATTTGCGTAAATCTAGATACAATTCAGCTCGATGTTTGGATGGCACACGAATTAACATCAAAACACATGATGGAACGAATTTGCATCGGCGAAGCTTTGGCCAAAATCGATCCATTTCTTAAGCAGATCGTGACTAGGGATGGGAAATGAAGCAAACACTAAACTTCTATCTCTATTGTCAACAACTATACCGTTTGAAGCTAATTATTGACCAGAAACGGCCTGAATTTACTAACAGAAAAGGTGTTGTGTTCAGGATGTCAAACAAGTCTGTAGTGACTCGCTAGAAACTCTAAGAGCCTGGTTGGGAAGTTAAATGCATGCACCACATAGTCCGGACCAAGCGATTACCATCATTTTCACGAATTGCAAAACTTCCTGAGTGATAGAAAACATTGTGGAAATCGATTACTGAAGTTTTTCGTCAATAAGAACTAAGGAATCAATGGTAGAGGGATTAAGAAGCTATCTTCAATATGGCAACAAGCTATAGAACAAAACTGTGCATATTTGACCCAAATCGGACAATTGGAAACATGTAGAATGAAGTTATGAACTTCATGCTAAAATAATGGAAATGTAGTATCACTAGGAAACTCGAGTCACTGTATAATCAGTTAATAAAAGTGATAGAAAACAAAGTAATTTCTCATTTTATTCCAATTAAAATGAACTATCACAATGTAACGGACTAGTCCATCCAATATCCGAGATATTCTTTGAGATATCAATTGAATTGTACAGGAAATTGGGACTGGAGTCAACTCAGCTAAAATGAGGGTGCAAAATAAAGAAAGAACATCCGGGCAAAAAACAATTACCATTGTTTGGAAGAGGTCATCAGCAGAACTTTCAGTGTAATTTTTCTATTAGATCCTTAAAAAAAATCAATCATATCCTGACAGAATAAAAGTGGAAATATCGTTGTTGAAGATGTGAAGGTTGCATTGAAACTGTTCGCCCATAAAATCACGCCTGTCACACGCCGAGTGCCAAGTGAAAAAGTTTTCTCTCCGAATACACAGTTTGGAAATCTCCAAACGAGCAAACACTCTCAAAGAGAACCTCCGGAAAATTCCCTCTAAAAATATTTTTCCCAAGACGACAGAACCCGTAATCACGGAAAAGCGAAAACAGGACGACACGGAAATATTCGCCATATTTCTCACCGTTTCCGAGAAGTAGATAGAAACGTTTCCCGCCCAAATCCCTTCTCATAGAATCCATCGATCAATTAGGGAGGCAAACATCGCATTCGATGGCTTCAGTTGCAAAACAAACATATTTCACGAGTGGAAACGTAAAAGTCGAAATCTTCGACGACGAAGGAGGCCTCGGGGGAGAAGGAGAGGAAAAAAGTTACTCCAAACTCTCTGCCGGTTGACAAAATTAGGTCGGCCCCCCCGAAAATGAGCGCGCGGTTCCTGAAAAGTCGGATGATAGATGCCGCCGTTTGGTTACGTCTCCGAGATTCACGCAACATATTCAGATTCAAATGAGGAGTAACTTCATTATATATTCTTTCTATGTGAGACGCATATATTTCTGGAGAGCGGGGAGACGCTGTTTGGCGAATATTGAAGTTGGGGGATTTTATGGCTTTTTGATATCTGTCGGTTTTTCGAGAGCGAGCCGAATTAACGCGGTGAATCTGAATGTTTTATTTCATCATGAGGATGTTAGGCTCAGGGATTTCATTTCAATTGAATTTGGCGGTTTATTACATGACTTTGTGGCTGCTGGTTCAACCATCTGTAGCTTTTTGACGGTTATTTGAGAAAGCTGTTTATTAATCCACGAGTATTACGTCTGTTTTCCAGTTGTATCATGATATAATGATCAGTTGCCCGACTCCCTCATCTTTACAATGTAGGGTGATATGACGCAGAGGACTAACCTCCAAATAAAAAGAAGAGACGCCACCTACGCTGCGAGCATTCCACTAGTTTCACTTTTCACAAAAAGCTACAATATTGTATATCAATCCCGATAAATTTCAGATGAGATGAAATGCCTCAAAGATAAAATACTCAACAGAAACTTGCAATTCTGTAGAGTCTACTGAGATATTTTGGATATGCCGTTAAATTTTTTGGCAGGAGCTGAAACCTAAAGACAATAATGACCCGAAAGTTATCATACTTGTAAGACTTATATGATATATGCCAATAGTAAGCCGACACTGCTGAAGAAAAGGCAAATGTTTGATTACCCATGAAAGAAATAATATGGGATGTTAGAGCATAAAAACAATTTTTGCACATTAAATTTAAATTCGTTAACAAAATATGAATTCAAAAATAAAACACGCAATAAAAGTGGTAAGAATCTAAATGATGCAAAAATTCATTTACAATATTCTTGGCCTTTTCAAGAAACTGTTTCACTTTTCTTCTGAATTGCTGCATTTAACTTTGGTAGACGGTTTAGCAATTTTAGGCATAGGAATTTTTATATCTGTTGCTCTCAAATTGTTAAAATTTGTATAACCTTTGCATATCTGCTTGTCCAAGCATCAATGGACGCTGTTCATTACGCTTGCGGCAGCAATAAAAGTTTAACTCAGCGTGAATGTTCATATGCAGATAAAAAAATAAGTATTAGTCAATGCCTTAAAATGAAACAGATGAAGACTTTGAATTTAGTGACAGAGATATATTCTTTATGGCAGAAATATCCCATGTGCGTTTAGTATGATCAAGACGTCAACTCTTAGCGGTTATACATGACCACCAGTAGAGCATAAAGGGATTGAATCAAGTTTAGATAAAGAACCCTATCAGGTGTATAAGAAAGCAGGCAATGAAACAGGAGTATGTACCTAAGTTTACAGAATACATTGATTCTTCAAATTGAATTTTCGTCTTTAGCGAGATGGGGAAGTGAATTATAAATTCATTAGCTAGGCCCTCTTTATAGCCGATTGAATTATTGATAAGTCAAATAATATTATAGAAACTGAATTTAATCCAAAGAAGATATAAGATATCCTAAAAACTACAATGTTTTGTGCAGCACGGATGCTAATGGTACTAACGGACTCATTTCCTTCAGAATGATACTAAAACTTATATGCAAAGATTATTACAGTAGTGCATCAAAGCATACACTCTTGAAGTCTGAAGATCTTCTCTCAGTTTATTCGGTTTGATACCCTACTGAGATACAGCCATTCATTAAAGAATATGCCTCATTATTGAAATCAATTCTACAACGAAATAATAGTTCAAGGTATTGATTGATATCCAGTAAATAAATAATTTGGTAAGGCTGTTGAAGAGTTAGTTGAATAATGATCAAAAGTCAAGTTCAAGCCTGACAGTTTGCCCACTTTTGAATTCAATTTGCAGTAAGAACAATCTCCAGTTCATAATTTGTCTTCCTCGTTCCTGCAATGAACTGATATTGCTGGGCTTAGCAAGAGAGTACCACATTTTCGATACAAAATCTAAAATGTTCATATATTCCACTTGAATGATTCATTTCGAGCATTAAGTAAGTTGATGAATCTGGCAGATATTCTGAAACAGAACTCAAATCATGCGTCTGTTTGTAGAAAATCTTCTTTGAATTAAAAATGAAAGTATATGATCTTGCTCTAGGGTGATCATTACATTAGCCTCTAAAGTCATGTACCATTCGTCTTGTAAATAATCTGTTATAGATAGACAGACGTTACAGAGTGGTGGAACTTATAAATCGCTCTGTATCAAGAAGCGAATCTGGACATTTGAATTGTGTAGAGCTCACAAATTGTTTCACGAAATAAGAAGGTAGAAGAGACAAAACTTGATTGACAAATATACACCGTTCAAGTTGAAGTTATCCAATTGGATGGACGCAAAAAGTCAGAGCCTACGAAGTTTGTAATAATGAGAGGATGAAAGCGACAAACAGGCGACAGCACACAGTGAATTATGGCAGTAGAAATCAGTTGCAAGCAGTTGACAGCAGTTAATCGCAAGCAGTCACTTTTAGTTATAGGCGAACACAGTAAATGATGAAAGTTAGTACTGAGATCAAAATTCCAAAGAAGGAATTGAGAGTGTCAACGTTGAAAGTTTAAAAGTTCCACATCAACTTCTTAATAAGTGAATATAGGACTTCAAATGAAACTCTGTTTTCATGGACGAAACTAATAGGATAAAACGAAGAGTGTATGGATACCAATTACACTAAGATAACACTGAAACACATATAGCAAGTCGAATTAAAGAAATATTCCAAATGATAAAAGTTAAATTTCAGCAGATTGTATTGAACAATTCAAGACAGTAGTCTATTTTAATTGAAAGTGGGATATGCATTGTTCATTGAATTTTAAAGCAGTGCTTTCAGATTAAAAGCTTCAAATATCTCAACGTATTCTGAAGATCCATTCCAGTTTCCCCAGAATCACACCCCACAGTCCCTGATCGTTCCAAAATTCGCCTTAGAGTCGCAGGCGACGATATCCCCGCTCTCCCAGTCCCCCACCTTCAGAAATCATATTGAAAACCTAAATGTTCATCTTCCACGTTTATTGACGCACTAGTACGCCGTGGGCCGATCTGATTTTCGGCAGTTTACCCTTCCCGGTATCGATTTATGCAAATTATCACCTGAGCGAGGTGGAATTCGGGACGGTCGAGGGCAGAGCGGGGCCGGGGGACGGCCGGCTCGAGCCCTCGTCCTGTTATCAGATCGAGTATGTGATTCGGAGTTCCAGATATTCAATGATAACAGATTTCATGCCCGCTTTCTTTATTCGACCGGTCTTGGCCGGATTGGGTTTGCGGGTCGGGAAAAAATCAATTCAGTTGTTTATTTGAAGGCACGAAAGGATGTGGATCGAGATGGGAATGTATAATTCTTCGTATTTGCGAGTGGAATTGGTCTAGAATGTTGTTCTGAATTGGAAGTATGAGTTAATTGTCCAAGAACATGTCGCATATCGAGTCGCTTGTGCACTATTTACGTGCGAGCTGAACCATTCGCGAACTGTTCGCACTGAATTCGTCGAACTTATGAACTTCTGATGATTCAA
The DNA here is from genome assembly GCA_034642435.1 of Megalocaria dilatata. NCBI lineage: Eukaryota > Metazoa > Arthropoda > Insecta > Coleoptera > Coccinellidae > Megalocaria > Megalocaria dilatata. Next base: position 1,413,091 of record CM067857.1, read on the forward strand.
GACTCTGGGCTCGGCACAAGTTGTTCGCCGGTCGCTCGTTTAATAATTTAAATTCCGCGAACTGATTTGCGAGCGGTTCGTAATACATTCTATTCGCGAATGTGTTCATGTTATCGAATACATCGAAAAATATAGTCCCACTATGCTAGGTCATATGTTCAAAATGAATATATAAATTAACTCATTTCTGATTGAACAAGTTTCTTCCTGTTAACTGAACTATCCGCTAACTGCTCGTACTCGATTTGCGAATTCTTCGTTATCATTTTCTTCAAATTATGAACTCCTGGAGACTTGTGGCTCTGGATTTACCACAAGAGGTTCTCCAGTCAATGCTATCGATCATGTGAACTGAATTGCGACCAGTTCTTTGAGTTCTGTTCGCGAATGTGTTTATGTGATCGAATGAATCGAAAATATGGGTTTTATTACGAGTAAGACATATGCTGAAGAGTAATCATCCAGAACAAATTTAGCCACGCGAAATTATTGAAACCATTGAGTGTTACAAATAATAATTTTTTTAGAAATAAACGAGGAATCACAATTATTTTCGCCATTTTCACTAGAGCACTTGATGAAGATATTCATATCCATTGATGCATTTTTCAACACTATGGTGAAAGTACCTATAATGAAAATGAATTTAGCATGAACATATTTCACCATCATTTCATGTTCTTCAAAACCTAAATCCGAATATACGAAATAATTCTATTGCATTCATTCAGGTAATTAAGGCGCACAGGGGAACATCATTAAATTCACCCTTCAATTACAGATTGATCGAAACCTTGCAAACCGGAAATAGGAGAGTAGGATTGAAGAAAAGATATGAAATCTTGCTAACGACTTGTTTTCGTGACGTTTGTTACTCAGAATCGGGGAATTCAATCGTGTAGGCAGATTACACTCATAAATCAGAATTTTATTATATCATTATCAACTAAAGTGTTGTTTACTTGTTTTTTTTTCCTTTCATTGATACTCCTTAGAGTTGAGTGAGGTTTTCGCTGATTCAGTTCATTATTAGAATATTCTATCATATCCTCCGACTCCTCTATACAAGTCATTTTGTCTGAAATTTTATTCTAATTTGCTATTGATGCTTTGCCGTTTGTCGTGATTAGGAATTAAAAATATGCGTTATTTTAATTTTTCAGAAGTATATCTTACAAAAAAATAATTCTTAAATACCCATCTAAGTAATCCAAATATGTCCAGCTCTTTTGGTATTATTTCGAGGAAAATTCTCATGGAAAATGCTGATCTTATAGTGATGAACTTGATCGGATATAGTGTTGAATTGATAACTTTGAAATATGAGAAATTCAAAGAAACTTTTATTTTTATAGCGAAAATCCTAAGAACTATTTTGAATAGCTGATGAAATTCGAATCAGGCATATATAATAGATGCGAAAATCAATGGAGAAATAAACACTAGATTTTGTTTATTTTCCTAGATATATTAAATCAAACACAATCTGACAAACTAAATTCAGTATTGTGATGTTAGGGTGAAAGCTTCAGAAAGAATGAAGATCAATCGGTCAAAATTTCATATTTAAAATTATTTTCTTAATTTCAAATTCGGAGATGAACATCTGATGCAACTTTAATATCGTGTAATCAGAGGTCGTACATTCAAATGCATACATTGAAAAATGAAGCGTAAACATTATCAAGCAAAACAATTCAGTTGATTTATTCGATCGAAATCAATTTAATCCTCTTTTGTGAATTATTGTCCGGAATAAATATGAAAAATGAAACTTTGTTTCATTCAAAAATTTTTTCTAATGAAATTTTCATTATATTATATATGTGAAAACAGTTTCATGGTATGCTATTATTGAAAGGTATATAGAAACTATACAATATATATTTATAAAACAACAGATGATACTTCATTCAATGAAACGAAAACTAACCTATTTGTAGTAAATCTCACAATGGAGTAAATTGAACGTAAAATCTAGGAAGGGTGAATTCTGTGGATATACCCAATTACTCCATCTAATTCAAAATGAATGTCGAATTCTGTTATATGAACAATATTTGTAATTGCATAGAAACAACAATAACAGTTTTTTATAGTTGAACTTGAGTTATTAACATAAAATTTCCATATTTTTGCGGTCTTACATGAAACAATAGAAAAGTTATCAATTCATGAAAGTCTCTTATTTTACGAAACAGTATTTATTTCTTGAATTTGAGACATAAATAAAGAAACCAGTACATGAATGATTCATTCGTTTTTCGAAAAAATATCATTTGGATCTTTCTAGTTACAAAGTTAATTACTTCGAGTAGAACTTAATTCGATTTTATAGATTTTCGATCATTGAAATCCTGTCAGTTACTCGGTAATCTCTTCACAACTAAATTTGAATTTTTTCAACTAATTTTATTTTAAATAATGAAGCTCACGTCAAGAGTTTTTTCGATACCTTTTTAGATACCCATCAGTTAAAATAACACATAAATATACTAATATTTTTCTACTTGCGCATTTTCATTCCAGAAGGAAGAACCTAAGTATTTGTAAAATGGTTTTTATTGATATACGTAATGAATTTCATTCATAATATAACTAGTTTACATGTCTTACAATAAAATTTAATTTTTGTGTTGAGAAGTACAAATGTTTTCCAGGGAAAATGATTCATGGGAAAATATGTAATACGTCATCAGTTTGTGCAGTTCAATTTATAACTCGAGAAGCGTTCACTTGAAAAAAAACTGATTATTTCAAATGCTAGCATATCCAACGTAAAGCATCAGCACAGACAAGCACAAAACACAATAATCAACGTAAAAGACACAAATAACTTCTGATGTTCGAGTAGAAGCTATAAAAGAAATTATAAGAAAATAATATATTGTGAAAAGTTAAATTTGTTATGAGAATTTAGTCCGAATGACCTCGTTGAATGAAATGCATATATCAGTTCAATTCTTCGACAATTGATTAAGTGGAAAATATTCAAGACTTGGTCTAGTTTCTAGAATATTCGTTTAAGTAATATTAATTTGTTGTCTTGAGTTCGAGCAATCTCACCATGCAGGAATCTGAATTTCGAATATTTATTCTACATGTTAGTTATTTGATAAAAGTTCACAAAGTCTTCCTTATGTATTAGTTGTTTGAAATATTACAGAAATATGGAGTTGCTATGGTTTATATTTTTCAGAAGAAAAACTAAAAGAATAATCTGTGATTAATGAAAATCGCAATAAATTAAATTTATTTACCAAGCGTCTATCTTGAATCAAGTAATTCCAATGAGTTTAAATTAAGGATATCCCAAATATACAAACTCTGTTTACTGTTGACCTGATGAAATTCAGTTGGAAAAACTAAAAACCTCTTTCAATGCAAAGCTCGCATAAAGCGTAACTACTTGTCGCAAAAATGAACAACTTGAAATAAACAACCTATTTTCGTGATGTCATGAGTAACCGAATGGCGAAATTTGAACTCAGCAGATTTTTGTAGAGTTAATCTTCTAAATTCCCCATTTCAAAGATGCATAAAAGAGCAAAAACTTAAATGGTCCACTTTTCTTCAAAAAAAAAAAACAAAATTCCATATTATTCTTCAGGAGGATCTCTATGAGGTTCTACATAGGCTAAAAAAGATTTCTTATAGTGTTAGGAATACTCGTTCAAGACATATTTTCAAAAATGTAAATTCTCATAGAATATTTCTACTATCTTATTGGGAGTTCACGCATTTATGTGGATTTGGATAACTCATTTCACAAAAAAGTTATTATATCTAACAGGGGTGCGTGAAAATTTCTTTGGATGTTACTTTTAAGAGATGAATCTTTCAAAATGAAGAAAGTTGATATCTGTATAAATTTTCGCGAAGAAAGAACTTTTTAACTCATAGAATTATCTCTCAATAATTAATGTAAAGTGCAATGAACTCCATTCATTATAATCTAGTCAAACTGAATTTCAATCATGAGTCTGAAAATTCAGACAGACTTCAAGAAAATTATCTATATAGCTACTCAATAAAAAATATATCAAACATAAATCTCTCTCTACAGTTCACCTGATAATTCGAGAAATTTTCACTTGGAAAAAACAAGAACCTCAACTGGCCCTTTCAAACGCCGCAAAAGCCCGAATAAAGCGTAAGCACTGGACACAAAGATCACTGTAAAAATAGACAGCTTGAAAGACACAACTTACTTTTGTGATGTTTAAGTAAAAGCTTTAGACGGAACGACAGGAGCGTGTAAAACCGATCGAGAAACGGGTCCTCGCTACTTGCACTTAGCGTTTAAAGCGGTGCACACGACGTACTAAAGCAGCCTACTTCGCCCGGGTGGCAGGAGCAAATTCACTCGCAGCAGCAGGATTCTGGCAGGATTCGTCGCAACACGCAACACGTGACCAAGCTGATGCGCGTCGTATCGCGGAATGGCGGGAACTGACTGACTTCGGTGCGTACCCGACCTGAGGCCCTCCATTTGTCGCCATGGATACGACGATCGCCGTTCGGCGATGGCGCCACGACGGACCGGGAGCGAGAGAGCGTCCGCTTGCGGCTCGGAGGACTCCGTCAGACCTCCGCTTCCTTATTTCCCGTGTCTGGGGGGACGCGGGAGATGTCGAGGAGATCGGGAGGTAGCGGAGGTTTGGGACGGCGAAGAGACACTTTTGAGATATGTTTTCCGCGTTTTTTCCACATTGATAAGATAATTAATTCATTCATTCATATCGGAATGGAATTCAAGCGAGTGTTTTTAAGAACGGAGAGTTTAAAGCTGAAATAAAAAATAGAAAAAGTTCTTAAAATCCATGAGATCAGCTCTGATTAACAGATAAATTTATGGCATTGTTATAGGAACATTATTTCAAGAATGTAATCGTAGCGTCTAGTTCGAAGATGGTCTAATCTGTAGAACCAATTTTCACACATTAATAGAGATAAGATATACTCATGAAACACAATACCACATATTTTGCAGTAGTTGGATAAACTTTAATTCTGAAATAATGTTTTTTGCAATGACTAAATGAATTCGAGAATAGATACAATCTATTTTTCAACATCTAAAACAAGAAGAATCATTAAGACAGTTTTGCATAAAATACCGAATGGCCCAATTAAAATAGCTCAGGCGGATATTTTCGTAAGTATAAGTTATCCAGAAAACGCCGAGATGAGACAATTTTTTTTTCGAAGGGGGACATCCTTTTATTTCAAATTTGTAGGAGCACGATCATTCCCTCAAGAATCTTAAATGGCAATAGAGGCCGAGTGATACATAATTTTGAAGATTTTGCACTTCTATTTATGAATATGCCAAAAAGTTATCGTTTGGTATAGAAAAAAATTCGTTGGAAGTAATGGATGAAATGCATTAAGAGGTCGAGTCTCTGAATGCAATTTAGTTAATGAGCAGTTCAAATTTCCTACCGTTCATTTCTAAACAGTATTATTTCGTTTATTCAACATTTTCTCCTATATTCTGTACCATTTCATTTGTTATTTCATTATCAGCTAATCCTTTTCCCTGGTGGAGTAGGCTTCAAAGCATAGGAGAAATTGTTAAACAAAGACATTTTTATTGTTTGAAAATGAACTGTTGGCAATTTGAACTTCTTATTAATTAAAATTCGTTCAGAAATTCGGCCATTAAATGCTTTTCAACACTTATTTTCAACCTAAATGAAAGCCAAATTGGAGTTTTTCGCATATTCGTGAATAGCATTGTAAAACCTTCAAAATTTCTTGTCAATCGATCCCAATTTCCTTTTGAGAATTTTGAGGTGGTTACCACACTGCTCAAATGATCAAATAGCTACGAATTTGCAATCAAAATATACCTTCCTCCAAATAAAACTAGACCTAACCCGGCGTTTGCCGGATAAACTCATCCTTACGGAAAAATCAGGCAGAACTCTGTAATAGTATTCAATAATAGTAAATTTTGCTAGAGCGTATATATGCATATGTTCCATCTTTACGAAATATTTTTCGACAAGTGGCGGTATTGTCATATTTTCTTATACTAATCCTAAAAGGTAGTTCGAGTTTAGATTCTACGTGAATATAGACTCGCGCATTCGCCATTTTGCATCGTTTTATTATTAAATACCAAATACAAAATCACTTTTTATATTATACATTCTAAAAAATTTATTTTGGAATTCGTTCATTCGAGAATGAAATTAAAAAGAATAAATAAAACCACCACCATCCAAAATTTTGATATCTTCAAGTTGCATGTTTCTTGATAGCGATTGTTTCGAATAAATTCTGTGATTTTTGCAAGTCCAGGTATGTTGCATGGTATAAGGAAACATATTCAGGTTTAAATGAGTGCCGCCTCGAAAGTTATATCCTACTCTGAGATCAAACTCGATCATTTCCTTTTGTAAACGTGAACACTCTTGAAACAAATAATGGACAGACTTATAAATGTTACGGTAAGTTCGGAGATTGAATGAGGAAGTGAGTCGAATCTGCCATTTCGGATGGAGAATACGATTCAAAAAATCTTCAACATCTAGAAAACAAATTTTTGATTGTCTCGGTCTTTACTTGACGGAAATTCATCTTCAATATAAGAAAAACAAATGTTAACTTCCTTTATTTTATTAATTTACACATATCTGGAAAACAATTCGCTAGACTCGGCTGACGATTTGTCTATTTATTTAGGAAGGAAAATCAAGGTTTTGTCTTGGAAATTGCAACAAACATGTTATAATTAAATGTCTCGACAAAGACACAAAATTCGAGAAAAAATCTATACATGGAAGTGCGATTGAAGTGAGCAGTCAATAAATCTTCCGAACGTATTATTAATAGTGTAATAAATCACTCGAATTTGTCGACGACAAAAGCACAACGGAGCTAAAGCTTCAACGTAAAATGAGTACATTGTCTTTTTTTAAATTATCATTATAATTTCTTCTAGGCGATTAAAGCAGTAAATAGTCTTTGAATTGAAATCAATCCCCCGGAGAAACAACAACCCATTCAAATTCCAACAGTTCATCGACCCCCCGTATAAAAACGGCCTCGAATATTCTTACGATATTCCTTCAACCCCGTGTTCTCCCTATCGATCACCCCTCCCCGAATCGGGAATTAGGACTCGAAGGACCTAGAAGCCGTATTTATATTTCACTTATATCTTCATGGGATTACCGACGAATGCTTCGGAGATTTGTGGATCTTCTTCGGAATGTTCCCTGTTCGCGAGACAAGTGCGTTTAATGGTCGAGTTATGTACTTCGTCGGCCTGTTCTGGCTTGTTTCGAGATGGTTCCAGCGCCATCTCGGGGGTAATTGATGCAATAATGCGAATGCGATGGTAGGCGGAAGGGGAGCAGAAAGATGAATCACAAAATTTGATTGGGACAATCACAGTAAACGTGTAACAATAAACATACCAGAACAAAGATTGAGATTAATTTTAGTCAAGTTCTTACTTGAAAATCCCTTCATTTGTTCCCTGAATTTTTTTATTCTATCAAGCATTTTAGATAAAGAAACATTTATCAATCGAATGTAGTAATTAACTTTTTTGGGAGTAGAAATTAAGTTTCTACTTTGTGAATAATGTATAATTAATTCATAGACAAAAATTCACGTATATGGGTTACTTGAGCCAAGGGTTATGGAAATAACAGGGGTGAATCATTGTTGGGATACAGGTTCTCCCATGACGACTAGATCGAAAGCACTTCCGGTCCTTAGCTATTATTAGCCATGCCGCTTCAGGATGTTTCGACATTGAACGTACTCCATAGGAAGTTAAGTCGACATAAAAGAGTAGAGATTTATTGCTGAACCAAAAAACGTCAAGTTTCCTGGAAGAAGACATCGGGATATGGACCGTCTTGAGATTCTTGCCCACTGTTATATTACTTGCCCTGATTGATATAGTATTTAACAGTCATCGACTTAAGTAAAGGTGGGGGCAGTCGGGGTTTGAGATGAGACGCGGACACTATAAGGGCAATGAGAAAGAAGCAGTTAGAGGAGAAGGGAGTCTTGTTAAGACGTTCGAGTATAATTTAAACCTTGTACATAAACTGTATATAGTACAGTCTGTGTTTATTTTACACTAAGGAAGATTTAAGCCGATTTATCAACCAAAATCCCTAGATAAATTTGATATAATATAGCCCATACAAATATATGCAGTATTTAATTATTCTATTGAGTCATCACAAAAAAGCATCTGGGACAATCGCCTCAGAAGAATAATTTAAATCAAGAAATAGCATAAAAACCCGATTTCCATTCGTGTATCGATTTAAGGCCGAAAATAAAGTCTACGGTCTTCGAAAATAAAAGGAATAAACGTTCCTGCCCCGTCCAGAATCCATATTTCAACCTGTGCGAACTGGGTGAAAAACAAGGTAAGACCAAGGTCGATAGAACGAATTCCACTCTGACCATTATCTCATTCGGATCACGTTTCAGATTGGGGTCGCCTGCATCGCGTCGGGCGTGTTTTTCACGAGGCGGCGTCGGCCCTGCTCCTAGCGCGCATACCACCCTCAGTTTTGTCACGGTGAAACGGTGACAGTAACCCAAAATTGCACCTGCAAAAATTGGATTTACGGCCCTCCTTCGGTCGTACGCGAGGCGGGCTCTTCGTTTTCACGCTCGAAGGACCAGAGGCTGTCGCCCACTAAATCCGGACAACGGGCTTGATTGTTTGTCAATTCGACACATTCGGGTTTAAGGTTCCTTCGGCCGCGAGGGGGGAAGTTTCGGTGGAGTTGGTCGAGCGATATGGATGTAAACATTCTGCTTTGCTTGTTCTGTGAGATGGACCTCAAATTTTCAAGTTTTCTTTGAGTTCTCTGGGAAGTGGAGCACTCTTTATGTAGACTTCGTCTTCGATAAACGCTCTTGATCTATAATTCATTTTGCATTCTCCTCGTAATTTTGATCTACGCTGGTAAAATACCATCAGAAAAAAAAAGAAATTGCTGTGAAAAAATTAGATTTCTTGTGTATGCTGTCATAACCTTTACTAAGTCTCTTGAAGTAGAAATAGAGATGATATTTCAAATGCCGTTATTTCAATTCTTACATAAGTATACAAGTATTTTTTCGGAAATACATTCATTTCATACTGTTATAGGTTAAAACAAATTGTAGAAATTACTATGTTTTACTACCAATAAAAAGATATGTTACACATTTTCTTGTGACTCGAGTTTCGGGAAATGAACTATCCCATCATCAGACAACTGAAGACCTAACAGTGGTACAGTGGTATTTAAACAAAAGTGATAAATATTTAGAATATATCAATAGATTCTCGGTAACACCTAATAGTGGTACAGAGGTTTACAATCGGAACGTGATAAAAAACCGGGTTAAAAAAGAGGGACAGATATCGGAATGTCGGCAATCGACAAAGAAGGTTGTTAAACAGATGGTACCCATTTAAATATCTCAAATAATTTTTGGGGTCACATAGCTCCGTACAGTCATTCATTATTTTTACATTATTTTGTTGTATATCTCAAATATTTGGATTTACAAAGCTCCATACAGTCATTCATTATTTTTATTGTGAACGAATTCGAAAATTTCAATAATCAAGTTTCTTTTCATTTGAATCTCTATGTAAAATTTTCTTAAGATTTTCTTTTGTCGAAAGGAATTACTGTTTTCTAAAGCCACTCATTAAGAAAATTTTACATGTAGATTCAAAAGAAAAGAAACTTGATTATTGAAATTTTCAAATTCGTTTTCAATAAAAATAATGAATGACTGTATGGAGCTTTGAATATCCAAATATTTGAGATATACAACAAAATAATGTAAAAATAATGAATGACTGTACGGAGCTATGTAATCCCAAAACTTATTTGAGATATTTAAATGGGTACCATCTGTTTAACAACCTTCTTTGTCGATTGCCGACATTCCGATATCTGTTAGAAGGCCCCTCTTTTTAACCCGGTTTTTTATCACGTTCCGATTGTAAACCTCTGTACCACTATTAGGTGTTACCGAGAATCTATTGATATATTCTAAATATTTATCACTTTTGTTTAAATACCACTGTACCACTGTTAGGTCTTCAGTTGTCTGATGATGGGATAGTTCATTTCCCGAAACTCGAGTCACAAGAAAATGTGTAACATATCTTTTTATTGGTAGTAAAACATAGTAATTTCTACAATTTATTTCAATTATGATAAACTACCAAATAGTAACGGCTGAAACAATTCATTATCTGTTATAGGTTTATTATTCAAATGAGGTTTATGGATTTTGAAATGAGGATTTACTAGGAAGTAGGGCCAACAAAAAAAAACAAGCTGCGAATTGTTCACATTTGTTTGTTACTGAATAATATTCCGATAATATTGTGTCTATTTTAGTGCTTCCAACAGGATGAGAAGAAACTTTTATTTTAAATATGCAGAATTTCGAAATTTTGGTTGAAGTCATGTCTTGCTTTCGATTAATTGATTGAAAAACCGAAATGATTCTTTCTGATGATAAAAGTTTTTAAATGTTTTTGAATATTTTTTTTAGGAAACTCTAGATCTTCTTTGAAACTTTGAAAAATAAATTCGTGGAATTGAATGTAGTTCGGAATTGATACCTCAAACTTTGAGCCCTGTAGATTCGCCCTGAGCTTTGTAATTGAACTTTTGATAAACCAAATAATTTGTTACGAGGCTCAAGACGAAGAATAATGAATATAACGATGGAAGCTGACAACTACAATCAAGAAAATCTCTACCTTACCACCTAAAGCCTTCACCTCATCATCCTTGATTTCTGATAAGAAGATATTAAGAGAGAGAAAGTAAATTCCAATAAACCAGTTCAAAAAAAAGAAATCCCATCCTACGAAGATTTCACCATGGATAACCAAACACACGCCCCATAAGAGTCTTATGGGTCATAAACCAGAATGTTCTGCAGATAATAGAATAATTTCGAATAAGAGGCTGCAAACAGAATTTTTTCCAACATTTGCTCCTGCTAGAGACGGATACAATGGCCGAGGTCTAGGGCGTTTGCTACGTTCTAAACTAGCAACCGTTATATAAAAAGGGCAAAATATGGATCGTTATCCGAGTTCAGATTGCAGTCTTGTCGGGTTTATAAAATAGGATGTAGGCCTAGGGTGACACGGAATTGGGTATAGAGGGGAAACACACTGGCGCCACCGTGAAATAAAAGGGTCCGATTTCCCGGGTCCTGCTGCAAGATTCGGGGATATTGGAACCAATTTCCGGAAGTTATGAAAATCGGAATGGTGCTACGGAGAATTGTATAAATGGGGGATTGTTATAGCTCGGAATCGACATTCTGTTCAGGTAGGATTTTCAAAAACATTTCGTGACTTTCCGTAAACTATTGCTATACTGGTTCCATCTATACGTACCAAAATAGAAATCAGTATTCAAACTGAATTTTTAGCTACTAAATTATACGTGATTCCGATTCATGCGGGACGATTCTTTAATCTTCAAAATAGGTGCACTGAATATGAAAAAATATAAAATGTGATGAAATGCCACGTGTATCTCCTGATTGCTCAGACAACCTGTTGTCTGAAGATGAGATAATTAATTCTCGAAACTCCAGTCACAATTAAATGTGTAAAATATCAATTTACTGGTAGTGAAACATAGTAATTTCAACAACTTGTTTCAATAAAGATCAACTACGAAATATTAACGGCTGAACCAGTTAAGTATCTAATAATAATGTCGTTCGAATGATAAGCGCTTCCGTAAAAACCTCTGTAAGCTAATGTGAAGAAAAAAGATTCATCTGTCTGGACTTCTAAGAAGATCAACGTCCGAACGTGCTCAGGTTCCCAGATCCACGCGTTTGTATCAACCCCTTCAGTATTTCAACCCTTCACCACCGTTTCGAATCGATAACTTTCAAACAGAATAATAAATAATGAACTCGCTAATTGCCGAAAAGTTTCCCAGTTTTACGCTGGATAAGATATAATCTCGACGGCGAACTCACAGATAATTGGCAAACGTAGCGTTAGATTTCGAATATCTCCATCCTCGTCCGACACTCCTGAGGGTTGGCGTCGAAGGGTTGAGCACCTGTCGTTCTTGAGGGACCCGGCTGAAGTGGCGTCGTTCATTTCGCGACCTCAAGTCCCTTAATTAATGAACCGTAGAATGCGGTGCTTAATATCGATATGTGGGCGAAATAGACTCGTGAGAAATTTTGCATGTCAGCTTGGAGTCATTTCGAGTCTCTCCAGATGTCGTCTAGCGAAGGGATGTTGCTGGATTGATGGGTTTGGATGAGGACCGATTTTGCTCCGTCTCTACAAAACCGTGCCACCAAAAGGAGAGATGGATAATGAAAAGTCTGTAGCTTGGAAAATGCCTTTCCGCTGCTATCACTTCAAGGAGTTATCTCCTTCGTAAACTTGATGACTTTACTGGGAGTTTGTTATCTAATGTAGTGTACCAAATATAGAGAGTTCAAACCATCCAAAGATAAAAATAATTTTAATTTCGTAAAATTTTAGTTGTTTGAAAAGCAATTACTCAATCATGCCATGACTTCAGCAGGTGAGTATTCAAACTGAAAATACAACAGGACAAATGTTCCTTAAGTACTAAACTTGGCGATAAAAAATGAAAAATTCAACCAGAACCACATACTCAAAAATTCATCGTTGGTGAAAAAAATCGTATGATGGATGAATACTTGAGGAGCCGGAAAATTTCTGATTACTTCTCACCGAAAGACGCAGGGACGGGATGGACATCCTCTTTAAAAATTCCATCGAAATCAAAGCCCTTGAAGTTCCCGTGGAATAAATGAGTCATGAACGCTTAAGCTGGTCGGGTCATTAATATTGGAAGTTTCATTTCGGCAAACTGTGAAGCGGAAGCGAAAAACACTGCTTCGCTCAAATATTCAACATTCAGTCTCGTTATATTCCGCGAAAATTTTCTGTTTTTTGTTTCAATATTCAGCTGCAGTTCTTGGATTCACCGGAATAAATGCTGAAAGATGTCGAAGTTTTAAATGACATCTTGAAAATAGATTAATTTGAATCGGATTCGATCGATACGACGAAGAAAATGATGTATTATTGTCCCGATCTTCGCTTGAGACATTCTCATCCTGCATAAAATATGTTGAGAATCAATTTTTTCGAATTCTTAAAACAGATTAATTATAAGAAACCCATTCGAGACAATCTGATTATTCCATTATTTTTTCATTATATTTGTTGAATTTTGAAGTTCATTTTAATTTGAGTCTGTGATTTTTCTTTTCTTTATTTGAAACTTCACTATTGCTCCTGAAAATAAACACAAGATACAATTCTCACAGCATGTTTTAGGTGAAACAGGTGTTTAAAAATTACTTTGTTTTAATACCGAAAAATTAAAAAATTTGCCCATTTTTCGTGATTGCAATTTCAAGATTTTCCTTCACCATATATTAAGATGAACAGTTCGTTGAACATCCGTGAATTAATTCTTCAAGAATTAATTAAAACAAATTGTAGAAATTACTATGTTTTACTACCAATAAAAATATATATTACACATTTTCTTGTGATCCGAGTTTCGGGAAATAAACTATCCCATCATCAGATAACTGAAGACCTAACAGTGGTACAGGGGTATATAAACAAAAGTGATAAATATTTTGAATATTTCAACAGATTCTAGGTAACACCTATAGTGGTACAGAGGTTTACAAGCGGAACGTGATTAAAAACCCGGTTAAAAAAGAGGAGCCTTCTAACAGATATCGGAATGTCGGCAGTCGACAAAGAAGGTTGTTAAACTGATGGTACCCATTCAAATATCTCAAATAATTTTTGAGGTTACATTACAAATTCTACTTTTGTCACTCATTATCTAGAAAACGGGCATTCCTTTCCCACAATAGATAATCTAAAAATTTTACATGTAGAATCAAAAGGGAAGAAACTCGATTATCTAGAATCTGTTGAAATTTTCGAATTAGTTCACAATAACAATAATGTAAAAATAATAAATGACTGTACGGAGCTATGTAAATCGAAAATATTTGTGATATTTAAAAAGTAACATCTGTTTCAATTCTTTTTCAATGAATATAAAATGAATTTAATGAAATGTAAACAAAAATTCAACCTTTGCCACTCATTCTTTAGAAAACAGTAATTCCTTTCGACAAAAGAAAATATTAAGACAAATTTTACATATGGATTAAAAAAAAAAGAAACTTGAATATTGAAATTTTCAAATTCGTTCACAATAAAAATAATTTAAAAAATAATGAATGACTGTATGGAGCTATGTAAATCCAAATATTTGAGATATACAACAAAATAATGAATGACTGTACGGAGCTTTGTAACCACAAAAATTATTTGAGATATTTAAATGGGTACCATCTGTTTAACAACCTTCTTTGTCGATTGCCGAAATTCCGATATCTGTTAGAAGGCCCCTCTTTTTTAACCCGGTTTTTTATCACGTTCCGCTTGTAAACCTCTGTACCACTATTAGGTGTTATCTAGAATCTATTGAAATATTCAAAATATTTATCACTTTTGTTTAAATACCTCTGTAACACTGTTAGGTCTTCAGTTGTCTGATGATGGGATAGTTCATTTCATGAAACTCGAGTCACAAGAAAATCTGTAATATATATTTTTATTGGTAGTAAAACATAGTAATTTCTAGAATTTGTCCTAATTAGGATCAACTACCAAATAGTAACGGCTGAAACAATTCAGTATCTTCAAGAAATAATCGCGGAGGATGTTGAATAAAGACGCTGGTGTGAAGACTCGCAAATTTCATTCAGTGCAAGAAATGAAGCCTTACAGAAAAATCATCTTTAGCGCTGAAGCTCGCCTCGGAGGATTACATTTTGTATAAATCCGTAGAGAAATAGTGTTCCGTTAACCATCCAGAAATGACTGATGACTTCAATGACGATACCAAAGTTGCCATTCATGAGATTGCGTCCCTAACAATAGACAATGTACTGGAAAATTGGGTTGAGCGAATGGGGTACTGCAAAGTTTAAAAGTACTGTTGAACAAACTTGCAAAAGCATCTGACTTCATGTAAGTACTTTCCAAATTATTATGTTCAAATTTATGATAGATTGGGCCGTTGCTTGGTAGAAATCAGTTGTAATTGTCATTATAAAATAAAACACTTGTTTACATTTTCTACTTTATTACAATAAAATAGAAAATGTAAACAAGTGTTTTATTTTATAATGACAATTATTATGTTCAGTTCTTTTCTTCACTAAAAATATTTTATGTACGATTTTGTTAACTTTGTGGCGACCTACGATCCAACACTCTGTTATGGGTCATCATTCTCAGATACTTGAGGCCTGCCTCAAGTATTGCAGGGATTTACTCTGCTTTAACCGCAACTTCTCGATATTCCACATAGAAGACGCAACCGCTCTCCATTGTCACTCACTATACTCCCCATTCCAATTGGAATAAGATTAACAAGCCTCATTGGCATGCTTATACCCAGTAACCAATCTGAAGAGTCCAAGAATATAGGTTAGGACGAAACGTATAACTCCTTCAAACAAGAAGTCTGCAAACTTCGTCACAATATCGCATCCAAAAAGGCTTTAGTTTTCCCTCTATATTTGCTATCTATTGAATTGAACATGACAGTATGGAGAGTTGAGAAGCCAAACATGAGTATATGCTGAGCATACTGAACATGTTAGACTTTTTGCAAGATTATAATGTTTTGAAAAAATTTCTAGAGAGAAGATTTTCGTGAACGTTTGGTATCTAACAATCGTATCATTGTTCTGACTAAATAATCTGAAGAAATATCGCTCTCTTCGCTTGAAGCATTCCATTGTAAATAACGAATAGTCAATTTCGGTCTTAAGTAGTACAGCATCATAGGGTACATCTGAAAGTCGTGATTGCAATCCGACTGCACCGGATATATCCGGTAATTCCGCAGATGCTAAAAGTTTTCCCCAAAACTTTGCACATATATCGCTCAAACAGGAACGAGGTTTCCAAGGATAATTATCCCCGAGTTTGGTCGATAGATAAATATTCCTTGCAACCTTCGCATCCGCGAAATTCGCGTGTCTTCCACGATTTCGAGTCTATATTTTTGAATATCGGCTTCCGCCTCATGGACGAGCTCGATTTACCGAATGCTCCATGGATTCGAGGGAAGGCTCTCGAATTACAGGAGAATGACGTGCACTCAAAAGTGGTTATGGTGGTTCCGACCAGCTGCATCTCTGATGACGAGGATTGTTTTAAAGAGCTTCCGCCGGGTTCAGTGGCGTGACTAACATTGTTCCACCATGATATTTTCAAATTTGTTTCAACGATTTTAGCAACAAAAACATTCGGCATTTCTGTTTTATTTAATTACTTCAATCTGAAGAAATCGGGTGCTGAAAGTGATCGTTTTTAAGTGGATGTTCATGGTGATCATTCTCGAAGTGATCGAAGTGGTTTGCCCGTTTTGAAAGTGGAAATTTTGATTGGAAAGACGAAGAACTACCCAATACGCCACCAAAGTTTAAGGATGGAGAATTAAAGGTAAGGGTCGATGAGAATTCGTCAGAAATTCTAGAGGAATTCACAATAATACTTGCAGCCACCCAACCAGCACTTTCCCTTCGTTTGAAAGCATTGGAAATAATTTTAAAGGTAGAAAATTGGTTGCCGCATAAACAGAAGCCAAGAGATGTAGAACGCCGTTTTTTTTACATGTAACCAACTGCTCCAACGGCCAAAAAGGGATTTTCACATCGAATTGTGACTGGCGATGAAAAGTTGGTCCCAAAGTATATATTATATTCATACTCCTAATAAAAGAAAGCATCTCCTGAGTTCTATACCGATAATGCTGGAGCTATTCGTAATAGAAAAATCATCTATTTTACGCCATACTCAATAAAAAATCCTTCTTACTGCTTCAAATTAGGCTGTTTGTTCAACATCAGCAGAATTCCCAAGGGTGACCCAGGGGAACGAGACCCAACTGGAGTATTTCTAGCGAAGTTACACACCTGCAACTCGCACTAACTCAGTCCGCGGCAATAGTCCTGACCATTGCCCGGAGATGTTACATTGTAGTTCTAGTCAATAAAATCCATACATCAAGTGTTCTTACGAGGCGCAGCCGTTGCCTCAAATTACTGCTACTAATAAAACACCGCTCGCCCTGATTACAAAACACAATAAAGAGCGAAACAGCTGGTCCATGATTTCCACTGCAAAAGGGGGCGCTGCTACTGGCCACCGACGTAAGGGGTAGCTCTCTTTTCGAAAACCTCCTTAATCTCGATGGGATTGCTGGCTCCCGGTATTATCATCCGAATTTATTGTCTGGATAGGAAGGAAAGAATAACTTTTTTCATTTCGATAAAATTGCAGAACGAATCTTTGATTCGTGGGGTACTGGTTTCCTTATCTCTCTGGAATTGAAGATCTAGCCCCGATCGCTTTCGAGATGTTCTTCGATTCCTTCATTTGGAAGATATCAGCGCATGAGACGTTGGAAATTTGGAGCCTTCAACGGTTCGTTTCTTGTTTATCTTCGAGTGTTTCGGTTTTTACTTGACGGAAATTAATCTTGAAATAAAATAGAAAAAGGCTTTTTACTTGATAGGAGGAATATAACAAAATTTGAATATCAAAACAGATTTAATCTGTTAGTCTTCTACAATTTTAATTTAAAAAAAATTTTCATTCGAAAAAAATTTTAGAATTTAATTAATGTCTACAATAAGCACCGCTTATATTTAATAGACGTATATAATCAAAACTCAATATACAATGTCAAATGGAATAAATAAACCAACCAATATAAAAAGGCAATTAAAATAAATAAATAAATATTTGAAGGAGACAAAATTTTGTTTCTGATCTTACCACAGTGAAACCACATTCACCAAATTCAGAAAAGACATGTGTGTTTTGTAAATGTTTTTTGTATATTGTATTGTAAATGTATTCATATAATGATCGCGTTTCATGAATTGTAGAATTGAGGTAGGGTGTAAGAAGGAGAACAATTCTACCGTATGATGTCATATTTCTATGATCATTTTTTTAACCTGATTGTGAGCTCGATGTAGAGCATCATTATTAAAATGTAGACCTCTTGGTGTAAGTACATATATTGTTATTCGTTATCAGTTATACTTGTGTTCAATATTAGTTTCATTGATTATATTACATAGTTAAAACAGTTCCGCTGTGTTATTCCTAACCCATCGATTATAGGTTTTACTATGGTAAGATCAGAAACAAAATTTTGTATCCTTCAAATATTTATTTATTAATTTTAATTCCCTTTTTTATATTGGTTGGTTTAATTATTCCATTCGACATTGTATATTGAGTTTTGAATATATACGTCTATTAAATATAAGCGGTGCTTATTGTAGACATTAATTTAATTCTAAATGGTTTCACTATGGTAAGATCAGAAACAAAATTTTGTCTCCTTCAAATATTTATTTATTAATTTTAATTGCCTTCTTATATTGGTTGGTTTATTCATTCCATTTGACATTGTATATTGAGTTTTGAATATATACGTCTATTAAATATAAGCGGTGCTTATTGTAGACATTAATTTAATTCTAAAAGCTTTTTGAATAAAAACTTTTTTGAAATTAAAATTGTACAAGACTAACAGATTAAATCTGTTTTGATATTCAAATTTCATCTTGAAATTTATAAAATAGAAACAGTTTCAACTTTACGCTAATTTCTGTTTTTTTTCACAACAGTTGCTTCGTCATCTACTAACTTCATTAGGTAAGTACTTAAACTAATTAAACACAAGAAATCCGCCGAGTTAATTAATTCATTAGACCCGAAAATGTTCTTAAGTACTAAAATTTGTTCACAGAAAATATAAAGGGGTAAGTAAAAAATGGAGGGGTCCAGAGAGAATGGTTTACAATCATTAGAGAATTCCAAAATGTTAAATAGTATTGATTTATTCAGGTCTATTTGATCTTATTGAATTTAATATTATCCATTGATTTCTATAGTTTCGAAAACATTAAGAGAATGACTTTTAGTTTAAATAAATGATATTTAATAATTGTATTGAACACAGCAATTCTACTACATCTCGCTACAAATAATAATTCCATAAAATTACTTGAAAACTTTTTAGAAAGATCCAGCAATATCAAAGCTCGTCCTATTCAATCACAAAATCAATACCAATTCTCCGTGTATTGAAATAAACAACAACACAATAAGCTCTACGAACATCTGCAAGTACTTGGGAATGCACATAGATAACAAGAGCTCAACTTCAAAGCACACATAAGATGAGCGGGTCATTTCAGATCACTCAATCATGAAAACTTAGGCATTGTAGGGGACCAAATTTTAATTTCCAGATGTTAATTATTGATTTTTTTTTGTGAACTCTACTTATTTTAAGGGCGAAATTTGGACTAAACCTCTACACAATAAATAAGAATCTGACAGTATGAAGTAGCCGAGACTTGAGAGAAAATACTGGGGATGGAAAATAAGTGAAACAAGAAAAGAAAGATGTGAAGGAAAGGTTTCACTGTCTTCTGGTTTTACCCCACATGGGTAATGGTGATATTTGAGAATTCGCCAACTAAATTGTCTTCTTCTACTTAAAACTAGCACTTAACTCAAACCTAAATACTAAAGTTTCTTGTACAGAACTTGAAAGTCTATTGTGGATTTTCGATAAATATCGTGAGAAATCGATGATCCATTAAAAGTGTATAGCACGTTCTTCTCGAGATTCGAAGACCAAGTGTGGTAAAAAGATGGAAGGGGAAGGAACAAAAGGAATCCAGAAGAGATGGAAATATTGCAAATCCTTTCAAGTCCTTATCTCGAGATTCGAAATCAAACAGGCATCAATGTGAAGATTGCTAGTTCAACTTATAAGATGATATGTAGGCTCCTTCTGGAGTATGGACATACAATATTTTTGAACTCATCTAGATCAACGCTCTATAATTTAGAAGTACAAGAAAGAACAAGCTTGAGAAAAATTACCAAAATTAGACAGCCTAACAACTCGTTGAATAATCCTCCACACCAACTCTTGAACGAATCAAAATAGAGCCAATATTGCCAAGACTACAAGAATCCCACCAACAGGGCTAATATGGAACCATTGATACATCATTATAACATAGAAAGCACACCAAAGACCAAATTTACCAGCGCTACAAATTAAATTAAATAATTAAATACCTGTTATCTTTAGAGTCACCTTTTTTTCCATACAATATACCTTATATTAATATTAATTATGAATTTAACTGGCAGAAAGACTTTGAACGACAGCCATTTGATTATTATTGATAAAGATCTTCTCTTTTTAAAAAGTAAACAGTAACAAGATCGAGCTCCAGCTGATTAGTGTTGAATGATATATTTTAAAATCATCAGCATCTCAGCAAACAGCGTGTGTAACTGGACCCAATGAGATGAGGAAAATCAACGGTATACAAGTGAAGAAGAACCGTCCCAAGCATCGATTCCTGCAACTCACCACTCACATCTCTTCTCTGCATGGACGAATAATTTTCATTAACCCTCACCCTCAAATTTCTCCCACTCAAAAAAGATTCTTTCCACAATAACAAGCAGCCACGCCTTCTAAGATATTGAACTTTTTTCAATAAACGTTTATGGAGCACACGACGAAAATATTTGAGCAATGCAAGTATATGACATTCGTCGGAATTCCCTCGTTCAATGCTTCACTATAATCAATCACTGCAGAAGAAGGTTTAAACGACTTAAAGGAAACCATATGAAACCACTGTTTCGTATAAATTCTCAAGTGTACAGTATGTTGGTGTTCCTGCTATTTTGTATTTTAGTTTTTTCAATAGATTATGTATAACTACAAATGAAATCATTCGTAGTAAGTTGCCTTTATAGAGTTGATTTGGTACCAAGTTTTAATAGTTTTGCACCGTTATTGCAGTATTAAATGTTCCACATTGTTAATTAATGACCATACCTAGGGAACTATGAAATAATTCATCATGCTACTGACTCACAAAAAATGTGATCTCACCAAGATTTAACAACGAAAATTTCAACAAATTTCTGATCGAATTTTATTCGATCACCTCTTTTACGGATGTTCAGACATAAGAATTGTTCTTCACGCAGATTCGATTTCCTATTCGATGTAACTAAAAGAACGACCTCTACCTCGTTCAGAGAGAGCTGCGGGTGCAAAAGGAATATTCACCGGGCGAATTGACGAGCCTCTTGGAAAGCGCCATCGAGCGCTCGTCAAATAAATATATACAGAGGACAAATATTGAGTTTCTCAAATAGAAAGCGTTCTTCAGGGTGACTGTAGGTGCTAATGTACTACTCCGTGGAGCAGGACGAGTTTAGATTGGTTGTTTGCTCTACAAACAACCGTTTCATCAACATAGAGCTGCGACGTCTAAAAAGTTCTATGGCACCATGTAATCCCACCTCTTCGCCTTCGGCTGTACGCTTATTCTCCGGCAATTTTATCCTGCCGGATCTCTCCTCGTCAGGGGCCGTTATCGAAGAGCTGCGACGAGGTGGATGGCCCACGGGCTTTGTAAGTGAATAACTCCGCGTCCCGAACGCTGCGGAGATGTTTTCAATTGGAATTATTGTAAATTCGGATTTGCCGGGACGCTAATGATGGGGCTTCTTTGTAGATGTGGAGAAGAAAAGGACGAATAATTGAGTGGTTACAATGGAAATTATGGAAAATCTGATATATTTGATGATGTTTGTTGGTTTCTCGATTTACGACTGGGAAAACATATTTTGATCTATTTCGAAAGAAAGATATTGTGTATTACTCCAGCAGACAGCAATTTCAATTTTTTTGAGTACAAGGAAATGGATGTAAAAGCTTTTCCTGGATCTTCAACCAAAGCAGTTCTGGGCGATATATTGACCACATTAAAAATATTTTTAAGGAAGTGAATTCGAAGCAACTGATAATTCGAAGTATCGTTTCATCTTCAGATAATTGAGGAACGCTTGTGACGACTGTTGAGATACCTCTAGGAATATTCTTGGAATCAATAAATGTTTATTTTCAGGAAAATCCTAAACAATATTTTCTAGAAGGTTTAGAGAAGGTTATTTCACAATCTAACAAATGTTTTGAAGTTCTAGGGGACTTCATTGAAAAATAGAATATTTTCGAAATTTTCTGAGTTTGTTTTCATGCCTATACCGAGAATACATTGAACGCCCCTGGTAACAACTAACATATTGTTGTAATAATTCACATACTATGCTTCTTATATCACACCTTCTCCGAAGGAGCGGAAAAAGATTGCGGGTAAAATTTGATTTTTTCCTTGAAGTAAACATAATTTATTATCACCGAATACAATACAATTAAATATGATTTTTGTAAATAGTTACACTTTCTTCTTCCACACTTAAAGCTAAATTCTCTGATTCAACGCCAACAACTACATATGGTTCCTTGGAAATAGGATCTCTTTTATATATTGCATGTTTCTCGATCAGAACCGTATCATCTTCATTGAATTATTCAAATATTTCAATATTAGCCTTCTACATATTTAATTTCAAAAAATTATATTCAATAATTATAACTTCAAGAATTAAATTGAAAATAATGTCATATAAGTACCACTTGTATCAAACGACATATAAAATAAACATTCATTATAAGACATCCGAATGGTATAACAAAATCCAATAAATAAAAATTATTAACCAAAATCCTATAAATTAAATATTTTGAATAGACAAAATTTTGTTTCTGCTGATCAATCTTATGAAAACCAATATCTTTCAAAAATGTCTAACATAATCTTAAGAATTTTATCATAAAACTATCTTACTTAGAATATTGAATATTATTGGATACCTAGTTATATGATGAAATTCTTAAGATTATGTTAAAACATTTTTGAAAGATATTTGTTTTCATAAGATTGATCAGCAGAAACAAAATTTTGTCTATTCAAAATATTTAATATATAGGATTTTGTTTAACAATTTTTATTTATTGGATTTGGTTATATCATTTGGATGTTTTCGAAATCAAATATGTAGAAGGCTAATATTAAAATATTTAAATAATTTTATATACCTTCAAATCAAAAATTAACCTATATTTATGTTTTCTTCATTTTTAGACTTTCAAGAATTTTTCAAACAACAATTCCTTTTTGAGCTTTGATGAAATTGAAATTCCTTTAGTATCGCTGCATATTTACTGCAATCTATTGCGGAGTTCAATACAATAATGTTCATAACGGAAAATTAGATCTAACGCATAACAAAAATATTCGATGGGAAGTAAGTGAAATGAATTCATGCGGCTGATAATATGTACCAAATATGATTAGTAAGGAGTATGGAACTATGGTAATAGAAAGTTCCCCACATCTTGACATTGCAACATACATCTGTATTACAATTCCAAACTCAACACGCCCGATTAGGTTTTGTTGATCGCTGAGGCATAAGCAGCAGACATACGCATGTTCAGAAGTGTATGGACTTCAGTCGTTAGTGCGTTTTAATGTCCAATTAATACAAACCAGCCACGCATCTATATTCGCTCTGCATAGTATCACTAAGGTATGTCATTTATGTATATTTACGTTGCACTAGATGGCGCTAGTGTATGATAAATACATTGGTGGTACTACGCAGAGCGAATATAGATTATTTGTTTTCGTTGGACATTATAGTGACGATTGAAGCCAGTAAGCTTCGAAACTTATGCACGTCTGTTGTTTATGTTCCGGCGATGAAAAAACCTATTCGGACTTGTTTGAGTTTAGAATTGCTGTACAGATGAAATGTCCTGATTTGAGGAACTCTCTATCACCATAGCTCATCTTTACCAATCATATATTTGATTCAAATTATCAGCCAAATTAATGCATTTAAATGAAAGTATGCTAATTATGAGAATCACTACGTAACAGGATCTGACTTGAGCATGAGGAAAGTTTTCTGTTGCAAAAATTGCAACACATGGCAGGTCGCCCACCTATAAAACTAGCATGACTATACCCGGGTGTAATGAAATATTTAGAGATCTCATATGGGTGAGAAAGTGAAGCACACAGTTTAAAATTATTGAAAAATGCTATAAAGAAGGTATTTTACGAGATGATTTTATGAAAAACTAGAACCCAAGAAATAAAATGCGACAAATTGTGAAAATTATAGAACAATAACCTTGCTTCAACATGCATCTAAAATCTTATTAAATATTATAAAAGAATGGACTGAAAGCAAATGTTGAAGAATGTTAAGATGAAGATCAGTTTGGGTTCAGAAGTGGAAGAGGTACGAAAGAGGCAATATTAACTATGATACAGGTTCAAGAAAGAAGAAGAGCGAAAAAAAAAAAAACCTTCTTGAGAAGATCTAGAAAGAGCCTTCGATAAAGTGAACTGGAAGCTTCTATTACAATCATTAAGAAAAGCAGGCTTAAAAAGATTCACTCTTAATCTTCAGAAGACACAATGTTTTATACAGACATGAACGGTCATAAAAAAAGAAGCTAAAGTAGAACAGGTTACCCTTTGTTTCATTTTCAACCTTTTCATACAACGACAGGGCAGTGCTTTTAGAAATTGTTGATGATGATGATATGCCCATATTCAGAGATATTCAATTTGAAATCCTGATTCTGTCAGAAGACATCTGCATGCAGCAAATTCCAACCTCCGCAGGATCCAAGCCCTCGACAGGGCCGTCACTTTCGTTTCAATACCAGCAGGAAGCTGCAGCATCGATTATATAACATCAACTCAAAAATCTCGAGTGGCGCATTATCAATCATTCGCGTTAAGCCCTTTCGACCTCGTAAATCGAGAGTGGGCTTTCGACATACCATCATCGAACCACCGCCGCGGCGTCAAGCAGGTACACGACGCGCTCGCGACCCAGTTCGAGTGAGCTATCGGCATTAATTAAATTAATGAAAACTGTTTTGCGTCAGCCTATTCAACATTAATAAACCGAAACTCGGCTGCACCTCAGATTAAACTGTTTGTCATTCGGCTGCACGGGTCGTTACCGTGAAAATATCCTCGGAGAGCAGACAAGGCAATTAGGAGCATGTAAGAGTTGTCGAAGCTTCGCTATGCTGGCAGATTTCCGGCACCAAGAGGCGGATGCGACAGAAGGAATAGATTACGTTGCTTATTTCGCCCGGATACACGACTCTGCAAGCGGCTTCCTGGAATATACGAATTTTGAACTTGATTATTCGATGCGTGTCTAGATGGAGTGCGCAGAATGAAAATGAGTACATCCTGATAATTATCGGTACAAAAGTTAAAATCCTCATTGCTTTTTTGGGTACCTATGTATCAGTGAGAATTCATGTTGCTAATGCTGACTGATACCTTTTTCGTAAAACTATTAACAAAGTCAGAATTGTCAAGAAACGCTACAAGTAAAAGTATCGATTCCCACCATGACTATACCACCTTGGTAGCTATACACCTCCTAGAATAAAACAAAACGTTCTAGATTCCCAATCAAAAATTATAATCGTGCTGTAAACGAAATCGGGATTCGTCCTTGAAGTAGGTCATTTTTTAAGTTTGGATGTTTGTATGGCCATTCAAGTCAAAAGCCCTAATTGCCATTGATTAATAGGGAGCTGTGAGCCTGAAGATTGAATTAATGCAATTTGTTTTTAGCAATTTGCCTGCTCATAATATATAATGTACATCGTAGCTCATTTGCTGCAGTCATTTTGCGAACTCATAGTGATTGTAACCAAATGAAACTATTCTGTTCAGGGTGAGGTGCTTCCTTATGATCAATATATCGTTCTTTGATCTCCTTAATCTTACAGTATCTTGTAATCAAACAAAATAATCCCACTAGCTGATATGTTGGGATTTTACTATATACTTCTGTAGTTTTAGCTCTCTTCAGCCATAAGGCCAATTGAACTCCCTTTTTCATTCAAACGATTACTAATTGAAGTAGTAGTACCTATGTAAAAAGCGGGGCGCCAAAATGTTCTGTACATAGATCAAACTGGTAGTTCAATCAACATTAAAGTAAACGAACATAAAGAATCTATACCCATATTGCTGCTCATTGCATTCTGGGGGGATTTTGTTCTCACATTCCGAAGAGTTCGTGTCAGAAAGCTATTTGAATTACAAATTCTGTTTCCCCGTAATGGGTAGTGACCAAACGGGCACCGAATATTCTTGTTCGTCCTTCAGTTATTACTGCTACAAATTACGGATTCTGGATCAGAATGACCGTTTATGAGATCATCTTCAATGGGGAACATTTTCAATCTTCCCCCTTTCCTACGGGAACCTCCTGCCGAGGGCCTCCAGAATTCAATCCCGAACCGTTTTTGGCTCGAGAAAACAATCGAGGATAATCGTCCTAGTTCGTAAATTTGTGTTATTGTTAATCCAAGGGACTGGGGGAAGTACGCTTCCAGGTATTATAAATAGGAATTCGCCCTAAATCTAACACAATGGATTTGGGTGTATAATGGCACGCCTGTGGTTGCTTTAATTAGTTTCGTATTGTTTTAATAAGTGTGGAATATCTCTGGAAATTATTTTCCGCGAGCGTACAGCGAGATTTTCCTTATACTCTTCAGAGTTCGCAGGTTCGCCAACGTTCATTATAGAAAACCCTTGAAATTTCAGCCACGATTTGATTCAGCACGCTCTGCGGTTTTCTCGTTTCTAAGATTTGGTGTTCGGTTCATTATTTTAGAAAAATCATCAGTGGCGAGAACGAATACTGCCAAGAATCTTACCAGGTTATGAACGTGGGATGACCATTATTAAGATGAAGCTGATGAATTACCAGTCTCTACTTTCTTCTAAAAAACGTTGTGCTAGCTGACCGTTCTGACAATAAAATTCACATACATAAAATAGAATAGTTTATTCATAAATGGGATATCGAACATAAACATTTATCAGGTGGGTTTTAGTGATGAGAGCAGTTATGCAAGTGTTGCGACCACCTTCTTTGCTCCTCGTCCAGAATTCTGCTTTGGTCTGCTGAAGCTTGCCCGCGTATCATATAGAGGACACGACTAATCTTAAACAATACCTTACTGACGGACCCTGCCGAGTTCAAGTAGGCCAAGGAACACAGCGTTCAACGATCGTTCCGATGTGAAACACAAGGTCACTGGCGTTACCGGCAGATATGCGCACCGCACCTGTCTGAAAAGTACGGGTGGGCAAGATCAGAAGAAAGAAAGAAGAAAGAAAGACTAAAGAATGCGTAGAAGTCATTATCGAGCCAGATAGGGAGGAATTCATGATGAGAGAACATCCTCAACCAAAATGAGTTGAATGACTGGGCTAACATAATAGAGAAATGCAGTCCAGGAAAACAATATAAATCATTGAGCATTACACAAGGCATGCCACAACCTCTCAGTCTAGCTCTAAATAAGATGCAGCAAGAAGCAAGAGCAGCAATAAAGGGACAGATACATGAATACATAGCTGAAAAATTACACGAAAAATAGTGAAAAGCACTGACGTAAAGTCTTAATACTAAACTCAACCGTAGGATTGATGATGTGTGGTTTCGGTAACGCTCGAAGTTGCCCTACTAACAAAATATGGTTTGCAATCTTGTGACTATACGATCCTCATAAAATTTCGCACACACATGCGTGTCATTATTGTAAATCAAATTACCAAATTTTACTTCGACTGGATGAGTAATTCTGCAACAACTGGAAAAATAAGGAAAATTTCAAATGCGTATAACTCAAGAACTATCAGACTGATATTGTCCATTAACGAACACAGCCGGAAAATTTAGACTCCAAATCAGCTTTGAAAAATTCTTTCAAACCCCTAGCTCTTTCCGTTCAAGAGTTATAGAATATACTGACACACTGATTAGACAGAACTACTTTTATTATTATCCTGATACTCCTAGATCTTCTGTGAAGATCGCTCAGAAGCTTTTTCAACTTGTGCGAGTTAGGAGTTCAGTTGTGTTCAAGGTAGGTTTTGTTACTGCGATCTTGCGCCATTTTAGGTCAAATTGGGTGCCGTATGAATTGAAGTTTTTCACGTGTGAACAACTGCTCTAACGGCAAAAAAGAAATGGATTTTTGCATCGAATTGTGACTGGCGATGAAGAGTGAGTCATTTAAGATAACCCAAAACATCGGCAATGCTTCTCCATCAACTGTCAAGTCGAATATTCACGGCGAGAAGATCATGCAGCCTATTTGGTGGAACGAGCTGGGTGTGGTGTATTATGAGCTTTTACAATCGAACGCAAGGTTCACAGGGGAGGTCCACTGACGACAATTGATGCGTTTGAGCGGAGCATTGTGAAAAAATACGACCGCAATACGCAGACAGATACGACAAAGTTATTTTGCACAACGGCAAAACGCTGGGAAGTCCTACTCCACCTGCCGTACAGCCCAGACATCGTTCCATTCAATTACTATTTCTTCCGATCGATGCAACATGGCCTGGCTGACCAGCACTTCTCCATTTACAGTAAAGTCAAAAAATGGATCTATGCATTGATCTTGGATTCTTTCTAAGAGAGTCGAATCAAGTCTTTGGTGACCGTTTTGTTCGAAATTCAAAGATTACTCATTGAATTTTATTTTTTTTTAGGAATATCTGAAGGGTTTTCTCATTCAGTAAAGTTGTTCAATTTTATTTGAAATAATTCACACAGTTTTTATGTTTGATAATTTATTCAGAATCGTAACACGTGTTTCGGGATCTTTAATAAATTTTAAATCATAAGAATTGTGTGAATTACTAATTCCTTTTCAAAAACATGAAACACAACTTAAGGATTTCTCAAAAATATAATTTATTTGAACTATTTTATATATTTAAATATTCAAATAAATTAATGTAGAAGACTAACAGATTATATCTGTTTTGATATTCAAATTTTGTTTTATTCTTCTATCAAGTAAAAACCCTTTTTTTATTTTAAAATCAGAATAACCTTATTTAAATATTATTCACCATAGCATGCTTGAAATATTCTATTGCAGTCGAAGAACTTATTTTTTCTTGTTTAAAAACTATTGATGTTACCGAGTATGCCGAGTTTCAGTTAGTTTTTTATAGTTCGTTCATAAGTAAGGAATATTTCTAGGAAATAGTTTGCACGATTGAACAGCAGCATTTTTCGATTCCTCCGGAATTGCGAGGCTCTTTCTCGCTCATTACCGGAAACCCTTAAAATTTCAGCGACGCGACGTTTTCATTTCGCACGCTCTGCGGTTCCTTAATTTCCCGAAAGAAGTGTTGAGGAGCGTTTTTCAGTTGGTCGTTCCACTGGCGAAATGATGAGAGTTTCTGCCCAGCAATTAATACCGGAAATTCGCGTTGGATCACTGATTAAAAACAAAATGGAACGGGAAAGAAGTTTCCCCCGGTTACGAAATAAACTTTCCTAATTTATGTGTATGCAAAACTCGAAAGTAGCGGGAATCCTGCTCGCTACAAGCCGGATAGTCTCCAAACCCAATTACGGGGGAGTTCTGTCTGCCCGGTTCGTCAGAATCGCGAAAAAATTCAGTTAGTTGCGTTCATTCAAGAGGCTCGGCGGGAGCTACCTTGTTATCAAGTGATATTTTGCGTCGAGCTCAACTCGTCCTTTTACTGCAAGAGGAGGTATATTCCTGAAATTTATGAGGGAAATATTTCGGTCTTCTCTCATGGCTTTTTGAATAGGCCAGACTGCTAGAAAAATTTTAGCTCATTTCACCTCTCTTGGGTAAAGTTAAGAAATTATAAAAATATCGTGCCGAGTACAGTAACGTTTTCGACAACAGTTGCAAGTGGTAACCGTGTAGACGAAAGCAGATCTGTTTATTCCATCCGTTTTTGTTTATAAGCGTGTATCACAAATCTGTTCAGAAGATAATCGAGAAAAATTCATAGTAGAAAATTTCACTACTGATTCCTCACCATAAGTAATGATAAAAACAATTTTCCTGTTCTGTAATGAGAATTAATCCTACCGCTCTGCTTTGCTACAGCTTCACAGCGTATCACATAGAGGACGCGATCGCTTTCCAACACTTAGTTCACCTTCCGCCGCCGGCTCCAAGTAGAGCAGAGCACCAGCGTTCGACACCAACGTTCCAAATAGAACAAGGTCACACGCGTCATTGGCAGGCTTACACCCCATTGCGAATCTGAACAGTTCAGCGCTTTCCCTGCTAAAATTAAAATTGGTAGTTCCCTCATAACACCGCATCGCTCAAGAGCTTCAATAAAAAGAATGAAGAATTCTGAAAAAACAAACATTCAACAAATTTTCAAGAGCACTTTTTCTAGTCGAGGATGGACAAAAACCACCACTTCGCTGGCTTCTTGATAAAATAACATGTAGGTACTAATGATGTGGCGCGTTGTAACTTTCAAGACAACCTCCCAGAGTGGCCGGGTAGTGAAAGTTTGGTTACTGTCGACTCAATTATACCTTGTAGATATAATTTTTTGTATGTACATTTTCATATTCCTGTTTCTTATAAATTCATTTTCTCATATTTATTTGTTTTTCGTGTCATTCAACCAATAGAAAACATTCGTTTTAGTACAGGCGAATGTTTGGGTACATTTGAATCTCAAACAAATTTCAATGAAACTCAACCGCATTGAGCCAGTTTCGCGTTTTGGTAATAAAAGTGTTGCTCTTAGCAAACACTTTAAAAATGGCATTAAATTATAAAACAAATTGACCCAAATCAGACAATCCAAAACATGTTAATTAATACTGAATTGTTTCAGCCGTTACTATTTGGTAGTTGATCATAATTAAAATAAATTGTAAAAATCACTATGTTTTACTACCAAAAAAAATATATATTACACATTTTCTAGCGACTTGAGTTTCGAGAAATGTACTATCCCATCATCAGACAACTGAAGACCTAACAGTGGTACAGAGGTATTTAAACATAAGTGATACATATTTTGAATATTTCAATAGATTCTCAGTAACACCTAATTGTGGTACAGAGGATTGCAAGCGGAACGTGATAAAAAACCGGGTTAAAAAAGAGGGGCCATCTAACAGATATCGGAATGTCGACAATCGACAAAGAAGGTTGTTAAACAGATGGTACCCATTTAAATATCTCAAATAATTTTTGGGGTTAGCTCTGTACAGTCATTCATTATTTTTACATTATTGTGTTGTATATCTCAAATATTTGGATTTGCATAGCTCCGTACATTCATTCATTATTTTTTACATTTTTTTTATTATGAACTTATTTGAAAATTTCAATAATCAAGTTTCTTTTCTTCTGAATCGACATGTAAAATTTTCTTAAGATTTTCTTTTGTCGAAAGGAATTACTGTTTTCTAAAGAATGAGTGCAAAAGTTGAATTTTTGTTTACTTTGCATTAAATTCATTTTATGTTCATTGAAAAAGGTTTCAAACAGATGTTACTTTTTAGATATCTCAAATATTTTCGATTTACATAGCTCCGTACAGTCATTCATTATTTTTACATTTTTTTTACATTATGAATGACAGTACGGAGCTATGTAAATCGAAAATATTTGAGATATTTAAAAAGTAACATCTGTTTAAAACCTTTTTCAACTAACATAAAATGAATTTAATGAAAGGTAAACAAAAATTCAAATTTTGCCACTCATTCTTTAGAAAACCTTTCGACAAAAAAAATTTTACAGGTAGATTCAAAACAAAAGAAACTTGATTATTGAAATTTTCAAATTAGTTCACAATAAAAATAATGTAAAAAATAATGAATGAATGTGCGGAGCTATGCAAATGCAAATATTTGAGATATACAACAGAATAATGTAAAAATAATGAATGACTGTACGTAGTTATGTAACCCCAAAAATTATTTGAGATATTTAAATGGGTACCATCTGTTTAACAACCTTTTTCGTCGATTGCCGACATTCCGACATCTGTTAGAAGGCCCCTCTTTTTTAACCCGGTTTTTATTACGTTCCGCTTGTAAACCTCTGTACCACTATTAGGTGTTACCTAAAATCTATTGAAATATTCAAAATATTTATCAATTTTGTTTAAATACCTCTGTATCACTGTTAGGTCTTCAGTTGTCAGATGATGGGATAGTTCATTTCCCGAAACTCGAGTCACAAGAAAATGTGTAATATATATTTTGATTGGTAGTAAAACATAGTAATTTTTACAATTTGTTTCAATTATGTTAATAAATGTCTTGAAGTTCAGGCAAAAATAATAGATTGTTTTCCATCTTCTTCTTGGATTGTTTATTCGTGACGAATGTTGGCGAATAACATGGCTTCTTCACGGCGCCCCTGTTGTTGTTAAAGAGAACCATTGTCTAAGATTTTGTAGCCAAGAGTTTCTTCTCCGTCCTGGGTCCCGCTTTCCGTTAATCTTGCCCTGTAAAATTAGCTGCAACAGGACATATCTATGTTCGTGCCTTGATATATGCCCCAGTTTCTCTTCGTCGCCAATCTTCTTCAGAACTACCTCATTTGATATGTGATCTACACAGGATATCCACAGTATTCTTCTATAGCACCCCATTTCAGAAGCCTCCAGTCTTTTCATCGATTATTCAGTCAGTGTCTATGATTTAACACCGTACACTGAGTGATCCCAGTTTTCTTTCAAATTGGTACCTAGGTACTCGTAAACTTAGTTATTAACTCTGGCTATTTGTTGTTGATTCACATATAGCTCTCCACCAGGGGTACGGTTTTTGAGGACTACCATACATTATGTTTTTTGTTTATGTTGAAGTCGTGGCCGTACAGTCAATATATTCCTGCTACTCGTGCAATCAACCTCTTATTAATATTACAGTTCAGCTAAGCAGTTGTCGTTTTAATATACATCTAGAATTGGATATAATCTACCGTCCGTGTTCAGTTAAATGAAATTTCAAAATTAAACCAGCAAATGATTTCCTATAATAACAATGAGTTTATTCATGTTACATTAGCCAATCAAACAATCAAAACAAAAGAGAAAGTGAAAATTAGCTTTCACTGAAAACTGTATTGCCAATTTAAAATTCCCAGTCTGAAAAGGAAAACCTTTTACGAAGCTCATCTACAGGTTCTTCTTTCGTTCGTATTTCCATGTAACACGTCGGATAATCCTGCAAGCAACACCTTTCAGACTCTCCCCACGTCAGATCTCCGTTAATCCGCAACGTCGCAGATGCCGCCCGTCATTCTCACCAGGTAACGATCGACTTATTTAATCGAACCGAACGGCGACGAGTAAGAACCATCGAATCTTCCGTCCGTATCCGGAAGATCTTCCGCACAGAGATATAAAATAACCGGAGGCAATGAAGCCAATAATTATGGCGGACATAAATCCGGCCCGGTGTAGATATGTGGTGCCATCTTGATTTGCGGCGGGGCATAATTCAGCCACTTGGCGATTGTGGCACCAAGGAAGTTTCCCAACATCTGGTGCCGTTTGCAGCGTAGTCGTTCGGCAGGTCCGTACGGTGATTAGAGAATTGAGTTAGTGGCTCACTCTAAATCATGACGGTAGGAAAATGTTTTACTAATGTCTTCAGAAACTGAGGTAATTTATTTTTGATATGGTAGCTACGAAGAAGTAGCTCAAGTATTTCAGTTAAATTGATAGGAACGTTGATGACATCTGTCAAAAACTCCATACTCTGCTAGTTCCTAAATGGCAATTTTGTTAATAGAAACAAATGTTACGAGAAAAACTATTTACTATCATATACTAACAGGACTGGAGTAACTAACCCCAATTTGTATTTCCAAATGCCAGTTTTGTTTTGATGATTTTATATTTGAGGGGTGTTTATTTGTTTGAGAACTTGAGAAGTATGGGATTCTATAGGTATATTTATTCATTTGTGTAGTGAAGAAGATCTAATTGGTCACAGTGCAGAGGAATTGTCACTGACTCCAACAACCACAAAGTATTTTATCTAATCTAAGTGGTTAATGAGTGGATTTTTGCTATATTTACAAAATATCAACCTACCGTATAACGCTAAATTCGTTTCATTCGATGTCCAAAATTTATTTCCGAGTGTACCACCTAACGAAACAATTGAACTAGTAAATAATTTATTAATCAACAACAGATGTGATACAATTATCAAAGAAGATATTTTAGAATGCCTTAATATAATATATATGCACTAAACAAAATTGTTTTCAATTTGAAAATGGAATTTGTAAATCTAAAAAAGGTTTTATTATGGGAAATCTAAAATTTACCAGAATCCCCTTATATAAATGAAAATTTTAATTTCAATTCCCTAAAATACACTAAAACTATTTCTGAAAAAATTGTTTCATACCACAAAAATAAATATGATTTAAGAACTCAATTCAAAGCTTATTCAAACCTGAGTAAATACATTAAAATCATAAAGATATTATACATAAAGATGATAAATAGGGAGAAAACCTGCGGTGACTGCCTAAAAGTTTACATTGGAAAGACTGGAAGAACTTTCCGACATATAATTTGTGAATATTTGAAGGGTTTCCTCAAAAACAAAAGTAATTCCACATAATCGAACCTGTTGTTTCCTTTCAACCATAATTTTAAAATTTTACATATAGAAAGTAAAAGTTATGCCTTAAACCTGTGAGAGTCCCGAAAATGAATAAATTCAACTAAATTGGAATATTACTTAACGAACAATCAGATGCAAATAACTCACCCCTTTTAACATCCCTACTATCCCTACTTTAATATTATAAATGCGAATGTAAGTTTGTTTGTTACGCTTTCACGCAAAAACTACTGAACCGATCATCATGAAACTTTGTACATATACTCTTGAAGGTATTAGAAGTAACATAGGGTACTTTATATTTAAAAAAAAAATTTTTTTACGAAAGATAAAACAATTGTTTGTCAAAAAATCGTCAAATTTAGCTACTTCAGTAATGAAGTTTTACTATTATTATACCCTTACCCTTTATCTTTCATACTTATTTAATGACTCCACTGCGGGCGAAGCCGCGGGTAAAAAGCTAGTAATATTATAAATGCGAATGTAAGTTTGTTTGTTACGCTTTCACGCAAAAACTACTGAACCGATCATCATGAAACTTTGTACATATACTCTTGAAGGTATTAGAAGTAACATGGGGTACTTTATATTTAAAAAAAAAATTTTTTACGAAAGATAAAACAATTGTTTGTCTAAAAATCGTCAAATTTAGCTACTTCAGTAATGAAGTTTTACTATTATTATACCCTTACCCTTTATCTTTCATACTTATTTAATGACTCCACTGCGGGCGAAGCCGCGGGTAAAAAGCTAGTAATATTATAAATGCGAATGTAAGTTTGTTTGTTACGCTTTCACGCAAAAACTACTGAACCGATCATCATGAAACTTTGTACATATACTCTTGAAGGTATTAGAAGTAACATAGGGTACTTTATATTTAAAAAAAAAAAATTTTTACGAAAGATAAAACAATTGTTTGTCAAAAAATCGTCAAATTTAGCTACTTCAGTAATGAAGTTTTACTATTATTATACCCTTACCCTTTATCTTTCATACTTATTTAATGACTCCACTGCGGGCGAAGCCGCGGGTAAAAAGCTAGTATTCAAATAAGCTGGAATTTACAGAGATCTTTCTTGGGTTTTAGTGCTCAATACAAATTTTTGTATCTACTCTAATATAAATAGCAACCGATTACGAAAACAAATTTAGTTATTCAAAATGTAAGATTTTCCCTACCCGAAGATGCTACTATGATAGCGAAACAACAATAAAAATTTGTGGAAATCAGAATAACCTTATTTAATATGGATTTTTATTAAGTGAAGACTGATTCAATTAAACATTTACAAATCTCTATCGGTTTCAAGATGACTGACTTTTAATGTGTTCACATGTTACACTCCAAAACCATGTAATTCCTAGAAAATATGATATGTCATTTGCAAGTCGAAAGAGTTAACTAGTGAACCGTCGTTTTTATAATTTATAACTGGATCTTATGCATTGAATATTGAATATCAGCAACGCTGATATCTAACCTTTTAACCAATAAAAATCTTATTCATTATCGAATTGTTTTTTACAGATTGAAATAGAAAGAACTGCTCGTTTATCGTAGTTTTCTTGATTGAGTATCGAGTGATTATTGAAGAATAATAATAATTTTGCATATACTTTCTGTGTGTTTATTCGTTCGAGCTTTTATATCTTGCTATTCGCTGGTATAAATTCATGTGTTTTATTCTTTAGTCGTTAGAAAATGAATATTGAGATGAATATAAAATTTCCAGCATTCCCATTTGGTACGTCTCTGTTCATTCGCACAATCCCGACCAGATATCAACAGCGTTGTAGTTCCTTCGCGCGACCAAACAATAAATTGGCATCGGACGTCGAAAAGGCGTTATTAAATCCAGCAAATAAAACTAGTATCGATCCATTTGTGAAGCAGTGTAGCCAATCACTTCGGAATCATTACCGTATAAATCAGAATGCCCTGTTTTAACAGCCATAAAGACTTTTGTTGGAACAAATGTAACGTCCGCCATTGGTGTGAAAACGGACGTGATATGCTTGTTGAAGAACTGCTAAGGACGGCATATACGTTACTGTTCTAATTAATATCGTAATTCTTCGAAAAGAAGTTTTCCTAGTCGGGTCATCGTATAATATAGGTACTGCTAATTAACGACCTGGAATATTGACTGAAATATCAGGAATTTCTAAGAACTCCCAAACCCCCAGTTGAAAATTATGGATCCTTTCAAGAAATGAAATAAATGAATTTCTACGAGAATTGGATACAATCTGAAATACATACAGGTGGCCTACATAAAATGGACCAGCAGAATATATCTGAGAATATAAGTTTCTCCGAAATACGACGAAACAGGTCAATTTTTATTTCGAGGTAGAAATCTTTTGATTGCAAATTAGTGCGTTTATAATACATCCCTCCTAAGCACCTAAGCAGAGTGACACATAATTTGGAAGGTTCAACAATTGCATTCATGAATATGCTGAAGAAATTGTTTGGGATTCGTCTCGTTGAAAAAATCTTGTTGGAAGGGATGGGTGAAGAGCATTACGTCGAGTTTCTGAATGAAGAGGTATTGAGATGTCGAAATTATATATCAGTTGCTTCTAGGCAGTAACTGAATTTTTATTTGATGTCAATGGACCAACGATAAGAAAACTTATCAACTTCAAGAAATGTTTGATGGATTAATGGAAACCCATTTTCAGTAGAATATAGAATTCAATATCTACATATTTTCCATCAATAAACAACACTTGTTTCACCATACATATGTATCATACTACACTGAACAACACAGTTCGTGAAAATTAAATTCCTTTACTTGCAAAGAGTGTTTTTCATAATCGAACCAGTCACGAGATATTCGATATATTCTCGACAATTTACAGGTGTTCTACAGTGAATATTTGTGAATAGTTGCCCTCTATTTGAAATATAATGGGCTACATATAAGCAGAGAAAATGTTTGAAGAACGAAATGGTTGGAATATCTATCATTTAGTTGTGATCAATTCAATTTACAGATTCATTAACCTTGGGTCCCCAGCTAATAAAAAACTTGAAGAATTCACAGTGTTATTGACGAGAACCGAAAAAGCTACTGTTTAAATTGGTTCTTTCGTCCAGTACTAGAAAGTCAACATATTCATCTCTATATGAAGAACTCAATGAAGACGATCCCAATCGGCGATCACAATACTGTGAACAGAAGTGACAAGATTTGGAATAATCTAAAGTTTTTATATTCAATATTTTTCTCTGATGGATGTTAATATTTCTTCAATTGTAATGTGGACAGACACGACTGAATACACTGAAGTAATTCAGGTCCTAGAATTCTACGAAAACAGCACATACAGTATTCAAGAAAGCTGAATGTCTGGGCTGAAATTTTAGGAAAGCGCGTTGCTCAGGAAAAGCTCAGTGATTTGGGAATTTTTGCTTTCCGTGCTGTTCAAAAATGGTTTCAAAATTCTTGCCCATCAATCGAATAGGAACAGTATTTATGAAGTCTTCGCATTTAACCTATACCGCATACATTGCATAAATCGCAAATCGTATATCTGCTGCAAAAGACCGCTAATTATACCGCTATATAATTCGCCATTAGTTCACTGAATGTTAATTCTCTACAGTATAACTTTGAAATATTAGATGGAGTAGTCCGTTACTTTGTGACAGTTCTTTTTAACGAAATGAAATAAGAAATTACTATGTTTTCTATCAGTTTTTATTTTATTACTACTGATATAGAGTGACTCGAGTTTCGTAGTGTTTACTACATTTTCAAACTGAATGAACAAATTAGATCTCAACTATTATATATGCAGGCTTCGACAGAGCTTCGAAGAGAGGGGTTTTCCAAAGTTCCGTCTGTTCGTTTAGTAGTTTTATTAGTGGTACGTACCTCTTATATTTTTCAATTTCTAAGGATTCCAGGATGTCAATTTTTTCCCTACGTGCAAGATAACAAGGTTGTTCAATTCTGGAAACGTGTGATCTGTATTGAAGAAATGGTTCGCAAAATTGGAATTACTCTTCCGGTTCCTAAAAGCTGATTGATGCTCTTTGTACCTTTTATGGAAAGGTCGGCCCACTTGTCCGAATTTGAGCTATTTTTTGTGGAAAAACAAAAAATAGCTCCAATTTTGTCAAAAATTAACATAGTTACAGCTTTCACACCCTCCTATAAAATTTGTAATCTCTTTTTTAATCCGA
The DNA here is from genome assembly GCA_034642435.1 of Megalocaria dilatata. NCBI lineage: Eukaryota > Metazoa > Arthropoda > Insecta > Coleoptera > Coccinellidae > Megalocaria > Megalocaria dilatata. The sequence goes on from CM067857.1 coordinate 1,451,883, forward strand.
AAGACAAAGAGAACCGACTGAATAATTCTGGAGTGTATAAATTAAGTTGTCAACAGTGTAATAGTGTGTATATAGGACAAACGGGCCGATCTTTCCATAAAAGGTACAAAGAGCATCAATCTGCTTTTAGGAACCGGAAGAATAATTCCAATTTCTTCAATACAGATCACACGTTTCCAGAATTGAACAACCTTGTTATCTTGCACGTGGAAGCGAAAGGGAAAAAACTTGGCATCCTGGATCCATAGAAATTGAAAAATATAAGAGGCACGTACAACTAATAAAACTACTAAACGAACAGACGGAACTGTGGAAAACCCCTCTCTTCGAAGCTCTGCCGAAGCCTACAATCAGCATATATAATAGTTGAGATCTAATTTGTTATTTCAGTTTGAAAATATAGTAAACACTACGAAACTCGAGTCACTGTATATCAGTAATAATAAAAAGTGATAGGAAATAAAGTAATTTCTTATTTCATCCCATTAGTATAACTTTGATCTTATTTGAATTATTGGTGGCGACAATTTAGACATAACCCGCTTTAGACAGGGTTAATGTGAGATAAGGTTCAATTCTTCTGCAAGAATCATCCTCAGATGATAGATATACCCTGGATGATCGGTAAGTTTTTGACATGACAACGTCTTATAATTCGATAGAGCCGGCTACACGCAACAAGCACAATCGGCCTTTGCGTTCGGCAGTGTTCGACATCCGTCTCTCTCCTACTTGAGTGAGCGATGCGTCTGCGTGGACAGCTGCTATACTATATTACATTTACATGTTTTGATCGAGTATCAAGTGCATAGAAAAGTGAAAGTGATGTCAATAGTTTATAGCAACGATAATTACAGCGATAAAGGTAATGATTCTTTTGATATTAATTATATATTCATTATATATTCAGTGATATATCATCGAATATTCGTGCTTTCATCATTAAAATGAATAGCATCGGTCCGCTTGTGCAGCGATTGTAGGTTATGCTATAATTGACAAAATTAAAACAATAAGTTAACAGAACTATTTCTCGATGAGTAAAAAATCGATGGCTTTACTATTCAATCGAAATAATTATCGAGCGTAGCTATGATTTAAAAAAATTAAAACATAAATATTAAATCTTCCACATATCACAACAACGTGTCTGAATTGACAGGTTGAACCAGGAATCCGTCAAAGGGAACATTTTCTCCTATATCAAACACATTGAGACGGGCTTTTTAAAAACTAGATTTACGAAAATATTAATGTTTCCAAATTTAAAATTTTAAATGCAAGATTTATAAACAATATTTAATCAATGTTTATTCTTATAATGAATTATTTAAAACTATTACTTCTTTATAACAAATTACAATTAAATTTGCAAAAATAATTAAGTAACTAATTGAAAAAATCTAATTATATTATTAAAATAATAAAATCGAAATTTAAATTTTTACAATTGAGTAGAAATTTAAACAATAAATTTTATTCAAGTGTTTTGTTGTATTTTTATTTTTTAAATTTAAAATGATTTTCAGAATGAAGAATTTTATGATATTTTTTTTAAATTGTTTCGAACGACGATTTACTTTGCAGAACCGCTTACAATCCCACCATGGAAAAAACTCGAAACACTCCCTTTCATTTCCTACTTTTCCTATCATCGTCCTATTCTCAACAGAATAACACAGATTGTAAGAAATTAAATATTACACATGTTTAAAAGTTGTAAAACAATTGCTCAACGCACATTTATGCTTTTAAAAACTATTAAATTGTAAAAAACAATTGACATAATTGTATTTATGCGTACAAATAAATCTAACTTGATCAATTTCATTGTGATTTCCAATTACCTCCTTCTCTAAATACATACATTCTGTCAAGAAAGTACCGGGAATTATCGATTTAAATCTGGCGGGGCAATGAGGCAGGTAAAAAATTTTTTTCCTAGGTTGGTACCACTGTCCTTAATTACTATGCCAAGCTTGAGCGGGATCTGTCAACTAGTGTGTTCGCAACAGCTGATTAAGTCAGTCGATGTCAGAGTGCGTGCCGATTTTTACTATGGGTGATTACATTGAGCAAAGAATTTGTTTAAAGTTTTGTGTTGCAAATGAATTTTCGTGTGCCGATGCATTGAAAATGTTGCAAAAGGCCTTTGGTGATAATGCTCTATCGAAAACTCGTGCATATCAGTGGTACCGAGTCTTCAAGGACGGTCGTGAAGTGGTCGCCCATCGACGGCTTCGATCGAAGATAACGTCGATAAAATTAAGGAAAGTGTGCTGGAAAACCGTCGTACCAGCTTGAGAGAGATAGCACATGATCTTAAGATATCCCACGAGTCCGCACGTACGATTTTGATTGATATTTTGGGCATGAGAAAGGTGGCCGCACGACTCGTACCGAAAGACCTGAATTTTCTTCAAAAACGTCATCGCGAACAGGTGGCTTCAGACATGCTGGATCGCTGTAATTCCGATTCTACATTCATGGAACGCATTATAACTGGTGATGAGACCTGGGTCTACGAGTACGATATGCAAACAAGCCAGCAATCATCGAAATGGGTGGCAAAAAATGAGCCGAAACCGAAAAAACCACGCCAAAGCAGCTCGAAAATGAAGGTGATGCTCATTGTTTTCTTCGATATCCGTGGCGTGGTGCACTACGAATTCGTTCCAGAGGGTCAGACGGTAAACAAGGAGTATTACCTAGGCGTTATGAAACGTTTGCGTGAGCGTATCCGTAAGAAGCGGCCAAATTTGTGGGCGAACAACTCATGGATTTTGCCTTCTCACCAAGCTACGATTGTGACTGACTTTCTCGCCAAAAACTCAACAAACGTGCTTCAGCAACCACCGTATTCGCCGGATTTGGCTCCCTGCGACTTTTTCCTCTTCCCAAAACTAAAATTGCCCCTTCGTGGCACCCGTTTTGAGTCGATTGAAGCCATAAAACAAAATTCGGCGCGAGAGTTAAAGTCCATCCCGGAAAGCGCCTATAAAAAATGTTTCGATAATTGGAAGTGCCGTTGGCATAGATGTATTGGAGCAAATGGAGCCTATTTTGAAGGCGACCCAATAAATTTTGACGATTAAATGTAAAAATGTTGTTTTAATTGAAAATTCCCGGTACTTTCTTGACAGAGTAGTACAAATCTATTAAACAAATGAAATTAAAATTTTCCTTTGAAAAATGCTACCATTCCATCAGCATTTTCTTAAGACGTTGTCACGTTCAACTATCGTCAGTAAACCGACTTTACAGACAACCACTTTTAGATACCGTCACAAACGCTTAAACCTATGGTAATACAGTTTATTTACGTCTACTTAATCTGAGTTATCGTTTTCTGCGCAAGCATGGTAGGTCTCTTTTTCTTTCCTTGCCAATTTGACAGGTAAATCCTATCCCAATGTAATCTAAGATCCCATCTATCCGCGCGATGTGGAGTTTCTGGAAAATGATGATCGAATAGAATATTTAGCCGATTTATTGTATGCAGGTCACCCTTTTTTGGTATTTACCTCACTTTTTTCTGTCAAGCAGTGAATTTGCTCCACCGTATCATCCCGATCCACGAATCAATAAACCCCAAATTTCCCCATACGCAAACCTCGACTGTATACGATCCGCCCAACCACCCCGCGTAGAAAACTGAATCAAAACGGAAGCCGTGCGTGAAATAGCCGACTTGTCTCCTTCCACTTTCCTGAAATTCTCCCATAACGCGAAGGACAATTCCGCATCGCGGAGTTACCACAATCGCGACTTACCTACGGGAACTCGGCCTCGTATGAAATTTGAATATTCCGGGCATAATGCCCCGGTAGAAAGTTGTTTGTATGCCTCCGCATTTGATCGCACCGAAATATATCTACACGTGAATGCATTAACTCCGTGCCGACGTTGTATAAACGTTAGCATGTTGATAGTTACAGTTTCATGATGTACGATAATATTATGTATTATCATCATGACAAAACCGTCATTCTGAAGATGATTTATGACTACGTTCTGCGCCGACTACGAATCGGGGGGTCTTTGTGAAACGAAAAATAATTTAAATACGTTTCCTTCTGCCTGCAAGGACTGACATATTTGTTCTGTCCTTGGTACATGGGGACAATTCATCAACGACAATTTCTGCCTGAATGTGATCCGTTACGAGATAATCGACAAATTAATATTCTTGTTTGGAAATGTTTGCGGTAGATTTTGGGATATGAAATACAATGGGTGTCATGGTTTGGACTCAGGATGTAAATGTAAGTCGGTAGTAAATAAACCTACTTCGGAGGTCTTCTCCTAGATTGATAAGACTCTTTCATCAAGATTGATCCGATGAACACTTTTTTATGACAATTAAATTAGTCAACCTCATGAGTGTACATCGATTTGTCACGCTTGAATTTCGCCGTTGAAATCCGAGCATTTTGAAATATTGACGTAGAGATCCATCTGTGGTACAGTTTGTCAAGTATCGGGTGCAATTTCTAAAAGTTTTAATGTGTGTTATTAAGGGAAATTTACGTGCAGAAAGATAATTTAAGGGCAGCTTCCTCGCTCCCTTTATGGTTTCGATGAGAAAATGGATGTAATAAAGACCGACTTCCGAAAAAGAGGCCGCGAAAAAAAACTGAACACCTGGAGATTATAAGGACATTTCGGCTACGAAATGGACGTAGATACATCATGATCAAATTTTAAATCTCTACGGGATTTCAGTGTATTATCAGGTGTAAAACATTACTTCGTTATTTCTCATAGGGATAGTTAGGATCCCAAACATCATGCAACATAATTGGGTATTTCATTATGTGAACATAAATCCATAGAAACTTAGTCTGTTTGTGTCCGCATCATAAAATTATACCCTGTGACATAATAACCTGATTTTTTGGTTAAAGAATGACTTTATTTGAAGCATGCTATGGTAACAATGTCCACGTTCAATATTAGCCAATGCACTACTGTCAACGTTTGAGCTAGTGCAGAGAACAACAGCATTGGAAAGGCGTAATATTATCTTCAGTGACAAATCGCGATTTCGTCTTGGAATGCACAGTAACTATAGAATGATAAGACGCCTTCGCAGAGAATGAAGTGATTTTGGGTTACCTGAGGCACATGACTATTGGAGTATTAATTTAAAGGGCTGTTGTTTATAGTAATATATCGCCACTCCTCTTTACTCGGGACAATCGATCGTGTGCTTGTTCTAGGAAACAACGTGGTAACGTCATCAGACAACGTGCTCAAATGTCTGCTTTTTTCGAATACTAAACCAAAAGTGGTCTCAAATGACTAGATTGGAGTCACTCATGAAGAATCCACTAATCCTGTCGGAACACTCTAAATTTCGAAAGTAAAAATCTAGTGACTTTCAGTCTAGTGAATGTTTCAGAACATATTTGAGACCTAAATATCGGGTGTTCTTTTAGAGTGATAGAACTTTAAACTGAAATAAAACACTCTTAAATTAAGATTGAAGACAATTTTTTTTTACTTGAAAGATAATTTTATGACATTTATGTTTTAAACATAATTTCCGGCATATGTCCACCACGACTAGCTCTGAGGAACCGCATGCGACCAGTCCAATTTTGGACCACTTTTTAGAGTAATTCAGGCCTTACTTCATCAATAACACGAGTTATTTTTGCTTCAAAAGCGTCTTTTGTTTCTAAGTTATCAGCATAAATCAATCACTTGTTGGAACCAAAACACTTCTGGGTCGATACCATTCAAATTTTGAAACAAATAATCATTCATTATCGATCTGTAATGAGCACCATTCACTGTAATATTAGCTCCAGCATCGCTTTTAAAGCAATATGAACCGATGATTCCTCCAGCGTGTAAAGCACACCATACAGTGGATTTTTCAGGATGCAATGGAACCTGCAGAACTTCTTGAGGATTGTTTCTACTCCATATACGGCAATTTTGCTTGTTTACATAGCCGTTCAACCAGAAATGAGCTTCATCACTAAACACAATTTTACGGTAAAAAAGTGAATCTACTTCAAGCTATTCTAGGGCCCAATCAGCAAACAATCGACGCTTATTATGGTCAAGTGGCTTTAGTTCTTGAACCAGTTAGATCTTGTATGGGTTCAGACCAAGATCTTTACGCAAAATTTTCCATGTGGTGGATGCACAGAGTCCAACTTGTTGTAAACGTCGACGAATAGACAAATCTGGATAATCATTAACACTATGACTTAAAGCAGCGATATTTTCTTCTGTATGTACAGTTCTTTGTTTTGTTGTTGTTGCATCGAGTAGAGAAAATGTTTACCGAAATCTGTCGATAGTTCGACGAATAAGCTGCTCTGATGGACCATTATGTCAACCTTAAATTGCACGAAGTGCTCTATAAGTTAAGCGAATAGAACACTGATTTTGAAAATAAATTTCAACAATTTGTAAACGTTGTTGCGGCGTGAGTCTTTCCAAGATAATTTGTCAATGCTTACTGAATAGAAATGTCGAAACAACATGGCTTCTACTTTCTGTCAAATAATAGTTACCATTATCGAAAATTGTATCACTCTAAAAAACACCCGATATTAATTGCTAGTATCCCTGGTACGGTAGTTATTTTTTTCCTAGGTTATGATCCCTGATTTTCATATAATCACGACATAATTGTTTTCTCCACCGCCTGGGTCGACGTTCATTTTGAGCATTTTTAGTTGAATCTGTTTTATTAACTGATGAGTTGAATGAGCTAAAGTTGGTTTGCCGGAGTAGTAGTAGTATCAATTAATTTTATATTATTGAGTAAAAAACCAAAAGATACATATTTAACCCAAGTTTTGAAGTTCAAGCAAATGCAATGGACTTTTCTTTCCTAACCTATAAACCTATAAGGAAAATTCATTATTTCGTTCTCTATAATTTATTATTGAAATTTCTGAAGAAAAGTTCTCCTGAGTCATGAGTATTGTAGATGTCATATGAATCATGGAATTAGGAGCAGCAAACTCGTCTCTATGAGGATTACAATCTTAGGGATTGATTGCATCTGTGAATGTAACTTCTTGAAGATATTAATTTTACTATAGTAGGTTATTACTCTCAGATAAGATTAGATTCAAGAAATTCAATTTATTATCTGTTTCTATTTCAAGTGAGTATTTGATTAAAGGAAGAACGAAGTTCAGGAATCAAAATAAATATTAATTTGTCTATCTGATCCTTTAAAAAACATACCGTCTACTCATACAAGACAAATGGTTTTAGAAACTATATTAGTTCCTTAGTTATCCATAAAAGTGTCTTTAAGGGGTATTTAGAGGTCACCCTGTTAGTAGAAGCTAGATTTTCAAGAAAAGTGATCGATTATTGTACAATAAAAATATCGGCTCTTTCAATACCTTTACTTATAATAAGGCCAAGAGGTGTATGTCATAAAAAGTTCCATCAACACGCCATCTAAAGCAACGCCAGAAGACACTTTTCATCAATAACCCTCTCACTCAAGTACATCTGTCAGACCATTCCGACATGCGAAATATTTGTCGGGAAAATGTTATCATAAATGTCTTGTACGAAACTTTCGGCGGGTCCCAACGACAAAAGCGACTCCGCAAACTTTTCAATCCGACATTCTTTTGTCGGTCTCCAAGCCGAGAGACAATGTCTTGGTAATTGATTTCGAACACTTTTGTCCTCATCCCGGAACACAAGGGGATGAAACGCGCCAAGGAGGCAAATTTCAGAGGGCAGGCTTATTATAAAATGTGTAGTGCCGGGATATCGCGACACCAATAAACGCCGTCTCCCTTTCCCCCTCCCGGTAAATGTCATATTTGCGCTCTATACAGGGCTTTTGTTTGTCAGGTCCATTGTGGACGCATCCGCGCTACTTCCGACTTAGTCAGCGAAAAAGTCTGATTACTGGGGAGAGCGTCATTTTTCATAATGGATGCTCGAGAGAATGATGGGGGAGTCTGTAGTTTTGTCATCGTCCTCGGAATTCATTATGGTAATACAAACTGCTCGGGAATTATGGGATAAGGTCTCGGTTTCGGATTCGAGTAGGCTGTCTGGAGGACCGACACGACAAGAAAGGGGTGAATTGAGAAAGATTAAGTTGAAAATGGAGATACATTGACTGTTGTAGGAAAGTAGACTCATTCTTTCGTTGTTTCCCACTAGACCTACTGGTATATGATGAAAATAGGAATACTCATGAGATATAAATAATTAATTAAATCCAGAACTTCACTACCGTTTTTACCGTTCCGTTTTTGTCCTCTAAGCTCCGTGTTGCGTCTTTGACGTCTATGTACTACATCTTTCTAACACTCTCAGTTCAATTTTTCGTCTCCCATGTTCATTTACTAATTCTAACTTTTGATAGAAGCGCACGATTTCTTTTCTTGTAACGCCTAATTGGGCAAGAAATAGACGTAACTCAGGGGCCAATAAGAATATATCCTCAAGTATTTGAAATTATCAAGCACATTCAACAATTTTTTGCTGGGTTCAGCAAGCCCCCAATAAATAACAGGTTTTTTTTTCTGAAAAGCGCCTCCCAAACTGTAAGTCCAAAATGAGCGTGACAAAATGAATTAGAACCAGACATTCCACAATTGACAGGATGATCTTAAATTGAACAATACTTAAACATGTCTTAACGTGCCATATCTAGCATATGGTTATCTGTAACTGTATTCAATAGCCACAATATACTTATCACCTTCCATGAGAAGAAAAACAAATATACTATGATATTATCCATAATCATATTAAAAGTATCGGACTTAAACTTTTGGAAACAGTACAAATAAATAAGTGAAAAACCCTGAAATTATTTTTAATAACAGAGCAGCTGTCGCAAGATTCTACTTTCACCTAGTGAAGTATTTCCAACTTTGGTTATTTGTATCGCTTTGTTGCATGTGTTTTTCTCTCTGTTTTTCCGAAAATTGTTACTTATTTGTACCACGCCTTTTTTCAAGTTTTAATAACTATATAAGAAGTGAAGGTGTAATTTTTAAAATCAGTTCAAAATATTAACCTTATGAAGCTACAGTAATATTGAAACAGTTATAATGAATTCTTGAATTGTGAAAAAATTTTCCATTATTTTATTGAAAAAATGATGAAATGGAGACATTTCATTAAATATTTGAAAATCATCAGAGTTTAATAAAATTCCGGTTTCATTTTGAAAGTTTGTTATTGCTTTTATGTCAATTGATTTAATATACTTTCCATAAATTCATTTTAAAATCAAATAATGTCCATACTTTATATAGTGGAAATAGAGGTCGGATATTGAATCCAACAGAAATATATATCAATAGAAATAAAACAAATGATATTTCGATATTACTTCAGCACTCTTTTCAATATTTCCAGGAAATAGTTTAACACGATTCGAAAGAGAATAATTTAAAAATTGCTGAACATTATTCAGATGAATCATCTGCGTACTTTTTCAACTATAAATTTAATGATCAAAATTATTTCCCTTTTACCTTTATGGAATCCACACTATGGCTGAAACGTACGTCAGTACCAATGAAATGCTGTTGGAAGAGGATTATTCATTAATTTCATTTATTATGTCGAAAATAAAAAGTTCCTTTCAATAGAAGTTAATTTTTAGCGCCATTTTCCATTAACCTTCCTCTTCTCTTCCAAGTTAAGGCGACAAGTGTCGCCAAATTTATACGGTGATCGAAAGCACGTTAAAATATACCCTCGAACAAGAGAATCTCATTTCAATTTGTTTAACGTGCAAGGAATGAGACTCCGGCTTTGTTAAGCTACTAATCTCGATAATAATAATGGTAATGTCGACGGTCGCTGGAATGGCGCCAAATACAGTGGCAGACTTCGTTTTCCTTTCCGAGTATGCAATTGTTTTATGTTTGCTGGTGTCAGTTATAAACAGCACTCGAAGTCAAGGGGTCTGGGTGAGACTGCATTGTTCTCGGAACTTGAAGGAGTTATAAAGTTTAAATTGAAGAGCCTATCGAGGGAAGAGCCGGGTCCTGATCGATAGTTTGTGCACTGGGGCCGGAAATACGGCGCGGAAATGTAGTTCCGAATTGATATGATTCCCCTGTTGGAGATGGAAAGTATCCACTCGACTCCAGGAGAGCCGAACTGCCTGATTGTGAAATATGTTTTCGAATGGAGGCAGAACGTGCGGTTCCGACCGTTGGAATCGGTTTATAACGGAGGAGTTCTTGGAGAGTCAATAAAAGAGTTCGGTCCGAGCTATATTAGTCGATGAAAAATTTAGGTTACATAACCTCCCAGGAAATGATCCCCCTAAAGGTCACTTCACACTAGGATTATCCCCTATATCATTTTAAATGACTGAATTCGATAGAATAACGTCCATCACGTATTTTGGGGTGAAAGACATCAAGGCCATAAGCAGAATATGAAGGGTATCACAGAAGGTTTGCTTGCGTTCGAAAATAATTTATTATTATTATCGAAGTAAACTTCAGAGTAAAAACATGTCCCCATTTATTTAAAAGAGACGCGCATTCGCCAATTTGCATTTAATTATTATTTGAAAAAAATTCCTGAGTACTCACTTTAAAGACTTAGCTCTCTTATTTATTGACGTATAATTTAATATGAAGATGAATCTTTAGTTTCAAATTGAGGTTTTAATTCATATCCTTTCGAAGCCAAATAGACGAGGTTACACAGATCAAAAGTGGAATAGAATTCTCAAATTATTTAATGAGAGTTGAGGATATTTTAAAATTTATTTGGAAATTGCTGAAAGAAATCTTTTCAGATACACAAGTTGGTGAAAAATATAGGTGGAATCATGGAATGATCATCTCGATGTACTATTTGCAATTCATATAAAACTTCGATATTGCTCGATTAATGTCCATTTTTTGGGGTAAGACACATTAATATCTCAAAAAAACTATAAAAGGCATTAAAAGAAGTTGCTTCAGTTTGCGAATAATTTTTGTATTATTACCTGTTCTCCGAATCATTTTCATAAATAAAATAAAATTCATTTCGAAACGAAGTGCATTCGCCATTTTGCAACAAAGGTTTGTTTACTTTTTTGATCAGGAGTTTCCGCTTCATCGTTTACTGAAGATATGTAATTACTGATAGTCTACCTATTTCTCGAAATAAACCTTCATAATATTCCATAGATAAGTGTAAGATCTTTTTCAAAAGCCTTTTGTATTCCATTTTATTTAATCGATAGATTTTCGAACCTGTTTCCTGAGTAATATTTCAACACAAACGATCAAATATTATGCCTTTAAGTCATAATTTTACCACTCTCAAGAAGGGAGTTCATTTCATATTAAAATTGTTATTCAAATGGATAATCTGTTTGCATACACTAGTGTTTTGAATGAGTCTCCTCCAATACGTATGTTTAACTCAAAGAATTTATCAAGTACTAAGATAATCACTTCAGAATCTATTGTGCTCGTAAGTTCGAATTCCTTTCTTATATAGAAACAATACCTACGACTCCCCTTGTTTATATTCCTCTTTTGAACCGAGTATTTCAATAAAACACAACCCTTGCCCAGAGAGGGAGTTGAACACAATATTCCTTATAATATTACAAGCAGCTGGAAAACAAAATTTCAATAAACTCTCAGCTTCTTCCGAGTACATAACGATCCCTTAGACTTGTATAATTACTTTGCCAATTCTTTCTTAGTGCGAAGTAAGTTCCATTTGTTTTTATAACTGATTGCATTCAAAATGAATTCCATTTAATTATATTCCAATCAATTGTTTGTTCATTAGCATGTGAATTCTAATATTTGACCTTTTTCCCAATCGCCTATTCAGTCCCAGATAATAACGCAAATCATAATCAGTAAGATTGCTACACATTTTAAAAATTAAAAATACGAGTTAAAAGCCTCATTTAATGAGTATTCAAACATAAGTTTGATGAATTTCAAAGCAATTAAAATATTATAGTATATCCAAACATGATAAATCAGGAGTTATGAGTTTGTGGTGATTTCCAAAAAGGTCCTATAGTACAAACTTGTAGAAATTTCCACAAGAGGGTTCAAAAATATTTAAATAGTTATGTCAGCGGGAAAGAATTCACTTTCAAATCATTTATTGGAGGCAGGACATGACTTCAATCAGAAATTTGCATGCAGTAAATGAAAGTTTACCCCGCATTCATATAATAAATATTCATTAATACACACAATGAAACCAGATTTTTATTTGATGAACAATAGATGTGAACACTTCTCTGCTTTTATATTATATATTTTATGCATCAGTAAAATAATTTCCATACGCAAAACCTAATGTTCACGTTAAGCACAACAAATTGATTGGGAAAAACACCAACTATTGGAGTCGTAATAGAAGAGCGTCCTAATATTCAAAAATAAATTTCGAATCTCTTCTGAGGATGCAGCTGAAATTACTAACTGTCGTTACTTTTTTAGACCGACAAATGAATATAAAATGGTAACAAAAATAACGCAGAATATGAGAGCATATAACTTAGGCCCTCGGTGAATAAAACTCATCATTAGGAGTTTATTCCGAAATAATCTGTACGGGTAAAAAGTCTAATTCATTTTCACGAAGGTCAGTCTAGCATCCGGAAACATCTACAACTTTTGCAAGGCCAGATATGCAGCTCCGGTTATTCAGATCCTAAAACGAACACGTAATAGGAGGAGCCAGGCTCATTTCGGCGAAAGAAAGTATTTAGCATGCTTTTTTCCATTAACAAGCGACTTTTACGACCTATGAGCTAAGTGTTTTATGCGTCCAGTATACACATTTTTATGCCCGATCTCGCTCTCTCTCTCTCTTTCTCTCGTTATGTTTTATGGCTATAGCGCGAACATTTTCTTGATAACGTTTTGTTATTTTCGTAATTTTATGGTATCTCAGTTTCTCTATTCGGCAGTAAATTTCGCCTGCAGTTGGATTGAATTAATTTTTAGTGCCAAAAGTGAAGAATAGCTCTGGAAAGGTTGACGTCGAATGAGGGATAGGGAAAATGGTGTCGTGTATTCCTAAATTGGGAAAAGTCGAAACGATTCGAATATACAAGTTTTATTCTTTTCATTTTCCTTCTATTGAATTCATTTCGGTCAAACTTTCATAATTTCGATTAGATCTCAAATAATTTTTCGTAAAAATCAAAAATAAATTTCAAATATTCACTACTCTATTACGATAAACAAAGAATGGGAAGCTTCAATAAACATCAATTGTTCTTTTAGGGTGAATTTTTTATTTGTCTATTTTAGTCATTGACGAATTGAATCATGGAAAAGCAACTGCAGCGTATTAGGAAAATAGGTGTTTAAACAAAAGCGCAAAATTTCTCGTCTTTTATCGTCCCCCATAATTAATCAGTCGAGTGAATTCTATGGGAATTTCAAAGAATTCAACGTAGAGCCCAGCAATTGCACTTGTCGACTATGACATTACATCGAATGTTGACGAGAGATCTGTAGTTCCACGCTTACTAAATTCAATTAACACGAGAATTTGAGCTGATGATCACCATGAATTACAACATTTGTTTCTGGAAAATTGATATCCTTTTACAGGTTCACACAAATATTAACGACAAGTAAGGAACTTGGCAAGTGATGAAGCCTATCAGGAAATTATTAGAATGAACTGTTCTTAGATACTGATATAACATTGGTAAAACTAACATTCTGTGGCAGAACAACGTGTTTTACCACACTGTGAATTCACAAGATTGTACATTTGAAGTGATAAAGTGAAAACTTACCATGCATAGAATATAATATACGAGTAGGTACATACTGCAGAAAAACCGACTTAATTGGAGCTTATCATTGATATTCCAAACAACATGAAGAAGATAAAATGAATCGAATATGGTGAAAAAATGAAATTATACACAATGAAATTAAAAAATTAAAGCAACTGAACGTAGTTTTAAAGGTTATTTCAGTTTCGCTGGTGTTTCTAACTACCACGAAGATATTCGGTAACGGTAATTTATTGTCATCTGTTTATTAATTCAAGAACATTATTTGGAAATTATAACTGTTGATTCCAAGTTATTCAAAGAATGTTAGTCAGGAACTAAACTTCCGATGGATAATTTCACAGTCGTTATTGAAGGTATGTCCGAGCAAATGATTGAAGTATGTTGAATGTGATGTATTTGAAGTGCACCTTTTCTGATATTAATGTAGTCTCCTTTGGAATGATATTGTGAGTATTACTACAGTAGCATTAGTACACGAGGTGGGAGTTGCAATCCATAAAACTGTCGTGGTTCTACCCGGTTTCAAGTACTCTGTCCATAAGGACGAATACGTCAGAAGTAGATCTGTGCTAGCTTTAAGGGAACGTGTTAGTCTCCTCGAGTTCGTGTATTCTGACATCGAGGTGAACTCTTCTTGACGACCGTTAGCCTTATTGGTTCCTTTTCGTACAAGGGTACTACGGGAGGGTGGATCGACTGGCAGAAGTATTCGTATTCCTTGTCCCCAAATTGGTGGTGGACTCATGGGGGCAGTAGTTGAAAGCCTGCATGCTAAGTTAGAAGGGTACTCTGCCGTTTAGGGTTCTTGTGCCTGGAAAACCAGGACTAACCTGGAAGTTTAGAGGTTTCGACCACGTCATTGGCTGGGCTTGAACCCTGATCGACTGGGGTGTCTACGGCTAGTATGGGCCTCTAGCGGTCGAATGAACGGTGGAGGTAAGAAGCCCCTTCGGCATGTCAGTTGCGTCCCAAACAATTCGGCTATCAGGCTATACTGGAAGCAAGGGGGGCCTTCTGTTTTTTTTTGCGTTCTGATTGAGCGTATCCCAATCCCGAGCCTATTGAGGCAGTGACCATAAACCCAACAGGCAGGTAGGCCACTTTAATCCCAACTGCAGAAGTAGTGTTACTATAATAGTAATACTCGCCTGTTGAATTCATGGTATGAGGAAACAATTGTTGTAGTTGAATAAACATTAGTGGAAATGGAAAATCCTTCCATTTTCAAATACAAGATAAATTTCCTTTACGTAAAGACCGAAACTATCAAAAAATATTCAAATATTGTTATTTAATACACGGTTTGAAGCCTACATTAATCTGCCTCTTACACACGAGCCGACACTGCTCAAGGAATGCATAAATATATTCATGCTGGAGAAGAAAAATGTCTCCGCTCCTCGTCATGGATATTTGATGACTACTACACCACCGTTTCCGCCCCATACGCGAATGTGGAAAAGGCCAGAACGTATTAGTTACCTCCTGCCCCTCGTAGACATTCATACGATGTGATAGGTGGTTGCCCCGTCCCGAATGAATTACGATAATGTACGGTAGGTTAGAATCGTAGGCGTTTTTCTCCATACATTTTGCATGCCGGTATCGCGTCGTCGTCGAAATCCGGCGTAGAACTCCAGATAACCGAATCAACGGAATGGCCCTATCCATCTTTTTAAATACGCGCCCTTTTCATCCCCCGCGCCGCCCGGCGACGCACCCGTTCCGACGGAAATGGCGGAGGTGGTCTTTGAACAAAGGAAACCCTAAATTAGGGCTGCCGCCACCCTTTCGTGCTTGTTTTCGTTGCGAACGGGTCCCAATTGGATGCGGTTTCCGAATTACGCGTCGCGAAGTCGATATTTTATCAGGATGACGTATTCAAATTAAAAAAATTTCAGATTGCCTCGGTCTCTCCTCGACAGAAATTTATGTGATTTTAAGTAGAATATCATCACTTACATTTTTGTTCATTGGACTATAAAACAATTAAAACAACGATTAGTTGACTCTCCTAGAACTTACCATTCACTCAGTCACTGAAGATGAGAAATGGGTGGTATTCTGCAACAACACAAAAGACTGAGAGCAGTGGATCTCTTCGAATGAGTCACCATGGAGCTCACGTTATTCTGTGAGCGAGCAAAGCAGATATTTGGTTTCCGCAATAAACAAAGCTAACATACCCAACAGATGCAAGTTTCTTTGCTTCAGTGATACAACATAGAAGCACTTCCTGACTACTTGATCACTAGAGCTGAGAAATGGGTATTCTTTAACAACCCGAAAGGCTGACACTAGTAGCTCTCTTCGAATGATTCACTATTAAGTACAGCTGGCGTTATTCTGTCGGAAAGCTAGGCAGATATTTCGGTTAGTCCCGAATGATTTTTCCGAAGAGAAAAAATATATCAATCAACCAGATGCAACTTTTTTCTTCAGTGGTACAACAAAGAAGTACTTTTTGATTACTTAATCACTAAAGATGAGAAGTTGGTCTCCTCTAATAAGCCGAAAGGCTGAGAGCAATTATGAAATATAAATTTCAGAATAATATCATTGAGATTCAGAAAAAAACAGCCAAGAAGCAGGAAATATGTTCATTATTTGTAGACCTCCAGAAGACAAACGACAGTAATACCTTTGTAAAAACTATGAAACACGCTGGAGGAAATAAACATCTACGCAACCTTGATTGTAGCCATAAAGAATTTATATAAAAACTCCACTACCAGAGTGAAAACCAAATACAATCTATCTGATCGAAAGAAGAAAGAACGGGACGTCATGGGCAGGAAGGCGATACCAATATTGAATGGTGTGTAGTGGGATCAAGGAATATCTAAAGATAACAAAAGAAGAAAACATAATATCATTGTGAAAAGTGCGATAAGTTATGGTCGCGAGGTTTGGCGTTTAAAGAAAAGAATGGAGAGTATACTACTGGTAATTGAGATGGATTTTTGGAGGTCAGCAGGAAGATCAAGGATTGAAAGGATAAAGAATGAGAGAATAAGAGAAATTATGGATATAAAACACACCATTGTAGACGACATAAGAACGAAGCACTTGATATGGTATAGGCATGTTCAGCGAATGCCAGATAATAGAATACCCAAACAGATATTGCTGTGGACACCATTGGGAAGGAATAGAACTGGACGAAGGTTTAGCTGGAGGGAAGGAATTGACAAGGAACTGAAAGATACAAAAATACCAGGAGATGCGTAGACGAATAGAGAAAAGTGGAGTTTGGGTGTTGAAAAACGTCGCAGAACGTTCTGAACCGGCATATATAATGAAATTATTTGAATATTTTAATATTAACCTTCTACATATTTAATTTAAAAAAATTTTATTCAGTAATTATAACTTCAAGAATTAAACTGAAATAATGTCATATAAGTACCACTTATATCAAACGACATATAAAATAAACATTCATTATAAGACATCCAAATGATATAACAAAATCCAACAAAATAAAAATTGTTAACCAAAATCCTATAAATTGAATATTTTGAATAGACGAAATTTTGTTTCAGCTGATCATTCTTATGAAAACAAATATCTTTCAGAAATTTTGAACATAATCTTAAGAATTTCATCATAAAACTATATTACTAAAAATATTCAATATTATTGAATATCTAACTAAGTCACTTTCTATAAAATCTCAAGATATGTAAAAACATTATGAAAAACAAGTTTTGAGAGAGACTTTGCTTCGTCAGTACTCAATTAAGTCATATTCAATAATAGTATTAACCTCTATTTATGTTATTTTATTCATAATATATAATTATTTGGTTTCCTTAACTTTCTTTATACAGATAGTCCTTGTGCTATAACAGAGGCCGTTAAATTGTCTTTCAATCTTTAAGATAAAGGGTAAACCACTGAATTATTTATTAGTAGTTAAGCTCCATTTAAACTCTATTTAAATTTTTCAGTATTCATTTACCAGAAGTTTTCTAAATTGTTGAAGGGTGAGTAAATATTTTTTGGTGATGAATGTTATATTTCATTCAATATGAATTATTTGAATACTGACGAAGCAAAGTCTCTCTTAAAACTTATTTTTCAGTAATGTTTCTACATATCTTGATATTTTATGGAAAGTAACTTAGTTAGATATTCGATAATTTTGAATATTCTAAGTAAGAAAGTTTTATGATGAAATTCTTAAGATTATGTTGAACATTTTTGGAAGATATTTCTTTTCATAAGATTGATCAGCAGAAACAAAATTTTGTCTATTCAAAATATTTAATTTATAGGATTTTGGTTAACAATTTTTAATTTATTGGATTTTGTTATATCATTTGGATGTCTTATAATGAATGTTTATTTTATATGTCGTTTGATTTAAGTGGTGCTTATATGACATTTTTTCAATTTAATACTTGAAGTTATAATTATTAAATATAATTTTCTGAAATTGAATATGTAGAAGGCTAATATTAAAATATTTTTAATTTTATATACCTTCTATCAAGTATTAACCTCTCTCTATTTATGTTATATATAATGAAGTAACAGAAAACTCATTATGCCAGGAAGATGGTCAGATTTTGACCATTCCTTGGAAATTCCAGTCTTCTTCGAAAAACTCCATTGTTTTTAGAAAATTAAACTATGTTTCTTCCATGTGGATAACTTAAACATTGTTGACAAAATCTTGTCATCTTTCTATCCTTTCTTTGATTGATTCTCTGTTATAAAGATTTCTGATGTTCCTTTAACCTCTGAATGATTTCGGATATTGGGGACCATTTATTCAGTCTTGGAATCCTGATCAACGAATTTTATATGAAATATTCCTTTTTGATTTGAATACCTCGGTTTTTTTCAGAATTTTGACGGATAATTGTATGTTGACTATTTTCAATATAATGTTATTTGTTTTTGTTAATGTAGGTGATTATGAGATGAATAGACTGTGCAATAGATGAGTGCGTACAGTTCATTGGGCTCGTGACCGAAAAATCCGAATTCAAATCCTGTTCAGGTCGAAAAGAAATTTTCTAGTTAGACGGTTGTCGGCCACCATTTCACTGTTGGATCGAAAATTAATAGTGTTGTGACCTAAAGTGGCGCAAGATCACCGTTAAAATGGCTACCCAGAATACAACTGAACTCCTAACTCACACAAGCTGAAAAAGCTTCTGAGAAATCTTCACAGATCTAAGAGTATCCGGATAACAATAATAATAATCGACATGTGTCCGTTCACGATCAATCCAAAATTCCTTTTAGAATTAATTTTGAATTTGTAGAAATGTAATGAATAATGCTTTTTGGAGTTTAAGAGAACTAAAGATGGAAAGTTTTTCATCTTTCAATTACGAGAACATCACTTGTTCTCTATACATGATTTTTAACGAACTAATGGTATCGTCAAAGATACGTTAACAAGAAATGAGATATCTGAAAATGGGTAACACTTTTAATGTCTTTGTAGTAAACAACACCGGAGAAAAAGGCGTTCTGTCTGAGAAAAACTTTCAGAATATCCATTTCCTCTGTATCATGACACGTATACAATTTTTGACCATTAACTCACAATGTCATAGTTTTTTTAACAGTTAAGCTTCAAACTGTGCACATTGAAAGACAATGAGTTTTTCAGAAATCAAAGTATCTTACTTTAAAACATGATAACGTCCTTTGACCGCCATTATTCAGTTCCTCTAGATAATGCTTCGAAAGCACCTCCGAAGATATACCCGAACCGTAATCAATTCTCCTATCTGGACCAGAAACTGTTGCAATTAGAGTCCACCGACGATCTCGGCCCGCATCCTCAACCTCTCCATGATGACTCTGCCCTTCCTTAACTTCCAGGATCCGCAGGATTCGTCCTGCACCACGCGGGGCAATATATCGCCCAACTCTGTCGGCAGATTTGCAAAAGCCTGGCTTAGCGCGAAAATATACGACCGGGATGATAGTATTTACCATTATACGTACGAGGATCCATGCCCCAATACCAGAGATGGTTCTATTCTATTTGGCTAATGCATTCCCCCCGTCTGACGGTGCACATTTCTGATTATTCCCGCTTAACCCGGTGCGGTATATCGACGCGATATTAGAACTGCTGCAATTGTGTAGAAGGAAATATTGTTAGCACTTTGAGAGCACACACACACGAGAAATTAAGCTTGCCGCCGTATAATAGGGGCGGGGGGTGTATCGATATTGCGGGGTACAGAGGGAGCGTTTGAATGATGATGCATCACGGGGGAAATTGGATTTGCTTTATCTGGCTATGGGTCTTGCAGCGCGATCGAGCTGGAAGTTAGGCTGTTCGCAGTTTGTGAAATCCTGGTAATTTAGGCGTCCGAATTGTGTTTTCCCATGAACTGAAGGGTGAAAGCTTCGATATTGGTCACAATCTAACAATGAATTATTTGAAAGTATCGAATACATGATCAATTACGAAGAATATGATAAAAACACTCGTCCTCTTTTCGTAGACTAAATCACCTAGGTTAGCTTCGAAGTTTAGCAAAAGTTATTGTACCTCTTAACCTTCAAAGTACAGCCTTACAATTCTTGACAATCTAATTACAGACAAGTTTGAATCCTGTGGATAACCTTATGAGAAAACAAACTAAAATGAAATAATGGAATTACTGGTAGTTTATCATAACACTTATAACATTGCCCAACCAAATATGAAAACCCTTTCTGTTAAATGTCCGGTAAAAGATATGCTCCAGTTTCACATGTACGTTACAACTCCTTTATGGGCATTTCCACTCATGAGTTCTTCTTCAGATAAAACTGAGAGTTCAACACAAAATAATGCAAACGTACCATAACTAGAAAGAGTTCATTCTCCCTAGAAACTCGTGCTTTCCGCAGACATGATTAAATTTCTCCCAGAAGACGAAAAGTACACAACTATTTTGAACCACTTGCATTATTCTCGTAGTACACTGATTCAGATAAAAACGCTATAACTCAGTAGAGGGGACCAGTATCTGATACAATCTCCTTCTGATTCCGAAATGAAGGATGAATTTATTCGTATAAAGAATTCTTAACATTCGGTTCGGCCTCCTGGTAGGATCCATCGAATATTCCACAAACTTTATTATCCAAAGTATCACCTAAAACTTTAAAAGGGAGCTCCAAGTCGAAGATAGGCCCTCAACGTCGATCCTGACATGCTCCAGCCTCGAGACTCTAGTGTTCTCGTGACTAAATAGCTTTATTTTGGACTCGTCGATGAAATATTGAAGTGGTGATTCATGAAGAATATCACGATATTGTTAGTATCGAAGATTGCACCGACAGTCTCAAAAACAGAAATTTTCTCAAGATCTGAGTGTCTTCGACAAAAATAAGTCAAAGATCTATGCACTACTCGGGGTAAATCAAGAACAGAAGTGGACCAAGAATGGATCCCTGCGGTAACCCCCACAAATCCAATTTCAAACCAGAGTACCCCCCTTCCATGAAAACACATTGCTGGTCATCACTGAAATAGCTAGTAAGAGAACCAACTGATGTTTTATTAAACCCGAAAAATTCAAGTTTTATCACGAAGATGTTGGTAGCTAATTGTATCAAAGCCCTAGAATAATCATGTGTGAGTAAAGCTACCGTCATCCCACTATCCATGGCATTCGAAATGTCGTCGACAAAGTTAAGAAGTATTGTTGTAGTATTGTGAGCCTCACGAAATCTCTAGCTTAGGTGAAATATTGCGAGTTATAATGTAATCATATACAACTCACGAAACTCAGTAGATAAAATTTGAATATCAAAACAGATTTAATCTGTTAGTCTTCTACAATTTTAATTTAAAAAAAAATTTTCATTCAAAAAACTTATAGAATTAAATTAATGTCTACAATAAGCACCCCTTATATTTAATAGGCGTATATATTCAAAACTCAATATACAATGTCAAATGGAATAAATAAACCAACCAATATAAAAAAGGCAATTAAAATTAATAAATAAATATTTGAGGGAGACAAAATTTTGTTTCTGATCTTACCATAGTGAAACCAATTCCTTTTCAAGAACATAAAACACAACTTAAGGATTTCTCAAGAATATAATTTATTTGAAATATTTAATATATACGTCTATTCAATATAATCGGTGCTTATTGTAGACATTAATTTAATTCTAAAAGTTTTTTGAATAAAAATTTTTTAGAAATTAAAATTGTAGAAGACTAACAGATTAAATCTGTTTTGATATTCAAATTTTGTTATATTTCTTCTATCAAGGAAATAGCCTTTTTCTATTTTATTTTATACATAATATATAATTATATTTAGGCTTGAATAATTCTCATTATGGAATGTCAATGGTGTGAAAAAGACCATAGAATGCCTTACAGTTTTCTGTGATTTTGTGACGAACTGAATACCTGGTTTTTTGAAGTTAGTCTCTCTCGAAAAAGTACACGTGTTAAGTTCTAAGGTATGATAAAGTGATGGTTAGTTTATTTTGATATTTAAATGTTATCTAGGGCCGATGAAGAGATTATCCGTATTCTAATTGTTTGTTGAAGATATATTACATGTTTTGAGAGATTTTTGAATCAACTTATTTGAATATTTAAATATATTAAATATATCAAATAAATTATATTTTTGAGAAATCCTCAAGTTGTGTTTTATGTTTTCGAAAAGGAATTAGTTTCACTATGGTAAGATCAGAAACGAAATTTTGTCTCCTTCAAATATTTATTTATTAATTTTAATTGCCTTCTTTATATTGGTTGGTTTACTTATTCCATTTGACATTGTATATTGAGTTTTGAGTATATACGTCTATTAAATATAAGCGGTGCTTATTGTAGACATTAATTTAATTCTAAAAGTTTTTTGAATGAAAATTTTTTTGAAATTGAAATTGTAGAAGACTAACGGATTAAATCTGTTTTGATATTCAAATTTTGTTATATTTCTTCTATCAAGTAAAAAGCTTTTTTTTATTTTATTTCAGTAGATAAATATTTGAAACATTTACTTTACGTTAACATTCGTTATAGAATTGAGTTTACTTCTAAATCAAACCATCCTTTTCCACAAAAATCAAATCAGAGTGTCGTTAATCGCTCTGGTGTAAATATTCAATATACAAGGAAATTAAGACAACACCATTGGGGTACTGTTTTATCAAATACCATGTTTCTATTTCAGATCTAATTTTGTGGTTTCAGCCAGATTATTATATATATGACCAGCCAGTCTCATCGTTCTTCAAGAATCCTGATTTAATCCTGTAAGGAAGTTATAAATTTCAATAAATAGCATGTGTTGCAAAATGGCGAAAGCGCAATTTTATCGATTAGCGTGAATTGAAATGCAAAATCAAAGATTGAACATTTTTTCACAGTTTCAGGCTATTATATTTCCCTTTCAATATATTCATACGAGAAAAACCAGAAAAAATTACTGAAATTTCTCAGGCAAATTCAAGACAGATTGTTTGTCCCATATTCTTATTCAATGAAAAAGTTGCAGAATAGACCCGAGGACTTATAAAATGGAACACTGTACCCTAACTGAATGACAGCTGACACTTAAAGTCAGCATAAATACATAGTTGTACCAACTTAGCGACAGTGAGAATTTGTAATTTCGACAATCCCTTCAAGTCCCGATAATAACTCGTCAGTATGTACCACATCTATGAACCCTTCAAGTAAGAAAAAAACTTGCCATTGGAAATAAGTCAAATGAAGAAGAAAAGTTCGATACAGATTCCTCAAACCGATATTTCAATGGAAATTTTGAATTGCGTAGCTATAGTTTAGGTTATGACTCGGTCATCAATCAGCATTAGACAGCAACGCATTAATTTTTCTGATTTAAAAGTTCATCATAAAGTTTTCCCAAGTCTTAGGCTTAAGCATCTTCCTTCTTCAACTGCTTGGCAACGACATGGTTCATTTAGTCGCGTTCAAATGAGTTTCAAGTTAGACTCTCCACGAATTCCAGCTCTTAAACAAACCGTAGTCAAACAGCGTGAAATTCCATCCATATCGGTATCACAATAATACCCCAGAGACAAAGCTCAAGAACGTACTTTACGAGTAGGAATCTGATTCAGGTAGATTTCGCGATAATTTCGCCTCTCTCATAAGGTTAGGCGATGTGACAGCAATAAAGAGTGGGTTATTCCGCCCTGGCGACTGCTGCAGCCCGGAACACACGCCAAATTTCAATTAGGGCGGGCGATTAACAGGCGCCCTCTTATGAACAAAATAACTGAAAGTCAGCTTCCGCATAAATCTTCCGCCGAAATAACATTGTAGAGTCTAAGCGGCCCCGCCGACTCGACATTGTAAAAGTGAAACGGAATTAGGGATGGAAAGTTTGGACGCGATGCGATAATTTTATTACAGGTACGGGCGTGTTATGAGGGTTTGGAGTCGTTCGCCGAATCCTGCTGGGAATCCTTGTCTCGTCCTTCTTTCTGGTGTTTTATTCGTTCCTTGATTAAATGATTCGAAAGCTCGTAAGGCTGTTAGAGTCTCATTTGGATGATGCCACTGCATTTTATACCCATGATATCTGTTCCTCTGGGAATACTCTAATTTGGAAGTATACGTTCTGAATGTTTGTTAGATTTAGTGGAAAAATTCCTAGCATTCCTCTCTTTGCTGTTTTGAGTGCTCTTCGGATTTATAAGGAATAATAATATACCTAACATAGAAGTTATTATTATCTCATACTGATGATCCTCCCTGATTATATCTCTCTTCTCTCACCATTAATATACCGTAAGGTCATTGGCTTTATCTTTTCGATTAACGTTAGTTGTGGCCAGTAGTGTTGATTACAACCGGTTATCTTTAATTGTTTTGATGAATACTTGTCAAAAATTTATCTTGAATTTCATGAATAAGGAATAATTTCAAATTTCGTCAAATATTATTGTTCATAGAGCAATTCTTTCGGCACACCGTGACTTCATCAGGTGAGTATCCGAACTGAATATACAATTGGAAAAATCTTTTCACAAAAGGCGCAAAACTACACCATCGCCGAGTTTGTTTTTCGGCTCTAAAAAACACTGAAACTTCCCCGAGACCAATTGTGGACGAATGATTCACATAACATAAGGGTCGCGTTGGTATAAGTACCATTTATCGCAGAATATGAAGCTTTAAATTGTTTCCATTCCGTGCTTTCTCATACTACCTGATTATTTTCGCGTACTAGTGAAAAATTATCCATACGGAAGACGACAAATCAATGTCAACCGAACGAAATTAACAGAACAGAACGACTTTAAAACTTGACGACGTGAATATGGCCGAACGCAGCTAAAAAGAGCCAGAATGCATATACAGGGGGCGAACTCGCGTCTGACTTTAGGCCGCACATTATGATTGTTCGATATGATTTCCCCCGCGGGCAGTAAATCTCGAAAAACATTTTCAGGTTTTAAGGTCAGTCGGACATTTCGTTCGGAAACGCCGATAGGGAGTTTTCTTGATTTATTGAAACAAGGGACAGACGCCGGTGACATGTAGGTTTCTCATAGCAATAACGGAAACGTGTCCAAAAAATGCTTTCTCTGCCATTGTCATAGAATTCGCTCGACTCGAACCAAGGGGAGACGACGTCAACACCGTAGGATTTCAGTTTCTTTTGGGTCCACTAGTTTTCCATACTGTTGAAAAGTTTTGGTTCCCAAAAAAACCATACTGTCTTTTATTGATGGCGAATGAACGTTATTAATTTGATCAAATTTAAGTCATGTTCACAATATTTCGAAGATGAAGGTATTGTTAATCATCTATGTATCCTACAACGATAAAGGGAATTGACTGAAATGAATTCTTGGGGATTCTTATATCTGTATTCTCCATTTTAATCCCATTATTGTATTTTTTATCCACTTACCTTGTATTTCTATCTTTGGATCTACCGGAGTAGGTTGAATATAGGAATAGCTATAGTTAAATTTCACCCACTCCATCTATTTAATAAAGTTCTTCCTTTATTATTATTCAAACTGTTACTAACACTGTAAACTGATATATGATATTTTAATTCTGAGAAAATTTGAAGACCAAAGCAAATGACACAAATATAGTCTGAACATATGTTAGAAATTTTGAGAAGTTTATGAAACGCATATAAAATGAATTAGCAAAATCTTCGAATGAAAATGGGTTAAATCACAATTTGTTTTAAGTTCTAAAACAGAAATATTCCCTAAAAACTATAAATGATTTATCGAAGAAAGAAAAACAAAAAGTCTTCCGAAAAATGAGTTGGTATTATAGTAAACATATGGAATTATTAAATGTGGTATAAAATATGAAGAAATCTATAAAAAAGGGGAAAAGTCATAAAAAATTTGAATCACACATATTTGATTCAATCTTTGTCCAATTAGGACACTTGGACGTTAGGACAACGTCTGATAATGTATATTCTTGTTTTCATCAGTCTATCACAGGAATAAAAAATTTGATCTACCTATTCTTCATTTGTCATATGTCTGTGATTTCGAGAACATTATTCTATATTTTTTGAACAGAGTAGTTTACGATATGCTTTGAGTTCACACTTTGAATGATCAGTTTTTCGAAATTATGAATGTTCTTATGTTTGAAAGTAATTCAATATTTTTTCTCTGTATTAATTAATTTTCATTCTTATGGTTACGGTTAACTGATTAACATTAATGAGGTATAGACAAATTGTCCGGAAAAATGTGTTATATTTTGATTTTTTATGGGCCATTTTTAGTTCAAAATTTCCGATTCATTCTGTTTACTACGTTAGACTTCAGATTTAGAATTATTTTTTTTTCATTTCATTTTTATCCACACCAACCATTAAGGTTTTAAAATTTGAATTTTCTGTATTTTTTCAATCTCATGAATTTCTTGAAAAAATTAATTTAATCGGTTAGTAATTAATAATAATAATAATTCAATAATTTATTAATTACCCTCAAAATTTTACAGGGAATGTCATGTCTATATATATATACGATAATATACATACTACTCTGTCAAGAAAGTACCGGGAATTTTCATTTAAAACAACATTTTTACATTTAATCGTCAAAATTTATTGGGTCGCCTTCAAAATAAGCTCCATTTGCTCCAATACATCTATGCCAACGGCACTTCCAATTATCGAAACATTTTTTATAGGCGCTTTCCGGGATGGACTTTAGCTCTCGCGCCGAATTTTGTTTTATGGCTTCAGTCGACTCAAAACGGGTGCCACGAAGGGGCAATTTTGGTTTTGGGAAGAGGAAAAAGTCGCAGGGAGCCAAATCCGGCGAATACGGTGGTTGCTGAAGCACGTTTGTTGAGTTTTTGGCGAGAAAGTCAGTCACAATCGTAGCTCGGTGAGAAGGCGCGTTATCGTCATGCAAAATCCATGAGTTGTTCGCCCACAAATTTGGCCGCTTCTTACGGATACGCTCACGCAAACGTTTCATAACGCCTAGGTAATACTCCTTGTTTACCGTCTGACCCTCTGGAACGAATTCGTAGTGCACCACGCCACGGATATCGAAGAAAACAATGAGCATCACCTTCATTTTCGAGCGGCTTTGGCGTGGTTTTTTCGGTTTCGGCTCATTTTTTGTCACCCATTCCGATGATTGCTGGCTTGTTTGCATATCGTACTCGTATATCCAGGTCTCATCACCCCTTATAATGCGTTCCATGAATGTAGAATCGGAATTACAGCGATCCAGCATGTTTGAAGCAACCTGTTCGCGATGACGTTTTTGAAGAAAATTCAGGTCTTTCGGAACGAGTCGTGGGGTCACCATTCTCATGCCCAAAATATCAATCAAAATCGTACGTGCGGACTCGTGGGATATCTTAATATCATGTGCTATCTCTCTCAAGCTGGTACGACGGTTTTCCTGCACCCTTTTCTTAATTTTATCGACGTTATCTTCGATCGAAGCCGTCGATGGGCGACCACTTAACGACCGACCTTGAAGGCTCTGCACCACTGATATGCACGAGTTTTCGATAGAGCATTATCACCAAAGGCCTTTTGCAACATTTTCAATGCATCGGCACACGAAAATTCATTTGCAACACAAAACTTTAAACAAATTCTTTGCTCAACGTAATCACCCATAGTAAAAATCGGCACGCACTCTGACATCGACTGACTTAATCAGCTGTTGCAAACACACTAGTTGACAGATCCCGCTCAATCTTGGCATAGTAATTAAGGACAGTGGTACCAACCTAGGAAAAAAAAATTTCACCTGCCTCATTGCCCCGCCAGATTTAAATCGATAATTCCCGGTACTTTCTTGACAGAATGTATATGTATAAATAAAAGCAATATATATGAATAAAATAATAGTTAATTAATAACAATAACCGATATTAGTTCAAATTTAAAATTTCTCAAAGTCAAAATATAAAAATTATTAGACATTAATATAGACACGATTATAAACAATTACAAAAATTAATTGACGACTAGAATTGGTACGTCATAAATTCATCCATTGAATAAAAACTACAATCAGCAAGAATCATCTTAACTTTCCGTTTGAATGCTGTACAATGCAGCGACTTCAGGTGCTGAGGAAGTTTATTATACATTTTCATACCATTGAATATAAGTGTGTTTTGTGTTCTCTTCAGTCTATGACGTGAAGCCATGAAATTATTTCTTGATCTTGTTTCATGATTGTGAACCGCTGAGTGTTTTTGGAAAGTGTTCTTATTCTTGTGTATATAGTAGTATTACCTCTTGGCCAAAATATAAATAGTTCTTAAAACTGTTCGTAATCTGAAGAAGAAAGTACTATTAATTCCTCATTTTCTTGCAAATAGATAATATATAATGAGTTATAAAAAATAGTTCTAGGGCTAATTAAAAACCTGAGAATTTAGGTTTAAAACGTAAATTTGGAATATGACGAGGTGATAATGAATTATTTAGATTAATTATAGGAAATGGACAATGTTATTGGAATTCACTCATTTTTTAGAACGGCTCATGTAAAAACGAGATAAGTTAGTTCCAGGTAGAAAGAAGTAAGCAAGATATATATTAATATTTGGCTTACATAATATTACCAGTGAAAATACTTGAAATGTTTAACCATTTATTTCAACAGAATAATATTTCTTTATTAGAGGCAAGAAAATTTTATAGTTGTAGATATCCGATGTATGTTTCCGAAATTGAAAATGGAATTAGTTTTTACTTCATATATGTAACAGGCACCCAATGAACTGGGACGAAGTAAAAACTCACCTTTGGATGTGCTCTTCGTGGAAATGCTACTTTTGGATCAATCTGAAAAAAAAAGTACATTACTAACAAGAACAGCAAATCATATTAAATTTTCAAGCAATTTTGGAAGTAATTAAGTGTGAGTGTAAGCTATGGCAATAGAAAATTCTTCAAATCGAGACAGTGTTACATCTGCATAAAAATTCTGAACTCAAACAAATTCAAACAAGGCAGACTAGGTTTTGTTGATCGCTGCGACATAATTATCAGATATGCGCACGTTTCGAACTTGTTGGTTCTCTTAAATGCAATTTAATGTCCATGTACAGATCTGTCAAGTACGAATATTCCCAATGCACAGGAAAATTAAGGTATCAATTGTACACTAGTGCACGCAAATATACATACACGAATAGCGAGCCAATTCGAGTAAAGAAATGTATTCCGATTTTTTCACGTTACAAACGTAGAAAAACTTTCCTCATGCTCAATTCAGATCTGAGTCGGTGGTTTTTTTATCATTTTTCCATCTAACCAGTTCATATAAACTTCTTCAATCGTTTCGTTATCCGAACTTAAATACTACTACTTGAATACAAGATGTGAAAATACTACTTGAATTCAAGCTGCTTTTTATTTTCGATATTTAATCTCAAGATTTCGCACGTGAAATTAATGAACCACATAAAATGGGGATTTATAACGAACCACAGTCAGATATGCATGAAACCGTTCTGGCACGACCTTAATACTTAATAAAAACGTATATTCTCAAAATATGATTCTTATCACTCTACAAGAATTCCGATAAAATCTTAAAGAAATGACCACCCAGACTCTCCAAGGAAACTATCTCCGTTTCTTTATCTCCGGGACGAACCAAACTCATCAACCCAGAAGGCCACTTATTCATCGCAAAACAGGTGAGGAATTTTTCAGACCGACATCATACCGATGTCCAACGCTAGCAAAAGTCGAAAATAAACCACGCTGTCCGCAGCGAAAAGCTCGAATCTCTATCTCTGGCACTTCGCTAATGAGGAAAACGGTCGGCTGCCCGAGGCCGTAGGCGGCGGGCAAACATGCATTATCGGCCCTCATCTGTACACTTGCTTATTTTCACTAATGACACCCATTTATTCGAGATTTAATTTCGGTAATTAAGTGGCACATGGGTGCCATTACATCGTTGAAATTAATAATGCCCCCCTGTCTGGCACATATTTCTAATTTAAATTGAATCGAAGTTATACCGGAATTAATTGGCAAAAGCGCCTGTGACACGATTTAATAGCTTAATTCCTCATCTGGAGATGTAATGCTCGAAGCCGGATTTTATTTCCAACTTTCGCGAATATGATTTAACTGTTTTCGGCCGGTTCTGATCTAATAGCTCCGTAATTTGTCGTTGGTTGACTTCTGAGAGCGAGGGCGAAAACTGGGTCGATCAGCCTGAAAAAATTGGCACTAATTCGAATGTCTGGCAACATGTGAATCGATGATCAATAAGGCTCTTTGATGTATTTATCGGTTCGCCGATTTCGCTCGAGAAAAATAGTCGTTGATTAATGTGCATCCGTTTCGTTTCATATTAATTGCGTAAATAACGAAAAACCGGAATTTCATAATAATAGAAGAAATATTTTCAGGAAATTATATTTCAGTTCAATTTATATCTCCTAACTCAGACAAGTTACACTGAAACTAAGCTGATTGCGTTAAGTTTTACCATCAGAACAAGCTCCACCCTCAAACTATGATTATGCTTCCTCGAAAAGAATGGACTTGTTCATTCTAGTCCATATCTAGACTTGCCAGTAAAAAGTTAGTATCGCCATTCATCTCGCCAGTGTACTACTCTGTCAAGAAAGTACCGAGAATTTTCAATTAAAACAACATTTTTACATTTAATCGTCAAAATTTATTGGGTCGCCTTCAATATAGGCTCCAGTTGCTCCAATACATCTATGCCAACGGCACTTCCAATCATCGAAACATTTTTTATAGGCGCTTTCCGGGATGGACTTTAGCTCTCGGGCCGAATTTTGTTTTATGGCTTCAATCGACTCAAAACGGGTGCCACGAAGGGGCAATTTTAGTTTTGGGAAGAGGAAAAACGTCGATAAAATTAAGGAGAGGGTGCTGGAAAACCGTCGTACCAGCTTGAGAGAGATTGCACATGATCTTAAGATATCCCACGAGTCCGCACGTACGATTTTGATTGATATTTTGGGCATGAGAAAGGTGGCCGCACGACTCGTACCGAAAGACCTGAATTTTCTTCAAAAACGTCATCGCGAACAGGTTGCTTCAGACATGCTGGATCGCTGTAATTCCGATTCTACATTCATGGAACGCATTATAACTGGTGATGAGACCTGGGTCTACGAGTACGACATGCAAACAAGCCAGCAATCATCGGAATGGGTGGCAAAAAATGAGCCGAAACCGAAAAAACCACGCTAAAGCCGCTCGAAAATGAAGGTGATGCTCATTGTTTTCTTCGATATCCGTGGCGTGGTGCACTACGAATTCATTTCAGAGGCTCAGACGGTAAACAAGGAGTATTACCTAGGCCTTATGAAACGTTTGCGTGAGCGTATCCGTAAGAAGCGGCCTAATTTGTGGGCGAACAACTCATGGATTTTGCATGACGATAACATGCCTTTTCACCGAGCTACGATTGTGACTGACTTTCTCGCCAAAAACTCAACAAACGTGCTTCAGCAACCACCGTATTCGCCGGATTTGGCTCCTTGCGACTTTTTCCTCTTCCCAAAACTAAAATTGCCCCTTCGTGGCACCCGTTTTGAGTCGATTGAAGCCATAAAACAAAATTCGGCGCGAGAGCTAAAGCCCATCCCGGAAAGCCCCTATAAAAAATGTTTCTATAATTGGAAGTACCGTTGGCATAGATGTGTTGGAGCAAATGGAGCCTATTTTGAAGGCGACACAATATATTTTGACGATTAAATGTAAAAATGTTGTTTTAATTGAAAATTCCCGGTACTTTCTTGACAGAGTAGTATACACACATCGTCAAAAGTCTATCAACTATCAACTTGTTGGATGTAACATGACAATTGTTTTTGTGTGGAATCTTCACTATCTTATCTCTTAAATGAAAACAATAAACGAGCAAAAAATGTTTCTTGTTCAAGAGAATACAGGTGTATTCGAAGTTAATCAGTTTTCAGGGAATAACTAGAGTTGTTACATGAAGAATATTCCGTGGAAAATGCCAGGACATCCAATTTCTCAGTTTGACTGGGCAAGAATAGTTGCCTTACGTCTAGAAGCTTTGAACGTTTGAATATTCCACGGACTTCAGTAAGGCGCATGGTGGCCCTTTTCCTGGAAACCGGCAGCGTTGCCCGGGAACCAGTGCCTGGTCAACCCAGAGTAACATCTGCAGGCAAGACCATTATATGGCAAATTTTACTCGAAGGAGTCGAACGGTATATGTAATAACCCTTCGAAGTCAGTTTTTGAGGACCTGTAGACGGTACCATAAGGAGAGGGTTGCATTCCTCAAATTTAAGGGCAAGAAGACCTTTAAAAGTGCCTCGGCTATCACTTGGACATAGAGCTACCCATCGGCAATGGGCAGAGCACCACCAAGACTTGCTTTTACCACAATGGCGCAACGTACTTTTGTCGGACGAGTCACGATTCGGTTTACATAGTGATAGTCGACGAGAAAGGGTTTGGATAGGTCCAGGTAGATTAGAGCGAGTCATTTTTGCCCCGGGAAGTTGTGCCCTTCCAAGGCGGATCAATAATGTGTTGGGGAATATGATGTATAATGTATATCGATCACCTATACCAGAAATAGTAAGGCGATACCTTCTTAAGTCATCAATATAAAGATCAAGATAATCATGATGAAATAGTTCGACTTCGAGACTAAGAATTCTTCAAAACATCTTCTCTTCAAGTATTTCCTTGGAACAGACGGTCGACTTCTTTTCTACGCACATCTTCTAATAACCATCACTAGACGACTAGAGACCGCGTTTCCGTTATCCGAGACCACGCAAAACAGAATCGCGATGCACTTATCGCCACCATGATTCCAAGCAACCGATAATAGCTGTCGTCGACCAGACCACGAAAGACTCTCGCAAGTCGACGTCCGTTTTATCGAGGCATATCATTAACCGTATCATGGCTGGAACGGACTACTTGCTCACCTAATTATCGGATTATATTGGCAGTTAACCAACTTCATATCTAATGAGGCGGAATGGGGAATGACGACAGAATGTATGTAATTTGACGAGTTTAACGTAAAAAAACACCATGTCTAGTAATAGGGAAGAGAAATTGGTCAATGCATTTTTAATGACCACGCCGAGGGTATGCATTTTATATGCTCTTTTTTATTTGAATCAGGGTCAACATGCGTGACCGCCGGTGTAATTTGTTTTACTGCGTGAAATTGATGTGAATTATGGTTGTTGATTGTATTAATTTTACCGGCAAATGCACAGGTGTGTTTTTTGAATTACATGTAAATTTTACAGTTTCGGGTTTCGGTTTTAAAAGCGGCGAATATCCTATTTCGCCGCGGCCTGGTGAAGTATTGATCTCGAATATAAAATTCTTTGGAACAATGCATGTTCCAAAGTAAACGTGACTTTAACAAAAGAGCACATTATAGTTGTAGATTTGTTCGCTCGTAATTCCTTTTATAATACATCAAAATCAGATAAATACTGCATATGTAAGACTTTATTTATTATTAAACAATCAACATCATGCATTAGCCCTCAACGTGGACTTGTGTATAAAGAAATACTTTTGCTCTGAACGTGAGCTACTGAACGAATGAAATAATGCAAAAATATTGGAACTAGGGGTCTAGTTTGAAGCTTTAAACATGCACTGACAGGCTTTTCACCGAAAATGCTATCAGATTTGTTTGAATTTAGATTATTATGAATTAATGTGAATCGACTTGAATATCTGGAAATGTGTGACAAATGTGCAAAAGACTATATAAATTGTTTATCGCGGTGAACTCTTGGTTTCAATATGCTGAAAGTAGGAAAGTACAACTCAAAAAAACTTGAGCAATGCTTGAAATATGTCATTTACAGTTCATGTCAACAAGGAATAATTTCATCTAGTCTCCCAATTGTCTTGCAAAGCGAAATATAATAATACAGACAGAATTCCACAAATGAAGTGACAGGTGAGAAATAGTGAAACCGGTGCTATCATTTGGTGTGTAGCTGTTGTTCAGTGAAAGTGTTTACAAACATTATTCTATACATGCTGGGACGTCACTCAGTACAAAACGATGTGTGTTGAGTCAAAGGAATGCTTAAGGCAGGAATGTGTGTACTTTATGTTGCTAATGCTTTCGAAACTTTCCAAAACGTAAATTTTCGCCTATGTAATCTGAAAGAATTGCGTGGTATATACCTTTTTGAATTATTCCGTGTAATCAATTAACGTCAATCAACTAGTATGCAAATTCTGGAATAAGCATACTTCATGGGACAGTAGAGATATACATTCTGTCAAGAAAGTACCGGGAATTATCGATTTAAATCTGGCGGGGCAATGAGGCAGGTAAAAATTTTTTTTCCTAGGTTGGTACCACTGTCCTTAATTACTATGCCAAGCTTGAGCGGGATCTGTCAACTAGTGTGTTTGCAACAGCTGATTAAGTCAGTCGATGTCAGAGTACGTGCCGATTTTTACTATGGGTGATTACGTTGAGCAAAGAATTTGTTTAGTTTTGTGTTGCAAATGAATTTTCGTGTGCCGATGCATTGAAAATGTTGCAAAAGGCCTTTGGTGATAATGCTCTATCGAAAACTCGTGCATATCAGTGGTACAGAGCCTTCAAGGACGGTCGTGAAGTGGTCGCCCATCGACGGCTTCCATCGAAGATAACGTCGATAAAATTAAGAAAAAGGTGCTGGAAAACCGTCGTACCAGCTTGAGAGAGATAGCACATGATCTTAAGATATCCCACGAGTCCGCACGTATGATTTTGATTGATATTTTGGGCATGAGAAAGGTGGCCGCACGACTCGTACCGAAAGACCTGAATTTTCTTCAAAAACGTCATCGCGAACAGGTTGCTTCAGACATGCTGGATCGCTGTAATTCCGATTCTACATTCATGGAACGCATTATAACTGGTGATGAGACCTGGGTCTATGAGTACGATATGCAAACAATATATAATATATTAGACTTTGATTAATTTATTTACACCCTAAATACATACATATATTACAAGTGTACAAGTTTGAGTAGTTCAAACAAAATTGAAGGAATCTTTTCGGTGAGTTTTGAACTTGAATTGCGGTAAAAACACTATATTACGCCAAAAAAATACTGACGCTGTCTCTTCACCAAGAGACTGTCCGATGCTCAGCGCGGATAAGTAGAATTCATTCCCATATTTCAATACGGCCTTCATCTGAAGGCGTTTCTGGGTTTGGTTTTTGAGGGTTCTTGGATTGGCAAATACCATACTTTGTTCAATTTCGAAGAAATCGAACAGAATTGAAACCCTGAATGTGGTAGCATAAGGAAGACATATTCCAGTCGATCAATCCTGACAACCACTTGAATATATAGATTATTCAATTAGAAGTACAAAGAAATACCGTTGCGACTGCATTTCAAAAAAGTAGTTCATTGGTAAAGATTTATGGTGTGCGGATTTTCATCGAAGGAAGCGATTCTAGTTTATAGATTACTAGGGATATGTCAACCGTGACAATAGCGCCATTAATCTAACTTGGAACCATAGCAAATGGGATAACATCTTATTTACCATGAAATCGCGGTTTGCTTGGTATCCAGATTCCAGAGGAATGCGCGTTTGGAGGTCACCGGATCCTAAAGAAGAAATTCGGAATATACAGGAAGTGCACAGCTACAAAGATCATCGTTGAAAGTGCAATGTTGCTTTGTCACAAAAGTGTTTTACTAAAATATTCATTGGTGGCCTGTGGATCTCCTATCCACACATTTAGTTCGACCAGAGAGTATTAAATGACTTCTTTTTCAAACAATTAAGCTAACTGTACACAATTCAAGAGTTGCATAAATACATAAAGCCTTTTGTAGTAAATTCTATCATGACTAAAATGCAATAAAAGGGAACCTGAAATATTTAGGGCTTTAAAGGTATTGAAACTATTTTCCTACAAAAATTTATTGATTCCACACAAAAAATTATATTGCTCTGAAAACGGAAGAACTAACTGGTTCGAACAATTTGAATGGCGTACACATTACCGATTGAGATTGATTTTCAGCTGACTATTAACAAAGTGCGCATATTTAGATGACACTACAAATAATTGAAGACAATTATGATCATTTAGTAGCTTCATGTCTGAAGGCTGATTTTCCAAAATCCAATCACCTAGAAAGAACAGAGACCGAGTCCAATATCAACCATTACCATCTTTGCACTCTGAGCGAATTCAACGATTTTTATTTCCTCGTCCGAGGATTAATAAATACCGCAATCGATCTGAGAGGAATCAAAAACTCAAGAAGAAAGCTGTTTTCGTGAGAAGACTGAAATTGAGAATAATTAGCAAATGGAGTTCTATATCTAGCGGCGGCAAAGATTTACTGCCTGGATCTCCCTAACGGGTGAAATTTGTTGAAAAACTTTGATGAATGAATCTGCTAATGGACAAGTCTTATTCAATCCACCAGGATGATTAACTATTGTTTTCAGCATTATGTCGGAGATTCGAGATTCACGAGGGAATTTCTCATTTTTCGTTCTTGCACAATGGAATGCTTTTGGAAAATATATTTCATTTATTTTGATGATTGGAAATCTGGTTTGATTTTTGAAATGAAGTAATGAAAAACTGAATGAGATAAGTATTTGGTCGATTTCTTTGTTATAGATTTCCTCAGTGATTACAGGTGACTTTTATTATCGAAATATTTTCAATAAGTTTCACAATTGCATCTAATAAACTGATGATATGCCTATAGAGGCAATGTGTTCTGCAAATTTGTAGACAATAGGAAATCTGATCAGTCCATATTCACAAATTCGGACCGCTATCTCAAGAATACTGAATCTTGAGTTGTTGTTATTATAAGCGTAAAATTTGACTCCAGATAATCTCTCAGAATGAAGTCTGATGCTGTCAAATCTCAAGATCATCATCTCTTGTAAAGTCTAGATCTATTGATTTATGTCTCTCGTGCATCTTTCATATGACAGGAGGATTCATTATTCTAAATTTCTTTGATGTCTCTAAAGTAATTGATTTTGAGCCATCCTTTGTATCTTCCTCCATTTATTCTTCCTTCAAAGATGTTGAGGAGAAATTGATTGTAACGGGTTATATTGCCTACGAGCTTAATGTTTCTCATAAGGATAGTGAACAACAAATTCCTTTTTTCTTTCATTTCTAACAATATACTTTCGTTAGTTCTTTTGCCTATCCATCTTATTGTAAGCATTCTTTGCCACATCCACATTTCAGTTGCTTCTAATATTTTCACTTCACATTAACTTCAGGTCCAGGTTTCGCTGCTATATGTAAGGACGCTTCATACAAAAATGTTTATAAAGGATTTTCTGACTCTTTTTTTAAAAGACCTGTTTGGCGAGAGCAATCCTTCGTTTAACATTTTGGGTGGATATGTTGGTATTGGTTATGTTTCCCAAGTAGCAAAATTCTTTTACTTGTTCAGTGATGGACCCTTTCAATTTTACTACATCTGTTTTGTTTTCATCAATCTTTTCAATTATTATGGTTTCTGTTTTTCCGATGTTTATTTTTAAATCGAATTTACCCAGCAAGTTATCTAATATTTCTAACAAACGGTTCATATAATTTTCTGATTCTGCTGGAATTACGATTTCATCAGCGAACATAATACAATACCTTAATATATTTTTACACAGTCAGTCTTGCCTTTCATTGTGTTAATGTTCAGTTCTATAAACAGGTTGAACAAATAGGGTGACAGAGGACAACCTTAGCGAACTCCATTGCTGATGTTTCTGTGGTAGTTCTTTCCATATAAATTAATGAGGTTTGGGTTTTGTATAAGTTTAAAATAAGTTATCTGTCTTCCCAGTGTGATCTCATTTCTTCAAGAGATTTAAAAGAAGCTTTCAATTAATTTTATCAAATATATATTTGTTATATTTACTTTTGAATACGTGATACTACGATTTCTACAGTAAATAATGGCGAACTCTGAAGATTCAGCAATCGATCATTAATAAGAAGTATGAGCTATGATAATAGAAAATTCTAGAAATCGAGACAGTGTAACATAGATCTGTATAACAATTCTATACTTAAACAATCTCGACAGGGTTTTGTTGCTTACAGAGGCAAATGGCAGACATGCGCACGTTTCAAGCTGATTGGTTTTCGTTAGTTCAATGTATGCTAGTGACTCGAAATCTGTACAGATCTATATTCGCTGTACTCAGAGACTCTAGGATGTTAGTAATACACTAGCGCCATCTAGAGTATGTAAAATACATACAAGACATACCTATGCGAGTTAATACAAGTAAAGGAATGTATTCTAGATATTTTCACGTTACTAACGCATAATAAACTTTCCTTATGCTCAAATCAGACCATGATTTGCCTTAATGCTTGTAATTAGCACATTCATATTAAAATAAATGAATTCGGCTGATCTGTAGCAGAAATCATTAATAAGAAGTATAAACTATGGTAATATTAGGAGTATAAATAAGTTTCCACCGTTTTATTGTAGATTGCGCGGCACGGAGTTTCGGTTAGCTTTCGCAGATGATAACCGGCTTAAAAAATAGTTTGGACATTCAAGAACAACATAACCTATTAATATCATTGATTTTATATTGGTAAAATATAATTTTCATAAGTTGATTTCGACGTAGAAGACAAAGATCGCAGTGGAAGGCCAAAAATTTACGAGGATGCAGAATTGGAGGAATTATTGGAGGAAGATTCATCTCAAACACAAAAAGAACTTGCTCTAACATTAGAAGTTACTCAGCAAGCAGTCTCACATCGTTTAGAATCATTTTGTGTTAAAAAACGGCGGAAACTTATTGTACTCCTAATAGAAAGTTTTAGAAATCGAGACAGTGTAACATACATCAGTATAACAATTCTATACTGAAAAAAACTCGACAAGGTTTTGTAGATCACAAGGGCAAATTGCAGACATGCGTACGTTTCAAATTGATTGCTTTTCGTCTGTGCAATATATGCTAGTGACTCAAAATATGTAAAGGATCTATGTTCGCTATACACAAAGACTCTACGATATTAATAATACACTAGCGCCATCTAGAGTATGCAAAATACATCAACCAATCAGTTTGAAACGTGCGCATGTCTGCAATTTGCCTCTGTGATCTACCAAACCTTGTCGAGTTCGTTTGAGTATAGAATTGTTATACAAATGTAGATTACACTGTCTCGATTTCTAGAACTTTCTATTACCTTAGCTCATACTTCTTTCAGCAATCAAAGTATAAAAGTTACAGAAACAATGACTCGTTCGAATATGGACCGACGATATCCAAGCGATGAACATAGAAATATATCCGGCCGATCCCATTCTTTCCCAACCATTATCTACATATACCACTCACGAAAAAAAAATGTCCGTCCCCGCTAAACCGG
Source organism: Megalocaria dilatata (assembly GCA_034642435.1). Lineage (NCBI taxonomy): Eukaryota > Metazoa > Arthropoda > Insecta > Coleoptera > Coccinellidae > Megalocaria > Megalocaria dilatata. The sequence continues at coordinate 1,491,533 of CM067857.1, forward strand.
CAATGAAGCCAGGCACTACATAATACACCTAGAGCAGTAGTTGTCGCCATAATTTAAAATCTTTTTCAGTTGTAGGACGAGAGCGGGCGCGTGTATTGTTCCGATAAATTTCCGAAGGCTCATGAATGAAATGTTATTTTAGCACAGTGAACTTGACGTTACATTGCGCGGGGAACTTAATTTATGGCGCGGCCAACTCGATTCGGATTAAAACGTACGGAGAGAGCGGATGGCTCTTTAACGTTGACGCTGCTGCAGCGCTGAATATCAATTTTTTTCGGACGCTTTAGTCGCTCGTCCTATTGATTCATGTCGGAGTGGAGCTACTATACTCTACTTCATCCAGTCGGGTGAATAGAATAATGATATTAGATGGAAATTTCTCGATGAAGAATGGGATGGAAAACTCAAAAAATCGGTAAACAGCAAATTAGAAATGAGAAAAGCCAAAAAACCTTTATAGAATGATCAATATTGAAATTAATACCTAAAAACTCCCTCTCCAATGCTGGTTGCTTCTGTTGATGCTGATTCAAAATGTTTGGAATTTGGAGCGTGGAAGCTAAACGTTTGGCAAGACGATATATGGGTGACCTAAAGGTACTAACAATAGTGACGCGACATTCACAAACTCCATATACCTCTTCGCTCTATGGTCAGTGCCTTCGGGTCACCTAGGTATCGTCTTGTCAAACATTCAGCTTCCGCAGACTCCTTCAGAGGAATCCCCATCCATGTGACCTTTCAAATTCAAGAATATGACACTTCCGAGGTCGTATCCCGCTTCACGAACATCCCACTCATGGAAAGCATCACAATTCCTAAAAGCATATATAAAATTCTCAACCTCATCAACCACTGTATGACCAGTACATCTTCTTTGCCAAGGCACCTTCTACAAACACCTCTTAGGTGCTGTCATAGTTTTTCCTATTTCTCCAGTTTAAGCAGACATATTCATTAAAGATCTTGAGACCACGGTCATTGAAACATTTTACCTGAAACCTGAGCGTTGAAAACGATGTGTTAGTCATATGGCGCATCATTTTCTCGACCATTTCAACAATCCGCCATCTGAAAATCAATTTCACGATAGAAGTTGAGACAAACAATTTCATTCCCATGCTAGACGGGATCAACTATTCGTCAAATTAATGAAACTTGAAACTATTTCACATCAGGTAGTAACGTTATCCCGTTCAACCTTGTTTTATAGTTTCAGCAACATCTAATAACACTGAAGATGCATTCCCAAATGTCTGGTTCTTTCAAATGTCACGAATGAAATTGTTCTGAGTTATTCAACATCATCTCGAACCAACTCCATTCGGTCTATCCAAATTCAGCAATATATCCGCTTGAAATCCATCAAAAAAAAGTATTTGGATCAACCCCGACGCGCAACGATTGCTGCTAGGAGGTCCTGCTCATGAATCTCCGGCACCTGCAGATGATGGTCAGTCCGGTCCAATAGCGGGCCGCGGGGTCGCCCATATATAAGCCCCAGATCGATCAACGGCAGACCTCTTGGAATTACCATTGTATACCCGGATGGCTAAATGTTCCAGACTCGGATTATTACGAGTGGATATCTCGGATGACGTCGTGGAGTTTCTGTGACATTTCCTGTTTTACGAGTGTATCCGCTCTCCTCTCTAATTCGAGTTTGTCGCAGTTTTGATTGTTCGAGATTTAAGTGAAAGGTCGAGCGAAAAGGGGTGTTTGGGAGAAGGTTAGGGCTGGAAGTTGCGTGTTCCTCACAAAATCGTAACATTTCATGAAAATCTCGATACAAGTTTGTATATTTGAATTATTTATATCTTCCACCATGTAACACGTTTTGGATATTCATTCAGTAAGTTATACAATTTAAATGTGAAATAACCTCTTCATTTTGAACGAAAAACTCTTACACCTAGGCAGATTTACCCTTAACCTCCTTGGAGTCCTTGGTCTTACCATTGATTCCTAGATATTCGAAAAATCAACCATTTCGGAGGAACGGTAACACGCTGTTCCTTAGAATCAGCTCACAAAAAGGCGAAAACTAACTTATTCGCCCACGTATTCCAACATTTCCAGAGAAATAATGAGACTTCTCCAGTTTTCGTTCCTCATAATGTAATAACAGCGATAAAAAAAGTCTCCTTCGATGCACTCCACCCTATTTCCATTTTCATTATCAAGGACTTCCAGCACAATGCTTCCCGAAATTAAAATAATAACAATGAAGTTTCCGAAGACGGACGACGAAACGAAATCAGTAAAACATTTTTTCCCTTTTCCAGTCGAGGAACGAAAAGAGCAAACTCGACGCCGGCCTCTTCCATGTTATTATCTGACGTAATAAGATTTTCATTTTTATCAGGCCGAATCTAGTAAGCAGCGCCTTAGTCGGTCCGTTTGTTTCTGATTCGAAAAATAACCGGCTTAAAATCGCCATTCCACCCCCGAATTTAATCAAATGTAAATTAATTACCGGCGTGTTCTACGGCAGGACTTTATGGACGTTGTAAAATTTGAACCCGAGCCTTTGATAATAAAGGTTTTATTAGTTGTACCAACCGTCTTAAAGCCTTATACGATTAATTAAGCCCACTCGAGTTGGTGCATCCTGTAATTGGAGTTTGTAGACGTGCCATATGAATAAACCGTCGAAGTAAGTGACTTCCTCGACAGACATTTCCGAGTAGGGGTAGGAAGGGTTGTTATATAATAAACTTGCGTGTGGAATTTAATCTGATTATATCCTTGCTCGAATCAAGGAAACTCAAACTTGAGGAAATATATAGGTCGTGGAGCTTTGTAGCGAAAAGCGAAAGATTGGAGGCGACTGTTAAACGTTTCAAATTTGATTATTCTATTTCGAATGGATTTTGAGATTCAATCTTTCTTTGAGTCGATGAAAACATATACATATAATGTACACTCTTACCCCCAAAAGTTGCATACTTGACGACTTCATTCGAGTACACTATACTTATAGTTATTGATATATGAATTCGTAGAAACAGAAATACATATATTTCTTCGATTGTTTCAGAATATTTTGGGTATTTAATTCAAAATCATGTTCAAATTAATTCTCTTGAATGTTTATAGAAAATCTGATAGAATAAAAATGATTTGTCGAAAAGATTATTCCCATTTTTAATAAATAGAATATTGATTTTTCAAAAATATCAATCTTTCCCATCTATATCATAACTTATCTCATATTTGAATGAACGAAATTCCAAAATTTCTACCTGATCTATCAACATAAAGTTTGAGAATTCTAAAGTCGATTTATAGATTTTTGTAAGTTGAGATTCATCTATTCTTTTTAATAATTTTTCAAAACTTCATCGAAAATTTGGGTAACGAAATAATTACTTCATAAAATATGTTTTCTATTCGTAAGTTCCAAATTTCATTTTGAAACAAATAATCATTATTTATCTGTAATGAGCACTATTCAATGTAACATTAGCTCCAGCATCGTTTTTAAAGTAAATATGGACCGATGATGCCTCCAGCGAGTAAAGCACACCATACAGTGCTGCAACCTGTAGAACTTCTTGAGGATTGTTTTCACTCCATATACGGCAATTTTGCACATTTACATAGCCGTTCAACCAGAAATGAGCTTCATCACTAAACACAATTTTACGATAAAAAAGTGGATCAACTTCGAGCTGTTCTAGGGCCCAATCAGCAAACAAACGACGCTTATTATGGTCAAGTGGCTTTAGTTCTTGAACCAGTTGGATTTTGTATGGGTGCAGACCAAGATCTTTACACAAAATTTTCCATGTGGTGGATGCACAGAGTCCAACTTGTTATGAACGTCGACGAATAGACAAATCTGGATCATCATTAACGCTATGACTTACAGCAGCGATATTTTCTTCTGTACGCACAGTTCTTTGTCTTGTTGTTGTTGTTATAAATAAGCTGCTCTGATGGACGATTATGTAAACCATAAATTTCACTATAAGATTGGCGAATAGAACAGTGATTTTGAAAATAAATTTCAACAATTTGTAAACGTTGTTGCGACGTGAGTCTTTCCATGATAATTTGTCAATACTTACTGAACAGAAATGTCAAAACAACATGGCTTCCATCTTATATCAAATCACAGTTTCGAAAGTTCTATCACTCCAAAAAAAAGCACCCGATATATTAAAGAAGGAAATTACGTTTCCTGAGAGAGTTTTGATGTAATTTTCTCCCTATTGAATAAATTCTGTAGTATTTTTATGAAATAATTCTAATTCTACATTCAAAATCATTTATTATATTGTATTTGCCTACTTCTTAGAAATTTTCAGAACTATACCAAACTGCATATATTTTCAAAATTTAAATATCAAAACACTTTTAATCTGTTAGTCTTCTACAATTTTAATTTAAAAAAAAAAATTATTCAAAAAACTTTTAGAATTAAATTAATGTCTACAATAAGCACCGCTTGTATTTAATAGACGTATATAATCAAAACTCATTATACAATGTCAAATTTTGATTATATACGTCTATTAACTATAAGCGGTGCTTATTGTAGACATTAATTTAATTCTAAAAGTTTTTTGAATAAAATTTTTTTTGAAATTGAAATTGTAGAAGACTAACAGATTAAATCTGTTTTGATATTCAAATTTTGTTATATTTCTTCTATCTAGTAAAAAGCCTTTTTCTATTTTATAGCATATATTTTCATTGATGTTGAAGAAAAGAAGAAGTATCAATCCTTAAGAGAAATTCATTTTGAATGAGTGAATAATTCTCACTGAGTTTAGACAGTTAATATTATTTAATGCTTAAAGAGGCACGATTTTTCACAAGCTGATAATTCAAATCTCGAAAAAGTATTTTGTGAACTGTATTATCGAAAAGTTTCAACTTAGAAATATGTCAAAATCAAAAACCGGTTGAATATGCTTCATTTTGAGGCACACGACCAGAAATTTGGGAAATTTTCTACAAAACTATGACTGGGGACAGAGGAAAAATTCGCTAGGAGAAGTGAAAATTTGAAGTAATATGTTTTGATGAAGAATTTTTAGGACGGTTCATACTTCAAAATTGGGGAAGCATCTAAGACATTTGAATGAATAATTAACGGCAGCAACTCCAAATGATTTGCTTTGTGAACTTTGAGACAAGAAAACAATGGTATTATTCAAATGTACCTTAATGAGAATCGAACGAGAAATATGTAGCTGACATGTTTGTTTGAGGGTGGCAAAATCAAAGCTCAGCGGGCAATTAGTAATGTTGCAATATCGTTAATTGCACGTTTTCTTCCCTAGAGGTAGGTAAACTTCAAGCGGAAGATTTGCTCCTACTCGACTGAATAGTTGATTATGCTCGAGCTCGATATCCATTTTTTTGTTTTTGAAAAATATTTTTTTCAAATTCTATTGGGGAAATTCTATAATCGTATTATTTGCAGTTTCTTATATGAAGCATTCGTGATTATACTGTGGAAAATCATGGTAAGATTACCTTTCGGCCTCTTCAAATTTTGAAAAACTGCTCTGAATGGATTCAAACCGATACAAAATTCGAAAGAAACACTCCCACAAGAGAGAATCTACCATACTATCCTCTCAACACCACTGCATAACTGATAATTTCTTCCTCCTTTCTTAATTTACCCCGAAAATTTCAAGTCCAGCTTTTTCGATTCGAAAGTTAGAATGTTTGCGGATAGACAGACCAATTTGGGAGAACCTTCGATTCGAAAACGATAGATATTGTGGCAAAACGATAGCATCCTTAGCACGAGAGCGTAAAAATTATATTGAGCTACACAAAGATATACCATCGTGAAAAAAATTAAAAAATCTCATAATTCAATATTCATTGATTTCCACTATATCGAAAAATTGGCTTTTATTTAATCACAATCGCATGACAAAAATTGAAAAGATACGAACTCAAATTTCTAAAAATTCTTCAATGAAGAACGAAGATTCCAGGTTCGTATAATGCAAATAATTTAATAAAAACACATCCAATCTCTACAGGCACGATGTTTCACTTCAAAATATTGTAAAATGATTTCAAAACAATCTGAAGAGATTTAAGACGGGGTTGTTGTCAAAGTTTTTTTATTGAAACTATTTTGACAGAGTTGTACCCGCTGATTACAGAAAACACTAATAATGTTAATCTTTAATTTTTCCTGTTATTCTTAAAGCTTAAAATCACTTGATTTTCATTCCTCAATTCCTTCTGAACTCTTTTCCATCAGAAGATCTTCTTTATTGGATATATTTAGATAATACTGGACACATATCCACTCATATCATAATATTTCAAAGTTTTATTGCGTTTCTGTTTTCCAAAAATCTAACCATTATCATAAATAATTTCAAGATTCAATATATTTCCAATATAGAATGAGGTGGAAATATAAAGCTGAAAAAGCTACGGTTTGGTGAAATATTCGTCGTTATTTGTTCATGATATAGTGGAAACTCGATTCCTCATTCTATTTAAATGCAATTAATTTTTTTAAGCAGGAATCAAAGGAAAATTTTAAAAAATTCATGTGTATTTGTGCTCTTATGTTTAGGGTATGAAATTTATTTTCCTGATTTTATAATAAGCCTTCTCGATTTGCATTGTACTCCGAGTTTCCTCAAAATCAGTTCAATCTGAAAAACGAATATTCAACGATTTTCCCACCGACTTATTCCCCACTCTGAATATCTGAATTTTAATTGAAATTAATTATGATTCCGCAATTCTGTTCGGCTCCTATCAATTTGTACTAATTGCAGAATAAGAACTCGGGGTCCCCCTATATATCTTAATCCAAAGTCTCAGGCAAAGGCCAGTGAGTACGCTTCATGAGAAATTGACTAGCAACAAAGCCGGTTAAATGAAATGTGCATTTACACCGCAATAATTTTCGTTTTAGATGGCGTTAACTTCAGTGCAGACAGTCGCCAGTGGCGCACGGGGTTTGCGGTTGGCGGCAGAGATCGAGCAAAAAACTTTACAATTTCACGCGATAGTTTATCATTCCATACTCGAACCCGACCAATTTTCCCATAAAAGTTTCTTAGTTTCTCGTTAAATGAACTTTTATTATCATCTAGCTGAAAACTGGTTTCAACATCCATGAAATTTACGTAATTTATGTTGTAATTGCGAAGAATTTAAAAATGGAATGTCGTTCTTCTCTATGAAGATTTCTTGCTAAAGAATAAGAAGTACGATAGTAGATTAATGAAACTCAGAACAAAATCAAATGATCAATGGAGGTTTTCCCGAAAAAAATTGAGGAAAGTCGAGTAGTAGTTAATACTCAGAGTGAAGTATTTGATCTGGAGATGCAGATCAAAAATAATAATGAGAAAAATACGAAATTCATTAATTTTCCTTGCTTCAATTGGCTATCTGGGGTGTCGTATATTTGTGTGTGGTAGATGGTGCTAGTGTATGATGAATACATTGATGTTCCTAAGCAGAGCGAATATAGTTAAGTGGAAATTTGTACTCGTTGCACATTATAGCGCATTGACAAGTGAAGCTAATAATATTCGAAACTTGAACATGTCTGCTGCTTATGTTAAAGCGACCAGAAAAACCTGTTCGGGCTTGTTTGAGTTTAGAACTGTTATACAGGTATACTACTCTGTCAAGAAAGTACCGGGAATTTTCAATTAAAACAACATTTTTACATTTAATCGTCAAAATTTATTGGGTCGCCTTCAAAATAGGCTCCATTTGCTCCAATACATCTATGCCAACGACACTTCCAATTATGGAAACATTTTTTATAGGCGCTTTCCGGGATGGACTTTACCTCTCGCGCCGAATTTTGTTTTATGGCTTCAATCGACTCAAAACGGGTGCCACGAAGGGGCAATTTTAGTTTTGGGAAGAGGAAAAAGTCGCAGGGAGCCAAATCCGGCGAATACGGTGGTTGCTGAAGCACGTTTGTTGAGTTTTTGGCGAGAAAGTCAGTCACAATCGTAGCTCGGTGAGAAGGCGCGTTATCGTCATGCAAAATCCATGAGTTGTTCGCCCACAAATTTGGCCGCTTCTTACGGATACGCTCACGCAAACGTTTCATAACGCCTAGGTAATACTCCTTGTTTACCGTCTGACCCTCTGGAACGAATTCGTAGTGCACCACGCCACGGATATCGAAGAAAACAATGAGCATCACCTTCATTTTCGAGCGGCTTTGGCGTGGTTTTTTTCGGTTTCGGCTCATTTTTTGCCACCCATTCCGATGATTGCTGGCTTGTTTGCATATCGTACTCGTAGATCCAGGTCTCATCACCAGTTATAATGCGTTCCATGAATTTAGAATCGGAATTACGTCGATCCAGCATGTCTGAAGCAACCTGTTCGCGATGACGTTTTTGAAGAAAATTCAGGTCTTTCGGTACGAGTCGTGCGGCCACCTTTCTCATGCCCAAAATATCAAGCAAAATCGTACGTGCGGACTCGTGGGATATCTTAAGATCATGTGCTATCTCTCTCAAGCTGGTACAACGGTTTTCCAGCACCCTTTCCTTAATTTTATCGACGTTATCTTTGATCGAAGCCGTCGATGGGCGACCACTTTACGACCGTCCTTGAAGGCTCTGTACCACTGATATGCACGAGTTTTCGATAGAGCATTATCACCAAAGGCCTTTTGCAACATTTTCAATGCATCGGCACACGAAAATTCACTTGCAACACAAAACTTTAAACAAATTCTTTGCTCGACGTAATCACCCATAGTAAAAATCGGCACGCACTCTGACATCGACTGACTTAATCAGCTGTTGCAAACACACTAGTTGACAGATCCCGCTCAAGCTTGGCATAGTAATTAAGGACAGTGGTACCAACCTAGGAAAAAAATTTTTTACCTGCCTCATTGCTCCGCCAGATTTAAATCGATAATTCCCGGTACTTTCTTGACAGAATGTATGTTACACTGTCCTGATTCAAAGAACTTGCTGTTACTATAGCTCATACTCCTTACTGACCATATTTGGTGTATAATAAATTTTTTCTCAAAGATTTTCATGGATTTTAGGAAGGTTTCGGTTTTTCTAGTACTTCGAGAAATGAAACATAGCACAGGTCGTCTGCTCGTTGAATAGTTTAACTCAGGAATGATTTTCATAAAACCAGAATGACTAGTTCGTTTCCTTTCGCTTCCAGTTGTGGAAATTGAAGATAATCTTATTCTTGGAAATCATTAGTTATTTCGAAAAAAAAATTCGCAGAGTTAGAGTTTTATTTTCAATGCTTTAATGATGCCTGATGTTTTTTGATCCTTTTTGTGAAGGTTTCCCCGGCTTGTTCTACATATATACTACATGATAACTTATTTTATGAACTCATGAAATATCGAGCCGATTATTTTTGTCTTAAGCCTAACAAAATATGATTATTAAAGAGTATGGGCTATGGTAACAGAAAGTTCTTTGAATCAGGACATTAAGACCTGCATAAGTTTCGAAGCTTATTGGCTTCAATAATCAGTGCACGGTAATGTACAACGAATAGAAGTCAGCCACCCACCTATATTCGTCCTACATAGGGACACTGAAGTTTTCATTGAAAACTAAAACTTTAGTGTTCCTAGGCAGGGCTAATATGGGTGCGCGTCTAATTTGTGTTCGTTGGACATTACAGCAACCGGATCACCGTTTAAAATATGTAAGGTGTTAAACCATAAATTGATTTCAATGCTCACTTTACAAGCATTCCAGATATCTGAACGAAATTTTCATGGTAATTGAAGACATAGATAGGAAACATCTACTCAATTATTAATGTCTATTAGAGGTCGAGCTCACCAGGTTAATGTTTCCATATATTCTTTTAAAAATATAATTATGAATTCAGATAATTGTTCCGAATTTCTTCAATGGAAAAAACATCAGAGAAAAACATGTGGCGGAAAAAAATCTGTTTAGTAAAAATCATGAAAATACGTACCTTTTTACCATCTAGTTCGTGCGTGCCCTGGGCTAAAACCTTATCTACGCTAGCTGGATCGGTGAAGGTGATGAATCCGAAGCCCCTACAAAACAATATAGAAAGAATTACATCACTAGAGAAAGTGGGACAAAACTTCGGGAACTCTAATTATCTACGTAGGACACTACGCGTTGGGATCACTACGGTTGGTGGTTTGGTGATGGTGACTGGTGATGTGGTATATACAGCACGACACCAAGCGCAAATAACAGTGCCGCTTAGGGGCGCAGGGGGCCAGAAACAAAAATAAAATCACAAAAAACAAAATTTTATAGAAGAAGAAATAGAACAAAACGTGTAAAATATTCATTGTCCTGAAAATTAGCAACTAAAACTAGGAAAGAACACAAAAACCATAATACTTATGATAACTAAAAAATTCTTGCACTGCAGGCCTTATTTCGTTAAATCTTCTAGCCCCCCTGCTCCCCTCACATGTCGGCAGTGGAAACGTACCTGGGGGTGGAGACTTTGACGTCGATTTCCACAGGGTAGCCGCCTGGACCGCTGATATTGCTGAAAGAGAATCACTCACTTCAAACCCCCTCTCTTTTATCAGTATCGTGCATGTTCTACCTCTAGAAAGCTCACTAGTCTACGTAAATATCGCGGGTAATATAGATTGGTGGGGTTTGAAGAATATAAACCAATGATAATCACGTATAATACAAGTATTTTCCTTAACAGGTGAAGGAAATCATCATATCTCAAAAATTCATTCATATGTTTGAAATAAGATAACTAAGATTAATACAAAGTGAGAAATTATGCAGTAAAAATTAATGAGGCCTTGCTGTTTTCACAAAGAATAACTCTAAGTATGTTAAGCTTCATAAGTAATATTATAAGTATTAGGAATTAAGGGAATAACCACTCTTTGACTTCAAGATCTATTGTGTCCCGTTTCTTTGAACTGATTGAGGTGTATAGGGAGTTACAGCTATCCATCCAGCATTACTAAACTTTATTAGCTAAAATGGTTTTAATGAGCTCATTTCTCTATATGTTATGATTAAATCGCCCAAGCACTCCATAAGTAGGCTACAAATTACAAAGCATTCTGTCAGAAGACCCTCAAGACTCCATAGCGAATCAGCATTCATCATTTTCACCTACAACTTATATCTCTTTCTGTGCAGACATTATCTTGTAAGGAAGCCAATGCCAAGTTAGAGCATGTTTTAACTGAAATCAAGATATTTCGCAATACTGATTTTCTTCTAAAGAAGCTCCTCGGTCCTAGCGATATGAGTAAGAGGCATTTTATGGGTTCACATTGTCCTCCCTGATTCTCCATAATCGAGAGTTTCTTGAAAATTTTATTGAATATGAAGCACATTTCATATTTCAGTACAGTTGACTCAATGGTCGTGAGTATTACATTAAAGAATGACGGTAAATGTCCTGATGGAATACATTATTATGATAAATGGAAGTGGTTGTTTGGTTTAGTGAAGCTTCTTAATGCTCCAGCTAATCCAGATAAATAATCTGCTTCGCTAAGCTGATGATTGTAGAGGTCTTGCCTCTAATGTGTCCAGGTATCACAGTCATTCCTTTCCGTAGAGAAGATATAACTTGTTTCAGAGCTCTATATCAATCCAGTTACATTCACCGATTGACGTGGTCTATAGAGGCAGAAAATTTTATATAGGCGATAGATCACTCCATAATAATTAATGATAAACCTATCTCTTCTGAAGGAAAAATGATTTTTACTGTCCAACTTTGTTGGAGTTTTATCAAAGGTTCATCAGATGAGAGCCTTGATCTTTGCATCAATTCCTTTCCTCAGAAAAGAATGTGACAGGAAATAGAAGAAAATTCATGCAATTCACTATTGCATTGATTTATTTTTTACACTGTTTCTCTCAATAGCCTTGTCAACTAGTATTCAAGTCACAGTTTTTTTACCAGTAATATGAGTAGTCTTTTATAACGGTAATCAATCAAAGACAGAGTCAACATACTCCAAATGTCTCTATTTGTCTGCCTGAGGCAGCACAAATTCCTATTCTTTCTTACTACCTAGATGGATAGCGTATCTTACCATCACTAGAGTTCCAGTTTAGTATGTCCCCTAAAAGATATGGAGTCACTATGCTTATGTTTAATAACTTCTTCGCCTCAATTTTCTGTGACATCTGTTTGGGTCCAGAGTGTTAAATCAAAAGCAGAGCACCAACACCTAAGGCAGTTGGACATAATTCAGTTGTGTGGTCTTTCACCTGTCTCTAGATTTCTCGTTAACCTCCCCAATTTCTTTCTGTATGTTATCTGATCCACGTAACTGAAATCTTCTACTCATTAATCAAAATATTAAAACGAAATCACAGTACTTGTTTCTTTAAATTTCTTGAAAAATTTTTAATGTATAAATTTCCAATAAAAATTCTAAAATAATTAAAACGACTATCATTTGGTTCATATTCTGCAAGCTCTTATAACATAATAATAACCTTCCTTTCATTTCACTATTGTTAAAATGATTAAATGAGGTGGATATTATGTTATTCATATTGAGGAAGGATTTGTGTAGGAGTAGAGAGATGGGTTGAAAATGATATGAGGGAAAAGCTTCACTGTGTTTCGTGGAAACATCAAATGTTTTGAATTGAGAATTGTCGAGCAGCAGTGATTTCACCTTCAACATTCAAAAGAATACCGCACGTATAAATGTATTCAGTTTAAAATAAATATCACATAGTTATACAAATAAAATAAGAAGGAACGGTTCTTTACTTGATAGAAGGATTATTACAAAATTTGAATATCAAAACAGATTTAATCTGTTGTCTTCTACAATTTTAATTTCAAAAAATTTTTTTGAAGAAACTTTGAGAATTAAATTAATGTCTTTATAAGCACTGCTCATATTTAATAGACGTATAAAATCAAAATTCATCATACAATATCGAATTGAATCAAGAAAAACCAACGATTATAAATTGTCACTTGAAATTAAAATATAAATAAGCAAACATTTTTTGTTTCGTTCCAGGCATGCGTACTGAACTCTTCAGACAAACGTACGAAGCTCTGTTGAATGCTTTTAACTAAGACCAAGTGCCTTATAAGCTTTGTATGATTTTTTGTGAACATGGAACATAGAGTACCTTGGATATAAATGTACCTATTTGCATGTTTTTGAAGATCATATATCTGAAGATTGCACTCGGTAAGTCTATACATTGTTTAATTGATTTTATTATTTTTTATATGTAAAGTTGAACTGATCTTATCGTGATTTTAATTATTTCTTGAGGATGTGCTACATGTTTTGAGATTTTTTGAAGTAATTTATTTAAATATATTGAATATTTCAAATTTTGAGAAGTTCTTGAAATTATGTTTTATAATTTTGAGAAAGAGTTATTTTTCATTAATATAGGATCAGAAAACAAAACATTTTGTAACAAACAGGGCTTCGTTCGTTTGTCTGAAGAGTTCAGTACGCATGCCTGGAACGAAACAATAAATGTTTGCTTATTTATATTTTAATTTCAATTGACAATTTATATTAGTTGGTTTTTCTTAATTCCATTTGATATTGTATGATGAATTTTAATTTTATACGTCTATTAAATATGAGCAGTGCTTATAAAGACATTAATTTAATTCTTAAAGTTTCTTCAAAAAAATTTTTTGAAATTAAAATTGTAGAAGACAACAGATTGAATCTGTTTTGATATTCAAATTTAGTTATACAAAGTAACGAAATACCAATAATCGATTCGATGAAAAAAAAATTAAATTGATTAAATGAAATAAAAAAGACAATATGTAAGCTTGAAGAAGCCATGATTAACCAAAATTTAAATATAATTGTTAAACTTATTTAGGGAATACTGAATTGTTTCAGCCGTTACTATTTGGTAGTTGATCATAATTAGAACAAATTGTAGAAATTACTATGTTTTACTGCCAAAAAAGATATATTACACATTTTCTTGTGACTCGCGTTTCGGAAAATGAACTATCCCATCATCAGACAACTGAAGACCTAACAGTAGTGTAATATATCTTTTTTGGTAGTAAAACATAGTAATTTCTACAATTTGTTTTAATTATTTAGGGAAGATCAGTATACAATTAAAAACACATTATGCAATGATACATAAAGGAGAAGAATGGAGCCTTTTTACCATTTTCAACAGCTTTTCGGTTTTTCCATGAGGATAGTTTGGAGATCGAAAAAAATTAACGTTTATTTGAATTCTGGATGACAGAGTGTTTTTATCCATCAAGTATACCTTCATCAATAAGTAATTTACAGATTTTAAATTTTCAGGAGAAATGGAGTGTTGAACGAACACGAAAAATTTTCCAACTTGACGTCAATGTTTTCTATCATATTTCTTCAATATAACCTTTTGAAATCTGGACAAGAAACCAGATTACTTCAACGGAAGCATTTAGAATTAACCCGGAGCAGGAGGAAGAAATAGTTAAATAAAAATAGGTGAACCAAATGTTCGTTTTCAGATGCACATAAACAATCCGGAAATTGATATCCGAGCCCGTAACGAATTCACCGAAAAACACGTTACGGCCCCGCGTATTCCAATAACAATATGCCACAGCATCCCCGGAAAATGATGTATGGGAAGTGATTATTGTAACATCATTCTCCGGAATGAAAATACGGACGACGCGCCATAAAGGAATTCTAAAGAAAGGAACCAAAGTCACATAAATAACGAAATTTGAATATCAAAACAAATTGAAATATGTTTATCTTCTACAATTTTAATTTCCAAAAGAATTTTTTATTCAAAAACTTTTAGAATTAAATTAATGTCTAAAACAAGCACCGCTTACATTTAATAGACGTATATAATCAAAACTCAATATACAATGTCAAATGAAATAAATAACCCAGCAGATATACGAAAGTAATTAAAATTAATAAATAAATATTCAAACGAGACAAAATTTTGTTTCTGGTTTTATCTTAAGAAATACTACTTGCCTTATAAAAACATGAACACACTTGAAGGACTTCCCAAAGAATATAATTTATTTGAAATATTTAATACATTTAAATATTCGAATAAATTATTTCAAAAAACTCTAAAAAATGTGCACTATATTTTCAAAAAACAAATATAATTCTAGATAATCCCTTCATCAGCCGTTTTTAATAATCCAAATATCAAAATCAAAAACATAACCTACATCACTCACGTGTTAAAAGACTTAAGCTTCGAACTACAGATCAACTATATATTCAAGATTGATCTATGTTCTAACAAAATCAAAGAACAAAGTGAGTTATTTTAAGGTTTACCTAAATCGATTGACACCGTATAAAGAGATTTATTGAAGCCAAAATATAATTATATATTATATATAAAATAAAATAGAAAGGCTTTTTACTTGATAGAAGAAATA
Organism: Megalocaria dilatata; assembly: GCA_034642435.1. Taxonomy (NCBI): domain Eukaryota; kingdom Metazoa; phylum Arthropoda; class Insecta; order Coleoptera; family Coccinellidae; genus Megalocaria; species Megalocaria dilatata. The sequence goes on from CM067857.1 coordinate 1,506,920, forward strand.
TAACAAAATTTGAATATCAAAACAAATTGAAATATGTTTATCTTCTACAATTTTAATTTCCAAAAGAATTTTTTATTCAAAAACTTTTAGAATTAAATTAATGTCTAAAACAAGCACCGCTTACATTTAATAGACGTATATAATCAAAACTCAATATACAATGTCAAATGAAATAAATAACCCAGCAGATATACGAAAGTAATTAAAATTAATAAATAAATATTCAAACGAGACAAAATTTTGTTTCTGGTTTTATCTTAAGAAATACTACTTGCCTTATAAAAACATGAACACACTTGAAGGACTTCCCAAAGAATATAATTTATTTGAAATATTTAATACATTTAAATATTCGAATAAATTATTTCAAAAAACTCTAAAAAATGTGCACTATATTTTCAAAAAACAAATATAATTCTAGATAATCCCTTCATCAGCCGTTTTTAATAATCCAAATATCAAAATCAAAAACATAACCTACATCACTCACGTGTTAAAAGACTTAAGCTTCGAACTACAGATCAACTATATGTTGTCAATCGATTTAGGTAAACCTTAAAATAACTCACTTTGTTCTTTGATTTTGTTAGAACATAGATCAATCTTGAATATATAGTTGATCTGTAGTTCGAAGCTTAAGTCTTTTAACACGTGAGTGATGTAGGTTATGTTTTTGATTTTGATATTTGGATTATTAAAAACGGCTGATGAAGGGATTATCTAGAATTATATTTGTTTTTTGAAAATATAGTGCACATTTTTTAGAGTTTTTTGAAATAATTTATTCGAATATTTAAATGTATTAAATATTTCAAATAAATTATATTCTTTGGGAAGTCCTTCAAGTGTGTTCATGTTTTTATAAGGCAAGTAGTATTTCTTAAGATAAAACCAGAAACAAAATTTTGTCTCGTTTGAATATTTATTTATTAATTTTAATTACTTTCGTATATCTGCTGGGTTATTTATTTCATTTGACATTGTATATTGAGTTTTGATTATATACGTCTATTAAATGTAAGCGGTGCTTGTTTTAGACATTAATTTAATTCTAAAAGTTTTTGAATAAAAAATTCTTTTGGAAATTAAAATTGTAGAAGATAAACATATTTCAATTTGTTTTGATATTCAAATTTTGTTATATTTCTTCTATCAAGTAAAAAGCCTTTCTATTTTATTTTATATATAATATATAATTATATTTTGGCTTCAATAAATCACTTTATACGGTGTCAATCGATTTAGGTAAACCTTAAAATAACTCACTTTGTTCTTTGATTTTGTTAGAACATAGATCAATCTTGAATATATAGTTGATCTGTAGTTCGAAGCTTAAGTCTTTTAACACGTGAGTGATGTAGGTTATGTTTTTGATTTTGATATTTGGATTATTAAAAACGGCTGATGAAGGGATTATCTAGAATTATATTTGTTTTTTGAAAATATAGTGCACATTTTTTAGAGTTTTTTGAAATAATTTATTCGAATATTTAAATGTATTAAATATTTCAAATAAATTATATTCTTTGGGAAGTCCTTCAAGTGTGTTCATGTTTTTATAAGGCAAGTAGTATTTCTTAAGATAAAACCAGAAACAAAATTTTGTCTCGTTTGAATATTTATTTATTAATTTTAATTACTTTCGTATATCTGCTGGGTTATTTATTTCATTTGACATTGTATATTGAGTTTTGATTATATACGTCTATTAAATGTAAGCGGTGCTTGTTTTAGACATTAATTTAATTCTAAAAGTTTTTGAATAAAAAATTCTTTTGGAAATTAAAATTGTAGAAGATAAACATATTTCAATTTGTTTTGATATTCAAATTTTGTTATATTTCTTCTATCAAGTAAAAAGCCTTTCTATTTTATTTTATATATAATATATAATTATATTTTGGCTTCAATAAATCTCTTTATACGGTGTCAATCGATTTAGGTAAACCTTAAAATAACTCACTTTGTTCTTTGATTTTGTTAGAACATAGATCAATCTTGAATATATAGTTGATCTGTAGTTCGAAGCTTAAGTCTTTTAACACGTGAGTGATGTAGGTTATGTTTTTGATTTTGATATTTGGATTATTAAAAACGGCTGATGAAGGGATTATCTAGAATTATATTTGTTTTTTGAAAATATAGTGCACATTTTTTAGAGTTTTTTGAAATAATTTATTCGAATATTTAAATGTATTAAATATTTCAAATAAATTATATTCTTTGGGAAGTCCTTCAAGTGTGTTCATGTTTTTATAAGGCAAGTAGTATTTCTTAAGATAAAACCAGAAACAAAATTTTGTCTCGTTTGAATATTTATTTATTAATTTTAATTACTTTCGTATATCTGCTGGGTTATTTATTTCATTTGACATTGTATATTGAGTTTTGATTATATACGTCTATTAAATGTAAGCGGTGCTTGTTTTAGACATTAATTTAATTCTAAAAGTTTTTGAATAAAAAATTCTTTTGGAAATTAAAATTGTAGAAGATAAACATATTTCAATTTGTTTTGATATTCAAATTTTGTTATATTTCTTCTATCAAGTAAAAAGCCTTTCTATTTTATTACATAAATAACGCTTCACGACAATATTAAATTCCCATTATACACATTGCCTTATTAAGTAGACTCGTAGCGAATTTTCTACCTATTTGGCTCTCACAATGGCAGGAAATATAATGCGGGCTCTCTTGTAGTCTGATGTTCCAATTTCGCCGAACAACTTCGTTAAAACGTTATTTTCTCAGGGGTATACGTTCTCGAAAGTCCTTATCGTTCAATGCTGATGTTGATACTATTGTTCTGCTAGGATTCGACAATTTGAATATCTTGATATTATTTTCTATTATATCAGGTAGCAAAAAAGTTTCGTGCATTTTTTGTGCAGAAAATGTTTTTAATATAATTGGTTTGTTATGTGTCATCCATTTCGATATGAACACTTTTTTTGTCGTCAGTCGTTTGAGTGCCCATAAAAATTGCAAATTATTTCATTGAATCAATCTTTACTTGATGAAAATCTATATTAAATAAGGTTAATCTGATTTCCACAAATCTTCTCATTATTTTTATGATACAACGATCTTTTCCCTGACACTGTAGTTTTGAAACATCATTTTATCAGAAATACCTCTATATGACATTTATGTTTTAACAACAATTTCCAGCATATGTCCACCACGACTAGCTCTGGGGAACCGCATTATTATTTCATCAATAATACGAGTTGTGGTGGCTTCCAAAGCGTATATTGTTTCTGGTTTATCAGCATAAACCAATGACTTGACATAACCCCAAACAAAATGATCCAGTGGAGTTATGTCGCATGATCTTGGAGGCCAATTAATCGGACCGTTTCTCGAAATAATGTTATCGCCGAATCTTTCTTTCAATAAATCAATTGTTACGGTAGCAGCATCAGATGTAGCACCATCTTGTTGGAACCAAAATATTTCTGGGTCGATACCATTCAAATTTTGAAACAAAAAAACATTGATCATCGATCTGTGAGGAGCACCTGTAATATTAGCTACAGCATCGTTTTTAATGAAATATGGACCGATGATGCCTCCAGCGTGTAAAGCATACCATACAGTGCATTTTTGAGTATGCAATGGATTCTGCAGAAATTATTGAGGATTGTTTTCACGCCGATACTATATTCAAAGCCATTTCACTATTTTTATTCATTAAAAATTTATCTGTCAATGTAAGATCGTAGTCGTTATTAATTTTTATTTATTTAATGATGTTGAGCTCTAGAAAATCGTATCTAAGAGCTCAACATCATCAAACAAATGGCTATTAATAATGACTATGATCCTACATTGATAGATAAGTTGTTGATGATTAAAAATAATAAAATAGCTTTTAATATGGTATATCCGAATCCAAAAGAGAATTTTGAATACATTTCCTTGAAATATACTAAAGGTATTTCATATAAAATTGCTACAAACCTCAAAAATAAATAAGATTCAGGAAAATCATTCAAAACTTATTCGAACCTCTGTAAATTTATTAAAATAATAAATTTATTACACATAAAGATGATAAATCGGGAGTTTATAAGTTAACCTGCGGTGAATCTAATGGAAGATTAAAATATATAGTAAAGAGACTGCATTCTTCCCTCTTTGATCAGCATCATTACATATTGGCAAGGAAAAGTGTAAGGAGAATATATGAAAGAAATATTCATATACTTTTCATACTTTTTTTCGAAATACCCGATTTATCTACAAGACATTATGCATGAACTGTCGTGTCTTTATAACATATTTAAATGCTCAAAATTCAACAAAATCGCATTGTACCTTTATGAAAAATTTGAGAAATAATGGAAGTAAAAATTTACCCTCAATTCAAGATTGTAAAGATTATTCCGAATTTTCAATTCACTAACCATCTTTTTCGAGCAAAACTCACAGAGTTAGTGTTCTACTTTGCCTTCAGATAGTAACACGCCTTGAGTTTTCAACCCAAAATCAAGCACCATCCCCAAAATAGATCTTCTCATGTCCCACTTCCCTGCTCACGATAATATTAGGGAGAGAGATGCTCTCTATTATATTTTCAGGGCGCTAAGGTTAACCCCGCGTTTAAGACATACGCAGTGCTCAGTAATCCACCAGATTAAAATAATTAACGTTAAACATCCCCTAGTATAAAATTCCGCGCCGTAACTCTCGCCTAATTCGATTAAAATGGAAGGTTTGGAAGTTCCGCGTGAACTTTACCTCCGTAGATGTCGTCCGGTTTTATCCTGACAATTTGCAGAAGGCTCCACCAGGTGGAGATAAACATTTTTAATGGTTTCTCGATAGAACGGAAAATTGGTTTATTCGTGAAATATAATCGTTTACATAATTGATGTTGGGTTTGTACAACTGAGCGGCACTTTGGTAATTCGATTTCACATTATCCAGTCTTATTTACTCCCGAACTCGGACTTTTCGAACAGTTGGCTTTCCTACTATTTGTCCTTTCACTCAATTTTGTTCTTTTCCGGGCCTCATGTTTCTACCAGACATTCTTCCTCAGCTCTTTTATTCCATATCATTTTTATTGTACTATTTTGATTTGTACCAATTGTTATCATCTAAAGCCCTACCTATCTCTTCCAAATGTTGCTGAACCATTTCATTATATCGTCTCAAAAAATGTTTGGCTATTGGTTAAATTTCTATTTTACTTTGTGTTGAATAAATCGGAATCTATATTGAAATTTATCTTTTTTGAGCGCTGGACTTCTTTGCTAGAAATAATGGGATTAACCTCAAATTTCTCGATAAAAAGAAATATGTAATATTTGAAAGCCAGAAAACGTCTAAACAAAATTAGCGTTTGTTAAGGCACAAACTGCTACCACGTAATCATGTAATCTCATGCGCAAAGTGTTTGCGCATGTGCATTATATAGTACTTCAATATTGTTGTCTGATGCATAATCTTTTAACTGTGGTTGTTTCCAAATTAACTTGAGTTTCTCTATGAAAGAAGAATAACCACAGAAACCATAGACGATATTTCATGTTCTTGATGTACCAAGTCAAATACTATTCATACTATTCATTCACAATTCACCACTCAATACACAATTCAGTATTCAGTATTCCAAAACGGTTCCACTACACCGGAGGCTCCCAGAAACTATGGGACATAGCACACACAGAAGAAGTAAGTTAATTTTGTATACATTATCATTTTATGATACATATTTTATACTTCAACATATTTTATACTTCAATATATTTTTTATACTTGTAGTATTCTTTCAATACCTGAAACCAGGTTCAAATATTTTAATACCATACAGTCCACTTAACTCTTATCCAGTTTTACTCTATATTATTAGTTAAATCTAATAATAATTCCAACACCAAGTCTACACACAGACTACTTATATTGAGTATATTTTAGGGATTCAAATCCTACGTTGATTCCAGTATACACAGATTATTTTGATATACTGGCAATATTTCTAACCAGCTACAAATCTTAGGCAATTTCGATCACACAGAAATTCCAGTTGCAATAAACTCACTGCATATTTACAGCCCTTATAGGTATTTTTTCAGTTTGGATTCGAATTGATATATGTGGTCAATTTTGATATCACAATAGAGTCACCCTAATAGAAATCAACATATATGTTTTAAAAAAATTTGAATATCAAAACAAATTAAAATATGTTTATCTTCTACAATTTTAATTTCAAAAAATTCTTATTCAAAAAAACTTTTAGAATTAAATTAATGTCTAAAACAAGCACCGCTTACATTTGATAGACGTATATAATCAAAACTCAATATATAATGTCAAATGGAATAAATAACCCAACAGATATACGAAAGTAATTAAAATTAATAAATAAATATTTAAAGGAGACAAAATTTTGTTTCTGGTCTTACCTTTAAGAACACCAATTGCCTTTTAAAAACATGAACACACCTAAAGGACTTCTCAAAGAATATAATTTATTTGAAATATTTAATATATTTAAATATTCGAATAAGTAATTCAAAAATCTCTCAAAGCATGCACTATATCTTCTAAAAACAAATATAGTTCTAAGCAATTTCGTCTTTAGTCCTGAAATATATTCAAAATATCAAAATCAAAAAACTAACCTATATCAAACAACGTACCACGTGTAAATGAATAATGTTTCGAGACATAGATCATCTTTATAAAGATGATTGCTTAGAACTATATTTGTTTTTAGAAGATATAGTGCATGCTTTCAGAGATTTCTGAATTTACTTATTCGAATATTTAAATATATTGAATATTTCAAATAAATTATACTCTTTGAGAAGTCCTTTAAGTGTGTTCATGTTTTTAAAAGGCAATTGGTGTTCTTGAAGGTAAGACCAGAAACAAATTTTGTCTCCTTTAAATATTTATTTATTAATTTTGATGACTTTCGTATATCTTTTGGTTTATTTATTCCATTTGACATTATATATTGAGTTTTTATTATAAACGTCTATTAAATGTAAGCGGTGCTTGTTTTAGACATTAATTTAATTCTAAAAGTTTTTTTGAATAAAAATTTTTTGAAATTAAAATTGTAGAAGATAAACATATTTTAATTTGTTTTGATATTCAAATTTTGTTATATTTCTTCTATCAAGTAAAAGGCCTTTCTATATTATTTTATATATGTTTTATATGATAAGTGTGCAAAGGATGAAGTAAATGCACACACAATTCGAAAATTCTGATGTTGTCATTGATCTCATAAATTTTTCCAGTTCCAGGCAATGCAGCTATCGATACAAAGTTTTTTATCGAAAAAAGGGAAGTTTGCTATACTATGTGGCAAGCAAATCGTTCATCTTTCATCCCATCCAATTTCCGCAAGCCGATATTTTCAATCGAAAGAAGCTGCATTATATGTGTTAACTAGAGCTGCAGTCAAATCGATATCTTGAAACTTATAATTGCATTTTAAGCTCACTTAGCCGGAGTGAACGCCTCCAGAAAACTGCTTTATAATTCCGGCGGCATAGCCTGCCAAATTGTTAAGTTTGGAGAATAATACCAAACAACTTCAGTTGGTAGCCCTGCAATCTAAAGTCGTAGACGTTCTCTAGGAAATTATATAGGAGACGCGATTGTTCCACACGACTACAGAGGAAAATGTCCCGAATTTGTCTCGTTAGTGGCGTAATTTGGACTCGCCTTGTTGGTTTTCATTCCCGAAAATTCAAATTCCTGGAGATTATTACGAAGGGAATGATATCTGAGAGGTAGGTTGCTTGCCTAGATTCCAAGTCGTAGAAAATCCTAAACAACAATTATGTACTGTGAATTAAGTAATTAAAATATAAAAGCAGTTAATTGTCTTAAGTAACTTCAAAGTAGTTGTAGATTAACAATAAAATATATTTCAACATTAACATAAAAATGATATTACCACAAATTGAATTTCGTAAAATATGCAATTCCTTGTTTGAAAACATCCATCTATTGTGAGTATACACGATTAGGGAGAACATCAAAATTTTGTCTGTCACTAAATGTATTGCATTAACCTCTATCCAGAAATTTGGTCGTTTTTCCTTCCATTCCTAAAAAACCCTCAATTGTTCTGATCTTCAAGAAAGATGATACTCGCATTAGTAGAAACGATAGGCCAATTTCTAATTTGAGCATATATTTTGTAGTCTTCGAGAGAGTTGTGTTTAACAGAATGATTACATTTCTCGATACATTCAACGTACTAGATAACGCTCAACATGGTTTTAGATCTGGTCGTTCAATCCAAGTAGTAGCAACTTGCTCTGTTCAGATTGTTTTTGAAGGCCTTGAATAGGGTTTTTATCGATCATTCGATAGTCTCCCCTCACAAACTACTCTGTCAAGAAAGTACCGGGAATTTTCAATTAAAACAACATTTTTACATTTAATCGTCAAAATTTATTGGGCCGCCTTCAAAATAGGCTCCATTTGCTCCAATACATCTATGCCAACGGTACTTCCAATTATTGAAACATTTTTTATAGGCGCTTTCCGGGATGGACTTTAGCTCTCGCGCCGAATTTTGTTTTATGGCTTCAATCGACTCAAAATCGGAATTACAGCGATCCAGCATGTCTGAAGCAACCTGTTCGCGATGACGTTTTTGAAAAAAATTCAGGTCTTTCGGTACGAGTCGTGCGGCCACCTTTCTCATGCCCAAAATATCAATCAAAATCGTACGTGCGGACTCGTGGGATATCTTAAGATCATGTACTATCTCTCTCAAGCTGGTACGACGGTTTTCCAGCACCCTTTCCTTAATTTTATCGACGTTATCTTCGATCGAAGCCGTCGATGGGCGACCACTTCACGACCGTCCTTGAAGGCTCTGTACCACTGATATGCACGAGTTTTCGATAGAGCATTATCACCAGAGGCCTTTTGCAACATTTTCAATGCATCGGCACACGAAAATTCATTTGCAACACAAAACTTTAAACAAATTCTTTGCTCAACGTAATCACCCATAGTAAAAATCAGCACGCACTCTGACATCGACTGACTTAATCAGCTGTTGCAAACACACTAGTTGACAGATCCCGCTCAAGCTTGGCATAGTAATTAAGGACAGTGGTACCAACCTAGGAAAAAAAATGGTTACCTGCCTCATTGCCCCGCCAGATTTAAATCGATAATTCCCGGTACTTTCTTGATAGAATGTATTTTAATTCACAAGGATAACGATCTCATTAATAAGGAGTATGAGCTATGGTAATAGAAAGTTTTAGAAATCGAGACAGTGTAACATACATCTGTATAACAATTCTATATTCAAACAAAGTCGACAAGGTTTTGTATATCACAGAGTCAGAGATCAGCCGAATTAATTTATTTTAGTATGAATTTGCCAATTTTTGAGCATAACGGCAAATAATGGTCTGATTTGAACATGAGGAAAGTTAATTCTCTGTTGGTAACGTGAAAATATCGAGAATACATTTATTCATTTGAATTTACTCGCAAAGGTATGTCTTGTATGTATTTTGCATACCTAGATGGCTTTAGTGTATTATTAATATCATAGTTTCTCTGTGCATATATTTTGCATACTCTAGATGGCGCTAGTGTATCATTGATATCTCGGAGTCTCTGTGTATAGCGAATATAGATACTGGTTAGATTTGGAGTCACTTGCACTGACGAAAACCAATCAGTTTGAAACGTGCGCATTTCTGCAGTGCGCCTCTGTGATCTGAAAAACCTTGTCGAGTTTGTTTGAGTATGGAATTGTTATACAGATGTATGTTGCACTGTCTCGATTTCTAGAACCTTCTATTACTATAGCTCATACTCCTTATTGATGAGTTTTGGTACAGATCAGCCAAATTAATTTATTTTAATTTGATTACGATCTCATTTCTGAGTTGCGGTTTTAGATATAGCCATATCGAGTGCAGATCCATGTCGATCAAAGTAACAAATTTGTTACTGCTGATTAGGCTGTTAATATTAGAGTGCCACAGGGTTAGGTTTTTGGGCCGCTTCTTTTATTACTTTTTATTTTCCGTTACTCTGCCTCACACGCTCAGGATCTTTCCTCACTGATAAAAAAGTAACTAATCCGCTTGTTTGCTGATGATACTTTTGAAGTAGTTACAGAGTCAACTTATGAGAAGCTTCAGATACTGTGCCAGTTTACTTCGCAGAAATTTGTGAACTGTGGTCAGACAAATAAGTTAATGACCATCATAAGTAATTCACTTTCCAATCGGACACACAATCGTATGTTCATCGGAAATATCCATGTTACTATTATTCTAAGAAACGTTGTACGTGAAGAAATGATTACGGAAAGAGTTATTCCATGTTCATGGATACCGTAATTCGAATGTATACTAAGATCTCAACCGTATCCCACTCGAGCTGGAGTAAAACCTTATCTTACACCTTCTTATCCACCAACAAGCATCACCTAAATACCAGCTAGTTATTGCTCCAATGCGAGGTTATTGATCAAACTTGGATGATTAACACAATTAATAGGAAATACACCAATTCCCCGTAATACGACGTAGGGCGTCGCTATAGACCGATGCTAATCTTGCAGGAATACGGGATAACTACTAACATAAACAGATATCGAAACGTTGATAACGCGTAAATGCGGACGTGTGCGTTCCCTGTTACGACGTCATAATCGGCCATCACGTTCTGAAACGTATCGCGACGATTATCTACGTGGGCTCTGCATGGGACGCTGTTTTACTATTGTTGGTTGTTGACCACGTGCGGAGTCAATTAAGTCTGCCATTAGGTGGCTAGTGCTGAAAAGTGTGAATGGCTCCTTTCAGAAAATTGCGACGATTTTCTCTCAATTCTTGAAAAAATTGAAACTTTCAGATTGGATAAGACTGAGATTCTGGTGCACAACGCCTTGTCTGCCGTTATGGCGATTGTTCCATTCCTAGAATTCGGTCCGTTCAAAGTTGTTTAAGCTTGTGAACACTTTCTCGAAATTGTCCCATTTGCCGATACCAAAAGATATTGGTTTCCATTCCTCAATAATACTGCCTTTCTTTATCCCTTATCGGTGCGAAGTAATTGATTTTCGAAGAAGGAAACCTTTTGGATTTCATGATCCCAGTGTTTGCGCGCTGTTTCTATGGAAAGGTGAATTTTTTATCACAGTTATTGTAGCCTTTACAACCTGTTCCGTCTCATTAGAGACGGCCCTGTCGTTCGAAATTAGTTTGTCATTCGATACTTATGTCTTTTACGTTGATATGCGATCTAGCAGTTTTGACATTATTTCAAACTGTTTATTTTTCCTCGTCGCTTCAGATTAAGGGTTTTCTTATTATTATATATGGCATTAGAAAACATGGAACGTCAATTAGAGATAGTGATATATTTATGCTTGTTAATTTCACATGACGCAGTATTCGGACTTACAAACTGAATCTATCCTTCTTTACTTGCATTATTCTCATGATTTTTCTGTAACTAATAAGAAGATTTAGTTTGTTCAGTCAGTCCACCTCCAAATGGACCTTCCAATCAATTACGTTAATTTCCTTCTTTTTGTTAGAAGGGGTCCATCGAGCACCTCTAACGTTCAGTCTTTGAAAAGACTGTAAAATCATTTTTATTCGTGATAATCGAAGTGTTCGCATGTAGCCCTTGCTACATCATGCATTATTATTCGAGTAATAATCAAAGTTGTCGCATGTAGCCGTAGCTGAATTATGCATTATTCTCCGATTAGTCAAGTTGTTCGTTTGTAATTGTACAAGCTTATCGCGATTGCTGTAAACGTAGCAATCCACCCTACACTTGTTCATAGTGTAATTGTCATCACATTAGCTTCGTATCATATACAGTGATACCAAAATACTATATCAGTTTGTATATAAAATAAAATAAGAAGGAACGGTTTTTTACTTGATAGAAGGATTATTACAAAATTTGAATACTACCTCGGATATAAAGGTACCTACTTAGATGTTTGTTGAGAATCGTGTATTTCTAAGATGGCACTGGTAAGTCTATACATTGTTTAATTGATTTTATTATTTTTTTTTATATGTAAAATTGAACTGATCTTATCGTAACTTTAATTATTTCTTGAGGATGTGCTACATGTTTTGAGATTTTTTGAAGTAATTTATTTAAATATATTGAATATTTCAAATAAATTAGTTTTTGGAAGTTCTTGAAATTATGTTTTATATTTTTGAGAAAGAGTTATTTTTCATTAATATAGGATCAGAAAACAATACATTTTGTAACAAACAGGGCTTCGTAAGTTTGTCTGAAGAGTTCATTACGCATGCCTGGAACGAAACAAAAAATGTTTGCTTATTTATATTTTAATTTCAATTGACAATTTATATTCGTTGGTTTTTCTTAATTCCGTTTGATATTGTATGATGAATTTTGACTTTATACGTCTATTAAATATGAGCAGTGCTTATAAAGACATTAATTCAATTCTTAAAGTTTCTTCAAAGAATTTTTTGAAATTAAAATTGTAGAAGACAACAGATTAAATCTGTTTTGATATTCAAATTTGATATCAGTTTGTTTTGTTATAAGTGTTTTACTTCAGTTCCTCATCACCGTTGTGGTTTATCACTACTAGATAAAGGAAGCTGTTGACCTCCACACATAGAGTGTTCTTTGAAGTCAAAATCACCGCTAATAATCAAAAATACAGTCCACTATAATCCTTTCGAAATTAATCAACGAGATTAATTAATTTGCAGTTGTCTATTATTTTAAATTACTGAAATAATAGGCGAACATTACGGTAAATTAACCGTGGTACGAAACACAACCCTTGTAGCCATTAGAAGATTTCATCTTGTGTAAGGTTTTTCCACATTTCGTGGAAGTCTGTCTCAATTCCACATTCACATCATAATTAACTCGGAAAACAGCAACCAATCGAATTTGGGGATTTTATACCTTTCGAATTAAGAGAGATCCAAGTCAGTGTATTTGAATAGTAATGCATACTTAAGTATTGTTTTAAACTACTTGTTCACTTGTTCTAAATAACACTGTCATTTGTCGAATTCTATCGGTATAGTCAGGTAGAAATATTCTAAAGTGATACAACAGGACGGTTACGACTTCAAACTTCAGAATGTTAATTCTTTTTGCTAGTTTTCAAACCTTCCGTTTTAATTTCAGTTTGTTTGATCGATTTTTTGACCTCTGTTCCTTAACAGTTTTTGCCATTTCTTATCAATTTCGAAAGAAGAACTTTAGAAACTTCGAGTAGTCCTTTATAGGTTCTTAGTTCCGCAAGTTCATCATTTGGAAAAGTATTTATCGAATGAATATCTCGTCAGAAATCGATATTTGCACCTTTCGAATCAAGAAGGTAGAGAATATGGCCCGTATCATCAAAACGATGGAAAATACAGTCGAATGCAATTTCATTAGATCATAAAGCGACGTTACGGTTTAATCCACCATAAATTGCTACATCAGTCGAAACCGCGTCGTATAAGATCGGAGCAGCACATAAGCTTGTCGTAAATGTGATTTAAAGACATTTGTTCACTGTATTGTGAACGATTCCATTCAAAACCGGCAAATAGTCGAAATGTGGTACAGTCAAGAAAACAGTCTTAATCTCCGTTTTCACAATTTCAACTTTTCCGCAGCTGCCTGCCATCCTGATATATTTTGTTGATGTTCACTCTTAGCCTTCATTCTCTATCCTCTTCTATTTTTTTCTGTTAGAATTTCACTTCGCAATCTCAGTTCGCACCTACTGACGATGCTTTATTTTCACAGTACGGGAGATGATTTCGAAAATATGGAAGAGTAAAAACTCATTTTCAGAAACGCTACATTCAAATAATTTTTTTTAAATACAACATCCACTAGAAGATTTCTGAAAAATTAATTTAAGAGTTTTGTATCAGTTAATTGTATCAATTAGGTTCTGATAGAAGAGTGAGAATGTTTTCGATTGAATATGAAAATTAATAGTCACGGAAACACTAAAATAAATGAAAAGCTCTAACGTGAACTGAGCATTTGCGCGCTAGTTCAAATCAGCAACAATCCTGACATACTATATATTTTTTGGTGTTCTAATTATACGATCCTCACGGAATTCTGCACGAATATGCGTGTTGATATTCGACTTCTGAGTGCTGAATTTTAGGTCAGCCTGGTCTATAGTTTCGAAAATATTGTGAAAAAAATTCAAAAAAATTTAAAAGCAAACAACCAAGAAACTATTCAACCAACTGTAACGAAATTTGACATAATTTTTCCACTCGGTAGGTACGATTAGAATTCATATTTTGACAGTAAAATATATTTGTCAGTCATATTAAAATATTATTTCGACTGTATTAACTCCCATATTTTTATTTTTTCGAGCCGAAAATTGTCTCAAGCGATTGGTTAAGATATGGGTGGTAAGGTTATGGTCTCAATAATTTCTGTTTCTTCGTGAATTACTTAGATGACTTTCAAAAACTTACGGATGAATATTTTAGGTACACTCCTTGACAATGCAAGTTTAAAACTTCCTCATGAACCAAAGTACATGACATTGGGGCCTACGATCAGAATTATTGCTTAAATATTTTTACGTGCACCTCCCGGACCAAGTTTTCCTAATGGCCGGAACAGAACCATTCATTTGGACAAATAGGAAATGCCATGTTTCCTTTCACGGTTCGCAGTACCAGGATTCAATACAAGTTGGAGGCTTAGTAGATATAAACAGAGAGGGAAGAACACAACGGCTTCGTTAAGTGGTTTTTAATGCTAGATCAGAACGGAATTTGAGGCAGGCATTGATCTGACAACGTGTTCATTCGAAAGGGGAAGGCATGAGCTAGTATTGAGAAAGGATCAGTCTTGAATGGAGCATCGCTGACACCATCGAAGAACCTTAGTCGTATATTTTCTGGAGGTTTATGTATAGAAATCCAGAAATATACAGATGGTCGAATATATTTGTTGCGAAGAAGTGCTTCGTCTTTATTTGTGGTACAAGACTTATCCTCCATCATGCTGTTTCTTAATGATAAAAATTAAAGATTTTTAAAACGTTCGTTCGATTAAAGTATTTCCACTTAAAAATTTCTTGATTTGTTTATATTTTAAAATGTTTGTTTCCTAAACTGCTGAATATCTCTAACCAAATAGCGAAACAAATGCACAAGCTTTTATATAGATCTTTAATAACTTTTTTGAATTTTAATGATTGTACAATAGTAAATTGATATACTACTCTGTCAAGAAAGTACCGGGAATTTTCAATTAAAACAACATTTTTACATTTAATCGTCAAAGTTTATTGGGTCGCCTTCAAAATAGGCTCCATTTGCTTCAATACATCTATGCCAACGGCACTTCCAATTATCGAAACATTTTTTATAGGCGCTTTCCGGGATGGACTTTAGCTCTCGCGCCGAATTTTGTTTTATGGCTTCAATCGACTCAAAAGGGGTACCACGAAGGGGCAATTTTAGTTTTGGGAAGAGGAAAAAGTAGCAGGGAGCCAAATCCGGCGAAAAAGGTGGTTGCTGAAGCACGTTTGTTGAGTTTTTGGCGAGAAAGTCAGTCACAATCGTAGCTCGGTGAGAAGGCGCGTTATCGTCATGAAAAATTCATGAGTTGTTCGCCCACAAATTTGGCCGCTTCTTACGGATACGCATACGCAAACGTTTCATAACGCCTAGGTAATACTCCTTGTTTACCGTCTGACCCTCTGGAACGAATTCGTAGTGCACCACACCACGGATATCGAAGAAAACAATGAGCATCACCTTCATTTTCGAGCGGCTTTGGCGTGGTTTTTTCGGTTTCGGCTCATTTTTTGCCACCCATTCCGATGATTGCTGGCTTGTTTGCATATCGTACTCGTAGATCCAGGTCTCATCACCAGTTATAATGCGTTCCATGAATGTAGAATCGGAATTACAGCGATCCAGCATGTCTGAAGCAACCTGTTCGCGATGACGTTTTTGAAGAAAATTCAGGTCTTTCGGTACGAGTCGTGCGGCCACCTTTCTCATGCCCAAAATATCAATCAAAATCGTACGTGCGGACTCGTGGGATATCTTAAGATCATGTGCTATCTCTCTCAAGCTGGTACGACGGTTTTCCAGCACCCTTTCCTTAATTTTATCGATGTTATCTTCGATCGAAGCCGTCGATGGGCGACCACTTCACGACCGTCCTTGAAGGCTCTGTACCACTGATATGCACGAGATAATGCCTGAATAACATGAACCCTATAACCTTCTAATCATCCTTCATTTTGTCTGTGTTCTATCTGAATAATAGTGTCTAGTAGTGCCTGATGTGCATCATAAATAATATCAGTTAAATTCCTTACGCCATATTGAAACAGGATTACGCTTATGGTTATTGACATGGTAACTGACCTTCGGAGTCGCAACACAGCTCCAATCAATATCATCAAATGCCTCGCCTCTCCCAGAACCCAAACTTTTCAAACAATCCATTTTCCATTGAGATCCATCAGCTGTCAGATAGCAGAAAACGAGATTCATAATTTTATTATATTCGAATTAATTTCGAGATGGATTATCTGGCAGAATCAAATTCAATTAAGTGGCCTTCAAGTCTCGAGGGTTAATACGTTGGATTAACTTCCTGATTGATCTGTTTAGCGTAGTTACTCCAGTCGGAGTTTTAGTGCTGTCGGGTAAGGGATGTCGACAACAATTCGTTTAATGAAATTATCGTCAAGCAGAATATCAGACACGATCATGAATAACTTGAGGATGAACGATTGGAGTGATTTTCCAGAAAGAAATGTGGACTTCCGGTCCAATGGGTTAAATATTTCTTCGTTGAGTTTCACACAGTTTACCTCCTTAAGTCTTGGATGTATCTTTAGAATCCAAGAATTTTCATTAGGTTAGTTTTCAAGGTTTGTGTGTTTCAAATAATTCAATAGTGTGATAAAAACGAGGGGCTTAACTCTTTCAAAGAGTACGAGGAACACATCATTTAAAGAATCCACCTGAAGCGCTTTTCGAAATTATTTTTGCTTTGAACTAAAGAAAAGCACTAGGAAACACACTGAAATATCTTCATGGTCTGTACCATTAAAGTCAAATTCACTATAAGACTACAATCTGATAATAAAATGAATATTCTGGAAATAACTTTAATTACAAATAGTAATAATATTGCCTTTGATATATTCAGAAAACCCACAACGACAGATAACAACCAAAGTCATGAGTGTGGACAGCTCAGTTGTAGAGCATCGAGCTCGTGACCGGAAGCTTCGGGTTCGAAACCTGTTCAGGTGGAAAATAAATTTTCTGGTTGGACGGGTGTCGGCCACCATTTCACTGTTGAGTCAAAAATTAACCGAGCTGTGACCTAAAGTGGCCCAAGATCGCAGTAACAAAGCCTGCCCAGTACACAACTGAACTCCTAACTCGCACAAGCTGAAAAAAGCTTCTGAGGGATCTTCACAGAAGATCTGGGAGTGTAATAATAATAATAATAATAATTTTTTAAACTATCCGAAATCTCATAAACTCAAGGCCTATAGATCAATGATACATAGAGCATTTTCAATGTCCTTGATTGACATTGCGTTGAAAAGAAATTTAAATACATTTTTATGATAGATTGGGCCGTTGCTTGGTAGAAATCAATTGTAATTGTCATTATAAAATAAAACACTTGTTTACATTTTCTACTTTATACTATCATAATAAAGTAGAAAATGTAAACAAGTGTTTTATTTTATAATGACAATTCAAATACAATTAAACAAATAGCTACAAAGAATCATTTCGAAACGAAACTTACAAATTATTTCATAAACGAAAAGAATAAACAATTCAGCAAATGAACCCCACTTCCACAACAGAAAACAATAATACAGAATTCGTAAATCTAATTAAACTAAATTAAAAAAACTAATTTCACAAGAAACAGCTCGAACAATTTTAAAGCAAATTCCTCACAGATCTAAAGAGACATGACTGAAACAATCTAAATAAGAATGCTTTGCAAAATAGAAACACGCCTGTGAAAAGTGTGTAATTAAGCAAAACCAGTAGTACGAAGATGGCAAGAATAATAATAATAATAATAATAATAATAATAATAATAATAATAATAATGACTTTATTGCAAAAAATAAAAATATATATAATTATAATTAATATAATGAATTCTGAAAGGAACAATCACAGGGCGGAGTTCAGATGGCCATAAAGCAAACTGCTTTGCAACCCCTGCTCTTCCACTCAAACCCTGATCAAAAATATATAAAAAAAAAATAATACAACTCGAGGCGAAAATACAAACAAAAAAAACAGAAAAAGTATTCGGATATTCCAACCTTCACAATTATAAGAATGTATTAAAGTGCCATATATGAAAATGAAATTACTGATCACTCTGACCGCACTGATCTCTATAAATCAAATTCCTGACCCTAGCTTTGAAGGACATCACGGATAGATTCGCAAGAGAACTAACTATATAATTGTTATAGAATTTATAAATTGAGAAACTAAAAGATCTCTCAAATAGTGACAACCTATGAGGAGGGGGAGATATAAGCCCTCTACTACGTGTGTTCAGATTATGGACGTCAGACCTGAACGTTATCTTTCGATACAGATAAGATGGCTTACGAGACAATAAAATCCTATGATAACAAGCTAGAGCTCCCACCAAAAATCTGTTACGCATATTCAACCAATTCACATCCACCAATTTATGACTTATATGCTCAAATTTACGGATTCCAAAAATGAACCTTAAGCAAGAATTTTGTATCCTTTGTACTGAGTTTAAAGTAGCCTGATCCAAGCAGGAGAAAAATACCTGAGAGCAGTAATTAAAATTGGACAGCACCAGGGAATCGCAGACAGCTTTCTTGACCTCAACAGGCAGAACATTACGGTGAGGATAAATTAGCCTCAAGGCGTAGAGAGAACGCCTAATACAACCCGCAATATGCAACCTATAACGAAAAGAATTGTCCATTATCAGACCAAGGTTACGAACGCTCTTCACGATGGGAATCTCATTACCTCCAATGAAAAAATGGACATGTTCACTCAACTGATCACACACAGACTGATTGCCGAAAAGTATCGCACATGACTTACCAGGATTAACCAAAAGATTGCTCAGATATCTCTTGGATGGTCGCGAGATCATAATTTATTTTTCGAACACCTTCATCAACATCACCAGCAACAAAACTGAGGTAAAGCTGGGCATCATCAGCATAAAAAAGGGCGTTACAGAATTTAAGGTATTTCCAAAACATATGGGTATAAATTATGAAGAGCAGGGGACCCAGCAATGATCCCTGTGGTACACCTACAGATATAGGCAGAGGACCCGATAGTGAACCATTGACTTTCACACGCTGGGTTCTATTAGAAAGATAGCTCGCAAGCAATGAAACTGAATCTTCGGACAATCCCACGAAAGAAAGCACAGCAATCAGCAAATCATGTGAGATCGTATCAAATGCTTTTGTATAATCTAATAAGATCAACGCTGTTACAAGACCCCCATCGGAATTCAATAAAATGTCATCACTTATTTTGAGAAGAGCAGTCGTACAACTGTAACCTCTACGAAACCCCGATTGAAACTCCGGAAGCACTTCAAACTTATTTAGATGTTCAATCATCTGGTGATACAGGATCTTCTCGAATATCTTAGAGACAGCAGGCAATATGCTGATAGGTCGTAAGTCACTGAGCTGCTCCACATTACGTTTTTTTGGTATCGGCAAGACTATAGAATTTTTCCATGCTGAGGGATAGTATCCACTCAGAATGCAGCTGTTTATTATATTCACGAGATACTTCAGAACGAAAGGACCACACAATTTAATCAATGAGATGCTCAGATCATCAGAACCAGCGGCATTCGATTGTATATCATGCAAATATTTATTGACCAACGCCTCATCAACCAGTGAGAAAGTTGTTTTCACCTCGAATTCGCAAAAAGTGTTAGAAGAGTAATAATTGAGAAACTCATCAGATGAACTATATTGACTAGTCGGAATGGAATGGACAAAAAAGTTATTCAGTTCATCAGGGTCAGCTAAACCGTGAGGAATCGAAGGTCGTATAATCTTGTACAATTAGAAAGGTTCGATATTTTTCGATTATATCTACTTGGTACATAATCTTGATCACATTGCTCAGAACAGCTTTCCACGTGAATAAATCAAACGATGTCACGTGTCATCGGTGTGACGAGAGCTTAAGTACTAATTTCCATCTGAATTCCCATATTTCAACGTATGAATAGAGGCAACCCTTGACAGTCACCTCGTTCTCCCCTCGAATATTATGAATGCAACGCTTCCTAGAATGGCCCGTGCTCTAGCATTCGCTAGACAGGTGTTTCATGAATAATGAAAAACGCGTATGGCTTCCTTATCGAGAAGTTCTTCCCCATCCGTTCTCTTCTTCGCTCCCATTCACTTCCAGGTATTTCAATCGAGAGCGCGATATGATTTGTTTATGAATCCTGGGTTTCAATTATACTAAGAGTTCCCGACTACATCCTTTCAATATTTGAAATGGCTTCGTGACTGGCTGCCTGAATAATTCAGTTTTGCCTCACGCAGATACAGTTATTATATCTGCCGCCAGTTTGCCTGTTTACATAGATGTGGTTACTTAAGTAAATTACAAGGTGACCGAGAGGAATCTGCTACTTACCGCCGAGCGTATTAATAATGCGCTGGATTCCGTTAATTTAATACTGTGGTCTGATTGAGAAAGATGAATGGATACATTGATATGTGGAACCAATTTTGAACAGATGTCAGATATTATCATTGAGGAAGTTAAAGCACAGCGATCTAGTGATCTTGTCGTCTATTGTGTCACCTCTTCTGTGCTGCTTTGAGATCTAAAGCTGATCATGCAGAGTTCTCAACTTCAGACAGTTAAGTCTTCGGTGGAAGTATGTCTCGATTATTATGATTTCGTGACACAAGCACGTTAGCTTCCCAAATCACAGCATTTGTTATAAGGTGAGAAGTATCTTCCTTTTTCCAATCTGCGTTCGTAATTTTCTGCTACACTTGATCTTATCATATGCTCTTTAGAGCGGCCATGGAGGTCCTACTAAATCTACCACCCCTGCACCTACTCGTGCAGAGGTAGGCGGAACGGACCACATACAAACTATATCAACTGGCGATTGACAGGCCAGAGGCAATAGTTTTGGGAGGCTCAAGACTGCTGGACGAGCTTTTAACGAACAGTATCCTATCGATGCCCTCGGATCTAATGTCAAAAATCACGAGCCAGGAACGGAATTTCAATGTAATCGTCCCCAGCCGGGACGAATGGATCTAGCATGCTGAGGTTCTATTGAGAACCGACTTTGGCATGTTCACAGACGGCTCGCGAACGACGAACGGAACAGGAGCTGGCATTTGCTGCGCTGCCTCTGGTAGGACCGGAACCATTCCTGGGAATACCACATGACGTGACTAACGAGGCGAGAACAGGCATAATGAACTCAAGGCTAGAGTCTTTCTGGCGGGGCCATTCTCGCCTGAAACACTCGAAGTTGTTCCTTGGAACAGCTTCGAACAAAAAGATAGCGAACCTAGCGCTAGGTCTGGATAGGACCAAACTAAGAACACTTGTCGGAATTCTGACAGGTCACTGCAGACTGAAAGCGCATTTGCACAAAATCGTTCTGGCTGAAGACAATGAATGCAGGCTGTGTCTTGAGGACACTGAAACAGCCATGCACATCGTCTCAGGGTGCCCAGCGGTGAGTCGCATCAGATTCGAGGTCTTTGGCCAGGGTTTCATAGCCCACAGCGAACTGAAAAAATTATCCCTGAACAAGATTATCGGTTTTATCCAAAAACTGGATCTCGTCGGGGAGATATAAATTAGGGGTGAACCACAATAGTCCGTGCGGACGCAGTGGTAGGGTGGACAGACGCCCGCTCACCATAAATAATAATAATAATAATAGAGCGGCCATTATATACTCGTAACAAGGTATATCGAGCACTTGGTGAGATCAAGGTGAGTTTCTCATTGCCCAATATCAAAGTTGCTAACGAAGCATTAAGAATCTCCAAACTTGAAAGATTTCGCCAGAATGCTTCTTTATAAGGCTAGCCTTTTATTTTCATATCACTATCACAGAAATGTTCGGATCGTTTGAGATAGATTAGAGTTTCTTTACTGGCTACTGTCTACGACTCCTCATTACTTCTTATTTCCGACAATCGGGATTTTAGACAGAGGAAATCTTTTTATTCCTACCTATCAATAAAGATGACATTCCCGATTGATTCCGAAATAATCATGAGATACATTTCTCTTTATTTGTTTGAACGACCATTTTTGTAGTAGACTTCAATTAATTCAACACGTTTTTCTGTGGTAAACTTCTCCATGAATCAATTTGTAAATGCCTGAAGGTATCAAAAAACTAACCTCTAAAAGCCTTGGACGTTTAGTTAATTTTCACATTTACCATCGGTCCAAACTATTGAAACACCATATGGTTTTTGTATAAAGAAGAATATGTACTTTCAGTCATCATTTGCCGATATTTGACATCCACAATTTGGAGACATACATTTTTGAACCCAACCTTCAAATCCTTCACCTCTAATGCTTCGTAATGGGATCGGAGAATCGAATATTTTATCCATTTTCAATGGTAGTAAAAATAGCGACGACTCATCGCTTTCAGCCAGGCAACGCGATCATCGATCCCTTCAGTTCGTTCCCTCGGAACCACACACACGGAAAAAGGTAGGACTCCACCTTTTCGTGAAAGATATACGGATGATCCGAACCGACCAAATTCGAATTTATCGTCAGAATGATTAACGGCCGGTCATAAATTATTCGAACGGCAAAGATTTGCGACGTTATTTGAATATATTACCGCCAAATTACACATTTCCCGGGCTACGCTCCCATTCAAAACATTTCTCTTATGAACCGCATATTTCGTAAGATTTAGGGTTACCAGGACACGCATCTTCCGGGGGCGATGGGTGGGTGGAGGGAGGAAAGTCGTTCTTCTTCGGCGGGTTCGATATCGAGGGTCGAAGTTGGGGATCTTCTCTGTGTAGTATCACTACTTTATGCGTGGTTTATAGTGAACTATCACGCGAAGTGACCTCGATTCGTGTACGTTCGCCGACATGTGAATCGAAACAAGTTAAATCAAGGGCGTTTTCTCCCTCGGTAACTCGTAAATCTGTGGTTGGATTATCTGCGTGATATTCTCGGAAAGTTGTGGAAGTAGTTAAACTTCCACTAATGCATATGCTGAAACTTCTACGAATGTCTCGCCCAAAAATAGCATTTCCATTTTCCTGAAATTTTCTGTTTCTTCAGGATTAAAAGTTCGAAAATCGCAGAAAACGAGGTTTTTTACTTTCGGATAACAGAACACCAAATTCTGTTTTATATTCATAACATTTCTTCAAAAATAATTGAAAAATTTTAAATTTTTAGAGCAAAAACTTTTGACTTCATGTCAGTACTTGTCGCCAATTTTTCGGCTCAGCTTTTTTCTCCTTCTTTGCGAATCCTCAACTATCAGTCTTCGAACTTTTAGATCACTTTGACCGTCAAATGAATGATTGACCCACAGCGGCTAGGAAGTCCCAATTCACTGTTCAATAATATCCCGTCCACTGTAAGGTTAATTCTGATCAGACAGGCCCATAACAGCCGACTGTAAAACATCACATCAACCGGAAATGACGGCAACCATTTCCGGATTAATGGCGGCATCGCGCTAGATCCAAACGTAAAGTTTTCACGCTTTCTCGACCTATAACACCTTGACGTCTCCCCATCACAGAACTCTAACTGAGCCATAGAACAGCGTTTGCGTATCGGCCCTAATGACATTATCGTCAATTCATGGCCCGCTGATGCAATTACGTGACACGGCCGCCTCGAATACGTCAGATTTGGAGCCATCATAAGTCCGTAAGTGCCAATCTCAATAGATGTTCGTTGTCACTCTAATTACGACATTATGAAACGGTTTTACTTCGACTGCCACATTAAATTCAATCATATGTGACGGCGTCTGTAACCTGTTCGTTGCAGGATACCAGCCATTATCAATTCATTGGCGGGGCGTCGTCTCTTCGGGTGGGTGAACGTCAAAAATCGCAGACGTAACGTCTATCGGGAATTGGAGGCTTGAAACTCTTGTTTCGGCTTAATCAGATTTTCGTGGCCAATTTGAAAGGCGGGGTGAACGGTTATCAATTTCAAGATACCATAACTGTAACTGAAATCTAAAACTACTAAGAGGTATTGATATGTTATAAGTCTCAACTTGGGGTATGTGATAATAATAATGGCTGATAATTATCAATGTGAGAAAATATAGCTTATCTAGGCCACAAAATACAAACTTTAAGGAATGTAGTCCTCTTGAATTTTTATCGGAATGATAGATTAACGTAGTGTTTAGAGGAAAAGACATCCTTGATTGAAGAATAACCATGAATGGATTGCCTTCGACTCACACAGCCTATTTCAAAATAGTGTTACCCGAAAAGGTTTTATGGGATAGTGGCCAGCTCTCATTGTATAGAGGCGTCACTTTTAAAAGATTTTTCGCTCGAAATTGGCGAGATGCAGATATTTTGAATGAAAAGATGCATCGCCCAAAGGCCTTAAATTTTGTTCTCACATTAAAAATTGAATAGTAATTGAGTGTCGATAGCTCAGTGGTAAGAGCATAGGGTTCGTAACCGAAAGGTTACTGGTTCAAATCCTGATCAGGCGGGAAAGAAATGTTCTAGTTGGACCGGTGTCGGACATCAGTTGACGGTTGGGTCGAAAATTAACAGTGCTGTGGCCTAAAGTAGCGTAAAATCGCAATATTAAGGCCCAACCAGAACAGAAGATCTAGGAGTATCAGAATAATATAAATGAATAAATATAAATTGAAACGAAATATCCCTCATTATCGTTAGTCACGTAAAACAGAATATAAATTTTTATCTAGATTTCTTACCAACAGCATTTAACAGACTTGACTGGAGGGAGAACACGATGTCTTTCGAATATGATCATGAGGTTCCATCGACTCTTTCAACGCAAGAATTAGCATGATAACCAGTCGGCGTAACATCAGGTTTCCATATGGAAAAAGTTAAACGAAAACGAGTATACGTCCGAGCGGATTACCGAGCTCGCACCCCTTCAACGACAGACAAAAGCCGGAGTGATATGTGGAAGCTAACTTCATTCATTACCGTGAAACACATGCTGGGGAATAACATTTTTATCATCATTGTTAAACCCGGTGAATAACGTACATTATAAACTTGATGAAATTTCTGCCGCAAGAACGGTAATGAAAAGAACCGCTTCGCAAATGTTAATAGGACCGCCAACGCTCTATTTACGATGACATTTAAATTTGACATTAAGAAACGGTGGCGGGCGAATGCAGACCATTGTAGTTCAGCGGAACGGTTGAGGCGCTAGTGTTCCCATATGAATATTTTCGCTTCGTTTCTACCGCCACTAGATCGGAGCTAATCTCTCGACGGTATTACGAGCTACACAAAATGAGAACTTCAACGGAAAACACTTGCTCTCAGACAAATCTGTCTGGAAAAATGTTGATTCGTGAGTGGTAATAAGTAGAGACAAATACTCTGAAAATTCGTTAACATGAAATGTCCAAACCATTCATGAATGCGGGCAGCTTAGTGGTAGAGCATTGGGCTCGTAATCGGAAGGTTCGATTTCGAATCCTGTTCAGGTGGAAAAGAAATTTTCTAGTTGGACGGGTGTCGGTCACCATTTCACCGTTTGGTCGAAAATTATAATAACAGTGCTGTGACCTAAAGTGGCGCAAGATCGCAGTAACTAAGCCTACCCAGAACACAACTGAACTCCTAACTCGCACAAGCTGAAAAAGCTTCTGAGAGATCTTCACAGAAGATCTAGGGGTATCAGGATAAATAATGAAAAAAAAAATAATAATTTTGAATTGCTGAAAATTTTCTATTATGAAAATATTCAAAATATCATGTAGAAATAATTTCGATGTACTGGTGAACCAGGGTGCAAAATCCAGTACTCTGAACACATCATGATTCGTCAAGATTAAAACAAATAAAAGCGAATAAAAGTGTGGGAGTATAACTGCTTTTTCATACAACATTTCAAATAAGATAATCAATCCCAACGAAAACCCATAATAAACCTACATGTTGGTGCACGATACAAAACTTTTCATCTTTTAAATTCAATTGTGGCCGATATCTTTTCATTCAAAATCAAATGAAAAGAGTTCTTAGACCCTGAAATCATAAATGATGGAGAAATATACATTTTGAAATTATATTAGCTTTTTTAGTTCACCAGAATTCCGGGAATCAATGAGGGGCTGGAAATCAAGAACTATCTCAGTCAGTTCAAGGCAATAGAGTACGAAACATCATTATATCGAGATGCAATAACGATTTAAAATTCTTTATAATAATAATCGACCATCTAAATTGAGTCGAACCTAAATTTGTTCGCACATGAAGCAGATCGAAGTGGACTGGTTGAACTGGAAATGAAATTAATAAATATATTTTTGCTAAATCTTGCAAAAACTAGAATAACAAGCAGCGCATATTATTTTGCAACCTAGGTATGGCGAATCGGTTCGAACAGGTTAATGGGTCATAGAAAAAATCAGTTCAATTTTTGACCGACTCAATTCAATTTTGGTCCAATTTTTCCACATTTCTACCAGAGCAGGAAGGATCTCACAGGAATTTTCCACAATTTCTGCCAAACACAAATTCATGATACTGGCAAAACACAGGATTAGCAAGGCACACTCAGCACATACATCATCTTCGCCGAATCATACCGAGTCGATAACACGTGCGGACAATATAATTAGCTCAGATCGTAGATGGCGTGAGGCTTGTATGTCGCGTGCTCGGCACCTTTGTCAGCGCCGTTTGGACCGGCGTGTACTACAACGTGTTCGAAAATTAGATATACATGTACAAATACATGCCGCCGTATGTGATTGTACGAGATACGATCGCATTATCGGCCTTGTCATCTGAGCAACTGACGAAGGTGCTGCAGAAAATTGGACTTCAAATTTGATTTATGGCGTGAAGTTCGAAAATTACCCATTTGTGGTAGATGGAATCTCACTTTTTCACACTCAATTTTGGATATTCGCTCCCTGAATTATACCATATGTTGTTAAGTTCTTGTGAATCGCGTCTGTGTTAATGTTTACGACTGTTTATTTCAGAATAAACAATATTGTTATAGTCTATTTCTTATAACTGTCTAGGACTTATTGATTTATAAGTCAGCCTATCTCTTCCTCAGTGTAAAATAAACACAGACTATACTATATGAAGTTCATTTACAAGGTTGTTATTATACTCTGAACTATTCCGTCTTTATCTCTTTCTATAACTCTCGTTTGAAACCTTCGCTCTATCAACTCTCTTTTCGTGAACTCAACTGTCTGCCAACTGACTTCTCCGTGAACTCTTTCTATCAAATCTTTTCGCGAATTCGACTGTCCGTCAACTGCCCTTAGAGTGGCCGCTTAGATCTTTCCGATTGCTTCCACCTATACTTCAGTCGTATACTTTAGCGTAAGCAACCACACTCGACTGGGCAACTATTTGATGCTATGTCAATCAGGACGAGAAATATAACAATGAGGACGAATCTCAAGACACCACTCCGAAGTTATGTTCTTCCAGAACACTATTGACGTTTTTGGTTCTGCAATAAATCTCTACTCTTGATAGTCACTAAAGTTTCCAGAGTAACACGTCCCATTTCGAAACATCTTGAAGCGGCATGTCGTAAAGGACTGGAAGTGCTTTCGATATAGTCGCAATGAGGAAACCTGTATCCCAACAATGGTAGGTATTTCCATAACCATTGGCTAAAGCAATCCACACAAATAAAGTTTCATCTATGAATTTTTTACAGAGTAGAAACACACTTTTACGCTCAATAAATTGAATTCCTCCATTATTATTATTGATTACAGTTTTATCTGGCAAACAATTGTCAAATTACAATCAATGTTTAACTTTCGTTAAATTAATTGTTTGTAGAACAATTGTTTAATCACACCATTACTTCACCAGGTGAGTGTTTAGACTGAGAACAATTGCAGAAATGTTTCTTGAGTAATGAACCCTGTCAGAATATTAAAAAGAAGAGAGTAAAAATATAAAGGGGTGAAGACAATAGTTTACGATGATTTGGAAAGCTTCAAAATTAATAAAAAATATTAAACAATGGGGATTTGTGTTTGTCTGCCTGATCGTTCAATCGAATTTGTTTTTATTGTGTCTATTGATTTCTAGGATTTTTATTACTAATACAAATTAATTCTTGTTTCAAATAATTTCTAGTTTGTCCAATACATTACATATTTTTGAGGGTTTGAGAATAAATTTCTAGGAAATTTTGAATGTTGTGTTTCATTGGCCAATGCCTGAAAGCTTTTGATAATCTGTATTTAATCGACGTCCGAATCAGTGAGATTGATAATCCCATCTGAACCTTAAAATCTGCTCTGCCATCAGCATTCAAACTAGATGCAGCTTGATTCCAAAGAAATGAAAACAATCTTCGAATGGGAGGGTCTGCGAGAGCTATCTCAGGCATCACTGTCACAAACAGAAAGTTACTGAAAGTGTTCGCCTTCTGCAACAGCTGACATAAATACGGATGTCGGGTTCAGTTCACTGGAGCAAAAATTACTATTTATCTCTGTATTTGACCACTGTGGAAGATTAGAGTGGATGCTGTTTCACTTCTATGGATTTATCGCCGGCGAAACGTTGCCGCTTTTTACACTCGTTGCAAGGAATTGGATTTTCGACTGCTCTGAATGCATTTGATAAATCTGTGATATTGTAAATGAGGTTTCATAGATCGATTGTATTAAATTAGCTGTAATTATTTCTAAGATCATACAAATTGCAGAAGCCTGCAAGGTTAATACAAACGTTAAGCATAAGCGATAATATTGATGAGTTTCAAAATTTCCTTTAATAGAAGGAATAAATTATTCAGAGAAACCGAGATTAAATCTTGTAATAACCAAGATTCAATGAAAGACGTAAATACAAAATATAAGGAAGATCCATATGTTTAAATCTATATATATATATATATATATATATATATATATATATATATATATATATATATATAAATTTACACCAACTCTATTTTTCGGTGATGTGTTTCACATTAGGAACGAAACGATAATATTTGCGAAGAATTTGATTAACATGTAATTCGAGGAAAATTAACAATGTGTTTGGCACCAGTAGCAGAATACACTCCAGTATACGTCAAAGCGTCAATTAAATAAGATGGTTGATGTCTGTGTGTATCAGCTTGTTCTAAGCAACTATGTGGATTAACTGTGGCAGATTCTGAGAGCAGTCTCTTCATCATATTATGACTGTCATATTCAATGGAATAATATACACTCAGTGAACAGAACGGTAACAGCAAACGTTTTATTTTTGCTTTTTGAAGAAGTCCATAGTTCAACGAGTGAAGACGTGTCTTGTCTTAGTATCATTAAGATGGCCATCTTCTAATTTTGATATCTTCAAATTCGAGCTTATTAAACAGAGCCACACCAATAAGAAACTTATGTTTTGTTCAGGTCTAACAAGTCGTTTCTTCACAGTTTTTGTTTCGACAAATTCTTCAAGGATGAAATTATATTATAATTTATTTCTCAGACGTTTACAAGAAATTTCAGACATACTTTTTCCGAAATTGATTATTTTATAATAATGACCCTGCAAATTTTTCTCCACTAAAAACCTATCCATTACAATTCAGTAACCTCATCAATGGAGCCCTGACCAAAGTGTTGCATGTATGAACCTAACCCGTTCGTGACATCGCCTATCTGCGAAGAAATGTACCATTGCGTCTCAGACGATGAAGCACGTCCATATATGTCCCTCGTTCAATGGGGACGTCGTTACGGCCCCATCGCAACAAGAGTAGCCCTGGCTCCAATCATCCCCCGTGTATACTATACGGGGTTCTTTGTACGTCTATCGACCCCATTTACTTCGTGTTTCCAGCGGAGACGATCTACGGGATGACTTTGTCCTGACCATCTAGACGGAATGATGGGAAATTGAAAATTGTTTCGTTTTCTTCCGGACGCGGACCATCTGATCGGTTCTTGCATAAAAAGTCGGTCTCTGGCGACTGGATGGTTCATTAGATAATGCCGAAGGCACTATTGTTTTCTGTCCAGCTTATCTCTTTGAATTTCTGCATTCTGCCCCGGGTCGAAGAACTTGTTAAGCATCTTTTCACGTTGGATAACAATGGATTTGAAGATGTGAATGGAATGTTAGCAGGTTCTCCAACCTATCGTATGTTTTTACCCAGAACCTCAAACCGAGTCATTATACACTTATGCTACCGTTTTCCCCAAATGTCTGTAATTTTCGAATTCTGAGCCCAAAGTAGTCTCCAGTGACTAAGGTAGATTCGTTGATGAAGAATCCAAGGTCAAAAATAATTCCATTTGGTCGGTCCGGCCAGTTGGGTCCGTCCGTACTTTCGAACGGAAAGAACTACAGACTTGAAACTATCATATTAGGTTTGGGGTTTTAAAATCTACATCAGATTCGTTAATGTACAAAATCGGTTCAATGATTCCGCAGAAGTTCACTTTTGAAACTACTCATCTCATCGAAATGAAGTTGGATACCTTCCGAACGAACAGACAAAGAGACTTGAAATATTCAGGGAAAATTTGGATTATAAATGTGCAGAAATGAATAGAATCGGTATAATCGTTCCCGAGTTATTTTCATTCCAAATTTGATTCTTCAAATATTTTCCCATGAAATGTCATTATAAATAAATTACAAATTGATTATTTATGAGAGAATCAATAACTTACTAGGGCACAAACTGTCACCACAACATGTAATCTCATGCGCATATACATTCTATAGTATTTCAATATTGTTGTATGAAGCATAATCTTTCTACCGTGGTTGCTTCCAATTTAACTCAAATTCTCTATGAAAGAAGAATAACCACAGAAACCATAGACGAAATTTCGTGTAAGTCTTGATGTACCAAGTCAACTATTGATTCACTATGATAACTCTTACCTCAAATTGTTCGCGATACAACTTTGAGGTGAAGAATGTATTAATGAGTGACAAACGAATTGCGTCATACGGAGGTAACACATTTTTCCGATACCCTTAATATTTCGTCCTAACCTAATTTGGTTTCACGATACCGGTATTATAATACAATATAAAAAATAGAAGCTATTGCGCAGTATTGTCGATGTAAAACCTCTGAACTTCCAGAGCTAGCTTCCTCCTCTCTGCCGTGAATTTCAATTAATTCGTTTGTGTCAAGATATGATCTGAATATTGCCATACACAAAGCTGAAGTTTCTAAAGTTCTCGTCACTGCTGATACGTATCCAAATGATAATAAATGCAGTAAGACCCGTAGGAACAGTCTACAACCTACATAATTCCAGATTATCCCCATGTAAGCTACTATACATCCAACTACCTACCCCATTATAGCATCGTATTCTAAATGCTCTCAACTGGTAAATATTTGCCAGAGCGCTTGAGGCGTCTGTTCTTTCAAAGACGAAGTTGATGATTTAGTCAAATCTTGAGTTGTATAATGCGCTAATTCATGCGAATTTCGAGGGAATTTGTATGTACGAATATCTTATTCTATGTCGAGAAGGAAACTGAAGAATATTTTCATCCCATAAATACATAAATGACTGAATTGCATTCATTTCTAGATTTAAATTACACTATTGTGCAATATTTAGTCCCCAATTTTCACAACGGAAATTTTGAGCGAAGAAACGTATAAAATATCATGGTAAAGGGTTTTCGAATAAGAAGTTTTATTTTCGATTGCCCGCTACCTACACAGCTGTCACTTTTAAAGCTGTCAACTTTCGACATCTGACAAGCAAAGACTACGCCATTACTAAAAATGGAACGATACACGCTTCAACAGAGCACTGAAATTAATAAAATTCACTACAAAAATGGCGAAAATTTTGCAGGTAGTGTTGACGAAAACCCAGGTTTGTCGATTCCTCGTTGATATTTGGAATTAGGCATTCCACAAACATCACCCCGGATTTTGCATAAAGACATAGGTCTCAAGGCTTTTAAAGTTCAGTTAACACGAGAACTCAAGCCGGTCGATCACCCACAATGTCGTATCTTCGCTAATTGGGTCCTCGAAATGCATCACCATGATCCGGATTTTCATAGAAAAATTGTCTTCAGTGATGAGGCTCATATTCACCTCGTGTCACTGTTTGGTGCGGTTTTTGATGGAGGTGTAGTTTGATCTTACTCATTCGAAAATCAGACCAAGTTGGTGATTTTGATGACCGAAATTGAAAGATATTGATGTGAATGACGTCCCAAAAAGACAGTACTATGTGCCACACAAGCAACCAAACGATCTAAATTATGCATAAAAAGTTTCCTGGTCGTGTTATTTTTCGAAGAGGTGATCACAATTGGCCACCAAAGTGTTGTGATTTAACACCTTTAGACTTTTTCCTTTGGGGCCACGTGAAAGGTCTATGCCAACGCTCCACAATTGATTCAAGACCTTGAAGATCGATTTCATGAAGTTATCGAGGACATACAGCTGCAAGTTTCATGAAAAGAATATGGAGTGTGGTTTTCCATTGTTGATGACACACATTCCTCTTTACAATGCTAGAAACATCCATTGATATCTCCCAAAATAAATTCGTTTTTTTCAATATCAAAATGAAATATATTATTGGAAAACCCTTCATTCTAACTCATATTCAAATTTGAAAAACACACGTCAAAAGGGCATTGTAACTATAACCTAATGTTGAGAAAATTCATCTTCCAAAAAACCCGATTTCTAAGCACCTTTCGACCCAGTGAACCACCTGCGGTGTGAAACGCGTATTCGTTAGCGAAAACTCGATTCCCACAAAGAAAACTGTAAAAAAAAAATAGTTTAATTCCAACGTGATTCATTCCCGAACCGTAATAAACTTTAAAGTTTCCTCTGTTTTTCAATCGATGCTCCGGGGCTCGAGTTCAAGTTTCCCGCTGCTTTCCTCCAGTGGCACTTCACTCCCCCGGCGGGTTCCCCACCTCCAAACTACCTAATATCTGAACTGTGTTCCTCCTGCGAGATATATTATCTTATATTCCGGTGAAGTTTCCGACATAAATTATAGAAAAACACTAATTCGTATTTGTTGAAAAAACCGGGACCATCGAGGGGACGTGAGAAATTGGCAGAGGCCGTTTTATACCTTAACGACTAAGTAAAAAATGGCTCTGTTTTTCGTCCCACCGGTGTAGTGAAGAAGTTGAGACTCGTAATATGGCGGAAAAAATTGTTCAGGGATGCGAATATTCTTTATACGTTATTTTGGACAGCGCGCTGTGAAATTTATGTGCTCTTGAATCATGGAGCAGTGACATGATATCTTCGTTACTCCAAGGAAAAGAACTTGGTTAACCTTTATTGATTTTGTACAATTTAACCTGGAATTGTACGTTTGAAAGTTGAATTGTCTTTCAAATATCGAAATTTAGGATTCTGTAAACCTTTACATTATTATTAATAAAGAGTATAAGCTATGGTAATAGAAAGTTCTACAAATCAAGGCAGTGTAACATACATCTGTATAACAAGATTTTTGAGTTTTTATTTGATAGAGGATCATATGAAAATTCAAATCCAAAAATAGAACGTTCTATAAATAGTATACGTGAGTTAGAAAATTGGATCAAAATACCTTACGAAAATTAAGGTGCAAAATGGCGAATGCGACGTTTGTTGCAGAATGGCGTATGCGCTTAATGGTCGACGCTATCAAGTTTAACAGTAGTTGAGGTAACAACAACTGTAGATAGCATCTTCAAGAGGAATATTGGAAGCCACCAATTGATTTTGAAATATTTCTAATCGAAATTATTTACGGGGAATGTAAATCTACCAGTTCATTTGATCTACAGATTCAACTGATCTACTCACAACTATTCCTTCTCTCTATTCTCATGACAGGCTCAGCTTTGTTCGAGATGTGTGGCGAGAAGAAGAATACAAGAAATTCAGTAGCTAAACTAATTCCCACAAAACAGGATAACGCGTTCATCAGGGTTCCGTTTTTACCGTCCGCCCACATAGACATCCTGCACAAAAACCGACGATTTCAATCTAATTCACCATCGCATAATCCAGCAGAAGGGAAGAAGCGACGTCCTCCACCGCTTCAGAACATATTTCATCGTATTTTCTTTCGCATTCGGCCGCTGGCCTGTCCGGACGTCCGGGATTTGCGTATTCAAATTCCATTAGGCGGAATTTCGGGCGGATATCTCCCGAGATATGACGTTAATGTTACTTGTGACAGCTTTTAACACTGCTCGCGGTCGGACGGCGCAATAATCCACCACTTATCTACGACTAGTTTCGGACGTTACGATTCTCGGGTTGGGGACCGCTCTAAAAAGTTGGCAACTCTGCGTTGGCCGGTTATCGTTTAAGAACAGCTGCAGCGTTTGAGTGTCGGGTAGATGCCGGTCCTGTCACCGACTGTATGAAGTTTCATCCTGTACTTATTTCGTTTCTATTAACTGCCTGCCAGCACGTCAGACGAGTTGGAATTAGTTTCCCTTCAACGCGGAACTTGATATCTGAATTTTTACTGTATTCTTCTATACTTTATCACCATATTTATATTTAAGGATCTTAATTTGTGAAATATTCAACTCGTTCACCAGTTTCTTTTTGGATGTTAATGAAAACATGTTTTTAGGAATTTTCATACTCAATAAACGATAAATCAGGCATATCTTCTTCTTATTTGAATATCAAAGATTCAATCTGTCAGTCTTCTACAATTTCAATTTCAAAAAAATTTTTAGAATTAAATTAATGTCTACAATAAGCACCGCTTCTTCTTCTTATCTTAACCAAAACTTATTGCTGAACTGCAATTGAAACTGGAAAAACAATATGGCGAAAAACCACTCAAATCATAAAATAATATCATTTAAATATTTTAATATTAGCCTTCTACATATTTAATTTCAAACAATTATATTTAATAATTATAACTTCAAGAATTAAATTAAAATAATGTCATATAAATAGCACTTATATCAAACGACATATAAAATAAACATTCATTATAAGACATCCAAATGATATAAAAAAATCCAATAAATAAAAATTGTTAACCAAAATCCTATAAATTAAATATTTTGAATAGATAAAATTTCGTTTCTGCTGATCAATCTTATGAAAACAAATATCTTTCAAAAATGTTTAACATAATCTTAAGAATTTCATCATAAAACTATCATGAATTATGTTTTCTTTTCCAAATAAAATAATGAGTCATCATTGAAAAGTACATTTTTCATGAAAGATTAATTTTTGGTTTTTCTTTCCATCGTCGTCATGGACCTTCGTGGATCTGAATGAAGCCGCCACGCCGGCGTGGAGTGAAATCTCCTCCACTCTGGGCATACATTCTGTCAAGAAAGTACCGGGAATTATCGATTTAAATCTGGCGGGGCAATGAGGCAGGTAAAAATTTTTTTTCCTAGGTTGGTACCACTGTCGTTAATTACTATGCCAAGCTTGAGCGGGATCTGTCAACTAGTGTGTTTGCAACAGCTGATTAAGTCAGTCGATGTCAGAGTATGTGCCGATTTTTACTATGGGTGATTACGTTGAGCAAAGACCGCGCCTTCTCACCGAGATACGATTGTGACTGAGTTTCTCGCCAAAAACTCAACAAACGTGCTTCAGCAACCACCGTATCCGCCGGATTTAGCTCCCTGCGACTTTTTCATCTTCCCAAAACTAAAATTGCCCCTTCGTGGCACCCGTTTTGAGTCGATTGAAGCCATAAAACAAAATTCGGCGCGAGAGCTAAAGCCCATCCCGGAAAGCGCCTATAAAAAATGTTTCGATAATTGGAAGTGCCGGTGGCATAGATGTATTGGAGCAAATGGAGCCTATTTTGAAGGCGACCCAATAAATTTTGACGATTAAATGTAAAAATGTTGTTTTAATTGAAAATTCCCGATACTTTCTTGA
The DNA here is from genome assembly GCA_034642435.1 of Megalocaria dilatata. Taxonomy (NCBI): domain Eukaryota; kingdom Metazoa; phylum Arthropoda; class Insecta; order Coleoptera; family Coccinellidae; genus Megalocaria; species Megalocaria dilatata. Next base: position 1,543,105 of record CM067857.1, read on the forward strand.
TAGAGTAGTATATCTTGTGAAGATTTATTTTTCATCTCTGCCACAACCTTTATAACTTCCTCCGGTGTCGTTGGGGTCAAAAAAAAAGGAGCGTGAAATTTTAATCTTTTTGTTTTTCAACAGTTTCTCACTCAACTCTGGATTAGTGTTAGGTCCAGTTAACTTTTCTCCGATTGTTGAAAAATACACGTTGAATAATTCTTCTGATAATGACGAAGGATATAATGTCCCTTTTTTGTTTTTATTTTGGAATTTATGATCTGCCATATAGCCCGGCTCTTATTCTCCGCTTCGTTCATTAATTTTAAATTTTCATATCTGATGTTATCATTCACAAGTTGATTAAATTGTTGGTTTAATATCATATACAGCTTCTTCGAGTTCTCATCATAATGAAGGAAACTGGACTATTCGGAATCCAAATAAATTGAATTATCGGCGGATATTTTTTCCATATGAAATGAGGAGTCTTATTTCGAAGACTTGAGATTTTCAGTAATCAAGAGCTTCTGAATTCGCGACAGCGCCCTCATGTATTTTTCAAAAATGCGCCTAGTTACTTTTCCTTCGAGGCTAAAATCTGAAGCAACCAAATCAAGTGTTTGGCACCTTCTGCACCTTTGTCTGTTTTGATTTCTCGCATTTTGATTTCTTATGGTTGCGTCCATATTGTCTAGATGGTATTTCTTTCACATTTTCTGCAATTTCTGGAGAAGCAGCGTCTTTTATGCTGTAATGAATTGTGCAACCATAGCAAACGCACCGATAGCATTTCAACCATTTTAAATATAGCTGCTATGACGTAAATCAGCGAAACCCTTCATTTGTTTCATGAATTAATCCCCATTACTTTGTTAAAATTAACGAGGGTGACTCCACCAGAACGCATACACGCGTGGGCTTTCGAGTTATGGCAACACGTCGAGTACGAGTGTTTACCGCATTAATAAAAAAAATATCATTCGCCATCAGGGCCGTTCCGAAGAAAACGAATTAGCGGAGCAATTATTCTTTAATCACTGTCATTAGCGTCTAATTGAGCCAACTACCGCGACTTCGCACGGATCACGCGAGTAATTATGCCGGTAACGAGCCGGACTCGGAGCCGTACGCGGGGGCTTTCCTTTCATTTTCCGGTTTTTCACGTCCCGAACGGTTCGAATAACGAACACTCGACGACGCGACCCCGCGAAAATGCATAATTCATCCATTCAATTTATTCACGGCTAAGCCGGATCAGGAGTATCTCCTCTGCGATGCGACCGGGATTCTGAAAAAGGAATTGCTGGAGTAGAATGCGCGATAATTGGGGCGACCGGAAGTGTCGCGGACGGGGACGCTGGGGGATAGTGTTGCCTTTTTCGATGGATTCCTAGAAGATAATCGATTACTCACGGTTTTCGAATGCGTTCGCATTTTCATCCGGAAACAGTGTCAAAGGAAAGATGAAAATTAAATATTTAGACAGCGAGAGGATTTATTTTCCCGATAGTGGAGTTCCACGAGGTTCTGTTCTTGGCCCACTACTATTTATGCCTTACATCTATTTCTTTTGGATTGGGTACAAAGATCAGGATGAGAATACATCACCGGAGTAAGACGTGTCCATTTAAGGCACTAAGTTACGATTTCACACTTCTTGACCTCGTGACAGATAAAATACTCTACGAAGTTACTCTTAGAATATCCAGTTAAATGAAGGGCAATGAAATGAACAGATATCAGTGGTGCTGGTCGCCTCTGAACAAAAACATCTCATCCGATAACCTACTAATGAAACTGTCAAGATATCTAACTTTTACTACTGTATTTTAGAAGATGCTGTCAGAAATGAATAGATTACTCCAATAGTTAAACTGGTAACAAAGCGTTCACTTTTAACTTCACCAATTGAAAGATGGTATGAGAAGTGTCTCGTTGACGCAGAAAAAAATAATAGTGTATTCTTAGAATGGACTTCCAGACACTCATGAATCAGAGACAAGAATAAGACCAACTTAGATAGCAGAAGAGGGATTTTAATTCTGTTTGCTGAAAAAGACTTTTTGACACTGAGGGAAAAAACCTTCAAGGGAAAGCAAAGGAAAAAATTTCTGGGTAATACGATCTGCAGAGAAGTTCAAAGCAATTGTCTAGGCTTTCCTTTAGTTCGTCTTCTATCTGTTGATATTAATCTACTGAATTTTTGTGCTTCTTGAAATTGAAGATAGTAAATGTATTTTTTACTTCATTGAATAGACGAAATAGAAAAAGTTAGTCCTAGGCATAGTCCAAATTTTTACGTTTATCATATTGTAAAGATTTTCCGGATATTCTGATTTTCAATTTTTGAAGGTCAGAATCTTAATAAATACCATAGAAATAAAACAATTCATTAACGCTCCTTCCAATCTACGAATGCTGAACCAGAGGATATATGTTATGTTATTTATGGCGAGCGGGCGTCTGTCCACTCTACCACCGCGTCCGCACGGACTATTGTGGTTCACCCCTAATTTATATCGTCCCGACGAGATCCAGTTTTTGGATAAAACCGATAATCTTGTTCAGGGGTAATTTTTTTAGGTCGCTGTGGGCTATAAAAGCCTGGCCAAAGACCTCGAATCTGATGCGACTCACCGCTGGGCACTCTGAGACGATGTGCATGGCTGTTTCATTGTCCTCAAGACACAGCCTGCATTAATCGTCTTCAGCCAGACCAATTTTGTGCAAATGCGCTTTCAGTCTGCAGTGACCTGTCATAATTCCGACAAGTGTTCTTAGTTTGGCCCTATCCATACCTAGCGCTAGGTTCGCTATCTTTTTGTTCGAAGCTGCTCCAAGGAACAATTTCGAATGTTTCAGGCCAGAATGGCTCCGCCAGAAAGACTCTAGCCTTGAGTTCATTCTGCCTGTTATCGCCTCGTTAGCCACGTCATGTGGTATTCCCAGGAATGGTTCTGGTGCTACCAGAGGCAGCGCGGCTCCAGCAAATGCCAGCCGATTTGTCTCCTCGTTACCCGAATAGTTTGAGTGGCTCGGTATCCAAACCAGAGTGACTTCGTTATACATACCGAGCCTGTTTAAAGCCGTGCGGCAACTCCAGACTGTTTTGGATGTAAAACAGCTGGATTCCAGAGATTTTAGTACTGACTTACTATATGTAAATATTTTGATTTTACCGTTGGGGATTTGCCGTTTTATCAGCAGTTCCGCCGCGGTCTCAATGGCAAATATTTCTGCCTGGAATATGCTTGCGTTTTGACCGAGACTCAATGAGATGTCAATTCTCGGTTTGCTCCCATAGACTCCCGCTCCTGTTCCGTTCGTCGTTCGCGAGCCGTCTGTGAACAAGCCAAGGTCGGTTCTCAATAGAACCTCAGCATGCTGGGTCCATTCGTCCCGGCCACAGGATATATAAAACAAACCTTGAAAACTACAGATCAATTAGCTCACTTAACGATTTAGACAACTCTGGTACTAACGATCACCTTCAGACCCTCATTGAAACGAGTTTACAATACAATAGTCCTCTGGTGCAGGTGTTTGTAGCTTTAAAGAAAACAGTTAAGACTGTGGAACTCTCTGTGATCTTAAGATCACTACAAGAAACGAGAGCTCACCACCGATATTGCGAAATCCTCAAAGACATATACGAAAAGGTAACAACAACCCTAAATCTTCACTCAACCAGTGGGAAACTTGAAACTAAAAGTAAAATTAGACAAGGGAATACTATGTCGGTCCACGTATTCCTCACAGTTCTTGAACATACTTTCAAGATACTGCCTTAGGAACGGAAAAGAGTGAACATCGATGGAGAAAATCTAAACCATCTTCGCTCTTGTCGATATTGCCAGACAACTTACGAGAAGCTGCAGATATTCAACGAAAACTTCAAAATTCCATGCAAGAAGTAAGGTTGAAGAGATAAGTTTCCAAAACTAAAATGATGACTTTTTTGGTGTCCAGTGAAAAAATCTACATTTGAAATGAAAGTGTAGATATAGTTTGCAAGTATATACATTTGTGTCGTTAGACACAAATTTGAAGAGATAATCAGACTTGCAAATTATATGAAGTTGAAGGATAACTTTACGAAAGACAGCATACAGAAAAATTAAAGACGTGTTCAAGACTGACATCCCAATGTCTCTGAAACAGGACAGAGAAGGTTGGAAACGTTTCGAGGAGGCCAATGTCGGTTCTACAAAAGACGCGTGAGGCTGTATGATGATGACTTTATGAATTGTGTAGTTTCTTTCAAAAAGGATACTTTCGATGATTCTGGCATCTACCTGATGTTGAAGTTTAGCACTTCACAAAAAAAACAATATTAAATGCTAAACACTATGCGAAGCAATGGCACTATTGTAAAAGGCATTACTTAATTTATAGTCTGTACTAATAGGTGTTTATAAATAGCTTCTCATATTTCACAATTCAATGAATATCTAATATTTGATTGTTTAGGTCTTAACTTGTCGGAAATTCACCTTGTTTTGGAAATAAATATCTCTTGTTCCTCCCTTTCAAAATTGTAAATTTGCAATGAGTTCATTGCAACTGGAATTTCTGTGTGATCGAAATTGCCTAAGATTTGTCGCTGGTACAAATATTGCTAGTATATCAAAATAGCCTGCGTATTTCGGAATCAACGTAGGATTTGATTCCCTAAGATATACTCAATATAAGTTGTGTGTGTGTGTAGAATTGATGTTGGAATTATTATTAGATATAACTAATATAGAGCAACAAACTAGATGAGAGATAAGTGGACTGTATTAAATGCTGTATTAAATTTTTTGAACCTGGTTTCAGGGATTGAAAGAATACTACAAGTATAAGAAATATATTGAAGTATAAAAGGTGTTGAAGTATAAAATATGTGTCATAAAATGTTAATGTATACAAAATTAACTTACTGTACTTTTTCTGTATGTGCTATGTCCCATAGCTTCTGGTAGCCTCCGGTGTAGTGGAACCGTTATGAAATACTGACTGCTTTTCTGGTTGTCTTCGGATGCCTTCACGTTCGAATGAATAATTGACTTGGTACATCAAGAATTACACGAAATTTCGTCTATGGCTTCTATGGTTGTTCTTCTTTCATAAAGAAATTAGAAGCAACCACGGTGGAAAGATTATGCTTCATGCAACACTATTGGAAGACTATAGAACGTACATGCGCAAACACTTCGCACATGAGATTACATGTTGTGGCGGAATTTTGTGCCTTGTCAAAGATGTTTTCGATAAAATACATAAAAATAACAAATATGCTAAGGCCAGATTCAAAAATCTATCAAATGTAGCAGATAAAGCAATAAAGGTTAGAAAATTCCCATATAAAATTAACAAATATTCAAACTACAAATCCAGGAATATTTTAATACTTCACAGATGAACATAAGTTATTGATATCTGATCTTGCAGATTTAATCTCACATTATTCTTGTCAGAAACTTATGAAAAAAGAGTATTATATTAAAACATGGTTCCATTTTCCAAATTTCAAGGTCCATCGTTGGAATCGATGCCTCAATACATGTATTCAATATAGAAATTCCTATCGTATGAACCCACGTTTGAAACCATGTGTGGCAGTCGGTTCTGGACCGACAAAGCGCACGAGCTTGCATTATTTCGATTATTCCGCACCATCGGCAACGAATACAACTAATTGGATTGAAATTTCTGGCTTATACCACCATCCAGACCACATGTGTGTGGGTATGTCTAACATTGTTCGGCTCGGTATCCAGAATCAAGAAAATGAATTAACAGGTTCAGTGGTCTGAGAACATAGACTGTTCGAAATGAAACTATATAGAGTACGAAATTTTTATGATTTTAGGTTGCTTTTAGTATGTTTCGGAAGATCACTAAATAATTTACTTCTTTCTGACTTGAAAGATATTCGTTGAAGAAGGAGGAATCTGCTTTCACCGATATCTGTTGTGAAATTTTCGTTTTTATTTTCGGAATCACGTTGTACTTTGTATTTTGAGAGCCAAGGTGTCTTATTTCATGTCTTGACATAACCATGTTGCTAACATTATAAACTCAGCATGCCACATGTTGGGTTTTCTGCGGATATATGAATAGCTTTGCATTCCGGACGAATTACTTATAAAGTAAAAGGCTTAAATTCCACCTTTGCTGAAATTTTATTCACAGTTTTGTGGCTCAACAAAATCATTTGTTATCTCTGAGCCATATAGTTGATAAATAAACCAACTCAACTCTCACAGATACAGATATTATTGTCAAGATTGACAGTGCAATCACAAATTCTGCGAAAAGGGAGTTTAGAGTCATCTCCTTCATCTACTCCCTTCTTATTCTAATGGTCACAATGCAAACCACCTGCGAATATTTGCAGTAAAAAAGATACAGTCAACACTTTTCGACATCAAGTTGGTACAGGACAACCTTTGAGAACTAGTCATAAAAATAAGAATTTCTTCCCCATAAAAATCAGAAATTACCTTCCTAAAACGAGGCCACTAGAGAAATTGCCCACTCGCACATTTACTAACAAAAAAATCGATACTTCCCGATCCGATCTTATCTCCTCATATCTTCGGGCGCCTCGAACTAATTACAAACTCGTTCAACTTCCATCGCGCAGCTTTTTTCGCCACGCAACCACCGAATTACCCGATGGCCCCCTCGGAGATTGTGTGGGCTTCTTCTGCCCCCCGGGTGATAAATCGGCGTTGCAGGTGATAATCTTCGGCCGTTGGCTCATAAACGAGGGCCGGGACACTCCTTCAAGACCATTAGTTCCAAACCAATCCTCGGCCACATAATTTATCCGTCGGCCGGCCATCAATCAATCAATGCTCGGGACGAGGCGACAGCCCCATTCCGATTGAAGGCGATTCTTGACCGGAAAATCTACGGCCGGATCCTGTTTCTGGTGTTTATCAATTGTGTTCGAACTGATCGAAAAGTGCCGGGATGTAAATGGAATCGGATAGGATCGATTCGGATTCGTGGGATGGAAAAGACTCGGTAATGCTTCGGATGTACAGACTGATTCGACTTAAGGCAGTGTAACTTGTCGTTTCATTACCTTTAAGTAGTAACAATTCTAACTTTATCGAACCATTAAATCCTTCTTTCCCCCTTTTTCCTTTGGTATCTCTCCGTTTGATCTGAAAATTTATGAGTTACCTGGAAACGTCTTTGGCATGGAACAATCTCTGATTTGCGTTAGATTTGTGATTTTTGATAATTTCATGATTGAAAATATGTCCAAACTCTTTCAAATTGATGTGATGTATTTGAACTTTTCTGATGTTCATGTGTTCTTATTTTAAATGGTCTTTCGGTATGATCAATCGAAAGTAATGGGCAAACATTGCAAGCCCATTTGTAGACTCCTGATTTATTATTATTGTTGTATTCGCCTGAATTAGTTTTTATGTGAGTATCGAAGTTGTTAGTGCTTCTAAAAGCTGCTTTATAATTGAAATTATTCCTAAAAGAATTGGTAATACCTTCTATTTCATATATATTTCATTTTAATATAAATGAATTGGATATATTTTTGTGGGGCGAGGTCTTTTATGATGAGATATGCACGAGTTAATACCATTTTTTCCCAGTTTGTTAACTCATCATTTTATCTATAGTTTTAACCTAGCCCTAATAGATAAAATTATAGTCTATTAACTAGAAAATAAAGCACTAATTCATGCTTATCTCATCACAAAAACACCTCACCTCACAAAACATGATTTGATGTCATACTTTTTGTTTGTTAACTATCATTTTTATCTTTGAGAGTTAAGTTCAAACCCCAGATGAAAATTGTAGATAACACAAAAATGCCATGAACTCATGTTTATCACATCATAAGCGACTTCACTCAATAAGACATTAGTTAATGCCATTTTGCCTATTTGTTAACTATCATTTTTATTTATGGTTTTTACCCAACCTTCCTAGACATTAACTCATGTTTTGTGGCGCGAGTTCTTCAATGATGTGACAAACATGAGTTGATGCCATTTTCCTCCGTTTCTTAACTATCATTTCATGTATGGTCTCAACCCAACCCTCGTAGATAAAACGATAGTTAACAAAGATAAAAAGTGTAAAAACTCATAACTATCACATCATTAAAGACCTCACCTAAGTTCAATCATATTATCAGAATTTTGTTCATACAGCAGATTTTAATACCACTAACAACTAACAGATTGCAGTTGAAAATATCTTCCTGTAATTTATAAATACCAGCAACAATCCCATATCTATAGTCATTTTCTTATATTTATATCGACAGATTATGATTATAAAATTTCACATGAAATTTCATACCAGTTCCTATTTTAGTAGTAATTTCAAAAAGGCTCTAGTATATTAAAATTTCATTATGAATGAAAAAAACTTGCAATTTCTGAAATACCCAGGCATTGAGAAAAATAAGCCAACCGACGTAACAAATATCGGATGTGATAAAACTTTGAATTGAAATAAACACATTAAAATTAAGATTGAAGCCAAATTTTTCTTCCATTTGAAAGATAATTTCATGACATGTACTACTTTGTCAAGAAAGTACCGGGAATTTTCAATTAAAACAACATTTTTACATTCAATCGTTAAAATTTATTGGGTCGCCTTCAAAATAGGCTCCATTTGCTCCAGTACATCTATGCCAACGGCACTTCCAATTATCGAAACATTTTTTATAGGCGCTTTCCGGGATGGACTTTAGCTCTCGCGCCGAATTTTGTTTTATGGCTTCAATCGACTCAAAATCGGAATTACAGCGATCCAGCATGTCTGAAGCAACCTGTTCGCGATGACGTTTTTGAAGAAAATTCAGGTCTTTCGGTACGAGTCGTGCGGCCACCTTTCTCATGCCCAAAATATCAATCAAAATCGTACGTGCGGACTCGTGGGATATCTTAAGATCATGTGCTATCTCTCTCAAGCTGGTAGGACGGTTTTCCAGCACCCTTTCCTTAATTTTATCGACGTTATCTTCGATCGAAGCCGTCGATGGGCGACCACTTCACGACCGTCCTTGAAGGCTCTGTACCACTGATATGCACGAGTTTTCGATAGAGCATTATCACCAAAGGCCTTTTGCAACATTTTCAATGCATCGGCACACGAAAATTCATTTGCAACACAAAACTTTAAACAAATTCTTTGCTCAACGTAATCACCCATAGTAAAAATCGGCACGCACTCGGACATCGACTGACTTAATCAGCTGTTGCAAACACAGCTTGGCATAGTAATTAAGGACAGTGGTACCAACCTAGCAAAAAAAATTTTTACCTGCCTCATTGCCTTGCCAGATTTAAATCGATAATTCCCGGTACTTTCTTGACAGAATGTATGTTTCAAAAATAGTTTCCGGCATAAGTCCACTACGACTAGCTCTAAGGAACCGCATTCGACCAGACCAATTTTGGAACATTTTCGAATAATTCAGGCCTTATTTTATCAATAACAAGAGTTATGTTGGCTTCCAAAGCGTCTATTGGTTCTGGTTTATCAGCATGTACCAATGACTTGACATAAACCCCAAACAAAATAATTCAGTGGAGTTATGTCGCATCATCTTGGACGCCAATTAATTGGACCACTTCCCGAAATAATGTTATCACCAAATGTTTCTTTCAATAAATCAGTTGTTACGGTAGCAGCATAAGGTCAAGCACCATCTTGTTGAAATAAAAACACTTCTGGGTCGATACCATTCAAATTTTGAAACAAATAATCATTGATCATCGATCTTTAACGAGTACCATTCACTGTAACATTAGCTCCAGCGTCGTTTTTAAAGAAATATGGACCGATGATGCCTCCAGCGTGTAAAGCACACCATATAGTGCATTTTTCAGGATGCAATGGAACCTGCAGAACTTCTTGAGGATTGTTTTCACTCCATATACGGCAATTTTGCTTGTTTACATAGCCATTCAACTAGAAATCAGCTTCATCACTAAACACTATTTTACGATAAAAAAGTGGATCAACTTCAAGCTGTTCTAGGGCCCAATCAGCAATCAAACGACGCTTATTATGGTCAAGTGGCCTTAGTTCTTGAACCATTTGGATCTTGTATGGGTGTAGAGCAAGATCTTTACGCAAAATTTTCCATGTGGTGGATGCACAGAGTCCAACTTGCTGTGAACGTCGACGAATAGACAAAACACTATGACTTACAGCAGCGATATTTTCTTCTGTACGTACAGTTCTTTTTCTTGTTGTTGTTGTTGCATCGAGTAGAGAAAATGTTGTCCGAAATGTATCGATAGTTCGACGAATAAGCTGCTCTGATGGACGATTATGTGAACCATAAATTTCACGAAGTGCTCCATAAGTTTGGCGAATAGAACACTGATTTTGAAAATAAGTTTCAACAATTTGTAAACGTTGTTGCGGCGTGAGTCTTTCCATGATAATTTGACCATGCTTACTGAACTTTCTGTCAAATCACAGTTATCCCTATCGAAAGTTCTATCACTGTAAAAAGTATATCCGATATGTCGAAAAGAATACGTACAATCCTATATTGAAAAGACTAGTTGATAGCGTTGAAGAAACCACGATTTCCGAGATAATCCATCAGTACGGCTCGAATCCATATCCGACTAATATCCGAAATCTTCAACAAAACACCCGTTGATCGGGACAGATCCGACAATACACAGCGCGACCACGTAGGATAAGAATTCCAATCTAGAGATGAAGCCCGAAGAATCAGGTATATTTCACGGATCCGTTTTCTTCATCCGGAAATTGATTCATTTCGCGGAAAATCAGATGGAATCCCTGCGTAAACCGGCCCACACCATCCGTTGATTGTGTAACCGGTAAGGGAGGAAATGGAGAAGAAATTGAAATATGGTTATCTTTGAGTGAAAAATGCGAATTGGATCTGTTGATATTGGATGTTCACGGAATCACGAACAGTTTTATCGAGCCCGGGATCTTGCTAGACCCCGGGAAGCATTGTGGATTCTAGAAAATCGAGGTGTATAGGAAAGAAGAAGTAACGAATCGTCTACCTAAGAATACAGGGGATATTTTTAAGACTGAGGCGGCATGGAGAACTTGATCAAGTGAATGTTTTTAGCAGGAATTATCTATATGAACGGCGAAAAACAAGATGTCTACATCCTGATCATTAACAGAATAGTACTTCCTATCAAGATGCTCGTAATTGAGTTCTCTTCTCGGAAAATAAATGAAGGAATAAAATATAAATAGACTCCGGTTCCGACGTTTTTTTCATTAGTCGCCCAGTAGCGTAACGCCTTGATTAATTCCGCTGCGACGGGCTTTGTCGCGAACGTGTGATTAAAATATTGCGTGACCGGGATCATTAGTTCGATACACACACAGGTACATGAGGTGCGAAAAAGTTAATGAATTTCGTAAGGGTCGAGAACCCGGCGCAGTTGCTAAAAATTTCGCGTGAAATAATGCAGCTCTTCAAACTCGGAAGCGGAGGCCGATACAGGAGAGCTCGTGGCAGTTCCAATGATTTACCTCAAAAATGTACGCCGCAAAACGGAAACGAAACTTCTGATGAAGTATTCACGTGATTGTTAAACAATGTAAACCCGGGACGACAAAAATAAATGGGATGTTTCACATCGTGAGCTTGTACGATAGTAAAATCTGAAGATTAATGAAGGGTTAATTTAAGGATTTAGGGATAAGTTGCTGAGCAGCAAAAATTGCTTACACTGAATTCGAACTACCAAGTAACTTTGTTTTCTTAGTTATTTTCCAATAAGAGGATTCATTTTGATATAAAAAAAAATTCCAATTACTCCGCAGAAGCAAAAATTGGACCACACAAAGACACATTGATGATGAAGATGCTTTTAAACAATCATTCTTGGATTTTCCTAGTCCCAAATGTAACAATTCTGCTTATCAACGCAGTCTCCGAGGTGAAAATGAGCCTCATCAATGAAGATGTTTTTTCTATGACATTTTAGATCATTTTGATGCTTTTCAAAGACCCAATCAGCGAAGATTCGACGTTGCTGAGTTCTTGTGTTAACTGAATTTTAAAAGCCTTAAGACCTAAGTCTTTATGCAAAATACGGTGTAATGTCGTTTGTGGAATGCCCAATTAAAGATCGACAAACTTGGGTTTTCTTCAACTCTAAGGCTACAGCAGCAATGTTCTCAGTTGTTTTTGAGCGACGTACACGGTTTCGATTCTTCACTTGTCCCAACAGCTCAAATTTTTCCACCAGTTTTACTATTGCCGGCCCAAAAGTGCTTTAGTTTTGCGAATTGTGACTGCTATGTTTTCACTATTTTTGTAGCGAATTTTAACAATTTCAATGCGTTCCATTTTTTGTTTTGGCTCTTTTTTTTTACTTGTCAAATGTCAAAAGATGACAGCTTCAATAGTGACTGCTGCACAGATAGCCGGCTATTAAAAGTGAAACCTCTTATTGGAAAACCCTTATAACAATTAATAAAAGTTTTTAACTAGAAAACATAAATCTTTTCTGATAAATATTACGGTATATTGAACTTTATTCAGCTAGTAAAGTACGAGCATGCAGAGCTCATGACTTCGATTAAATTTTGTTGAGTATAATGTAAGTATAATCCAATTTCAAATACTGAATAAATCATACTGAAACCGCCGTCAATCAATATAATGATTTGTTCTGAATGGTCACCCATAAATGGCTTTTATTCAATAGATACAACAAGTTAACTCGGAACCGTGAAATCGCGGGAAGAATATGCATTCAGATCAAAAATTGAATGAAAATAAATCGTGCAAACATTGATGAATCTTGAGAGTAATGGACTTTTAATGCATTTCATCGCTATTAAAAAGGTATTAGACTTCCATTATACTGATGATGAGCAACGAACCTCGACTGCAGTTGATCGTGAGCCACAAAAACAAAGTCGTCTTCTTGTAATGCACGTGTACACTTTGTTGCAGAAAATATCGCCCAGAAATAACACGACTTTTGGTATAAGTAAACTGGTGCACTATTCTATAACCAGGAGCTATGGGTCAGCTGATGTGGAACTTTAAATGAGGTGAACAGATTTTCAAAACACTTACCGAAAAATCTGAGTTTCAAAACTATAATTGCGAACTAATATATTGATGAAAAACTCAACCATGTTAACTATACACGTCATGTGAACAACTCGAGATAATAAAAAGAAATCTACATATATATGTAAAAATAAAACTGTTATTCTTAGGGAAAACAACTTGGTTACTTCTATGTTCTATGATCTATGTCCTATATCTAAGATTTTGACCTAAAAGTGTCACATGTCTATTTAGATAATTGTTAGAAATGTGAATCGAGAAACTCCAAGAAATAGCATTGTTTTTGATTTCTTCCAGCTTAGTAAGCTACTTTTTCATTCATTTATTTTTATTTCTTTGTATGTTATTATTTTATTTTGTGTATGTTATTCTGTCAGATTTTAAACTAAAGAAAATAAAACCTTCCAGAATCATGACATCAAATCGTCTATTTCTTCAATTATAAAACTAAGAATTGATTATATTCTTGTGTATATGTGTTTTGTTTAACTAAAGTGTACAATTTCTTTTAAGAAAAGGCCAACACGATACGAAGTTACAAAGAGGTGAACTGGTAGCGAGTATTGAAGTCGACCTGATGAGTTCAAAAAATGTTTTGATGATTGGATTACTCGTTGTCGTAAGTGTAAATAACCCATTGGATACAATCGTACAAAACTAACACAAAAAGACACTTGGACCGAAGATGAAAATCAGCAACAGAGATTTCCACAACAATTCCCATGCATCGTATCGAATTATCTCATACGTACAAAAAGATCCCTATCTTCCCTTATGCATCCAGCGAGATATCCCGGCTGAGCCAAACATATGTAAGTCACGATCTGCCATAAATGGAATTGCCTCGAAATCTAGTAATCTCTATATAATCCGGCACTGTGTATGCAACGTGAATCAACTGTTTCATCATTACGCTTTCCGGAGATTCATCTTTCTTCTGTTAGTAAATCCGAGCTTTGGATCTCGGGCAATATGTCAAGTTTAAAAATCACTCTGGAGATGTCTGACGTCGTCCGTCAGATTTTGTACCGGGAAGAAATGGATGGCGTTATTCTTTTACACTTCCACGGGGCATTTCTTCCCGCGCGTAAACGTCCACGTCGGGAAATTTTCACTTCTATACGACAGCTGAGGTCGTTGCTCATTTCGAATATTTGTTTTTGGACGGTGATATATCTATTCATCCAGTTCTTCAATCTTAGATTTATCGAACTATTTAAGTCGTTGTTCTCGAAAATTTCTTTGTTGTGCTAACAACATTAAAAAGTTACCATATTTGTGCGAATCGAGAGTGTTTTGCGGTTTGGGGAGATAATTTAATCTCTAGACAGACAACAGACAACTTAACAAAGGTCAGAAAGTATTTTGGCCGGGTCGAATAGAAATAAGTAACAACAAGCTATAAAATGTTGGTACAATAGTGAGAATTGGTCATGCGACTTTGAGTTGAGATGTTATCTGAAGGTGCTGAATATTTTGGATTTCATAGATCAATGTAGTCGGTTATTTGATAATTTTCATGAATTGAAGTTGAAAATTTCAATAGACTCCTTTCATGAAAACTGAAAAAACCGAAATATTCCCTTCTTTGCCATAAGTCATCGCTAGGAACACGCTAACGTTCTACCCAAATGTTATATCTTCAAGCTTTGAAACGAAAGTGGTCTGAAACGGTATCAACAGATGAAGAATCCGAAATCAAAGTCATTCTCATAAATAAGCAGTATGAGAGCAGTATTAGAAAGTTCTACAAATCGAGACAGTGCAACACAAATATATATAATAATTCAAGCCCAATTAAGTTTTGTTGATCGCTGGGAATTAAATAGCAGACATGCGTACGTTTCGAAACTTGTTGGTTTCTCGTCAGTGTTCTGTAATGACCAACTCTACTACAAATCTGCCATGCGCCTATATTCTCTCTTATAGCAGCGCCATCTAGTGCAGACAAACATACATAAACGAAACACCCTAACCAGCTGATTGAAGCAAAGAACTGTATTTCAAATTTTTACTAAAGTTACAAATACAGAAAACTTTTCTCATGTTCAATATCCCTGACTATATGAATATGTTTTACAAACGAAGAAAATATGGAAAACCGAATTTGATATCCCACCAACAATCTTTTTTTTATAGAAACTAAAATACTGAATTCTAACATTCTTTTGCTGGAAAAGAGCTAGACCCTTAAAATATTCAGGATAAGTTTGAGGCTTAAACATTTCGTTTGATTTCATTAGTGAGGCATATCGTTCCAATAATTCCATAATAATTAGCATATTAAATTTTTCTTTTGAATATTTTCAGAAATAGAAATCCAATCCAGTTCAAATTCAGTACACAGACAAAAAGGCTCATGCAGAATTTCGTGCAAGTAAATAATGAGAGTTTTTTCAACTTTCAAATCTTCAGAAATGGATTGAAATTTTTATATCTCAGGTAATCAGACGGCTAACGCGTTGTATTGGGTGTTTTTTTTAAGAGTGAAAGAACTTTAAATTGAAATAAAACACATTTGAATCAAGATTGAAGCCATTTTTTTTATTCGAAAGATAATTTTATGACATTTATGTTCTAAAAATAATTTCCGGCATATGTCCACCACAACTAGCTCTGAGGAACCGCATTCGACCAATTTTGGACCACTTTTTCTAGTAATTCGGGCCTTATTTCATCAATAACACGAGTTATGTTGGTTTCCGAAGCGTTTATTGTTTCTGGTTTATCAGCATAAAACAATGACTTGACATAAACTCAAAGAAAATAATCCAGTGGAGTTATGTCGCATGATCTTGGAGGCCAGTTAATTGGACCATTTCTTCAAATCATGTTATCGCCAAATCTTTCTTTCAATGAATTAATTGTTGCATTGTAGCAGCATGGAGTGTAGCACCATCTTGTTGGGACCAATCAAATTTTGAAACAAATAATCATTGATCATCGATCTGTAACGAGTACCATTCACTGTAACATGAGCTTCAGCATCGTTTTTAAAGAAATATGGACCGATGAAGCACACCATACAGTGCATTTTTCAGGATGCAATGGAACTTATTGAGGATTGCGTTCACTCCATATATGACAATTTTGCTTATTTACGTAACTGTTCAACCAGAAATAATCATCACTAAACACAATTTTACGATAAAAAAGTGGACCAACTTCAAGCGGTTCTAGGGCCCAATCAGCAAAGAAACGACGCTTATTATGGTCAAGTGGCTTTAGTTCTTGAACCAGTTGGATCTTGTATGGGTGTAGACCTTTAGACAAAATTTTCCATATGGTGGATGCACAGAGTCCAACTTGTTGTGAACGTCGACGAATAGACAAATCTGGATCATCATTAACACTATGACTGTGATATTTTCTTCTGTACGTACAATTTTTTGTCTTGCTGTTGTTGTTGTATCGAGTAGAGTAAATGTTGTCCAAAATCTATCGATAGTTGGATGAATAAGCTGCTCTGATAGGCGATTATATAAACCATAAATTTCACGAAGTGCTCTATAAGTTTGGCGAATAGAACACTGATATTGAAAATAAATTTCAACAATTTGTAAACGTTATTGCGGCGTGAGTCTTTCCATGATAATTTGTCAATGCTTACTGAACAGAAATGTCAAAACAACATGGCTTCTACCTTCTGTCAAATCACAGTTATCCCTATCGAAAGTTCTGTTACTCTAAAAAAACACCCGATACTTTCGAACCAGTGTTCGGATTTAGGTAGAGCATGAAGGTTTATATTTTGATTTTTTTCCTATGTATTTCCGACAAAGAGAGGTTTTGTTTGAGATATTCCTGTTTTCACTCTTTCTTGCGAATATGTAACGATTCAACTCGAAAGGACCATATATTTTTAATTTCCATGAGATTTTCCTTTTCTTTGAGAGAAAATTTGTATAATCACAAAAAAATTACCTTTACTGGAATTTCGAATGACAGAACAAGCGCGCAAAAGTTTCCTACTTTACGTGGGTGCTTTTCACTATTTTTGTATTCCATTTTTAGTAAAAAAGTTGTTTTTTAGTGTTCTTTTCTCCAGTATTGTCATCTGTTAGCTTTCATGATTATTGCGAGGCCATTATCAGATCAGAAAACATTGTAACGACATGAAATTAAACAAGAGCACCCTGGAATAAGCGCAAAAAGGTCATATCAAAAAGAACTTCATTTACCCAGATGACATTCGATGTATGAAGAGCACCATAAAAAGAAGTTTTTCAGCTATAAGAAAATCTGAGACTCGCAAAGCGACAATGTTTCAACCTAAACCCAGAAATTGTTGAAAACGACCTCCCATCTTCATCTTTCCATGCCACCAAATCTAATTCTACCTTCCCACCTCAGTCTCGGAGAGCGAACCTAATTTTCCATTACTCATATACCCAACAGAACTTAAGAAATAAGGGAAACCAATATAAGTCTCTGAAATAACACGGAAAAAAGGAACGGAACGAAATTCCATTACCCCAACGAGAAATTCTCTACCACGCCAGGAGCATCGAAATATCTCGAGCGCTCTTCAGCCTCTGTGGGCAGGCGTCTCGCAATTGGGCAAACACAGCGGGCGTCGGCGGACAAAGAGGCCGTATTTATGGCCATGGCGGATTTTCTTTTGGATTTCCACGGCAATTCTGTGAATATATAAGGCGAGCCGAATGCTCTGGCACTTATAAAACACTTTCATTAGGTATGCATTTCCCAGAATACCGATATTTTACATTTTTAATAGAAAGCGGAGCTTTTAATCCTTTGTGAGAGGAGTTTTATCTCCTCTTTTCCGTTCACCGCCTAGGCGTGTATGTGAAGGTATTTCACCACTTCGATAATAATATGGACTTTCATGGTGTTTCCGTAATTGAACCGTCTGATATTCGGAAGCTGTTCTTCTTCGCTAAGAACGTTCGCTCACACTGAAACAATTTGAAGTTGAGCGAGACAAAGAGAAAGGAGATTAAAGCACATCTTTAATCAAACACAAATATAAAATATAAACGATATTGTACTAAAGGAGAATGGCAATTATCTGATAGGAATGACTTGGTGTTGTCACCTTGTGTCACGTATAGTCTTGCATGCCAAGGCTAATAAAATTATTTTGACAAAATACAGATACACCACCATTTCGTCACCTCGTGATTAATAGGGTTGTTTACTTTTCTAGTACCTAGAAAATTGACTGGTAATGGAAGCATTGAAGAGCAGAGATTCTGGTACCATTTTTTACCAAATACAACTCATCGAACGATGAAACTATGAAGATATTCTGCTTCAAAGGTGCTCTACCACAATGTAAAGTAAATATAAATAGTTGAGGACACTTGAATCTGTTGGTGGAATCTGGAATCTGAAATTATAACTACAGCTTAGAATGAGATTTATTTATTTCAGATTAATTTATTTCAGTAAAGGTGGGACAATGGATCATTAAATGACGGACCAGCTGAAAAAAATTTTATGTGATATAAATTTGCATGTTTTCGGACCACGAGTTAGATTACGGCCATTCAAAGAAAATTGATCCTTTCATTTTGTCTCAAATCCGACTTTCTATAATAGTTTTTTGCTTACAAGAAAAAAAGACAGAGTCTGATTACGATATTCTCATCTGACGTTTGGAAATCTAGATCTGACGCTAACAGAGAGTTTCCAGCTATTTCCTAACCTACCTTTACATCCTGTTATCGTCCAGGTTTTCCCATTAATTGAAACAATAACGGGAACCGTTCAAAAAGCCAACTCGCAATAAAACCGGGCAATAATCGAAACTCTTACAATGACCATTGTTGCAAGGTACGACGTGGCGTCTGTTGATAATAAGTCTCGATGATTAGAAGACGAGGCAGGCCGCTCATCCGCTTATGCTAATGTAGACCTGGGTGGCTCTGATAGCGTCGGCGACGTCGCCGTCTCCCTGAAGGAGCGCCGAAATGATCTCTGCTCTCCCTGCTATTGTTTACCGGCGGGGCTTTGTTCGGGCCGTGAATATACATGAGCGTTACATATGGAGTAGGCTGTTATTGCAATCTTGTACGCCGTGGTCGTCTTGGATGCCTCTCCCGTAGCAACAGGATCACCGGAACCGGGAGATCTCTGCGATAATTCATTTGAAGGAGTGGATTATATTCTCATTTCCATTCATTTTACTTCCTTCTCAATGCAGAAGCTCCTTAGAAATCGACCAGAATGGTATAATTTAATCTCTCTTGTTTTGACAGATTGGACATATGTATAACTTTGTAAACGTTCATTAAATAGTTTTGATATCTATACAAATGCTACTAATTATTTTCTGATAAGAATGATATGAGTTTATATAAAAGGTTCCTTATCTTATATAAAGTTATTAGTTTTCTTATATATGCATTTTCCGCTTTCGTTTCCTAATAATAATATAGAATTTTGAGTTGAACAGTTTGCAAATCAAGAGAGAACCAGCTTCCTAAGTTTTTTTTCAATTCGTCAAATGTATCTTTGAATGTTCTCTGATTAAACAATATTGAAGAACGTTATTCTGATTTTAACAAACTTTTATTGTTATTTCAATACAACAATTGTTTCGCTATCAAAGTAGAGCACTTTTTTTGCAAAACGATAACGCGCTGTTTCCTAGAACGAACGAATTTTTGGTGGAAATAACGAATAAAGCCAATGAAGAAAATTCTTCTGCTATATGAATTATTATATTGTCAAGGAATAAATAAATAAATTTTGTAATTTACTTTACCATTATTTAGTGGATTTAATTTTATATGGTTTAAATATATAATTTCTTGTATCTAGTTGCTTGTATTCAATGTACCAGCTAGCTCTCAAGATTATAATTTTGTTCTTGAATAATTGAAATTTAAATATTATTAAATGTGATTTTATCTTTTAGGGAGGGTTCAATTTGAATTTTCAATAGGTTGAATTTTTTTAAAGAAAATCTTATATAAAAGTAATTTGAAATATTATAATCTATGATTAAAAATCTAAATTCTAATTCTATGTTCTAACCTAACCCTATCTAAATATCGTAACGTAATTCTAACGTAAACAAGCAATAATTTATTTGGAATTTTAAATTGGGAAACTTTACATAAATAAACTAATTTCTACCTTTGGTGAGTTTAATTGACCAATAACAATATTCCTTTGATGTTGGCTTTGCTCTATTTCAGGATTTTGTTTTATTTCCTGTAGAATTTCTGGATTCAATTTCAATTCACAATAACCAAATAATCTTCTTTTTTAGATGATAATACTTTTTGAAACTTTTTTTAATTGTGGACCGACATGGACACTACTCTGAATATATGGAGACTGATTCGATTTTTCTGTGCCTGTCCTATTTATATTTTTCACGAAAAATTGAATTTCAAAGCTCACCAGCTTCTGTCAAAATTATTGAAAAATGATGCTTTCGATGATTTAACAAAATTTACAATATTTCTTGGTTTGAAATTACTGTTGAAAATTAGCCTATTTTTCAACTACACTTTAATGTATGTTTCATGTTGAACAAAACAGTGAAAATCTTGCTTTTCATCCGTAAAGTATTTCAAGTGTCAAAATTTAACAAAGTTTAATTTCTAATGCTTATAACTTATGAATTATTCAAAATCACTTATGAAATTGATTAAATTTGTTTATCTTGATGCTATTACAATTCTATTGATGCCTAAAAATCTTGAAGGATATCTCTTACATTAATCATTTGAAAATATCTGACCTAGACACTATGTTAATTAATTGACTTTTGATTTAATTTGTACTATTTACATCATTCTGGTGAGTTATATTTGATTTAGCTTGTTCTTTGACAATAATTTCCCTGAAGTTTATATGTGATTCATGCTACTAACAAATCTTTTCAACAATTTCTTCATCAATTTCAAATTAGATATCTAAATTCAAATTACTTCTATTTATTACAACTTTGGCTGTCTTTACACTGAATAATTGTAAATTGAAATCTCCCTGTGAATTTTTTTTATAAATTCTCAACAATATTACTGATTTTTGATAACCGTTCAAAGAATTTTCATTCTACTAGTCATTATGTACTCTGAATATGTTTCTTCTTCATAATATCAGCTTGTGAGTTTTTTCATGACTTGAATTATTAATATTTCTATCGTATGGATCTCATTTAATTAATTTTGGTCTGGTTACACTCTAACGAGTCAACTTCCTTAATATATTTATGTAATTATTTAATTTAACTGTAAGTTCCATATATATATATATATATATATATATATATATATATGTATAAATATATATGATAAATAACAAAAATTGATTATCTTTAAACTCAAAACGAATTCGCGCCAAAAAGATACCGAAACAATCAAACAAATTAAATATTCAAACAAAATTGGAGACACAAATAGTTTTATATTATAGAAATGTTTAAATCAGTTGGATCCCACATCTTTGCAAGTGATCAATTTGTTGAAATAGCCAATATTCATAGGCATTAGAGAATGCGATCCTGCGTTTTAATGTCGTAGCATAATATTCCCGAGATCTAGGTGTCATTCGATGGGGATGTAGATAACAAAATAATAATTCGCCTGCAAACATTAATTCGATTATGTAAATGCGAAATTAGAATTCAGTAAACATCATCGGGTTCACCGGCATTGACCGCGAACGCTTCAAAGCAAACTTGGTGGAAATAGAATAAGGGTAGGATTATACTACGATATTGGATCTATTCTGAGGATATAACCCGGATGTATAATGCGACTAATCCTGGGTTGTTACAGGAAGTGGCTGAAGATGGTGCAGTTTGAACTTGTGCATTAATCGCAGCTCATTTTTGCACGTTTGTGTCATAACACTGTCATTCCTGTATACAGTATACAGAAGTTATAATATGTTAGAAAATTAACACATCAACTTTCAAATTCAATAGTGCGATTTTTAAACATGAATTTAAATATACTGGGTAATTCGCGCCAGTCCAGCATATTCTGTCCTCTTTATTTTAAATTGAACACCCATTTATTTTTGTATTTTTTAGAGGTCCTCGATAACTTGATTTCAAAGAACTGCATCATGTTTACTCTATTATGAATAATACCGGACGAAATTTCGAAAAAAGTTATAATTGGTTTCAAGAAACTGAATACCCAAATTACATGATGTAATCGATTCTAATACATTAAAATAAATGTTCCCCACCTCGTTCTTGACAATAACACTTGAAATATTCCGCATTTCTATAGTTGTCCTTTCTTTAAGGTCTGCTATGCATAATCTTTGTTATTGAGATAACCCCACAGAAAAAATCCAACGGCGTAAGGTCTGATGATTTAGCTGGCCACTCAATAATACCTCTTCGTTCAATCCATTTATTGGGAAGATTGCGTTTAAGTAAGTTCTGACCATTGAAGCATAATGGGGTGAGGCTCCAGCCTACTGGAACGAAACATTATCATTCGGGAAAGCCAAAGTTTCATCTATGAATGTAGGGGAACAAGAGTATGGTCACCTATGATACCAGCCCAAACCTTCACCTTTTGAAGATACTGCGTATGTGTCTCACGCATCCAATGAGGATGCTCCGCTGACCAATATCTACAGTGTTGCCGGGTACGTCCCCGTTCAATGTGAATGTTGATTCATCGAAAAAAAAAGCATTGTACCAACAGCTATTTTATTTCTGTTCAGTTTATTCATCATTATTTCGCAGAAATGCATTTTAAGCGAAAGCCTCTCTTCACGTCAGTCCTTTTCAACATTTCAATATTGTTTTGAATAAGTATAAAAATAGTTTTTTTGACTATTCGAAGAATTTTTTTAATATATCTGTTCAATTTTGAAAATTCTGTGTTTTTATTTATCATATGTAGATTCTCTGAGAATTAATTAATTCGCAGATTCGAAATTTCTACAGATAATGGTCTGTTGAAGAGGAGTCCAAAAGCTTTGACTTCACATCAGTGCTTTTCAACTTTGATCGGAATTTACGTATTCGATTTGAATAAGTTTTTATTTTATTTCATTCAAGTAGTTGTTGGGATAGAATACGTTTACTTCCTCTTTTCAACATATTGAATCCATTTTTCCACTCATATGGAACCCAGATTATCCCACACATTCCTTTCGCGATTTTCTTATTTTTATTTGTATTTGCATTGTTGAAAAAATTATAATAGTCGAATTAGACTGCACTTCTTTCTATTTTGCTGAAAATGTTCAACAATTTAGACGCATAGTATGTCAGTATTTCAAACTTTTTAAAGAGCTTCAAAATTTTTTCCTAGAGTAGTTTGTTGGTTCTGAATTGCTCAAATATGTCAGCAAATTCATCTCCAATTTTTTTATAACTGTGCTGAAGTAATTCGTGTCAACAGTTCCAAATGTTTTTCGCGATTTTGCTTTAGAAATTGAAAATGATTTTTGAATGTTTTTTTTGTATTTGCATATGGAACTAAAGAGCTGCAGCTTTATATCCGAAGAGCTGCAGGTTGCCGAACCCTGTACTATACCATAGTGATACTTCGTGTTTACTGTCTTCAAGCGATGACTTGTGTCCTAAACCTGTGCTCAGAGATAGCGCAATTAAAATGTTGCGTTCCCAATCAAACAAGTTTATCATTAGAATTTTCGATTGAAAAACCAATAATCCTTGTGCAAAATTTAAACGTTTAAGGGACCGAGAATAAGAACTCAAGAAGCTTCACAAGCTAGGATCCAGTATTCCTGAATATCTGTTTTTTCAGCGCCATCCTCATGCTCCTTAAAGTTCCAGAATCAGACCTTTCGGCGACAGGCTTCCGAAAACCCAACCTCTCAAACTTCAATAACGTTGCCTCGACTTATAAGGCATCAAAGTATCTGCCTACTTTTCTTCATCGGCTTCATAAATTCAGGAGACAAATAAGGATGGATATGTATTTATTCAGGTTTTCTAATATCGGCACAATTTGAAGCCAACAGACGGAATATCTGTCAGAAGGGAGTTTTACGAGGCTATGGTTTTCGTCGAATACATATGTATCAGTTATACATATTCATTGCGGATTTATATGGATGTATCTGTGTGTGTTTCATATTTTTCAGTTACCAGGGTGACGGGCTGAAAATATTGGGAAAGATGGCGCCGATTCGTGTTAAAGGTAGATTTTGTTTGTTTTATTACGGCGACCTACTTATTCATTTTCATATATACTACTCTGTAGAAAGTACCGGGAATTTTCAATTAAAACAACATTTTTACATTTAATCGTCAAAATTTATTGGGTCGCCTTCAAAATAGGCTCCATTTGCTCCAATACATCTGTGCCAACGGCACTTCCAATTATCGAAACATTTTTTATAGGCGCTTTCCGGAGCTCTCGCGCCGAATTTTGTTTTATGGCTTCAATCGACTCAAAACGGGTGCCACGAAGGGGCACTTTTAGTTTTGGGAAGAGGAAAAAGTCGCAGGGAGCCGAATCCGGCGAATACGGTGGTTGCTGAAGCACGTTTGTTGAGTTTTTGGCGAGAAAATCAGTCACAATCGTAGCTCGGTGAGGAGGCGCGTTATCGTCATGCAAAATCCATGAGTTGTTCGCCCACAAATTTGGCCGCTTCTTACGGATACGTCACGCAAACGTTTCATAACGCCTAGGTAATACTCCTTGTTTACCGTCTGACCCTCTGGAAGGAATTCATAGTGTACCACGCCACGGATATCGAAGAAAACAATGAGCATCACCTTCATTTTCGAGCGGCTTTGGCGTGGTTTTTTCGGTTTCGGCTCATTTTTTGCCACCCATTCCGATGATTGCTGGCTTGTTTGCATATCGTACTCGTAGACCCATGTCTCATCACCAGTTATAATGCGTTCCATGAATGTAGAATCGGAATTACAGCGATCCAGCATGTCTGAAGCAACCTGTTCGCGATGACGTTTTTGAAGAAAATTCAGATCTTTCGGTACGAGTCGTGCGGCCACCTTTCTCATGCCCAAAATATCAATCAAAATCGTACGTGCGGACTCGTGGGATATCTTAAGATCATGTGCTATCTCTCTCAAGCTGGTACGACGGTTTTCCAGCACCCTTTCCTTAATTTTATCGACGTTATCTTCGATCGAAGCCGTCGATGGGCGACCACTTCACGACCGTCCTTGAAGGCTCTGTACCACTGACATGCACGAGTTTTCGATAGAGCATTATCACCAAAGGCCTTTTGCAACATTTTCAATGCATCGGCACACGAAAATTCATTTGCAACACAAAACTCTAAACAAATTCTTTGCTCAACGTAATCACCCATAGTAAAAATCGGCACGCACTCTGACATCGACTGACTTAATCAGCTGTTGCAAACACACTAGTTGACAGATCCCGCTCAAGCTTGGCATAGTAATTAAGGACAGTGGTACCAACCTAGGAAAAAAAATTCAACCTGCTTCATTGTCCCGCCAGATTTAAATCGATAATTCCCGGTACTTTCTTGACAGAATGTATATAATGAATATAAATGAACTTTTGTCCGCTATGTTGAAATGAAAGAATACTGCTTTTAAGGCAAAATTTTATTATTTAGAGTTAAGAACAATTAGCCTTGAGGGTGGGCTTGAAAAATGAAACAGAGAAGTATGCCTCGTACGGCATTCTCTACTTGAATGCTTTACAGCAATAAATTTGTTACTGCAGGTAGTTTCCGTCACAGACTGGGAAAGGACATATACAAAATGTGACCTCATTCTGAGAATAACGGACAACACGCAAAATTCTTAAGGCACATTGGCGTAGACAATATAAAGGGTGATTCATTCAGAGGTACCTTTTGTGGTGGAGTTTTAATTGCAGATTTTGCATGCCTCGTGTTAACTGAAGTGTCATTTCTGTTCAGTAGTGTTTGACAATTCATAATGCGAAGACTTAGCCCGGCACAGCGTCTACAAATTGTTCAACTTTATTACGAAAATGGGCGTTCTACGAAGAATGAGTAACGGGCGCTTAGAGCAACTTATTGTCGGCCTGCCGAACGCAAAATTAGCTCTACCATCCCTAAGTTTGTGACCCAATTTTCATTATTGGATAATACTTGACCAAATAGACCACACCCAGTACGTAATGAAGAAAATATAGGGGCGGTAGCGGAGAGTGTACGCGAAGACCAGTTTCAATTCGTCGCCGTTCTCAACAGCTTGGCCTGTCATATTCAACAACTTGGCGTATTTTACGTGAAAATATTTCTTTAAAGGCTTACAAAATTAAACTAATGCAAGAACTGAAGCCGACGGACCTTCCGAATCGTTTTCGTTTTAGTCGTTGTGCTCTTGACAAGCTTGCAGATGATCCACACCAAAGAGTTGTTCGCCCCAAATACGCGCATTTTGTTTATTCCTTCAACATTCAAACAAAATTGAAACTGTGGGATAAAGTCTTCAAAATAATCCAAATTTATTTGTGTGACATCTCAACTATTGAACCTAAATTAAGCATCAATCTGGAGGATTCTGTAAAAGAGGTTAGATTTGCTCCCATTCAACTGTTTCGAAAACAAAAACGTAATGATCCTTGTTGTTTATCTTTTCGTGTCACTGTAGCCTGACAACATAAATATTGTTCCCTCACGAATTTACTCGATCTCGACTTTTAAACTAAAAAGCATAGATCGAACTAAACAAACAGCGACAAATGACAATGAAAGTCGATCCATCGAAACGGATAATTTTCATATTTTCCATCGAACAGGGAGCACAAACATAGAACGAAGTTGCGAGAGCATAGATCCGCAGTTAGCCATCGAACAATAGCCCGTCTATCTTGCCCCGAATGAAAGAATCGGAAACAGATCTATTGGTCATCGTGGGCAACAATAGAAAACGGATATACCATCGGAACGAGATCGACTTCAAATCGCGTATTCGACAACAACGCTAAATCGCGGTTTTCGAACATGCAAAATGCATAGACGGGCAATCGCCGGTTAATTATTACCTGCGGAACACAGAGCTACGTGCCTATTATGCCAACTATAACAGAAACAGTTGGCTGTAGAGATTCGGCTGGCATTGTTTTCAATCGACTAGGCCCGAATAAAGGACCCTGCACGCTGATATCACAGTACAATTATTATCCATGCGTCTTTCATCCAGGCTTTTCTGTAGTCGTAGAGGAGCTTTATTCGGGCACGATCTGTGGTTACTAAGCTGCCATAATGGTTCGGCCAAAATTTCGATTTCGATCGATCACAATCCTGACGTTATATCCGGTGTTGTTATGGGTTTAATGTCCGCTCTGTCATTTTGATGTCATTCGTGCGGTACGAAACAGATTATGTTCGATATTCGATATCCTCCTTTATTTAAATATTTTCACAGAAAGGCGTCAACAATGAGATGCAAAGATATGGAACGTATTTTCTTTTTCACCTCGATGTCACGTAATAGATTCATAAATATTGAAGTACATTATATGGTGACTATCGAAAGAAAGGAGGAAGGCTAGGCAATTTTTATTTTGTTTATGGTTTGATTTCGTTGTAAATGAACACTCACACTTTCTGTTACCAGATCGAAGTAGGTAATTTAACTTTTGGAACGGTGCAGAATCCATGCAAACAAACCCCCCCCTCAAGTCATTCGCATAGACCTAATGGTGAGGTCTTTTGAGTAAGTTCCCCGAATAAACCCGGTAGAATTCTCATAAACGCGGATTTGTGGTCTTTACTCAACGAAATATTTCAAAATATCTTTCGCGTGGCGCACATCGAGATATATTTTGTTTGAATTAAGGCTTTGTGCTGCCTTAGCGGCGGATTTGAGGGGTGGCGATGGCGCAAACCGGCTCATATTCGCTTTTGAGAGCGGGTTTTCGAGCGGCTTAACGCTCAAAGGTAGCGGAGGATCGGAAAGTATCCTTTATGGATCAAGATGACTGCGAGGACCGGGAGGATATAATTTTATTCTTCACTCGATCTAGAACGAGAATGAGAAATGAAAAACCACATATCGACTGAAAAATCATTGAAACGATGCATAATATGAACTTATTTGAATTTATACTGGTTCATAAAAAAGGGTTACCATTGTTTCTCTCTTTGTTGGAATATTGGTTCATCACGTTATCCATAGAAACACAAAAAAAATTAGAAAAGCACTGACATGAAGCTTTTGCTTTTTACCTAAAGTTTAGAATCACAAAATTAAAAAATAGTCCTTGTATATCTTCTAGGAATTTGCAGTTATTCACTGTCTCTGTGTTAAAGGAAAATTCGCAGTTCTGACAAAAATAACAAGTTTAAATTATTATACAAGTTTTATGCCCCCACATTTCTCCGTACGCAAATATCCTTATTTTTTCGTTATTGTTTATTATTCAATATACCTTATGATAGTTTACAAGAGAAATAAGAGTTAGATATACTGAAAAAAATTCAAGTAATTAATGATTTTTCTTTGTATTAAATATAATGTAAACCCAGAATTATTTTTCAAGAAATATATAAATGAAAACGAATTTCCAATTTGCTAGAGCACGTTTTCTGTAATGATCAAGAATAATGAGAAATAGAAATACTTCGAATGAAGTCCACAGAAATAAAGCATTTATCAGTATTTCATTATTGAAGTTAATGACATATGGCGTTTTTTTTAAAGAAGAAAGGTAATTTATTCTAAGCGTAACAGTAGATTCTAAAGAGACGGAAGGTGAAGAAATTCAAGCTACTTTGGGTAAACGCCAGGTGAAGAAATTCGAGCAAGCGCAGATGAACGGAAGGTGATATTTAGGTCCAAAACGATCTCTGAATGTTTAGAACTTGTAGCTCCCTTGGTTCGAAAATTAGAGTGTTTAAGGGAGAACCAACCAGAAAGATTACTTCTGATCTGTGGTTCTTCTCAAGTGAATCCAACTTAGTTCCACAAGACCATTTTCAGCTTAAAATTAGAAGATAACGGACAATTGGACAAAACGATAGCACTCTATTTTTATACAAGCGTTAAGACATCTATTATGATAGCCGTAACAACTAAAGACTTTGAAATATTCATCAGAAGCAACTCAACGAAATCTAACAGATATTTATCATCGAGATTCAACGGCATTCTTCAAACGCCCGAGACCATAACTCACGAGGGTCCATTCCCGTCATCAGGTCCAATCTCCGACGGTCCGAGATAAATACCCCAATTAATAACAATATATTGCGATTCAGGAAACCATTAGATACATCCGAAGAATGCCGATTCCGGGATATTCCGGATTACAATGCATGCCACCGCCACGCACTGTTGTGAAACACTACACCGGAATCCTGTATCCATTGTTGCTCCAGGGGAAGCACCTCCAAATACAATATATATATTATTATATATTTGCAGTTCGGTGCCTCTGTCCTCGTAATTGCGTTATTATTGCAGACGTTGGAATAAGGGCTGCATTTACATATCTGATAACGCGGATGAATAGTGTACGTTTGGAGGAAGCTGCTTTGATCTTTCTCTGGTTGTTTATTGGTATGAAGATTATTCATGAGTTAAAGTTATGTTACTTAGGAAAGGAATGCATCTACATACCCTGTCCTGTACCTAGATTTTTCAACTATATGATGGAATATGAGCTTCACTTGAACAGAACTACACACCAAAAAATCTGAGTCTTATAGATTTTCATGAACGAGCAGTAGAAACCCTGGAAATTTCATTATTTCTTGAGGAAACCACAGCAGAAGGTATACTCAACATTTCAAAACGTAAAAGAATCCACTATGGCATGTCTCTGTACTGAGGCAAATACTACCATTATAATTAAAACAAATTGTAGAAATTACTATGTTGTACTACCAAAAAATATATATTACACATTTTCTTGTATTTTAATTATGATCAACTACCAAATAGTAATTAATGGCTGAAACAATTCAGTACTACAATTATTGTTGCTCTAAATAAATGACCTAAGAACAAATATAGAGTCGGACGGCATAGTACTTTTGTGGATGATACTTCCTTTATTAAGTGGAGATAAGCTTGTGAATATATCATCTTGTACAAGCAGAGGAATGGTTTCATGAAAACAACTTTGAAATGAGCAAATTGAGACCTAATTAAAACAAATTGTAGAAATAACTATATTTTACTACCAATAAAAATATATATTACAAATTTTCTTGTGACTCGAGTTTCGGGAAATGAACTATCCCATCATCAGACAACTGAAGACCTAACAGTGGTACAGAGGTATTTAAACAAAAGTGATAAATATTTTGAATATTTCGATAGATTCTAGGTAACACCTAATAGTGATACAGAGGTCTACAAGCGGAACGTGATAAAAAACCGGGATAAAAAAGAGGGGCTTTCTAACAGATATCGGAATGTCAGCAATCGACAAAGAAGGTTGTTAATCAGATGTTATCCATTTAAATATCTCAAATAATTTTTGGAGTTAAATAGCTCCGTACAGTCATTCATTATTTGTCACATTATTTTTATTGTGTGCGTATTTGAAAATTTCAATAATCAAATACGTTCACAATAGAAATAATGTAAAAAATAATGAATGACTGTACGGAGCTATGTAAATCCGAATATTTGAGATATACAACAAAATAATGTAAAAATAATGAATGACTGTACGGAGCTATGTAACCCCTAAAATTATTTGAGATATTTAAATGAGTACCATCTGTTTAACAACCTTCTTTGTCAATTGCCGACATTCCGATATCTGTTAGAAGGTCCCTCTTTTTCAACTACGATTTTTATCACGTTCCGCTTGTAAACCTCGGTACCATTATTAGGTGTTACCTAGAATCTATCGAAATATTCAAAATATTTATTACTTTTGTTTAAATACCTCTGTACAACTTTTAGGTCTTCAGTTGTCTGATGATGGGACAGTTCATTTCCCGAAACTCGAGTCACAAGAAATGTGTAATATATCTTTTTATTGGTAGTAAAACATAGTAATTTCTACCATTTGTTTTAATTATGATCAACTACCAAATAGTAACGGCTGAAACAATTCAGTAAATTGAGACCTGCTTGAAAAATGATTCTAGCCTTAAATTATTGGGTACCCGCCTTCAACAAATTTTGATTTTTCGAGTGAACAGATCAGAAAATAAAGAAATTATCAATAGCAACCTACACGATTAGAAGAATGAAACAAACTGCTGGAAAACTAGTATACAAGCATGGCTACATATGGGATTCTCCCACAGCCCTATTAGATGAGGACTTCTGTGTGCGGTGGAGTACATGAAAGTGACAAAATATCCATCAAACAAAAGACGTGCCATCTGTGATCTAAAATACAATGAAACTTGTAGAGGTCACTTCAAATAAGAAAACCTTTTTAATTTTTGATACCCTTTTTCAATGAAATTTGGAACGACTGTCTTGTATAGTTTGCCTGAGTATGTCATATATCATATTTTTTCTTGTTATATACTACTCTGTCAAGAAAGTACCGGAAATTTTCAATCAAAACAACATTTTTACATCTAATCGTCAAAATTTATTGGGTCGCCTTCAAAATAGGCTCCATTTGCCCCAATACATCTATGCCAACGGCACTTCCAATTATCGAAACATTTTTTACAGGCGCTTTCCGGGATGGACTTTAGCTCTCGCGCCGAATTTTGTTTCATGGCTTCAATCGACTCAAAACGGGTGCCACGAAGGGGCAATTTTAGTTTTGGGAAGAGGAAAAAGTCGCAGGAAGCCAAATCCGGCGAATACGGTGGTTGCTGAAGCACGTTTGTTGAGTTTTTGGCGAGAAAGTCAGTCACAATCGTAGCTCTGTGAGAAGGCGCGTTATCGTCATGCAAAATCCATGAGTTGTCGCCCACAATTTTGGCCGCTTCTTTTGGATATGCTCACGCAAACGTTTCATAACGCCTAGGTAATACTCCTTGTTTACCGTCTGATCCTCTGGAACGAATTCGTAGTGCACCACGCCACGGATATCGAAGAAAACAATGAGCATCACCTTCATTTTCGAGCGGCTTTGGCGTGGTTTTTTCGGTTTCGGCTCATTTTTTGCCACCCATTCCGATGATTGCTGGCTTGTTTGCATATCGTACTCGTAGACCCAGGTCTCATCACCAGTTATAATGCGTTCCATGAATGTAGAATCGGAATTACAGCGATCCAGCATGTCTGAAGCAACCTGTTCGCGATGACGTTTTTAAAGAAAATTCAGGTCTTTCGGTACGAGTCGTGCGGCCACCTTTCTCATGCCCAAAATATCAATCAAAATCGTACGTGCGGAATCGTGGGATATCTTAAGATCATGTGCTATCTCTCTCAAGCTTGTACGATGGTTTTCCAGCACCCTTTCCTTAATTTTATCGACGTTATCTTCGATCGAAGCCGTCGATGGGCGACCACTTCACGACCGTCCTTGAAGGCTCTGTACCACTGATATGCACGAGTTTTCGATAGAGCATTATCACCAAAGGCCTTTTGCAACATTTTGAATGCATCGGCACACGAAAATTCATTTGCAACACAAAACTTTAAACATATTCTTTGCTCAACGTAATCACCCATAGTAAAAATCGGCACGCACTCTGACATCGACTGTTGCAAACACACTAGTTGACAGATCCCGTTCAAGCTTGGCATAGTAATTAAGGACAGTGGTACCAACCTAGGAAAAATTTTACCTGCTTCATTGCCCCGCCAGATTTAAATCGATAATTCCCGGTACATTCTTGACAGAATGTATTTGTCATTTTATATGTTGATCTGTTTATTTGGAATCCCATGTGAAAACTTTATGAGTTTAAAAATTTATTCACAATTTGTGTTTTCCTGTGAATGAAGTGTTATTAGTATATCAATGTTTTTACTATAGGAATAAGCAATACGGGGTGTAAAACTTTTGAAAGTGAGTGTATTCTCCAAAATTGGCATCTATTTCAATGTCGTGCTTTCTATAAGCAAATCTTGCAACCCTGCGCCTCTTCCGTTGTCTTCAATAAAACGTCCCAGACGCAGAAGCGAACAAGAGTTTCAATATAACAAAACTTCGGACAGTATTCCCCGATCACCGCTGAAGCGTAACATCGAAATCCTTTTAGCAACACAAGCCCGAAAGGGGGTTGTTTGTATCTCTGGCGGCTCCAAACCGAAATGAATACCGTTATACCAACCGATATTATTTCTATAATGCCGGAATATCTAGTCGAACATCAACAATGCCGCTCTTATTTGTTGTCGACATCTGCTGGATCAGTCCGGAAGATTCCGGGAGCGCTCTATATTAAACTCGGGTAGTACACAAGCACGATCTCGCTATTTACCCGGAGTCGTCTTAGCGGAGCGGGGACACACACACATATTGAAGAATATAACGGCACGTCTTGAGCACATATAAATGTTTGGCTGGCCTGTGACGTGGATTTGTCGACTGCACGGGTCATACTTTTCCCCCTTTCCAGGAAATGGAACTGGTATGTCTGATAAATTGAGTGTTGGTTCACGAGAGTGATGTAGTCTTGTCTGAGCGTCGTGGTGTGACTAGATCCTTAAAGTTTCTTTTGGTTCCTTCTTCATGAAAATTTTTTAGGATGTGTACGTTTGGGTGCGTTTTTGGAGATAGAGCAGCTTGTTCTGGGTTTGTGTCAATTAATTTTTACTAGAAAAAGTCAAGAGTCTCTGTGTATAGCGGATATAGATACTTGACAGATTTGGAGTCACTAGGATACATCGCACAACGTGCGCATGTCTGAAATTTGCCCCTGTGATCTACAAAACCTTGTCGAGTTTGTTTGAGTACAGAATTGTTATACACATGTATGTTACACTGTCTCGATTTCTAGAACTTTCTATTACAATAGTTCATACTCCTTATTAAAGATTTTTGGTACAAATCAGCCGAATTAATTTATTTTAAGAAACATTTTAAATCCCTGTGGATTTTCATGAAGAAATGATATCAGAACACCTGATACGTAGGCGTTTCCGAGCATTATTTGTAAATTCGTAATATTTCTTTGAATTCAATGCATTTTTGTACTGCACATCTTGCATACATTCTGTCAAGAAAGTACCGGGAATTATAGATTTAAATCTGGCGGGGCAATGAAGCAGGTAAAAATTTTTTTCCTAGGTTGGTACCACTGTCCTTAATTACTATGCCAAGCTTGAGCGGGATCTGTCAACTAGTGTGTTTGCAACAGCTGATTAAGTCAGTCGATGTCAGAGTGCGTGCCGATTTTTACTATGGGTGATTACGTTGAGCAAAGAATTTGTTTAAAGTTTTGTGTTGCAAATGAATTTTCGTGTGCCGATGCATTGAAAATGTTGCAAAAGGCCTTTGGTGATAATGCTCTATCGAAAACTCGTGCATATCAGTGGTACAGAGCCTTCAAGGACGGTCGTGAAGTGGTCGCCCATCGACGGCTTCGATCGAAGATAACGTCGATAAAATTAAGGAAAGGGTGCTGGAAAACCATCGTACCAGCTTGAGAGAGATAGCACATGATCTTAAGATATCCCACGATTCCGCACGTACGATTTTGATTGATATTTTGGGCATGAGAAAGGTGGCCGCACGACTCGTACCGAAAGACCTGAATTTTCTTCAAAAACGTCATCGCGAACAGGTTGCTTCAGACATGCTGGATCGCTGTAATTCCGATTCTACATTCATGGAACGCATTATAACTGGCGATGAGACCTGGGTCTACGAGTACGATATGCAAACAAGCCAGCAATCATCCGAATGGGTGGCAAAAAATGAGCCGAAACCGAAAAAACCACGCCAAAGCCGCTCGAAAATGAAGGTGATGCTCATTGTTTTCTTCGATATCCGTGGCGTGGTGCACTACGAATTCGTTCCAGAGGGTCAGACGGTAAACAAGGAGTATTACCTAGGCGTTATGAAACGTTTGCGTGAGCGTATCCGTAAGAAGCGGCCCAATTTGTGGGCGAACAACTCAAGGATTTTGCATGACGATAACGCGCCTTCTCACCGAGCTACGATTGTGACTGACTTTCTCGACAAAAACTCAACAAACGTGCTTCAGCAACCACCGTATTCGCCGGATTTGGCTCCCTGCGACTTTTTCCTCTTTCCAAAACTAAAATTGCCCCTTCGTGGCACCCGTTTTGAGTCGATTGAAGCCATAAAACAAAATTCGGCGCGAGAGCTAAAGTCCATCCCGGAAAGCGCCTATAAAAAATGTTTCGATAATTGGAAGTGCCGTTGGCATAGATGTATTGGAGCAAATGGAGCCTATTTTGAAGGCGACCCAATAAATTTTGACGATTAAATGTTAAAATGTTGTTTTAATTGAAAATTCCCGGTACTTTCTTGACAGAGTAGTATGTTTCTTCTTCAAGAATGAATTCACATATTTGAAATTTTTCGTCTTTTTTAGATTTCAGTCTGTAAAATAATTAATTGACCACATATTAAATGAGGTGGCAAAACACTTAGAACGACTTGGTATCAAAATACATGGTAGAACTTGAAAATTTTATGCCTCATGGTGACGTTAATTCGGTCTATTTCGTCATTTTCAATAGGATAACGATAGCTTGATATGAATACACTATCACGCTCTGAAAATTGGCAATATAGCCCCTATTGCCTTCCGAACTACTCAATACTGAAAAGAAATACGATCAATTCAGCTCCGGGTGAAATCACTGCGCACATTCCACATAAGGGCTGAAACCGCCCGAAAGGCAGATTAGCAACGAAAAGCGAAAAGACTCAACAAAAACCGTCTGTGGAGCCAATAACCCAATTAATCGGAATCTGTTAAATCGAAAAACTTATTCCACCGAACCCGCGAAGTTTGTCGGTTTCGGATTCAGCCCTTATATGGACGAAAATCTATTTAGGGGTTCATACGTCAAAAGGATAGATAAAGTTTCGGAAAGAAGGGAGAGGGGGGTGTGGGGGTATCGGGCTAACTCAACTGAACTGCCAACTTGGAAGTTTTTGCCGGCACCGTGTCGGAATTAATTCATCTAACCCCCGTCTGGAATGTGACGGACGGAACACCCTACGCACTCTTAAGATCGCCAAAGTTCTTATGATAAATGCGCTCAGGGAAAATATGAGACGAAATCCGACTTTTAGTGTTCGATCTGGCCGGGAAAAGATCGAGAAAGTTGGTATTCTCAGCAACAACTTTATTTTTCTGCTGTCAACTTCCGTGCAATTTACTAGGTTACGCCCATTTGATAACTAAAAATATAAAAATTTACTCCGCCAACAAATCTACGAAAGAATATGAAAAACATGTCGTGAAAACTGTTATAAAGTACTTAAAGTCTTATGGGGACTTAACATAATATAAGTAACATTTATAAATTCATCTACCATAGAGAACATTAAAAAAACAAACGAAGATACATTTAGGCTTGCTGAAAATGAATGTCCCAACTAAATGAAGGTATTGTGGATGCGAATGCTATGAGATTCAAGTAGAATTGTAGTTTCAATAAGAATGAAACTGTTTCAAAATACGATTTCAAATCCTTGTCTAATACTGGCACTAGGCAACAATTTTATATATAGGTAGCAATGTTATTTTCTGGAAGATGGAAGGCTATGATTAACTCTTGTGATCAACAAGTAACAGTTGTCTTCTAACTGTAGCAATGAGGGCTATTTTTCAAAGAAGAGGAGTATTTCCTGCGAAAACTTATTTGATACTTTCAAATTGTTTTGGGATAACTTTAATTTTGGAATTCATCATCAGTAGACTTAAAGTAGAGAAGCATTCGCGAATTGTTTACAAACTCCGCAGAGAATGAAAAAATCAATTTCATTCGCAAATTTAATGAAAAAAAATTCTACAGAAGAAACTTATCAATAAGTTTGTAATGAGGGAAAATTTCTAGAATGTTTCTAGTTCAAATGTGATTTTTCTGATATTGTTCTGAACTGGGTCTGAACGGCGTGTGATTTTAATTTAGAATGAAGCACACTTTCAAGAAAGAGATAATCTAACGTATCGATATTTTATGAATATAGTCAACCAACTAAACAATGAGCACTTCTTGTAATATTCCATCCAGCTGGAGAAGAAACTTTCATCAATAAAAGTTGTATATATTACTTTCCGGGGTTTGAAGTACAGTCTCGTCTGAGAAAAAAATTCACAGCAAAAAGTGAGATATGACATTTGCGAGTTTTTATTGAGCAAAGTGAAGAAAGGCCTCAGTTGGAATATCCAGTTCTACCCGGAATGAAATAGGACCTTCATTTATATCAACGGTTATAAAACTTCATGAATGAACTAAAAAAATTCATATAAATGACGTCAGTTCTGTATCTCGTCTTACGAATCTGAACGTCTACGAGAAACTTTTCCTTCGAAATTGTGTTCAGTTGAGTTGTCCCGATTTTATGCTTGCGATCTGGAAGAAAACTCACCTCGACCTTCTCGTAGCTGGATCTTTCATCACCATGACTTCTGTTATATCTCCGTATTTGCTGAAGTACTCTCTTAAGCTTTCTGCAATAAAAAACGCCTTTTAGAATTTGAATTAAAACCTGAAAAGACATCTAAAACTGTTGCAGTAGCAGGAAAAATACAAGATAATCACATCAATATAATAAAGTTAAATGTTAAGCCATTCGGTATCTCCATATAGTTCACCTGGAAATAAAAAAATCGTGCCAATGCCAACGTGATAAATAGCTGCTAACAGAGATCACACAAGATTAAAAACAAACCATCAACCAAGAATTCCTCTCCGTAAGACGATAGCCGAGATACATTTCGATAAATCTCGACATGATTTCCTTCAACCTGTTCAGAAAACAAAAATAAATGAATTATGAGGACATTCACACTTTCCTCTGCCAACTACGAAGTTAGAACATTCATTTAGCGTTATTAGACGTGAAAATACAAATGAACTCTTTCTGTCGACTAGAGTAATATATACGAAGCATGTTAAACATGGGTCAATGGATATACGAGGTGCATATGTTAAGTAATTGGATCCTATACTGAATTGTTTCAGCCGTTACTATTTGGTAGTTGATCATAATTGGAAAAAAATGTAAAAATTACTATGTTTTACTACCAATAAAAATATATATCACACATTTTCTTGTGACTGGAGTTTCGAGAAATGAACTATCCCATCATCAGACAACTGAAGACCTAACAGTATTACATAGGTACTTAAACAAAAGTGATACATATTTTGAATATTTCAATAGATTCTAGGTAACACCTAATAGTGGTACAGAGGTTTACAAGCGGAACGTGATAAAAAACCGGGTTAAAAAAGAGGGGCCTTCTAACAGATATCGGAATGTCGGCAATCGACACAAAAGGTAGTTAAACATACGGTACCCATTTAAATATCTCAAATAATTTTTGGGGTTACATAGCTCCGTACAGTCGTTCATTAGTTTTCACATTATTTTGTTGTATATCTCAAATATCTGGATTTACAAACCTCCATACAGTCATTCATTATTTTTTACATTATTTTTATTGTGAACGAATTTGAAAATTTCAATAATCAAGTTCCTTTTCTTTTGAATCTACATGTAAAATTTTCTTAAGATTTTCTTTTGTCGAAAGGAATTACTGTTTTCTAAAGAATGAGTGGCAAATGTTGAATTTTTGTTTACTTTTCATTAAATTCATTTTATGTTCGTTGAAAAAGGTTTTCAACAGATGCTACTTTTCAAATATCTCAAATATTTTCGATTTACATAGCTCCGTACAGTCATTCATTATTTTTACATTATTGTTATTGTGAAAAAATTAGAAAATTTCAACAGATTCTAGATAATAGAGTTTCTTCCCCTGTGATTCTTCATGTAAAATTTTAAGATTATCTATTGTGGGAAAGGAATGACCGATTTCTAGACAATGAGTGGCAAAAGTAGAATTTTGTTTATTTTTTATGGAACTCATTTTATGTTCGTTAAACCTCGTCTTGAAGGAACGTCCTGTTTGTCCTATATATTTATTACTGCACGTAGAACAAGATAACTCATAAACTCCTTATTTGTGTATATTTGGAGTAGGGTCCTTTGCGTTCAATAATACCGATGATAATTTGTTTTGCGTTTTGAAGGCAATATTGACATCTGATTTTGAAAAACTGTTGGTCACTTTTTGACCTATGCTACCAAAGTACGATAGAGAAATGATTTTTTTTCTCTATCTTGCTTTGGTAGCATAAGTCAAAAAGTGTCCAATAGTTTTTCCAAATCAGATGTCAATTTTGTCTTCGAAACGCAAAACAAATTATCATCGCTATTATTTAACGCAAAGGACCCTACTCCAAACATACACAAATCAGGAGTTTATGAGTTATCTTGTTCTACGTGCAGAAATAAATATATAGGACAAACAGGACGTTCCTTCAAGACGAGGTTCAACGAACATAAAATAAGTTTCATAAAAAGTAAACAAAATTCTACTTCTGCCACTCATTGTCTAGAAAACGGTCATTCCTTTCCCACAATAGATAATCTCAAATTTTACATGTAGAATCAAAAGGGAAAAAACTCGATTATCTAAAATCTGTTGAAATTTTCAACTTAGTTCACAATAACAATAATGTAAAAATAATTAATGACTGTTCGGAGCTATGTAAATCAAAAATATTTGAGATACTCAAAAAGTAAAATCTGTTTAAAACCTTTTTCAACGAATATAAAATGAATTTAATGAAAAGTAAACAAAAATTCAACATTTGCCACTCATTCTTTAGAAAACAGTAATTCCTTTCAACAAAAGAAAATCTACAGAAAATTTTACATGTAGATTCAAATGAAAATAACCTTGATTATTGAAATTTTCAAATTCGTTCACAATAAAAATGATTTAAAAAATAACGAATGACTGTATGGAGCTATGTAAATCCAAATATTTGAGATGTACCACAAAATAACGTAAAAATAATGAACCCCAAAAATTATTTGAGATATTTAAATGGGTACCATCTATTTAACAACCTCCTTTGTCGATTGCCGACATTCCGATATCTGTTAGAAGGCCCCTTTTTTTTAACCCGGTTTTTTATTGCGTTCCGCTTGTAAACCTCTGTACCACTATTAGGTGTTATCTAGAATCTATTGAAATATTCAAAATATTTATCACTTTTGTTTAAATACCTCTGTACCACTGTTAGGTCTTCAGTTGTCTGATGATGGGATACTTCATTTCCCGAAACTCGAGTTACAAGAAAACGTGTAATATATATTTTTATTGGTAGTAAAACATAGTAATTTCTACAATTTGTTTTAATTATGATCAACTACCAAATAGTAACGGCTGAAACAATTCAAAGTTACTCAAGTTTGAATTGGTTTTAAATGAATTCAAACTTGAGTAAATTTATTTAAAATAATAAAGACTGTACACATAAGGATGATAAATCGGGGGTTTATAAGTTAACCTGTGGTGATTGCCCTAAAGTTTACATGGGACAGGCTGGAAGAACTTTCCGACATAGAATTTGTGAACATTTGAAGAGTTTCCTCAATAATAAAAGTAATTCTACATATTCCAACCATTTGTTAGAAACAGTACATACTTTCAACCATAACTGTGAAATTCTACATATAGAAAGCAAAAGTTATGCCTTAAATCTGTTAGAATCCCTAGAGATAAATAAACATAATAAAATTGGAATATTACTTAACGAACAAATAGATTTAAATAACTCACCTCTGTTAAATATATTCAGATAAGCTGAAATTTGCAGAGACTCTTTTTTGGGTTTTAGTGCTCAATAAAATTTTATTGTACTTACTGTTATATAAATAGCAACGGATTTCGGAAACAAGCTTAGTTATTCAAAATGTAATCTTGCCTGGTGATGCTACTGTGATAGTGAAACGATTGTTGTAAACATAACAATAAAAATTTGTGAAAATCAGAATAACCTTATTAAAATATTATTGACTATTGATTATCACCAAGAATCATTGCTATTTGTTCATTTGAATTAATTAATTATGTAAAATCCGTAAGGGTACTCTTTTTATTGCTGGTGTGTACTCGAACCTACTGGCTCCAAAGTTTCTACTAAGTTCAGATACTTAATACTTTCATCTTTATGCGTGATCTATTTCGATGTCAAGCACCAATAACCAAGAACTGCTGATCGTTTACTTAACCAACTCACCTCGTAACATGTTATGTATATAGCAGCGTTCCAGAAGTGTCAAAATAACGTATCAATTATTCACTTAATATTAATTCGAAACTGCGAATATTATGATGTAAACAGGGCCTGAAAACATAAATGATGGCCTGCTGCCAGATCGTGACAATGCGTATAGACAAAAGGGTGAGGAATGATAATAAACGGCTTGGGCTTTGATCATGAAATTATTATTATTATAGGGTGCAGATTATGAGTAGCTTCAATTTATCGACTCGAAACGATCCGCTGTTTTGCGCTTTTCAACCTCACAGCCGAAATGGGATTAGTCGTAAATGACGCTGAAATGAGGAACTGGATATTTGGCAGAATTATTGAAACGCCTGAATTTTGATGCCCCATTTAACTTCGACCTTTTTCCTTTTCGAATCGTAATTTTTTTATTTCCCACTTGCAATGAATACTGGCATAATACAAGGTTCATTATGAAGTATTATGAAACACTAAAGACAAGAATAAAAGTTGGATGGAGTAGTCCGTTACTTTGTGATAGTTCATTTTAATGGAATGAAATAAGGAATTACTTTGTTTTCTATCACTTTTTAAAAGTGATAGAAAACAAAGTAATTCCTTATTTCATTCCATTAAGAATAAAAGTGTTCATATTTTTATATTACGAATAGAAATAAATTCATGAGGTTTTTATAACATTTGTTGCTACTAGTTTATTATTTCATTGTTTCATCTGACAACACTTTCATGAAGATGTTCCATCATTAGGCTTTCTTTTCAGTATCTGTCATTTCGCTGGAGTGTAAACAACTCTCAGTTTCTGTGCGCTCTGAAAATGTCAACTTTTGTATGAAATGATGTACTTTTGCGGGGAGTCTGAATTCATTACTTCAATACTAGCAAATGAAATGCTCCGAAAGGTGGGAAATTGGGTGCCGTAGGAACTGAAGCAAAGAGACGTCGAATGCCGTTTTTTCTCACTGCTACAACGACAAAGAAGGGGTTTTTGCGTCGTTGTGACTGGCGATGAAAAGTTGGTTCATTACGATAACCCAAAACGGCGGGCAACGTATGGATGCATCATCATCGCCTGTCAAGCCGAATATTCACGACGAGATCAGGCTTTGTATTTGGTGAGCTGAGCTGGGTGTGGTATATTATCAGCTACCATAATCTAATCTAACGGAAGGATCACGGTGGTCTACCGACAACAGTCAATGTGTTTGAGCTGAGCATAGCGAGAAAAATGGCCCCAATATGCCGACAAATTTCATACCCCAACCGCCGTTACTCGGAGATTCCTCCTTCCGATAACCAACTCTGCAACATGGCCTGGCTGTCCAGCCCTTCTTCAATTACGATGAAGCCAAAAGTTGGATCGATGCATGTATAGCGGCCAAAAATCCGGCCTTACTTTGCGATGGAATCCGTCAATTGCCAGAAGTAAAGGCTAACGATGGACAAAACTTTGAATGTATAACCAATTTTTTACAATAAATATTCAAATTCCGACAAAAACCGCAGGAACTCATTTATACTCCTAATGCTAGGTTCCTAATCATTTGAGTCCCATCGCAACAGTTCAGTTTGAAAGAAAAATGACAATTGTGTCAAAATATTTCGAATTTCCACAATCTTCTTAGGGATGTACAATTCACCTACCAGGATGATTGAATTCCACATTTTTGTGCCTTCGAATGAAATTAATTCTATTCCGCCAATAACCTGCGATTAAAAAGCGAGAAACTCTATTTCTGCGTACTCCTATCGCAATAAGGAAATATATCAATGTTTTATGTTCCCCATAAAATGCTTCCGAAGCTGGGCCTCATAACTAAGTTTTGATAAAACGTTCACGGTGCTTGGATTTAAAACACTTTGGAGAATAGTATGGGGAGGAAAGCGGACGTAATAAAAGAAAATTATTGAAATTGTTATTTCAGTAGTTATTTGATCGTGGAACACTGTTAGAGAGCTTCGGCTTAGGAAAAAGGGGTTGAGAGCTCTTTATAGCCGCTTTTTTCCCAACTTTTCCTCATTCTTGCTTTCCTCATTGCTATTAACAATGACAAATGCGGATATGAATAAGGTGCCCTGATGAAATATAAACGGCAAGGGAAAATGAAGATTTTCTCACAAATTCGAGGATCCACTTTACATGTATATTACAACTTGTAGCCTGAGATGGACAATTCTATTGAATGAATTGGAAGAATAGAGTTATGTTAGTGGACTGATTTTACAAGGTAAGGTATGGAATTTGATATAAGCTTCACTCCCTTGTCATTTTTGACAAACATGAGACTTGACGCTAGACGACAAGTTGTTCGTTATTCGATTACCTCTCAAAAGCCTGTCTATTTTAAAAATCGGTCAACGAAAACCGAATTTATGGATTAAAAAGCAAAAAAGTTTGCGATGGCCGCTTCATTTTTCAATGAAAAATCGACTAGTTTGATAGTAAAAGAGCTAAGACATTTGAATCTTAACATAAAATAAGTTTATCGTAATGAAACTGGCTCATGTAATGTAAGCGTGAAAGTGGTGAACTAACGACTCCCTGTACACTTAAAACGTTTGTAAAGTGTAGAAACAATTGGAACGAAATTGCAAAAGATACAGGAATATTACAACGATCCATCCACCGCATATTGAAGAACAAAACACAAAAAGTTCAAGACTTAAGTGATAAACAGAAAAAAGTTAGAGTCGATAGGGTAAAACAGTTGGATGCGATGGCGGTACATCATGAGTTGGACAATTTGATTATCTGGGATTACAGTTCACTATGTAAAGAATTAACAGAACGATCGTGTTCATTTGTGTGACCGTTCTTCTCTCATTGATAGCAAAAGCCGGCTTCTGTAATGGTTTGGGCATCAATCACACAAAACGGACGTTCTCCACTGGATTTTATACCTGTAGGAATAAAAGTTGATGCTCCAATATATAAGTAGTGAGCGTTGGAAGGAACCTTGGGCAAATGAACAATTCAAATTAGAGCGCTAGCTTTTCCAGCAGGAGTCTGTGTCAGTTTATATTCTAACCTTCACTTCACCAAGACAATAGCCTCCATATTGCCCAGACGTAAACCTCCTGTATTTCTATATTTTGGCCTATTTGGAGAACAAGACTGACTGAAGACTACTCTGAATCTAGAATGAACCAAAAGGGCATCAAGCAATGATTTCTCTTTAAGATATTGAAGAAAACAAAATTGTTCTCTTTATCAATCTGTATGTATAAGAAGAACAAATGTTAACTTCAGCTATTTTATTGATTTACACGACAATTGTTTCGTCATACCATGACTTCATCAGGTGAGTATTTAAACTGAGGTATACAATGCAAAACATGACCTTAAATACAAAGCTCTGGTACAAAAAATAGAGGGGTGGAAAGAGATGGTTTACAATTAATGAAAATTATTAAGTAGGGGGATCTGTTTAAATCTATTTGATCATTCAATAAAATTTGTCTTTTATTATATCTATTGATCTCTAAAGTTTCTAACAGATTTTCTGACTTTTATTTTCAATATGAAATATTTCATAGTTCATATTCAAA
Organism: Megalocaria dilatata; assembly: GCA_034642435.1. Taxonomy (NCBI): domain Eukaryota; kingdom Metazoa; phylum Arthropoda; class Insecta; order Coleoptera; family Coccinellidae; genus Megalocaria; species Megalocaria dilatata. The sequence continues at coordinate 1,587,810 of CM067857.1, forward strand.
TTATGGCCAGTGTTTAACAAATGGTTGGCATAAGTTTAATTCGGTTTATTATTAATGTAACATTTTTCATGTTCTCGTATCCTTGTTTGGAATGAACGGCCTGTCTGTCCCACATATACACATGGGCAATCACTACATGTTAACTTGTAAACTCCTGATTTTTTCTTTTTAGGAATGACGTCTTTATTATTTTTTATTAGGCTGCCTAAAGAATTAATAGTTTCAAAAGAGATGTTATATTTTTCTTTTTTCTTTAAATATCTAGCAATCTTTTCAGATTTTTGGCCTATGTAAGTTAATGTAATAACAGAACACTGTCTCCCAGAACATAAGTGCAAAAATTGGCATATGTTTGAAGAGGAAACAAACTGTGGTATATAACACAAAATTTCGTAGCCTCTTTTAATTTTTTTTAGAACTTTCATCAAACATGGCGGCATACTAATAAATTAATGCCAATGGACGAAAAAAGGAAACGAGGTCGATATCTTTCGAAATAAGGACGAAAAACCGAGTGTAAGTTGAAGATAAATGGCGTGTATTCCAATTAGAATGGTCGAAGTGGTATAGAAGAGAACGGCAGGTACATTAGCCAAATTACCTCGAATCCAGAAAATAAGAAACAGGTGCATGTCTACAGTTCATCACCGTAGGATCGAAGAAGCGAAGGAGAAAGAGTTGCCGTAGAAGTTGGAGAAGTAATGGACAATGGACCCTCGCGTTAATTTGAATGACTCAGAAAATGGCCGTTTTCCAGCAGCAGTTGAGATGTGGAATGAAAACCCCAGAATAATTTAATGAAAAGAAAATTTTATACTCTTTCCTTTGAATATTCTGTTTAGAAGTAAAAAACTTTCAAAATCCCTTAAAATATGATAAACTCACATTACAAGGTAGTGAATAAGGTCTACATGTGAAATAAGATTACGTTGATTCTGTAAATCTTCACCACATTTTTTTACATAATTCATCTTTCGGCCTATTGTTTTAGAGTAATGAATTATGCAAAAAGAAGATTCTAAGGAGTACGAAGAATACATAAGAGAAGTACTATATCTTAAATTAAAATTAGAACTGGTTGTTCAGTGTAACAAGAGAGACAGCATTCATAAATACAATTACAAAACCTTCAAATGAGGTGTCACTCGACCCCTATTGCCATTTAAGATCTTTGAAGGGATTGCCGTTTCACTTAGAGAGATGATCGTACACCCACGAACTTGCAATAAAAAAAATTATCCCTCCACATAAGAACTGACTTATCTTGACGTTCTCAAAAATTGCTGGTTTCCTTCTAGCAAGAGGATTTTTGAAGCAAAAAAGATTTTTGAGGTAGAGTACTCTATACTACTCGATAGATGCTGTGCAATTCTTCAGTCGATATCTTCCATGAAACTCTCTAGAATATCTCTTACCTTTGATATTTAATCAGAACCTTACATGATATTCTGAAATCAACATGCAAATTCTCGATATAAAAAGGAAGATGGTCATTGGTTTCTTCCTTTTGTTGACTCTTTGAGTCCAAGTATCCAGGCTATCTTTTTTTATGGTCCCATATGTTGGGTTTGTTGAAGATTTTTCCATGACGGTTTTGAATCGAACTCGTTATCGTTTTTCCTCCTTACATATCAGAGCATCAAAGATGATTCTTAAAGTATCAAGCTTTATACTTGTCCCAAAATTATTTTGAAGAAGTTCCGATTAGATTGAGATCGTAATATCCACCAACAGGAGCTAATGAGATAAAATAACATTTACCTATAATTACGATATCGCGAATCGGAGAAGACCATGCAGGTGAAAAAAGTTTGGCAACCGCTGCACAACAATATGGCCCCGTTGTCATTAAGGAATCTCATTCAGTGAGCGCGCACCGAATTAGAATATTATATACTTAGACGAAGTCGAGAGAAAACCAACTAGATGAAACGTAACTGACTCGGACAGTTACTAACGTCATTAACAACCGAGACAAAGTAGATTCGTTCATTAGGAACACGGAGACTTCGAGTTTAATAGCTTGCGAAATCAAGATGGGGGACTGGGATTCTGTTTCATATGACCGACTTTGGGTCATTTTTTTCGTCTGCTCTGAGAGTTGGGGCTTAACAGGAGATGCGGGCAGGTGGAGATTTTGTCTTGAGAAGATAAACGTCTTAGATGAAATAGGAGTTGCAGAAAGGGTTTTATCATATGGTATTTTAGAAATTGTGGATGAGTACATTTTACAATAATGATTGTCCGAAATAATGATCACCGAAACCAAGGAAAGGTATGATAAAAGCTATGGGAATTTTGAACCAACACTTGAGAATTCACTTGTCATAACAGCACAAGTAAAGGTCAAATCATCAGGTCGATCAAAAGACGACGTTACATCAAATATCGTTGATAAAATCCATTGGGAGATCTAAGAATGAAGGTGCGTGGGGTGGTTGAAGCTGGAAATATGTTAATTGAATACACTACAGTGTATAAAAAAGCTATCCGTCTGATGGGCGTGGCCATTGATCACTCCTTGACCACTTCATGAGAGTATTTGGCGATTTTCGATCGCAATCAAGAGTTTTGTATCTTTTCATAACTTCATAACAATCATGGATCATGGATCATGGAACATGGAACAAGGTGAGAGACTAAGCAAGAGTCAGAGCATGGCCGAATTATTATTATGGGGAAATGCGTACCAAAGAGGGCCAAGGTGTGGGTCTGTTGGCCAACCAAGTATGATCAAAGTTTTTTGGGATACACAATTTGTTATTCACAGAACAGTGTAAGTTATTTTTGAGGTTATATTTAAATTCATTGCCATTCCATAATGAGATTTATTGAAGCCAAAATATAATTATATATTATATATAAAATAAAATAGAAAAAGGCTTTTACTTGATAGAAGAAATATAACAAAATTTGAATATCAAAACAGATTAAATCAGTTAGTCTTCTACAATTTTAATTTCAAAAAAATTTTATTCAAAAAACTTGTAGAATTAAATTAATGTCTACAATTGCGTTTAATAGACGTATATAATCAAAACTCAATATATAATGTCAAATGGAATAATTAAATAAGCTTCTGAGGTATCTTAACAGAAGATCTAGGAGTATCAGGATAAATATAATAATAATAATGAAAATTTGTCAATAGTAAATGGTTAAACGTTAATCAATTAGTATGCAAATTGCCGTATAAGCATACTTCGAACGGAATATATTTAGAAATAATAGTAATAGACAACAACTCTTTTTTTTGCAGTTTAAATATCACATAATACATTTTATAATTTTTTTCCAAAATTAAGAGAATTATTGCGGTGGAGTTTTTTATCTGCAGTTGTAGTAAAAACACTATCTTGCTCGTAGAAAAGTAGCTCGATGGGCTTTTTCACTGTTGTTCACTTAGGTTCACAGAGTTCGCTTTACAAATTCTCTAACCTTAATTACAGGTTAAATATTCATTTACTTTCAGGTTTTTCAATTGCGGATATTGTATTATCAGGAGAGAGTGAACTAAAATGTTCTTTGAGATTCAATTTGTGAAGTTACAAATGACTACGAGTTCTTTCTTTGAGTACTTGAAGAATGTTGATGCTTGATAGCTACAGGTGACTTATTTAGGCGAAATGCAAAGAGTTATTGTTGTATGTACGAGTTTCTAGCTAACTCGGTGTTATTACAGTGAGACAGGCGAAAATTCCATTGTGGCTGGGTGACACTTGTCTAATTGCTTTTGGCGTCGCATTAAAATTTCTACGGAAACTGACAGGTTTTTAGGAGGTTGTGTTCAGACAGCCAGTCCGAAAAATGACATCATTGTGACAGAGAAAGGACCAGTGAAAGCGGAGTTTCGAGTGATTCTCTACTATTTTCCGAGTTGAGGTGGACAATATGTTGTTCATTTTCGAAGAAATCGAACATCCATCTAGTATAGTCCTCATGTTTCCAAACTTGAAGAAATGACTCAAAGGTATGAGATTTAGGTCAAATGAAAAGGTCGACATTGAAACAAATGTCTTTTCAGAAGAGAAAATTCATTATATGAAATATTTGACTGTATGTATCAAACCGAAGGAAGATTATATTTGAATAATTTTCGGCTGAAAAATTAACTTTTTATCAAAAATGTCTTTGCTCTCGCCACACAATAACAAAAGGTTTGAATTCTATCCAAAAAGAAAGAACTAATCATATTCCAATGTTCTAAACGTTATTTTCCAGCATCCCTCATGCAGATTTTCGATTCCGGTTAAAAAAAAGCGCGTCAAAAATATATTCCACATACCGGTTCCATGGCTTTCGCGCCGCGGTAGAGAAAAAAAAACGTTTCTCGAAAAAAAAAACACAAAACGCCATTCTGAAATATTAGCCCGCGAAATGAAATGTTTTCCCGATATACGTTCGCGTATGTATCCCCGTTACCTCTAAAATATCCCGGCTTTCTGCATGAAGCGATTTTCCATTTGAAGATTAAATTCATTTTTCTGTGCGCCATTCCCGGCGATGTCTTTCATTCGTGGCATTTTAATGGACGCCGTACCGTCTTCTCTTGTTTATGTAAGCAGAGCAAAAATATTTCAATCCTTTCGAAAGGGCTGAAAGCGGATGCTTTCCCTGTGTCCTTTATGTCTATTACGGTTATGTCTTCCACTTAGGGTACGTAGATTCATTCCGTAACGTTCTGCTAATTTGTCATATTTTCCGGGTTTTCAGGAGGGTGGAATGAAAGAGTAGACTCTTCAAGCAGAGGGGAACGATATTCGAATGATGTTAGAAAACGAAGGTTAATTATTATTAAAAATAACCAACTAAAGTTCGCTAGTTCGTTGTGCAACCTAAATTATCTCTAAATCTAATCACTCTTCCATAGAAGCGCAAAGAATCTTGGTCTTATTCAGTCGCTTGCTTTTGGCGCGTTGAAGACAGAGTGTCAGTATTCCGTTGTGTTTACGCCAATTATCAGTTTCCTTTAATAATAATATTTATCTCCACCGGCATCTTCCATGTTTTTACCATTTTCACAAAACTCTCTGATGGTACATGATGTTTCGTTTCGAAAAATCATCTAATATTCAACCTTCTGATCTTATTGCGAAGCACGTGTTGAAGACAATTTTAATTTTCGCGTCCCCAAGCAAAGATACTGCTTCTTATAGATGACATAGTGAAAGATAGATCAACCCTCTTTCAACTCTACTTTTGAGAGTATTCGCTGGCCAGCCAGATTTCGACCATTTGAAGGAAAGCCCGAAGGTTCATTCCGGACTAACTATTTCGTTAAGGTGGCTTTTTTTTACTTCCTTGATTATTTCCCCCTCAAAAGATATACTACACTATTTTTCTTTCAAAGCCTCTTTGTGCCCATATGTTTTTTCAGTTAACTTGGAGTGGCCTTTACACAAGATAGTTGTTTAAAGAGCATGGTAGGATAGTTGATATATATCGTAGAGTATTAGAATTAACGTAAATAGAGGTCATTCTTGATAGAAGGTATATAAAATAATATAAATATTTTAAAAAATTTTAAACAATTTTAAAAAATTAGCCTTCTACATATTTAACTCCAAAAGATTATATTCAATGATTATAACTTCTGAAAATAAATTAAACTAATGTCGTATAAGTACCACTTATATCATGACATAAAATAAACATTCATTATAAGATATCCAAATGGTATAACAAAATCCAATAAATAAAAATTATTAACTAAAATCCTATAAATTAAACATTTTGAATAGACAAAATTTTGTTTCTGCTTATCAATCCTATGAAAACCAATATCTTTCAAGAATATCCAACATAATCCTGGGAATTTTATCACAAAACTATCTTACTTAGACTATTCAATATTATTGGATATCTAACCAAGGTACTTTATACAAAAACTCAAGATATGCAAAACATTATTGAAAAACAAGTTTTAAAATCGACTTTGCTCATCAGTATTCAAATATTCATATTCAATAAATATAAAATCAATTAATAACACATATTTAAACTTACCCTTCGTCTTCGAGAAAAAGTTCTATTTAAAAATGAGAATCTTGAATAGGTATCCAATACAGACAGAAATATCTCTGTGGTTTAACCTGATCTAGAAGATTGAAGGATAAATTTAATGGCCTTTGTTATAACACAAGGACTCTCTTTATGAATGTTTGGGTAAACCATATAATTATATATTATAAATAAAATAACGTAAATAGAGGTCATTCTTGATAGAAGGTATATAAAATAATATAAATATTTTAAAAAATTTTAAACAATTTTAAAAAATTAGCCTTCTACATATTTAACTCCAAAAGATTATATTCAATGATTATAACTTCTGAAAATAAATTAAACTAATGTCGTATAAGTACCACTTATATCATGACATAAAATAAACATTCATTATAAGATATCCAAATGGTATAACAAAATCCAATAAATAAAAATTATTAACTAAAATCCTATAAATTAAACATTTTGAATAGACAAAATTTTGTTTCTGCTTATCAATCCTATGAAAACCAATATCTTTCAAGAATATCCAACATAATCCTGGGAATTTTATCACAAAACTATCTTACTTAGACTATTCAATATTATTGGATATCTAACCAAGGTACTTTATACAAAAACTCAAGATATGCTCAAGATATGTTTTTCAATAATGTTTTGCATATCTTGAGTTTTTGTATAAAGTACCTTGGTTAGATATCCAATAATATTGAATAGTCTAAGTAAGATAGTTTTGTGATAAAATTCCCAGGATTATGTTGGATATTCTTGAAAGATATTGGTTTTCATAGGATTGATAAGCAGAAACAAAATTTTGTCTATTCAAAATGTTTAATTTATAGGATTTTAGTTAATAATTTTTATTTATTGGATTTTGTTATACCATTTGGATATCTTATAATGAATGTTTATTTTATGTCATGATATAAGTGGTACTTATACGACATTAGTTTAATTTATTTTCAGAAGTTATAATCATTGAATATAATCTTTTGGAGTTAAATATGTAGAAGGCTAATTTTTTAAAATTGTTTAAAAAATTTTTTAAAATATTTATATTATTTTATATACCTTCTATCAAGAATGACCTCTATTTACGTTATTTTATTTATAATATATAATTATATGGTTTACCCAAACATTCATAAAGAGAGTCCTTGTGTTATAACAAAGGCCATTAAATTTATCCTTCAATCTTCTAGATCAGGTTAAACCACAGAGATATTTCTGTCTGTATTGGATACCTATTCAAGATTCTCATTTTTAAATAGAACTTTTTCTCGAAGACGAAGGGTAAGTTTAAATATGTGTTATTAATTGATTTTATATTTATTGAATATGAATATTTGAATACTGATGAGCAAAGTCGATTTTAAAACTTGTTTTTCAATAATGTTTTGCATATCTTGAGTTTTTGTATAAAGTACCTTGGTTAGATATCCAATAATATTGAATAGTCTAAGTAAGATAGTTTTGTGATAAAATTCCCAGGATTATGTTGGATATTCTTGAAAGATATTGGTTTTCATAGGATTGATAAGCAGAAACAAAATTTTGTCTATTCAAAATGTTTAATTTATAGGATTTTAGTTAATAATTTTTATTTATTGGATTTTGTTATACCATTTGGATATCTTATAATGAATGTTTATTTTATGTCATGATATAAGTGGTACTTATACGACATTAGTTTAATTTATTTTCAGAAGTTATAATCATTGAATATAATCTTTTGGAGTTAAATATGTAGAAGGCTAATTTTTTAAAATTGTTTAAAATTTTTTAAAATATTTATATTATTTTATATACCTTCTATCAAGAATGACCTCTATTTACGTTATTTTATTTATAATATATAATTATATGGTTTACCCAAACATTCATAAAGAGAGTCCTTGTGTTATAACAAAGGCCATTAAATTTATCCTTCAATCTTCTAGATCAGGTTAAACCACAGAGATATTTCTGTCTGTATTGGATACCTATTCAAGATTCTCATTTTTAAATAGAACTTTTTCTCGAAGACGAAGGGTAAGTTTAAATATGTGTTATTAATTGATTTTATATTTATTGAATATGAATATTTGAATACTGATGAGCAAAGTCGATTTTAAAACTTGTTTTTCAATAATGTTTTGCATATCTTGAGTTTTTGTATAAAGTACCTTGGTTAGATATCCAATAATATTGAATAGTCTAAGTAAGATAGTTTTGTGATAAAATTCCCAGGATTATGTTGGATATTCTTGAAAGATATTGGTTTTCATAGGATTGATAAGCAGAAACAAAATTTTGTCTATTCAAAATGTTTAATTTATAGGATTTTAGTTAATAATTTTTATTTATTGGATTTTGTTATACCATTTGGATATCTTATAATGAATGTTTATTTTATGTCATGATATAAGTGGTACTTATACGACATTAGTTTAATTTATTTTCAGAAGTTATAATCATTGAATATAATCTTTTGGAGTTAAATATGTAGAAGGCTAATTTTTTAAAATTGTTTAAAATTTTTTAAAATATTTATATTATTTTATATACCTTCTATCAAGAATGACCTCTATTTACGTTATTTTATTTATAATATATAATTATATGGTTTACCCAAACATTCATAAAGAGAGTCCTTGTGTTATAACAAAGGCCATTAAATTTATCCTTCAATCTTCTAGATCAGGTTAAACCACAGAGATATTTCTGTCTGTATTGGATACCTATTCAAGATTCTCATTTTTAAATAGAACTTTTTCTCGAAGACGAAGGGTAAGTTTAAATATGTGTTATTAATTGATTTTATATTTATTGAATATGAATATTTGAATACTGATGAGCAAAGTCGATTTTAAAACTTGTTTTTCAATAATGTTTTGCATATCTTGAGTTTTTGTATAAAGTACCTTGGTTAGATATCCAATAATATTGAATAGTCTAAGTAAGATAGTTTTGTGATAAAATTCCCAGGATTATGTTGGATATTCTTGAAAGATATTGGTTTTCATAGGATTGATAAGCAGAAACAAAATTTTGTCTATTCAAAATGTTTAATTTATAGGATTTTAGTTAATAATTTTTATTTATTGGATTTTGTTATACCATTTGGATATCTTATAATGAATGTTTATTTTATGTCATGATATAAGTGGTACTTATACGACATTAGTTTAATTTATTTTCAGAAGTTATAATCATTGAATATAATCTTTTGGAGTTAAATATGTAGAAGGCTAATTTTTTAAAATTGTTTAAAATTTTTTAAAATATTTATATTATTTTATATACCTTCTATCAAGAATGACCTCTATTTACGTTATTTTATTTATAATATATAATTATATGGTTTACCCAAACATTCATAAAGAGAGTCCTTGTGTTATAACAAAGGCCATTAAATTTATCCTTCAATCTTCTAGATCAGGTTAAACCACAGAGATATTTCTGTCTGTATTGGATACCTATTCAAGATTCTCATTTTTAAATAGAACTTTTTCTCGAAGACGAAGGGTAAGTTTAAATATGTGTTATTAATTGATTTTATATTTATTGAATATGAATATTTGAATACTGATGAGCAAAGTCGATTTTAAAACTTGTTTTTCAATAATGTTTTGCATATCTTGAGTTTTTGTATAAAGTACCTTGGTTAGATATCCAATAATATTGAATAGTCTAAGTAAGATAGTTTTGTGATAAAATTCCCAGGATTATGTTGGATATTCTTGAAAGATATTGGTTTTCATAGGATTGATAAGCAGAAACAAAATTTTGTCTATTCAAAATGTTTAATTTATAGGATTTTAGTTAATAATTTTTATTTATTGGATTTTGTTATACCATTTGGATATCTTATAATGAATGTTTATTTTATGTCATGATATAAGTGGTACTTATACGACATTAGTTTAATTTATTTTCAGAAGTTATAATCATTGAATATAATCTTTTGGAGTTAAATATGTAGAAGGCTAATTTTTTAAAATTGTTTAAAATTTTTTAAAATATTTATATTATTTTATATACCTTCTATCAAGAATGACCTCTATTTACGTTATTTTATTTATAATATATAATTATATGGTTTACCCAAACATTCATAAAGAGAGTCCTTGTGTTATAACAAAGGCCATTAAATTTATCCTTCAATCTTCTAGATCAGGTTAAACCACAGAGATATTTCTGTCTGTATTGGATACCTATTCAAGATTCTCATTTTTAAATAGAACTTTTTCTCGAAGACGAAGGGTAAGTTTAAATATGTGTTATTAATTGATTTTATATTTATTGAATATGAATATTTGAATACTGATGAGCAAAGTCGATTTTAAAACTTGTTTTTCAATAATGTTTTGCATATCTTGAGTTTTTGTATAAAGTACCTTGGTTAGATATCCAATAATATTGAATAGTCTAAGTAAGATAGTTTTGTGATAAAATTCCCAGGATTATGTTGGATATTCTTGAAAGATATTGGTTTTCATAGGATTGATAAGCAGAAACAAAATTTTGTCTATTCAAAATGTTTAATTTATAGGATTTTAGTTAATAATTTTTATTTATTGGATTTTGTTATACCATTTGGATATCTTATAATGAATGTTTATTTTATGTCATGATATAAGTGGTACTTATACGACATTAGTTTAATTTATTTTCAGAAGTTATAATCATTGAATATAATCTTTTGGAGTTAAATATGTAGAAGGCTAATTTTTTAAAATTGTTTAAAATTTTTTAAAATATTTATATTATTTTATATACCTTCTATCAAGAATGACCTCTATTTACGTTATTTTATTTATAATATATAATTATATGGTTTACCCAAACATTCATAAAGAGAGTCCTTGTGTTATAACAAAGGCCATTAAATTTATCCTTCAATCTTCTAGATCAGGTTAAACCACAGAGATATTTCTGTCTGTATTGGATACCTATTCAAGATTCTCATTTTTAAATAGAACTTTTTCTCGAAGACGAAGGGTAAGTTTAAATATGTGTTATTAATTGATTTTATATTTATTGAATATGAATATTTGAATACTGATGAGCAAAGTCGATTTTAAAACTAGTTTTTCAATAATGTTTTGCATATCTTGAGTTTTTGTATAAAGTACCTTGGTTAGATATCCAATAATATTGAATAGTCTAAGTAAGATAGTTTTGTGATAAAATTCCCAGGATTATGTTGGATATTCTTGAAAGATATTGGTTTTCATAGGATTGATAAGCAGAAACAAAATTTTGTCTATTCAAAATGTTTAATTTATAGGATTTTAGTTAATAATTTTTATTTATTGGATTTTGTTATACCATTTGGATATCTTATAATGAATGTTTATTTTATGTCATGATATAAGTGGTACTTATACGACATTAGTTTAATTTATTTTCAGAAGTTATAATCATTGAATATAATCTTTTGGAGTTAAATATGTAGAAGGCTAATTTTTTAAAATTGTTTAAAATTTTTTAAAATATTTATATTATTTTATATACCTTCTATCAAGAATGACCTCTATTTACGTTATTTTATTTATAATATATAATTATATGGTTTACCCAAACATTCATAAAGAGAGTCCTTGTGTTATAACAAAGGCCATTAAATTTATCCTTCAATCTTCTAGATCAGGTTAAACCACAGAGATATTTCTGTCTGTATTGGATACCTATTCAAGATTCTCATTTTTAAATAGAACTTTTTCTCGAAGACGAAGGGTAAGTTTAAATATGTGTTATTAATTGATTTTATATTTATTGAATATGAATATTTGAATACTGATGAGCAAAGTCGATTTTAAAACTTGTTTTTCAATAATGTTTTGCATATCTTGAGTTTTTGTATAAAGTACCTTGGTTAGATATCCAATAATATTGAATAGTCTAAGTAAGATAGTTTTGTGATAAAATTCCCAGGATTATGTTGGATATTCTTGAAAGATATTGGTTTTCATAGGATTGATAAGCAGAAACAAAATTTTGTCTATTCAAAATGTTTAATTTATAGGATTTTAGTTAATAATTTTTATTTATTGGATTTTGTTATACCATTTGGATATCTTATAATGAATGTTTATTTTATGTCATGATATAAGTGGTACTTATACGACATTAGTTTAATTTATTTTCAGAAGTTATAATCATTGAATATAATCTTTTGGAGTTAAATATGTAGAAGGCTAATTTTTTAAAATTGTTTAAAATTTTTTAAAATATTTATATTATTTTATATACCTTCTATCAAGAATGACCTCTATTTACGTTATTTTATTTATAATATATAATTATATGGTTTACCCAAACATTCATAAAGAGAGTCCTTGTGTTATAACAAAGGCCATTAAATTTATCCTTCAATCTTCTAGATCAGGTTAAACCACAGAGATATTTCTGTCTGTATTGGATACCTATTCAAGATTCTCATTTTTAAATAGAACTTTTTCTCGAAGACGAAGGGTAAGTTTAAATATGTGTTATTAATTGATTTTATATTTATTGAATATGAATATTTGAATACTGATGAGCAAAGTCGATTTTAAAACTTGTTTTTCAATAATGTTTTGCATATCTTGAGTTTTTGTATAAAGTACCTTGGTTAGATATCCAATAATATTGAATAGTCTAAGTAAGATAGTTTTGTGATAAAATTCCCAGGATTATGTTGGATATTCTTGAAAGATATTGGTTTTCATAGGATTGATAAGCAGAAACAAAATTTTGTCTATTCAAAATGTTTAATTTATAGGATTTTAGTTAATAATTTTTATTTATTGGATTTTGTTATACCATTTGGATATCTTATAATGAATGTTTATTTTATGTCATGATATAAGTGGTACTTATACGACATTAGTTTAATTTATTTTCAGAAGTTATAATCATTGAATATAATCTTTTGGAGTTAAATATGTAGAAGGCTAATTTTTTAAAATTGTTTAAAATTTTTTAAAATATTTATATTATTTTATATACCTTCTATCAAGAATGACCTCTATTTACGTTATTTTATTTATAATATATAATTATATGGTTTACCCAAACATTCATAAAGAGAGTCCTTGTGTTATAACAAAGGCCATTAAATTTATCCTTCAATCTTCTAGATCAGGTTAAACCACAGAGATATTTCTGTCTGTATTGGATACCTATTCAAGATTCTCATTTTTAAATAGAACTTTTTCTCGAAGACGAAGGGTAAGTTTAAATATGTGTTATTAATTGATTTTATATTTATTGAATATGAATATTTGAATACTGATGAGCAAAGTCGATTTTAAAACTTGTTTTTCAATAATGTTTTGCATATCTTGAGTTTTTGTATAAAGTACCTTGGTTAGATATCCAATAATATTGAATAGTCTAAGTAAGATAGTTTTGTGATAAAATTCCCAGGATTATGTTGGATATTCTTGAAAGATATTGGTTTTCATAGGATTGATAAGCAGAAACAAAATTTTGTCTATTCAAAATGTTTAATTTATAGGATTTTAGTTAATAATTTTTATTTATTGGATTTTGTTATACCATTTGGATATCTTATAATGAATGTTTATTTTATGTCATGATATAAGTGGTACTTATACGACATTAGTTTAATTTATTTTCAGAAGTTATAATCATTGAATATAATCTTTTGGAGTTAAATATGTAGAAGGCTAATTTTTTAAAATTGTTTAAAATTTTTTAAAATATTTATATTATTTTATATACCTTCTATCAAGAATGACCTCTATTTACGTTATTTTATTTATAATATATAATTATATGGTTTACCCAAACATTCATAAAGAGAGTCCTTGTGTTATAACAAAGGCCATTAAATTTATCCTTCAATCTTCTAGATCAGGTTAAACCACAGAGATATTTCTGTCTGTATTGGATACCTATTCAAGATTCTCATTTTTAAATAGAACTTTTTCTCGAAGACGAAGGGTAAGTTTAAATATGTGTTATTAATTGATTTTATATTTATTGAATATGAATATTTGAATACTGATGAGCAAAGTCGATTTTAAAACTTGTTTTTCAATAATGTTTTGCATATCTTGAGTTTTTGTATAAAGTACCTTGGTTAGATATCCAATAATATTGAATAGTCTAAGTAAGATAGTTTTGTGATAAAATTCCCAGGATTATGTTGGATATTCTTGAAAGATATTGGTTTTCATAGGATTGATAAGCAGAAACAAAATTTTGTCTATTCAAAATGTTTAATTTATAGGATTTTAGTTAATAATTTTTATTTATTGGATTTTGTTATACCATTTGGATATCTTATAATGAATGTTTATTTTATGTCATGATATAAGTGGTACTTATACGACATTAGTTTAATTTATTTTCAGAAGTTATAATCATTGAATATAATCTTTTGGAGTTAAATATGTAGAAGGCTAATTTTTTAAAATTGTTTAAAATTTTTTAAAATATTTATATTATTGTATAAGAATTAGTTCTTTTTTCTGATCTTTTATACTGGGTGAACCTCTCATAGCTAAACATCCAAATTACCGTCTGCTCTGTGTTCTAGGGAGATCAATAGGATCAATAATCAACCAAGTCGGAAGAAGAAATGAGAAGCAATGATTAGCCAAAAGCGGGGATCTTGTATCTCTTTGATGAACCATGATCTTTTCGTACCTTACAAACATCTAAATATACAGAAATTCAGAGAAAGAGGAAAGTAGACATATAAGGTAGGTTCTGGATCACAAGTGAACTGTCTCAAATCGCGTAAGCCGGTTCTAGATCGGAAGTGACGTCACAAGCCGTAGACGTGTGTTACAGAAATGCACTCTGGTCAATCTACCAGGTTTGCAGTACCCCTAAATGGTATTTAGGATCTTTGGCACTGACGAATCGGAAAATTATCTCAGAAAGAACATCCTTCAACTTCTCAAAGGAAGTTCCCTTGTGAGACAATGCTGCTCAAACAAGCAATCAGTAAGATCTAGTTTAGCTAAAATGACAAATTCTGATCTTGTGAGCAAGAAAAATACCTTATAAGAGAATGCCTTGGTATTGGAAGTACACTGAAAAAATAGTTGGGCAATGAAACTATAAACGATCGGGACACATCACCCTTGAAGCCGTCTCAAGTATTGCAGAGCATTGGAACTAGCTGAAGAGGTGCTCTGGACAAACCTCACCACACTCAGTGAATAAAGGCACAAAGGATCATCTAATCTTGGTGCTCCATCAATTCTGATTTCTTACAAGAACAATCAGCACCGGATGAGATTACGAGGAGCCTTCGCTGCGTTTCTTGGAAGATCCATAACAATGCTATGAAAGAATTCGTTCAACTAGCAATGTTAACTTCCTTTTTCCAAGAAACAAAACTGAAAATTAAAAAATTCCAAATAACCGACATGCCGTGCTGATCTTTCCAAGAACTCTAACAATCAGGACGGTGTGCAGGTTAATTTCTCGAAAGACAGTTTCAGGATCAGGATTGAAGTATTTTCATCGATCACATCGGGAATTGCTTCCCTTCTCCTGGACTCCGCGCTTTGTAAATACGGGACAGACATTCTGTTTTCATTGTGACTTCCTGGGAGAATGGAACGAAAACGTCATCTCGGTTAATGTAATGAAATGAGAATGATCCTACAAATTTGATAGGTTGTTCGAAGGGGCAAAAACTTCCCGAGTGGAACGGGGGGTAAATAACGTTTCGAGAAAAAAGGCACACACAGGCACAAAGTTCGAGCCCGGCGCGATTCGTGGCAGGGCGATTGCCTCTTAAAGTAGAATTTAACCGAGCAAAGTTTCTGGAGTCCGGAAACTTTATAAACGCTCCTCCTCCTTTCAGTGGAAATCTTGTCTGTCACAGCAGTTAGTTTCTGATCCTCACTTCGCCCAAATTGAATCGGTTAATGGGGTTACATCAACAATGACTCTTTCGGAAGGCGGAACTTCCCCATAGGGTCCACCGATGAAAAATTCAGAACGACTTGATGGAACTGGCCTATATAAATCAATGGACACAAGTTTACGATGGAAAGAATACTTCGTTCGTTCTACTGCAACCGCACCAATCTCCTGTGTTGAATGGGAGTGGTTTCTCATTCTTTTATGGTGTAACTTGATTTCTTTGCCTTTATTAGAAACGTTTTTCTGCCCAGTAACTATAAAAGTGCAATACTCAGAATTCCTGGTAATGTGGTATAGTCTTACATCAAGTATTAAATGGAAATATTTTCAAGAAATTTCATCAACATGTCAGAAAATAGGAAAGTCTGTTTTCCATTAACACATGTTCGATGGGGTTCAAATCCGGTGAACAAGATGCCTCTGTCAAATTTTTTTATGCTCAATACTAGGAGACTGAGGTACGATAACTTAAAATATTTATAATTATATAAATTTTGAGTCTACTTTTTGAAATTTTAAAATAAAAATTAGAAAATCAGATTACTGAAAGAACTTTCACTTCATATATTAATTCATAAAAAGAGATTTATTATAATAATAATAATAATAATAATAATAATAAATTTATTGATCCTTTCAGACATTTACAATGTATAGGACAAGTCTTACGAAGAAACATAGGTAAAAATAAACACATATAAAAATTAACAAACGGCATCAGCCAGAAACTCATCGACAGTATAATAACACTTATTGAGTAAAAGGGATTTAACTTCCCTCTTGAAAAACTTTCCATTCATTGATTTTAGTCGACTAGGCAAATGGTTGAACAGTTTGATACCCATATAATCGGGTGAGGATTCAAACTTGGCCGTAGAATGTCTAGGAAAGGCTATAATATCTGTTTTACGTGTTTCATACTTATGAAAGTCTGAACATCTCTTATACTTGCTTAAGTTTAGGTGGATATTCACAAGGCAGTTCAAAATGTACACGCATGGGAAGGGAAGTATACCAAATTCTCGGAAAGTCGGACGACATGAATCGCGAGGCCGAAGTTTGAAAATAAGGCGTATGATCCTTTTCTGAGAAATAAAAACTCGGTGAGATCCCCCCGCTGAACCCCAAAGAACTACGTTGTAGCTCAAGTGACTATATACCATGCTGTAGTAAACACTCAGCAATTCTTCGACTGGTAGACAGCCCCTGAGACGTGAAATAGCATAGCAAGCCTTGTTAAGCCTACCACAAACATGCTCTGCGTGATGATATTAGATTAATAAGAAATTAATACTTGTCAGGAAAATATTTATTTTTGATTCAATGACGTTGTATAGATACATGTGCATGAAAATTCAACCATTAGTGTAAGAAAACCCGAAAAAGGCAACGGAAATTATAAAGAACTCAATTCTAAATATTATACGTATTTAATGTTTCTTTACAATCCTACTATAGCTCTAATATTTGAAATAAAACATAACAATCAGATTAAAAAACTCACAATTCGAGAATGTTAGCGGGCAATGGTGACAAATCCAAAATTTCCACGTATGAGGCAATCGTCGGTTATCATTGCTTTTGTTGAAGCAGTTTGGTAGAATTCAAATTTTCCAGAATTCTTCAAAATTTTACTGTACTAAAAATTTAAATATACGTAGAAAACCTTATGTGATTTGTTCAAAAAATAAAACTGTAGATTTGTGAGAGAAAATTCATTGAATCAGTCTTTACTTGATATAAATAGATTTTAGTTAAGTAAAATAATTTATATTATTTCCACAATTATTTAAATATTTTAATATTAGCTTTCTATATATTTAATTTCAAAAAATTATATTATATTTGATAATTATAACTTCCGGAATTAAATTAAAATAATGTCATATAAGTACCACTTATATCAAACGACATATAAAATAAACATTCATTATAAGACATCCAAATAATATAACAAAATCAAATAAATAAAAATTGTTGACCAAAATCCTATAAATTAAATATTTTGAATAGATGAAATTTTGTTTCTGCTGATCAATCTTATGAAAACAAATATCTTTCATAAATGTTTAACATAATCTTAAGAATTTCATCATAAAACGATCTTACTTAGAATATTCAATATTATTGGATATCTAACTAAGTTACTTTCTATAAAATCTCAAAATATGTAAAAACATTATTGAAAAATAAGTTTTAAGAGAGACTTTACTTCGTCTCTACTCAAATAATTCATATTCAATAACATATAACATCAATCAACAACAAATATTTACTCACCCTTCAACAATTTAGGAAACTTCTGGTAACTGAATACTGAAAAATTTAAATGGAGTGTAATGTTAACTACAAATAAATAATTCTGTGGTTTACCCTTGATCTAAAAGATTGAAAGACAATTTAATGACCTCTGTTATAGCACAAGGACTATCTGTATAAAGAATGTTAAGGAAATCAAATAATTATATATTATGAATAAAATAATATAAAAAGAGGTTAATACTTGATAGAAGGTATATAGAATTATTTAAATATTTTAATATTAGCCTTCTACATATTTAATTTCAAAAAATTATATTTAATAATTGAATTCCTGAAGTTATAATTATTAAATATAATTTTTTAAATTAAATATGTAAAAGGCTAATATTAAAATATTTAAATGATTTTATATACCTTCTATCAAGTATTAACCTCTATTTATGTTATTTTATTCATAATATATAATTATTTCGTTTCCTTAACATTCTTTATACAGATAGTCCTTGTGCTATAACAGAGGCCGTTAAATTGTCTTTCAATCTTTAAGATCAAGGGTAAACCACAGAATTATTTATTTGTAGTTAACCTTACTCCATTTAAATTCTTCAGTATTCATTTACCAGAAGCTGTCTAAGTTGTTGAAGGGTGAGTAAATATTTGTTGTTGACTGATGTTATTATATATTTTATTGAATATGAATTATTTGAGTAGTGGCGAAGCAAAGTCTCTCTTAAAACTTGTTTTTCAGTACTGTTTTTATATATCTTGAGATTTTATAGAAAGTAACTTAGTTAGATATCCAATAATATTGAATATTCTAAGTAAGACAGTTTTATGATGAAATTTTTAAGATTATGTTAGACATTTTTGGAACATATTTGTTTTCATAAGATTGATCAGCAAAAACAAAATATTGTCTATTCAAAATATTCAATTTATAGGATTTTGGTTAACAATTTTTATTGATTGGATTTTGTTATATCATTTGGATTTCTTATAATGAATGTTTATTTTATATGTCGTTTGATATAAGTGGTAATTATATGACATTATTTTAATTTAATTCCTGAAGTTATAATTATTAAATATAATTTTTTGAAATTAAATATGTAGAAGGCTAATATTAAAATATTTAAATAATTTTATATACCTTCTATCAAGTATTAAGCTCTATTTATGTTATTTCCACAATTTATTCAATTAACGGCAATTGTTTCGCCAACACAAGTCAAGCTAAATTTTGAATTAACTCTGAACATTACACATTCACTTCTTATATAGCTAAAAACTTGAAGAAAGAGGCGGTGCAAATAACTAAAAATTTTTGGAAATAGAGATGAGAAAAACATTGTGAAAAGGGATAAAAAAAATCATCAATTCACAGAAATACCGATAAAGAAAAACATGGGAAAAAAAGGATATGAATAACCATAAAATATATTGGGAACAATTATAGGAAATATCTCAGTAAGTAAAAATATTCAACAATGGGGATCTTGCAACATCTGTTTGGTTGTTGAGAAGAATTTTAAGGATCCTGTACCTACTTATTACTACTGCTTTCAAACCGCGAGTCTAATACTTTATTTTCGTTGTGTATATAATTTCAACTGAAATTTTTCATAATGAAAATAAAAGTGTAGAATAAATCGACAAAGAATTATTTCATATAGGAGTTGCGTTTGGCCGATTCAAGGCATCTTCAATAACCATCGAAATGAATTATATAAATGAATGAATAATATTGTAAGCAATTATTTCCTGGAATACACTTAATAAATTCTACAATTGAAAGCACAACAAATTTGACAAAGTTGAAATGTGTACATGTTTCAAAATTTTCTTGGATAAGGATAATATTGTCTGTAACCTCTCTACAAATAATAGATGAATTAATTCTCCGCAACCTCTACAGATTTTAATCTAAATGAATCTATTGGAAATATTTAGAATTAAATTTTAAAAATACCTTAGATAACAATGTATGACTTTATAGACATATACACATATGGTTAAAAGTCTTGGTCCCCCCTATCAACTCTCAAATTGTTGAATGTGGCATGAAAATTTTATGTGTGGAATCTTCACTATGTTCAGTAAACCATCAAAAAATGTTTCTTGTTGGGGAGAATACAGGTGTATTCTAAGTTAATCAGTTAATTAGTAAGAAGACAGTTATTTGGGTATTCTCAATTAGGTAGAAAGAGAAACCGACAATGGCAATAAAAGTTATTGGGTTTGTCGTTGGTGTGTAAATCATCAGCACATGTTGTGGTAATTACCTAATGAAGAATCGAAGGAGACATGTGCTGATATTGGCTATGCCTATAAAGTGATACAGTGTTATCTGAGGCATGTTTAAAATTTAATTCTAAACGTTTTCAAGAGATTTATTTTAACTCTTTAAATCTTTAAAGTTTCCGGAGAATTAATCCAACTATTATCTGTAATATTCAAATAACTCTTCATTGTCAATTTACAATATACATTCTGTCAAGAAAGTACCGGGAATTATCGATTTAAATCTGGCGGGGCAATGAGGCAGGTAAAATTTTTTTTCCTAGGTTGGTACCACTGTCCTTAATTACTGTGCCAAGCTTGAGCGGGATCTGTCAACTAGTGTGTTTGCAACAGCTGATTAAGTCAGTCGATGTCAGAGTGCGTGCCGATTTTTACTATGGGTGATTGATTACGTTGAGCAAAGAATTTGTTTAAAGTTTTGTGTTGCAAATGAATTTTCGTGTGCCGATGCATTGAAAATGTTGCAAAAGGCCTTTGGTGATAATGCTCTATCGAAAACTCGTGCATATCAGTGGTACAGAGCCTTCAAGGACGGTCGTGAAGTGGTCGCCCATCGACGGCTTCGATCGAAGATAACGTCGATAAAATTAAGGAAAGGGTGCTGGAAAACCGTCGTACCAGCTTGAGAGAGATAGCACATGATCTTAAGATATCCCACGAGTCCGCACGTACGATTTTCATTGATATTTTGGGCATGAGAAAGGTGGCCGCACGACTCGTTCGGAAAGACCTGAATTTTCTTCAAAAACGTCATCGCGAACAGGTTGCTTCAGACATGCTGGATCGCTGTAATTCCGGTTCTACATTCATGGAACGCATTATAACTGGTGTTGAGACCTGGGTCTACGAGTACAATATGCAAACAAGCCAGCAATCATCGGAATGGGTGGCAAAAAATGAGCCGAAACCGAAAAAACCACGCCAAAGCCGCTCGAAAATGAAGGTGATGCTCATTGTTTTCTTCGATATCCGTGGCGTGGTGCACTACGAATTCGTTCCAGAGGGTCAGACGGTAAACAAGGAGTATTACCTAGGCGTTATGAAACGTTTGCGTGAGCGTATCCGTGAGAAGCGGCCAAATTTGTGGGCGAACAACTCATAGATTTTGCATGACAATAAAGCGCCTTCTCACCGAGCTACGATTGTGACTGACTTTCTCGCCAAAAACTCAACAAACGTGCTTCAGCAACCACCGTATTTGGCTCCCTGCGACTTTTTCCTCTTCCCAAAACTAAAATTGTCCCTTCGTGGCACCCGTTTTGAGTCGATTGAAGCCATAAAACAAAATTCGGCGCGAGAGCTAAAGTCCATCCCGGAAAGCGCCTATAATGTTGATGTTGCGATAATTGGAAGTGCCGTTGGCATAGATGTATTGGAGCAAATGGAGCCTATTTTGAAGGAGACCCAATAAATTTTGACGATCAAATGTAAAAATGTTGTTTTAATTGAAAATTCCCGGTACTTTCTTGACAGAGTAGTATATGGTAACCTCTTTGTTGTGATAGTGTTTCATTCCAGCTAACGGTTATTACGGAAATCTCTGAGACGATTAGCAGCATTATATGATCCCATCAGATTTTCATCCGTAATCGAATACCACTCAAAAGATTACCACGCGAAACCGCTGAAAAAGTGCGAAAGAGATCACGAATGCCTGCGAGGAACGGGGCTTTTCCAATTCTCGGTTCCATCGCGGATGACAAGGCAACGTGCTTTTGCATAAAACACGTCAAAGCCGATGTGGTGATGGAGATGATGATGATGGATGGCTCAAGACAGGCCTATCTCGATTTTTTCGCCTACAAAGGGACGCATGTATTGTATAACATATTTTCGCAGCGTTGTCCGGACGACAAAAACGAACGACTATGTAAACATTGTACAGAATCGCTGCTTTCAGTTTCTTTGCAGGCAAAATGTTCATTGTCGAATGCGGAGTTCCAATTTTCACGTGAGTGTTTGAAAAACCAATGGTTGATAGTAAAACCACAAAGTTCATTACTTAGAAAAAAGACTATTTTGAAGTATTGACGGAAAATATCCAGTTACTGAAAGATTCTGTTATCAAAATTTCTGAATCAAACGGCAAATGTAAATCTTATTCGATCCAGCTACAAAGTAATGAGAAATTTAAAATACGAGGAAATGGTGTCAAGTATAGAAACTATGCATAGTTCTATACTAAAGCAGTAATCGTCTTTGAACACAGACCGCAGAGGACCAACCAAATTGTTAAATATAATATATGTAAATACATATATTGCAAGTTTGAGTTGTTCACGCAAAAAAGAGGAAATTTTCATTGTTGTTCACTTTCACTGGATTCACTTTTGCTGGGTTCACTTTTCACATGAGAGTTTAGAGAGTGTTAATGTGTGATTAGAACTTGAGAATTGAGAGAGAGCGAGATAGAGAGAGAGAATGTGTGTGTGACCGTTTGGCCGAAAAAAAAAGAGAGCGTTTGTCGATGTGTCTTCACCAAGTGCTTAGCGCGAGCAGGTGGAAGTATTTACTGAATTTCGATACGGCGTTGGACAGAATGCGATTTTGCAGGTTTTTTTGGTTTCAACAGGGCGGCGTTAAAAACTACACTACTAATGTTTGCCACCATAGAACATTTTAGAAGCCTTTCGGTGCGGTCATTATTTACAAATAGAAAGAGGCACAAATTGGATCAGTCCTTCTTCTGAAACTGCTCATAATTCAATCAATCTTCAAGTTTTTTAGGAGCACTTTTTAATTTTAGTAGGCATATAAAATTATCAAACATTGCACAGCAAACTGAACATACCGAAAATCTAAAGAAAATATAGAATATTGAATAGCGGTTTCATACATCAGGTGTGATAGAACTTTCGATAGGGATAACTGTGATTTGACAAAAAATAGAAGCCATGTTTTTTTACATTTCTCTTAAGTAAGTATTGACAAATTTTCATGGAAAGACTCACGCAGCAACAACGTTTACAAATTGTTGAAATTTATTTTCAAAATCAGTGTTCTATTCGCCAAACTTATAGAGCACTTCGTTTAATTTATGGTTTACATAATCGTCCTTCAGAGCAGCTTATTCGTCGAAATATCAATAGATTTCGGTCAACATTCTACTCGATGCAACAACAACAACAAGACAAAGAACTGTACGTACAGATGAAAATATCGCTGCTGTAAGTCATAGTGTTAATGATGATCCAGATTTGTCTATTCGTCGACGTTCACAACAAATTGGACTCTGTGCATCCACCACATGGAAAATTTTGCGTAAAGATCTTGGTCTACACCCATACGAGATGCCACTGCTTCAAGATATAAAGCCACTTGACCATACTAAGCGTCGTTTGTTTGCTGATTGCGCCCTAGAACAGCTTGAAGTTGATCCATTTTTTTATCGTAAAATTGTGTTTAGCGATGAAGCTCATTTCTGGTTGAAAGGCTATGTAAACAAGCAAAATTGCCGCATATGGAGTGAAAACAATCCTCAAGAAGTTCTGCAGGGTCCATTGCATCCTGAAAAATGCACTGTATGGTGTGCTTTACACGCTGGAGGCATCATCGCTGAAGTTAATCTTACAGTGAATGGTGTTCGTTACAGACCGATGATCAATGATTATTCGTTTCAAAATTTGAATGGTATCGACCCATAAGTGTTTTGGTTTCCAAAAGATGGTGCTACACCTCATGCTGCTACCGTAACAATTGATTTATTGAAAAAAATATTTGGGGAAAACATATTTCGAGAAATGCTCCAATTAATTGGCCTTCAAGATCATGCGACATATCTCTACTGGATTATATTCTTATGAATCGCAAATTCAATTTCAAATATGCCCACAATAAAACTACATGAATATAATAATACACCTATGCATTAATCGATAGTTTTAAATGTATACTAAAAAAAAATAGTAGTTCTAAGACATTTTCATCCGATTTTAAGAATGTTAAGAAATGTCTCAAGATCAAAATCTGCAAATCGTTTCAATTTGAGTTTCATAACGCAAATTACTATGATAATTGATTTGCGGATTATGGAGATCATTTACAGAAAACGACTTCAATATCAAATAGAGTTTTATCGTACTTATTCAATTGGAATTTTCTATATAACATACTTACACGTTAATTAACAATTGATATTGTGTGATTTTATTATTCAAATATTAGACTACTCGTATAGCTGATTCAGCCTTTGTTCATTTCAGTAAAAATATTTTCATACGAAATAAATTATGGAAACAAGGAACGATTAGCTGTGTTACTTAGCAACTTTTCATCAATAGTCGAGTAGTTGAATATTCAAGGTTGGAGGAAATAGGTTGTACAAAAACTGACTCACAAGTTTGTCATAGGCCGTAAAAACGGCTTATCGCATCACATGGTTCACCTCTTCGACCAATAGCCATCGGGACCAGCCTCCCATATTTCATTAAGTCATGAACAATCGCTTTCATAGTTTACCTTTCTCGCATATTAATTTATTGTTTCTTGATGATTCCATAAGATGATGAAACATTGCGGTTTGTTAGATACTACTCGTAATAAATCTCTATAACTATCTCGCTGACAATTAATTTACCTTCGCCGCGATATCATTATAGAGATTGGATCTGTGGTGGTTAAATTATATCTCCTACAAGAAAAACAGATATTCTCGAGGGACTCGATCTAATCTCATCAAGCTTTTACAGTTTCCATTTCATTAATCTTGCCCATGTCCGATTTATCACTTACAGAAATCTTGAAGAAATGGATTGTGTACTTGATTTTTACGGTGGATTAATGGCAGATTAAATCAATACGAAATATGGAAAAGATACAACATACTGAATTGAAGTTAGTGTCATTCTTCTGATATACATTTGGGTAAATGAATGAAAATGTATAGGGTATTTTTAGAACCAGAGACAATTTAAAAATAAAAATAAACATATACATTCTGTCAAGAAAATAATAATAATAATAATAATAATAATAATAATTTATTCACTGACTACATTACAACATATATACACAGTAAGAAAATACAAAACATGAGTGGAGAACATAAATGCTCACATAATAATAAAATCATGTATTATAACAAATAAAGGAGTGAATAAAGTGTTAATCACAGAAGCTTTAGCTACGAAAGCTATTGCTTGTACGTGATATAATCAACCTAGATTTAACTATCCTTTTTAATACCGGGAATTATCGATTTAAATCTGGCGGGGCAATGAGGCAGGTAAAAAATTTTTTTCCTAGGTTGGTACCACTGTCCTTAATTACTATGCCAAGCTTGAGCGGGATCTGTCAACTAGTGTGTTTGCAACAGCTGATTAAGTCAGTCGATGTCAGAGTGCGTGCCGATTTTTAGTATGGGTGATTACGTTGAGCAAAGAATTTGTTTAAAGTTTTGTGTTGCAAATGAATTTTCGTGTGCCGATACATTGAAAATGTTGCAAAAGGCCTTTGGTGATAATGCTCTATCGAAAACTCGTGCATATCAGTGGTACAGAGCCTTCAAGGACGGTCGTGAAGTGGTCGCCCATCGATGGCTTCGATCGAAGATAACGTCGATAAAATTAAGGAAAGGGTGCTGGAAAACCGTCGTACCAGCTTGAGAGAGATAGCACATGATCTTAAGATATCCCACGAGTCCGCACGTACGATTTTGATTGATATTTTGGGCATGAGAAAGGTGGCCGCACGACTCGTACCGAAAGACCTGAATTTTCTTCAAAAACGTCATCTCGAACAGGTTGCTTCAGACATGCTGGATCGTTGTAATTCCGATTCTACATTCATGGAACGCATTATAACTGGTGATGAGACCTGGGTCTACGAGTACGATATGCAAACAAGCCAGCAATAATCGGAATGGGTGGCAAAAAATGAGCCGAAACCGAAAAAACCACGCCAAAGCCGCTCGAAAATGAAGGTGATGCTCATTGTTTTCTTCGATATCCGTGGCGTGGTGCACTACGAATTCGTTCCAGAGGGTCAGACGGTAAACAAGGAGTATTACCTAGGCGTTATGAAACGTCTGCGTGAGCGTATCCGTAAGAAGCGGCCAAATTTGTGGGCGAACAACTCATGGATTTTGCATGACGATAACGCGCCTTCTCACCGAGCTACGATTGTAACTGACTTTCTCGCCAAAAACTCAACAAACGTGCTTCAGCAACCACCGTATTCGCCGGATTTGGCTCCCTGCGACTTTTTCCTCTTCCCAAAACTAAAATTGCCCCTTCGTGGCACCCGTTTTGAGTCGATTGAAGCCATAAAACAAAATTCGGCGCGAGAGCTAAAGTCCATCCCGGAAAGCGCCTATAAAAAATGTTTCGATAATTGGAAGTGCCGTTGGCATAGATGTATTGGAGCAAATGGAGTCTATTTTGAAGGCGACCCAATAAATTTTGACGATTAAATGTAAAAATGTTGTTTTAATTGAAAATTCCCGGTACTTTCGTGACAGAGTAATATATGTTTTGTTCACCTAAAGGGTCCAATGGTTTCTATCAAGTAAAGGCCAAAATTCTAGCGTTATCCAATATTTTATGGTGTATTCACTGAAGCTTTGGGGGTTTCATCTATCACATCAGTTCTTATATCTCGTAAACATTTCTTTCTTTTCTGATAACATCGATGCCGAACACCAAACGGAATAATGCCCATAATACGAAGTTATTAGTCTCCGAGGAAGGATGACATTTTCTTTCACGTCTAAATATATTTCCTCCCCAATTTTCATTTTCGCAAATGCCAAGTATACACGGGCTGTACGCCATATCATTGTTTTTGCACGGAAACATATTCCGCCAGCAATATCCTGACCACGTACTACATTTGTTAGGGTATTTGTGACGAATGAAATTCTAAAGTAAAAAGTTCTCGACAGAATGGAGTTAAAATCGTGCATGAGACGTGCTCGCCATGAAGAAGTCTTCCTATATGAATGTTCATTCGATACTTCTACACTGGTTCTATTTTTATGAACTAGATACGTCCTTTATCATGAATTATATCCGATTGTTGTTAGATATTGAAATGATTCCAGTTTTAATTATCTGTTATTGTAATGATCGAATGGAAGTGAATGAATATGAAATCAAATAATATAAAAAATGATTATGAAATTAACCGCAATTTCTTGATTGTTTCGGTCTCTACTTGACGGAAATTCATCGTAAATGATTTGAAGTAAAACACTTTATTTCCGCTTATTTAATAACCGCAATTGCTGAAAGTACACCGAGTTCACCGAGCTACGATTGTGACTGACTTTCTCGCCAAAAACTCAACAAACGTGCTTCAGCAACCACCGTATTCGCCGGATTTGGCTCCCTGCGACTTTTTCCTCTTCCCAAAACTAAAATTGCCCCTTCGTGGCACCCGTTTTGAGTCGATTGAAGCCATAAAACAAAATTCGGCGCGAGAGCTAAAGTCCATCCCGGAAAGCGCCTATAAAAAATGTTTCAATAATTGGAAGTGCCGTTGGCATAGATGTATTGGAGCAAATGGAGCCTATTTTGAAGGCGACCCAATAAATTTTGACGATTAAATGTAAAAATGTTGTTTTAATTGAAAATTCCCGGTACTTTCTTGACAGAGTAGTATTCTGATATCCAAAAAAAATTTAAATTTAAAATTTTCTGAGATAAATATATGAAGTTAACTAAGAAGAGGCACATTATTTGATAGAAATACCTGACATTATGATATAATAATATATCACTAAAGGGCCTAAAAGAGATGATCAATATGATTCACATAGACATTATCTGTTGAACACCAACCAAAGTGCTGATCTTTCACTTAATCGTTTTGAAAACTATGATAAAGGGTTATCCAATGAGTTTTCATTTTAAATAGCCCGCTATCTGTTCAGCTGTCACATATGGCCATCACTAAAAATGGCCAACAACTCAATGAAATTATTAAATTTCAGTACAAAAATGGTGGAAATTTTGCAGTCGCGGTTCATAAAACTAAAGCACTTTTGGCTCGTCAAGAAACTCGTTCTCGGCCGGCAATAATGGAACTGATGGAAAAATTTGAGTTGTTGGGACAAGTTAGTGATGTGAAGAATCGAAACCGTGTACGTCGCTCAAAAACAACTGAGAACATTGCTGCTGTAGACCCTAGTGTTGACGAAAACCTAGGTTTGTCGATTCCTCGTCGATGTTTGGAATTAGACATTCCACAAACCATTTTTTGCATAAAGAATTAGGTCTCGAGGCTTTTAAAGTTCAGTTAACAGAAGAACTCAAGCCGGTCGATCACTATATCAACATGTCACACTGTTTGGTGCGATTTTTGAGCAGATCATCGATCTGTAACGAGCACCGTTCACTGTAACATTAGCTCCAGCATCGTTTTTAAAGAAATATGGACCGATGATGCCTCCAGCGTATAAAGCACACCATATAGCGCATTTTTCAGGATGCAATGGAACCTGCAGAACTTCTTGAGGATTGTTTTCACTCCATATACGGCAATTTTTGCTTGTTTACATAGCCGTTCAACCAGAAATGAGCTTCATCACTAAACACAATTTTACGATAAAAAAGTGGACCAACTTCAAGCTGTTCTAGGTCCCAATCAGCAACCAAACGACGCTTATTATGGTCGAGTGGCTTTACTTCTTGATCCAGTTGGATCTTGTTTCGATGTAGACCAAGATCTTTACGCAAAATTTTCCATGTGGTGGATGCACAGAGTCCAACTTGTTCTGAACGTCGACGAATATATCGTCATTAACCTATGACTTACAGCAGCGATATTTTCTTCTGTACGTACAGTTCTTAGTCTTGTTGTTGTTGCATCTAGTAGAGAAAATGTTGTCCGAAATCTATGGATAGTTCGACGAATAAGCTGCTCTGATGGACGATTATGTAAACCATAAATTTCACGAAGTGCTCTATAAGTTTGGCGAATAGAACACTGATTTTGAAAATAAATTTCAACAATTTGCCGCGTGAGTCTTTCCACAATAATTTGTCAATGCTTACTGAACAGAAATGTCAAAACAACAGGGCTTCTACCTTCTGTTACATCACAGTTATTTCCATCGAAAGTTCTATCACTCTAAAAAGAAATACACGATGTATATGAATCAGCCACGCTGATTGAACGTTGGACATTACAGTGCACTGATGATTGATGCCAATATTCTTGGAAACACGTGCTGCTTATGTGCCCGCGATTTACAAAACCTATTCGGACTTATTTGAGTTTTGAACTGTTAGACAGATGTAGGTATGTGACAGGAATTAAAAAAGGATATCTTCTCAATAATGACTTGATGCTCCACTATTTCTAATTTATTTCTAGGCGAAATTTTAACCAAAATATGAGCAGCACAACAATTATATTGTAGTTAGTAGCAATCATCTTATAAGGAAAAGAACGGCCTTCTCTTATAGAATCATGAATCAGACGCTAAATTTATTCGTGAGTAGGAGTGTAGCTAATCGCACTGTTATAGTTTTTTATCAAGGGTGAACCGAACAACTAACCACAGAAAGACGTCTCACAGAAATGTTTCCAAAACGTTGATCATGAAAGCATCTAAAATGATAAATTTCCGTTTTCTCTCAAGTTCTATTTCACTCGTTCGTTTCAACCGAGACTAAACTATACCGATTTTCCAATTAGTCGAAAGTGTTTCGTGTTGTTTGTTATTTGAAACGATACTCCTTCGATAGAGCGGGTATATGAAACGAAGTTCCCCGCTAATATACATCCAGGGCTTATTAATTATTGCAAGCAACGACCTCTTTATTAAATTAAAGAAGATACGCCTGTGCCACCCAAGTTCCCTACGAACTTTATGTAAGAACTGGTCACGTGAGTCACGCTATATTTATACTAGATACATACAAGTCTCGTCCATTCAATAAGGGCCTTGATAGGATCTGATGGCGTCATTCCTTATACAGCAATTATGTAGGTAGGTGGAATAATAATTTTTCAAGGCGATTGTACGCTTCGGAAAATATACCTTACGCTCTTGGATTTTCTCCTTGTAATTGTGAATTATTGATCTGCGATTTCGGTTACTTCAAGGTTTCGCTTTTGTTTGATCAGGAATATCTCTGTTTCTAAAATGTGTATGGAGGCCTACTTCAAGTATAACATGTGGAAACAACAGTGAATTCGTTTTGATAGAATAAATGAGATAACTACGAATATGCTCGTTATCATGCCTTATTATGTGACTGTGTTGCATTCGTTGGAATTAGTGCAATGCACTGATGAGTAGTCAAAAAGATATGAAACATGCATGTCTGCTGCTTATGAATCGATAATCAACACAACCTAGTTTTGAGTTATGAACTGTTACATAGATATAGGTTGAATTGTCCCGATTCTAAGAGCTTTCTATTGGCATAGCTCATTTCTAAACAAAATGGGCTTGAAAGTTTCGAGGTGGGTTTGAAGTCTTCATGTTTCAGTTATGTTCAAAAATGGACAAAATCGGTCTAATGGTTTCTTAGTAATTCTCATCTGTAACTTAACATAATAAATGAATGACGAGAATTCATTCAAATTTCGAATCTCAATAAATGTATCTCCTTATAAAATGGTTTTCTCGTACGGTTATCGAGTTTTATAATTTCCACGCTCCGGATAATCGCCCTGTGAACGACGCTTCCCGTGGGGGAAATCCGCTCATTCAACCCCTTGAAAATAATCATTAGGAGAACGGATTCATTATTCGAAGTTATTCAGTTCTATA
Organism: Megalocaria dilatata; assembly: GCA_034642435.1. Taxonomy (NCBI): domain Eukaryota; kingdom Metazoa; phylum Arthropoda; class Insecta; order Coleoptera; family Coccinellidae; genus Megalocaria; species Megalocaria dilatata. Next base: position 1,618,981 of record CM067857.1, read on the forward strand.
ACTGAAACTCCAGAAATTCCCGGGTAACTTTGCAGGTGTTTTATTCCGCTTACGTAGCACTCTTTGCCTACCCTGGATTTTAATACATAAAAGGCCATTTAAAAGTTTTAATTGCGTGCCGAGTCCATATAAGATATTAATCTTTCGGGGGAAAGAATAACATTGTGCCGTTGAGAAAGTTTTTTCAGCATTAAAAACTCATTGCTCCTGTTTTCCGAATGCCGGTCTCCAACCCTTGAAATCTTCTTTTCGCTTCGGCTTAAAATCCGCTCTGCTTTGTGCTGCGGTGAAGCTCGGTGAAGGACGGCATCGAATATTTTCCCCTGAGATTTCGAGGACTTCGTCACAAAGTTGCACCAATTACTTATTGACCGTTACGGAAGTCAATTCTGAAACTTTAACAATTTCAGTGCGTTTTTGAAGCGTATATTTTTCTATTTTTAGTAATGGCGTAGTTTCTACTTGTCGAATGTCAAAAAATGACAGTTGGCCAAATAGCGGGCTATTCAAAATGAAACCTCTTATAAGAAAACCCTTCAGAAATCTACTACAATAGTATTGAAAATGAATTGATGAAAATATGTGCGAAATTCGTAGCTTATTCGATCCACATCCAACACTTCCATTTTACAAACAATTTGAAGAAAGTGGGCGATATATGTCCAGAATAATTCCGCTCATGTCGAGCGATAAAAATTTACGGTCTTTCAATGCGACGAATTTATCTTGAGATATAAAAATTTCTTATGGAACATTTCCAGGGAAATGTGATATAAGCTTCACTTTCATCTGAAGACGAGTCCTCAAGCCCCCTCCCAATTCACGTACGGCCTATGCTCCTCACGAAATGTCTTGCGGCAGATTTATCATCCTACTTCGGATCTTTCCCGGAATGTCACGCTCCTCAAATGCCACACTAAAAAAGGCGATATTTTTCATATAAAAAGTAAATGTAAACCGCCATGGAAAAGGTGTTACTCCAGCAGTAAAAAACCAGCGGAAGGGTTTGGCACCGCCGGTTTATGGGGCAGTAAAAGACCCTGATTTTCTTTCTCTCCTCATAAAAATTCATTTCGGATCATTATAATTCAAACTGCTGTAACGCGAGATTGAATTTTTGAATTAGGGTTTTCTGTTTGTCCCCCCCCTCTTTCAATTATGCGAAATCTCATCGCGGGGTATAAATGTCGAGACCGTTGAAGGAATAAACTCCGCCATTCCTTCGTAAAAGTCGGGTCACCTCGTTAACTGTCGAATGGTCTGGTTGCCTCAACTGAACCGATTGTTATGGGGCTTCATGTAAAAATCGCTGCTGTTAACTCCACGCGATCGTACGACTTTCCTTTCTCGAACAGCGATGAAAATACTCCTCGGGAGTATGGTTTACTGGTATATCTTTTTTTATTGGGGAATCTCCCGAAAAATCTAGCGAAGTTGTAATTTTTATTCAGTAATCGGGTAACGCGCAAGAAAATAAACCAAGGCCGAAACAGGGGGATGAAGTCTAGTTCATGATGAAAATTACTCACCCTCTAAATCAATGAGGGACTGAAGATGAAATGATATCCAGACATTTGTTGAAAGGTCGCTTCAGCTGCAAACGGCGTTCAATGTATTCTTGGAATAGGCATGAAAGAAATTTTGGAAAAAATTAATTTCTCAATGGAGTCCCCTAGAACTTCAATACATTCGTTAGATCGAGAAATAAGCTTCTCTTAACCTTATAAAAATATTCTTTCGGCTTCTTCTCAAAATAGGTATTAGTTCAGTTCTTCATCGTCGGCAAATCACTTTCCACGAAGATATTTTTTCACATTTGGGAATAGGTAGTAGTCACTGGGGGCCAAGTCTGGATTGTACGAAGGATGAGAAATTTCTTCCCCAGTGAGTTGCGTATGATGCTGTTGTGATTGCGTATGATGCTGTTGTGATGCTTTCACCATTTTTGGTGTATTATATCGATAAAATACCTTTAGAATCCCAAAAGACTTAGCCATAATTTTTCCAGCGGATGGGGAGACTTTAAAATTCTTTGGAGGCGATTCACCCTTTTCCATCCACTGCTTGGACTCTTGTGTACTCTCAGGGTCATCGTGAAGAAACGACGTCTCATCCCCAGTAACCAGCCGGTTGGAAATAATCGATGGGTCTTCTCCACAGAGCTCTAAAAACTCGACTCGCACTTGCTTCTGAGATGCGGTGAGCATTCTCGGTAGCCATCATGCAGTGACCTTTGAGAGGTTAAGATGGTCATAAAGGATAGCATATATGGTACCCACGGATAGGTTTGTCATCTCTGCTAACATCTTGATCACTTTTTTGAAACTTTTTTTACGGGACCTGCCCAAGGGATGATCATCTTCAATGCTTTTTCTGCCTCTTCTGAATTCACTAGACCACTTTTGAACGGTGGATAACGACGGGGCACCATCTTGGTAAACAGCAACCATCTCTTCATGAATGATTTTTCGACTTTTTCCCTGCTTAGTGAGGAACTTCATGACGGCGCGACGCTCCGTTTTCTTCATCATTCTGGTCGTCTTTCACTGAAGATACCTTAAAACCTAATGATCGTAAATTAGTGAAATTTTATATTTATACCCTAAGATAGTGTCATTAGTGAATGAGTTAATAAGATTACTCAAATTATCAGCAAATCACCCCAATACCGAGAATACATTGAACGCCCCTCGTATATTGCACAACAACAATTCCGTTGGCTTTCTCGATAAAGGGAACATTTCAAATATTCACCAGAGAATTAGCGATTGAACCGTTAACCTCTCAACCTTGTCAGACACAACGGGATCGAACCACGACGTCGAAGTTTGCGTCAGCAATCTACCCGGCCTTCCCGCCAATCTGGCCCAGTGTTCATGCACTCATCCCCCTTTTTATTGAAAGGCAATTTCGGGCCCAAATTGAAATCTTTGTATTCTTGCACTCGATGTGGATGCCACTCCAAGTCCGATATGTGATCAGATTATGCCGCCAAAGCGAACGGAACTGCTCGCCTCGAGCGACGAATCCGGCTTCGGGCATCCGGATCTTTTGGTGAAAACCGCCACGAGCTAGGAACGACTTCTTCATTGTTGAAGGGATGGAGGAAGGGAGAGGGGGAAATTGTGAGAGATGGACCAATGTTCTTTGGGATTCTAGGTCGTTAGAAACTGTGAAAAATGTTGGAGGTTTGAATTAAGTTAACCTTTCAATAGACGAATTTGCGGAATAAGGGTGAATAACGCTGAAGGTAATCATATTTTTATTCCATCCTGATATTGACACGCAATACTTAAATTAACATTCACATAGTCGCAATTTCTGCAAACAATTGCAATGAGTGTCGATAGCTTCGTTGTAAGAGCCTTGAAATCGGAACCGAAAATTCCCGTTCAGTTGATTTGGGTCGAAAATTAACAGTGCTGTGACCTGAAGTGACAGTAACAAAGCCTACCCAGAACACAAATTAAGACTCTCGCTATTTACGCAAATATGAGTTTTATCTTAGTAATGTACTAACGCAAAAATTCTGTTCGAATTTATTTATTTTCGAATTAGTTCTTTAGTTTCTGGTTTTTTATTTGAAGAACATAGTGCTCAAATAGTTCACAGCTTGTATAAAATATAAAAAACCAAAGACTATAGAAGTCCTTAGTAATTCTACATATAGAAAAACCAAATTAACATGTTGGACAATTTCACCCTTCGAGAGTTCTCTCAATATCACATCCAGTAGAAGTCTTTGACGCACATATATAAGACTGTCAAATGCTTTTCTTGCTTTTCTTATATACTGTCCGTTTTTCTCTCTACTCAAGAAATTTCCGCCACATAACCAGTGATTTAATTTATAGGTTTATCCGTTAATTTTTTGCGATGCCTGCAAGCTCGTTGATTGATAAAAGAGCGTTCAGTTGTCAACCTTATACTTGAAATACACCCTTTACACAGCTTTTCATGAGGCTTTTTCTGTATTTGCCGCTTTACCAAACTCAATCAGTACTTCTTATTAAATTTCCACCCGGTCTATGAACATAAAAAATTACTTTTGCAGATATAAGGGAGGTATTTATGGATTTCGAACCAGAAGATAATTAACCACATGAATCATCTATATCTATGCCGATTGATGAACTGAGAAAAACTGAAGCTTCATCGCAATACCTTAGAATACCTACACTACCTACTCACGCTACTTCACAATGGATTGTACCAACCTGAAACAAAAAATACAGTAAATTTTCTGTGCATTATGCGTGAAAATTTCAAGATATGTATATATTTCAGCGGAAACTTGAATTTTCACTTTTGAATTATAAAGCTCCATGTGAAATTGTACTTCAAAACAATTAATTAGTGGGACAAAATAGATATATTATTCAATACATATGTTTGACACGAGAGTTCATAACAGAAATGTTGCTATCTTGACAAAGAACTTGAATGACAGCTTGAATATGTTTCATTAAATTAAAACAAATTGTAAAAATTACTATGTTTTACTACCAATAAAAATATATATTACACATTTTCTTGTGACTCGAGTTTCGGGAAATGAACTATCCCATCATCAGTCAACTGAAGAACTAACAGTGGTACAGAGGTATTTAAACAAAAGTGATCAATATTTTGAATATTTCAATAGGTTCTAGATAACACCTAATAGTGTTACAGAGGATTACAAGCGGAACGTGATAAAAAACCGGGTTAAAAAAGAGGGACTTTCTAACAGATATTGGAATGTCGGCAATCGACAAAGAAGGTTGTTAAACAGATGGTACCCATTTAAATATCTCAAATAATTTTTGGGGTTACATAGCTCCGTACACTCATTCATGCTATGTTACCCCAAAAATTATTTGAGATATTTAAATGGGTACCATCTGTTTAACAACCTTCTTTGTCGATTGCCGACAAATTATTTGAGATATTGAAATAATGTCATATACATATAACAAAATCCAATAAATAAAAATTGTTAACCATCTTATTAATCGATTAATTAATTAATTTAAAATTAATACATTAATTTAAAATTAATTAATTAATTTAAAATTATTTAATTAATTAAAAAATCCTATAAATTAAATAATTAATCAATTAGTTTATAGGATTCTGGTTAACAATTTTTATTTATTGGATTTTGTTATACCATTTGGATGTCTTATAATGAATGTTTATTTTATATGTCATTTGATATAAGTGGTACTTATATGACATTATTTTAATTTAGTTTCAGAAGTTATAATCATTAAATATAATTTTTTTAAATCAAATATGTAGAAGGCTAATATTAAAATATTTGAATCATTATAAATTGTTTGAGTATTGCTATTCGTGAAATCATCTGAGTTTTAACCGTTCAACCCTGTAGATACACTGCCGCCTTGTTATGAGTTTTCAAAGGAATCCACAGAAAAACTACCAGGCATCTGAATTCGGCATCAGAATACGTTATCACTTCCCCGAAGCAAATGTTTACATTCAATGATCCCCCAGTGAGAAGGGCAAAACGAATAGGCTGAATACATAAAACATCATCTCTCTTCTAGATCGCTTATATACAACATTCGGGTCGACATGAAAAAACAGTAATCGTTATTTTGCCACAGGCCCAAAAGGGAGAAAATAATTCTTCGGTGTTCTCCACTTCCGTCACCGCGAACGTTATTAGGCCATTGAAAAAAAATGCGAAAACCTCAAGACGACCGTCATATACGAAACGACCTGAATGAACTTCGGAAAGAGATCACTCCATAACCGGATAAAAAACGAATCATTTTATCGTCCTTCCACCTTCGAGCAGAGGCACACCTCAGGTCAGGCCCTAATTTGTTTTGTTTTTCTTTATTGTAAACAAAATTGGAGCGATTGGTCGGAAAAAAAGACCCGTAAAGCCAATACTTTTGTCATAGAAAGTAATGTGAGGATGGTGACATTTTCAAGGAATGGCATAACAAGGAAGGAAGAAACTCTTTATGAAGGTTTTCGGTTTGCCAATGTACGAATACATTTGAACTGCAATACTCGTAAGTTGCCTCCAAGACTTTTTAGAATTCATCAAAATCATTTTGCAGCTAATGACTTCAAGGAGTCTAATTATAGGTTAGCTTGAAGCCGATCTGCCGAAAAGGTCCAGATGAGCTAGTAGATCTTTGACCACCATACTTCGGTGTGAACGAGCTTGGAGAAACTCCAGAACACCAAGTGAGGGACTCCACATTACTCAGAGGAAACAAATAATATCAAGATCACCTATCGAGTTTATGGCTCCCAGAGACAGATTTTGCAGCAGCCTGGCCATCGCAAATCACAGATTTGAAGGGCATAGGAGAATGGTTAGTATTCCTACAATATATAGCCGAATGCGTTCTGGTCTTTTCTCTTATCGTTCGAATTGTGTTCTGCTTCTAACAGCTAAACATCCACATGATCATCTAATTTGGTGTAAGGAGAAAATTAAGTGAGAATGGAAAAAATAATCTTCAGCAGGAAGGTAACGCAAGCTGTTTGAAATCAAGCGACGCTCGTGAATATCTATTTCTATATATATAAACCACCCGAATGGTTAGAAGAGTTCTAACTTCCCCCTGAGAATAACCTTGAATGCAGTGATGGCCCGATTTTTCTTGCTTACCAACCGGCTTGTCAATGGAAATAATATAGATAGATATTCACGAGTTTTTTTTCTATTTGGAAAGTAAGATTTATTATTCAGGAATCATCTATCAGAAACATCGTTTCCCAAGCAGAGAATAAATATACACATCCCTAGACTGGGAAAAGTAATTCGAAAGAAATCTGGAGTGAAAACTCCAAACCTTATCCCCGGAGACAATCTGCGAAATATAAATACCTTCATTGAATTTATACCCGAGGAATAAATTACGTAACCCGTAAAATGAGAGCTGGTAAACAAACAGTCGAATAAATATCGCTTTCCCGCTGCACAGAAGCCCACAAAGAAACGTAATTTAGCAGCATAACGGATATATTTTGCAATGGAAATTCCGTTCCTAGGGCAGACCCCGCCACACAACATTAGGTACCTGTTTTGTTTTTAGAAAACCGTCGCCAATTAGGGCCGGGCTAATCTTATGCAAGAGACTATTCCGGCTTGAAATTCAAACAGCGTAATTTCCTGGCTTCAGTTTTATTTGAAATTCGCCTCAAGGATTTTGAAGAGATCAGTTAGTTGTTCATTATTCCGTTCTTCATCAGTTGCATAAGAAAATCTTTTTGGTTCCTTTCCACTATTGTAGAGAGACTTGAGCATCATACAAGCAGTACCGACATCTGTCGTTATGTGCAGAGTTAATTAACTATTGATGTGAATGACCAAACTAACAGGTTTTTGCAGCAAAATTGTAACAACTGAAATAATTCCATATTTAATATATAATACATTTTATTGCATCTGCTGTTGGATGACTTTCTGTGTTATTAATGTTTTTTTTTTCTGAATGGTGTTAAATAAAACTGCAATTGCGGACCAAACGCATCTTTTCAGTCAATTTTTTCTACTCAAAACGTTGTGATTTCTGAAAACTCGTTTCAATCAAGGTTGTTGTGAGCAAACTGCAAGCATTGTTTTGATCTGTGTAATCCAAGTCCATTCAGAATTATTTGCGGTTAAAAATATAAGCACTATTAGTGCAATAACTTCTGACTAGTTCCTATAATTATTCCATTGGCCGACGAGGAAGATATCGGAACCATATAGTAATCGAAAAAGGGACAAAATCTTCTCCCTTATCGTTACGTAGTAATAATTTATAGAGGAATAATACCCTTGATCGGTCTTTGAATATTTATGGATTAAATTATTCGCGCCTTATTTCGGTATATAATCTGGTCTTAGGGTAAGGTACATTTTTGACCCCCATGGTTAAAATGGCTTTCAGAACCCTGTTGGATCGTTGTAAGAGGTATATTTTGTGTAAAGTTTTTCGACCTTTGCAGTTTCTTTTCTTGGAAGTCCCCTATATTCCACATTTGTATTATGAACGAACCAGAAATCCCGAAAACAAAAACTTCACGCTTTCCCACCGTCCAAATTAAGAGAGGTCCATATTTACCGCTGCACTTTACTGAATCATTACTCGTTTCACATTCGATCCAACTTGTGCTAATTATAATACTCGTTTTGTACTTATTCACTACAACATCGAATATCTTTAGAACTTGTAGTCATTTTTTTATATAAAGGTCATCCGTGACGAATTTATATACCTACATAAGTAGGTAATCAACACAACAATTCGATAAAAATACAGTACACGAAAATTGGTGTATAATAAAAAACACAACGTTTGTAATAAAAATAACGGGTCACGAGATTAATCGCCTAGATTAATCCTAAAACACTACGATAAAATAATCGTAGGACGAAAGAATTATCAATTAGTCAATAATATAGTACCGACTGAAATAGTTCAGTATATTTTTTCTTCCGATAATTCTAGTTCCTATAAGAACTTCAGCGTGAATGTGCTAACTTCTTTCGTTTAAAATCAGAGGCGGATGGTAGAAGTGAGTAATATTGACGCAACAGCGTCATCTAGCGATGAGAATCACGACTATTCAATCTTATCTTAAAGCCTTACGTCAGACCATCCGAAAGGTCGGTCAGCCCATAAATTTCCGACTGTTAAGCACTGAAGTTTCTGAAACATCGGAGTCGCGAAAGTTAAATTCGGAATTTATGTTATGTGACATACGAATTATTGCACTTTTATTTCGCATATCGGCAAAGACACGAAGCTTTCGCGTGCTTCGCTAAAATATACGTACACAAGCTTGCCGCTCTGTTCCCACAGTTTTAAAATGCCTCCATATCCCGGGCCCCATGTTCGGCTGCATTTTTACCCGTCTAACATGCAATAACATGAGTCTGTTCGTGAAACTACGATTTTATGGCGGCCGGCAGTATGTATGAGTTATTCGGGGAAAGTTTTATTCGTGTATAATGAAAATATGAGCGGCAATCGCTATGTGCCATCTGGGTTAATTCACTGCACTTTTTTCTATTTCCCACGTTGGGCTGACATCACTGGATGACATCGGTTGAATCGTTTCCATACCGTTCGACGCATGTGGAAAAAATTGAATTGGAAAAGTTCCGATGAAACGTTCGGAATTGGGGATGGAAGTCGGCAAACGAGATACTATCTACCAATAATATGCTTTTACCGTGACGAATGACAGTTAATTCCATAATATAAGGTGTCCTGGAAGCCGACTTCTCTTTCAAACCTTATTCAGAACTCGTTAGAATGAACAAGTTCACATAAAACGTCCCTAAAAAGTTGTAAAATAAAAGAATTTTTCCGAGTTGAAATTTACACCAGTCCTGATTGCGGACCTGCTTTCGTACAGAGTATAGAAGCACATTAAGCGAAAGCGATTTAAGTGATTTAAATGTGTTTCTATTGTACGAGTGACGCAACGACTGTTTATTGTAAGCGTTTGGAAGAGTTTGAAGAAGTTTGACTTCATCCCCGCCAATTCGGGGAGCCTTGAGCAGCGCGAATATCAACGGTATAGACGACATAAGAAGTGAAGTTATATTACATTCTTACATTGCCCATTTCCTTGTTCACTTTCCTGCTTCCCACGGATGAGTTTAATTGAGCTATTAGAAATCCCTATAAACGTTTTACATTCCCTGAGAGATCAAGATTACATATTTCAAATCACTTCATGTTTCGTGACTTCACCTATATAAAATTGAAGTTGTCAGAATGTCAGAAATGCTGTCACAACCTACACAGAGTCAAAAATCAATATCCACCCAAATTTTAGACTCAAAGCGAAGCAACGCATTCCTAGTACGAATCTTTATACAAGAGCACTCAGGGCCGTCTTTAAACTATTTGAGGCACTGGGCACATTAGGATCATGGGGCCCCTATGACCTTGAGAAAACACTATTTAGTTACAATAGATAAAGAAAGACAAGGTTCAGATTTTTCAAAATTAATGTTTTTCGGTAATACCTAAATATCGGTTATCATTTGGTAATCTGGCAGGAACTAGGGGGCCCCATTCGATCGCGGGGCCCTGGGCACGTGCCCATAGTGCCCAGTGGGAAAGAGGGGCCTGAGAGCACTTCGTTCCTGAAGACATGAACTAGAACTGGCGTACGGATGCCAAGAGACGTCATAAAACGAAAAGAGGAGGAACGTTGCCCAACACGAAACACAAAAGTATCGTCCGCGTTCTTTTCTGAAGAGTGCATGCGATGCATTATTGAAGACATGTAATGTGCTCATTTTCGATGGTGCATTCGGGGTGTGTCCGGTCGGAGGAAGTACCTCGGCCTCGAAATTCCCCGACTGCTGGGAAATTACGATGTAAATGAAATAGCAGCCCGATTAAACTCGTGAATATGTGGCTATTTTGTCGGTTATAAATAATTCAGCTACACGAGCGGTGGATTTGCAGGAAAAGTAATCCGTACTGGTATTAAACGAAGTGGCGGTTTTGGACAGGATGAGGTGTGTACTTTGCTTCTGTTTCTTGGTAGGATGAGTGCGATTTTCGGTTTATCTTCATGATGGATAATCTAGCATAAAAACGGAGTGAGGAAGCAGAAAGAAATAATGAAGGGTTTTCCAATAAGAGGTTTCATTTTCATATTGAAAAAGAGATTATATTTTGAGAGAAATCAATGGATGTTTATTTTATTGTCAGAGGGAGGTATGCCATTAACAATAGAAAACGATATCAGCCAAATGGACGCCACGGCTACGGTTGCAGCACGATTTCCTTTTCATGAAACTTTCCATGACCAATTCGCACATCTGCGTCTGTAAGTCTTCGATAACTTCACGAATTCCATCTTTAAGGGTCTTGGATCGATTGTGCAACATCTAAAAGTGTTAAATTACAAGATCTCGATGGCCAATTGTGATCACCTCTTCGAGAAATAACACGGACAGGAAACTTCTCCTGCAAAATTGCGATTATTTTGTTGCTTTTGTGGTACGCAACGACGTCTTGTTAAAAAACCATCGTCCTCATCAATAACTTCCCATTCCGGCCATAAAAAATCATGAGTCATAGCTCGGTAGAACAATCCATTCAGCGTAACAGTTGCAACAGCCTCCTTTCAGAATAAGTAAGGTCTAATCACTCCGCCAGCCCAAAAGCCGGCTTTTCAACCATCATTCTTAGATTTTCCCATACCCATATGCGACAATTTTCTTTATTAACGTAGCCTCCGAGTTGAAAATGGGCCTCATCACTGGAGATGATTGTTCGATGAATATCCGGCTCATTTTTATGCATTTCATGGACCCAGTCAGCGAATATACGACTTTGGTGTTGATCGACAGGCTTGAATTATTGTGTTAACTGAACTTTAAAAGCCTTAAGACCTAAGTCTTCATACAAAATATGGTGTAATGTCGTTTGTGAAATGCCTAATTCCAAAGATCGACGAAAAAATCACAAACCTGATCCTCATCAATAACTTTCTATTCCGGCCATAAAAAAATCATGAGTCATGGCTCGGTAGAACAATCCATTCAGCGTAACAGTTGCAACAGCCTCATTTCAGAATAAGTAAGGTCTAATCACACCGCCAGCCCAAAAGCCGGCTTTTCAACAATCAATCTTAGATTTTCCCATACCCATATGCGACAATTTTCTTTATTAACGTAGCCTCCGAGATGAAAATGGGCCTCATCACTGGAGATGATTGTTCGATGAAAATCCGGCTCATTTTTGTGCATTCCAAGGACCCAGTCAGCGAATATACGACTTTGGTGTTGATCGACAGGCTTGAATTATTGTGTTAATTGAACTTCAAAAGCCTTAAGCTTATTATACAAAATATGGTGTGATGTCGTTTGTGAAATGCCTAATTCCAAAGATCGACGGGAAAATCACAAACCTGGGTTTTCGTCAACACTATGGGCTGCAGCAGCAATATTCTCAGTTGTTTCGATTCTTCACATCACTAACTTGTCCCAACAGCTCAAAATTTTCCACCAGTTGCACTATTTGACCAACGGCTCGAATTTTTTTCCCCAGAAGGTACTTCACGACAACCCAAAAGTGCTTTAGTTTTCACAATTTTTATAGTGAATTTCAAAAATTTCAATGCGTTGTTAAAGCGTGTATCGTTCTATTTTTAGTAATGGCGTAGTTTTCACACGTCAAATGTCAAAATATCACAGTTTTAAAAGTGACAGCTGCGCAGATAGCGGGCTATTCAAGATGAAACCTCTTAATGTCAAATCCCTTACTTTACCTCGTTAAACCACCTCTTAGTGGTTGCTCCTCGTTTACTGAACAATGAACGATAGTGATCTGTGTCTAGGTAGGAGCCGTCATTCTATCCGGAGTTATGTTTTCACCGTACAAGTTTTACCATCGACCACAGAAGAATAATTTCAACATTAACAGAAGAAGGTATGACTTTTCAGTGAGGGTTCTTAAGCTTAATTTTCTAATACTGAAATGTTTTTAAAATAATTTCCGGCATATGTCCACCACGACTAGCTCTAAGGAACCGCATTCGACCAGATCAATTTTGGACTACTTTTTCGAGTAATTCAGGCCTTATTTCATCAATAACACGAGTCACGTTGGCTTCCAAGGCGTCTATTGTTTCTGGTTTACCAGCATAAACCAATGACTTGACATAACCCCAAAGAAAATAATCCATTGGATTTATGTCGCATTATCTTGGAGGCCAATTAATTGGAAGATTTCTCGAAATAATGTTATCGCCAAATCTTTCTTTCAATAAATCAATTGTTACGGTAGCAGCATGAGATGTAGCACCATCTTGTTGGAAACAAAACACTTCTAGGTCGATACCATTCAAATTTTGAAACAAATAATCATTGATCATCGATTTGTAATTTATTTATTTAAGCATTGGGAACACAAACAGGTCGAAGACCCATGAACAGTATCCACTAATTAGGTACAATGAGATGAAAACAGAAAAAAAAAATCAAAAATCAACTAAAATCTCTACACCAGACAAAAAACAAAAATGCCTCACTGCATCAAAAAATATTTCTTGAGTTGTACCTTGATGTTAGCACAATGAAATACATCGACAATACGTAGTTCATTGCAGGTTCGGAACATTCTAATTAATGGAGAGTTCTTGGAAGCATTTGTCCTTCTAAAAGGTACATGAAAAATTTCGAAAGATCTTAAATTGAAATTAGGGACATTAATCTGTACTTCCTGTAATAAATCCGGTACCTGCAACTCACCACTTACAATTTTCCTCAACATAATTACATCGCCCATCGTACGTCTATTTTGAAGAGAAATTAAATTAAAATGTTTTCTGGCCATATAATAAAAACTGACGTTATCATCTAAGACAGAGAAATTACCTTTGAAGCTTAAATATTTCAGCAATTCATTCTGTATTCTTTCGATTCTTTCTATGTAAACTTTGTACTGTGGATTCCAAATGACCGAAGCGAAATTCAATCGACTAAAAACATAAGCATAGTATATACTCAGAACCGACCTGATGCCCCTGAAGACCCTACAACTCCTAAACAAAAATCCCAACATTCTACTCGCGGAATTGACAATACCATCAATATGGAATGCGAAAGTTAATTTCCCATCCAGAACAACGCCTAAATCCCTGATGTTATCACCTCTCTCCAATGTCGCCTGATCAATGCTATAGTGAAACAGAATTGGAGCCTTATTACGTGTAAATGTAATTGTCCTACATTTAGAAATATTCAAAAATAAATTCCTTGTACGACAAAACTCCGAGAATTTTTCCAACTCTCCTTGTACGATCTTACAATCCTCGATAGACCTAATGGTGTAAAAAATTTTTAAATCGTCCGCATAAAGGAGCACTTTACATCTCTGAAAGGCGGAAACAATATCATTGATATAGATCAAGAAAAATAAGGGCCCAAGCTGGGAGCCCTGAGGCACACCAGATGGACATGTGAACTCATCTGACCTACATCCCTCCACAGAAATGTACTGCACCCTACCAGTCATGTATGATTCGCACCAGCGCAAAAGACCACCCCCCACACCGACCCCAGAAAGACGATGACTGAGGATTCTATGCGAAATTTTATCAAATGCTTTACTGAAGTCGGTGTATACAGCGTCAACCTGCACCCGCTTGTCCATCGCCTCTTCCAAATAGGTCACAAATAATAAAAGGTTAGTCTCTATGGACTTGCCCTTTAAAAATCCGTGCTGTTCTGGAATGATCTGATTTTTCACCAAATTATATAAATGATCGTAAACAAGTTTCTCAAAAAGCTTAGAAAAAGCACACAATTTACTGATGGGGCGGTAGTTTTCAACAACAGATTTATCACCTCCTTTGAAGACTGGGACAACAGACGCAATCTTCCAGCGCTGAGGATATTTCCCAATGCGGAGGGATAGGTTGAAGATATGCTCAAGTGGAAGGCATAAAGCAGGACAATGGCGTACAAAATATGATGGAATGCCATCCGAGCCGGCACCCTTACTTTGATTCAGAGACCTTATAGATTTCTCGATTTCCCTAGCAGTTATGACAATTTTAGAGAGGTACGCAGGTGAATCAGTTACAGTAGAAACTAAATTATTCGTCGAGTTTAATGGATCAACAAAAACACTATGGAAGTACTGAGCAAAACTCCCACAAATTTCCTGCTTACCCGTACTAACTTCATCCTTGTATATCATTGAAGAGGGAAGTCCACTATTTTTACTCTTGACTGATGCAACATTGAAAAAAAGCTTAGGATTATTGGTCAGTTCGCTTTCAACGAATCTAATATAGTTGGAATAATCACATTTGATCATGATCTTTGACAATGCTCTGAGACGCCGAAACTCAAGTAAATCTCTTGTGTTATTATAGATTTTCAATTTTTTATGAATTTTGTCTTTCTTTTTCACTAATTTAATGGTCTGTTTAGAAAAATATGATGGAAACCTAGAGTTGATGTGCTTTTTAGGAACAAATTCTTCGATAAGACCATCAACTATGCCATAAAATAAGTTCAGATCAGTGTCAACGTCACCACCACAAAGCAATTCAGACCATGGTACGGAAGACAGTTCATTGTTTATGCTATCGTAATTGCCTTTTCTAAAATTGTAGGTACAAGTGCTTGATTTTGTGAGATATTTGATATTTAATTTTAGCATAAATTCTAATGAAGGATGATGTGTGTCTTCTCCCACCAATGGACTGTTACATGAAGTAACCCGAGACAAATGAAACTGATTACATAGGATCAAGTCAAGAATTCTCTGATTTCTGTTAACAACACTATTGAACTGCATCATCTCACATACAGAGAGAGCATCTATGAGATCAGAATATTTTGCCTCTACATTATTTGGTTCAAAATATGAATTATTGGCATCTGGGTTACCTATCCATTTAATGGAGGAACAGTTGAAATCTCCGCACATAATAATCAGATCACGTTCTATATTATTCTTCAGAACACTCAATCTTGAAGAAAAACTAGCACTAGCCACATCATCTCCAGGGAGCAGGTAGACACAGCACAAAAAAATTTTCGTGGAACCAATCGATATCTTAACCCATAGATCCTCGGCATCACTCTGGAATTGGGGAACCAAAGAGGCACCAAGCATATTCTTCACGGCGATTAAAACACCTCCGCCCGTTTTTTTATCACTGATGGTGGTTTCTCGGTCACGGCGGAATACTGAATATACTTCAGTATCGATAAGTTCGGAATCAAACACAGAACTATTTAGCCATGATTCTGTTATGAATATGATGTCATGAGTATTGCAAGAGATATTTCCTTTAAATTCATGAAGTTTAGTTTTTAAACCTCTAACATTCTGATAAAAAATGTGAAGTCCCATCAAGATCAGACAAATCAATATTCACCGTACAAAAGAAAACAATAAAGAAGATGTTAATTCATCTTAGAGATATCAATTTCACTAGATATTTGAATTGTTCTGCTTTTTTCATCCTTGCGTACAAGGATGTTACCATTCTGAACCCAAACGAATTTATACTTTCCTTCTTTAGCTGCATCGCGAACTCTTTTATGCAAAATCTTATTCGCAGTGGTGAGGTGTTCATTGACGAAGAACTTATTGGAAATTCCATCGATACTCAAAGATCGACTATTCGATTGGGCACGTTTATTCTTCGCTTTGGCAAGGAACTCATCTCTATCCAGCTTAGATACAAACTTAACAACAATAGGTTTGTGTTTTAGAGGTACCCTAGTAGGCACTCTTATGATGTTATCGATCTTTTCTCTCTTCGACGAGTGACCAAGATAGTTTCCAATGCTATCAACTATTCGGAATAAGTTTTCATCCTTACTTTCCGGGATATCATGAATTTCAACACTGTTAGATTTCGTATACTGTTCCATGGCATTCAGTTTAAAATTTAGAGAGGTCACCTGATCTTTAAGTTGTTTGTTTTCCGACCTCAAATCTTCCGTAAGCTTTTGCAAACCCTTAAGATTCCTCACTAAGTCCTCGAAATCGGAAATTTTATCAGAACAGAAATCGACGCTCCTCCTCATCTCCCGAATCTCACTCCGCAACAGCTCTAGTTTAACTATATATTAACTATATATTAAAATAGTAAAAGTAAACCACAGATGTGCGTGACGTCACGCAGTGCTAACTTCCAGACGCGCAGAATCCCGACGGGCGAAGCCCGTCGCCTGGATATCGTTGCGGACCGAAGGTCCGCACTTCCCTCTAGACCGGTTTACCGTTCCCGTTCCGGGATGACCCTCCGTTCCCGAGATACAGGCGGATAAAGTTCGGGAATTTTCCCGCGCACTCCAACAAGCCCCGCCCACCGTAACCTCGACCCGTTTCTGTGGTGTACGTATAGGGGCGATCCGCGAAGTCAAGTACGGAGACCGTCCGAAAATTTTCGGACCGTCGGAAAAAACGGATATATCTAGCGACGGGCGAAGCCCGTCGCGAAAATACCCATTCGGACCGAAGGTCCGATAGACCCGCTACCCGTTAAAGCCCCTATATTTCGCGGATTACTTTCCGTCGCTACGATACGAGCGGATGATAATTTCCGGACTTTTCCCGCCCTCACCAAACGGGTACCGCCTTACGCGTATGCCGCGTAGGGATGACCAAACGGGGGTGACCAAAGACGGAATTTCAACGAAAAGTAGATCCCACCTAAAATTATAGAAAATTATTAAAAAAAATTGATTTTTTCGAGGTGGATCGATCGAAAAATAAAGATCAATCGACTCTACTCGTATATCAATTATTATACCGTTATGGAAAAGACAGTCAAAAATATAGGATATTCAGTGTTACTCAAGAATGCAGTGGAGAAGTGGAAGAATCAAAACCTCAGCGCGATGCGAAAATGAATAAATGATTGTTCTCTCTCAATGACAGTGTGCAGTGAGATGAGGGCGCTTGTCGAAACTAGGATCCTAGTTCAGTGTTAACGGAAGAAACGCGACGACCACCGCCAGCACCGTCCTCAGCATCATCTCCGTCATCGTCCTGAGAAAGAGACGCCGCTGCGTCCGCCGCGATTACAGCCCGCGATCGAGTATTGCGACTCGGCGCGGGCGAATCTATACGGCAACCGCCGCAGAGCCATCGACCCCCAGGTAACGTATCGATGATTGATAGTTGCTGTTTATTTACATCGCAACATACGGAATTGGCATGATAATATCGCTCGCAAGTACCACATGGAAGACCTGGGAACTTCTTTGATAGAATTTTAATACAAGAAACGCACTGTTTACTCATTTTTGAGCGAATATTGTCGCAATCAAGACTAGCCCGCAAAAAGTAGAGGCATACAAATTGCCTATAACCTGGTTTCGAAAATTAAATCGGTTGATTTCCACTGATTTTCACCTATTAACTCGGGAGTCAAAAATCGCGATATAACCTCGTGAAACTTGACACTTATGAGCACCATTCACTGTAACATTAGCTCCAGCATCGTTTTTCAAGAAAAATGGACTGATGAAGCCTCCAGCATGTAAAGCATACCATACAGTGCATTTTTCAGGATGCAATGGAACTTCCAGAACTTCTTGTGGTTTTTTTCACTCCATATATGGCAATTTTGCTTGTTCACATAGCCGTTCAACCAGAAATGAGCTTCATCACTAAAAAAGTGGATTAACTTCAAGCTGTTCTAGGGGCCAATCAGCAAACAAACGACGCTTATTATGGTCAAGTGGCTTTAGTTCTTGAACCAGTTGGATCTTCTATGGGTGTAGACTAAGACAATAAAAAAGTGGATCAACTTCAAGCTGTTCTAGAGCCCAATCAGCAAACAAACGACGCTTATTATTGCCAGGTGGCTTTAGTTCTTGAACCACTTGGATCTTGTATGCATAAAGACACAAAATTTTTCATGTGGTGGATGCACAAAGTCTAACTTGTTGTGAACGTCGACGAATAGACAAATCTAGATCATCATTAACACTATGACTTACAGCAGCGATATTTTGTTCTGTATGTACAGTTCTTTGTCTTGTTGTTGCATCGAGTAGAGAAAATATCCGAAATTTATCGATAGTTCGACGAATAAGCTGCTCTGATGGACGATTATGTAAACCATAAATTTCACGAAGTGCTCTATAAGTTTGGCGAATAGAACACTGAGTTTGAAAATAAATTTCAACAATTTGTAAACGTTGCGGCGTGAGTCTTTTCATGATAATTTGTCAATACTTACTGAACAGAAATGTCAAATCACAGTTATCCCTATCGAAAGTTCTATCACTCTAAAAAGAACACCCGATATATCATTTCAGTACGTATCGATACATCCACTTGAGGCAACTTGAGGAATCTTAAAGATTTGGAGCAACCCAAAAAGTACATTTACTTTAGCACTGAAACATTGCAAATCCATGTAGACCTCAGCCAAAATATGCCACATCTTCTACAAGACATTTTCGCCTCAGAAAACATAAGGTGAGATTAGGTTAGCTGAAAATTATGAATGCAGATTTCGTGAAGAAAAAAAAAAAGAAATTCCTGAATAACTTGTGACAGAATGCCAGCGCAAGACGTGCTCCGATAATAAAATCATGAAGGTTCAGAAAAGTTCTTCTTGACGTCGTCTGAGTTGTTAGAGTTCACTGAAGCTCGATGGAGAGCTATAGCTCGATATATGCCTCAGTTAACTCAAAAAAGATCATTAGATCGCAATGCACCACCAGTTCTTAGTCTAAATAATAATGAAACTTATGATAAATACAGGGGCGGAAGCAATATTCTGGAATTTCAGTAAATTTTGGGGCCTCTCGATAAGTATATTTCAGGATAGACAAAGTAGTTGTGCTTTCATCCGTTTTGTCGACGTAAATCCCGGATTGTTCTACTCGACGAACAAAACCCCGCCCCCATGTGTCAGTTATAATAACCAAAGTTCAATCAACGGAATGTTTCCCGTTCTGGATGAACACAGTCGGGATCCGACTTAATTACAATTTCTCCTATCAATGGCGCGGGCGATGAAAGGATTGGCCGTCCGGCACTGAAAAGCCGTAGACGAATCCTGAATCCGAATCGACCTAATTAGAATCAATTCGATTCAGTATTCGAGATTAGAGGTGCGGAGAACGATAATTATCGTTATTACTTCGAAAAAGTCGGGGGGATAGAAACACGGAAAAGAAGAGTCAAGATTGATGGTCCTGGCTGGGTTTCGGGATAGCAGCGGGAGGAGAAGGTTTGACAATTTCCGAGAGATGTCGGTGGGGCGATGGTTTCTGATTAGGTGGACCGTCGATTGATGTTTTCTGGGGTTGCGAAGGGGGTTGGTGGTGATTGAATGTTAGGGTTGAAGGTTACGGCGGTTTTTTTCGAAGCGCTAATTGATATATATATATATATATATATATATATATATATATATATATCGGTTTTAAAAAGTCTTTCGTCGTTGTCCGATGCCTAATTTCCATGATCTCCTGTCACTCCACTGGTTTTCTGCCAGGTTCGTTGAGCTCATCGCTTTAGAAACCCCCTCCATCCAAGTTTTTCTCGGTCTTCCTCGTTTTCTACGATGTGATGGTATCCACTCCATCATCTTCTTTGGTAGTCTAGCAAAATCCATCCTCTGTACATATCCGTACCAAACAAGTTGCCTGCGTTCAACGTCTGTCATGAGCGATTCTTCTATTACCATTCTCATTCGAACATCTTCATTCCGTATTCGGTACCTTCTAGATATCCCTACTGTTCGTCTAAGCACATCCATTTCTGTGGTCTCCAGTTTCCTTTTGTAATTCTCTGTGATTCGCCACGTTTCCGATCCATACAATAATGAACTCTTAATCATTGTTTGGTAGATGTTGTATTTTCGCTTTTTTCCTATTTCATTACTCCAAAAGACTCCGTTTAAACATGAGATAAGACCCCTGGCTTGGTTTATCCGTTTCTGAATTTCCCGATCGTCCTTGCCTGTAATATCAAATTCAACCCCCAAGTATGTGTAGCTAGTGCAGGAAGCGATTTCTTCTGTATCGAGTTGAATGTTTGCTAATTCCCCTCCGATGGGAAGATCTTTGGTCTTTTCGGTGTTAAGTTCTAGGCCCCATTTTTTATACTCTTCCTGCAACTTTCGGGTCATATATTTTCACTAGCAATTATGACTTGGTCATCAGCGAACTGGAGCGTAAAAAGACAAGTGTTGCCCAGGTCTATTCCCATTACCCTACATTTTCTCTTCCAAAGAGCAAGAGCCCTGGCAACATAGATTTTGAAGAGCGTGGTTGATACACAGCAGCCTTGACGCAATCCTTTGCTGACCGGAAAACTTCTTGATATTCTATTACCTACTTTTATTTTTGATTCTGAATTCTCATAAAGATTTTGTAGGGCCTTAATTAGAGCGATAATTGATACTGATATTAATTTTCGCATTCTGTTCAGTTTGCAAACTGTCTATCGTGTTCTTTGAACTCTTCTTCAATGTCTCTCTAGCTGAATTCTTCCAATTTTTTCTCGCTTGAAGTTGAAAATCTAACATATCTCTTCAAAATTCTTTATCTTATTTCTTCGTCTACATTGATCATTATTTTCAGTTCTTCTTTTTCTTTGCATCGATATATGCATACCTACCTACATCTCATGATAATTTGTGATGTCGTAGAAAGTTGTCAGTGGACAATAATTATTCTAAAACATGTAATGCTGCAAGAACTAACCGACTATAGTCGATTGAATAAGTTCTTAACCGATGAATATTCACCGTAAGTGAAATGAGTATAATCTACAAAATTATTTTAATGAACCAACAACAATTTCCTCATCACATCATGATTTCTGCAGATTCACAGTAAAAAATAAATTAAACTTTCTTTAAGTTACGTGAACATTTTGACAACTCTGAAACTTCATAAAAATACATTTAGTTTAGCGTTTTGAGAAAACATTTGAAAGTAAATGATTTCAAGAAAAATTCAAATTCTAAGTAGTTCAAAAAAAATTAAAGTAATTCTTAGAAAATAATGAAGAAAACCAAATGGAGATTATGCATCTACTTGGCTGTATTATATTTATCTTTTAAATTATGATAGTAGATTTTTCAAGAAGAAAGTACAGCACAACTAAAACAGTAACACATATCGGGTGTTTTTTAGAGTGATAGAACTTCAAATAAAATAAAACACATTTAGATTAAGATTGAAGCCAATTTCTTTTTCATTTGAAAGATAATTTTATGACACTTATGTTTTAAAAATTATTTCCGGCACCACGACTAGCTCGGAGGAACCGCATTCGACTAGACCAATTTTGGACCACTTCTTCGAGTAATTCAGGCCTTATTTCATCAATAACACGAGTTATGTTGGCTTGCAAAGCGTCTATTGTTTCTGGTTTATCAGCATAAACCAATCACTTGACATAACCCCAAAGAAAATAATCCAGTGGAGTTATGTCGCATGATCTTGGAGGCCAATTAATTGGACCATTCCTCGAAATAATTTTATCGCCAAATATTTCTTTCAGTGAATCAATTGTAACGGTAGCAGCATGAGATGTAGCACCATGAGATTTAGCACCATCTTGTTGGAACCAAAACAGTTCTGGGTCGACACCATTCAAATTTTGAAACAAATAATCATTGATCATCGATCTGTAACGAGCACCACTCACTGTATATTAGCTGCATCATTTTTAAAGAATTATGAACCGATGATGCCTCCAGCTTGTGAAGCAAACCATACAGTGAATTTTTCAGGATGCAAAGAAACCTGCAGAACTTCTTGAGGATTGTTTTCACTCCGTATACGGCAATTTTGCTTGAACGGTTATGTAACCGTTCAACCAGAGATGAGCTAAATTACTAAACACAATTTTCCGATGAAAGAGTGGATCAACTTCAAGCTATTCTATGGCCCAATCAGCAAACAAACGACGCTTATTATGGTCAAGAGGCTTTAGTTCTTGAGCCAGTTGGATCTTGTATGGATGAAGACCAAGATCTTTACGCAAAATTTTCTATGTGGTGGATGCACGGAGTCCATCTTGTTGTGAACGTTGACGAATAGACAAATCTGGATCATCATTAACACTTTGACCTGACGCAGCTATATTTCCTTCTGTACGTACAGTTCTTTGTCTTGTTGTTGTTGCATCGAGTAGAGAAAATGTTGTTCGAAATCTATCGATAGTTCGACGAATAAGCTGCTCTGATGGACGATTATGTAAACCATAAATTTTACGAACTGCTCTATAAGTTTGGCGAATAGAACACTGATTTTGAAAATAAATTCCAACAATTTGTAAACGTTATTGCGGCGTGAGTTTTTCCATTATAATTTGTCAATGCTTACTGAACAGAAATGTCAAAACAACATGGCTTCTTACATCTGTCAAATCACAGTTATCCCTATCGAAGTTCCTACTTAAACTTTTTACCCTTTGTTTTCTTTTGGCTATTTTCAGAAAATCTGGAAGTCGGCAACACTATGTCTGCTTTTAAAATCTGACGATCGTGACATTCAGGACTCAAAATCTTACCGACCTATTAGCCTTCTGTCAACCTTGGGCAAGGTTCTCAAACGGCTTATGTTGAGCCGTCTCTCTGAAGACCTTTTGGATGCGAGTAATTGCTCGCCCCTGCAGTATGGCTTTAGGCCTGGTCTATCCACTGAAGATGCTGTCTTCCGACTAGTCAGTTATGCTCGTGAGTCTAGCTACAAATACGTTGCTGCCATTTTTATAGATATCCAGGGTGCTTTCGACTCACTTTGGTGGCCCAGTATCCTCCGTCGTGCTCGAGAGTTGTCCATCCCTCAAGACCAGCTTCGTCTCTTGCACAGTTATCTTTCTGACAGAAATGTCGTATTTGTACGGCACTCCTTCTCCCAGTCTAGAGGTCTTGAGAAAGGCTGTCCTTAGGGTTCAATACTTGGACCCTCACTCTGGAATCTTGTTTTCGATGAGTTGCTGTTTTTACTTTCGAAGGAGGAGGGCCTTCCGATCGCCTATGCCGATGATCTGTCTGAACTCTTGGCATGTCGAATGATTTGGGCTCAGGAACGGCAATGATGATATCGTGCTAAACTCTATGTGAACATGCTACGAGTTGGCAGATATGAAGCAATCTTTAATAATTGACCTAGCTACAAGCAACATAATGACTCCATAGGAGTGCACATCGTGGCCAGCAAAACTGGAAAAAATTCAGTCAATAAATTGTGACCCAGAGGACCAATTTTGACAAATTCTACCCATGATATGATTACATTCGGCACTATCAATATTTTTTCGAACAGCACTTGTTTTATTGCCAAGGCCAGCAACCATCAAATAGAACTAGCGCTGGCCAGTTCCAGTATCCTTAATCCTTCAGCAACTCGATCGAAATAATCCAAACGATCAATCCACCTCAACTCGTAGCTCCTTACACCCCAGACGAAATACTGCCTCGCAACCCATTCCCGCAGACCGACGTGTCTGAACGGTCTGGCAATCAAGTTGGCCAAGTCTTGCGGTCGGTAATGTCTTACAATTACTGCCGCCTCGTTCTCTATGTTCGGCATAGTAAATTCACACCTACGTTAGGTTCGTACACACGCAAGATTGATAATTACGAGGCGATGAATTGTAAACTAGTTGGTAACTATGTTAAATTGATGGTGTTTGTGGGATATGAACACTGGCAGCGATCCGGAGTTAGCGAACTGCGATTTTCTCTAGCGTGCCGTAAGACCTGCATTTCAAGTTTAATACCTCCATTACGCTTCTGTTTGAAAAATGTATCAAGGGTGCTTGCGAGGTAATTTGATATAATCAGTAGCACCCTCTGTGCGAAACACATGCGAAGGTTTTAGTATAATGTCTTAAGTCTTCCGTCGGGTTTTCTCATGATCACTGGATAAGTTTTTAATGAGTCATATCTCACACCTATCCTTTCAGAGTCTCTACAAGTTCAACAATTTCATTAACAGCTTTTTAGAGTTCTGCACTTCATACTCGTCAATCCATCGTCCAAAGAAAACCTTAGTTTGCTGGATGTAAGTTTCCCATATAACTTTTATTTTCTTTCTATTCTGAAGCAGAGAATATGAATATCGTCCTGATACTACCTTGAGGTGAACATAATGACTTCGCAGAATCTACCATTCCAAAGGATTAACAGATAACAAATTCACCTGTCCGTATATTGTATTCAATCAAATAAAGGGTTTCAAAAACTACTGATTTCATTCTGACATCAAACACCCGGTAAAACTTCAGAAATCAGACCCCACACGAGCTTCCATATTATAAATTCTTTCATGCCCGTATACTGAAAATCGGAAACATCCAAAAGGGATAAGACATGGACTCTGAAGTCAAATATTGTAACAGGAGAGATATCTAGCGGGCGATTCCAGTTCTGGATATTGCAATAGGTCGGGTCCATATAATTTCCAGAGATATTGCATTATACCCGTTCAGACCGGGATGTCGCGCACATTGACAGTGACAGTAAAACAATATAACCGGTCACTTCCAACCCTCTTCCCCGAATCTCCCCCATCGAGTCCGGAACTTTCCAACTCTGCGTCTTACGTGAAGTGGGAGATTTATCGATTCGACGTGGATTGAGGATGACATGAATATTGGATATTGGACGAACTTTTTGTTTCTCTCCACCGGAAGCGGGTGGATTTGATTTCAGTTACTGGAGTTGATGAACTGTGAAGGAGGACGTACCTACATGTCTGCTAGATTTAAACGAGGTACAAACTATCTACTTCCAATACTTATAACTTATAAATAATTTAATATTTTTCATGAAATTGATTAAACTTCTTTAGCTTAGATGCTATTACAATTCTATTGATGCCTAAACCTCTTGAAGGATATCTCTTACATTAATAATTTCAGAATATCTGACGTAGATGCTATCTTTCATTGAATTAATTGAATTTTGATCAAATTTGTCCTATTTGCATTATTCGGGTGAGTTATATTTAATAAAGCTTGTTCTTTGTCAACAATTTCACGAAAGTTTATATGTGATTCATGATAGTAACAAATGTTTTCAACAAATTCTTCATCAATTTCAAATTGGATATCTAAACTCAAATTACTTCTATTTATTGCAACTTTGGCTGTCTTTACATTGAATAATTGTGAACTTAAATCTCCCTGTGAATTTTTTTTATAAATTCTCAACAATATTACTGATTTTTG
The DNA here is from genome assembly GCA_034642435.1 of Megalocaria dilatata. Classification (NCBI taxonomy): domain Eukaryota; kingdom Metazoa; phylum Arthropoda; class Insecta; order Coleoptera; family Coccinellidae; genus Megalocaria; species Megalocaria dilatata. The sequence continues at coordinate 1,644,657 of CM067857.1, forward strand.
ATTACCGTTCAATGAATTTTCACTTGACTAGTCGTTATGTACTCTGAATATGCTTTTTCTTCATAATTTTAGCTTGTGAGTATTTTTATGAATTGAATTTATTAATATTTCTATCAGAATGGATATTGTTTAATTAATTTTGGACTGGTTACACTCTAACGAGTCAACTTATATACAACGGTGAGCTTTTCCTTAATATATTTATGTAATTATTTATTTTAACAGTAAATTCCATGACAAATTATATATAATTGGCGTTGAGTCACTGAATTCAACTATTGTTCTTGGTAATGACTCCACAATAGAAGCCAAAACGTCGAACACTTATAAATTGGCTAATTGGCTCAATATATATATATATATATATATATATATATATATATATATATATTAGGAGTACAAATAAGTTTCCGCCGTTTTTAATATCAATTAAATAATTATTATAGAAGAACGATGTAAGACTGCTTGCTGAGAGACTTCTAATGTTAGAGCAAGTTCTTTTTGTGTTTGAGATGAATCTTCCTCCAATAATTCCACCAATTCTGCATCGTCGTAAATTTTTGGCCTTCCACTGCAATCTTTGTCTTCTACGTCGAAATCACCGTTTTTAAACTTTCGAAACCACTCTCGACACGTTCTCTTACTCAAAGCACCCTCACCATATGCTTCTACGAGCAATTGATGCGCCTCAGCAGCAGATTTCTTTAAATTAAAGAAGTAAACTAATATTTCCCGCAAATGACGCTTACTTGGCTCAAATTTTGACATTTTCAACTTATAAAAATTATATTTCACCAATATAAAATCAATGATATTAATAGGTTATGTTGTTCTTGAATGTCCAAACTATTTTTTAAGCCGGTTATCATCTGCAAAAGCTAACCGAAACTCCGTGCCGCGCCATCAAAAAAAAAACGGCGGAAACTTATTTGTACTTCTAATAGTATTGTTTTATTTTAAAGCTCTTTACGTCTTATACCGAAAGACACTTGAGTGCTGTGGAAATGTGGCAATTTTTGGTGAAATGGTTTAGTTTGATATTATTATTATCTTGAAAGAAAATGTGAATTAATTCACCATGTTCTTCACTATAAAACTCAACTGTTGTTCAAACGCAAATAAATGAATCTGAACATTAAACGAACTATTCAGAAAATCGTCAGCACACACCGCGTCATAATTTCCATTACCTAATGGTAATACGGGTGTACTTTGATTAATTTTCAAAATACGAATTAATCATAAATGTCACAATTCATTCGACTAATCTGTTGTTGCCATCAAGGAAGCGATGATAGAACGAATCTCGTCGCACGTAAGTCACGTGTGTTGTATTCCATCAGCCGACAGCAATATAAGTCGCTATTTATTTCATGAGTTAATTAAAACCATAAATTAACGAAGGGCGAAATGGCGCATCATTAACTATAATTGCGATATAGGTGAAAATTGATTTATGCGCCATCTGGTGCGACTGAAGAGCGTTACGGCCTACAAATGTCAACTAATGAGAGGCGGTGGTTCGTGTGCAAGTCGACATATTCGGGTAATATGGTGCACGTAAGAGTCGACTATCTGCAGAAAATTAGTGAACATTCGAGGGAAGATGCATTTATCATTCAGTGTCATATGCATCCATTTCTATGATATTTTTCGCGAGAAGTAGTTGATCATTACAAAATTGATTGTTCTCGGGTCAGTGTTTGGTTTCAACAAATATTTCAAGATTATTATCCAAACAGTTTATATATTGAGAAAAACTGGATATTCTACGAGTACTACTGAAAGGTCCAAAGAAATTGATTGTAGAGTTTTCAAGAAAATCGCCTTCATTCCAACATACTCACATTCTCAACAATTTCTACGATCAATAATAAGGACTAAAAGCTATGGTATGATCAATACCTTGTTATTTCTGTGCAGAACGAATATAGGTGCTTAACAGATTTACAGTCGTTGGACATTACAGGACACTCACGAGGACCAACAAGTTCGAAACGTGCACATACTTATGTCCCAGCGATCAACAAAACCTAATCGGGCTTCTTTGACTTTAGAATTGTTATACATGTTGCACTGTTTCGATTTGAAGAACTTTTCAACACCATAGCTCATAATCCCTATTAATGATATTTGGTACAGATCAGCTGAATGATTTGAATTTCTGATTACTTTATGGCTTGTTCATAAAATATAAATATTAGACTTTTCACCTGTCGGTACCTAATTATTGAAATATGCAAATATCAAGAAGACGAAATTACTTTAACCCCTATTCACAACAATCGAAATATATATGAGATATTTTATAAAAACGAAACTCACATTATAAACCGTGGACCCACTTCAACGAGTCTAGGGAGTTCTGACCAATCTTTTGACCAAGGTGTATTTTTAATCATAGAAACAGCATACAAATTCACAGTTCATTCAGAGCAGTGTAACGTTCTTGTACTTAAGCATAAGTGCAATATTCTGCAATTAAACAGCTGAAATGATTATGCGTACTAAGGCCAATATTGGCCTTAACAGCATTTATATCCAAATTAACAAGAATGGCGGATATTTTCTTTCAAATTCAATTGATGAGGAGTATGATCTATGGTAACAGAAAATTTTTCTTATTAATAATATTCGCCATTTCCATTAATTTGGATGCTAGTTATTGGATTATGGCGTAACTGAACATGACTTCAGCTTAAGAAACCTTTTCTTCGTTTAACGCTAAAAATAATCAGGAATACAGTTTATTGCTTGAATTATCTTGGTGGATATACTGTGTATGTATATTTGCGTGCATTAGGTCGCGCTTGTGTTTGATTTTCGGCGGTATTTGACTTTTGAACTGCTACACAGATGCTCTGTCCCGATTCAAAGAACTTTCTTATAGTTCATACTCATTAATTTCATTTGGAAGAAGATACCCGTCAATTTAATTCATTTCAATTACACAAATAGCTGAAACAAAATTCAATGTTCGAAAAGACACTATTTTCCATTCTGCAATAAGCAATCTGTCACATTTTTTGCATTTGTCTGTCGTGAAAAATTCCCAACTTCTAACCGAACAACGCTTCAATATCAGCATTGACATCTAATCCATTTCCCATATTTCCTTATATTTGAAAACACAAGTTTCTCTCCTCTATTGCCACACACCATTCAACTTTTGACTCTGTGTGTATATTCGAAAACGTCCGTTAGGACGTAATAACAAGATTAAAAGAATGAAAACTCAGCCTTTTTCTTGAATAGGAACGGGAAAACTTCAGTTCCGTTAATGTCGTGCTAGCCATTCTGGCGTTGTTACACTTTGGGAGTAGTTCGGGCAGCGCAATACGCGCTGCACTATTTGCAAAGTTTTTCGCTCAGGAATCGTCGGTTTTCAGCTCGGTTTTCCAGGATTTTCCGCCTAGCGATTTATGTAAATTAGTTTCGAGTTCGCAAATATTACCTGGCTAATTTTCGCCGAAACGGGTTTCTGAATGAAATTTATACAGATCTGAACAAATTTTTTGTTTGGAGATCAGGCATCTTGATTTCTTATACATTCTGTCAAGAAAGTACCGGGAATTATCGATTTAAATCTGGCGGGGCAATGAGGCAGGTAAAAATTTTTTTTTACTATGCCAAGCTTGAGCGGGATCTGTCAACTAGTGTGTTTGCAACAGCTGATTAAGTCAGTCGATGTCAGAGTGCGTGCCGATTTTTACTATGGGTGATTATGTTGAGCAAAGAATTTGTTTAAAATTTTGTGTTGCAAATGAATTTTCGTGTGCCGATGCATTGAAAATGTTGCAAAAGGCCTTTGGTGATAATGCTCTATCGAAAACTCGTGCATATCAGTGGTACAGAGCCTTCAAGGACGGTCGTGAAGTGGTCGCCCATCGACGGCTTCGATCGAAGATAACGTCGATAAAATTAAGGAAAGGGTGCTGGAAAACCGTCGTACCAGCTTGAGACAGATACAACATGATCTTAAGATATCCCACGAGTCCGCACGTACGATTCTGATTGATACTTTGGGCATGAGAAAGGTGGCCGCACGACTCGTACCGAAAGACCTGAATTTTCTTCAAAAACGTCATCGCGAACAGGTTGCTTCAGACATGCTGGATCGCTGTAATTCCGATTCTACATTCATGGAACTCATTATAACTGGTGATGAGACCTGGGTCTACGAGTACGATATGCAACCAAGCCAGCAATCATCGGAATGGGTGGCAAAAAATTAGCCGAAACCGAAAAAACCACGCCAAAGCCGCTCGAAAATGAGGGTGATGCTCATTGTTTTCTTCGATATCCGTGGCGTGGTGCACTACGAATTCATTCCAGAGGGTCAGACGGTAAACAAGGAGTATTACCCAGGCGTTATGAAACGTTTGCGTGAGCGTATCCGTAAGAAGCGGCCAAATTTGTGGGCGAACAACTCATGGATTTTGCATGACGATAACGCGCCTTCTCACCGAGCTACGATTGTGACTGACTTTCTCGCCAAAAACTCAACAAACGTGCTTCAGCAACCACCGTATTCGCCGGATTTGGCTCCCTGCGACTTTTTCCTCTTCCCAAAACTAAAATTGCCCCTTCGTGGCAATGTGTCGATTGAAGCCATAAAACAAAATTCGGCGCGAGAGCTAAAGTCCATCCCGGAAAGCGCTTATAAAAAATGTTTCGATAATTGGAAGTGCCGTTGGCATAGATGTATTGGAGCAAATGGAGCCTATTTTGAAGGCGACCCAATAAATTTCGACGATTAAATGTAAAAATGTTGTTTTAATTGAAAATTCCCGGTACTTTCTTGACAGAGTAGTATGTTTAGGTTTTTCTTCTGTTTGCTCTATATTATAAATTACATTTTCATCAGAAATACCTGAGAGAATGATATATTATCTGTCAATTTTCATCTTGCTAATTGCTTTCTATAGAGGGCGCCATAAAAGGGATCTACATCCCTTTTTAGTTTCCCTAATTGACGTGAGAGGACGTGAACAGCACAATCCGCAACTTTCCGAGCTGAGGACGCACTTACTCGTACCTTGGAATATTCAAAAGATCTATACCTGTTACTTTACATAGGTTTGAACCGTAGTTATCTCCCATTCATTCAGATTGTCATACTGGTGAGTCCATACGAAAATAAACCAGATAGTACCAGTATTAGGAATATTAAAAATTCCGGAGTGGACCGCGTCTAGAGTCACTTCTCTGTTCATGGTCTACTGGCAGAAGTTGTTAAGTCAGTGGGATTTTGTAGGCATGCATCTGTGAATCTTCAGTGAGAATTCGCTGAAGAAATGTTGAAATGTCCAACTCTTGTGACGCACTTAACGAATAGTGGCAATTAAACTTTCACAATCAGAACGCGTTGCTCTACCGTGTAATGCCCCATGTTTATTAACTACCATCTGTCAACTTTCGATCTGCCACGTCATAATCACGTGACATTATGACTGTCAAACATGGCGCACAATTCAAATCTTGAGCTCTTATTGAAACACCCCTTAGTTTAAGTAAGGCTAAATCTAGCTATATAGTTTCTAGGACAAATAAACGGAAAATCGTACAGGAATTAAAATGCTTTCATAAGTTAGATCTGTATTTCAAATCTTACTCTCACTTTTGGTAAGTCCTCCGGAAAAAACATTTTCACTTACAAAAAGAGTATTTTTGTGGTTATTTTGCTATGATTAGTTGCAATTTTTTCAACAAATTAGACGCGATATTAGAAATAAGATTTTTGAAAGTTTTAAATAGATTAGGAGTACAAATAAGTTTCCGCCGTTTTTTAACACAAATTAAATATTTATTATAGAAGAACGGTAATATAGATTTATTTAAAATATTGCCCATCACTTGCAACCACTTTTTCCCATCTCTCAGGCAGCATTCGAATCCCACGTCTGAAGAACTCCTTGTCTTTTGAGGCTATCCACGAATCAACCCAATTTTTGGTATCCTCATAAGATGTGAACCGCTGCGCCGTCAGAGCATGTGACATAGACCGGAACAGGTAATAATCGGACGGTGCAATGTCTGGTGAATACGGAGGGTGGGGTAACACTTCCCAATCAAGTGTTTCCAAATACTTTTTCACGGGAGCCGCAACATGTGAACGAGGATTGTCATGCAGAAGAATAATTTTTTAATAATTTTTTTTGTGAGACTGCTTGCTGAGTGACTTCTAATGTTAGAGCAAGTTCTTTTTGTGTTTGAGATGAATCTTCCTCCATTTCTGCATCCTCGTAAATTTTTGGCCTTCCACTGCGATCTTTGTCTTCTACGTCGAATTCACCGTTTTTAAACTTTTGAAACCACTCTCGACACGTTCTCTCACTCAAAGCACCCTCACCATATGCTTCTACGAGCAATTGATGCGCCTCAGCAGCAGATTTCTTTAAATTAAAGAAGTGAACTAATATTTCCCGCAAATGACGCTTACTTGGCTCAAATTTTGACATTTTCAACTTATAAAAATTATATTTTACCAATATAAAATCAATGATATTAATAGGTTATGTTGTTCTTGAATGTCCAAACTATTTTTTAAGCCGGTTATCATCTGCGAAAGCTAACCGAAACTCCGTGCCGCGCCATCTACAATAAAACGGCGGAAACTCATTTGTACTCCTAATAATATGGAGCTCAATTTTAATAGCGCCACTTCAGAGCTAAAAATAATTTTAAGTGAAGTCTATTGAAGGTTTTGATCTATTATTAAATATTATCACAAATTTTGAAGACATTCCCACCCCCACATGTTTTGTTATGTTAGTTACTATCTTCCAAATACGAACCAATAAAAATCCTGTTTATAGGTGCAATTTTCCCGCTTCTATCCAGAACGAAAAAAGAAAACGAAATTTTTCTTATGAGCTTCTATACTATCGTAAGACGCCTTTGCAGGTGCCGATAAATATCGTCGGACCTTTTTTCCATCGCCCGTATATCTTGATACGCCAATTTTCGCGAAACATGAAACTACTCGACTATGGATTTGAATAAATTCCGGGAGGAGATGGCATTAAATTGAAATAAAACGGGTCGAAAAGGGGAATAAATTTGGAATAAATAAAAATTTAGATCCATTCGTGTGCGGGTTTCGTAGAGTGAGGAAAGGGATGCGACAGAATCCGGGATATATCCGGACGAACTCTTTTTCATTTTCGCTTTGATCCCTGTTCTCCTACTCGTCGAGGCTTGAATTGTGTTTATATCAGCTTTTCGGATGAAATTCCTGTATGGAATATTCGCGCGATTTGGCAAAGGGAGTTTCTGTATTATATATATAACGTCTACTGTGCTCACAATCGTTTTCGGATTTCGTGGTCGATAAATAGTTCGCCTTGGTCCCACAGGCGTTTGGATGATTGATGCCTTTCTTGGGGAATGGGAAATGACGACGCTATGTCACATTCACCAACTGTGTAAGCGGGGCTTAATACATCTTCCTTCCTTCGAAATTCGGTGTTACTAGGTATATATGTTATGCTGAAAGTCCAATAAGCTCTAGCTCAAGGTTCATTCAAGAAGAGATACAAACGATTCCGTAAGCTGCATCATTTTCAACTGTACCAAAACTTGATTAACATCTTGAATACTGAAGGAGAAGTGATCAAAAATTGATTGGATTGATTTGGTCGATATTTCGGGTGTTTTTTTCATAGCGATAGAACTTTCGATAGGGATAACTGTGATTTGACAGAAGGAAGAAGCCATGTTGTTTTTACATTTCTGTTCAATAAGCATTGATAAATTATCATGGAAAGACTCATGACGCAACAACGTTTACAAATTGTTGAAATTTATTTTCAAAATCAGAGTTCTATTCGCCAAACTTATAGAGAACTTCGTGAAATTTATGGTTTACATAATCGTCCATCAGAGCAGCTTATTCGTCGAACTATCGATAGATTTCGGACAACATTTTCGCTATTCCAAGCAACAACAACAACAACAAGACAAAGAACTGTACGTGCAGAAGAAAACATCGCTGCTGTAAGTCATAGTGTTAATGATGTCCCAAATTTGTCTATTCGTTGACGTTCACAACAAGTTGGACTCTGCGCATCCACCAGATGAAAAATTTTGCGTAAATATCTTGGTCTATACCCATACAAGATCCAACTGGTTCATGAACTAAAGCCACTAGACCATAATAAGCGTCGTTTGTTTGCTGATTGGGCCCTAAAACAGCTTAAAGTTGATCCACTTTTTCATTGTAAAATTGTGTTTAGTGATGAAGCTCATTTCTGGATGAACGGCTATGTAAACAAGTAGAATTGCCGTATCCTCAATAAGTTCTGCAGGTTCCACTGCATCCTGAAAAATGCACTGTACGGTATGCTTTACACGCTGGAGGCATCATCGGTCCATATTTCTTTGAAAACTATGCTGGAGCTAATGTTACAGTGAATGGTGCTTGTTATAGATCGATGATCAATTATTATTTGTTTTAAAAATTCAATAGTATCGACCCAGAAGTGTTTTGGTTCCAACAAGATGGTGCTACACCTCATGCTGCTACCGTAACAATTGATTTATTGAGAGAAAGATTTGGCGATAACATTATTTCGAGAAATGGTCCAATTAACTGGCCTCCAAGATCATGCGACATACCTCCACTGGATTATTTTCTTTGTGGTTATGTCAAGTCATTGGTTTATGCTAATAAACCAGAAACAGTAGACGCTTTGGAAGCCAACATAACCCGTGTTTCTAATGAAATAAGGCCTAAATTACTCCAAAAAGTGGTCCCAAAATTGGTCTGGTCGAATGCGGTTCCTCAGAGCTAGTCGTGGTGGACATATGCCGGATATTTCAATTAAAAGTTCTATCACTCTAAAAAAAAACACTCGATACTATCATATACGAATGTGAAGCCAATAAAGGAAATATTTGTTAATTACGCTCGCTTAATGCAGGGGCTTAGCGAGCACTATAACCTCTTATGGCATACCAGTAAATCCATCTGATACGGGCGGGACGCTATGTCAATGCTTTCATGTGTTTTCCAGGAGTGACTCTGCATAAACAAACCTTACGATAGAAAGCGAAAAAGAGACATCAGTTCCCAGAAACATCGAGAGGTCATTATGAAAAACACAGAACCGTATATCGACAATACTCTGGCTCATGGAACTTACACTCCATCAAGAGGATTCCTCTTTATTCGAAAACTTTTCGCCATAAAGGAGATAAAACGTCAGGATTCAATAATTGGAATAAGGAGACGCCAGCGAAAATCCTCCTCTCCAGACGCATACGTTATAACATGTCCCCTCATAATGGCGCCGCGCGGAAAGCGTCAGCTGGCACCTTTTGCAAGGTAAGAACCAATCATAAAGTTCTTACCGGGCGCACGGAGTAGATCAGGAAAACGGAATATTAAAACGGAGATCCAGAGGGGCTAATCTCCGTACGATCGGTTATCCGAATCGGCTTAACGCTTTTCGAGTTTTCCCGGCGTACACGCGGCGGTTTTCCATCCGAAATTAAAGCGCGAGCTTTGAAAGTTCGAGATGAAAGAGTGATGGCGTGCTGTTAGTTTGGCGGCTTATTGAAAGTATCGGTGTAGACGAGGATTACGCGCTTGGGATGACTTCCGGCCTTGCATAGAATCGGCATGCAAATGAAGAGATGAATGTTGTTAATACCTTGAGCCAGGTTTCCCTTGGGTATAACCCCATAGTGGTAGAACTTCGAATAACTATGGAGTGAACATTTCCTTCATTATTTTAAATAGGTCCGTGAAAATCAGTAGCTTCAGCAGACTCTGACATTACTAAAGAGTGTTATTTTAATTACAGAAAACTTGATAACACTACATTCTGTGAGGGTCCATTTGATTATTATTAATTCAGTCATTTGAGCAAAACAATAGCAGGCTGTTCCCTAAAACAAGAGAGTACAAATGTAATGTGGCATATAAAAATGAACTACTTATGGCTCATGGCCGATGAATTTTTAGCGAACTCAATTCTTAGCAGTTTCCGGAAAAACCGTGGTTGCATTAGAAAGAAGAGAGGCCTTTTCTTTGATGGTCACTACTTTTTTCCATCTTTTTGACAACTGACGGATCCAATCGCTGAAAAAGGCTAGCTCATCAATCGTAATTGCAGAATGGTGATCAGCTAGGCCATTTTAACGGGTGACGCAAGAAGTGGCATGCATTGTCGATAACTTTGACGTGTCTGTCGGCATATTGCAACCATTTTTCTCGTAATCGTCGGCACAAAAGCATCAGTTGCTGTCGGTAGACCTCCCTTGTGATCCTTCCGTTCGATTGTAGCAGCTCATAATATACTACATCCAGTTGGTTCTACCAAATGCAAAGCATGATCTACGCGCCATGAATATTCGGCTTGGCAGTTGACGATGTGGTATCTATAATTTGCCCGACGTTTTGGATTATCGTAATGAACCCATACTTCAACGCCAGTCATAATTCGCTGCAAAAACTCCTTTTTTTGCCGTTGAAGTAGTTGTTCATAAGTGAGAAAACGGCGTTCGACGTCTCTCGGCTTCAGTTCATACGGCACCCAATTTCTTACGATTCGGATCATTTCCATTTCAAAAGATGTCAATTGGCTGGTTAAAGGACGCCCAAGTGTTTTTGCGAGTTCCTCTTGTGTTTGTGATGGACCTCCATCGATTCTTGTTTCTTATTCTTCATCATTAAATTTTCGTGGCGCTACGGGTCGTTCGTTTTCCTAATCAAAATTACTACTTTTAAATCGGCCAAACCACTTCTGACACGTTCGAATTTTTTAGTAATGAATAAAACTTCCGCAAAAACACATTAAACGATACCAAATTTGACATTTTCAGAGCGCACAGAAACGGTGTTTTTTACACTTCAACGAAATGACAGATAATGAAAAGGAAGCGTAATAATGACACTTAAAAATGAAGGTACTGCCAGCTGAAATAGTGAACTAGAGGCGACATCTGTTATCAAAACTGCACGAACCTATTTATACTGTTAATATATTCCTCGAGATATGATGAGTAAAAATGCTGATGACTTTATTATGTTCATTCTGAATGAAGTTGAGCCATTTCGGAATAAAAACCAAAATAATTTCAAGGTATATTCCCAACTTCTTGGATAACCCCTATACTTAAGATCGTTTTCTTGATGAGAATATCTAACATTATTTGTCCAAAAATTGCCCCAGTTTGTTTTTAACTGAAGCTCTTTCATTAGTTCGACCAGTCTAAGCGTCCTGCCGAAACTTTTTCAATTCGCTCCCGTATTAGGAGTAGATAAAGATTGATGAAGGGCCTGTTCTCTACGAAATATAGTCGTTCTTATCGAAAACGAGTATACCAAGCGTCGGCCGATCAATAGTTACGAAAGAGCTACTTCATGTCGAGGATCAAAGTTAGAAGTGAGATAACCAAAAAAACCCTGAACTAATTCCATCGCTCCTCCGCATTCACGTCAAGCTATGAGGGGGTGAGTTATCGAAAACACCAAGGATTAATAAGATGGAACAACTATGGAATTATTTCAGTTGCAACTATGTAGTAATTGGTGATACACAAGCCCACAAAAAAATTTTTTTTGGAGCCTAGGATGTTAGAACTGATTAATTCTATACTATACGATATCGCCAGACGAGGTGAATCTTAGTTGAGCTTGATATTCCAAGGAGATGCATTTTTGACTAGACATAAAATAAGTCCAAGGCCCTGTTTCGAATGGTTTCGAATAAGAGGTTTTATTTTTAATAGCCCGCTACCTGGGAAACTGTTAATTTTAAAGCTATCAAATTATGATATTTGACAAGTAAAAACTATGCCATTACTAAAAATGGAACGATACACGCTTCAACAACGCACTGAATATGTTAAAATTCACTACAAAAATGGTGAAAATTTTGCAGTCACAGTTCTCAAGACTAAACCAATTTTCATAATGCAACTGGTGGAAAAATTTGAGCTATTGGGACAAGTTAGTGATGATTTCATGAAAAGGATAAATGGCATACTTTTCTCTTTACAATGAAATAAACACACCATTTTTCCAATGTCAAAATGAAACCTCTTATTGGAAAACTCTTTAGAAAGAGTGATATAGAAAGTCCTTATGTGTTTTGCTACACATGTTTCAAACTGAAGGACAAATTAATTATTTAAAATTCAACTATCATACACTTTCGAAATAAAAAAAAAACTTCTTGTGACTCGAGTTTCGGGAAATGAACTATCCCATCATAAGACAACTGAAGACCTAACAGTGGTACAGTGGTATTTAAACAAAAGTGATAAATATTTTGAATATTTCAACAGATTCTCGGTAACACCTAATAGTGGTACAGAGGTTTACAATCGGAACGTGATAAAAAACCGGGTTAAAAAAGAGAGGCCTTCTAACAGATATCGGAATGTCGGCAATCAACAAAGAAGATTGTTAAACAGATGGTACCCATTTAAATATCTCAAATAATTTTTGGGGTTACATAGCTCCGTACAGTCATTCATTATTTTTACTTTATTTTGTTGTATATCTCAAATATTTGGATTTACAAAGCTCCGTACAGTCATTCATTATTTTTTACATTATTTTTATTGTGAACGAATTTGAAAATTTCAATAATCAAGTTCCTTTTCTTTTGAATCTACATGTAAAATTTTCTTAAGATTTTCTTTTGTCGAGAGGAATTACTGTTTTCTAAAAAATGAGTGGCGGAAGTTGAATTTTTGTTTACTTTTCATTAAATTTATTTTATGTTCGTTGAAAAAGGTTTTTAGCAGATGTTTCTTTTTAAATATCTCAAATATTTTCGATTTACATAGCTCCGTACAGTCATTCATTATTTTTACATTAAACATAGTAATTTCTACAATTTGTTTCAATTATGATCAACTACCAAATACTAACGGCTGCAAATGTAAAAATAATGAATGACTGTACGGAGCTATGTAAATCGAAAATATTTGAGATAATTAAAAAGTAACATCTGTTTAAAACCTTTTTCAACGAACATAAAATAAATTTAATGAAAAGTAACCAAAAATTCAACTTTTGCCACTCATTCTTTAGAAATTAGTTATTCCTTTCGACAAAAGAAAATCTTAAAAAAATTTTACATGTAGATTCAAATGAAAAGAAACTTGATTATTGAAATTTTCAAATTCGTTCACAATAAAAATAATGTAAAAAATAATGAATGACCTAATGAAGCTTTGTAAATCCAAATATTTGAGATATACAACAAAATAATGTAAAAATGATGAATGACTGTACGGAGCTATGTAACCCCAAAAATTATTTGGGATATTTAAATGGGTACCATCTGTTATACAACCTTCTTTGTCGATTGCCGACATTCCGATAATCTGTTAGAAGGCCCCTCTTTTTTAACCCGGTTTTTCATCACGTTCCGATTGTAAACCTCTGTACCACTATTAGGTGTTACCGAGAATCTGTTGAAATATTCAAAATATTTATCATTTTTGTTTAAATACCACTGTACCACTGTTAGGTCTTCAGTTGTCTGATGATGGGATAGTTCATTTCCTCGAGTCACAAGAAAATGTGTAATATATATTTTTTGGTAGTAAAACATAGTAATTTCTACAATTTGTTTTAATTATGATCAACTACCAAACAGTAACGGCTGAAACAATTCAGTAACTTTCTATTAGGTTTTTTTCATTTAAATATACTTCAATAATGTTCTTATTATTCTCTTCAATGAATTTACTATAAAGATAATGCAGCACTACTCATCATTGTTGCAATATTTTTCCCTGCATTATGATAATATATGTAGATATCGTCTCTTGAGTCATTTTTTGAAATATAAAATACTTCAATTTCATCCCAGGTATGCATCAAAGATAACCACTGGACTGAAAGAAAACCGCATTATCCATACTGTTTTCGGTAAAACCACAATTCGAATAATCTCTTACTTTAACAAGCCTTTTCGTTTTAACTTTTCCCCGACCGAAAAGTTCCTTTAGAGAAATATTTGGGTTTTGATTGCGGCACGAAACCACTCTGAAAGTTCAAACCGCATGGTTTTGATCTGATCTGTGCAGCTCAAATATTTTGCAGGGCCAATTTAGACGAAAATCGTCGAACAAAACTTGACGAAATGCCACGGAGAAACTTTCTAACAGCTCAGTATGAAGAATGTTTCAGAGAACTATGACAACGAATATTTTCACCATTATTAATTACTGGAAAATTTTTCAGCGTTCCCTATTGGTTCTTCATTTCGATCGGAATCTAGAAGCGAGAAAACTTCTAAGCACTGCGGAAACTTGTACTTTTTATATTTCGGACAACGGAGAATTTCAAAATTGGTTTGTTGAATTTCAAAAAATTATATTTGATAATTATAACTTCAAGTTATAATTACTGAATATAATTTTTTGAAATCAAATATGTTGAAGGCTAATATAAAAATATTTAAATAATTTTATACACCTTCTATTAAGTATTAACCTCTATTTATGTTATTTTATTCATAATATATAATTATTTGGTTTCCTTAACATTCTTTATACATATAGTCCTTCTGCTATAACAGAGGCCGTTAAATTGTCTTTCAATCTTTTAGATCAAGGGTACACCACAAAGTTATTTATCTACTTGTAAGATAACCTTATATTACATTAAAATTTCTCAGCACTCATTCACCAGAAGTTTCTATATTGTTGAAGGGTGACTAAATATTTGTTGTTGATTGATGTTATATTTTATTGAATATTAATTATTTGAATACTGACAAAGCAAAGTCTCTCTTAAAACTTGTTTTTCAGTAATGTTTTTACATATCTTGAGATTTTATACAAAGTAACTTAGTTAGATATCCAATAATATTGAATATTCTGAGTAAGATAGTTTTATGATTAAGATTATGCTAAACATTTCTGGAAGATATTTGTTTTCATAAGATTGATCAGCAGAAACAAAATTTTGTCTATTCAAAATATTTAATTTATAGAATTTTGGTTAACAATTTTTATTTATTGGATTTTGTTATATCATTTGGATGTCCTATAATGAATGTTTATTTTATATGTCGTTTGATATAAGTGGTACTTATATGACATTATTTCAATTTAATTCCTGAAGTTATAATTATTGAATATAATTTTTTGAAATTAAATATGTAGAAGGCTTATATTAAAATATTTCAAAAAAATGATTTTCATATTATTTATTATTGATGACGAATAACTGTTATTGGTGTTACTATTTGTTTAATTAAATTAAATTCTAGATTAAAATCACTTGGAGATAAAGGAATTGGTAATAATCTATGTATCATGTTGTGATATGCTGATAATTTATGTTTTATTGGATGGAATAAGTTTTTGGGAATTGTTATATCCGTATGAGAAGGTTGATGAAAAATAGAGAAATTATGTTAATTATAGGCTCCAGTTATTTTTTAATCTCAATAATTTAATGAGTTTTCGGTTTCAAATTCCATTGTAAACTCAGTATTATATGTAACGAATGCACTTAATGAAGAGAACCTTCAAGTTGTCTACTGGTACCTTTAAAGCATACAATGATATCATCTACATATCTGTATCAATAAACAATGTTGTTGGCGATTCTACTTTTGATTTCATGAATGGTTTTCCACACTATCCATGAAGATATCAGCTTGAAGTGGGCTCAATAGGCTCCCCATAATTAAACCTTCTATACTCCTTCAGTAAGTGGATTACATCTGATCTTAATACACAATTTAATTTATTTTTCAATAGCATTTTTTCAATAAGGGTACACTAGGGAACAAATTAACAACTTCAAATGAGACTAGTTTCGAATTCAGATTTGGTTTTCGGTGCTTTCAATTTTGTCAACGAGCGATAATGAATTTTTAATGGAAAAATGCTTTTTGAATATCTCAAATATTTTCGATTTACATAGCTCCGTACAGTCATTCATTATTTTTACATTATTTTTATTGTGAACTAATTTGAAAATTTCAATAGATTCTAGATAATCGAATTTCTTCCCTTTTGATTCTACATGTAAAATTTTAAGATTATCTATTGTGGGAAAGGAATGACTGTTTTCTAGACAATGAGTGGCAAAAGTAGAATTCTGTTTATTTTTTATGAAACTCATTTTATGTTCGTTGAACCTAGTCTTGAAGGAACGTCCTGTTTGTCCTATATATTTATTACTGCACGTAGAACAAGATAACTCATAAACTCCTGATTTGTCTGTGTTTGGAGTAGGGTCCTTTGCGTTAAAAAAATACCGATGATAAATCGTTTTGCGTTTTGAAGGCAATATTGACATCTGATTTTGAAAAACTATTGGCCACTTTTTGACTTATGCTACCAAATTACGATTTTTTATTTTCTTCAGTTTTTATGATAGGATAAATTTGGTTCATAGCTATTTTGGATAGTTTCTGTCGAATTAGATTATCTATTATATTGAGGTTGAAACCGTGGTTCGCGGCTATTGATTTTATAATTTGGACTTCAGCTTCGCGGTCATTTTTTGATAAGGGTAATGCGAAGGCTCTATGGATCATCGATTGATACGCTGATATTTTTTGTGAAAATGGGTGATTGGAATCAATAGGAATACATATATAAGTGGATGTGGGTTTTCTGAACACGTTGAATTCTATTTTTCTATTTGAGTGTAATATCGAGAGGTCTAAAAATGTAATACCCTTCTTCGATTCTTTTTCTAATTTGAATTTAATTTTTGGGTGAATTCAAGAAATTCAAAAATTGACTCAGTTGTCTGGATGTTCCGGAGATACACGTGAGAATATCGTCTACGTATCTATACCAGAAATTAATATATACAGGTAGTTTCGAATTGAAGATTTTATTTTCTATTTCTGACATGAATATGTATGCAAGGAGTGGACTCAGTGGTGAGCCCATAGCTAGGCCGTTTGTTCGTATATTTTATTATTGAATTGAAAATAGTTTTTGTGCAGGCATTGTTCTAAAAGGGCAATGAAATCACCGTGTATCACGGGATTTACATGTAATTTTGCAAGAATTTCTAAAGCTAAATGAATGCTATCATTTCTCGGTATATTTGGAAACATATTATCCACATCCAGGCATACTAGGTAGGAATTATTTGGTAAAGAAAAATATTTTAACTTCGTTGTTAATTCTATGGAATTTTTCATTCTGTATTTCGGAGTGAAATTAGTAAGCTTTTAAAACATTTCATTTAATTTTTTCTCTATTTTATAGGTAGGGCTGCTAATAAAGGAAACGACTGGGCGAATTGGTGCATCTTCTTTGTGAGTTTTTATTAGACCGTAGAGTTTTGGTGGGCTAGGATTCATGACAAAGTTTTTCTCAATGATTTTTGAATTTTAGTCGTCTGGTCAACGGTCAAGTTTTTTAACATTCTACTCTGTCAATAAAGTACCAGGAATTTCCAATTAAAACAACATTTTCACATTTAATCGTCAAAATTTATTGGGTCGCCTTCAAAATAGGCTCCATTTGCTCAAATACATCTATGCCAACGGCACCTCCAATTATCGAAACATTTTTTATAGGCGCTTTCCGGGACTTTAGCTCTCGCGCCTAATTTTGTGGCAATTTTAGTTTTGGGAAGAGGAAAAAGTCGCAGGGAGCCAAATCCGGCGAATACGGTGGTTGCTGAAGCACGTTTGTTGAGTTTTTGGCGAGAAAGTCAGTCACAATCGTAGCTCGGTGAGAAGGCGCGTTATCGTCATGCAAAATCCATGAGTTGTTCGCCCACAAATTTGGCCGCTTCTTACGGATACGCTCACGCAAACGTTTCATAACGCCTAGGTAGTACTCCTTGTTTACCGTCTGACCCTCTGGAACGAATTCGTAGTGCACCTCGCCACGCATATCGAAGAAAACAATGAGCATCACCTTCATTTTCGAGCGGCTTTGGCGTGGTTTTTTCGGTTTCGGCTCATTTTTTGCCACCCATTCCGATGATTGCTGGCTTGTTTGCATATCGTACTCGTAGACCCAGGTCTCATCACCAGTTATAATGCGTTCCATGAATGTAGAATCGGAATTACAGTGATCCAGCATGTCTGAAACAACCTGTTCGCGATGACGTTTTTGAAGAAAATTCAGGTCTTTCGGTACGAGTCGTGCGGCCACCTTTCTCATGCCCAAAATATCAATCAAAATCGTACGTGCGGACTCGTGGGATATCTTAAGATCATGTGCTATCTCTCTCAAGCTGGTACGACGGTTTTTCAGCACCCTTTCCTTAATTTTATCGACGTTATCTTCGATCGAAGCCGTCGATGGGCGACCACTTCACGACCGTCCTTGAAGGCTCTGTACCACTGATATGCACGAGTTTTCGATAGAGCATTATCACCAAAAGCCTTTTGCAACATTTTCAATGCATCGGCACACAAAAATTCATTTGCAACACAAAACTTTAAACAAATTCTTTGCTCAACGTAATCACCCATAGTAAAAATCGGCACGCACTCTGACATCGACTGAGTTAATCAGCTGTTGCAAACACACTAGTTTCAGATCCCGCTCAAGCTTGGCATAGTAATTAAGGACAGTGGTACCAACCTAGGAAAAAAAATTTTTACCTGCCTCATTGCCCCGCCAGATTTAAATCGATAATTCCCGGTACTTTCTTGACAGAATGTAGATTGTTTATTTCTTGAGAAACCCAGGGGAGCCAAGACTTTCGACGATGTGTGTATGATTCTGAGAAATTAATTAAAATAATGCAAAAATCCGGATATTTTCCTCGGAAATAATTCGCAGAGCGCGAACGAAAGTTCAAAAGGAGGTTTCGCTAAAGCACCTCATCTACCGACCTGTTTGTTGCACCTCCCGTCGTCCGTAATTTTTTTCCGCACAGTATCCATTTCCTGTTTCGCATTGGAGTGCCCCTCCAAAAGCACCGGGACCGAGCCGAAAGTGAATTTCCAAGGAACGTATCGCTCGTCAGGTACGTTGAACCTCTATTAAAAATTTAATTTGAAAAAGGGTTGCAGTGGAAACGATTCATCAGGGATAATTACGGGAAAAAAATGCGGCGATGATGAAATTTCATGAGAGGTAACGGTAAATCTTCCCGGCGCTCCGCAATATATTACGGGATTATCTTTGGGAGTAAAAAAGAGAGGGCGCTTCTCAAATATCAGCGGCCTCCTGGCCTGATGATTCCGCTTTCAGGCATAATGAGTATAATTTGGGATGAGTTTTCCATGTGGACATTGGGGGTTGGTATGAGGAATTAGTCGTGCTTCGTTTGCTGACTAAGAGGCTTGAAATATATTTTATAAAGTCAGACTAATGTTTTCCTTCAGCAGAGGTAATCGTGGTATGGCGTATCTAACGCCATCTGATCTAAAATGGAATTTTTCGGACACAAAAGGATCCCTTCATTTTTCAGTTGACCTCTCAGTTTCCATATTGCATATACTTTGTTATGTGAGAAGTTTTAATAGTATAGCATGTTCAACAATTCATTCTATATTAAAAACAAAAGTGGACCATTAACAGAACCCTATGGTACTCCCGACAAAACCAAGTGCAAATTAAAATGCTTTCGCTCAAAGATAACACACTGCTGTCAGTCACATGAACCAAGTGATATTGCATAAAACCCGAAAAATTGAAGATTAGTACATCAGGGTTAATCGTGATTAATGATATCAAACATACTCACGTAAAGGTATAGAGATATGAACGTTGGGGGTTATGCTTACTTTGGCGATTATCATCATGATAATGTGAGACATGAAGAACTCATTGAGATATAGAAAGAGAAGAGATCATACTAAAATCTCAACTATATTGAAATCAAACAGCTGAAGTCAGATTAGAAAAGGAAACATCAGGATACTTTGCGGTGAGCAGGGGAGTGAGACTTTTCAATTGAAAAAAATGGTGTCTCATTGAATAACTTATGTTTTTCTCAATTTTTGAATTTAATCACCGCTGTAAAAAGTCCTTTATTCAAGATTTAATTTCATCATGAGTGGCGACAGTTTAGAGGTACAGTATAGGGCTCGTATCCGGAAGATCGCGGGTTCTAATCGCGTTCAGGTGAGAAAAATTTTTCTGTCAACTGTTGGGTACAATATTAACAGTGTTGTGACTTAAAGTGGCGCAAGATCGCAGTAACAAAGGCTACCAAGAACACAACTCCTAACTCGCATAAGTTGAATAAGGTTCTGAGGGATCTTCACAGAAGATCTAGGAGTATCAGGATGATAATAATAATAAATAATAATCATTCAGATTTTTGAAAAGGATCCCTTTCAGAAATTTGAACCAGGTAATAGTAAAATTTGAATATCAAAACAGATCTCTGTCTTCTACAATTTTAATTTCAAAAAAATTTTTATTCCAAAAACTTTTAGAACTAAATTAATGTCTAAATAAGCATCGCTCATATTCAATAGACGTATATAATCAAAACTCAATATACAATGTCAAATAGAATAAATAAACATTTGATAGATTCAGTCTTTACTTGGTGGAAACTCATTTTAATTGAAAAAATGTATATGAGACAGTAATTTATTTACACAAAAATGTTCAGGTATTACATTGTACTGTCTAGACAGTACAATGTAATACCTGAAGAAGCCACATCGTGGTGAAACAATTGTTGTAGTAGTACAAACATTTGTGTGGAAATAAATTACTGTTTCATATACATTTTTTTGAATAAATAAACCAACAAATATAAAGAAAGTCATTTAAAATTAATAAATAAATATTTGAAGGAGACAAAATTTTGTTTCTTATCTTACTACAATGAATACAAATTGTTTTACAAAAACATAAAACCCAACTTAAGGACTTCTCAAAAAAATATAATCTATATAAAATATTTGTTATATTTAAATATTCAAATAAGTTAATTCAAAAATCTCTCAAAGCATGCACTATATCTTCAACAAACAATTAGAATTCTGATAATCTCTTCATCGGCCCTCGCTAATATTTAAAATATCAAAATCAACTAACAATCAGTATATCTTACCTTAAAGTGTAACCGGAACTTGCTTAAACAGACTAACTTTAAAAATCCAGCTAGTCTATGTTCGTCACAAAATCACAGAAAACTGTAAGGTATCATAAGGTTTTCTTTAAACCATTGACATTCCATAATGAGATTTATTCAAGCCTAAATATAATTATATATTATGTATAACATAAAATAGAAAAAGGCTCTTTACTTGATAGAAGAAATAAAGCAACATTTGAATATCAAAACAGATTTAATCTGTCAGTCTTCTACAATTTTAATTTTGAAAAACTTTTTATTCAAAAAACTTTTGGAATTAAATTAATGTCTAAATGAGCACCGCTCATATTTAATAGACGTATATAATCAAAACTCAATATACAATGTCAAATGGAATAAATAAACCAACGAATATAAAAAAGTCATTTAAAATTTTTAAATAAATATTTGAAGGAGACAAAATTTTGTTTCTGATCTTACCATTATGAACACCAATTCTTTTTCAAAAACATAAAACACAACTTAAGGACTTCTCAAAAAATATAATTCATTTGAAATATTGAATATATTTAAATATTCAAATGGAATGTCAATGCTTTAAAGAAAACCTTATAATACCTTACAGTTTCGACGAACATAGACTATCTGGATTTTTAAAGTTAGTCTGTTTAAGCAAGTTCCGGTTACACTTTAAGATAAGATATACTGATTGTTAGTTGATTTTGATATTTTAAATATTATCTAGGGTAGATGAAGAGATTATCCGAATTCTTAATGTTTTTTGAAGATATAATGCATGTTTTGAGAGATTTTTTAATTAACTTATTTGAATATTCAAATATATTAAATATTTCAAATAAATTATATTTTTTGAGAAGTCCTTAAGTTGAGTTTTAAGTTTTTGAAAAAGAATTGGTGTCCATAATGGTAAGATCAGAAACAAAATTTTGTCTTCTTCAAATATTTATTGATTAAATTTAAATGACTTTTTCATATTCGTTGGTTTATTTATTCCATTTGACATTGTATATTAATTTTTGATTATATACGTCTTTTGAATATGAGCGGTGCTTATTTAGACTTTAATTTAATTTTAAAAACTTTTTTGAATAAAATTTTTTTTAAATTAAAATTGTAGAAGACTGACAGATCAAATCTGTTTTGATATTCAAATTTTGTTATATTTCTTCTATCAAGTAAAAAGCCTTTTTCTATTTTATTTTACAGATAATAGTATTCTACGATTTCAATAATTCAGAACTTGGAACGGGCTCTTTCTGAAATTCAACTAGGAAATTATAGCAGTAGAAATAGAAGGAAACGATGCGGCCGCAACTATAAGCCTTTCCTTTCATGGTAAGTTAAATCACAACAAAATACGACCCAGTAACTTTTCCCAGATCGGCCCTTTACCCATCCTAACTGCCCTAATTACAACATTCCCTCAATTTCTTCCTAATCCTGCAGGCCTAAATTTTCTTCGAGCCAATTCGGGAGCGAACTTTTTCGCATTTTAATCCGCAACCGCCATTACTCCACAACAAACAATTCGGGCAGTGCCTGGGGCCCCACTCATGCCCGTGTAATTAATAATGATTCACTGTTATTGTCCCCCTCGGTACGATTTGAATAGCAACTGTGGCGGCAAATTGCGGCAATCGCTTTTTAAATAGCGCGCCATCTTCCTTTAATGGAGATTCCCAAAGTCCTCTCGGAAATTTTAAAAGACTTGTTGGGCCTCTCTGACCGGACGTGGGGATTAGGAGGTTCGGCCTTTTGGCCAGCGTCGTATTTATGTTAATTATGTTGGTATCAAATGGAAACTACGATATAATGAAAATTTAAAGAAGTGTTGGGAAACCGTAAGTAATTCTTTATTCCCTTTCCTATATTGAAAGTTTTCTCCCGTTCTCTATATAATTTATGCATGCTATGATCTGAATGTAGATACCATGAAAATTTTTTTCCTCGATTATTTCAGTTACTGCCGCCAGGTTAAACCGTTAATAGGAAAAAGAACAGATTTGTGGCCCACGATAATTGGATTTCGCACCATGATAACGCGCCGTGCCACAAAAAGCGGATGGTGATTATTCGATGAAACACGGCATCCAAATCCACAAACAAGCACACAATTGGCTAGATTTAGCACTATGTGACTTTTTCTGTTCTCTTGGTTCAGAATGTCCCTTCGTGGACCGAAATTTGAGAGAACCAAAGGCTATTCCTTCGGAGGCCTATCAGAAGTGCATCGATGATCGATTGTATTATTTCGATGGGTGGTACTCTGAAGGAGATAAAATAAATTTGGAAGAAGATCGGCTTAATTTTGTTTCATTTACAATTTGCTGGCACTATTTGATAACAGTGCTATACTTAAACCTTTAGTGTTATAAAATTTGAAAATCAAAACAGATTTAATCTGTTGTCTTCTACAATTTTAATTTCAAAAAATTCTTTGAAGAAACTTTAAGAATTAAATTAATGTCTTTATAAGCACTGCTCATATTTAATAGACGTCAAAATTCATCATACAATATCAAACGGAATTAAGAAAAACCAACGAATATAAACTGTCATATAAGCAGTGCTTATAAAGACATTAATTTAATTCTTAAAGTTTCTTCAAAGAATTTTTTGAAATTAAAATTGTAGAAGACAACAGATTAAATCTGTTTTGATTTTCAAATTTTGTAATAATCCTTCTATCAAGTAAAAAACCGTTCCTTCTTATTTTATTTTATATATAATATATAATTATATTAGGTTTTTTAAATAGAGAAATTCATTATACAGTGTTGAACGGTTTTAACTGAGGCCAAGTGCCTTATAAGCTTTGTATGATTTTCTGTGAACTTGGAACATAAGTACCTTGGATTTATAAAGGTGTGTACTTTTATTTCTGTTGAGGACCGTGTATTCCTAAGATTCACTGAGTGAGTCTATACATTGTTTAATTGATTTTATTATTTTTTATATGTAATGTTGAACTGATCTTATCGTAACTTTAATTATTTCTTGAGAATGTGCTACATGTTTTGAGATTTTTTGAAGTAATTTATTTAAATATATTGAATATTTCAAATAAATTAGTTTTTGAGAAGTTCTTGAAATTATGTTTTATATTTTTGAGAAAGAGTTATTTTTCATTCATATGGGATCGGAAAACAATACATTTTGTAACAAACAGGGCTTCGTAAGTTTGTCTGAAGAGTTCATTACGCATGCCTGGAACGAAACAAAAAATGTTTGCTTATTTATATTTTACTTTTAATTGACAGTTTATATTCGTTGGTTTTTCTTAATTCCGTTTGATATTGTATGATGAATTTTGACGTCTATTAAATATGAGCAGTGCTTATAAAGACATTAATTTAATTCTTAAAGTTTCTTCAAAGAATTTTTTGAAATTAAAATTGTAGAAGACAACAGATTAAATCTGTTTTGATTTTCAAATTTTGTAATAATCCTTCTATCAAGTAAAAAACCGTTCCTTCTTATTTTACTTTAGTGTTATGGTGGAAAAAACGATTTTTCCAAGCCAGCGGTCCTTTTTCCAAAAACTCTGTGATTAAAGTTAACTTCTCCAATCGACAGCGAGGTTAACTGCTGTTTGTTCATATGTTAAACTGTGAAAGATATTTGAAGTATTCAATATAACAAGTTAAGTTTCAAAAATAGCCTAGAAATGAACCTGTCACAAATACGTATATTCATTATATGATTGTTCAAGAGAGTTTAATTTCAATATCACCTACTCGTACTGAAACACAATCAAAAAACTTGATTTAGCCTTTTAGAGGGTGTAAAGAATTGCTTGATATGTAGAGATACCTTTTTGAATTCTTCGAAAATAATTGATTAAACGTTAACCAATTAGTATGCAAATTCTTGGTTAAGCATACTTCAAATGGGGGTGAAAGAGGGATATAGATTAGACTTTAATGCTTTACTCACAGCCTAAAATACATATAATACAAGTTCAGAGAGTTGAATTATTTTACCCAAATTGAGGGAGTTGTTTCGTGACCAGATGTGGAATGTAATCCAGCTCGTAGGGACCATGTAGAGATTTGTCAGTAGAAGTAAATATAATACAAGTGTACAATTATGAGTTGTTGACCCAGATTGAGATGAATACACTATCTTGATTCTGAAACAGTTCTTTCTATTGTTGTTCACGACACAGACTTCAATTTTATTGGTTTCACTTTTGAATTCACTTTTCACAACTTAATATCTAATTACAAATGAATAATGTAGATAATACATTCACTTCCAGGCTTTCATTTGTTATCGTATGACCTGTGTGGCGCAGGGGATGTGTTCAACTGGTACCTTTTTGCTAACTGGCGGATGAGAGAGTGGGTTTGGGTCCGAAAAGGTGGCCCAGGTAATTCCGATACGACAATAGTCTTGAAACGGCTAAAACGGTTCTAATGGGTTACTAGGAATAATCTAGGGGAGAAATATCTTCGTTTCTTAATTGGTATTTAGGCCCGTTTAGGTTCCTCAGAATCAAATTATTCATATTTGAAAGGCCTAAATTGTTGAACTCTGGGTACCTTATTGTTACGTACCTGCGAAGTGAATCAAAAATTCTTTGTTCAAAGTAAATTTGAACAGAGGGTTTAATTAATCATTAGATTAGCTCAAGTTTGGAAAGATCCTCTCAAATTCTCCTCGGTAAAGTTTTCATATTTTAAAGCATGAATAATGAAAAATTTATTAGTATTCACTACTTCCTGGCGAAAATTGCGCATTAGATGATAAGATTGAAATTGATGCATATATTATAAAATTTTGTCCAATTTCGGCAAAAGTTTTCATTTGTGAAACGAAAACTGATGAAACTAATCTCAACTGAAAAAATTATTCCAGTACCTCATCTTCTTAAGAATGCACATAAAACGGTTTATGAAAATACCACTTACAGATTCTGGAGTCACCTACAAATGGAATTGCGAGTGGAATGACCTTACCTGAAATTAAAAACATAGTGTTAAAGTTTATTATTATATTGTTTCAACAAGCAGCTTCATTCTGAAGTGTTATAATCAGGCTTTTTTCAGTCTGTCATTTGGCTGAAGTGTAATCAACATAGTTTGTCAACTTTTCTACCGAATAATGAGTTTTTACGGAGAGTTTTATTTAATTGCTGCAATACGATGAAAAGGACTGCCGAAAGTCATCGTTGATGGGTATTGTATTGTTGTTGTTGTTGCATTGAGTAGAGGAGATGTTGTCCGAAATCTATCGATAGTTCAACGAATAAGTTGCTCTGATGGACGATTATGTGAACCATAAATTTCACGAAGTGCTCTATAAGTTTGGCGAATAGAACATTGATTTTGAGAATAAATTTCAACAATTTGTAAAAGTTGTTGCGGCGTAAGTCTTTCCATGATGATTTGTCAATGCTTACTGAACATAAATGTCAAAACAACATGGCTTCTACCTTCTGTCAAATCACAGTTATCCCTATCGAAATCCGCTGCAGTATTGTTGAGGGGAAGTCTGCACGTAGGTCGCCCTCCAAGGGTATGTGTTCCGGGTGTACCATTCCGTTGGGTTCGCGAGCACAAGTATTTGGTTGTCCTGGTAGACTCGGGACTTACTTTTCTGCCACACGCGAAGGCGCTGCGTGAGAAATCAAAGGCTGTAGCTTGTAGGTTGATGCGGTTGAGACGGTTCTTGGAAGGCACTCAATCTCGCTCATTCTGACTTTTATATAAGTGAATATTTCTCCCCATCACCTCCTATTGTGCTGCGGCCTGGTTCCATCGAGTTGAGCATTCCCATGTCAGACGGGTTATCCTGTCTGCACAGAGGCACTTCTTGCTCCTGGTTTCCCCAATGTGTCGCACTGTGGCTACGGCGACATTACAGGTGGTGACTGGAAGTTTCTCGGCGTACTACTACATACTATATCGAGCAGCTCATTACCATCTAAAGAAGGGTCTTCCTTTCAATTTTAAAGACACTTCTCTTCCTGCTATTTCTATCGGTTCAGAGGATCGTTCTCTAGTGGTGCGCCGCTGCTCCGGGTCGTACTTTGAGGCGTTATTGTCTCGTTGGCAGTTGGACTGGGAGGAGTCCGAAACCGGTCGTTTCATCTTCGGCTGGATCCCGCTCGTCAGGTTTGTCCAGAACAACTACTGGTTCAGACCAGCTTTTCCAATGGCTTGCTTTATTTCAGGTCATGGCCCATCCAGGGCAAACCTCTTCAGGCTGGGTCTTGTCGAGGATGATTTCTGTCCATGTGGTCACTCACAAACTGGTGCCCACATACAGCGTGTCTGTCCTCTATTTCCGGATCTGCGGATCCGCGTGTTTTCTCTGGGCGATCTGTCTGATCTCATCTTATCCGACTTCTGCCGGGTTAGAGTCGATTTCTTGGTGGTTTCTTCTTTCGCCGCTGATGCTGTCCAACGTCTGAACTCTTGGGATGTCGAATGATTTGGGATCTGGAACGGCAATGATAATATCGTGCAAAACCGTCAGTAGAGAGTGTTTTATACACTCAGTGACTGTCGTGTGCACTGCTCTGAGCTGAGCTATCCCTATCGAAAGTTCTATCTCTCTGAAAAATAACACCTGATAGTTCACTATTGAAAATTGGCCGCAAAAGGGTAGATCATGTGGCTCACACTGCGATCATAAGAAGGAGAACAGAGTGTACCATCTTCCGAAAAATCTGATTCTGGAAGCTTGTTTGATTCGATAGCAGCCCTCAAAGGGAAATATTGTTGATAGAAAGTAGTCCTTGCAGTGTTTATCTTGACAGTAAATAGGCGAAAATATTCAGCGTGTCTAGGATCAAATGTGTCCAATGATAATATTGGAGTTTTCGTTGCTCTAAAGCATCTGTCGTGAAAATATATGTAGAATGATATCAATCACAAGATATCAAAAGTAATCGAATCAGCCCATTAAATCAGGACGGTACATAATTAGAGTTCAATAGGGTTAAACAAAGGTATCCCCGAGGCACCAATCCAGAACATTCCGCCCCCATTCAAACTAACAAAACCTCGACGTTTCGCATTAGCCGATTCCAAGTCTCGCGGATCGGCGTTTCTGCGCTCGAATTTAAACGACGCCAACTGTTAACTAGTTTCAATCAACAAACAAAATAATTCATCGAGATGACTGATTGGGTTAAAATCGAAACCGTGTTTCCGAGAGCACGTGGAACGTACACGTAGCGAGGCAACGACAACGCCGTCGAAATCGAGCGTCCGCACAATGAACGCGCAAACTTTAGATAGAAATGGACGGGGGGGCCCGACCAATTAACTTCGTTAGGTCAGGGGGGTCGACTTTGTTGAATATTTGACGGTCCGTTGAAAATCCGAACGGACGAGTTAACTGACAGAAACAACGGGATAGACAGTCGGATAATTCGATGCCGAGGTTTTGGTATTTACTTCGTTACCCGATTAATGCTTCATCTTTCGTTGTCGCTTTATGACAGAAGCCGAGTGGTCCGGACGAAATTGGGTTAGTCCCGGTACCGATGCAATTTTTCATTAACGAGGCTAATGCGACTGGAAATATCCCCAATCGGCTGATTGGAGTTGATTTGTGAAATCAATAATTCAAATGAAATATTCAGTCTACTCCATTTGCAATTGATAAGAACATCAAAGTTTTAGTATCGGAGGTTTTTTTAGAGTGATAGAAGGAAATAATGTTATTGCCAAATCTTCCTTTCAATAAATCGATTGTTACGGTAGCAGCATGACGTGTAGCACCATCTTGTTGGAACCAAAACACCTCTGTGTCGATACCATTCAAATTTTGAGACAAAAATCATTGATCATGGATCTGTAACGAGCACCAATGTAACATTAGCTCCAGCATCGTTTTTGAAGAAATATGTACCGATGATGCCTCCAGCGTGTAAAGCACACCATACAGTGCATTTTTCAGGATGCAATGGTACCTGCAGGACTTTTTGCGGTTTGTTTTCACTCTATATACGACAATTTTGCTTGTTTACATAGCCGTTCAACCAGAAATGAGCTTCATCACTAAACACAATTTAACGATAAAAAAGTGTATCAACTTCAAGCTGTTCTAGGGCGCAATCAGCAAACAAACGACGCTTATTATGGTCAAGTGACTTTAGCTCTTGAACCAATTGGATCTTATATAGGTGTAGACCAAGATCTTTATGCAAAATTTTCCATGTGGTGGATGCACAGAGTCCAATTTGTTGTAACGTCGACAAATAGACAAATCTGGATCATCATTAACACTATGACTTACAGCAACGATATTTTCTTCTGTACGTACAGTTCTTTGTCTTGTTGTTGTTGCATCGAGTAGAGAAAATGTTGTCGGAAATCTATTGATAGTTCGACGATTAAACTGCTCTGAGGAACGATTATGTAAACTATAAATTTCACGAAGTGCTCCATAAGTTTGGCAAATAGAACCCGGCGTGAGTCTTTCCATGATGATTTGTCAATGCTTACTGAACAGAAATGTCAAAACAACATGACTTCTACCTTCTGTCAAATGTCAGTTATCCCTATCAAAAGTGCTATCACTCTCAAAAAACGCCCGATATTTCAGTTGTAGAAAGTGTTTCTGTAATGAATTAACTGTAGGTAAAATTTCAATTAAGCACCAGTCAAATCAATGAAACTCTTGAAATTTTGCATAATAAAGATGAAAATTGAACTTCTTAGAGTCTTACCACGAATCGGGACAGTGCAAACTAACATCTGTAAAACTTAGATAAAGCCAAATAGGTTTTGGTGATCATCGGGCATAAGCAGCAGACATATAATTTTCATAGTGACTTGCTCTAATGCCAACGAATGCAACACAACCACGCTCCTATATTTCCCCTGCGTAGTGACCCTTCTGCTTTTCCAAACAGCAGCGCCATCTAATGCACGCGAATATATGTACACAGCACACAACTCCAGAGTGTGACTTCTTCTTCATCTTCTTGTGCCATCTCTATCGGTGGAGGAAGGATATCACAGCAAATTCCTCTCTGTTTTCAGACGTTCTTATCAGCTTCTCGTGTCTAGTCCTGTCCATTGGCGTATATTCTTCTGCAATGACATCTTCTTCTTCCCCAGTCCATCGATTCAACCATGATTTTTGTTTTTTCTGGGTTTAGTTTTAGACGGGATGCATCTCCCTCTTCTGTTATTGCATCGATCAGCTTTCGAAGACCTCCTTTACTATTTGCTAATACATTCTGTCAAGAAAGTACCGGGATTGTCATTATAAAATAAAACACTTGTTTACATTTTCTACTTTATAAATAAAGTAGAAAATGTAAACAAGTGTTTTATTTTATAATGACAATTACAACTGATTTCTACCAAGCAACGGCCCAATCTATCATAAAGTACCGGGAATTATCGATTTAAATCTGGCGGGGCAGGTAAAAATTTTTCTTCCTAGGTTGGTACCACTGTCCTTAATTACTATGCCAAGCTTGAGCGGGATCTGTCAACTAGTGTGTTTGCAACAGCTGATTAAGTCAGTCGATGTCAGAGTGCGTGCCGATTTTTACTATGGGTGATTACGTTGAGCAAAGAATTTGTTTGAAGTTTTGTGTTGCAAATGAATTTTCGTGTGCCGATGCATTGAAAATGTTGCAAAAGGCCTTTGGTGATAATGCTCTATCGAAAAATCGTGCATATCAATGGTACAGAGCCTTCAAGGAGGGTCGTGAAGTGGTCGCCCATCGACGGCTTCGATCGAAGATAACGTCGATAAAATTAAGGATAGGGTGCTGGAAAACCGTCGTACCAGCTTGAGAGAGATAGCACGTGATCTTAAGATATCCCACGAGTCCGCACGTACGATTTTGATTGATATTTTGGGCATGAGAAAGGTGGCCGCACGACTCGTACCGAAAGACCTGAATTTTCTTCAAAAACGTCATCGCGAACAGGTTGCTTCAGACATGCTGGATCGCTGTAATTCCGATTCTACATTCATGGAACGCATTATAACTGGTGATGAGACCTGGGTATACGAGTACGATATGCAAACAAGCCAGCAATCATCGGAATGGGTGGCAAAAAATGAGCCGAAACCGAAAAAACCACGCCAAAGCCGCTCGAAAATGAAGGTGATGCTCATTGTTTTCTTCGATATCCGTGGCGTGGTGCACTACGAATTCGTTCCAAAGGGTCAGACGGTAAACAAGGAGTATTACCTAGGCGTTATGAAACGTTTGCGTGAGCGTATCCGTAAGAAGCGGCCAAATTTGTGGGCGAACAACTCATGGATTTTGCATGACGATAACGCGCCTTCTCACCGAGCTACGATTGTGACTGACTTTCTCGCCAAAAACTCAACAAACGTACTTCAGCAACCACCGTATTCGCCGGATTTGGCTCCCTGCGACTTTTTCCTCTTCCCAAAACTAAAATTGCCCCTTCGTGGCACCCGTTTTGAGTCGATTGAAGCCATAAAACAAAATTCGGCGCGAGAGCTAAAGTCCATCCCGGAAAGCGCCTATAAAAAATGTTTCGACAATTGGAAGTGCCGTTGGCATAGATGTATTGGAGCAAATGGAGCCTATTTTGAAGGCGATCCAATAAATTTTGACGATTAAATGTAAAAATGTTGTTTTAATTGAAAATTCCCGGTACTTTCTTGACAAAGTAGTATACCGGTGTCGCCTGCATATCGTAAATGGTCGACGAATCTTCCACCAACTTGAAGCATCTCTAGGGCTCTATTGGAATCGTCCATGGGTGAAACTTGTGTTTCAATTACATAGAACAGTTTGATCTTATTGAGAAAGAAATTCAGACTGAAGATAAAATCATAAAAATATGAATTTCTGATGCACACCGACAAACAATAATTGAAATTGCTTCACTATGAACCAGAAGACATTTTAATGACCGTTATTACTTTGTGAAACCAAAAAAAAGTTAAGATGATACGGTACAATATGCGTTTTCGGAAAACATCAATATCTTCAACTTTTGACGACCAGTTTATATTGTTCAATTGAAATATTCGCCTCATTTTCTGATCATATTTGTATAAAGTGAGAAATTATCGTATAGCGTGTTTTAAAAACTCACAGTGTGAATAAATCATCGTCTAAAGGACAGCGTTGATCGTTAATTCATTTACAACTTCTATTATTCATCCTCTGAATCCTCATTTTGGTGGTGCTCCTAATGTGTGGCTGTCGAACGTAGATCAGGACAGCGCTAATTCTTCGTGATATAAAGCGCATTAAGCACCGAATCAATAAATAATCGACAATTTATATACCGCCGCCAAATCCTATACCTGTGTTGTTCCGAGCAGAAAGTTTTAATTCGCCGTTCGCCCGTCGAGGTACGGTATATCTGGCCGGCCAACCGGCGTCGCGACGCTCCAGGCCATTGTGGCAAAAATTAATCATTCACGTTCATTTTTCACGCGCCACGAGCAAATTGATTATTTTGTTGGTGCTATAGATTTTTGAGGTATTATGGCTGTAATTGATTACCTGTACGGACCGGTTGGCAACGAAATTGTATCTGGCAAAATGATTTGAACAGATTAAGTCGGAATTCGAGCCGATATTCCTGAAAAAGTGTTACCGGCTCGTCGTCCTATTTTAACTTCACATAAAGGCTGCAAAATTCTTCATTTTATAGTCTTAACATTCTGATGATTTTGTTCATTACACAAGAATTTGGTTATTCTTTCTAAAGTATTCATAAAAATTTGAATATTAAAACAAATTGAAATATGTTTATCTTCTACAATTTCAATTTCAAAAAATTTTTTATTCAAAAAACTTTTAGAATTAAATTTATGTCTAAAACAAGCACCGCTTACATTTAATAGAAGTTTATAATCAAAACTCAATATATAATGTCAAATGGAATAAATAAACCAACAGATATACGAAAGTAATTAAAATTAATAAATAAATATTTAAAGGAGACAAAATTTTGTTTCTGGTCTTACCTTTAAGAACACCAATTGCCTTTTAAAAACATGAACACACTTAAAGGAGTTCTGATTATATACGTCTATTAAATGTTTAGGCTTGTTCTAGATATAAATTCAATTCTAAAATTTTTTTGAATAAAAAATTTTTTTGAAATTAAAATTGTAGAAGATAAATGTTTTAATATTCAAATTTTGTTGTATTTCTTCTATCAAGTAAAAGGCCTTTCTATTTTATTTTATATATAATATATAATTATATTTTGGCTTCAATAAATCTCATTATGGAATGTCAATGAATTTAAATAAACCTTAAAAATAACTCGCACTGTTCTTTGATTTTGTTAGAACATAGATCCATCTTGAATTATAAAGTTGATATGTGTTTCGAAGCATTAGTCCTTTTACACGTGTTGAGGGTTAGGATATAGGTTAGTTTTTTGATTTTGATATTTGGAATATTATTGAGGGCTGAAGACGGGATTGCTTAGAATAATATTTGTTTTTTGAAGATATAGTGCATGTTTTTAGAGATTTCTGAATTAACTTATTCGAATATTTAAATATATTAAATATTTCAAATAAATTATATTCTTTGAGAAGTCCTTTAAGTGTGTTCATGTTTTTGAAAGGCAATTGGTGTTCTTAAAGGTAAGACCAGAAACAAAATTTTGTCTCCTTTAAATATTTATTTATTAATTTTAATTACTTTCGTATATCTGTTGGTTTATTTATTCCATTTGACATTATATATTGAGTTTTGATTATATACTTCTATTAAATGTAAACGGTGCTTGTTTTAGACATAAATTTAATTCTAAAAGATTTTTGAATAAAAAAAAAATTTTTTGAAATTAAAATTGTAGAAGATAAACATATTTCAATTTGTTTTAATATTCAAATTTTGTTATATTTCTTCTATCAAATAAAAGGCCCTTCTATTTAATTTCATTAAAAATTATAAATGCATTAATTCGGCTTGAAGAAATTTCGCTCATTAGTTTATCTGAATTTTTCATCCCATCTTATTGAGGTTTTTTTCATCTGACTGAGAAAAAAAGATTTTTCGACGAGAAACAATAGTCTTTTCGTGCGATGATAAGATGATATTTCTCAATTGATTTCTAGGATAAAGAGAAATTAACTTATGCTATACCATATACCTCATCTAACCTACGGCTTGTTCAGGTGTTAGTTCAAAATTTAAACCTCAAGAAGCCATAGTGTTGGAAAAACAATTGTTGTTATCAATAATAAATTGTGGAAATATTTTATTCAATTAAAGCTTCGACCAGGAGCTAAACATCTACCATAAAACAGTCCAATACCATTTGCGCAAAGGTGATTTGAAAAGAAGCTCGATTAAAACAAAATGTAGAAATTACTCTGTTTTAGTACCAATAAAAAGATATATTACACATTTTCTTGTGACTCGAGTTTCGGGAAATGAAACAACTTGTATTGAGTTTTCTAATGATGGGATAGTTCATTTCCCGAAACTCCAGTCACAAGAAAATGTGTAATACTACTCTGTCAAGAAAGTACCGGGAATTTTCAATTAAAACAACATTTTTACATTTAATCGTCAAAATTTATTGGGTCGCCTTCAAAATAGGCTCCATTTGCTTCAATACATCTATGCCAACGGCACTTCCAATTATCGAAACATTTTTTATAGGCGCTTTCCGGGATGGACTTTAGCTCTCGCGCCGAATTTTCTTTTATGGCTTCAATCGACTCAAAACGGGTGCCACGAAAGGGCAATTTTAGTTTTGCGAAGAGGAAAAAGTCGCAGGGAGCCAAATCCGGCGAATACGGTGGTTGCTGAAGCACGTCTGTTGAGTTTTTGGCGAGAAAGTCAGTCACAATCGTAGCTCGGTGAGAAGGCGCGTTATCGTCATGCAAAATCCATGAGTTGTTCGCCCACAAATTTGGCCGCTTCTTACGGATACGCTCACGCAAACGTTTCATAACGCCTAGGTAATACTCCTTGTTTACCGTCTGACCCTCTGGAACGAATTCGTAGTGTACCACGCCACGGATATCGAAGAAAACAATAAGCATCACCTTCATTTTCGAGCGGCTTTGGCGTGGTTTTTTCGGTTTCGGCTCATTTTTTGCCACCCATTCCGATGATTGCTGGCTTGTTTGCATATCGTACTCGTAGACCCAGGTCTCATCACCAGTTATAATGCGTTCCATGAATGTAGAATCGGAATTACAGCGATCCAGCATGTCTGAAGCAAGTATATCTTTTTATTGGTACTAAAACATAGTAATTTCTACATTTTGTTTAAATTATGATCAAATACCAAATATTATCGGCTGAAACAATTCAGTATCTAAGAAGCTCGATGTTTGGGAACCACACGAAAAATATGATTTTTCACTTTGCCTCCATTCTTATACTTCAAGTTTTCGCAAGACCGTTTACTAAATTGTATGAAGTATACGGTTAGCTCTAGGTGAAATACAAGTGAATAAACTGTGAACTATAAAACCTGTGTGAATTTGTTAAAAAAAAAATTCAGAATGTTTACGTTTATTTTTTGGGCTATATGATTTATTTTAAAAGCACCTGTTTTGCACTTTTATTTGTTGAACTATGTGACTTATTTCACAAAATTTCCACGAATAAGAAATAGTTCTCAACTATCCAGGTTTTTTGCACTCTTCTTGAATCTTTGGATTAAGTCGTATCTTCCTAACCGGCAACAGATCGATTCTTTACAGGAAAACTCGGAAAATCTGAAGCGCTAACTTCTTGGGGTTGAAAAAATATTCTCGCTCAAAAATTTCAATGAAAAAATAATGACCCAAAAATATCGCTTGAACACGTCCATAATGCGGCCATAGACAAGAATGATTCTCATTATCCCGACAACAATATGCCAGCTATCCGGCGATTTCGCCATGAATTAAGCCGTTTTGGAATGTTGCGAAGCAGACCAACGAATTATGTCCCAATTTAATTTCTACCGATTCAGCATTGTCGATTCTGTACTCCCCGAATAACTCATAATGAAATTTCTGTCCTGCATTGTTCCCTATCTATTGCGTTCACACCGAACCGGAATACATAGAATTGTTTTGTCGGCTAAGTATAAAAATCAATATGCCAAATAGATGGGGGTACAAACTACGTACATTTTGTTAAATTGGTTTCAACAGCCAAATTCCATATTATTGTAGCCGAATATGTCTGTATTTTAAAAGGTGACTTTCTAGTCAAAATTATTCATTTACTCGACATTCCTTGACATCAAGTTTCAAACTAACCGAAAAACGCCAATTTGCTTGTGTCCCAAATTTTACTCCAAACAAATTTTCTCGTGTATCAAAATATTCAAATTCATCAGTAAAACATATACTCTTTTATCATTATAACTTCCTCAGTCCAATAATTGTTCAAATATTTTCAAAATATTCTGATTTTTGCGAGCTTACTCTAAGAAAACATGCATCAATACGCGCAAATATCAATAATTATCGAATTTTGAGCCGAAAAGGGTCTTGAACGACTAGGTTGGACTCACAGATGCAGAAACCTGTCAGACCAACTATACGGTGGATGCACCAAAACTTCCCAACCAAGCTCTCGGAGTTTCTGGCGAGTCACAAAAGACGTTTGTGGCTTGACGATGGAACACAACACCTCTTCCGTTGATCAATTCTACTCAATCACTTACTTCAATCGGTCCCAGCCCCCATGGCATTAAAGCTTAGCGCGCTGGGGGTGCTTGCCAAGACTAGGACCCTAGTTTCATCTCGGTGAAATGGAGGATTAAGTATTGGTGCCTAACGTAATGCCTCTTGCGCCAGTCAAGGGACCCATGTGGTGGAAGATCGACCGAATGGGGCCCTAGTTTCACCTTGAAGTGAAATGGAGGGTTCACCAGCGTTGATCAACTCAGTGACAAGGGTACATTTATTGCTTTAAATTTCTGCGAGCTTCGAACCAAGTCTTACCCAATGTTAGTGTTTCTGAACCAATCGAAAGGATTCAATGAGCCTCTCGAAGATCGAAAAGTTGGACATGTTAGTGCCTTAAACCTAAACCACAGAGATCAACGTGAGTAGCGTTTTAAAGCCGAAAAAACTGAAAAACCTTCTCCTGGACTCCTCTTAAGTCGCAGCACAGGGCCTCCCCCTTAAAACTAGTGTACTCTACCCTATTGCAGTTAATCTCCGGATTTTTCTGTCCAATGACCGAGTGCATTATGTAGCATACTACGTTACTTCTAGAGGGTGGATGCCCACAGATAGTACTTGTACCACCTGGCCACAAGGATTGCTGTTGGACTCGAGGGGGTAGTGGTTGAAAGTTCGCATGCTAGACTAGGGAGGTATTTCGTTTATCTGTTCTGGATATTCCCATGAAACGTCTCAGGGTTTAGCGGGACTTCACGGTTCGACTTGCCTCGTCCTGAACCTGAATCGATTTTGAGACGTTTCTGGGTTCGTGGATCTCGACGAAACGGCTAGTCCGTTGGTGCTTGACGCCATCAATTGAAAGACTCCACAAGGGTTCGTGGGTGTTGACGTACAGGCTGGATTGACGGTGCTCGTACCAGGATCAATTGAAGCATCAATCTTGGGATTATCTTAGTTTACGAGACTGCGTTCGGATGGATGAATAAGAAGCCCTTCCGGCGTGTGAGTTGCGTCCCAAAGAACTCGGTTACTGACCAAGCAGAGCCAGTAGAGGTTGGATAGTGCTTCGTTGCTACCAGTCAGATGGTTGTAGGTTTTCGAACTGAAGCCCAAACTGAAAGCTGGTGGGTTCATCTCTTCGGAGGGGTTCTCGCTTCGCGCGATCATATGGCGTAACCCTTATTGAACTTTCTGCCTCTGGAGGCAGACTCTAGAGACTGCTAACTAGTCACTTGATGAAAGAGCTACGCTCACATGCCAATACACTAACCAGTAGAATTAACTTCAATCGGTCCAATAGTGGACAGTAAAGATAAGAATTTAGTGTTTTTGATCCTATGAATTTTAATCTAGACCCCGTACTCTCGATATGAATAATTTCATATTCGCTTTTGAAATTACGTTCAAATTCTATTAAATGGTTAGCGTATGTGGAAC
Organism: Megalocaria dilatata; assembly: GCA_034642435.1. Taxonomy (NCBI): domain Eukaryota; kingdom Metazoa; phylum Arthropoda; class Insecta; order Coleoptera; family Coccinellidae; genus Megalocaria; species Megalocaria dilatata. The sequence continues at coordinate 1,682,662 of CM067857.1, forward strand.
GTGTGGAATTTGAAGTGTAGCTCTTTTGACGTTCGTGGATTCTCTTCTTGAACGATCTGCCGGTCTGACCATTATAAACCATTGAGCAATCCTTACAAGTTAACTTATAGACATCCTGATAGTTATCTATGAAATGAAATGAAAAATGAAAGTAAAATGTTATTAATGGTTCTGAAAGCTGCTGTGTAATTGAAATTTGTCTCAAAATAATTGACAATCTATTCGGATATTCCATTTATATATAAAATTTGCATGATTTCTTTCATATTATACTGGAAATGAATAAGATGTCCATGAACACGATACTTTTCAATAAAAAGTTTATTGAAGATAAACGATACACGAAAAAACTTTATCAGTCTCACTTCATTTTCAAAATCAATTATTTTGAAGAAAAGTTTTCTATTTCGGAGAAAATATTCAATTATAGTCAAATTTCATCTGAGGAAACATGCGATACACAAATTAACCTCATTCGTTGAATAGGCCACAGTCGAACACTATTAGCGTCGAAAAAACCTAATACCAATTCCTTCCTTCGCCTTTAATGCCATAATTTACGGTGACTAATTACTGGTTGTCAACTCGAGTTTATTTCCATTGAAAGTGTCTAATGTCGTTCGAAGACAATAAAGGTATCAGTTACGAGTAATTTCATATACCTTGGATAGAAGGAAAACAAATGTTGGCTCATAATTTATTTGGGAATGAGTAATAATTCAAATTTTCAATTAGCGCCGGAGGCATTCGATGTTGCCGATTTCCTGAATCTCTCGTTTTGAAGGAAAATTCTATAGGCAGAATTCAGACCTCGTTTTTGCGCGCTGTTCTAGGAAATAGCGTCGTACCTTTTTGCCCAAATGTCTGTAATACTTAAATTTTGAGCCGAAACAGTCTCAAACAACTACGTTGTAATATGTCGCAGTTGTTTCGGTCGGAGGTTTCAAATCACGGCATTTCTTGTCAACATCTGGTGTCCCTCATGGTTCCCACTTGGTACTATTGGTTTTCGTTAAATATATAAACGATGTAATAAAATGCTCCAAAATATGTCTTGTTTCCCGATGATTTGTATATCCTTTACAGAGTTTAGTGTGAAAAAGGCTGCCTGGGGTTTGGGTTGCTTCGTTAACGGGCAAAATCGCTCAAATGGTTGCGCGGTTTTTCACATTTGATACTTTTTCTCTTTTTTCTATTATCCAATCGAATATGTTATTAAGAATATAATGACGGCACCAAGATTTATGCCAAATTTCGTGAGGACCTGGCGAACAACTGAAATTTTCAGTGGCAGAAGAGTAATGAGACTGATTGTTTATTTACCAAAAAATTTTTTGAGTACATTTTCCAATTTAGGAAGAAGAAAAAAATTAAAAGGATTGAGTTGAATTGAGAAAAGTGGCTGGGAAACCCAAGGAATGCCTTTTGAGGTCACAATTCTGTTACAGAAAGTGACACATGTCATGATAAAGCATCCAGTTGTCTGCAATCTCACGCGAATTTCCCTTTTCCTGAGCTTTTCAAGGACCTCTTTATAAAAAACTTTTTGAACAGTTTGTCTTTGAGGAAAAAAATCCCACCTTCGATATTTTCCTCGCCTCCCTGAAGGGTTTTCATCTTCATCGTATTCTCTGCCTTTCAAAAATGATTTGTGCCAGCCAAAAACTTGAATAATAGTAGTTTGGTTACAAGATGAAAAATGTATTTCTGATCATTCTTTATACAACTTTTTGCGTGAGCTTATACTGGAAAACTTGAAATTGTGCCCTTGAAATATTTTTCCTATGGAAATTACTACAAACTCAATATCGAGCAATAGGATGGTATGTCAAGGTATACGAAAGTATCTGCAAGAAGACAAGGAAAATGAGGATCAAAGATTAGAATATAAATTATGATAGGACTATAAATTCCAACAAAAGCACAAATGATTGTTACTAATCTCACACCTCTTCACTTAGAGAAAGATAGAGCAACACACGAAATCTCTTTTAGAACATCCTGAGAAGGTACAGATGATTAGAGAATCAGATTGACGAATTCATCAAAAAATTCACGCTAATACAGAAGAAAATAGCACAAATTAGTGAAATGATAGTTCGAAAATTACCACAGGAATAGGAGATGAAATACGGAAGACATACTCAGAATCGATGGAGTTGTTTAAGCAGCTTTTCGCTAGCACTCTTTGCAACTGTATATAAAGTTCAATCTGAAAGCTTTGAAAAATATCATATAACTTTGACATTTATATGTCATTATAGTACTGAGTTTCAACGCCATCAATTCACAGATGATATGAGAATGTCTGTATTTCTGGACACTCAAGAATCCAGGAAGCTGCAAGCTACTAAGATCATTAGCAAAGAGTATCTGTCTCTTTATATCTAATTTGGGAACAAGAAAGAAACTGACAAGAAGCTCTCCGGTGATATCCTTAAGGTTTGGATCTTAAAAACTTCTTTCCTGAATTTTACCAATCAATAACCATAGATTCATTTAGATCCCAGTAAGATCATTCTACATCTTTTCTCGAGCGTCCTTACAAGGTATTGCCATCTTAAATAGCATTAACTACAACAGAAAATGAAGAGTACCATTTCTGTTATCCTGATACTCCTAGATCTTCTGTGAAGATCCCTCAGAAGCCTTTTCAGCTTGTGCGAGTTAGGAGTTCAGTTGTGTTCTGTGTAGGCTTTGTTACTGCGATTTTGCGACACGTTAGGTCACAGCACTGTTAATTTTTGACCCAACAGTGAAATGGTGGCAGTCCAACTAGCAAATGGTAGCAGATACCCGTCCAACTAGAAAATTTCTTTTCTACCTGAACAGGATTCTCTGAGCTATCCCCACGCAAGAATACCCCGATATTAGAAGACAAAAAATCATTTACGCCGAAATAATAAATGATAGATTTGTAGTTCTTGTAGTTACCCAGGAACCAAACCGCCGTCAGGTCACATACCCCCAAAGGAAAAAAGATTCTAGGAATAATTGAGTGAATTTTGCAAGAATTCATGAAGAAACCTTTGAACACTAACAATATCGTTCGCCAAAGTGAAAGTCGACCTTCCATCGAAGACCTTTTTGCCGGAAAACTATCGAGCGTCTACCCTGACTCCCCCCCGCATACCTCCCTGCGGTCGACATCAATAAGGGCTCCGCAGTTCCCCATTAGAGATGGCTGAAGGCATAGTTGCCATCACCACACACAGACTTAGGAGGCAGCAGGAATTAATTGCTCCTATGATGACGAAGAGGTGGGTAAGGCGAGACCGAGATCAATCCTCACGTACACAAATATGTCTAGATTTGTATACACTCGAAAACTTATTAGTCGAAGTTGAGCGACGTGTCGGTGACCGTGAGGGCGGGTAGATGAGGGATTTCGTGACCCGAGGGTCTATTGAGGTACAAGTTTCTGGAAGGAATTACTTGAACGTAAATAAGCGCTGATGGCTTCCTTCGGGATCATCCCAGGAGTATTCGATGAAAGTCATACAGATTTAACGAATTTATTCAGAAAGAACCAATGAACAGCCAAATTCGATAGTTTATCGCTTTTAGTGCGTATTTCTTACAAAAAATCTATACAAGTTTCATATAATATTGTTACCTACCGACCCATGAAATGTATTCTTACAAAAACAAATGTCATAAAGACTGTCTACTTACTAAAATACAATAGTCGAAAAATAGATGAAAAATTACCAAGTTGATACAGATAGAAATATTTCATTATAAAAATTGAACGAATTGAAGGTTTTGGAAGAGGATGAATAAATAGTGTAACTTAGAGGCCAAGAGATTTTGTCTCTTTTACTACTTTTATCTAATATCCAGTCAATTCTATTTGTTAATGAGTTATGTTATGAAAAAATTGAAACCAGAACCACAAATAAATATTTGCAGCAATATACAGATGAAAATAGAAAAAAAATACCTAATGCTTACCAAGGCAGACATTAACGATAGTACTGTTTGCCTTAGCTCAGAAAAAATGATAATAACATCCTAAATACCATGAATATATGGTCGTAGTGGAAATTCCTTCTGAGACCTTCATGAACTATCTCAAACAGGACTTGGACCACATAAACACAATAAAATAGATTGTGAAAAAAAATCAAAAATTATTTCACAAAACTGGACATCCAAGTATCCTTTTCAAGTAACATGTTTAGGGTGTGGTGTTTTTTTAGAGTGATGGAACTTTCGATAGGGATAACTGTGATTTGACAAAAGGTAGCCATGTTGTTTTGACATTTCTGTTCAGTAAGTATTGAAATATTTTCATAGAAAGACTCACGCCGCAACAGCGTTTACAAATTGTTGAAATTTATTTTCCAAATCAGTGTTCTATTCGCCAAACTTATAGAGCACTTCGTGAAATTTATGATTTACATAATCGTCCATCAGAGCAGCTTATTCGTCGAACTATCGAAAGATTTTGGACAACATTTCTTGGTCTACATCCATACAAGATCCAACTGGTTCAAGAATCAAAGCCACTTGACCATAATAAGCGTCGTTTGTTTGCTGATTGGGTCCTAGAACAGCTTGAAGTTGATCCACTTTTTTATCGTAAAATTGTGTTTAGTGATGAAGCTCATTTCTGGTTGAACGGCTATGTAGATAAGCAAAATCGCCGTATATGGAGTGAAAAAAACCTCAAAAAGTCCTGCAGGTACCATTGCATCCTGAAAAATGCACTGTTTGGTGTGCTTTACACGCTGGAGGCATCATCGGTTCATATTCCTTCAAAAACTATGCTGGAGCTAATGTTACAATGAATGGTGCTCGTTACAGATCGATGATCAATGATTATTTGTTTCAAAATTTGAATGGTATCGACTCAGAAGTGTTTTGGTTCCAATAAGATGGTGCTACACCTCATACTGCTACCGTAATAATTGATTTATTGAAAAAAAGATTTGGCGATAACATTGTTTCGAGAAATGGTCCAATTAATTGGCCCCCAAGATCATGCGACATAAGTCTACTGGATTATTTTCTTTGGGATTATATTGAATCATTGGTTTATGCTGATGAACCAGAAACAATAGACGCTCTAGAAGCCAACATAACTCGTGTTATTGATGAAATAAGGCCTGAATTACTCGAAAAGGTGGTCCAAAATTGGCCTGGTCGTGATGGACATATGACGGAAATTATTTTCAGAACATAAATGTCATAAAAGTATCTTTAAAATAAAAAAAATTGGCTACAATCTTAATTCAAATGTGTGTTATTTCATTTAAAGTTCTATCACTCTAAAAAAACACCCGATACAGGTAACTGCTGTCTGTATTTTCACTTAATGATGATCTAACAGTCGAAACCGGTCGTACTCATTGAAAAATAAAATTCAGTAGAAATTAGATAATAGAACTTTTTCTCTAATTTTAATGAATTCAATGATCTATATTGCTTAAAATATTTCATCTGTATACAAAATTACCTTTTTAAAAGATTTAAAAACACCGTATCCATTGCATGTATCATTTCCATCATACCTCGTTAATACTTAATGACATACATCATTTTCAATTAGAGCTACGGAGAATATAGATTTGACAAACTATGTAACCGATGAATACAAACTAATTCAACCTTTGACTGGCTTGTAACCAATCGATGAATGCGATATTCCATCACAATGGCTTGAAAAATTACACTGTAGTTTTTTCGATCCCTGTTCATCGTTCAATGCAAATTAATTCAGTATTCGCCATGCCATGAATGATAATAACTATCTTCCATGTTGAACGAGTACAGCGTTGCCAGTCGGAGTTGATACATTAGTAAAAAGATTTTTTATTTGAACTTTGGAGGTATAAATATAATCGGCATAAGCTTTAACGCGAATATTTTTTTTGACAGGCCTACACTTCTCTGAAGTCTCTCATATATGTCGAATTTGTTCTACCCTCGTTCCAGGAAAAGGGGGTCTACCAGACAACAGCGCATCGAAAGGTCAAATTGAACGAGGAAGAAAGTAAATATCACTCTGTTCAGCTAGATGATAGATAAAATTGATGTATGTTATGTTATTCTGTTGGAAATAAATCTGCATACAATACTATGGAAATGAAATTTTTATCTCATCAATAGCAAGTATGTTGAAATACTTCTCGGATTTTCTCTCTTGAAATTCACATTTCCGACTGATCTTCCTATTCTATGAAAATATATAAGTATTAACCTCTATACGGAACGAGTCTGAATAGAGTAAGGTATTAACTATTCGTCTTCAAAATTGGTCGTTTATTCTCTGCGTATTTTCTGATTTTCAACGAGGAAATGCATATCTCATTAGTGGCACGAAAACCTGTACATTCTATACTTGAACCTTTGATGTATTTGATTTTTCCGAGTTGCTCGGATTTTATCTACCTCATTAGTTGATACTACTACGAACTTGCAGAACTTCTTGAGAATTGTTTTCACTCCATATACGGCAATTTTGCTTGTTTACATAGCCGTTCAACCAGAAATGAGCTTCATCACTAAACATATTTTTACGATAAAAAAGTGGATCAACTTCAAGCTTTTCTAGGGCCCAATCAGCAAACAAACGACGCTTATTATGGTCAAGTGGCTTTAGTTCTTGAGCCAATTGGATCTTGTATGGGTGTAAACCAAGACCTTTACGCAAAATTTTCCATGTGGTGGATGCACAGAGTTCAACTTGTTGTGAACGAATGTTATCGACGAATAGAAAAATATGTATCATCATTGACACTATGACTTACAGCAGCGATATTTTCTTCTGTAAGTACGGTTCTTTGTCTTGTTGTTGTTGTTGCATCGAGTAGAGAAATTGTTGTCCGAAATCTATCGATAGTTCGACGAATATGCTCTGATGGACGATTATGTAAACTATAAATTTCACGAAGTGCTCCATAAGTTTGGTGAATAGAACACTGATTTTGAAAATAATTTTCAACAATTTGTAAACGTTGTTGCGGTGTGAGTCTTTTCATGATAATTTGTCAATGCTTACTGAACAGAAATGTCAAAACAACATGGCTTCTACCTTCTGTCAAATCACAGTTATCCCTATCGAAATTTCTATCACTGTGAAAAAAACACCCAATATATCGAACAGAAGTAAAAGCTGAGTGGACTGTATCTAGCTTCTTGATTTGCAGGCTTAAATTAAATCGAGAACCAACTGAAAACAAGAAAAAGCTTTGAGAACTCCCGCTTGCTTGATAGATTGTCTAGAACGAATCTTCATATCAAATGACTAACTGGCCAGAAAGTTAGGATTTGACTCAGAATATTCGAAATAAGTTGAGGATCTTGAGAGTTAAACAATATTTTTTGGCATCACTCAGTTCTTGTTAGCGAAGTTTGTATAATTCTTATTCTCTGTTGCACAGGTGCGTTCACAGTTTATCACGAAATTCAAAAAATAAACTAAAAACATAAATTAGAACTGGTAAGCATTTTTTCGATTTACATCTGCCTCACGTTAAGAAAATAGAAACTGCTCGTCAAAAATTCATTCTTGTTTCTAGGTTAGATAAGAGCAGAAACGGCTTTATGACAGAGGTTAATCTGTCATAATTTGACACAGTGACTAAATCTGTGATCAGCACTTTGGAAATATTGAACTAGATAGTAGAATACAGATAATATAGAAGAACAAAATTTGAATATCAAAACACATTTAGTCAAAAAAATGTATATGAAACAGTAATTTATTTCCACAAAAATTGTTGTGGAAATAAATTACTGTTTCATATACATTTTTTTAATTAAAATGAGTTTCCACCAAGTAAAGACCGAATCTATCAAATACACATTTAGTCTGTTAGTCTTCTACAATTTTAAATTCGAAAAAATTTTTATTCAAAAAACTTTTAGAATTAAATTGATGTCTACAATAAGCACCGCTTATATTTAATAGACGTATATAATCAAAACTCAATATACAAGTCAAATAGAATAAATAAACCAACAAATACAAAAAAGTGATTTAAAATCAATAAATAAATATTTGAAGGAACAAACTTTTGTTTCTGATCTTACCATAATGAAACCAATTCCTTTTCAAAAACATAAAACACAACTTAAAGATTTTTCAAAGAATATAATTTATTTGAAATATTCAATATATTTAAATATCCAAATAAGTTAATTCAAAAATCTCTCAAAACATGCACTATATCTTCAAAAAACAATTAGAATTCGGATAATCTCTTCATGGGCCTTAGATAATATTTAAAATATCAAAATCATGTAACAATCAGTATATCTTACCTCAGAGAAACCGGAACTTGTTTAAAGCAGACTAACTTTGAAAATTCAGATAGTCTATATTTATTTATTGATTTTGAATGACTTCTTTATATTTGTTGGTTTATTTATTCTATTTGACATTGTATATTCAGCATTGATTATATACGTCTATTAAATATAAGCGGTGCTTATTGTAGACATTAATTTAATTCTAAAAGTTTTTTGAATAAAAATTTTTTTGGAATTAAAATTGTAGAACACTAACAGATCAAATCTTTTTTGATATTCAAATTTCGTTATATTTCTTCTATCAAGTAAAAAGCCTTTTTCTATTTTATTTAATGTAAAAGGACTCCGTGATCAACAGGGGGTTGATCCGATAACTAAACTCTTGTGAAACCGACTGTTAATTTACTGTTTACAAACTTTACAAAGAGAAACTAATAACATTTGTAACTATTCGAACCGAACACTGAATCTGTTAATTTTCTCATTCATTTCATGCAAAAACTTCATGACCATAAAAGTTAATTGGATCGTTCACTTAGGAGCTGAACAATATGCATTCCAGATTGTCGTATTTGAAGACCTTCAAACTCAAATCAAGAAAAATTTTCCATTCTAAGCTCATCTGTACTAGCGTTCTGAACGTTCTTTGTTCTTTTTGACAACGGTTACGAAACTCTCGGTTCGTTCTTATCCGGTATAACGAGCATATTATACCAGCCAACGTGATCGAAAACGTGAGCCATTCTGGAAGTAAACGTGAGGCCCACATTCAGTCCACTTAATTACCGGCTGCCATTGGAATATTGCCTTTCTTCCATTATGATTAATACGGCATTGTTGATGTCGCCAAACAATGAGGCAGGAAAAATGTTTTCGTTTTTCAGCAATAATTCATATTGTCGTTTACGTCGCTCGTTCCTGCGGCGATTGCATTTTTATTGAAATTTCTTCACTGAATTGAAATGGCACGTTGAGGAGGTAACCCCAAGAGAGGCTTGATGGATTTCCGGATACGCCTACAGTGGAGGTCAAGAGGTCCATTTAGGAGCAAAATTTTAAGATAAAAGGTCATCTAGAAATAGTGGTTATTTCGAGTATGGCACCACTTCTGTCGTTAATCTTTTGACAGAAAGTTATTTTATAGTTGACACTATCCAAACTGTTAGAAATTTGAGTGGAAAATTCAATACAAATGAAAGGCCTTCACGGCAATTCGTGAGTGCATGAATTTGGATCGTTATTTGATAAATCTACCCGTTCACGTTGTCGCCCAGAGAGCACACCTGAAAATATTACTGCTGTAACTCAAAATGTGGCTAAACATCCTGTGACGTGGACTTTGAAGAAGCCGGTCACAAGGCAATTAGGCTCGCGGTTAAACTCAGTGAAAATTGGCGTGAGTTTATCAGACTTAGGAGAAGGGTGCCAGGTAGAGTTATGCCTGTGCCTATATAAAGGAAATTAGCCGCGTATTCCTCTACCAGAGTAGCAGAAAAGAAATATCACCCAAAAATCTAATTCTAATTATTTTGTTACTAAATAATTAGAATTAGATTTTTGGGTGATATTTCTTTTCTGCTACTAGATCTAATTCTAATTATTTAGTAACAACAACGCAGTGGTCGATACGACACAAAAAATTTCATAAGCTACCATAATAACTAAATATTGAAGAAATAATAATGAATGAATACATTAACAAAAATATGAAGCTTATACCGAGGGCCAGAAGGGTCACTAGATACACCTTATCAAACCAAATATCCAATAATAAATGATTCACGAAGTATGAACCAGTAAACTTTGATTGTGAATCTTGGCTCTTGGCTAAGGTTCTCAACTGATTAAACCTATAACTGTATCCAAGATGTAAAAAAAATTTTTGATGTGACATTACACGAATCCCGAAGGGATATTATTATCAATGTAAATGCGTGGGGTGCACCTCACACTTAGTATATCACAATGGTCAAATCAACTATCATCGAAGATCAACTATTAATAAGGATAATCACCAATAAAAATAGCCAGTGCAATGCACTTGGATATCTATTTTCCCAGTATGGGATTTTAACTCAAGATGTGAAAAGCTGTTTTTCCCCAGCACTCGAATTTTCACTCAGGGTGTAAATACCTATTCAGCACTTAGATAACGGCTTTGCCTAGCACTTAGACACTCTTGGTTGTTGTTCGAAGGAATGTATATAAGATATACCCTCCAATTTCAATTCTTCGTGTAAAGTCCCATACTAAGTTCGAGAATCGTCACCATTCGAAACCTCTTAGATGTTCAGGGGTTAGTTAAAGACCGGCATTGTGGAAAAATTTTTGATCGCGTATCAAACGCTGTTCCCATCAATATTCCAAAACCAAAATATACCAAAAGAAAACACTCACATTAAAGATATAATCACCTTATTCTATATCACGATATTCATCAACTTGATTGAATTTTTGCAGAAAACACTCTTTCAAAGAATGTCAGTATTACGTTCTTTCCAGAATCTCATTTCCATCGAATAAGTTGACAAAAATACCAATTGTCAAGAGAAATATTTCAAAACGAAGAAGAAGAGTGTCGAGAAATCGAAACGAAGGATCTAAGGAGCGGCAAGCAATAGCCTTCGAGAAAAATGCAAGAAATTCGGAAACAGTTCCGTGTCAAAGGATACTCGAAATGATAACGTTACAATCCATCTTCATCAACTCATCGTACTCAAGAAATGATTATTTCTCGCACTTTTCTGAGGAGAATTTTGAATAAAAACCTTGGTATGAAGGCTCACAAAATTCAACTAGTGCAAGAAGTGAAGCCTCATGACCATCTGATGAGCTCAATGGGCTAATGATCACATGGCATCTTTAGCGATGAAGCTCATTTTCACCTCGACATACCTTTTTTTGTGAGGATCCGTTAATGATAAAGGATAAGTCCAGAAACGAATGGTACCAAATGTCAGTTCAGCAATTTGTTGCAGTTCAGCGCATTTCCATTCTAACCAAGATAGGCCATTATCAAATATAAACACGAGTGAAATTCCATCTTCTCCTGCAAATACAGCAAAAACTGTCGAAGTGGCACGTATGTCACGTGAGTAAATAGTAGTCTTCCACATTCGAGAACCCCCTTACTATAAACTAGTTCTGGCTTTGTCACTTATAATATTACATATTAAATTAGTGTTTACATTGTACCTATTAGGCTAGCAAGGGCGTCAAATAGAACGAGTATATATAGGTTAGGCGGAATAACACTAATCTCGCCGTCTGATAGCTTAGATCGTATCAGACAACGTGACGTGAATGACTACAAATGAGATTCTTGGAAAATATGAGAGGAACCTCCTTTCAAAAAAAAAAAAATTCTATGAAGTGGCTTAGTTCAATTTGCTTTACGGTGAACCAAAAAACGTTTCTATAATCCATTTAAGTTTACGTAATTGAAAAATCATTTGGAGATGATTCGGATGATATGTATCTTCAATATCCTTAACTTTTGATGAGTTTAATTCACAATTATTATTACACATCTTTTGAATGTTTTACCAGGTCAGGATCGAAAATTCGTCTTGCCTTCCAAGGTTGAACATCCTTATTCTGTAAATTTTTCGTGAGATCAGTTTCACCTCATGTCAAAAGAAAATACTAAACTTTCAATATACCCTGTATATTCAAAACAGTACAAAATCATATCTTTTCCCGCTAGTTTATCAATACTTACTCAATATTTAAATATGTATTCTGCCAACAAATTCAAAACCAGAAAGGAATTCCTCGATAATTCATTTTGTGGCATTCTCCGGACAATAATACTTACTATTATGAATCTGAGCGTGAAAAAGTGTGTCTTCCTTAATGTAACATCTCCAACAGCGCGTTCGCGGGCTCATACTCTACCAAGCGCGGCTAATATCACCACTCGACATTTTCAAATACCAATTACCCATAAATTGTTGGCTACTGAACCTCAATTAGAGTCGGGCAGGTGAGGAAAAAATCTAATGACGCTTGAAATTAACTTCTGAAGTTGAGTTATTACTATTGACTTGAGGAAAGAAAACAGCAATTATTTTCCGGGAGAAATTTGTTCAATAGCGTTTCTTTCAGACCTCAGACAGTTCTGACTTGTTACCATTAGTTATAAAAAGATTGATGATAACTGACGAACGAATATTGCTAATCTAAAAATTCAAATCGAACACGAGTGGATGGAAATTGATGAATCAGAATACGTTAAACAAACTGCTTCAGTGAATTTAAGTATAAAGTGAGCAGATAAGCTTACATTAAAATAATTGATTTGTGGAAATAGGAAGATAATTCGAGATACCAAAATGATAATATTTTAAATAATATTGAATATCAAATCAGATTTAATCTGTTAGTCTCCTATAATTTTAACTTATTTAAAAAAAATTTTAAATTATTTAAAAATTATTAAAATTAAATCAATGTCTTATAAGCACAGCTTATATTTAATAGACGTATAAAATCAAAACTCAATTTACAATATCAAATAGAATAAATAACCCAAGAAATAAAAATTGTCAATTGAAATTAATCAATAAATATTTGAAGGAGACAAAATTTTGTTTCTGCTCTAAAATTGTGAAAACTAATTCCTTTTCAAAAATACAAAACATAATTTAAAGACTTCTCAGAAATAAATATATTAAATATTTCAAATAGGTTATATTTTCTGAGAAGTCCTTAAATTATAATATGTTTCGGATTGTTGAAAAGGAATTAGTTTTCATAATTGTAAAATCAGAAATAAAAAAAATTTGTCTCCTTCAAATATTTATTTATTAATTTTAATTGACAATTTATATTTGTTGGGTTATTCATTCCATTTGATATTGTATATTGAGTTTTGATTTTATACGTCTATAAAATATAAGCTGTGCTTATAAGACATTAATTTAATTCTTAAAAAATTTTTGAATAAGCTTTTTTTGAAATTCAAATTATAGGATACTAACAGATTAAATCTGTTTTAATATTCAAATTTTGTAATATTGCTTCTATCGAGTAAAAACCTCTTCTTATCATTTCATAATATTAAATTAGGTTATTCTGATTTTCACAAAAAAAATTTGTGCAAATCAGAATAACCTTATTTAATATAATATTATAAAGTAATCCGCATTCTTACAAAAAAAATTTTGAGAATCAGAATAATCTTATTTAATATGGATTTTCATCAAGTAAAGACTGATTCAATTGAACAATAATATTTTAAAACAAAACTGAAACTTCTAGTTGAGTTATTCAAAAAAATAAATCAAAATAAAGAGAAAAAATATATAATAGTTTTACGATTTCAAGAAATTTTGTTTCCTTTTTCAAGATTGTTTCATTTTATATGGTGTGTCCACCATTAACTATAATAATGTACCTGATGTACTGATGAGCGATTCAAATGTCGACAAACATCGGTATTAAAAAATTTGTCGACACTGTTAGCCCAAAAAGAATATTTCGAATCCCGTTACCAACGCCATCTACTAATGCGTTCCCCAGATACGAAGTCTTTCGTTGGGCAGAATCCTTCATTTTATGATTACGCGTGCAATCCTAGGAGAAAATAATGATGATTGAATTTAATCGAGGTTCAACAAATTAGGCAGGTGAGAAACGAACATCTATATATTGTTTGTATCGTACTAATGAAGAAAACACCGATAATTTGAACCCTACTCCATTTTTGCATTTATATTAAAAATATGAATAAGCTCGTGCCGCTTTTCGACGAAAATTCAAGCTTTATTATGAAAAATTAGTTATACGTTGTAAGTTCAAAACATTTTCCGTTTCCAACCACTACTTTTCCTCATCTTTGACGGATCCCACCGGCTCTTTGCACGCTGTCCATGCATCGATCCATTTTTTGACTTCATCGTAATTTGAGAAGTGCTAATCTGCCAGGTCATGTTGCATCGATCAGAAGAGATGGTAAATGTAAGGAGTAATGTCTGGGCTGTACGGCGAATAGGAAAGGACTTCTCTTTTGAGCGTTTGTCGGCGTATTGCAGCCATTTTTCTCGCAATACTTGGCTCTAAGGCATCAATTGCCATCAGTAGACCTCCTTTGTTATCCTATTTTCAATTGTAGCAGCTCGTAATATACCACACCCAGCTGGTCTAACCAAATACACAGTATGATCTTTTTGCCATGAATATTCGGCTTGTCAATTGATAATGAGGCCGACGTTTTGGATTATCGTGATGGACCCACTTTTCATCGCCATACACAATTTTATGCAAAGCCCTTTTTGCCGTTAGAGCAGTTGTTCACACGTCAAAAACCGGCGTTCGGAGTCTCTTGGCTTCAGTTCATGCGGCACCCAATTTCCTACCTTTTGGATAATTCTTATCGCTTTGATATGATGGCAAATGGCTAAGTATTTTCGAGAGTTCTCTTGCATTTGTTATGGATCTTCATCGAGCTTTGCCCCTATTTCTTCATCCTTGAACTTTGGAAGCGCTCCGGACCGTTATTCGTCTTCCAAATCCAAATTGCCACTTTTAAATCGGGCAAACCATTTCTGACACATTCGTTCAGCTACAGCTTGGTCACCATAAATATCTGCTAGAATACGATGACTTTCGGTAGCCTTTTTCTTCATATTGAGGTAATGCAGTAAAAATTCACAAAAAAAAACACTACTCTGTACAAAACTCGATATTTTCGGAACACACAGAAATCTATGTTTACACTTCAGCGAAATGACAGATACTCAAAATGAAACCTAATGCTGACACTTCAAAAAGTGTTGTCAGATGAAAGAATGGAATAAAAAGCTAATAGCGACATATATTATCAAAACCGCACGAAATTATTTCCACTTCTATTATATAGGTACTTAGTTTTCTGAGGATAAGATTACAATTGGAAACTTCAGTAATAAAGAAATGGAGCACTTATTCACATGAAAATAATTCATGTTTTTGGCACTGAAACAAGAAGCTACCAGTTAATCAAGAAGTGATACCTATTTGCTTCTATGAGTTAAGTTTACATTTACGAAATATACTGAATTGTTTTAGCCGTTACTATTTGGTAGTTGATCATAATTAAAAAAAAATTGTAGAAATTACTATGTTTTACTACCAAAAAATATATATTATGATGATGGGATAGTTTATTTCCCGAAACTCGAGTCACAAGAAAATGTGTAATATATATTTTTTGGTAGTAAAACATAGTCATTTCTACAATTTGTTTTAATTGGGTGCTTTTATAAATTTTCATCTGCGATCGATATAATTAGTTTGGTTGGAAACGTCATCTGTTCCGACTACTGAGAAACCTATACGAACAAGTGGAATCCATAAATAATCCAATCGTTTCATACAACAATTACATTTGTGCTCAATTTGAAAACTACTCGTAAGTGGGCACAACCCTTCATAAAAAGCAGTAATTGTCATGTAATTCCGTTTAATGAATGCCGAATGCAACTCGTGCTCCTGAAATAACAGGTCGCTATCGCATAAATAGAATAAAATCCTCAATAACTTAGAACGGCCGGTTACAGTTTGAATTATTGAAAGCCACCGAGTGTCGACATTTACATAATTTGCGATGAGGTTACAATCATGAATTGAATGCATACAGCTCGAAATGATTTAACACCAGGTGTACATTATCGGGGTTAATCGCTCACAAATGGAAAGAACATATCTGTGTTAATATTAAGTGAAACTCAGGTGTTTTCTAGACATAAAAAATGCATAAGTTCATGTTGTATACATTCACCCATTATATTTGTATAATGGATTGGAACTCAATTGTTTCTATTAAGGTGGTGTAATCGCAAAATATGAGATTCAAAGCTTCGAAGAAGGTTGACTTTGGAAATGAAATAAATAATTCGACCTTTCATCCTAACAACAAAATCCTGAGTAATGAATATCGCTGTAAGTCATAGTGTTAATGATGATCCAGATTTGTCTAGTCGTCGACGTTCACAACAAGTTGGACTCTTTGCATCCACCACATGGAAAATGTTGCGTAAGACCTTGGTCTACACCCATACAAGATCCAACTGGTTCAAGAACTAGAGCCACTTGACCATAATAAGCCTCGTTTGTTTGCTGATTGGGCCCTAGAACAGCTTGAAGATGATCCACTTTTTTATCGTAAAATTGTGTTTGGTAATGAAGCTCATTTCTGGTTGAACGGCTATGTAAACAAGCAAAATTGCCGTACATGGAGTGAAAACAATCCGCAAGGAGTTCTGTAGGTTCCATTGCATCCTGAAAAATGTACTGTATGGTGTGCTGTACACGCTGGAGGCATCATCGGTCCATATTTCTTTAAAAACGATACTGAAGCTAATGTTATAGTGAATGGTCTCGTTACAGATCGATGATCAATGGTATTTGTTTTGGTATCGACTCAGAAGTGTTTTGGTTCCAACAAGATGGTGCTACACCTCATGCTGTTACCGGAATAATTGATTTATTGAAAGAAAGATTTGGCGATATCATTAGTTCGAGAAATGGTCCAATTAATTGGCCAGACACAGTCATTCATTATTTTTACATTATTGTTATTAGTTAGTTAGTTCACAATAACAATAATGTAAAAATAATGAATGACTGTACGGAGCTATGTAAATCGAAAATATTTGAGATATTCAGAAAGTAACATCTGTTTAAAACCTTTTTCAACGAACATACTCTGAATTTAATGAAAAGTAAACAAAAATTCAACTTTTTTAGAAAACAGTTATTCCTTTCGACAAGAGAAAATCTTAAGAAAATTGTACATGTAGATTCAAATGAAAAGAAACTCGATTATTAAAATTTTCAAATTCGTTCACAATAAAAATAATTTAAAAAATAATGAATGACTGTATGGAGCTATGTAAATCCAAATATTTGAGATATACAACAAAATAATGTAAAAATAATGAATGACTGTACGGAGCTATGTAACCCAAAAAATTATTTGAGATATTCAAATGGGTACCATTTGTTTAACAACCTTCTTTGTCGATTGCCGAAATTCCGATATCTGTTAGAAGGCCCCTCTTTTTCAACCAGGTTTTTTATCACGTTCCGCTTGAAAACCTCTGTACCACTATTAGGTGTTATCTAGAATCTATTGAAATATTCAAAATATTTATCACTTTTGTTTAAATACCTCTGTACCACTGTTAGGTCTTCAGTTGTCTGATGATAGGGTAGTTCATTTCCCGAAACTCGAGTCACAAGAAAATGTGTAATATATATTTTTATTGGTAGTAAACCATAGTAATTTCTACAATTTGTTTTAATTATGATCAACTAACAAATAGTAACGGCTGAAACAATTCAGTAAAAAAATATTATTCTTACAATGCGTACGAACAGACAAATATATTTCCCAAAAAATTTTCGACGTATTCGCTCAGACTCGAAATAATTGAGCCATCGAAATGAGAATTAAGAATCTAAAGGAGAAATGGTGATTTCACGATGTTTTTGGCGACTCGATTCCAAATGTCTATTGACAACATTCATGCCCGGATTTATCATGTTTCAACGCAGCGCGCTAATCAGACAATATAGGTATTATCATGCAGCTGAACAACGGATGAAACTGATTTTCGAAAGCTTATAAAGCTATCACAGCGCTATCATTAGCGTATCCAACTATCAGGAGGGGACAGTTGAAGAGCTTAATCGAATGCTTATAATCGAATTATTCAAAACAACCAATGATTTCAGCCATATTTATCAACAGTCGCTTGCACGCTTAGCACAGCCGATAAAAACGAATTTTCCAGTTGATACCGATGTTTCGTTCCGAGCGGCCATATTATTTGTCAACATAATATTTATATTTGTACTTGCACACAGTTGGTCACATACGGAATTATCAACTATGAATTTCAACAGATCCGCTTCAAACGGAGTTTTTCAGCCAGGTTATTGACAACAAAACACTGATTGAATGAAATTCGGGTTTGTGCGGCAACTGAAACTTGTTTCCGAAAACTGTCCTTGATAATGTTCTCTTGAATCTGGAATAATTATCTGTTGTTGATTATTACTCCTCGGTCAATTCACCAATTTTTAAAAATGAGAACTTCAATTACAATGGAGGAGTTACTAAACTTTTGTGCGCAAGCTCATCACAATCTTTGGCAAATCTGAGTAACTATTTTTTTTGGCAAAAATTGAAGCTTTATTTTGAAAAATTTATTATACATTCAAAGTTCAAAGTATGTTTCGTTGGTAGCCATTACTTTTTTCCATCTTTCTGGCAATTGACGGACCCCATCGCAAATAAAGGCCCCGATTCTTTGACAGCCATGCGTCGATCCATTTTTTGACTTCATCGTAATTTCAGACGTGGTAGTCTGCCAGGTCATGTTGCATCTATTGGTAGAGATGGTAGATGGAAGGAGTAATGTCTGGGCTGTACGGCGGATAGGGTAAGACATTTTTCACGCAATGCTCGGCTCAAAAGCATCAATTGTCGTCGGTAGACTTCCCCTATAATTTTTCCGTTCGATTTAAGCAGCTCATGATACACCACACCCAGCTGGTCCGTCGAAATACACAGACGATCTTCTCGCCGTGAATGAAACAATGGGATAATTAACTCGTAGCGACATCTGTTATCAACTACGCATAATATTAAAAAGAAACTGGGCAATTTTCATTTCAATTCAAACTGCAATTGCATTCTTTCTGCATTATTATATTTTTCTGTTTCAAAGCAATTTCAGGATCATATAAAATTATTTTATTCCATATAAACATAAATTGTAAATAATACGTACAAAATTTAGCACAAGTCCTTCTGAAATTGAAGTTGTTAATTTCAGAGTATTCAGATTGTGAACATGTATCGGGTGTTTATTTTAAAGTGATAGAACTTTCGATAGGGATAACTCAGAGCAGTGCACACGACAGTCACTGAGTGTATGAAACACTCTCCACTGACGGTTTAGCACGATATCATCATTGGCGTTTCAGATCCCAAATCATTCGACATGCCAAGAGTTCAGACGTTGGACAGCATCAGCGGCGAAAGAAGAAACCGCCATGAAATTGACTCTAACCCGGCAGAAGTCGGATAAGATGAGATCAGACAGATCGCCCAGAGAAAACATGCGGATCCGCAGATCCTGAAATAGAGGACAAACACGCTGTATATGGTCACTAGTTTGTAAGTGACCACATGGACAGGAATCATCCCCAACAAGACCCAGCCTGAAGAGGTTTGCCCTGAATGGGCCATGATCTGAGATGAAACAAGCCAGTGGAAAAGCAGGTCTGAACCAGGAGTTGTTCTGGACAAACCTGACGAGCGGGATCCAGCCGAAGGAGCAACGACCGGTTTCGGACTCCTCCCAGTCCAACTGCCAATGAGACAATAACGCCTCAGTGCAGCGGCGCAGCACTAGAGACCGATCCTCTGAGCCGATAGAAATAGCTGGTAGAGAAGTGTCTTCAAAATTGAAAGGAAGACCCTTCTTTAGATTGTAGTGAGCTGCTCGATATAGTATGTAGTAGTGCGACGGGATACTTCCAGTCACCACCTGTAATTTCGCTGTAGCCACGTGCGACACATTGGGGAAACCAAGAGCAAGAAGTACCTCTGTGCAGACAGATTACCCCGTCTGACATGGGAATGCTCAACTCGATGGAACCAGGCCGCAGCACAATAGGAGGTGATGGGGAGAAATATACACTTATATAAAAGTGAGAATGAGCGATATTGAGTGCCTCCCAAGGACCGTCTCAACCGAATGAACCTACAAGCTACAGCCTTTGATTTCCCACGCAGCGCCTTCACGTGTGGCAGAAAAGTAAGTGCCGAGTCTACAAGGACACCTAAATACTTGTGCTCGCGAACCCAACGGAATGGCACACCCGAAACACATACCCTTGGAAGGCGACCCACGTGCAGACTTCCCCTCAACAATACTGCGGCGGATTTTCTCATCGACACGGTCAGCTTGTTACGCAAGAGCCATTCGACCGTAACATCAACTAGGCGTTGATTTGCAGCCTCGAGAGCGCGACGACTGTTTGCTCCAACTAGAAGCGCCAGATCATCGGCATAGGCGATAGCAAGGCCCTCCTCCTTCGAAAGTAAAAAAACTAGATTTCAGAGTGAGAGTCCAAGTATTGAACCCTGAGGACAGCCTTTCTCAAGACCTCTAGGCTGGGAGAAGGAGTGCCGTACAAAAACGACATTTCTGTCAGAAAGATAACTGTGCAAGAGACGAAGCTGGTCTTGAGGGATGGACAACTCTCGAGCACGACGGAGGATACTTGGCCACCAAAGTGAGTCTAACACACCCTCGATATCTATAAAAATGGCAGCAACGTATTTGTAGCTAGACTCACGAGCATAACTGACTAGTCGCAAAACAGCATCTTCAGTAGATAGACCAGGCCTAAAGCCATACTGCAGGGGCGAGCAATTACTCGGATCCAAAAGGTCTTCAGAGAGACGGCTCAACATAAGCCGTTCGAGAGCCTTGCCCAAGGTTGACAGAAGGCTAATAGGTCGGTAAGATTTTGGGTACTGAATATCACGATCGTCAGATTTTAAAAGCAGACATAGTGTTGCCGACTTCCAGATTTTCGGATATAGCCAAAAGAAAGGTAACGGGTAAAATTTTTAAGTAGGAACTCAGGAATCACTTCCCAAGTTCTTCGAAGTATTGGGCCAGTGATGCGGTCAGGCCCAGGAGCACCCCGAAGAGGAGAAGCCATGATGGCAGCCCGCAGTTCGAATGCTGTTAATGGGGAGAAATCGCCGAGAGACACATCCGCAGGGAAAGAGACGCTAAGAGGAACTAGCTCTTGTTCGATGGAATCAGAACCAGGGTCATCAGTGAAAAGTCGGTCCATGATCGCACCAGCCAACTCAGCGAGACTTTCGGTAAATGATCCGTCAGGACGGCGGGCGGAGTGCGAGATTAACGGGCGAGACACTCTACCAGGCGCAATCTTATATGAGACCCCCCAGGGAGACCTTTTCTTCTCAGATATCACAAATTTGGACCAGTTATAATTTTTAGCCCGACGAATGGCGGCCGTGTATTTGTTACGTTCAAATCGATAGGCGGAAAGAAGGTGAGCAATAACAGAAACACAAGCGTCGCGGGACTTAGCTCTCTGGAATGCCTTACGTTTCTTACACACCGAACGGATGCCAGAAAGCTCGCTAGTCCACCAGTCTACCTTTATGAAGTCACGAGAGGAGACCGGGATTGAAGACACGGCAGAGGAAACTGAGACAGTCAGTTGCTCCAGATCCACTCTAGAAGATGGATCAAAGGACACTCCATGGATAACTGACTCCAAAAGAACATCAAAGAGTTCCCAATTTGCTTTGGGATGCATAAAATGGTATAAATGTGATTTGGCAGAAGGAAGAAGCCATGTTGTTTTGACATTTCTGTTCAGTAAGCATTGACAAATTATCCTGGAAACACTCACGCCGCAACAACGTTTACAAACTGTTGAAATTTATTTTCAAAATCAGTGTTCTATTCGCCAAACTTATAGAGCACTTCGTGAAATTTATGGTTTACATAATCGTCCATCAGAGCAGTTTATTCGTCGAACTATCGATAACAACATGACAACATTATCTCTACTCGATACAACAACTGTACGTATAGAAGAAAATATCACTGCTGTAAGTCATAGTGTTATTGATGATCCAGATTTGTCTATTCGTCGACGTTCACAACAAGTTGGACTCTGTGCATCCACCACATGGAAAATTTTGCGTAGAGATCTTGGTCTAAAATCATACAAGATCCAACTGGTTCAAGATCTCAAGCCACTTGACCATAATAAGCGTCGTTTGTTTGCTGATTGGGTACTAGAACAGCTTGAAGTTGATCCACATTTTTATGGTAAAATTGTGTTTAGTGATTAAGCTCATTTCTGGTTGAACGGCTATGTAAACAAGCAAAATTGCCGTATATGGAGTGAAAACAATCCTCAAGAAGTTCTGTAGGTTCCATTGCATCCTGAAGAATACACTGTATGGTGTGCTTTACACGCTGGAGGCATCATCAGTCCTTATTTCTTTGAAAACGATGCTGGAGCTAATGTTACAGTGAATGGTGCTCGTAACAGATCGATGATCAATGATTATTTATTTCAGAATTTGAATGGTATCGACCCAGAAGTGTTTTGGTTCCAACAAGATGGTGCTACACCTCATGCTGCTACCGTAACAGTTGATTTATTGAAAGACAAATTTGGCGATAACCTTATTTCGAGAAATGGTCCAATTAATTGGCCTCCAAGATCATTCGACGTAACTCCACTGGATTATTTTCTTGGGGGTAATGTCAAGTCATTGGTTTATGCTGCTAAACCACAAACAATAGACGCTTTCGAAGCCAACCCGAAAAAGTGGTCCAAAATTGGTCTGGTAGACCAAATATTTACAGTTTTCAATCCAATTTCATTTTTTTCCAAAAGTGTAAGCTCCTCCGATGAATTTATTGGTATTGTGCCGCAGCTTACTTAGATGCCTACATTAAAAATAAACACAAATTAAACAAAGATAATGAATCAGGAGTCAATCAATTGGCTTGTAATGGTTGCCCACTAGTTTATATTGGTCAAACTGGAATATCATTTAAAAGAAAAATACTACATGAACATCAGAAAAGTTACAGTTCAAATATATCGCATACTCCAACCATTCAAAAAATTTGATAATCATTTCAACAGTCAGTATGATATTATCCATATCGAGAGGAAAGGATTTACGGCCAGTTTCATAAACAACATAAAAGGCTCCTTTATGATAAAGTCCTTTTATGAAAAAAGATCCTTTAAATTGAACCAATGCCACGTATAAGTTTCATAAACGCACGTCTACCGTCTTTTACTTAAAGCTTCCTTTAATGCGCCGGTCATATTTTTTGAACTGTTGGCTATCCTGAGAACTAGTGATTTTACGAATATAAAATAAATTTATCCGGCTGACTCAAGACTGAATTTCATTCATTTTAAGGAATCACGAAAATCATCTGCTTTTATACACTGCTCGCATCCAACAGAATACAGAGGCGGACGCAAGTCTTTTGAAAGTGAGTGTATCTAATATCGAGATACCAATTCTAGAAAAATGTGCGACGAATCTTCTTCAGGCAAGTCAACAAAAAAACATCTTTGCCACCCCATGCGGAAGAAAACTCGGCAAACATGCGATGCAGAAAAAAATTGGATAACCGGAATTAAAGGCATCTCCCCGCTCCCAGATTTTCATACAACGTTGACCGATCTATTTCGTTCCCTCTGACCGTGAAGATTGTTGTCGTCGCACACGCGAAAGAGCATACGTACGCACCTTTTTCCAAGCCAGATCAGCCGTATCGATTTTTCCTGGGAACAATGGCCAATCCGGATGACGGGCAGAATGAAAAATTTCGAAAAGCCGCACGGAGCGGTCGCCTTTTGTTCTATCATCCGGGTATGAATAATTTCGACTCATTCCGGACCGAAAGGGCGTTCCCATTATGTCCTTCGGAGTCGCGCATTCCGATTATTTTACGTTCGAACGGAATTATGATTGAAGTGCGTTGCACGTGCAGTTGAAGCTCCCGAAGGTTGAATGACACGCGAGTCGATCTGGAGCTACCACACGCTGGAATATAACAACAATGCCAATATTCTTTCCGAGCAGTTTCCGCATACGTCATCTAGCAACTTGGTGGTGTTCCTCAAGGAAACTTCCTGGTCCCGTTGTTGTTTTCCAATATAGAGCAAATTTTTCAGGGTTTTCCAATAGCGATGATACAAAGTGAAAATTAAAAATAACACACAAGTTATTCAGTGAGGCTTCATACGACCTGGGAGGATAATTATAATAACTAGACTATTTCTTGAGATAATTTATCACCAAATTTTGTTTTCAATAAATCGATTGTCGAGGTGGCTATGTGGCAAGTAACATCAACTTGTTGAAACCACCTAACCTCCAGATTATTCTTAACAACAGAAAAAAATCATTTAACCTTGTTCTGTGTCGTTCTCCATTAACTGCTACTCTTTGACGATTTTCTTCAAAGAAATATGGACCAATGACTCCGCCACCCTGAATTGCACACCACAGAGTGACTTCATCTGTATGTAATGATGTCTGAACAGTTTCGTGAGAATTTTCATCACTACAAATTCTGTCTGTTCGCATAACCATTCAACTACAAATGAGCTTAATCACTAATTTAAATTTTTCGATAAAATTGTTCATTATTTTCAAGTGTTTCAAGAGCAAAATAAAAAAAATCGACGTTTATGGTGGTCAAATGCATTCAGTTCTTGAACCAGCTGAATTTTGTATGGATGTAAACCTAAATCTTTTCTTGAAATTCTCCCAAGTCGTTTGGGAAAAATTGAATTGTTGAGAACTACGTGGAACCGATAAATTTGGGTTTTCTCTTACACTTGCTGCAACCAAGTCGATATTTCCTTGTGTGCGTACATTTCTTTGTTCTTCTGGTAATCTTGTATCATGTAAAGGAAATTCACTTTCAAATTTATCTACAGTACGACAAAAAATATCGTCCACGAATTCTTCACAAAGGAGCACTGATTTTGGTAAAATAATTCAACAATTTCTAAACGCTGTTGAAGGTGTATCTTTTCATGAGTGAATGGCATAACATTCTGAACAGAAATGACAAAAATAATATACGGTGTTGTCATTAAAACCATTTTAAATCGTATAAGTCCTATTGGAAAACCCATTATATTGAATACCTAGTTCAAAAATTTTACTCTCTCTTGCTTATTGGAAGAAGAGTGAACAAAACCGGAAGCGTCAACTGTTTTATCCTGTAAACGATGGTAATATTGAAATTGAGCAGGAAGAATCTATAAAACTTATACTCGTAGAAAGAATGTGACTGAACCAATAAATAGTAGCTTGTGCTACTGTTTCCTGTCCTTATATGGAACACTATGCTGATGGAACTAAATGTGAATGCTCTCTGCTGAAGCCACCAAACACTTTCCATACACAATTTCAAGAACACAAGGTGGCAAAATACTTGCGGACGTCAATATATCGACAGATGATCATGTGCAAAGTATAGTTCAAAGATGAAGTTTGCAAACTGGAAAGATATGCGTGCTTCCAAGTCAACATTCTCGGACTGATTACGGACCAAATTTAATACAATTTAACCAAAGATTTTGGAGAGGTTCGTGAATGAGGAGAACGTCCCTAGATATTTGAACTTGGTCATACAGGAAGACGTCGACACCAAAAACGATAGGTATAGATGTACTTTTCCAGTCTTCTTTGTAACGTTAAAAATCGCTCACTGTTAATTTGAATTTCAATCACTAAAAAATGCTCCAATAATGTGATTAAACTAGGACCATTAAGAAGTCTGGAGTTTCCGCAATGAAAGTCGACGTTGTTATCGCATGCGCTGTAGAGTTGTATTGTTTTCAAGAAGCGTGCAATTTCCCAGATTTCTTCCTTTCGTATTATGAGGTTACACGAAGACACATATAGTGGTATTTTTTTAGAATTAACGTACCTAATCCATGAAAATTGTGTAATATTGAATTTTTTTTGTTTTTTATAAGACGTCTGATCTTAGTACCGGAGTTCTTAAAGCCTGATGTTCTTAGAACTGAACAATCTTGCAGGATTGGCTTTTTGCTTGGATTATCTGAATACCAGACAATCTTCCTTGTGCCGGATCTATAGTTAGTTATTACCGAACGCTCTACTGGTCATTTGGAACAATTTGAAACTGAACACCTGATGATTATATGCAGAATAGGAACAATTTTTGGAGAAAGCACTATCATTCTGACACCTTGAAGAACAATATTCCAGGATAACCTCAAAGACAAGTCCTTGCGTTAATCTCGAATCTCAAGCCAACTGTATAATTGTATTATATTGTAGATAAGAGTCACTTTTTTAAAATAAAATAGAAAGGCCTTTTACTTGATAGAAGAAACATAACAAAATTTGAATATTAAATCAAATTCAAATATGTTTATCTTCTACACTTTTAATTTCAAAAAAATTTTTATTCAAAAAACTTTTAGAATTAAATTTATGATAGATTGGGCCGTTGCTTGGTAGAAATCAGTTGTAATTGTCATTATAAAATAAAACACTTGTTTACATTTTCTACTTTATTATTAAATAAAGTAGAAAATGTAAACAAGTGTTTTATTTTATAATGACAATTTTAGAATTAAATTTATGTCTACAACAAGCACCGCTCACATTTAATAGACGTATATAATCAAAACTCAATATATAATTTCAAATGGAATAAATAACCCAACAGATATACGAAAGTAATTAAAATTAATAAATAAATATTTAAAGGAGACAAAATTTTGTTTCTGGTCTTACCTTTAAGAACACCAATTGATATAGGTTAGTTTTTTGATTTTGATATTTGGAATATTAAATGAGGACTGAAGACGGGATTGTCTAGAATTATATTTGTTTTTTGAAGATATAGTACACATTTTTTAGAGATTCTTGAAATAACTTATTCGAATATTTAAATATATTGAATATTTCAAATAAATTATATTCTTTGAGAAGTCCTTTAAGTGTGTTCATGTTTTTAAAAGGCAATTGGTGTTCTTAAAGGTAAGACCAGAAACAAAATTTTGTCTCCTTTGAATATTTATTTATCAATTTTAATTACTTTCGTATATCTGTTGGGTTATTTATTCCATTTGACATTATATATTGAGTTTTGATTATATACGTCTATTAAATGTAAGCGGTGCTTGTTGTAGACATAAATTTAATTCTAAAAATTTTTTGAATAAATTTTTTTTTTAAATTAAAAGTGTAGAAGATAAACATATTTCAATTTGTTTTAATATTCAAATTTTGTCACTATTTTAATTGTAAAGTTGAAATATATAGATAGAGAGTAGAGAAGTTTCATTCAGAAAAGACAAGTTCCATTTGTCTTTTCATTGGCGCACTATGAGGCATTTTAGGATGATTCATATGCGGACGAACAAAATCGCTGACGCTGACTGAGTGTTTTAGTTTAATTTCCTTTCATCTTTTTATCATAGCCTTCGCTGCCGTTGGTTGACGATTTTGGTTTCATCTTTTCAGCATTGATTCTCTGGTCATGTAATCGGTAGTACCCTTCAGTTGCTGCCAGAATACCAGGACATCTATCAGACACCCAAGGGGTAGGAGAATGAAGAGAATCAGATTCCACAGTTCTTTTAATATCTGGAATGTTTCCCTTGCAGAGATTGAGATAGCTGAGTGCTATGATCTGAGTTTTTCTATCTACCTAGAAGCTTTTTCTTCCTAAGTGAAATATTGTCAAAGAAACAGTTTAGCATTGTCAACTCATATAATGAAATTATTACTTCCCCTACTTTATTAACGGTATGTAAAACAGAAGGAAAGGTTCACGACCACAATTGCGTCGATTAATAGGTACTTTACATTTCAAATATTCCACGGCCACCCATGTGTTGAACCGTTCCTCGTACACATCATTATACACGTTCAACAAATACCTGAGGAAGAAATTATACGGAGACACGAAGGAACACCACTTGGAAT
Organism: Megalocaria dilatata; assembly: GCA_034642435.1. Taxonomy (NCBI): domain Eukaryota; kingdom Metazoa; phylum Arthropoda; class Insecta; order Coleoptera; family Coccinellidae; genus Megalocaria; species Megalocaria dilatata. The sequence continues at coordinate 1,710,494 of CM067857.1, forward strand.
AACAAATATTTCCTCCGCTTCATATCTAATTTTCATCGATGTGTTTGCTCGTATACCGACGTCCGATCACGCCATTAAATCTCCGTCAAACAGCCGTAATATCGGATCGAAGATGGATTCCGTCATAACTTATATATCGGCAACATGCGACCGACGTGTGGTGGCACAATGGCGTAGCCCTTTTCACCTTGACATAAGTCGAAATTATTCATGGAACTCGGATAGAGGACAAAGCCGGCCGAATTTTTCATCCCTTCCGTCACCGGAATTGGCCTTTGTTTGGGAAAAGTCGATACGACTTGATTTCGGCTTCTATTCGCGTTTTTGCCCACGTGTAATTGTGAAGCTTTTAGCCCGTTGATATACTCAGTATGTTCTGTTCAAAACTCACACAGGGTTTCCACAGTAAACTTGGTAATTCTACTATGAGGTTGTAGAGCCAACTACGGGATGATCCAATAAGTGTAACCGGCAGGGTTGCCCGAAAACCGGTGCCGGGTCGACCCAGAATAACATCTGCAAGGGAAGACCATTATAACGTAAATTTTACTGGAAGGAATCGAACGGTATCTGTAAGAGCCCTTCGAAGTCATTTTTTGAGTACCTATAGACGGGTAGTCTCAACCAGTACCATAAGGAGTCGGTGCATTCCTCAAACTTAAGGGCAAGAAGATCTTTAAGAGTACCTCGGCTATCACCTGGACAATAGAGCTACTCATCGGCAATGGGCAAAACACCACCAAGACTGGCTTTTACCACAATAACGCAACGTACTTTCTTCGGACGAGTCACGATTCTGTTTACAAAGTGATAGTCGACGAGAAAGGGTTTGGAGAGGTCCAGGCAGACTAGAACGACTAAATTTCGCCCGGGAAGTTGTGCCCTTTCAAGGCGAATCAATAATGTGCTGCGGGGGGTGTAATGTTCGGTCGCTGTACCCCCCTCTTATTATCGTTGAACGAACAACGACTGGTGCCATCTACGTAGAAAACATCATTGAACCAATCATTGTTCCTCTGTGCGACGAATTTGGGGATAATTTCATTTATCAGGATGATAACCGCACCACACACGAAGGGTTCAAAAGATTTTTCAGGAGAACAAATCCAGAGAATGAGCTGGCCAGCAAATTCACCAAACATAAATCCAATTGTATGGGATTACTTGAGAACTTTTCAGGAATTGAGTTTAGCTCTTCAGGAAGAATGGAACGATATGCCTGAAATTTTCATTAATTACTTGATTCGTGGGATGCCTAGCATATTGGTCAGTTCATTGAAAGAAGAGGTAACTATTGAATTTCGATTCAGTTGTGGAATAACGTATAATTAATCAAAAATAAATAATCGATAAATGTAGATTTTTTCTCATTTTCCTATATTGTCTCATCCTGCGTAAAGCAAAGAGTACCAAACAAAGATTTTCTGTCAAATATATTGCAGTTGAAACAGAAGAAAATATGCATCTCATTTCTAGAACACAGATTGTTTATTTCTTGAGAAACCTAGAGGACCAAGACTTTTAACGAGGTGTGTATTTTCAGTTGAATCAAAACGAAGTAAGTTCAATTTTGTTCTCACAATTCTAATAATTTCGTAAGAATGTTGTTTCGGTGATGTAGAATTTTCGGATTGAAAAAATGATATGATAGTCGAGTTTCTGTAATAGGAATATTTGAGTACATACAAAGGGTTTTCCAATAAAGGGTTTCATCATGTATTTTCGGGTCATTAAGCGTGAAAATCACTGTACTTTCCCTGTAAATGAATATTAGAGTAATAATTTCGAATTAACAATTTGTTAGCCCTGCGAGGTGGATTAATTTTAGGCTTTCTAACGAGAGAGTTGCCTATTGAAAATTAACACTTATTCGGAATTTCCACTCCCCAAGATGGTGAAAATCCCTCAGGGAAATCCACAACATAGTCGAGCTCGTAAACTCAGCTGATATTATTTGCGAATTGAGAACCCGATCAATCACTCTTCTACTGACAACTTAATAGGTGCAGTTTCTTCACAATATCCCGGAAAATGGGCCCGCAGTCGGGAATTACGTTTTCTCCGGCGATTCCTCGAATTTTTCACGCGATATGGGACGGACGGGAACTGGAAAGCTCCTTCCATATCTGAGCAGCTTAATCAGCCTCTGAATGATTCATATCTAGTAGCCGCCGTAGGATGGTCCGGCATTATGGAAGCGTTTATTCGACAATATTTCGTTTCGAATCGAATCTCTTTTTATAGAACGACGGAATATGTCGCGGATTAAGCTAACCAATCGCATTTTCGCTGGGGTTGCATCGGAGAATGACAAAAAGCTGCCGGCTTCATCTTGGCCTCGGCGAACTTTGGAAAATAATGAATCTTCCTCCATTGTACCTTTTCCTGTTTTGCCGTTGATATTTCTGGGAGAATTGACGGCCGTAATTCAATTTCTGGGAAGGAATTGGAGGAGGACTTCTAACTGATTCGAGGACGAAATGACGTATCTTTCTCCTCGTGCTGTTTCGGGCGAGATTTTTTATTCTTTTACGTCATGTCGAAAAGTGGCATAAAATCGATCATTTCGACAGTTGATATACAGATAGTTATTCTCGGATATTCTTCAGAAAATGGCGGGTGGTTTCCGTTTTTAAATTAGAGTTTCTGTCATTCCACAAATGACATTACGCTGTATTTTTTGAATGAAGAAGTACCCAAGACGGCCGATTACCAGCAACGTCGTATCTTTGCTTATTGGGGCGAATAAATCCAGCTCAGATATTGAGGCAACAAGCCTTTCATGAAATTTTCAAATCTCTAGCTCTTTTCGCTGAAAAATTAGAGTGTTTACGGACTTGTCGGCCAGACCGACTGGAGATGTGAATTGACCACTAAAATCGTGCGATTTCACTTCACTAGACTTTTTCTTGTGTGGTTCACAGTTCTAGATAGACTGTTTTATCAACATTTTTTAATAGATTCCAAGAATATAATGGTTCTTCCTTCCTCTCTTCCATCTTTTTGTCACACTTATGAAGTCTCAAAATATCGGTTTAATTTATGGACAACTTTTCAATCTATGAAAGGAATAGGACGTTCTTCTAAAGCATAGTAATTGCAATAAAACCACCATAAAAGGTCCTTGAAAATATTGATTTCCTTGACTGAGATTCGAAAAACAGTACAAAGGTAATACGTTACAGCCGGTGGTTAGAACGACATTAATTTAACTAGAGCATATATTACTTGTCTGAGACATCATAAAAATGTTCATTCTGTTTTCCTCAATGTCGAAAATTGCCACAGCTATCAATTAGGTGGAAAAAATCCGGCCAATAAAAGGCAAAATTGCGGCATTCTAGATGTAATGAATCCGGAGATTCGTAAGTACTTGTGATATTTCCATCTCTCTAATACTCTGAGCAATCACGGGAATAAGAACTGGTCATTACGATTTTGATAGGCACTAAAAATGTCCGCTTTTACGAGACCGTGTATTAAAATAATTTGGTTTTACCATTAGGGAAAATTATACCCATTAGGACTTCGGTTTCGGCTACCTTTATATACGTGGCGTGCCACTGAGAGCACAAAACAGGTAGTTCAAAGCATTAGTTTATTATGGGATAGGAGATTTTATTTCACGGAAATATGGGGGGCGGGAGGGAATTAAATGCTGCGCCGAAAATTTGGTTTCTTCTAAATCGAATAAAATTTCATCAAATGCACTTCAAATACTTGAAGACCTTAATTTCACCTGCTTCTTCTAGGGAACAGCGTGCTGTCGTTTTGAACAAATGTCTCTAATTTTTGAATTTTGAGCCGAAAATGACTAGGTCAGCCTCACATTAGTCCAAAATTAAAAATAATTCTCTCTGGCTAGTCTGCTCCGTCCGTAAATTCTCTACCTTTCGAACGGAAAACGTTAGACTTGAAAATTCCAGACCTTAATACCTCGGTTGGGTTCGTTAATGGTTCAAATTAGTTCAATAGTTCCGGAATCATTCTCATCAAAAATTTCAATTGATTTTCTCAATAGTTCCCAAACTACTTATCCCTTCAAGATAGAATTTAGTACTTGGTTGTATAACAAGGGCACAAAGATTTATGTCGAATTTCGTTAGGATCAGCTCATGCAAATTTTCGAACAGGGGTCTTGAATTTTCTAGGGTTGAATCAGTTGTCTTAAAATGACTAATGCTCGATAGCATTGTATGAATGCTTGATGACCCGTGTATAGGTTTACAAATTGAGGGTTATTCCACTTTGAAGGAAACTTATCGATATATGCTCATACAACTTCGAGCCAACACATTTAGCTCAATTGTTCCTAAGTTATTCACATTTATATTTTCCATATATGAGTAAAAATCAAATAGAGTTCAAATTTTGAAACAAATAATCATTGATCAGCGATCTCTAACGAGCACCATTCACTGTAACATTAGCTCCAGCATCGTTTTTAAAGAAATATGGACCGATGATGCCTCCAATATGTAAAGCACACCATACAGTGCATTTTCAGGATGCAATGGAACCTGCAGAACTTCTTGAGGATTGTTTTCACTCCATTTACGGCAATTTTGCTTGTTTACATAGTCGTTCAACCAGAAATGAGCTTAATCACTAAACACAATTTAACGATAAAAAAGTGGATCAACTTCAAGCATTTCTAGGGCCCAATCAGCAAACAAACGACGCTTATTATGGTCAAGAGGCTTTAGTTCTTTAACCAGTTGGATCTTGTATGGGTGTAGACCAAGATCTTTACGCTAAATTTTCCATGTGGTGGATGCACAGAGTCCAACTTGTTGTGAACGTCGACGAATAGACAAATCTGGATCATCATTAACACTATGATTATGACGTTAAAAAACTAGATCAACTTCAAGTTTTTCTATGGCCCAATCTGCAAATGAACGACGCTTATTGCGGTCAAGTGGCTTTAGTTCTTGAACCAGTTGGAATTTTTATGGTGTAGACCAAGATCTTTATGCAACATTTTACATGTGGTGGATGCACAGAGTCCAACTTGTTGTGAATGTCGACGAATAGACTAATCTGGATTATTATTAACTCTATGACTGACAGCAGCGATATTTTCTTCTGTACGTACAGTTCTTTGTGTTGTTGTTACATAGAGTAGAGAAAATGTTTCCCGAAATCTATCGATAGTTCGACGAATAAGCTGCCCTGATGGACGATTATGTAAACCATAAATTTCACAAAGTGCTCTATAAGTTTGGCGAATAGAACACTGATTTTGAAAATAATGTTCAACAATTTGTAAACGTTGTTGCGGCGTGAGTCTTTCCATGATAATTTGTCAATGCTTACTGAAAAGAAATGTCAAAACAACTTGGCTTCTACCTTCTGTCAAATCACAGTTATCCCTATCGAAAGTTCTGTCACTCTAAAAAAAAAACACCAGATAATATTGTACAATAGTGAAATATCAAGAAAAATATTGAATGAAATATCTCGATTCGAAATATTCTGAACATAATATTTTGTGTTGTTGTTTAAGAACTCATCACCAAAACATATCACACAGAATATCCAGAAGATAAAATCAAAATTATGAAAGAAACTTTGGCGAAAACCATAAAATGCACGTAATACCCGAATTGATGTTGTTCCTAAGGAATTTGAGCAAATTTCCAACGTTGCTCCGGCGTGATATCAAAGCAACTGTCACAAATAGCAGTGTTGCCGGTTCTACGCCTTAAAAAACACTACAAAGCAACGTATCTTCCATCATGACGTCCCTACTAAAACGGTATTTCTTTCAGCTTAGCGCAACTGACAGCGAGAATATCCTTTTATGATATGCCCCGTGTATAACGATACGTCATGATAAAATGCAGAGTGTAGGAACATGTAGTTCGCTTTGTTTTGTTACACACATATATTAAAGCAGGGACTCGTCCCCTGACGCAACTTGTTCTCATCCCGGGCTTTTCAAGGATGTTTATGCTAACTTCTACTCATACAGCTACGATATATATCGCGATTTCCAGGTTCCCGTAACTCCCTGTCGGCCGAATCGTGACAAATGTCTGAATTTACGCCTTGAATTATATATTTAATATCCACTTTAGAATGCATGGGTTTTCAACATGCACACATTTCACCTTGTAGTTTGGTAGTCTCGCAGAAAGTTACGCAAGGATAAATTTAGTGTATTATTGTTAAAGAAGCAATTTTCTTAAAGTAGAAGCTATACAAGTACTTGTCATGGCAACGACTCAGACTAATAAAGAATCAGAATATAATTCAAGATAATTCCTTGTATTAAGGAATATCAAATTATTTCGCATCGTATTTCTATATATGACTTCAGCAAAGAGATAAAAGATCTAAATGATTGAAATAGATATCTGACCAAAATCAAAGTGCTCTTGCGCTAAGTAATCGAATAAATCTTCAATTTTGAAGCATAAAACCATATAAACCATATGTCTACGACAATGTGCCCTTAGAATTATGCCTGCTCTCCGTTATTCTCAAAAATTAAGTCAGATTTTGTATATTTCTTTTCCCAGTACCTGCAGTAACAAATTCATTGTTGTATAGCATTCAAGTAGAAGTTACCGTACGAGGCATGCCTCTCTGTTTCATTTTTCAAGACCACCTTAGGGCAAATAGTTCTCGACTGTAAATAATAACATATTGTCTTACAAATATCATTCTTTCATTTCAACGTAGTTGAAAAAAGTTAATTTACATTCTCCATACACAAAACCAAAATCCAATAAAATCATGCAGTACTTCACAGAAATATCTGATCAAATAAATATTTACTTGGTATATTGAAAATCCATTGATCATCCATTCTGGCTTGACTACTGTTAAGCCGTGAAAACACAATGGGTCAGAAGCACCCAGATCATTAATGGTAACACAGTAATTGTAATGTCTAGTGCTGTCTCTTAAGCCAGTAGAGAGAACATATCGGCAAAGTGACAGCATTGTGTTAACAGCAAAATGGACAGTTGTTGGTCACTTGGCCGCTAGGTTCTGACCCTGTGAAAAAGGTTTAACTTAGCGTGAAAGGATGGTATTGACTGATGAGAATCACGTGACTTAGGTGCGTTGGATCTTGAGAGCCATATGTTGAAACTGTTGATATGTTATTCATAATATACAATAATAATAAAGTAGGTGAGTGTTCATTGGACTCAGAATTACCCGCATGAAGAGTTGGTGTAAGTGTATCGTTTCAAATGGATGTTAGTTTGAAGAAAATCAAATAAATTTGGAAGAAACTTTTCGATCAAAGCGTTGCCTGTCGCGATAATACTCCTCTCTTGTTTCGATGTAGCGGTATATGGAAACCTTCCCCGAATATATGGGGCATCATATTTCAAAATCAGCTACGACTGTTCAAATTTACGACCTATTTTGTATAAACTCGATCAATCTTTCAAGAGCGAACGGATATTCGCGATACAAAACGCTGAATTAATTTAGTTTTCAATTGGGAATTATAATGGCTCGGTGCCCGCTACGCTTTTCAGGATGATGAATTGGAATTTAATGTATAGATCTCGAAGTGGCACTTGATTGATACTAATGAAACTAGTTAAGTCGATGAAAGTGAACAATTGATCTCTATTCGGACTCATTTGCGCGCTCTGAGACTAGCGTTCGATCGGGGACGCCCGATCAATTGATGATTGCCAGTTGTTCTGGGCGGACAAGCCCATTGTCTCAATTGCTACACTTTTTATTTGATCCCGATTTGTCTCTTTGTCGATAGGTTTTTCCGACGATAAAGTTATTGTAGATCACGATCCAGATTTCCATCAATGATTATTCGTCTTATGTTCAACTGGAGGCCTCAAGATTGATGCAAATTTAAATTATCGTCTTTTCCTTATATAGACAGTGACACACCCGAAAGGAGTTGATTTTTTCGCAATAAAATGACTATATTTAAAGTATCTTATGGTAACCATATCAATGTTCCACCTTGAAAACTTTTTTGATAACAGAATTTTACCTGTTAGCCATTTAAAGAACACGGTTAGTATGTGACTTACATTGCTGAGACAATGCAAATGTTTGATATAATAGCTCAATTTAGTTAGACATCAGGGAAATGGGCAACGTAAGAATGTAATCACTTCACCTCTCATGTCTATACCGCAACTGCTAGCGCTGCTCAAGGCTCCCCGAATTGGTGGTTTTTCGTGCAGAAGAAGAAGGGCCGGCAGTGCAAGCGGCAGTGTGTGGCCACAATCAGCGTAGGTACGGTCGTCCGAAAACGAAAAATGCCTTCCTACGTTGTAATTTTTGTGAATTTGTTGACGAAAACTGTCTTCTTAAAAGCTGGCGTGTGTGGTGAAAGATCTTCCGAATGGGTCCCTAGTTTTGCCGTTATGGTTGATGGAGTGACACGGAGTCCGTCGCAGCACAGGGCCTCTTCCTTAAAACTATCGTACTCTACCCTATTACTCCGAATTGTTCTGTCCAATGGCCGAGTGCGTTACCTTGGGAAAGTAGATGCCCACAGGTGGTACTTGTATCATCTGGCCACTCGATTGAATTGCATCCCAAACAACTCGGGTACTGACAATGCATAGCAGGTAGAGGTTGGATAGTGCTCCGCTGATACCAGTCAGACGAACTGAAGCCCAAACTGGAAGCTGGTGGGTTCATCTCTTCGGAGGGGTTCTCGCTTCGCGCGATGATATGGCGTAATCCTTATCACACTTTCTACCTCTGGGGGTAGAGTATGAAGACTGCTGAGTAGTCACTTGGTGAAAGAGCTACGCTCACATGCCAATTCAACTAACTTGTAGAATTCACGTGTATTAACATAGGTAATGGCATTGCGATGGCATCAAAAAACTATCATTTAATCCTGTATAGATCTATAATCTGGGGATGAGGCAGAAAAATTAGAACTGCACTCACATTCACTGTGTCTAAAGCAGGTTATGTCTAAATTGTCACTATCAATAATTCAAATAAGGAAAAATTATATAGCGCGAATTAAGACTCGGCAAATAATGGCGGTTAGCAGAGAATTATTTGCGATTTTTTCAACAGATGTGCGATATATCCAATGGGGCGTTTCCTGAAGAGTTTGATTGCATCGAAGTACAGACAAAGGTTTACATAGAAGGCTTAGAGGTTGAGGTGTAGAAGAACTGTTGCATTGTCTATTGTGGAAAGGCAAAAAGAGATAATAATAAGTTCAACCTAAAGAAGAAGGCGAATAGGCAACTTTTCGAGATGATAGTTCCCCTAGCATAGTAGCACTCCTCTTCTTCAGCATCTAGGTTTCACTTTCAGCCATCCGAACGCATCGGTGGCCTCTGAAAAAAGCCACCCTCGAACGGAGTCATTCAACCGAGCCGTTTTCCCTTGGTCATTAATCTCCTAAATTACGATCGCCAACCGTGGTGGCCGCGATCTTTTCATCGGCCGCCGGCGAACGAGTGCGTTAACTGTTCTGTCGTTCTGTCAACGGGCGTAAATCACAAACGCCACCGCCATATGGGCTATACGATTATGGATTTTGAGAAGGGCGCGGGACCAGCCTACCGCACTTGGGATATCCTCGCTGCAGGACTGTATCTAGGACGGACGAGGCACCTCGATGAGGATGGCTGAACCGTCCTCCCCAACACAATGTCCCCGAAAAATCATTGAAATTTCACAAGTTATAACAATTAAAAGATCAATACAATACAACCCAAATGGATGGTTACCATAATTCAATTCCACCCAAGCAAAATGTGTTCGATTTGATAAATTAATTGATTAACTGATTGCTCTTGGACATAACTGACGATTTTATTCATTGAAACTGCATTGAAAGAAAGCATTCAATTTGTGTATTGATCATATAAGTTCAAAAGGCTATACCTACACAAACTCAAAATCTAAAAACCTGATGTTAGTTTGAGAATAGACTAATTTGAGGTTGGGTTTCTGAAGGATTTTCCAGTAGGAAATTTCATTTAGAATAACCCGTTATCTGGACAGGTGTCACTTTTAAAACTGTCATCTTTTGACATTTGACAAGTAAAAACTACGCCATTACTAAAAATGGAACGATACACTCTTCAACAACGCATCAAGTTGTTAAAATTCCCTACAAAACTGGTGAAAATTTTGAAGTCACAGTTCACAATTTTTATATCGTCAAGAATCGGCCGGCAATAGTGAAACTGTTGGAAAATTTTGAGGTGATGGGACAAGCTAGTGATTTTCATCGAAAAATCATCTGCAGCAACGAAACAATAGCAATCTTGCAAGAAAAATGGCGATCATTTGGCTGATATCGTTTTCAATTTTTAATGGCATTCTCTTCATAATGAAATGATCACCCATTGATTTCTCTCAGAATATATTTTTTGTTTCAATATCAAAATGGAACGTCTTATTGGAGAACCATTTTCATGAATATTAAATAGACTTCTTGTTTTATTGTAGTAAATGTTATACCCATTGATCAATTTTCATTTATTCATTGTAATCTTGTTGCGTCCTTATAAAATTCCTCAAATCTCTGAAGTGTTGAAGGCGACCTCGTAGTTGAAATATATTATTTGTTGATAAGGCTCATCCAATATTCGTGCTAGTTTTTCAAACAGGGATTTATCGGCTTCCAAGATATGTTTTCTATTTCCAGGTATGTGTGAAGTTCAATAAGGATGCAGTAACAAAGCCTCAATAGAACACAACTGAATTCCTTACTCGCATAAGCTCAAAAATCTTCCAGAAATCTTCACAGAAGATGTGGAAGTATCAGGATAATATATCATATATCATTTAGTATAACGTGCAGTTTACATTTTGAATTAGTTCCAAATGTAAACTTGAATAAGCCCCAATGTTGGCAAAACAATAACGCTAATTAATAAATTGTTGAAACACTCTTTATTATTTTCTTTAGTTCATTGTCGATATATTTGCCAGGGTCAAAAAGTGTATGATATAATATTTAAATAAGTTTATTCTGATTTTCACAAATTTTTATTGTTATGTTTACAACAATCGTTTCGCTATCACAGTAGCATCATCGGGCAAGATTACATTTTGAATAACTGAGCTTGTTTCCGAAATCCCTTGCTATATATATTACAGTAAGTACAATAAATTTTTATTGAGCACTAAAACCCAAAAAAGGGTCCCTGCAAATTCCAGCTTATTTGAATATATTTAACAGAGATGAGTTATTCAAATCTATTTGTTCGTTGAGTAATATTCCAATTTTATTATGATTGCTTATCTCTAGGGATTCTAACAGATTTAAGGCATAACTTTTACTTTCTATATGTAGAATTTCAGAATTATAGTTGAAAATATGTCCTGTTTCTAACAAATGGTTGGAATATGTAGAATTACTTTTATTATTGAGGAAACTCTTCAAATGTTCACAAATCCTATGACGGAAAATTCTTCCAGTCTGTCCTATGTAAACTTTAGGGCAATCACCGCAGGTTAACTTATAAACCACCGATTTATCATCTTTATGTGTACAGTCTATATTATTTTCAATAAATTTACTCCAGTTTGAATAGATTTTAAATGAAGTTCTTGAATTATATTTATTTTGAGGTATGTAGCAATTTTCTCAGAAATACCTTTAGTGTATTTTAAGGAAATGTATTTAAAATTTTCTTTTATATTAGGAAACACCATATTTAAAGCTATTTTATTATTTTTATTCATCAACAATTTGTCTATCAACCTAGGATCGTAGTCATTATTAACAGCTATTTGTTTAATTATGTTAAGTTCTGAAATATAATTTTCTCGATTCATGGGAATATTAACTAATCTACGGATCATACAAATAAATGCTGATAATTTTCGAATTTTGAAAATCAGAATAACCTTATTTACTATGGATTTTCACCAAGTAAGGACTGATTCAATTCAATAAAAAGTGTATGAACAAATTTTTCATTTTGCTATGTGATTTATGAATTGATAGTCTTCATCAAGTCCAAGTTGCCTTTAGTACGATCCTGCAAGAAGCCGACGTCCGATAGTATCATCCGGGACAGTGTCCGCAGACACAATGAAAAGGGTTGAGCGATAAACGCGCCCTCGCTCGCGGATTCCCCACTAAACATGATGAAGCTCTTTCAGCCGTCCGGAAAAACATGAACATTTCGAAATTATGATGATTTTGTGGTGTGTTTTCCACGTCGGGGGCAATCGGTTTATTTTGTGGTGCTGCAGTCATCGACATCGGTTCGTTTTAGGAATGTTTGATGACGCCCGATTCACGGGTAAATTTTTTCAATTGAATCGCCTCCAGAAGTGATCGAATTAGGTCTAGGAACATTAATATGAGTAGTAGAATGCAATTTAATTGGATACCAGCGAATATGTTATCTAAATATCTACAGTTCAGAACCCAAATCCACTCGAATAGGTTTCGTCAATCGTCAGAACATAAACAACAGACATGCACATGTTTAGATGCTTATAATTGCAGTGCTCTAATGCCAATCGAATACATTATAGGCACGTTATCCTTGCTGTCTTTCTACAACATATCTAATATGAACTATCTCACCGACAAGCTCGTAGGTTTTTATGGACGTCTCCCTCTATGAAATAATAATGAAAGAGGGTAATATCGTTCTCAGAGAGTGGGGTGTTATTCAAGAGGGAAAGGGAAACCACCTATGATTTCACAAGCAAAGATATGACAAAAACAAAAGAATAACAACTAAAGATTCATACAAGAATCCTCCGTCAAAATAAAATAACCTTGGAACATAAACCATAGTTGTTAAGTTATGTGATATTACCTTCTAAATTATCGTAAAAAAAATTTCAGTAAAGATATTGAATTACCACGTAACCAAGTAATTCAAATCTGGTCTGAAATAAATTGCACAGATATTCGTACGATGCATATGAACCTATGTTCAACATTGTTGTACAAAACCAGTAATGATGGTCTCTCACGCCGGCGATTTCACGATGTAATTGTAATTTTCAGAATCAGAGACAACAGAACCCTAACCAATATTCTTCTCACTTGAAACACTTCTTCTATCTCAAGTCTTCCACATGAATAGGTATGTTCAATGTACTGAACCTCTAAGCATGACAAAATGCACAGAAATGACTAAGATTTTAATTCCGGTTAACGTCCGAAGATTTATCGCGAATTGACACTCTACTAAGAGGAACAAATCTGAAGAATCAACTCACGTGTAACAAAAGTGCTAAGAGAGAGTCTGTAGATCGCAAAAATTAATAACTAACCAAAATTTTCACTAGTGCTTCAATCTCAGCTTTCTAAAACCGTGATAATACAGTTATATATCACAATTCAGATATTCATTTGAATGCACAAGTATAACACTGTTGATATTTGGGTACGAAATGAGTTTTCAAATATTTGTCAAATATCTTTTTCTCAAAAATGACAGCTTGAGTGTTTCAAGTACTTCTTTCAAATATCTGAACGCATCTAAATGAAGTTAGTCGTTGAAATATGGGGCTTATGTTTCAATGAAAAGAGGACATTCAATTATTTTTTCTCTTCATACAGAGAAAAGCTTTCTTTAAGATAAGTGAACATTTCAAAATCAACGTTTTCATTTTTCAGATTATTTCATAACTCACCTTTTTCGTGATAATCAAAACAAGATTCGATAGAAGTAACACATCGCACTCACCTGAAAAAATAAGTATAATTAATGAAGTAATTATCAGATATTTAATGAACTATATACTGAACTGTTTTAGCCGTTACTATATATTTGGTAGCTGATCAGAATTAAAACAAATTGTAGAAATTACTATGTTTTACTACCAATAAATTGATTTTTTACACATTTAATTGTGAGTCGAGTTTCGAGAATTAACTATCCCATCTTCAGACAACTGAAGACTCAACAAGCAGAATAGGGTATTTATGAATATACAGAGGTAGAAGAGTTAATAAAAACAGGTTAAAAAGGGTTTAAAATTAGAGAACGCTTAATGATCGAGATGTTTCAATGGGGTATAATTAATTAGTACATTAATATACGAGTTGGTTGCAAGTTTTTTCTGTCAAATTAATTTCTAATGAAACTAAGCATTTCTGGATTGAAAAATATTTATTTTAAAACATATAAGTTAAAATATGTATATAGTGATCAAAATGCTAAGTTCATTTTGATACATTGATGTGTATGTTTCCAATTAAAAAGTTCCAGAATTTTGTACACATTGATTGGAAAGTCGGTGTATACTAGAGGTCATTTCCAAGAAATCACGTTATGTCAACCAGCTGTTATGAATGAATAGTAGTTACTTTTTATAAATGTTTTGCCTTATAACCTAAAAAAAATAATTATATACGTATTTATTAGATAGATTCGGTCTTTACTTGGTGGAAACTCATTTTAATTAAAAAAATGTATATGCATATACATTTTTTTAATATACGTATTTGGTAATGGCGAATCTGGCAAGAGTTTGAAACTGAAAGTATGTTCAGTTCTAGAAAAGATTAATTTACAGAGATAAAAATATTTCACAAGTAACGAGAGCTTACTTCAAGGTTATGTGCGTGGGATCAGAACTTGTTTTCAACTGAACTTTCTTAACTGACCTTTTATACAGGGTGAGTATAGTGACCTGTGTGGCGCAAGTGATGTGTTCAACTCGTACCTTTTTGCTAACTGGCGGATGAGAGAGTGGGGTTGGGTCCGAAAAGGTGGCCCAGGTAATTCCGATACGACAACAGTCTTGAAACGGCTAAAACTGTTCTAATGTGTTTCTAGGAATAATCTAAGGGAGAAATATGTTCGTTTATTAATTGGTGTTTAGGCCCGTTTAGGTTTCTAGAAATTAAATGATTAGTATTTGAAAGGCCTAAATTGTTGAACTCTAGGGACGTAATTGTTACGTACCTGCCAAATGAAATAAAAATTCTTTGTTTAAAGTAAATTTGAACAAAAGGTTTTCCCAGTAAGGATGAAGTAACTTTTTCTAAACTTTTTTTTCGGTTAATCTAAGGGTTCTGTTTCTTTTATTTTATTGATTGCACAATGAGATATTCTTTATCTCATTAAATTAAAAGAGTTTTCACCTTCACACAGTATTAGTATTTATGAATTTCCAGAATTTTCCGATTTTCAGCTAGTCAATGAATTTCGAAGAAATTGTTATACCAAAATGGTTATTTACATTGTAATATTTTCCGAATTCAAACATATACCTTTCTCGTATAGATTCAGATGAACGAAGATGAAAATGAAAAAAACAGATAAACTCTCATTCGCTTTTCCTCGGTAGTGCAATCCCTTGATCTGAAATGATTATTTACCGTCAATATTGACCTGGCTAATCCAATCCAAACAAAAACTACGGTGGGAGAAGAAAAATTTTTATCCTTAAGATCGGCCATTGGCGTATTAAATTATGCAACGTCTCCGGCGGTGTTTGCGAAAGAAATTGTCGTGTGAAGCACTCGGATAGTCCCGAAATGGAGAGAGTGGATTGTTTCTATTTGCATTTAGAGAAAGAATTTCGCGAAATCGAATTAAACAATAGCACGGGCCCGCTCGCGTGAAACCGAGGGGGTTAGGACGCCCACCCCACAGAGGGAGAGGTTGAATGCTCGAAACGTGGATGATGCCCCGGCTGTCGGAAGGAGGTGTTGATTGCTGGATCACGATGCAATCGAGAGCGTCTGAAGAAGAGTAGGTTTCGTTCGCGAAATTATGTTTTCTAGTTGATGAGTTTAGGTACATTCCCTTTTTTATTTGCCCCAGAAATCAGATAGAAATTACTTTCTTGATGACTGTGGCGTCTACCAGATGCTCATTTCAGTGAAAGTTAGCTGTAACCGGTAACTCTTAATTTTTCAATACTGTTATTAGGAAACCTCGAAGGATGGAGTATAGCATTTCTGCTATGCGATTAACTAGCTTTGAAAACTGGAAATAAAATAAACTACAAGGATGATTAGGAAATGAAGAAAATCTCAAATACGATGGCAAATGTATTTCTTGGATCACTGTTTATGACGCCATAGTAACAAGTATGATTATTACACTAAATATAAAGGTGTAAAAATGAAACTGTTATTTTTAGGGAAAACAACTTTGTAACTTCTAAAAAATAATGTAAAATTCTGCAAAATAATGAAGCACATATAAAACTTTCAGAACACAAATTTATAGCAAAAAAAACCATACAGATGCTCAATGGAGGATCAAAAAGAGATAGAATTCCAAATAGGAAGATTGTTGAAAGCGCATCTGATTGAGGAGTCCTCTTCACCTTTTGCATCACCAGTCACTTTAGTATATAAGAGAGATGAAGGGTCTAAAACCAGATTATGTGTCGATTTTCGTGAACTCAATAAAATAATTGTTCCCGAACCATAGCCTTTTCCATTAATTGATGAAATCTTAGCCAAGACCCGAAATGCAAAATTCTTTACTACATTAGATGTAAATTCTGCCTTTTGGTCGATTCCTATTCGTATCAAAGATAGATATAAGACTGCTTTTGTGACACAGAATAGTCACTGGCAATGGAAATGTTTACATTTTGGACTTAAAACATCCCCGCCCATATTTCAACGTATATTGAATAATATTATCAGAAAATATAACCTGAATTTATTCTGCCTAAATTGAATAGATGATATTCTTATATTTTCTTCAACATTTAACCAACATATAGAACATTTGGAGTCTTTTGAAAGCAATATGTAATGAAGGATTCAGACTTAAATTTATCAAGTGTAATTTTGCAGAAGAAAAAGTTAAATATTTAGGACATATTGTAGGAATGACTTAATTTTCATTAGGAATTTTTCTCCACCAGATACTCGGAAGAAAATAAGGCAATTTTTGGGTAAAGTTAATTTTTATCACAAATATAATATATAAAAGATTCAGCTAGATTATTAGAACCGTTGCATAATTTACTGAGAAAAGATGTCAAATTCAATTGGTCATTGGCTTGTCAGGAAGCTTTCAATAAGGTTCAGGGCATCCTTTGTTCTGAGCCAATTCTTGCAATTTTCGACCCAGGTGCCTATACTACTATATATACTGATGCCAGTATTCAAGGAGTAGGAGCTGTTTTTAAACAAAAACAGATTAATGGTGAAATGAAACCCGTAGCGTATTTTTCCAAAAAACTAAATAAATATCAAAAGAACAAGAGAGCAATATTCCTAGAATGTCTGGCAATTAAAGAGGCAATTAAATTTTGGAAATATTGGCTAATAGGACATAAATTTATTGTTGTTACTGACTATAAGCCATTAGGAGGGAAATAATTTCGTACAAGACCAGATGAAGAGCTGGGTGACATGATGAATTTTCTATCACAATTCTATTTTGAGATTAGATATAAACCAGGAAAAGGAAATGTAGAAGCAGATTGCCTTTCTAGAAACCCAGTAATGGAAGAAACGGAGAATATGGATGAATGTATGAGAACAATTAATTTGCTGGAATTAAATGAAATAAAAAACGAAAAGAAAACTATGGCATGGACGAAAATAGCCGATGAATGTATTGAAGAACACAAGAGAACAGACCATTCTACAACTGGATATAGCCCAGAATATTTACTTTGTGGCAAAACTGATCCCATTGCTCCAGAAGAACTTACTGAAGAGAGAAATTTACCAAAAGATAAGGAAATAGCATATAAAAATTCTTTACGCTATCATGAATACAATAAAAGACTGATCGACAAGAATAGGACACAATATGATTTTAAAATTGGAGACTATGTAAACATAGTCTCCAATTTTAAAATCGTAATGTTGCTATTCTATCGTTGAAAATAAATCAGAATTGAATAGAAAAAAACTTGATGAAATAAGAATAGGACCTTTTCCAATAGTGAAAAAAATTTCTAACACTATATATGAGATAGATATTGGAAATAACAGAAAGGACAATAACTATTTTCATGTAACTAAGTTGCTCCCATGTGAACACGCAAACATGTAATGAGGGGTGCATACTTTGTGTGGGGGGATGTAAAAATAAAACTGTTATTTTTAGGGAAAACAATTTTGTAACTACTATGTTCTATATTCTATGTCTAAGATCTTAACCTAAAAAGTGTCACATGTTTATTTAGTTAGTTGATAGAAACGTGAATTGAGAAACCCGAAGAAATAGTATAATTTTTGATTTCTTCCAGGTTAGTAAGCTATTTTTTTATGTATTTCTTTTTATTTATTTGTATTTCTTTGTATGTTATTATTTTATTTTGTGTATGTTATTCTGTTATATTTTAAACTAAAGAAAATAAAATCTTCTAGAATCATGACATCAAATCGTCTATTTCTTCAATTATAAAAATAAGAATTGATTACATTCTTACAAAGGTGATGAAGTTACATCAATTTTTAATTGAATCGATCCTTAGTTGATGAAAATTAATTTTTATTTATTAAAATAATATCCACCCTTGTATTTTATTTAACCCAGTGTTTTCTCAAGTAAAATTATTATCAAGGTTTACATATAACCACCGCAAATACTATTCAATTCATTGATACAAATCGTTGAGTGTTACTCATGCTACTCATAAGTGGCCAGGCACCTTTTCTCGAAATTTTTCACATGACAAAATTAAACACTAAATGAAAAAACGCTATCCCATCCTCTAAAATCCATTTGTCGGATGAAAAAAAAATGAAATCCTCCTCCCGAACGAAAAAAAAGTCACAATTCTACTGTGATTTATTCAACTTTAACTTTTTGCCCAGTAATTCCGTCCTTTCACCTTGAATTATATTACAGAATTCAATTTTCTCTTCTCGGACCAATTCCGCAAATTTCCCTGCGAGCAGGATAAGATTCAGAAAAATTATACGTTGTTAACTTCAAAATGAAGTAACCAGAATTCACGGCACCCCATTGAACCCGAAAAATAAAAGTGAATGTTGAGAAGAGATAAGGGAAATAATATATTACGGTTGTGAGACAGGAAAGAATTAAGATAGGGCAGTAATGCGACTGCTAGAGGTGCATGAAGAAGCTCCACGTTAAAAATTGCCGTTTTCGGGCTAACTTGGCGCGAGATAAAATATTTAATAAATAACGATAGCTGACAGGCGGATGATGAATTCATCA
Source organism: Megalocaria dilatata (assembly GCA_034642435.1). Taxonomy (NCBI): domain Eukaryota; kingdom Metazoa; phylum Arthropoda; class Insecta; order Coleoptera; family Coccinellidae; genus Megalocaria; species Megalocaria dilatata. The sequence continues at coordinate 1,729,570 of CM067857.1, forward strand.
ACTTCGCTCGGTATTTCATTTCTGAGCACGTGAGGAGGAGATTTGGTTGTAAATGATTCCGAGAATCAGAAAGAGGCAAATTTTTATAATAGTTCAATGTTGAATTGTTTTAGCCGCTACCATTCGATAGGTTATCATAATTGACATTATCATACTACTCTGTCAAGAAAGTACCGGGAATTTTCAATTAAAACAACATTTTTACATTTAATCGTCAAAATTTATTGGGTCGCCTTCAAAATAGGCTCCATTTGCTCCAATACATCTATGCCAACGGCACTTCCAATTATCGAAACATTTTTTATAGGCGCTTTCCGGGATGGACTTTAGCTCTCGCGCCGAATTTTGTTTTATGGCTTCAATCGACTCAAAACGGGTGCCACGAAGGGGCAATTTTAGTTTTGGGAAGAGGAAAAAGTCGCAGGGAGCCAAATCCGGCGAATACGGTGGTTGCTGAAGCACGTTTGTTGAGTTTTTGGCGAGAAATTCAGTCACAATCGTAGCTCGGTGAGAAGGCGCGTTATCGTCATGCAAAATCCATGGGTTGTTCGCCCACAAATTTGGCCGCTTCTTACGGATACGCTCACGCAAACGTTTCATAACGCCTAGGTAATACTCCTTGTTTACCGTCTGACCCTCTGGAACGAATTCGTAGTGCACCACGCCACGGATATCGAAGAAAACAATGAGCATCACCTTCATTTTCGAGCGGCTTTGGCGTGGTTTTTTCGGTTTCGGCTCATTTTTTGTCACCCATTCCGATGATTGCTGGCTTGTTTGCATATCGTACTCGTAGACTCAGGTCTCATCACCAGTTATAATGCGTTCCATGAATGTAGAATCGGAATTACAGCGATCCAGCATGTCCGAAGCAACCTGTTCGCGATGACGTTTTTGAAGAAAATTCAGGTCTTTCGGTACGAGTCGTGCGGCCACCTTTCTCATGACCAAAATATCAATCAAAATCGTACGTGCGGACTCGTGGGATATCTCAAGATCATGTGCTATCTCTCTCAAGCTGGTACGACGGTTTTCCAGCACCCTTTCCTTAATTTTATCGACGTTATCTTCGATCGAAGCCGTCGATGGGCGTCCGTCCTTGAAGGTTCTGTACCACTGATATGCACGAGTTTTCGATAGAGCATTATCACCAAAGGCCTTTTGCAACATTTTCAATGCATCGGCACACGAAAATTCATTTGCAACACAAAACTTTAAACAAATTCTTTGCTCAACGTAATCACCCATAGTAAAAATCGGCACGCACTCTGACATCGACTAACTTAATCAGCTGTTGCAAACACACTAGTTGACAGATCCCGCTCAAGCTTGGCATAGTAATTAAGGACAGTGGTACCAACCTAGGAAAAAAAATGTTTACCTGCCTCATTGCCCCGCCAGATTTAAATCGATATTTCCCGGTACTTTCTTGACAGAATGTATATGATATTGTCCTGATAGATCTTCTGTGAAGATCCCTCAGAAGATTTTTAGCATGTGCGAGTTAGAAGTTCAGTTGTGTACTGGTTAGACTTTTTAACCGAGTTCTAAAGCCACCTTATGTACAGCACCGTTAATTTATATTATATTTATTTTTTGCAAATCGGCTTATTTGGCTACATTATCACTTTTCAAATACTAAACTTTCAGCCGTATTTATTTTTATTATCATGATACTCCTAAATCTTCTGTGAAGAGAAGCTTTTTCAGCTTGTGCGAGTTAGGAGTTCAGTCGTGTTCTGGGTATACCCAGAACGAGTCGTAAGCCTATAGGCTTACGAGTATAACATCTAGCATTACCTCCAAGATCCCCTGATCTAAATCCAATCGAGCACACTTGTGTATTATTATTATTATTATCCTGATACTCCTAGATCTTCTGTGAAGATCCCTCAGAAGCTTTTTAGCTTGTGCGAGTTAGGAGTTCAGTTGTGTTCTGGGTAGGCTTTGTTACTGCGATCTTGTGCCACTTTAGGTCGCAGCACTGTTAATTTTTGACCCAACAGTGAAATGGTGGCAGACACACCTCCAACTAGAAAATTTCTTTTCTACCTGAACAGGATTCGAACCCGGACCTCCCGGTCACGAGTCCGATGCTCTCCCGCTGAGCTAGTCACACTCATCTAGTGGAGGTTTTTCAGATATCTGATATTTCAATTCTTAACGGTTCTCTAAAACAATTTCAGATAATAACCTCGAATTTTCAACCCACGTAACCCTCCCGAGTAGAAAAAATTTCAACTCTACTTGATTAGACAGGAAATCGTATCCATCGGGTACGTGTGTGGCGCATGTGCAAAAATTAAAAACCAATTTCAACATCAATTTTGCGACGTCTGGCTCAATTTCCGTAATCAATTTTCCTTGCTAATATCTGAGCTAACATCCCCAAAGTTTTCGGATGATTTAATCAACACGTCAAATTGAAATTCTCGCAGTGGGCTGATTGCGAATATTAATCTTTTTCCTGGGCCAGTGACGGTTATTTTCTGTTTTCCAGAAATGACTCAACAATTCGTTAATCGGATTCTGGGTTCGAGGACCGAATTAACTTTCCGTAATGAGATTGCCGGTTGGTAATTTCCCAGTTTTTTCGTTTATTATTACAGAGGGCACTGGAGAGGACATTTTAGGCTCTGGCGATTTTCGCCATCCACAAAGGGATTATGCAAACGGTTTTTGGATAAATTGAAAATATGGGGACAAATTCACTTCCTCGTGAAGGAGAAATATTTCACTAAACCCCGAGTTTAGAAATAACATTTTACGCAAATTATTACCCAACGTGATGATGGTTTATAGTTTCAATTTAATCACACATAATCGAGATGACTGAAAAACATTTCTCAATTAAATCTCTGGTTATTGCTATGTTTTAAAGCCAACAGTTGAGTAGTTTCCTTTGACAAAGAGAGTGTTTTTTTCAAAATCTTAAATATCAAATAGGTCGATTCTGTTAAACCTTACTACAAATTTCAATTTCATAGTATTTCTCAAGAAATTTTGAAATTAAATTAAATTAATATCTTAGAAAACACTACTGACTTTTTAATAGCAGTATAAAATTAACACTGATCACACAAACAACAATCGAAAGATTAATTTGAATGTGAGTCAATACTTGATAGAAGTAAAATTTAAATTTGAGTATCAACACAAATTAAAATATGTTTATCTTCTACAATTTTAATTTCAAAGAATGTTTTATTCAAAAAACTTTTAGAATTAAATTTATGTCTAAAACAAGCACCGCTTATATTTAATAGACGTATATAATCAAAACTCAATATATAATGTCAAATGGAATAAATAAACCAACAGATAAACGACAGTCATTAAAATTAATAAATAAATATTTAAAGGAGACAAAATTTTGTTTCTGGTCTTACCTTTAAGAACAGCAATTGCTTTTTAAAAACATGAACACACTTAAAGGACTTTTCAAAGAATATAATTCATTTGAAATATTCAATATATTTAAATATTCGAATAAGTTAATTCAGAAATCTCTCAAAACATGCACTATATCTTCAAAAAACAAATATAATTCTAAGCAATCCCTTTTTCGGTCCTGAATAATATTCCAAATATCAAAATCAAAAAACTAACCTTTTGATTTTGTTAGAACATACATCAATCTTGAATTATAAAGTTGATCTGTGTTTCGAAGCATTATTCCTTTACACGTGGCGTTGTTGATATAGATTAGTTTTTTTATTTTGATATTTGGAATATTATTCAGGACCCAAGAAGGGATGGCTTAGAATTATTTTTTTTTGAAGATATAGTGCATGCTTTGAGAGATTTCTGAATTAACTTATTCGAATATTTAAATATATTAAATATTTCAAATGAATTATATTCTTTGAGAAGTCCTTTAAGTGTGTTCATGTTTTTGAAAGGCAATTGGTGTTATTAAAGGTAAGACCAGAAACAAAATTTTGTCTCCTTTAAATATTTATTTATTAATTTTAATGACTTTCGTATATCTGTTGGTTTATTTATTCCATTTGACATTATATATTGAGTTTTGATTATATATGTCTATCAAATGTAAGCGGTGCTTGTTTTAGATATAAATTTAATTCTAAAAGTTTTTTGAATAAAAAATTTTTTGAAATTAAAATTGTAGAAGATAAACATATTTTAATTTGTTTTGATATTCAAATTTTGTTATATTTCTTCTATCAAGTAAAAGGCCTTTCTATTTTATTTTAAAATTTGAATGACTTTAAATTCAGAATTATATATTCTAACTTCTACAATATTTATTGAAACTATGTACAAAAACTGTCAAATTGATAACCTTATATATAATCTATATACAATATTTTTCAATGTCTCGGAAAAAACCTTTTTACATCCCGACATGAAACGTATTAATGCATATGTATCAACAAAAACTATATGTGTATGTATTACTCTGTCAAGAAAGTACCGGGAATTTTCAATTAAAACAACTTTTTTACATTTAATCGTCAAAATTTATTGGGTCGCCTTCAAAATAGGCTCCATTTGCTCCAATACATCTATGCCAACGGCACTTCCAATTATCGAAACATTTTTTATAGGCGCTTTCCGGGATGGACTTTAGCTCTCGCGCCGAATTTTGTTTTATGGCTTCAATCGACTCAAAACGGGTGCCACGAAGGGGCAATTTTAGTTTTGGGAAGAGGAAAAAGTCGCAGGGAGCCAAATCCGCCGAATACGGTGGTTGCTGAAGCACGTTTTTTGAGTTTTTGGCGAGAAAGTCAGTCACAATTACGTCTCAACGTAATCACCCATAGTAAAAATCGGCAAGCACTCTGACATCGACTGACCTAATCAGCTGTTGCAAACACCCTAGTTGACAGATCCCGCTCAAGCTTGGCATGGTAATTAAGGACAGTGGTATCAACCTAGGAAAAAAAAATTTTACCTGCCTCATTGCCCCGCCAGATTTAAATCGATCATTCCCGGTACTTTCTTGACAGAATGTATATTAACACACAAATAAAAGAAAATCCACTATTCCAAAAGTATCAAAATCCTCAAAATAAAGCATCAAATAAAAATAATTTAAAAAGAATTCCAACACTTGATGGCGCTATTTCGTTCTCTAGACATCTTCAAAAATGTATTGAATTCAGATTCAAATATATCACAAGATCAAAATTTAACTCACCCAATAAGATGAAACCGGGAACGAATAAAATGGAAGTAAGCTTTAAAGTATCCAAAATAGAACAGAAATAATCAACGTGTTGTAACGTTTAACCTATAATATAATAATAAGAATGAAATAAATTCATATAGCATCTGAATATGCACAATATATTTCTCAATTATTTATTATTTTTGAAATTCTGGTTGTTTTCTTATCATGAGGCATTATTTAGAATGAATAAGTTTTTTTTTGTTTTTATGTGTTTCGAATACAAATGGTTATGGGTTTTACAAAACAACACGTTAATAATTTTTATTTTATTTTGGATACTTAAAAGTTTACTTCGAGTTTAGTTGTTCCAGGTTTCACCTTATTTGGTGTGTTAAATTTCGATCTTGTGGTATATTTGAATCTGAATTCAATACATTTCTGAAGAGGACTAAAGACCCAAATAGCTATCAAATGTTGGAATTCTCGTTCAATTATTTTTGTTTGATACTTTATTTTGAGAATTTTAGATCATTTTGTTATAGTGGATTTTCTTTTATTTGTATGTTAATATACATACTTATATAATTTTTGGTAATGCTTTTGTATTAATACGTTTCATGTCTGGTTTTAAAAAGGTTTTTTCCGAGACCTTGAAAAATATTTCATTTTGATTATATATATAAGGTTATCATTTTGATAGTTTTTGTATATAGTTTCAATAGAATATATAATTCTGAATTTAAAGTCATTTAATATCGAAATATATAAGGAAAAGACGGGGAGTCCGTCAGGGCTGCGTCTTGTCACCGCTCCTGTTCAATTCGTAGTCAATATTCAGAGAAGCATAAGAGTAAGCCCAGGATGGAATAAAGATCATAGGCACTTTAAATATATTAGATACGCTAACGATAACGCCCGAATATCAAATAACGTACAAGAGCTACAGAATATAATTAATTCCACAGTTCGTCATCTCAACCTCGAAGACAATTTGAACTTACTATACATGTCAAGAAACAAACTATGGAACATATTGCATCCATAATATATCTGGGGCCAAAATCAGCAGTAGGTAGGTACTGATTTTTTCACATGAGCAATTTTTTACTCAAGTTTTTGTTTTATGTAATGGTGCCGTTTATAAGGGCATCTGTTTCACTGCACAAATATGAAGCAGAATTCAGCAGGCACACGCATAACCGATAAAAAACTCACAGATCATCCGCCCAACAGAAATATAATTCTCACGCGGGGAATCAAAACGGTGAAGTCCTGAATTTATACAATGTCATCGCCTCAATCAAGTTAACCAAATTGTTATACTCTGCAACGAACCGTTGCCTCTGACGCTCTTTGTTTTATGATTATGAAATTTGGCAACACGAAGTTAATGGAACGTTGAAGCCAGGGGTGTGAAGCGTCCATTTTCATTAGGCTCTAATTCATCATTCTCGACGAATATATTTTTTCCTAGTGTTTTTATATAGCCCCGTCATGAATGAGTTTTGTTGTTCTACTCTTTTTCAATTTCACATTTCAGTTAAATGGCACAAATGCGTGACAGGTAAAGATACGTACACGATATTTCAATACCCTTGTTTAACAGAATAAAAGATACTATTTCGAGGAATAATTGTTTCTTGAAATAATATCCCATTATTTCAATCTGTGCAGGAGGCTTAGCAATTTCAACACATATTCTCAAGACACTGGTTTTTCAAACAGTCCTAGAAAAGTCGTTAGGTATTGCTTTCTTACTTCACAAAAAAGATAAGACCAATAGTTTCATATTACATAGCACCAGCATACAAACTCTCCAAATTCCTCATAAAGATGTAAAAATAAAACTGTTATTTTTAGGAAAAACAACTTTGTAACTTCTATGTTCTATGATCTATGTTCTATGTCTAAGATTTTAACCTAAAACTGTCACATGTAATATAAAGTTAGTTGTTAGAAATGTGAATTGAGAAACCCGAAGAAATAGCATTGTTTTTGACTTCTTCCTGGTTAGTAAGCTATTATTTTATTTCTTTGTATGTTATTATTTTATTTTGTATATGTTATTCTGGTATATTTTAAACTAAAGAAAATAAACTCTTCCAGAATCCTGACAAAAGAGTCTATTTCTTCAATTATAAAAATAAGAATTGATTACATCATCAGAACTTTTGGTAAATTTGAACCACATTTTTACATCAAAAATTCATTAACACTTATTGGCAAAATTGAAAGCAACGATATACCTCTTAATACAAAACTAGTCTCTTTTAATGTTGTTAATTAGTTTCCTAGTGTACCATCTGAAGACGTAATAACCCTTGTTGAAGAAATGCTATTTAAAATTTTAGTGGATTGTTTAATGATATCAGACCTTAGTCAATATTATTTTAAAGGGAGTTTGATCAATTAAAGACTGACTCAATTGAAAACATGAAAATTAAGTTTTGAATATGAATATGCTCTCAATTATTGAGCTATCAAATTCTTGAAAACTAATAATGAACTTTTCTCCAAAATTTTCAGTATACTTTCGACATTCGAATCACTCGAAAGTAAACATTCCAAACGGGAATGAACAAAATCCGATAGATAATCACCTCGATACCTCGAATAAGCTCGCACAAAAAGCGGTTCGATCTAAAAACCGATTATCTCATTGGCTTCCAATCGAGACTGAAAATGTGAAATCATCACGTTTCAACGTGTACCTCATTATTTCGTTAATAATGACGGGACGGACAGACAGTCGTTCTGGAGAATGGGACAATTTGTCATCTTCGCCGTGTTTCCCAGGGGTATCATCTATTCCGCTCTAATGATTTCGGACCATGTGGCTACGCACGATGACAACGGATCATGTGATTCTTTTGATTCATGAAACTATGTACACGTTTCGCATGTGGAATTTTTTGAGGTACGACTTGGAGCCGTCACACGAAATTCCATTTCTCTTAATGATAATAACAGTGTCCGTGTTTTGTTAGGCATGTTCACATGGTAAATTATTTTTTCTGGTACTGGGACAATAATCGTTGAAGACTGAGCTTATTGTACATAAATTTATAGGTTCACTTTCATTTTATGCGATGGAACCCTGCTTCACATTCAGTCTCGTTATTTATCTGTCATTTAGCTCTTTGATTCACTTCAGATATTGGCGAAACAATGTTGTCAACCCATATAAAACATGGGTTGAAAATCTAGGTTTATTATAAATTATCAATAATTAACAGTTTCCCTTCAAACAAAGTTGAGTAATCTTTTGTATACGTAATGGTCCAAATGTAACACACCAGCCGGATATTTCCGTAGGTATGAGTTTTTCCGGAAAACGGAAAGTTTTTTCTGCGTTAGTAACGCGAAAATATCGAGAATACATTTCTTAATTTGAATTAGCTCGCAGGGGTAGGTCTTATATGTATGTTTGCGTTCTCTAGATGGCGCTAGTGTGTAATTAATACCTTAGAGCCTCTGTGTATAGCGAATATAGATACTCGATAGATTTGGACTCACTAGCATAAATTGCACTGATGAAAACCAATCAGTTTGAAACGTGCGCATGTCTGTAATTTTCCTATGTGATCAACAAAACCTTGTCGAGTTTGTTTGAGTATAGAATTGTTATACAGATGTTTGTTACACTGTCTCGATTTCTAGAACTTTCTGTTAACATAACTGATACTTGTTATTAATGATTTTTGTTACAGATCAGCCGAATTAATTTATTTGAATTCTCTTTACTTCTTGCATTTCTTTGTCTCACTGGCACTGTAGCATCATGAAGTGTAAAATTTGTTTCAAACCTCTTCACTAAACGTTCAACTTTTGATCAAAAATTTGAGTTAAAACACGTAAAGTAGTAGTAGTAGAGTAAGGGGATTTTTAGAAAATGTCATTTTATTCGTGTTTTATCGATAATCAACTTAAACATAAACTTACTAAATATGACTCTTCCTGACATCTATTGGCGAATAATAATACTATTTTTTTTTAAAAACTAATTGCTTTAACGACACAACAACACTAAAGCTATTCCAGCAAATGGCGTTGTTAAGTAACACGAAGCCAATGAGTGTTTGCTTTGAGGTTAGACTAAGAAAATCAATTGTTTATTTATATTATTTGTGTCTTCTTAATGCACTTCTTTTATTGAAAGAAAAATAACAAAAAGGTGGCCCAAACAAAGGGTAGTCCCAATTTAAACTGAAAAATATGACTCTTCCTGACATTTATTGGCGAATAATAATACTATTTTTTTAGCAACTGATTGCTTTAACGACACAAAACTAAAGCTATTCCAGCAGATGGCGTTGAATAACCAGTTCATAGTTTTTTATTATTCTGTCGGTAAGATCAAAAAATATTATTCATATTTCGTCATTTTATTAGTATGTAATTCGTAGTTAAATATAATTAGATACTGAATTGTTTCAGCCGTTACTATTTGGTAGTTGATCATAATTAAAACAAATTGTAAAAATTACTCTGTTTTACTACCAATAAAAATGTATTTTACACATTTTCTTGTGACTCGAGTTTTGGGAAATGAACTATCCCATCATCAGACAACTGAAGACCTAACAGTGGTACAGAGGTATTAAAACAAAAGTGATACATATTTTGAATATTTCAATAGATTCTAGGTAACACCTAATAGTGGTAAAGATGTTTACAAGCGGAACGTGATAAAAAACCGGGTTAAAAAAGAGGGGCCTTCTAACAGATATCGGAATGTCGGCAATCGACAAAGAAGGTTATTAAACAGATGGTACCCAAATATCTCAAACAATTTTTTGGGGTTACATAGCTCCGTACAGTCGTTCATTATTTTGACATTATTTTGTTGTATATCTCAAATATTTGGATTTACTTAGCTCTCCATACATTCATCAATTATTTTTTACATTATTTTTATTGTGAACGAATTTGAAAATTTCAATAATCAAGTTTATTTTCTTTTGAATCTACATGTTAAATTTTCTTAAGATTTTTTTTTGTCGAAAGGAAATACTGTTTTCTGAAGAATGAGTGGCAAAAGTTGAATTTTTGTTTACTTTTCATTAAATTAATTTTATGTTCGTTGACTCTAAGGAGCTATGTAAATCGAAAATATTTGAGATATTCAAAAAGTAACATCTGTTTAAAACCTTCTTCAACGAACATAAAATTAATTTAATGAAAAGTAAAGATTCAACTTTTGCCACTCATTCTTTAGAAAACAGTAATTCCTTTCGACAAAAGAAAATCTTAAGAAAATTTTACATGTAGTTTCAAATGAAAAGAAACTTGATTATTAAAAGTTTCAAATTCGTTCACAATAAAAATAATGAATGACTGTATGGAGCTATGTAAATCCAACTATTTGAGATGTAAAACAAAATAACGTAAAAATAATGAATAACTGTACGGAGCTATGTAACCCCAAAAAATTATTTGAGATATTTGGATACCATCTGTTTAATAACCTTCTTTGTCGATTGCCGACATTCCGATATCTGTTAGAAGGCCCCTTTTTTAACCGGGTTTTTATCACGTTCCGTTTGTAAACCTCTGTACCACTATTAGGTGTTATCTATTGAAATATTCAAAATATTTATCACTTTTGTTTAAATACCTCTGTACCACTGTTAGGTCTTCAGTTGTCTGATGATGGGATAGTTCATTTCCCGAACCTCGAGTCACAAGAAAATATGTATTATTTATTTTTATTGGTAGTAAAACATAGTAATTTCTACAATTTGTTTTAATTAAATATAATTTATAAAAAACACAATTTATAAAAAGAAATACCAAGCAAAGCTCGGTCATCCAGGTACTTTCATAATAAATTTGGATTATTTGTAAGCGTTGTTTCATGATTAAATGGTAGATGTTGACAACTACAACTGTCAATGTCACAAATAAACAATGGCTGCCATGCGTGAGTAATGTCAATTTAAGAATGGGGCGTTCCCATTGAAAGATCCTTCATAAAAATATTTTTAGAGTATATATTTCAATATGAACTAAAGTTGAAACTTATTTCATTAGAGTAATCCAAACAAAATTCACTGAAATAAGTTATATCCTTCAAAAAAGACAAACGTATATTCCAAAGTATCAACTCACGCCACTGATCGATCGTTAAATCGGAAAATTTCGCATAACAATTTTCTCATCAACGTGCGGCATCTTCCTATCGGATCTCCTTTCATTTCCTGCAACGGCAGCCGGAAAACCGATCGGATAAACCTTTGAGAGCGTCTTAATCCCGATATACTTTTCCGAACAGCGATTAAAAGGAATCTACACTTCAATAAGCTTTGTGTAACGCGGAATTGAATGAGAAAGTCAAAGCTGAGTCTGCATTATTAGATAAGTTATTGCCGCCGCGCTTAGCCGGCGCGTCAAGTTTTCCTCCTATAGCGAAAACTAATATCTAGGAAAACTTTAGCCGACCGTGAAAGAAACATCGTTCTCGTCAAAAATTCAGAGATATAAATCCGTTAGACAGTTCGAGGAGTAAAGGGAGGCAAGAGACGGGAACTGCGATGGTTTATTTTACTTTTCAATCTCATCGGAATGGAGTGAAGACGAAATGGTAGATAACCCAGGAGCACTCCGTTTGTACATCTGGGATTCCCGATGAAAATGTTGATTCGTATTTGCCCTGCTGGAGACGGGGGTTTGCGAATAAATGCAGCGACAAATGGAAATCAGACTGGGGATAAATAAGTCTCGAGGTAATCATGTTGGAAGAAACTATCATCAGTCAAGATGAGTAGGCGTACAGAGTGAATCTTCCATATATTATACAAAATAGATTATTTCTTAAATTCATTATTAACAACTGTTCCGCCAACACTGCGGTTTTGTCAAGTTCACCTCTTAAACTAACTCTAAACAATAAACACACAAATATTGGATGGAGTAGTCCGTTACTTTGTGATAGTTCGTTTTAATGGAATTAAATAAGAAATTACTTTGTTTTCTTTCACTTATTATTATTACTGCTATACAGTGACTCGAGTTTCGTAGTGTTTGCTACATTTTCAATGTACAATTAGATCTCAACAATTATATATGGGGATTGTAGGCTTCGGCAGAGCTTCGAAGAGAGGGGTTTTCCAAAGTTCCGTCTGTTAGTTTAGTAGTTTTATTATTGGTACGTGCCTTTTATATTTTTCAATTTTTATGGATTCCAGGATGTCAAGTTTTTTCCCTTTCGCTTCCACGTGCAAGATAACAAGGTTGTTCAATTCTGGGAACGTGTGATCTGTAGTGAAGAAATGGTTCGCAAATTTGGAATTATTCTTCCGGTTGAGAGGTGAACCCATGGCAAGTCCTTCTTTCTGTTTGTAAAATTTACGATTGTATTGAAAGTAATTTTCTTCCACGCAAAGTTTGAAAAGGGCTAAAATTTCGTTTTTCATGACGGGATTGATGTTATTTTTCGTGAGGATATTTTCGATTATATTCATGCATTCTGTATTTGGTTATTCGGGAACATATTAACTACATCAAACGACACTAGAATACTGTTAATTGGAAGGATAACATTTTTCAGTTTTTTTGTGAGCTCGATTGAATTTTTTATTGAATAGGGTGAGTTGAATTGTGTTGTTGCTTTAAAAATTTGGTTTAATTTAGAGGCTAGTTTCGCAAGGGGGCTATTAATATATGATACCACAGGGCGTATTGGACATATAGTTTGGGAGGTGTAGGATTCATATTAATAAGTTTGAATTTATCATAGTCTGATAAAATAATTTGACCATCTTTGAGCGTTGTTTCAAGTTTTAGTTGAATTTTTGCGGTGAGATCTCTTTTAAGTAGTATGGGCGATTCTTTCTCTAAAAAATTGTTTATTTTCTGGTCATAATCTTCTTTGGATAGAGTAAAAATAGAGTTTCCTTTGTCGGCTTTAGTCATTATCAAATTATCATTTCGAATTTTGTTTTGAATTGATAAAAAATCAATAGTAAAATCAATTCAAAACAGAATTTCGAAATTATAATTTGATAATGACTAAAGCCGACAAAGGAAACTATTGTTACTCTATCCAAAGAAGATTATGACCAGAAAATAAACAATTTTTTAGAGAAAGCATCGCCCATACAACTAAAAAGAGATCCCACCGCAAAAATTCAACTTAAACTAAAATCAACGCTAAAAGATGTTCAAATTATTTTATCAGACTATGATGAATTCAAACTTATTAATATGAATCCTACACCTCCCAAACTATATGGCCTTATTAAAATTCATAAAGATAATTGTCCAATACGCCCTGTGGTATCATATATTAATAGCCCCCTTGCGAAACTAGCCCCTAAATTAAATCAAATTTTTAAAAAAACAACATAATTCAACTCACCCTATTCAATAAAAATTCAATCGAGCTCACAAAAAAAACTTAAAAATGTTATCCTTCCAATTAACAGTATTCTAGTGTCGTTTGATGTAGTTAATATGTTCCCGAATATACCAAATACAGAATCAATGAATATAATCGAAAATATCCTATTAAAAAATAACTGTCATAAAAAACGACATTTTAACCCTTTTCAAACTTTGCGTGGAAGAAAATTACTTTCAATACAATAGTAAATTTTACAAACAGAAAGATGGAATTGCCATGGATTCACCCCTCAGCCCATTACTCGCTGAAATCTTTATGACCTGTTTTGAAAGAAAAATTCTAAAATCCACACATGCAAAACATATCACTTCTTGGTACAGGTGTGTAGACGATATATTGGCTTGCTTCTGCGGAACACATTTAGAATTAAATGAAACATAGAATATCTTAATCGTTGCACAATAAGGTCAAATTCACCATGGAAGCACAATTTGATAACAAAATAAATTTTCTGGACATAACTTTAATTAAGAGTAATACCAAATTTTTCAAACCATCCGATCAATCATAAACTAGCTGCTTATAAATCAATGGTACATAGAGCATTTTCAATTTCTTCAGATAATATTACGTTAAAGAGGGAATTGAATACAATCAGACAAATAGGCACAAAAAATCAGTTCGAAACAAAAACTGTAAATTCCATCATAAACAAAAAACAAAAGCAACTAATTAGTGAACAAATTTACCCCATTTCCAAATCATATCATCATAACAATAAAATCATAAAACTAACATATTTTGGACTAATTTCACAAAAAATAGCTCAAATTTTGTCAAAAATTAACATAGTAACAGCTTTCACACCCTCCTATAAAATTTCTGATCTCTTTTTTAATCCGAAAGACAAAAAGAACCGACTGCATAATTCTGGAGTCTATAAATTAAGTTGTCAAAAGTGTAATAGTTTGTATCTAGGACAAACGGGCCGACCTTTCCACAAAAGGTACAAAGAGCATCAATCTGCTTTTAGGAACCAGAAGAATAATTCCAATTTTGCGAACCATTTCTTCAATACAGATCACACGTTCCCAGAATTGAACAATCTTGTTATCTTGCACGTGGAAGCGAAAGGGAAAAACTTGACATCCTGGAATCCATAGAAATTGAAAAATATAAGAGGCACGTACCACTAATAAAACTACTAAACGAACAGACGCAACTTTGGAAAACCCCTCTCTTCGAAGCTCTGCCGAAGCCTACAATCAGCATATATAATAGTTGAGATCTAATTTGTGCATTCAGTTTGAGAATGTAGTAAACACTACGAAACTCGAGTCACTGTATATCAGTAATAATAAAAAAGTGTTAGAAAATAAAGTAATTTCTTATTTCATTTGATTAATACACACACACTTCTTATAAGAATAAAAACTTGATGAAAGTGGCGGTAAAACTATCAAACAGTTTTCGGAAATTTAAATAAGAAAAACATTTCAAAAAGGGGATACAAGAAACCATCAATTCACAGAAATACCGATAAAGAAAAATATGCGAAAAAAGGGATATGAATAAATAAAATATTCAGAAATGGGGTTTTTATAACATTTGTTCGACCGTTGAGAAGAATTTTAAGGTTCTTATATCTACTAATTTCTTCTGATTCCAAAAGACAGACACCGGTATTTTTATTTTCATAATGGATAATTTCATAGTAATTGTTTTACGTGTGAGAACTGGTTTGCCCGATTTGAAAGTGGCAACTTTGATTTTGTAGACGAAGGACGACCCAGAGCAACACGAAAGTTTAAGGATGAAGAATTCAAGGCAAAGCTCAATGATGATCCATCTCACACGCAAGAGAAACTCGCAAAAAACTTGAAGTCACTCAACCAACCATTTCCTATCGTTTAATAGCAATAGGAATGATCCGAAAAGTAGAAAATTGACTGCCGTATGAACTGAAGCCAAGAGACGTCGAACGCTGTTTTTTCACTCCTGAACAGCTGCACCAAAGGCAGATCTCGCAATTTAATGAGAACCATGGTTAAAAATGTATACTGATAGTCATTCTATTCTTCCTTGCTACTCAAACTAAACGTCAGTTGATCTCTTGACAAACTTCCCCCAAAAACAATCCCGAAAATAGCCGACATTGAGATCTTCCCTTCAAACTCCGCTTTATTTTCGAGCACCCAAAAATCCCGTTCCATCCCATCCAACATAATTAAACGCTGAAGATCCACAAAAGAGAGAACATAGTTGGAGTTACTCCCACCAAGAACTTCACCATCCTGCCCGTTCAACCCGGCGGTATCATTCACAAGTTCCTTCAACTATTCCCGAACACCTTCCCGGAGGAAAATACTGCCGGTCCAAATCCTTCGTCCCATCATAGCGGCTGAATTGGCGATAACAATTGCGGTCCTTTCTATCCCGGCATCCTCACTTTGAGGAAGTGGATCCGGCGGGCCGGATAATAGATTCAATTAACGTCTTATATTGTTTTATTTTATATGTATTTACTAACAAAAGGAAATCGTCCCATTGTCTTAACTGGGGCACTTTGATCGAAGTAACCGCAAAGTAAATTTAATTAATGGAGGATGTAGATGCCTCTTGGATCACGGGGAGCCGCTATTATAGATGGCGCTCACCCTCGGCTATAAGTCATTGATTGAGGTTAGGGTTACTTTGCGAGATATAAATCGAAGCTTCAATGAGAAAAAGGTATGAAAGAAATCCAGGGAATAAAAGCAAACTATGTTGATTTGCACTATGTTTTGAGTAATTTTTCAGAACATTAACGACCAAAATTTTTAAGCCAAAATGTTAATATAAAAATTTTTAATCGGATACAAATGATGAAGTTTGAATCATTTAACTTCGAGATGACCCGTTGAAATGCTGATACCATTTCGAATTCTTCAATAGTATTCAAATGAATTAATTCGGCTGATCTGTACAAAATACCATTTATAAGCAGTTTGAGCTATGGTAATATAAAGTTCTACAAATCAAGACAACACAACATACATCTGTATAACGTATCTAACCTCCAACAAGCATCACTGGAACATAAGTAGCAGAACTTTCGAACTTGTTGGTTCTCTTCAGTGCACTGCAATACCCAAAGACCACAAATGTATCAAGTACCCATATTTGCTCTGCACAGGGACACTAAGATATTAACATAATACCCGGAATAGGCATACTTCCAGGAGAATAAAGAGATAATAATAGACTACAACTTGTCCATTCACAGTCTATATGTTATGCGATAAACTATATTCTGGTTGTTTTATCTAAATTAAGAGAATTCTTATCATTGCGTATTTAAGGATCGTTGTGGTCAACCCACTGTATTGATCGTAGAGGAGTAGAACGATGGCCTTTTTCACTATAATTCACTTGGGTTCACTAAGTTCGCTTCATAAATTCACTAACCTCAATTGAAAGTGTGACTATCATAAGTTTTACATTCACATACTGAATTGTTTCAGCCGTTACTATTTGGTAGTTGATCATACTTAAAACAAATTGTAGAAATTACTATGTTTTACTACCAATAAAAATATATTTTACACATTTTCTTGTGACTCGAATTTCGGAAAATGAACTATCCCATCATCAGACAACTGAAGACTTCACAGAGGTATTTAACCAAAAGTGATAAATATTTTGAATATTTCGGTAGATTCTAGGTAACATCTAATAGTGGTACAAAGGTTTATAAGCGGAACGTGATAAAAAACCGGGTTAGAAAAGAGGGGCTTTCTAACAGATATTGGAATGTCGGCAATCGACAAAGAAGGTTGTTAAACCGATGGTACCCATTTAAATATCTCAAATAATTTTTGGGGTTACATAGCTCCGTACAGTCATTCATTATTTTTACATTATTTTGTTGTATATCTCAAATATTTGGATTTACATAGCTCCATACCTTCATTCATTATTTTTCGAATTATTTTTATTGTAAACGAATTTGAAAATTTCTATAATCAGGTTTTTTTTCTTTTGAATCTACATGTAAAATTTTCTTAAGATTTTCTTTTGTCGAAAGGAATTACTGGTTTCTGAAGAATGAGTGACAAAAGTTGAATTTTTGTTTACTTTTCATTAAATTCATTTTATGTTCGTTGAAAAAGGTTTTAAACAGATGTTACTTTTTGAATATCTCAAATATTTTCGATTTACACAGCTCCGTACAGTCGTTCATTATTTTTACATTATTGCTATTGTGAACTAATTTGAAAATTTCAACAGATTCTAGATAATCGAGTTTCTTCCTTTTTGATTCTACATGTAAAATTTTAAGATTATTTATTGTGGAAAAGGAATGACCGATTTCTAGACAATGAGTGGCAAAAGTAGAATTTTGTTTATTTTTCATGAAACTCATTTTATGTTCGTTGAACCTCGTCTTGAAGGAACGTCCTGTTTGTCCTATATATTTATTACTGCACGTAGAACAAGATAACTCATAAACTCCTGATTTGTGTATGTTTGGAGTAGGGTCCTTTGCGTTACATAAGGGCAGAGGTGGAGTCATGACAATGTGTCGTTCTAACATAAGGTTTGTAAGCCTAGTAGAAGTGAATAATCTGTCCTGTGAATCTCATTGCGAAATCTCCTGTATTAAATTAACTGATAATGATTTGACTATTATTTCTATTTATCGTTCACCTAATGGTGATTTTAAAATATTTGTTGATACTTTTGAAAAAATTTTTAGTAAGATTAACTGTTTTGGTGCCAATGTTGCTATTTTAGGTGACTTCAATTTACCTTTTAATTGTCCGGATAGAAATTGTAAATTTTTCTGTGATTTACTGAATTGTTATGGTTTTATGAGAACTATCTGGCAGCCTACTAGGGTTATGAATTGTATTGACAATGTTTTTATCAATTTTTCTCTTGAAAGGTATGATTCTGAAGCTATTGATTTCAATTTCTCTGATCATCGGGCACAGCTGGTGTGGGTGAATATCCCGATCAGTCTTCGGTCTCACTCTGGTGTTGTGAGAAGGTTTAGGCCATTGACACAAAAGGGGATGAATATTTTTCATGCTAAGCTTAGCTCAACTTCTTGGGATTTTATAGGTGGTTATGATGCTGACGTAAATCTAACCTTCAGTGTGTTTAATGACTATATAACTCAGACTTTTCTAGACTGTTTTCCCTATGGTGTAATAAAGTCAAAACATAAGGATAATGGAGTGGCTTGGTTTACTAGTGAATTGGGTAAAATGCGGGACCACTTGAAGCTTCTTGGAGATATGTATCTGTACTATCAAAGTGATCAGCTTAAAGAAGCTTATGATAATTATAGGAGATACTACAGGTACAAGATCAATGAGGCTCGAATAACAGCTAATGACAGAATTATAAGGGATTCTAATAATAAGCCGAAAACCATGTGGAATTTAATTAAGAATAAGGATACAATTCACTCTGATGACCGTAGAAAGATTTTTTCACCTCATGCTTTCAATGAATTTTTTACATCTATTGCTCATAAAACAGTTGAATCTCTTAGTGAGGGAAGCTTTAATCCACTAACTATTATTCAAAATGTAAACAGTTCCTTTTCTTTTGCAACTGTTACCTATATCCAGGTGAGAGATGCTATAGGTTCACTTAAGTTGAGTAAATCCTCTGACTATTATGGTATTTCATCTTACCTTATAAAAAAGAATGTCAATAATCTTGTTATCCCTCTCACAAGGCTTTTTAATTTATCAATTACAAATGACGTTTATCCTGATTGCCTGAAAATTGCTAAGGTAATTCCATTATTCAAGAAAGGTGATGTTGATGATATTAAGAATTACAGACCCATCTCTTTGGTACCGGTCATATCAAAAATTTTTGAAAAGATCTTGTGTTGTCAATTATTGGAGTATTTTGAAACAAATAACTTATTTTCTGCACAGCAATTTGGTTTCAGAAAGAATAAAAGCACCAAAGATGCAGTTTTGCATTTTGTTGATTATACGCTGGAATGCTTTGAGAGGGGTGAATATCTGTTTACTTTGTTTTTAGATATTGCGAAGGCTTTTGACTGCGTCTCGCGTCTCATCTTGGTTGGCAAATTGGCTGCGTATGGGTGCTCTGGGGGCGTTTGTGCTCTCATCGAGTCATACTTAACTAATAGATCTCAGGCAGTTTTCAATGATAACGGATGGTCATCTCTTCTAAAAGTTGAACTTGGCGTTCCTCAGGGATCGGTTCTAGGACCGATTCTATTTCTGATTTTTATTAATGATATGCCTTCTTACATGAGTGAATACAGATCTATTCTGTTTGCTGATGACACAACTGTATCCGTAGCTTCTGGTGATCTGGCTGTCATTGATGGTGAGGCTGCTGTTGCGCAGTCGAGAGCTTTTGATTGGTTTGCCTCCAACAAACTTGTCGTGAATAGGCAGAAAACAGTAAAGCTTGTTTTCTCCTTGAGAGAAGTGAATGATGAGGACCTTGTTGGCCACCATTCGTTTCTTGGTATATCGCTAGATACGACATTGCGGTGGGATATCCATGCTGACCGGCTTGCCTCAAGGTTGTGTAAGAACATTTATCTGCTCAGAAATATGTCAACTAGGTTGTCTTCGGGTATTCTAAGAGTGGCTTATTTTGCCCTAGTCGAATCTCACTTGAGATACGGTATTCTTGCATGGGGAAATAGTGCTTCACACGACAGAATTTTTGCATTGCAAAGAAGAGCGATTAGATTCTTGTCTGGCCTCAAATACCGCGATGATTGTAGGGGTGCATTTAAATCTGAGAACATATTAACTTTTCCATGTCTTTACATCTTTGAGGCATTGCTTATGGTGCGGAAAAATGTCAACGATCATAGTGTTAATGGTGACTTTCATGATTACAACACGAGAGGCAGGATGTTGATTAGAAATGATTTTTGTCGGTTGACAAAGTCTCAAAAGGGGCCTTTTTATTTGTCAGTTAGGCTGTTTAATAGACTACCATATTGTATATCGTCCTTACCCCCAAACAATTTTAAAATATTTATCAGGAAGTTTTTAATAAGTAGTGCATTTTATAGTGTCAATGAATTTTTGAGTTTTGATTTCACAGTGGTGCTGCCAGAATCCATTTCTTAGTATATCTTTTTTAGATTGTTGATTAAGCTTTTATTCTGTGATTGTATCTTTAGTGTATTGTAATTTTTTGCAATTTTATCTTGACAAGTGTAAAACTGAAACAGTTATAGACATGAAATAAATATTACTATTACTATTACTATTACTATTACTGTTAAATAATACCGATGATAATTTGTTTTTCGTTTTGAAGGCAATATTGACATCTGATTTTGAAAAACTATTGGCCACTTTTTGACTTATGCTACCAAAGTACGATAGAGAAATGAATTTTTTATTCTCCTCAATTTTTATGATAGGATAAATTTGGCTCATAGCTATTTTAGATAGTTTCTGTCGAATTAGATTATTTATTATATTGGGGTTGAAACCGTTGTTCGCAGCTATTGATTTTATAGTTTGGACTTCAGCTTCGCGGTCATTTTTTGATAAGGGTAATGCGAAGGCTCTATGGATCATCGATTGATACGCTGACACAAGAAAATGTGTAATATGTATTTTTATTGGTAGTAAAACAGTAATTTCTACAATTTGTTTTAATTAATACATTCACTTTTAGGCATTTTAGTTGACTGGCTAAATCACGCGACATTTATTTGCTTACTGCTCTTAGGGTAATGCCGGATTGCAATTTTCACAAAAGAGTACGTATTTTTACTAAGTTGAGTTTAGAAGTCAGGCTTTTTGCTAGAAGTGACGTCATCGTAACAAAAAAGGGGGTGTTGCATGGGATCCTATACGTGTTTCGAAAGGTCGACAATATTTTGATCATTTTCGAAGGAATCGAACACACCTTATGAAATGATCATGTTATTAACGGAAGTAAAACGCACTCAGACGCACTAACAGGTACAAAATACAAATGAATGAAAAGTTTCTATTTCAGGATATTTACAACCCTTGAAACGTTCCGAGTCCGAAGGTTGAATTTTCAAATAATCTGAAAAAATGAACTTCTAATGAACGTGTTTGTTGAACATCTCATTCGCCTTCAGCCTGGCTGTCATTCAAGAAGATTGAAAGGAGATAATGACGGATGTGTTTGTATTCAAAGTACTCAATCGCACTGGTAGAATTTCAATCCTGGCCTAATTGCAGAATAACCTTAGATTCTGGGCTAAATATAATTCTGGTATCGTGAACTGAATATTCCTATTCATTTGAATCGACATCAGCACACATCGCCTTGCTCTGCCTTCTGAGAATCTGATTGCTCACAATATACACGTAAAGAAAAATGTGAAGAATTCACTAGCGTTAAAGCACTTGTTATTTTCATAAAGATAAGTTTCAATGTAATAAAGAGACACCCATGAAAAATATGATTCAGAATGAGTTGCTGATAAATTAATCCGATTCTAAATCTACTGGCTTTTACAAAAAACTATATTAATAGATACAAATAATTTTTCTCCAAAAAATAGTCCAACCGTGAGCACTCTAACTTTTGAACGGAAAGAACTAGAGAGTTCAAACTTGCTAGAGGGCCAAATCGGTCCAATGGTTGCGCAGTAATTGATCATTTAAATTATCTCATATTTTTCCCAAGATTTTCGACATGACAGATCGATATGAAATCTGTTGTTTAGAAGTAGAATAATAACGCGGACGTTAGTGTGAAATTTCAAGAAAATCGTATAATTAAAATATTCCAACAAAAAATTAAATGTGTTTCTGAATTTCCTTATATCAGGTGTTTTTTTAGAGTGATAGAACATCAAATTGAAATAAAACACATTTAAATTAAGATTGAAGCCAATTTTTTCCTTATTCGAAAGATGATTTTATCACAGTTATGTTTTGACAAAAATTTCCGTTATATGCTCACCTCGACTAGCTCTTAGGAATCGCATCCGACCAGACGCTTTTTTGAGTAATTCAGGCATTATTTCATTATTAACACGAGTTTTGATGGTTTCCAAAACGTTTATTGTTTCTGGTTTATCAGCATAAACCAATGACTTGACATAACCCCAAAGAAAATACTCCAGTAGAGTTGAGTCGCATGATCTTGGAAGCCAATTAATTGGACCACTTTTCGAAATAATGTTATCGCCAAATCTTTCTTTCAATAAATCAATTGTTACGGTAGAAGCATGAAGTGTAGCAGCATCTTGTTGGAACCAAAACACTCCTGAGTCGATACAGTGCATTTTCAGGATGCAATAGAACCTACAGAACTTCTTGAGGATTGTTTACACTCCATATACGGCAATTTTGCTTGTTTACATAGCCGTTCAAGCAGAAATGACCTTTATCACTAAACACAAATTTAAAATAAAAAAGGATCAACTTCAAGCTGTTCTAGGACCCAATCAGCAAACAAACGGTGCTTGTTATGGTCAAGTGGCTTTGGTTCTTGAACCAATTGGATCTTGTATGGGTGTAGACCAAGATCTTTACGCAAAATTTTCCATGTGGTGGATGTACAGAGTACAACGTGTTGTGAACGTCGACGAATGGACAAATTTGGATCATCTTTAACACTATGACTTACAGCAGCGATATTTTCTTATGTACGTACAGTTCTTTGTCTTGTTGTTGTTGTTGCATCGAGTAGAAAAAATTTTGTCCGAAATCTATCGATAGATCGACGATTAAGCTGCTCTGGTAGACTATTATGTAAACCATAAATTTAACGAAGTGCTCTATAAGTTTGGCGAATAGAACACTGATTTTGAAAATAAATTTCAACAATTTGTAAATGTTGTCTTTCCTTGATAATTTATCAATGCTTACTGAACAGAAATTTCAAAACAACATGGCTTCTACCTTCTGTCAAATAGCAGTTATCCCTATCGAAAGTTAGTTGTTAGTTATTTGGAAAATCATCGAATATTATGATAAACCGTTTTGTGAACAGAGCTAGAGATTTGAATGTTTCGGTATAAGTTTGGGGCCTGAATATATGAAATGAGATCATTGAGGGTCAAAATCGGTTCAATGGTTCTGGTGTCATACATATTTGAACCTTTTTCTCGTTCTCTCACTAGTTCCAAAACTATTTATTCGATTGAAATTAAATTTGATATTTAGGTTAAAATAACGACACAAAGATTGTTGCCAAATTACGCGATTCCAAATTTTCAGGAGAAATGGACGAGTAAAAGCTTTTGAGCTCATGATAGTTCCGCATTTTTCAGTTTTCCATGGAGAAAATTCAGCATTACATGTGCAGAATCTAATTCATGCACTGACCGCACTCTCTTCGATAATCCCCTAGCAATGATCGAAACGCCACCATCTACCCCAAAATCTGTGCCCTTTTATTATCATCATTAAAACGGCTTGCACAGACCCTGAACTTCGAAGGAATCAAGATAACATGGTAATGTTGAGCTGGAGCAGCTCGGAACTTTTACGTCGGCGTTATTGGAATCATTTCCAAGTTACGACATGTATAATGAATACGTTGGAATTTCGAATTCGACGTAATGCAGTTTCCCCCCCTCAAAATTGAATAAATTAGAATATTTACCTTTCGGGTCGGTTAAAAGTCGAGCACTCCGTGAACGCTTACCTGAAACAGAAAAGAAGTTCCTGAGAATCTGCATATCTGAGGCAGGACTTTGAAAATGATTGAGGTCGTTTACAATCCAAATTTCGAAGGGGTCCGGGGATAAGCGGAGCCGGTTAAGTTCCCTTTCTCGCCGTTATTATTGCTGTGTTCTTCGTTATAATCCGATTAATTGTTGAGGGGTTACGAAAATTCAGGAATTATGGCACTAAGAAAATTTATTTTCCGTACGAAAGGTTCACTCTCCGATATTATGAAATATGAATATTACATTTACCACTTTCTGTCAATCAGGAAAGCTTTTGGTCGTTACTGAAAATTAAGAAATTCCTTGGAATATTTGAATATTACCTTGAGTTTTCAGGAATCATAACATTATTTCAATGTCAAACTACATCTACTTCTTCCTATGGATAGTAAAGTACTATTATACCATATCAAATGACATTCTCTCTTCGTTTTCATTTTTCGGGGTTCCTGTGAAATATATGACGTCGAGAAGTACTTATTAATGATACATTCAGCGATATAAACTTCAAATCATTACTATGACATATATTCCAAATACGAAGTATCTGAACCTTAGATGTTCCACAATCAGTCCTATGTGTTTTTCACTCACGAATTGATATGAACTATACTTAAAAATATAAAAATATTTTATTGTCACACGAATTTGTTCGAAAGAAGTCTATTTCTATGGTAATCATTCATTCTGTCATATTGTCGCCTTGAACTGAATATTATTCTGTAAGATAAATAATTAACACGTATTTTTGATTATGTTACTTCATTTCAAAAACACAGCTTGCCCAATCCATATCCTGAAATATTCAGTTTCTGAATTATAGAGCAAACTGAATATCTGAACAAGTTCTTATTTCAATAAATTAAATGAATTCGGCTGATCTGTACCAAAAGTTATTAATAAGAAGTATGAGCTACGGTAAAAAAAGTTCTAGAAATCGAGACAGTGTAAAATACATCTGTATAACAATTCTATACTCAAACAAACTCGACAAGGTTTTGTTGATTAAAGAGGCAAATTGCAGACATGCGCACGTTGATTGCTTTTTGTCAGTGCAATATATACTAGTGACTCCTAATCTGTCAAGTATCTATATTCGCTTTACACAGAGTCTCTAAGGTATTACTAATACACTAGCGCTATCTAGAGTATGCAAAATACATACAAGACATACCTTTGCGACATAATTTAAGTAAAGAAATGTATTCTCGATATTTTCACGTTATTAACGCAGAATAAACTTTCTTCATGCTCTTATCATACCATAATTTGCCGTAATGCTCATAATTAACATATTCATATTGAAATAAATTAATTCAGCTGATCTATACCAAAAATTATCAATAAGGAGTATGAGCTATGGTAATAGGAAGTTATTCTGCGTTAGTAACGTAAAAATATCGAGAATACATTTCTTTACTTGAATTAACTTGCAAAGGTATGTCTTGTATGTATTTTGCATACTCTAGATGGCGCTAGTATATTATTAATACCTAAGAGCGTCTGTGAATAGCGAATATAGATACTTTCCAGATTTGGACTCACTAACATAAATTGCACTGACGAAAACCAATCAGTTTGAAATGTACGCATGTCTACAATTTGCCTCTGTGATCTTCAAAACCTTGTCGAGTTTGTTTGAGTACAGAATTGTTACACAGATGTATGTTTCACTGTATCGATTTCTAGAACTTTCTATCACCATAGCTCATACTCCGTATTAATAAGTTCTTATTTGTACCTATTGAAGTCTCTATATTCATAGTTTGTTTTTTGTGAAGAAAGTTCCAATTGAAATAATCCTACATTCAAAGTAATATTAATCAAGAACAATATTTATAATCTTGTTGAAAACTTAAGTTGAATTAATAAGGAGTATGAGCTATGGTAAAAAAGTTCTACAAATCGAGACAGAGCAACATACATTTGTATAACAATTCTAAACTCAAACAAGTCCGATTAGGGTTTGTTGATCGCTGGGACATGAGTAGCAAATATGTTTCTCGTCATTGCTCTGTAATTTCCAACGACTATAAATCTGCCACGCAACTATATTCGCTCTACACAGGAACACCAATGTATTTATTACACACTAGCGCCATCCAGTGCACGCAAATATACATGCACATAAAGATTATTAAAACACAACAACGCAAATATATTTTTCCATAACCTTAAACATTTCGCGTTTTATGACTACGAGCTACGATTTCACAGGCAAAGAATTGCTAGCTTTATTGGATGACGATGATACTCAAACTCAACAAGAACTCTCGGATAAATTGAATGTGACGCAAAATTCGTTAACGTTCATTTGAGTGCTATGATAACCATTTAAGAAGTGTAAAAATGGATTTCGAATTATCTGAATGAAAAGCAACAAGAAAATCGAAAACCACTCATTAAATGCTGCTTGACCGTCGATATCTACTACAAGACAAAATCGCTTTGAGAAGAAGACTCACTGTGTTTGATGAGATTAGAAGGTGATATATTTTGACACATAGTGAAACTTTTGACACTGATCGCTATAAGTTTTTTTACATTCCAAATTCATCATCATCATATTGTGATAAATTTTCCCGATAGATGGAATGAAATAAGAAATTACTTTGTTTGCTATCACTTTTTATTATTACTGATATACAGTGACTCGAGTTTCGTAGTGTTTACTACATTTTCAAACCGAATGAAGAAATTAGATCTCAACTATTATATATGCCGATTGTAGGCTTCGGCAGAGCTTCGAAGAGAGGGGTTTTCCAAAGTTCCGTCTGTTCGTTTAGTAGTTTTATTGTTGGTACGTGCCTCTTATATTTTTCAAATTCTATGGATTCCAGGATGTCAAGTTTTTTCCCTTTCGCTTCCACGTGCAAGATAACAAGGTTGTTCAATTCTGGGAACGTGTGATCTGTATTGAAGAAATGGTTCGCACAATTGGAATTATTCTTCCGGTTCCTAAAAGCAGATTGATGCTCTTTGTACCTTTTATGGAAAGGTCGGCCCGTTTGTCCTGTATACACACTATAACACTATTGACAACTTAATTTATAGACTCCAAACTTATTCAGTCGGTTCTCTGTGTCTTTCGGATTAAAAACAGGATTAGAAATTTTATGGGAGGGTGTGAAAGATGTTACTATGTTAATTTTTGACAAAATTTGAGCTATTTTTGTGAAATTGGTTCAAAATATGTTAGTTTTATGAATTTATTGTTATGATGATCTGATTTGGAAATGGGGTGAATTTGTTTAGCAATTAGTTGCTTTTGTTTTTTGTTTATGATGGAATTTATAGTTTTGGTTTCGAACTGATTTTTTGTGGCTATTTGTCTGATTGTATTCAATTCCCTCTTTAAAGTAATATTATCTAAAGGAATTGAAAATGCTCTATGTACCATTGATCTATATGCAGCTAGTTTATGATTGATCGGATGGTTTGAAAAATTTGGTATTGTTGTATCAGTTGATGTGGGTTTTCAATATATATCAAATTTCATTACTACTCTTAATTAAAGTTATGTCCAGAAAATTAAATTGAACTATCACAAAGTAACGGACTACTCCATCCACTATTATCCTGACACTCCTAGATCTTCTGTGAAGATCCCTCTAGAAGCTTTTACGAAGCTTGTACGAGTTAGAAGTTCAGTTGTGTTCTGGGTAGGCTTTGTTACTGCAATCTTGCGCCACCTTTAGGTCATAGCATAAAATTTTCTACTTGAACAGGATTTGAACCCGTGAGTTTACGATTCCCCAGTCCAATGCTATAACCACTGAGCTATCGACACAATATACTATGTATTCATTATTCAAATGGAAATACCCAGTTTCGAATTTATTTCGAATGATGTTCCGAAATAATTTTTTTCTTAAAATACGTACTATAGTTGTCCAGAAACTTCTGGGACTCACTGAATAGAAGAGACCCGCTTAATAACATATCATAACGGTACTTTGATAGTTGTAAGCTATGTTCACGTTTAGATTCAAGTTGGTTGCTCGATTTCGGCGGTTTACCATTCGGAAATGATAAACCAAAATCAGCTCATATCAAGCGTGCCATTCTAATTCGTCATTTCGACGTGTTCAATGAATTCCGTCTAATCTATACGAGTCAAAACTCAGCTGCGAAACAACAATAGTCCGGAACACCGGAATCTTCCGAGTGGAAATGCACGGATTTAATTACGTCTATGCACCGACAGAAAGCACACAATGGAAGACGCTCCTACCAGTTTCCGCTGCATAGTCGGGGACTATTTTTGGCTCTGAGTGACACTCGTAACCTTAGGGTTACGTCGACGTTACGTAAATTCGAAATCCTCACCGAGTCCCATTCATAACGTGGTTGTTGTTGGATACTTCGTTCTTTATGCGCTCAAGGTTTGTGTAATGGATATACATCTGAAATGATGGTCGATCTGTATTTCCTGTTCATTTGAATTATGTGGCACTCCATTTGTTTCTTTGTTTAACCGTTACACAATTTGTATTTGTGTGCTGTGAGGTATGTTAGGTAACTAATGTTATATATCCTCAGTGTCATTTGAATATATTTATAAAAGCATTTCGAGGTATTAAAACCAAATTATTCTTTCTACTCTCAGTTGGGATACGTGTCAAAGTTAATTTTTTTCACAGGATAGAACAACAACTCAAAAATTAAATCTTTCTCAAACATCTTATCAGGAAATTTTTGAATATCAAAATAAATTGAAATATTTAAAATGTAAGCGGTGCTTGTTTTAGACATTAATTTAATTCTAAAAGTTTTTGAATAAAAAATTCTTTTGGAAATTAAAATTGTAGAAGATAAACATATTTCAATTTGTTTTGATATTCAAATTTTGTTATATTTCTTCTATCAAGTAAAAAGCCTTTCTATTTTAAATTGAAATATAATTATCTTCTACAATTTTAATTTCAAAAAATTTTTATTCAAAAAAACTTATATAAAATTAATGTCTAATATGTCTATATAAAATTAATGTCTAAAACAAGCAGCGCTTACATTTAATAGACGTATATAATTAAAACTCAATATATAATGTCAAATGGAATAAATAAACCAAAAGATATACGAAAGTCATTAAAATTAATAAATAAATATTTAAAGGAGACAAAATTTTGTTTCTGGTCTTACCTTTAAGAACGCCAATTGCCTTTTAAAAACATGAACACACTCAAAGGACTTCTCAAAGAATATAATTTATTTGAAGTCCTTGAGTGTGTTCATGTTTTTAAAAGGCAATTGGCGTTCTTAAAGGTAAGACCGGAAACAAAATTTTGTCTCCTTCAAATATTTATTTATTAATTTTAATGACTTTCGTATATCTTTTGGTTTATTTATTCCATTTGACACTATATATTGAGTTTTGATTATATACGTCTATGTTTTTTGTCTGCGTGTATTTCTTTGTCGTACTGGTACTCTTGCATTGTGTAAAGAAAATTCACTTTCAAATTTGTCTACAATACGACGAATAGTGAATCGATTAACTGGATAATGTCGTCCATGAATTCTACTTAAATTAAGAAATATATAGGAGACACTATTTTATTTCTACAAAAATGTTTGTACCACCACAACAATTATTTCACCACGATGTGGCTTCTTCAGGTATTACATTGTACTGGCTTATGGTATTCAGTGTAACTGAGTTCAAATACATTGTTAGGTACGTGACCAAATAATGGAAGCACAAGTCATAAAAACTCTAGGTGTTTATTGGAGTTTGCCGCTAAAAATGCCATTAAGGAAAAATATTCAGTAATGGAGAATGATCGACATCTGTTTGTTCGTTCAAAAGGATTTTACGGGCATTATATCTGTTGATTTCAAGAAATTCTAAAAGTGTTAATGTAGAACTTTTGCTTTCAACGTGGATAATTTCATAATTATTGTTGAAATTATGCCTGAATTCCTTAAGATGATTAGCATATGTAGAATGTACAGAATTGGATATATAACCTCTTTGGTGTTCTTGGACACGTTTCTTGAATGATCTACCAGTCTGGCCAATGTATACTAAAGGGCAATCTTTGCAAGTCAACTAGTAGACTCCGGATTTATTCTCTTTATTTGTTCGATCTTTATTCTTTTTTATGTAAGTCTCCTATATATTTTTTAATTAAAATGAATTTCCACCAAGTAAAGACCGAATCAATCAAATATCTACTTGAATTCCTTACAGTTTTGAGTACCGACTTTGATGAAATTATTTAAGAATTTCTAATTGTTGTTTGAGCGTATATCTTTTCATGATTAAATTGCATAACTTACTGAACACAAGTGACATGGGAAATGTCAAAAATAATTTACAGTATAGCCATTATAACTATTTTGAATTGTATCATTCCTATTGGAAAGTCCGTTATATTTTTCAACCTTCTTATTATACCATCGATTCTGCACGAATATGTACGTCTTTTGTTGTCTTCTGAACATCTTAACACCTGAACACATAGTGGGAAAAATAAGTCGCATCATTTCAAACATCAATAACTCCTGAACTATTGGACGATTTTGCTCATTAACCAAGGCAAACAAGATATTAAAGCATCCATTCTAAAACTTTCAGCTATTTTCGTTCGAAAGTCAGCCTGTATACGTTCAATTGGCCGAAAAGAGTTAACTTTGTATCAGTGACTCCAACCCAGCCATTGAAATCAGTTCCTGTACAAATTTCGGAAATTACACATATTTGGGCAACATAATAGCACTCTGTTTCCAAGGAAAAGCGCACAAAAAAATAATTGATGAGTTACGCATGCGATATACCCAACTTCTTTCCACATCTATTGTGGAAACGAAATGGCGAATGCGCCGCTATTGGGTAGAATTAAAATAAATTTTTAGAAACTGGTTTTCTACCGAAACATTCAAAGGTAACACATTTTCATGACACAAGTTTCGGAATAAATCTTCATCAAAGGACAACTATGACGTAGTACTTCTAAACTGCAGTCGCAGTAAAACACAGTAATTTCTAAACCTTATTTTAATTTAGACCAAATAAAGATTTTTCCAATAAAAGGTTTCCTTTTGATATAAAAAAGAGTATATTTTGAGACAAATCAATGGGTATGCCATTGCGAATTGTGACTGCGAAATTTTCATCATTTTTGTAGGGAATTTTAACAATTCCAGTACGTTATTGAATGTCAAAAGATGATAGCTTCAAAAGTGACAATTGCCCAGATAGCCTTTTAAAATGAAACCTCTTACTGAATAACCCTTCACTTAAGGACCAAACAGTTCAATGAATAATTACAATACAAAAAATCGTTGGATGAGTGATTAATTGGAGTATTATTAAGTTTCACGAAACAGCTCACTAGGGAATCAATAGTTTACAGCATTCAGAAACTTCGTCTAGAATTTGCTCCCGCTGTCCGTTTCACTTAACGACCTATGCGTTTTGATGTTTTCGAATCTGTAGTTGATTGAAATGATAAATAATCGTCTGAACGTCGTGAAATTTTCATTGAAAATGGCGCAGAAATCTCCCGTTTCTTGATTAAAATGGAAATATTAATCTTCTTCTGCATAGAAAATCTTCTAGAAAGGTATAATTTATACAGGCATTAACGGATACATGCTCCCTGGGGAAAATTTACAGCCGAACACGCCGCGATACGTCATCCGGTGCATTTTGCCGGCTAAGAAGCGGGACCGGAGAAATGTAATTCAACGCAATATTTCACCGGACCTAAAGACCCGTACCCAGAGTCGGGAAGACATGGGTAAAGATTATTGTGCACATATTTTGAGGTCGACTAGTTGGTGTAAAAGACACCTAATTTCGCCAGTTGTAGCTACAGGATAAATCGTTTAATTCAGTAGGAAAGTCCTGAGATTTTATTGGAATGAGCGAAATATTTTTCAAATTAAAATTCATACGTGTTTTAGATATTAATCAGAATAATTCTTTGAAACCTCTACAAATTTCAATCTAACTAATTTAACTTATAATATACACACACACTCAAAAATCTTGGCCCCCTTAGGTTTCTCACGAATTAAACAATCGATGTTATGGAAATCTAAATTTATGGATTAAATAATATTCAAATAAGGCAAAATTTAAATATCGAAACAGATTTAATCTGTTAGTCTTCTACAATTTCAATTTCAAAAAATTTTCATTCAAAAAACTTTTATAATCAAAACTCAATATACAATGTCAAATGTAATAAATGAACCAACAAATATAAAAAAGGCAATTAAAATTAATAAATAAATATTTGAAGGAGACAAAATTCTGTTCCTGATCTTACCGTAATGAATCCAATTCCTTTTCAAAAACATGAAACGCAACTTAAGGATTTCTCAAAGAATATTATTTATTTGAAATATTTAATATATTTAAATATTCAAATAATTTAATTCAAGAGTCTCTCAAAACATGCACTATATCTTCAAAAAACAATTAGAATTCGGATAATCTCGTCATCGGCCCTAGATAATATTTAAAATATCAAAATCAACTAACAATCAGTATATCATACCTTAGAGTGTAACACGGAACTTGTTTGAAACAGACTAACTTTAAAAATCCAGGTAGCCAGTTCATCAGAAAATCACAGAAAACAGTAAGGTATTATGAGGTTTTCTTTAAACCATTGACATTCCAGATAGAGATTTATTCAAGCCTAAATATAATTATATATTATGTATAAAATAAAGTAGAAAAAGGCTTTTTACTCGATAGAAGAAATATAACAAAATTTGAATATCAAAACAGATTTAATCTGTTAGTCTTCTACAATTTTAATTTAAAAAAAGAAGCCTTTTTCTATTTTATTTGAATAGGGTTATTCTGATTTTCACAAATTTTTATTGTTATGTTTACATCAATCGTTTCGCTATCACAGTAGCATCATCAGGCAGGTTTACATTTTGAATAACTAAGCTTGTTTCCGAAATCCGTTGCTTTTTATATTACAGTAAGTACAATAAATTTTTATCGAGCACTGAAACCCAAAAAAGGGGGTCTCTGCAAATTCAAGCTTCTCAGAATATATTTAGCAGAGGTGAGTTATTTAAATCTAATTTTTCGTTAAGTAATATTCCAACTTTATTGTGTTTATTTATCTCTAGGAAACCTAAGAGGTTTAAGGCATAACTTTTACTTTCTATATGTAGAATTTCAAAATTATGGTTGAAAGTATGTCCTGTTTCTAACAAATGATTAGAATATGTGGAATTGCTTTTATTATTGAAGAAACTCTTCAAATGTTCACAAATTCTATGTCGGAAAGTTCTTCCAGTCTGTCCTATGTAAACTTTAGAGCAATCACCGCAGTGTGTACAGCCTTTATTATTTTTAATGTATTTACTCAAGTTTGAATTGGTTTTAAATAAAGTTCTTAAATTATATTTATTTTTGAGGTATGTAGCAATTTTCCCAGAAATACTTCAAGTTATAAAACGGCCTCTATGCACCTTACTGAAGTCCGTGAAATATTCAAAAGTTGCGTAATCTGGTGGTTTAACAAAGCTTCTTGATGTATGGCTACTATTCTTGCCCGGTCAAAGTGAGAAATTGGATGTCCCAGTATTTTCCACGGAATATTCTCGATATAACAACTCTCGTTATTTGCTGAAAACTGATCAACTTCGAATACACCTATATTCTCCTGAACAAGAAACATTTTTTGCTGGTTTATTGTTTTCATTTAAGTGATAAGATAGTGAGTATTCCACACTCAAAAAATTGTCATGTTACATTCAAAAAGTTGAGAGTTCATAGGGGGACAAAGACTTTTGACGATGTGTGTATATCAAATTTAAGATTAGTTCTTCCGAATGAGTCAGCTGGCATATTGGACGAAACAATATCGCCTTGGTACGAACGCGCAAAAATTCAATCATTTTCGTGTCAAACTTCAATAGAGATCAAATACCAAATCTATCGCCAAGATAATAATAGCGCACTTAATTTTATTCCCTCGGTAGTTCAAACGGTACCATTCAAGCGTATCGCTTTATGGACGTTCCCAGCAATTATCTTCCAGGCCGCCAATTAATATTAACAAGAACAAATTATTCGGCTCTGACGAAGAAAGTAACAGTGGACTCGCATGTTTTCTTACACGCAGCAGCAAGTATCCTATTTATAAACGGCCTTGAAATTTAAGCCGTAAGACAAATTTAGCTCCCGTTTAATTACACAAACATTATTGTTCATTACGGCTGGGCCGTTGCACAATACATAATTTCAGGGCGATTTTCTGGGCTGTTAATATCTTCCTCTATGCATGCAGGTACGTAATGTTAGGTATAGTCTACACCTCAGTCCATCACACCGCTGTAATACAAAGCTGAAAATGGGCTTGTAGCGAGATATATTCATGTAACGATGTCTGACATTGTACCGCTATGTTGTTTAATAACTCATTATGGTATTAGGAATAATCTGGTTATTTCATCCCTAATTAGTGGAGTGGTTCATTATGTGTTAATATAATATTACTTTGTTAGGGAAAAATTTTTTTACCTCCTGCCAGTTGGAATGTAATTCTTCCTCCGTTCGTAAAGACTAACTCTTCGATAAAGATACTGAATTGTTTCAGCCGTTACTATTTAGTAGTTGATCATAATTAAAACAAATTGTAGAAATTACTGTTTTACTACCAATAAAAATATATTCTACACATTTTCTTGTGACTCGAGTTTCGGGAAATGAACTATCCCATCATCAGACAACTGAAGACCTAACAGTGGTATACAGGTATTTAAACAAAAGTGATAAATATTTTGAATATTTCAATAGATTCTAGGTAACACCTAATAGTGGTAGAGAGGTTCACAAGCGGAACGTGATAAAAACCCGGTTAAAAAAGAAGGGCCTTCTAACAGATATCGGAATGTCGGCAATCGACAAAGAAGGTTGTTAAACAGATGGTACCCATTTAAATATCTCAAATAATTTTTTGGGTTACATAGCTCCGTACAGTTATTCACTATTTTTACGTTATTTTGTTGTACATCTCAAATATTTGGATTTACGTAGCTCCATACAGTCATTAATTATTTTTTTGAATTATTTTGATTGGATAAAGGGTAGTTTGGATAATTCAATACCTTGGTTGAGTTTTCTAAAGGCAAATCGGTCGAATGAGTTATTCATATTTGAAACTGATGATCCAAACGAGATCAATATTTTTAATACGTATTGGATGGAGTAGTTCGTTACTTGATGACAGTTCACTTTTAAATGGAATGAAATAAGAAATTACTTTGTTTCATATCACTTTTTTATTTAATAGAAAACACACTAGAACATCTTAATAGTTTGCAACCTAAGGTCAAAAAATTTTAAATAAAAAAGTGATATAAAACTAAGTAATTTCTTATTTCATTCCATTTAAAAGTGAACTGTCATCAAGTAACGAACTACTCCATCCAATACTTATTACGAATTTTGATCTCGTTTGAATAATTCAATACCTTGGTTGAGTTCCCTAAAGGCAAATCGTTCGAATGAGTTATTCATATTTGAAACTACTGATCCAAACGAGATCAATATTCGTAATACGTATTGGATGGAGTAGTTCGTTACTTGCTGACAGTTCACTTTTAAATGGAATGAAATGAGAAATAACTTTGTTTTATATCACTTTTTTTCATTTAATAGAAAACACACTAGAACATCTTAATAGTTTGCAACCTAAGGTCAAATTCACTATGGGACCACAAAGTGATATTAAATTGAATTTTCTGAACATAACTTCAATTGAGAATAATGATTTAATTCCCTTTGATATAGCCAGAAAACTAACAACGAAAGATACAACCCTACCCAAATTCAAACCACCCGAACACTCATAAACTCTCTGTTTATATATCAATGGTATATGGAGCATTTTCAATTCCTTTAAATAATATTACGTTGAGAAGGGAGCTGAATAAAATCAAACAAATAGCCACAAACAATAAATTCGAAACAAAAACTATGAATTTTCCCATAAACAAAAACGAAGAAGCAACTCGTTCTGAAACAAATATAACCCGTTTCTAAAATAGATAATAATGACAAAAAAGTTGTGAAACTAACATATTTTGAAACAATTTCGCAAAAAATATCTCAAATATTTTCAAAAACTAACTCTTCCTTAATGCAAATTACAATAACAACTGGCTGAATAATTCTGGAGTTTATAAATTAAGTTGTCAACAGTGTAGTAGCGTATACATTCTGTCAAGAAAGTACCGGGAATTATCGATTTAAATCTGGCAGGGCAATGAGGCAGGTAACATTTTTTTTTCCTAGGTTGGTACCACTGTCCTTAATAGCTATGCCAAGCTTGAGCGGGATCTGTCAACTAGTGTGTTTGCAACAGCTGATTAAGTCAGTCGATGTCAGAGTGCGTGCCGATTTTTACTATGGGTGATTACATTGAGCAAAGAATTTGTTTAAAGTTTTGTGTTGCAAATGAATTTTCGTGTGCCAATGCATTGAAAATGTTGCAAAAGGTCTTTGGTGATAATGCTTTATCAAGAACTCGTGCATATCAGTGGTTCAGAACCTTCAAGGACGGACGCCCATCGACGGCTTCGATCGAAGATAACGTCGATAAAATTAAGGAAAAGGTGCTGGAAAACCGTCGTACCAGCTTGAGAGAGATAGCACATGATCTTAAGATATCCCACGAGTCCGCACGTACGATTTTGATTGATATTTTGGGCATGAGAAAGGTGGCCGCACGACTCGCACCGAAATACCTGAATTTTCTTCAAAAACTTCATCGCCAACAGGTTGCTTCAGACATGCTGGATCGCTTTAATTCCAATTCTACATTCATGGAACGCATTATAACTGGTGATGAGACCTGGGTCTACGAGTACGATATGCAAACAAGCCAGCAATCATCGGAATGGGTGGCAAAAATGAGCCGAAACCGAAAAAACCACGTCAAAGCCGCTCCAAAATGAAGGTGATGCTCATTGTTTTCTTCGATATCCGTGGCGTGGTGCACTACGAATACGTTCCAGAGGGTCAGACGGTAAACAAGGAGTATTACCTAGGCGTTATGAAACGTTTGCGTGAGCGTATCCGTAAGAAGCGGCCAAATTTGTGGGCGAACAACTCATGGATTTTGCATGACGATAACGCGCCTTCTCACCGAGCTACGATTGTGACTGACTTTTTCGCCAACACTCAACAAACGTGCTTCAGCAACCACCGTATTCGCCGGATTTGGCTCCCTGCGACTTTTTCCTCTTCCCAAAACTAAAATTGCCCCTTCGTGGCACCCAATTGAAGCCATAAAACAAAATTCGGCGCGAGAGCTAAAGTCCATCCCGTAAAGCGCCTATAAAAAATGTTTCGATAATTGGAAATGCCGTTGGCATAGATGTATTGGAGCAAATGGAGCCTATTCTGAAGGCGGCCCCAATAAATTTTTACGATTAAATGTAAAAATGTTGTTTTAATTGAAAATTCCCGCTACTTTCGTGACAGAGTAGTATATAGGACAAACCGACAGATCTTTCCATAAAAGGTTCAAAGAACATCAATCTTCATTAAAGAACCATGAAGGTAACTCTAAGTTTGCGAAACATTTTTTCGAAACCAATCATATCTTCCAGAATTGGGTAATCATGAAATATTGCACCTGGAAGCGAAAGGAAAAAACTAAACATCCTGGAATCCAACGAAATATTTGAACACAAACAAAAAGTTTCAACAATAAAATTTTTAAATGAATTTTGCACCAGTCATAGCCTTCAACGTAAACAAGGTGTCCCAACGTAAATTTGACACCTCCTCCTTGGAAGGTGCATAAGGATCTGCTACAATCAAACGAAAGCATCACAAGGGAGGTGTATCTACGAAAATTGATGCGACACATATTTCGTCGCTCGTTAAAACGTACTGATGAACGCTCAAATGGGAAGCCCTTCCACACCCGCCATACAGCCCGAATATTGCTTCTTCAATTTCAGACAAAAAAACGCTCGATCTTATTGATACTCTCATAAATCCAAATTATTTAAGCAGTCTTCAGGTTCCATTTCCTGTGTGAACTCAATTCTTTAAAGTAACAGAGAAAACTATCAGCGTGTCAAGTGGTTCCTTCGAAGTATGCAGAAATTATTTCTGATCTTTCCTGAATGAATGTCAACTTATAATAACACTTTGATACGATTTTAAAATACTATTCTGCCTCTAATTAGAATTCTGCAAATTCTGCTCAGTGCCTTATCGACGGGACAATATCGTTAGTTTTCGAGAAGGCCGATTTTTTATTCATCTCATGCCTGTCTCAAACTCCGATGAATTTTTTAAGTTTCAGTTCCACCTACCTGCTAAATGGGCCAATGAAATGTTTCCGGAGAAATTGGAGCTATAGAAGGTCTCGCATAGAAAAGCGGAATATTCATATGGGACGTGCCTGGACGTTGAATATCGGGAAGTAATCGAAAAATTCACCAGAGATTTTCCGCGGAATCCTACGAAAATTGTTCGGGAGAAACGAGCCATTCTTGCAGATTTCTGAGCAACAGCGGGATTCAAAAAACTCTCTACTCATTTGAAATTTAAATGAATTTTTATATCGCTCCCTCCGCTGTTTTCTTTTCGATAAGAGTTTGTGCGGATGGGGCAATTTGCGCTTTCGGAGATTCGAAGTGAATGTTGGAAAATATTTTATTTCTTCGACTTCACTCTTTCCCTGTATCTCGCTTAATCTGTTGCAGGATCACTGCTATTTATTTCTATTCCGTTCTATGTACTCAACATGAACTGTTACGTTCAATTCAAAGATTGAAACTGAAATGAGAATACAGACGGAAAAATTCTTATAGTTTTTGAATACAGCATAGTACCATGACAGTCTTCTTCTTCTTCCTTCTTTATATTAAGCGAAATCGCCTGTTCATAATTCGTCCCCTTGCCTACTGTGCGCTCAGATTGTAGTTTCAACTTTTTCTAGGCCTACCCCGATCTCTGTGGCCTAGTGGGGATTTGTCACATGCTATTCTTACAATTTTTGTATCGCTCATTCTGTCTATGTGTGAGTTCCATGCAATCTTCTTTCTTAGTGCCCATTCGTTGATGTTTTCCTTTTTACAGTTTCTTCGTATATTTTCGCTTGTTCCTAATAAGCATCTTCATTTCTGTTGTGTCTAGCAGTCATTTAGTCTTTGCAGTATCTGCTCGTGCTTCCGCACCATATGTCATAATAGGCCTGATCGTCGTGATCTCTTGAGTTTGTGATGGATCTTCTTCAAGCCTTACCTCTAATTCTTCATCCTCAAACTTTGGAAGCAGTCGCTCTTTCGTCTTCAACATAAAAATTGCCACTTTCAAATTGGGCACACCACTTCTGACACGTTCGCTAAGCTAGAGCATAGTTACCATAAACATCCACTAAAACACGAAAGTTTTCCGCGACCTTTTTCTTCACATTGAAGTAATGAAGTAAAACTCCGCGCAAAAACACATCATTCGGTACAAAATTTTCAGAGCACACAGAAACTATGTTGTTTACACTTCAGCGAAATTGCAGATACTGAAAAGAAAGCGTTAAGAATGAAAGTTTTGCCAGATGAAACAATGGAATAGTAAACTAGTAGCGACATCTGTTGTCACAACCGCACGAACTTATTTATATTCCAAATATCAACTGATATAACAAATTGAGAAGTGATACCATTTTTTAGAAAATATTTCAAGCAAAGATGATCATTTTTTGATTGCCTGTTGGTGTGCAATGTGGATATGATATTACAATTCCAAGTCCGGATTATTGAGTATCTTCCACCGATCCAATACCACACATTCTCGAAGATTTCTGAATTACTAACCTTGAGAAACTCAAAAAGCATATCATGCCTTTGTACCTCAGATTATATTTGGCTATCTGTTTCACTATGAATATAACGAAATTAAGATTGAATTGTTTGCTACTACGCAACAAGAATTATTTTTTAATTTGTGGTCACAGTGGGCTGATAAATAATAAACTGATATCGATAAGAACAGAGACATTACCTTCCTGTTATATATATATATATATATATATATATATATATATTACTTTAAAATCGGTATACATAAATTGGTATCACGTTGACGAAAGATAGTAAACTTTATGGGATTTCGTTGGAATAACCGAAAAACCGCACAAATTAATTTCGTGCTTTAAAAAATGTTTGATATTTTTTTCCGTCAACCATGAAAGGACCTCACATCATTATGGACCGTGAGCATTTCAGGAAAAACAGCCACACCGTGAACGTGAATAGAGAAAGCGAAAAGAAAACTCCATCGGGAGCTTACTCCCGGTTGATTTCAGAGATCCGTAAATCTTGACAGCTCGAAACTTACGACCAAACGAACTTGCGATCTCTGTAGCATATTTTTGTAAGCGGCCGATATCGCTTCTGCACGGATCATTAATAATTATTTTTCCGAAGCGAT
Source organism: Megalocaria dilatata (assembly GCA_034642435.1). NCBI lineage: Eukaryota > Metazoa > Arthropoda > Insecta > Coleoptera > Coccinellidae > Megalocaria > Megalocaria dilatata. Next base: position 1,770,158 of record CM067857.1, read on the forward strand.
CCGGCTTTCATTCGGGCCGCAAAACATTCAGAAACTTCGACCATTTGTAAAGTGTTGAAAGGAATACATCAATTAGGGACTTTGTCGACTCTGCCGGTGTTATTTTTCCTTGTTGTTTACAATCGAAATTGTTTACCCTCCATCCTTGGGTACCTCGGCCGCATGACAGCCCGTGACAATTCGGTCCTATTAGATGAGATTTATGGCGATCCGGGAAATGGATTCGTTACTTCTGGATACACGGGAAATGTTGACTTATGTGGAGATCCTGGGTGGTTATCGGAGTCGCAGAAAGCTGTTTATGCGAGATGAAGGGCGGAATTTAGGAGATTTTGGAAGAAAACATTAGCAGAAAGGCGTACAGTAACTCAATAAAGACTGAAAACAATATAATTTCTATACACAGAGCAAATACGAGTGTTTGCGCCGCTTTAGCGTTAGTGAGCAAACGCGTATTAGCTGGTTAATGGTAGAATATTGTGTCGAGGCCATTATCCAAAAAGGGTCCACTGCTCTAACGAATACCGTGAATTCATATGAATTTTCTATGGTATAAGCCGATACTAGTGCTGCCATAGAGACATCGTGATCGGCAGTTCTATCGTCTACCTGCGTCCATCGTCTCAAGTCCGCTCGTTCCGGGCAATAAGTTCTCGTTTTACAATTTTAGTTAAATTTAATGATAATAATAATAATACGTTTATTGTTACAACAGCCATTGCTAACAAAAGGCATACAGGGTTCAGATTTCCCAAAGGAATCTGTTAAGCCTTACTTTCAAAATAAGTACATCAAAAAATGAAAGCATCGCAAAAGTGCAAATGAAAATTTACTTAAATACTAGTAGGAAAGGAATAGTTTTGGGAAGGACAAGAATAGCAGGGGAGGATTTATTCTTCATCATTTTAAAAACAAGATCTAGCTGAAAGAGTCGAAATCTACCTTACAAGTGAATCAGTAGGTTTTTGCAGTGACTCTTGAAAGAGGATACCGTCTGCCGAAGATCTATATTACCCAGTGGAAGAAATCGTGTACGAAAAAGATCTTTTGTAAATTTCTTTTCGGTGCTGCGAAACCGTGACCAAATATTCATGTCGCAGGTTGAGGCCATGAACTTCGTGTCTGTATTGAATAGAGGTATCGGAGCATCCTGAATTTCAGAATCTTGAAACCTAAGCAAGTTACATGGAGCCTATACCAGGATAACATATTCAGCCAACCAGAGCGCTCCAAAAATGGAGTAATATGATCTCTTCTTCTCACTCCATAAATCAGTCTTAAGCAGCTGTTCTGCATTTTTTGAATACGGTACCTATCCACGACATCCAAACACGGGTAGTAAACGCTGAGGCAATGATTGAATTGGGATAAAACAAGTGAGTCACAGAGCAGCCTTCTAGCATCTTGAGATAGACAACGTCGTAGGGGATAGACACATCTTAGGGAGTTGTAGGCTGAACGAAGTTTACTGTTGACATGTTCATTGAATCGTAGCTGTGAGTCCATGAGTATTTCAAGGTTTTTACATGTCTTAGAGGAAGCCAGGGGCACATCATATATTCTGATCTTCGATGTTTCTTTAGCTACTTCTGTGTTCTGTTTGCTATCAAATACCACAACAGGGCACTTCTCAGGATTTGATTTGAGAAGGTGATCTTCGGCTTTTTTGAAAAATTTGTTTGAATCCGACTCGATTAATTCTTCGGCTTAGAAGATCTGGTTCAGGAGAAAAAAAATGCATTTGCGTATCGTCGGCATAACAATGGATTATGCAGTTTGCTAGACATTTATGGAAATTCAAACTGTATATAATAGAAAGAAGAGGACCCAGAATGCTTCCCTGAGGAACCCCAACTCTAAGCTCTAAAGGAGTCGAATAATGCCCCTGAGATGCCACGCACTGTGATTTCCCTCCCAGATTTCTAGCGCTCTCACCAAAGCCAACATAGTGAAGCACCTCGTATATTAATGTGTGTGAAAGGGAATCAAACGCTTTGCTAAGTCCAATGTTACTAAAGCCGTAACCATACCATCACCTGCCGCCTTCAACAAATCATCATCTACAGTAGCCAGTAATTTAACTGTCGTTTGGATATAAGGCTCACCCAAACTTCTATTATTGTGAATGAAGATTCAAGTCATTCTTCTATTTAATATTTTCCAGGTTTTTTGAAGCAAGAACTAAGTCACTCCAACAAGATTCCCAGTTGATAAATGTAAATTTAGGTTTTTCACTGTAAAGCATGATTTTATGCTAAGTTCTAAACACAGAAACCAAATCAATATCGATTGAGTTGTGAAAAAACAAAATTGAAGGATTTTGTTCTTAGCAATCAAAAGCGAAAAGGTTGGGCAATTTTGATTAGAAAAACCCAGGACTTCGTTGAACTCACTTCCAAAACACGTGTAGCATTGAACTTCCAGTTGTTCTCAAGAATCATATTTTTACACTTATTTATTTTTATTTACCTTGCGAATGATAGCTTCATTTTTACGTCTTCCGATTCCAAAAAAACCTCTTGTATATCCAAGTCCACACCGTGGCACCCTCTTGCAAAATAGGCTAAATGTCGCACGCTGAGAAATCGTAAAACTTTCTCCTATAATTGCCCTTCAATTCCCGAAAGACCATGCAAAAACCTTACGGTAAGCAGAATACTTTTTTTCGTAGAATGTCGAACGGAACGTAAAAGGCCAGCCACGTGTGACTGCGACTTCTCGAGTCGCAGAAAGTCTCAGTGGCATACATTCCAAGCTGGAAGACACATCCAACGGGTATATCTCATGTCATCTTATACACTTGGAACAGCGTACGTGTTTTGCGTGCCTTTGTAATTCGAACGAGACAGGATGAAGTGGAGCATTATATACATCTGTGAATATTGGCGGACTTTTGTTGGGCGTTTTTCACGAAATAAAACTCAGTACATTCAAGGGCATAAAAATCACTTCACCTCTTCATTTATTCATTATCAGAATTTAAGGGTGTTTGTGCATCACTTGCTGATGACTCCTTATGCATTCTTTCACGAGCTGACAAGTACCATATAGCCTGAACTACAGCTTGCGTGGTCTCCCATATCTAATGAGCTTCAGTAGACTTTCAGTAGCTGAGGTTGAGGATAACGTCTTCATCTATCATGATTTGTGGTAACTCTCATTAGTGAGACATTTTGACACAAATAGTGATGACTTTTGAACTTAGTTAATTGTTAAAGTGGATCATTATATCACTTATATAATGTCTCCGTTCAAGATATAATGGCGCGGATTTCTTGTTGCAAGATAAATTTCAATAATTATTAGTTCGTCCTCCTCTGTTGTCTATACACTCCACCAATTGAAATAGTATTGAATTTTAGAACCTGGTGGATTTTCTCTTGAAGTATGGTCCCTGAAGCAACTTGTAATTAATACTGTAGAAATCTCACCAACAGAATGCAGCATGTTTTTCTGTCTTCTCTCTAGAATGCTGTATGGGCAAAAAATCAGACCAGGGTAGTCAGGCCAAAAGATTGACATCACCCTTCGCAAGTCGATCCATAAAATGTTTCGCAATATAAACACTGGAAAAGACTCTTTTTCAACAGCTCATCATCAACTCATCCATATCCAGTCGAACAATCATGTTGTTTTGGATGAGTGAATACCTTATGAGATTCACTCCCAGTAGTTGTAACATAATTCTATAGTTAGGTGCACTTACTTCGCACAGTAAACTGAACATTACAACTTCTTATTCTGACCTTCATCGACTTCACCAGCAACCAGAATACGGAATTCACCAATTTTAATATGAAAGTTACCCAAATCACTCCAAACGTTACTGTTAAGAAGTTTGATTGGTGTTGAGAAGTTAGCGTTTCATAAGATCTGACCGATATGATTTTGAGCTGAAAGCTCTGATTCTGTATCGAGTTTTCTAATTAATTATTAAATAGCAAATAGCAAATATGCTATCACAGAATCGACCCCTTGTTCTCCATAGACGAAGGGACAGTTCTACTTTCTAATGACACGGATCACCCCTGAGACCATATGAAAATGATGATCATTTCGGGTTCTGTCATTTCTTCAACTGATATATTTACTGTATACAGCAACGGTATGTTTCACTCGTACCCAAAGAATGTTAGAGCATTTAATTTCCTCTAAGATACTATATATTAACTTGAAAAATCAATATATTTCGGGCTCAATATTTCACGTGTTCTCTATTTGGAGATGTAACAGATCGCTGAACAAGCCAATAGAGTCTTTCGATTACAGTTAATCGCTTTTGGGGTGCCTAAGTTCACCCTTCATTTGCTCACAAAATAACTCCCAGTCAATTTTTGCATGGATGACTTTGTAAATGGAAAAATTATCGCATTTGAACAACGAATCTGCTGGCAAGCCAGTGGCATCTGCATTAAAAGGTTAAAGAAGACTGTCCATGTTGCAGTGATGTATTCACCGGATATCAAAATTTCCTGAATGGAAAAATTCCAACTCAGTTTTTTTTTTCTCGGTCATTTTTTGTTATACCGTGGTCCCACAACGAAAACAGAGCACAGATTAATAAATTAGACGATATATATTGCATTTTGAAATCCTAATGTTCTTATTGGAGCCTTCCTTTCAATATTTTATTACACGTTGAAAACACTAATTCTACAGAAAAATCCATTATTTTTGCGTGGAACTCAAGACTTTATTCAACATGTTTCAGATTGTCCAATTTGGGTCCAATATGCACCGTTTTGTCTATAATTTGTTGCCATGCCTCTCTCATGGAAGTCTTAGTCCTTATTGGCAAAAAACTCTACTAACCGATGTTCATAATCTTCTCTAGATGCCTATTTCTTATCACTGGGGAAGTTTTACAATGCGATAAACAATTGATAATCACTTGGTGCCAGGTCTAGACTATATGCTGGACGCATTAAAACTTTCCAACCAAGCTACTGAAGCTTTTGGCGAGTCACTACAGACGAGTGTGGCCTGACATGGTCCTGATGGATCACAGCACCTCTTTTATTGGTCAATCCTGGCCGTTTGTGGTAAATCACTAGCTTCAAACGGCCCAGTTGTTGACAGTAGAGATACGAATTTAGTGTTTGGCCATATGGAAGCAACTCCTAATAAATGATTCCTTTTCAGTCCAACCGAATGCACAGTAGAATAATACTGGTCGTTAGTCCTGGTTTGGCCACCGTTTGAGCTGCTTCATCAGCTTTGACCACGATCGGCAGTCACCATTCGTTTAAGAAATGAGTCGATTTCATTCCGTTCGGCCAAGGCTCCGCAGATGAAAATTCGATCCATCATGAGTTTTGGTGTGGCATCCAAACATTGAGCTTCTTTTTAAATTCAGCTTTGCGTTAATGATTTAAAACTGTTTTAAGGTTGATCTTTAGCTCCTGGGTGGTACTACGACTACTAAAATGCTAGTAACTTCGATTATTTCTGCGTTTAATCGACATTTTCGACGACGGGCCTGCGAGGTGCATCTTCAACATAAAAAATACCTGAACGGAATCGACGAAACGAAAATTGCATGCAATCAGCTGTTACAGTATCGGAGCCATAAACACCATTCACAATTGCAGCCGCCTGACTTGCTTTTCGACTCTATCAAAGACAAACTAGAATGTACCGAATTTCCTTTCGATCGATCCTTTTTTGACACAGTTAGTAGCAATAGGTTAGTTCACAGTTTATAATTTGTTATTTAAGTTCCATTGGAAACATTGGCCTTTAGTGTATTTTGAACACATGTCAATCTTATCTGAAACTAGAAAAAATATTCCAGAGCAGAAACCGTGTCGCGTCGTTCTATCGAACGAAAAGCCAGAAACTGGCGAATTAGCCCGTTAAAAAGTAGCGTGAACCCTTCCGTTCCATACCTACGTTCTTCATCGTTATCAATTGCGATCCAATTATAAATGGCACCGTTAAAACCCTTCGGCAAAAAGCAGCCGCGCAACAACAAACACTAATCGACGACGCATTTTAGGTTTCGAGTCCCTCCTAATCTCGACCCGCTAGGCATTTCCAATCTACATACCAATAACGACGTTAACACATCCTATTACCCGACTAATGAGTAGCGTCACGGCGCGGAATCCCAGAAACGACCCTGCCCGGGGTGCCCTTATCTACCCCGACCCGAAATCAATCAGCAAAGAAACTTCCTGCTGATTATTTATCGAAATGTTTAATGTACCGCGCCGAGAGAGATAAGATTTAGGGAACGTGGTGCGGGCGCAAATGAAATTGTGAAGTTCCTCGTTCCCGACTAATGCATGTCAACCGATGCAACTTTGGGGTAGTTTGGGGGCGAGAGATGACGCCGTTCCTACGGGAAGTTCGTGATGTAACCGGTATCGCGACTTGTGGGTTTAATTAATTCCTAGTTTGACGTGAATTCGAACGTCAGAACTGAAATTGGGGACAGATGGAGGTAAAGGGTGGATGAAAAATGTTGCGTCATATGTCTAGAAATTGAACAAAGCATGGTATTTGGCAAGAATTTAAGCCTGCGCACTAAAAGATCCAAAATATTCGTCCTTCATATTTTTCGTAGAAGTCATAAAAACCAGACCCAGAAACGCATTAAGAGGAACGCCGTTTCAAAATTTGGGGTAAAATTTTGCATTCCTTTGAGTTCAGCCTCTCCTTGGGCCCCTGCTAAGCATCTAACAGTATCTCTTTGGGACTCGGCCTAGAGACATCGATACGCCCTCTCTCTCGTTGTGCTTCGACCAAACGGTCACGCAACAGTCCTACTTCTCGAACATCCAAGTTCTATTCATACTCTCTCCTTCTCTCAACTCTTCATTCGCATTCACATTCAACTTCCCAAAGAATACTCTCCCGTGACCATATTCACCTAGAAGTGAAGGTATTATCTGCATTATTTACTTATAATTTGGTAGTAAAGTGAACCTAAAACTGAACCCAGTAAAAGTGAACAACGGCGAAGAAGCTCTTCGATCTACTCCTCTGCGAGCAAGATAGTATTTTTTTAATTGATAATTGAACTTTATCTCGCTACAAATTTAAATTTTATACAATTTCTCAGAAGCTTTTCAAAATAAAGTACAATAAACGCCTCAGAAAACAATGTTTCCTTTTCAATATACATATAGTTTTCAGGAAATTTTATTAAATCAAAATTTGTAGCGTGGTATAAGAGAACTACTCTGTTTGATATTTAAGATATTAAAAAATTTTTTTTACTTCATCAGGAATGTTTATTCAGTATTGGAACTGAATGGAATTCAATATAATATATTTTGTTACTTCATTATCATTTTTCAATGCTGGATAATAAGAATGCACTGTTTTGAACCTACTAAAATGGCCAAGGGCAGTACAAACAGTGCATGGATCTTCAAATGCACGAAATGCTCAGGCATTGTTCGAATTTTATATCCTACATCTGCCGTACTCAGTGCAACGAACATCTGCATCAATTACGGCCAAGAAACCGTGAATAGCGACCAATCAGCATTCATCGCTAGGCTCGCTGATGAACGCTAATCGGTCGAAACTACTCAATTGACGAAATTCATGACGAGCGGACGTTTTTGTAGAATTTTTCGATGCATTTGTTCATTACGTATGAATATACTGAATGAAATTGGTAATGATGAGCATCATTGTTGCCATTGTTCCGAAATAATTGCACTCGGGGTTCAAATAGGCATCCCAGTTTGTTTTGCTAGTGCCGATAAAAACGCATTTGTTCGGATTCCGCTTCCGATTTCATGAATTTGAAAAATTAATGGGAATTCCATGTGAATTTGTTTTGATAGAATTCGATGGAATACGGGGATCAATGTAGCAATAAAATCTTTGACGGCCATTAATTGGTCTACTCAAATGGATAGATAATACAAGATCACTTTTCAATGGACGAATAAATAAATACTTCATATCTCCAAACGGTAATTAAAATATTTCTGTAATATTCTGAAACGAATTCAATTCCATATTTTTATACGATTTTGCTAGTAGAACTCTTCAATATCTCAGTCGAGCGTAACCATCAATGTAAAAAAACGCAAATTTTCACAGGGAGTAGAAAATTACTTTCAAAAAGTTTCACCTAAGCATTTCCATATACTTTCAGGATGCCAGTAAGATTTTTTCACGAGTATCATGTTTAATCTAAGCCAAATGGCACATAATATGATAAGTGATTCTATGAAGAAATTACCAAATTATACATTCATACGGAAAACAGTACACATTTATATTCCATTTCATTTCTTCCTGGCATTTAATATTTAATAATAAAACTAATGGAACAATGCACTTATAGAAGGAACTGTAGTGATTCAAATTGAAAAGAAACGAAAACGACTCAATCGGATTATACGTAAGAATCAAAAAACAGAACGTAACGCAAGAACACTTTAACGCAAAGCACCATAACCCGTAATGCCAAAACACCAAAAAGGCAAAACACTATAACGGCAAAACATTGTAACGACAGAGCACGTTAACGACAAAATAGGGTAAGGCCAGAACACTGTAACGAGAATACAAGGTAACGACAAACATGGTAATGTCAAAACACGGTAACGACAAAACACGGTAACGACAAAACACGGTAACGACAAAACACGGTAACAACAAGAATGGGGAAGGGGTGCTCAATACTTTCCTGCATCTTCTCCTATCACTTGCATACATTTTATTATGTTTGTTTGCATTTATCATGTCTTTCGCAGCATTCTGATATGACAAAATTTGAATATTAAAACAAATTAATATATGTTTATCTTCTACAATTTTAATTTAAAAAATTTTTATTCAAAAAACTTTTAGAATTAAATTAATGTCTAAAACAAGCACCGCTTATATTTAATAGACGTATATAATCTAAACTCAATATACAATGCCAAATGGAATAAATAAACCAAAAGATATACGAAAGTCCCTAAAATTAATAAATAAATATTTAAAGGAGACAAAATTTGTTTCTGGTCTTGCCTTCAAAACGCCATTTGCATCTTAAAAACATGAACACACTTAAAGGACCTCTCAAAGAATATAATTTATTTGAAATATTTAATATATTTAAATATTCGAATAAGTAAATTCAGAAATCTCTCAAAGCATGCACTATATCTTCAAAAAACAAATATAGTTTTAAGCAATTCCGTCTTCAGTCCTGAAATATATTCAAAATATCAAAATCAAAAAACTAACCTATACCAAACAACTCACCACGTGTAAATGAATAATGTTTCGAGACATAGATCATCTTTATAATTCAAGATTTATCTATGCTCTAACAGAATCAAAGAACAGTGTGAGCTATTTTTAAGGCTTACTTAAATTCATTGACACTGCATAATGAGATTTATTGAAGCCAAAATATAATTATATATTATATATAAAATAAAATAGAAAGGCCTTTTACTTGATAGAAGAAATATAACAAAATTTGAATATTAAAACAAATTAATATATGTTTATCTTCTACAATTTTAATTTAAAAAATTTTTATTCAAAAAACTTTTAGAATTAAATTAATGTCTAAAACAAGCATTTTTGAATAAAAATTTTTTAAATTAAAATTGTAGAAGATAAACATATATTAATTTGTTTTAATATTCAAATTTTGTTATATTTCTTCTATCAAGTAAAAGGCCTTTCTATTTTATTCTGATATGAATTAATATAATTTTGTCGTGCATTTTCGACAGAAGGCTCTGTGGTTCTTATGGTCTATCTTAACCACAATCTGACTGAGCATTTATTTCACTAACCATACGAATGAAGAATTTCTTCTTCATGTACCATACGTCAGGGGTTGGTAATCATCATAACTATTCTACTTTGGACGCGGCTTCTCGGAATAGTTCATTCGATGTTACATGAGAACCATTCTCTAAGGTTATGAAGCGGTGTTAATCTGCGCTTCCCACACTTCAACAGAAATTTAGTAAATACTCAACAAAATTGCATAATCGTTAGCTTGGTTCAATTGTCAACATAAATATCTATTTCTGGACCTAATCATCTAATGAAATTTATCTTTTACCATCTGATTGTTCCATTTTTTTACGGGTTAACAGGTTCATCCATTCGACATTCCCTTGAGCAAATTTTGGTCTCCAGATATACATGACCACCAGTTTGAAGTTAAATCTGCTCAATATACTTTTTATTCCGAATGACTTCCTTCGAATATGGCTCCTAACAAAATGTACTATATTAGGTAGTTCAAGCATACATTTTGTTAATCAAATAATAGCTTTATTTTACTCCTAATCTCACAAGTACATCCTAGTTTACGATATGACATATTCATGTCTTCCCCAAAGATCCACATCTCCGCTAATTGCGCAAGTTCGGTTTTTGAATCCATACCAACAGCACCCCATCACAAGAAAATTGTTCCACAAAAACCTTGTATTTACCCAGTCCTTTAAACATCGTGGAATATATACGAATGCAACAATGGAGCCCATAAATAACTTGGAAGGAATTTTGTGAGGCAGTTTGATCTTTCAAATTATGTAAACATGCTACTTTAAATACAACTTCTCGAAACTTTGCTCTGTATGCGAATTGCTACGCTTTTTGTGATTTCTGATGCGCATCTCTGCGACGAAGATATTAGCCCTTTCAACATAGCTTTATACACGTTAAATTTTCATTACAGACTGAAGACAAGTACAAAAAGACTGCGATGTACGTACGTTATAATCGTCTTATCTATGGGGCATCATGTCAAGGCAAAACATAGTATAGAAAGGATAAACCTAGATAAAGATATGAGGATCTTTAGAACATTAGAGATGATTTCAGGCCTCCTCATCTCATGGTTGAGTAGCGCACAAAGCTATTCTTAAAATATCTAGAGAAGAATTCTTGGAATATCAAGTATAGCTTTGAAAGGTACTCAGACACAAAGCGGGGAAAACTGAAAAAGGAAAACCATCGCCCATTCTTTAAATGAAAATAATATACTCAGACTGGATGGGTTCCTATACAATTAGATCTGAGATGGAAATTAACACAAAAAATTATATGAAATATGAGAGTTATTCACTCTGACAATCAAGCTGCCATCAAAGCACTTAGTTCTTATGTTATCATCTCAGAAAAGGCACGGGAGTGCCTGAATAAACTTACCTAACCAGATAAAAATAATAGTTTTCTTGACATGCTTTCCTAGGAATATCAAGTACGAGTAAGGAGAAGAACGTACTAGCCAGAAACGAAGATTCAACTCCTTTTGTAGGACCAGAACCTAAAGACTAGGAGTATAGGAAGAAAGAGTAAATCGACAGAGACACTCCCTGGAAGGATATCCGAGCTGAGTGATCAAATCTTGATCTTTAACTCAACAAAAACATGCTACATTGGATTGATCTCACTTATGCTTCTTACACATTGTTCATAACTGGCATTATCAATGAAACAGATGAAAATTTATAAGGACAATAACTTCACCCAGGGTTCCTCACAGATCATTGAATACCTTGAGCTGGAATATGTCGCCATTGAGAAGAAATATAAATAAAATCTTACATTATGGAGAAATTCCTCCCTGATGCAACCTGAGTTGTTGCAGTTCATTTGAATTCTCGAAATGAATGGGGAATTGTAGCTCAAGATATACTTCTATTAGCTCAAGACAGAAATAGTACAACAGACAATCTAATGAGATTGTGTTGCACCAAAACCACACAATACTAACGATGATCATGTTGATGGCGGTATTAAGTTTTTGATGCCTTTCAAGTTTCATGTGTTAGAAGAATTTAATAAAGTGTTCATGTCCCTCATAGTAGTTTGAATTTTGGTTCGTCTAAACCATAATTTGTTTGACTCAATTTTACTAAGTGTTTGATTTCGAATCTCGAGATAAGGACTTGAGAGGATTTGCGGCAATATTTCCATCTCTTCTGGATTCCTTCTGTTCCTCACCCCTCCACCTTCTTACCACACTTGCTCTTCGCATCTCGAGAAGAACATACAATTTTTAACGGCTCATCGCTTTCTCACGCGATATTCATTGAAATCCACAATAGATTTGCAAGTTCTGTACAAGAAACTTTAGTATTTAGGTTTAAGTTAAGTGTTAGTTTTAAGTAGAAAAAGACAATTCAGTTGGCGAATTCTCAAATATCACCATTGCCCATGTGGTTCAAAACCCAGAAGACAGTGAAACCAGGTGAGTCCCTTTCCTCCACATCTTTCTTTTCTTGTTTCACTTATTTTCCATCCCCAGCATTTTCTCTCAAGTCTCGGGTATTTGAAACTTATTTATTGTGTGGAGGTTTAGATCTATAACTAACACCAAGAAATTTAAATTTGGTTTAATCCCCTACACTAAGTATTGATTGAAAAAGCGAAGTTGTTTGTATCGGGTGTTTTATTTTTGAGTGATAAAACTTTGAATGGAAATAAAACACATATAAATTGAGATTGAAGCCAATTTTTTTTCATTTGAAAGATAATTTTATGACATATATGTTTTGACAATAATTTTCAGCATATGTCCACTACGACTAGCTCTGAGGAACCGCATTCGACCAGACCAATTTTGGACCACTTTTTCGAGTAATTCAGGCCTTATTTCATCAATAACACGATGATATGTTGGCTTCCAAAGCGTTTATGGTTTCCGGTTTATCGGAATCACTTGACTCCAACGAAAATAATCTCATGATCTTGGAGGCCAATTAATTGGACCGTTTCTCGAAATGATGTTATCGCCAAATCTTTCTTCAATAAATCAATTGTTACGGCAGCATGAGGTGTAGCACCATCTTGTTGGAACCAGAACACTTTTGGGTCGATACCATTCAAATTTTGAAACAAATAATAATTGATCATGGATCTGTAACGAGCACCATTCACTGTAACATTAGTTCCAGCATCGTTTTTAAAAAAATATGGACCGATGATGCCTCCAGCGTGTAAAGCACACCATACAGTGTATTTTTCAGAATGCAATGGAACCTGCAGAACTTCTTGAGGGTTGTTTTCACTCCAAATACGGCAATTTTGCTTGTTTACATAGCCGTTCAACCAGAAATGAGCTTAATGACTAAACACAATTTTAGGATAAAAAAGTGGATCAACTTCAAGGCGTTCTAGGGCCCAATCAGCAAACAAACGCCGCTTATTATGGTCAAGTGGCTTTAGTTCTTGAACCAGTTGGATCTTGTATGGATGTAGACCAAGATCTTCACGCAAAATTTTCCATGTAGTGGATGCACAGAGTCCAACTTGTTGTGAACGTCGATGAATAGACAAATCTGGATCATCATCAACATTATGACTTACAGCAGCGATATTTTCTTCTGTACGTACACTTCTTTGTCTTGTTGTTGCATCGAGTAGAGAAAATGTTGTCCGAAATCTATCGATAGTTTGACGAATAAGCTACCCTGATGGACGATTATGTAAACCATAAATTTCATGAAGTGCTCTATAAGTTTGGCGAATGGAACACTGATTTTGAAAATAAATTTCAACACTTTATAAACGTTACCTCTAAAGAAAAATGTTCTACTCTTATTGATGAGATTATCTGAAACTTCGATTCAATGTGTCTTCAAGTAATCACTGAAGGTAATTTGATTGACTCTTTCCATAATTTCATGTGAAAAAGTAACAAGATTTTCCAATGTTAACACCGCGTATATCGCGACAAATCGATACCAAATGTACATACATTTTTGTAATGTTTATTCGAAAATGGAAACATTATTCCTTCGTAGAGATTGTGTTCATCGTTCTGTGATAGCTGCGATTTTTCCACCCGAATTCCCCACCAAAGTTTCCTCCACCGAAATCCCTGGAATATCAGGATGAAAGCAAAGCATCCAAGCAGACGATATATACACACACATACACGTACATACACATATATTCATTTCCGTTTCCCACGTCAAAACGTAAATATCATATCGGAAAGACCCTGATATATCATTCCTGGGTCTTCTTGAAGAATACATCGAATCCTCGGTCGCAAAATATCGTCCTCGAAAAAGCAGATTCAAATTGAATTTTTGTTCGTTGAATTTTTGCATCTCGCATAATGGAAGAATGTGATTACGGGGAAAATAGGAATTTTATGACGAATTCCTGGTGGTTATCCCGGCCGGGGGCGGGAGGGGGTAGATGAGCTATCGTTATGCGACTTCTATCCCGGTTTTCTATTTACGTCGAAGTAGATGGATTCTGCGTTGCTTGGGAAAAATGAAAAATTTGTGCTATCGCTATACGAATTTCGTCGGTTCGCGAATTTGAAATCATGTCCTGGGATCGGAAAAGGGCGGAAGCGAAAATGCGTTCTTGGGCTTCGAATAAAGTTCATGTAACTGTGTGAAAAAGAATTTGGATTCTAAATGTATTCAAATTTATCTCATATCGTGTCTACCCTACGACATAATCTAAATATTCAATACTAAGGACTTTACTTTCCGAGCATTATACATTCTGTCAAGAAAGTACCGGGAATTATCGATTTAAATCTGGCGGGGCAATGAGGCAGGTAAAATTTTTTTTTCCTAGGTTGGTACCACTATCCTCAATTACTATGCCAAGCTTGAGCGGGATCTGTCAACTAGTGTGTTTGCAACAGCTGATTATGTCGGTCGATGTCAGAGTGCGTGCCAATTTTTACTATGGGTGATTACGTTGAGCAAAGAATTTGTTCAAAGTTTTGTGTTGCAAATGAATTTTCGTGTGCCGATGCATTGAAAATGTTGCAAAAGGCCTTTGGTGATAATGCTCTATCGAAAACTCGTGCATATCAGTGGTACAGAGCCTTCAAGGACGGTCGTGAAGTGGTCGCCCATCGACGGCTTCGATCGAAGATAACGTCGATAAAATTAAGGAAAGGGTGCTGGAAAACCGTCGTACCAGCTTGAGAGAGCACATGATCTTGAGATATCCCACGAGTCCGCACGTACGATTTTGATTGATATTTTGGGCATGAGAAAGGTGGCCGCACGACTCGTACCGAAAGACCTGAATTTTCTTCAAAAACGTCATCGCGAACAGGTTGCTTCAGACATGCTGGATCGCTGTAATTCCGATTCTACATTCATGGAACGCATCATAACTGGTGATGAGACCTGGGTCTACGAGTACGATATGCAAACAAGCCAGCAATCATCGGAATCGGTGGCAAAAAATGAGCCGAAACCGAAAAAACCACGCCAAAGCCGCTCGAAAATGAAGGTGATGCTCATTGTTTTCTTCGATATCCGTGGCGTGGTGCATTACGAATTCGTTCCAGAGGGTCAGACGGTAAACAAGGAGTATTACCTAGGCGTTATGAAACGTTTGCGTGAGCGTATCCGTAAGAAGCGGCCAAATTTGTGGGCGAACAACTCATGGATTTTGCATGACGATAACGCGCCTTCTCACCGAGCTACGATTGTGACTGACTTTCTCGCCAAAAACTCAACAAACGTGCTTCAGCAACCACCGTATTCGCCGGATTTGGCTCCCTGCGACTTTTTCCTCTTCCCAAAACTAAAACTGCCCCTTCGTGGCACCCGTTTTGAGTCGATTGAAGCCATAAAACAAAATTCGGCGCGAGAGCTAAAGTCCATCCCGGAAAGCGCCTATAAAAAATGTTTCGATAATTGGAAGTGCCGTTGGCATAGATGTATTGGAGAAAATGGAGCCTATTTTGAAGGCGACCCAATAAATTTTGACGATTAAATGTAAAAATGTTGTTTTAATTGAAAATTCCCGGTACTTTCTTCACAGAGTAGTAAGTAATACAGAATGAAATTCAGTTCCTGACTTACCCTGGTTGGTACGCTGCGTAGGTGTATTCGCGTGCATTAGATGGCGCTGTTGTTTGGCAAAACAGTTGTGTCCCTATGTAGGGCGGATGTAGGTGGTTGGCTGCGTTGCATTCGTCGGAATTAGAGCATTGCTCTGATGAATAGCCAAAAAGCTATAAAACTTGTATATCTACTGTTTATTCCCGATGATCAACAAAACCTATTCGGCTGTATTTAAGTTTCGAACTGTAACACATGTTGTACTCTCGCAATTCGAAATACTTCCTATTTAACATACTCGTTCTCATATTACATACTTTTCAATTGTTCAGTATTTTCGCAACTTGTTCCTCATTCACTCAATTGATCATTAATGTAAATAAATTATTTTTGTTTGATATTCTTGTTTCGGTTTTTGTTAAGTATTTGTACGTATTATGTCTTATTTATGAACGATATCAGTGAGAAGACGCTGAGTGTATGACACTAAATTTGTCCACTTATAATCAAGTTTGCCAAGAGATGTGGGACATCCATCGTTTGATGTCATTATCGTAAACACATTGTTTGAAATATAATGTTGTGTTGTATCAGCAAGTGCCAACGGGAACTTTCAAAACTCGCCCAATAGTTCACAGCTCGTTACTTGATATTGGGGAAATTGGTTCAGTGTTGACATTTTGGATATAAAAATTATGCAGAAACACATTTAAAATTACTTTACTGGGTATTTGTAGGTAGTTATTTCTATATCTGTAAGAAGCAATGGAAGCCATTGATTACTTGAGTTTTTTATTTTCATCAGGGAAACAATGAACATAAAAGAAATAAGGCAGTTAATTTACTGGGAGAATATTTCCAGGAAGTGCAATAACGTTATTTGTACTTGTCGCAAGCTAGAAACCATTACGGGTTTATATCATTTAAACAGGTGTACAAATGACTGATTTTTAACTCGAGTGCAAATAACTGAAGTACCATCAGAAGAGATGAGACGTCTCAAAAAATCAACGGCAAAGAATAGCTTTTTAGCCGAACATTTTGTATTTAATTTGAAATCTAATATGTCACAATTCGAAAGTTGGTGGGATTAGTTTTTGATTCATAATATTATTTCTGTCAAGAAAAAAATTTCAATTCTGTAATCGCAAAAATGATAATATAGTGAAGTGTATATTTCATCACATAACGCTATAATCGGAGGAAAAAGAAAGCTTCATCTCTATTTATGTGCTACAGGCAAGGAACTCTCGAAAATTAAAAACCTCAGATTGATAAGGAGCTATGGTATTAGAAAGTTGTAGAAATCGAGACAGTGTAACATACATCTGTATAACAATTCTATATTCAAACAAACTCGACATGGTTTTCTTGATCACAAAGGCAAACTGCAGACGTTTCAAACTGATTGGTTTTTGTCAGTGCAATGTATTCTAGTGACTCCAAATCTGTCAAGTATCTATATTTGCGATACACAGAGACTCCAAGATATTAAAAATGCACTAGCGCCATCTAGAGTATGCAAAATACATACAAGATATACCTTTGCGAGTTAATTCAGTAATAAGTAAAGGAATGTATACTTCTTATTAATGATTTTTGGTACATATCAGCCGAATTAATTTATTTTAAAAACTCTAGAGTACCCCTTTTGAGGTGTTCTAGTCACTGTAATCAAAATTCGGAGTCGTATATTTTTTTGCACGAAATATTTTTGATAAAGTGTGATTGGTAATTAACTGAAAGAATTAAATTTAATGTTTTGTACTGCTCACCATCTTTGTAAGGATAATGATGGTATATACACCTGAGTGAACGCTTTTTGATCTATTTTAAAATATGCAGAATATCGATTTAAACTCAAAGACTGATAGTTCAGTTGATATCCCACCAGTAATATGTGTAAAGTACTTAGTAAACATACACTATCTTCACAACAATCTAATGCAACGCGTCATGTTTTAATTCATAACTCACGCGTAGTCAAACAAGGTTTTCTTGAGTGCCCGAGGGATATTATTGCAAGTCATTTCCCTAGCGTTTTCAATACCTATATTATACCTGGGTTGTTCACTTTCGAATTCAGTAAGTTTATGAATGATGTATTTGAATCTGAATTTAGCACACATCTGATGAGATCTGTTTTCTAAGGTCCAAACAATTTTCATATGTTAAAAGATCTGGTTCAACAACTTTTTTATTCTATATTTCGTTCTGAGAATTTGTCCATGATTTCGGAATAGAAGATTTCTTCGAATATATGTACTCATGTACGCACATAAAAAAGTTGTATTTATACATTCGTGTATATATGTCATGATGTGAATAAGATCATCAATAATGTTCAAATTTACTTTGAACGAAGAATTTTTAATTCACTTTGCAGGTACGTAACAATAACGTCCCCAGAGTTCAACGATTCAGGCCTTTCAAATATGAATATAAACCTAAACGGGCCTAAACACCAATCAAGAAACGAAGATATTTCTCCCTTAGATTATTCCCAGAAACCCATTAGAACCGCTTTAGCTGTTTCAAGACGATTGTCGTATCGGAATTACCTGGGCTACCTTTTCGGACCCAAAACCACTCTCTCATTCGCCAGTTAGCAAAAAGGCACCAGTTGAACACATCCCCTGCGCCAGACAGGTCATGCGATACTCACCCTGTATAAAAAGTCAGTTAAGAAAGTTCAGTTGAAGACAAGTTCTGATCCCACACATTTCCTTGAAGAAAGCTTTCTTAACTTGTGAAACATTTTTATCTCCACGCTTGATTTGTTTTATTTTCGCATTTTTCACTTTAAAGTTCCAAGGAACTCTGTCTCTCTAGCTCTCTCAATTACCCATAACGCACTAAAGTCCTGGAATTGAATGTATTATCTACACTATTCATTTGTAATTAGATATTATGTTGTGAAAAGTTAATTCAGAAGTGAAACCAATAAAATTGAAGTCTGTGTCGTGAACAACAATTAAAGAAACTCAAGGAAGAACTGTTCCAGGATCAAGATATTGTATCCACCTTAATCTGGGTCAACAACTCAAAATTGTACACTTGTATTATATTTACCTCTGCTGACAATTCTCTACATGGTCCCTACGAGCTGGATTACATTCCACATCTGGTCACGAAACAACTCCCTGAATTTGGGTAAAATAATTCAACTCTCTGAACTTGTACTATATGTATTTTAGGCTGTGATTAAAGCATTAAAGTCTAATATACATCCTTTTTTCACCCCCGTTTGAAGTGTGCTCAACCAAGAATTTGCATACTAATTGGTGAACGTTTAATCAATTACTTTCGAAGAATTCAAAAAGATATCTCCACATATCAAGCAAGTCTTTACAAATAAGGAGTGTGAGTTATGGTGATAGAAAGTTCTACAAATCCAAACAGTCTAACACATATCTGTATGAGAATTCAATACTCAAACAAACTGTTGATCAACAAAACCTTAACATATATCATATTCAAATATCCTACCTAAGGAAGGTTCCAAATTTCATAACATAGAAACTTAGTACAAGTACAACGAACTTCATCGTTTATGTTCGATAAGACCCTTCATCGCTCACACCACTTTAGTCCATTACTTACGACACAACCTGCATAGAACATGAATAAAGAAAGACAGTAATAGCTCAAACGGAAATCATAATAAATTGTCAATATACGGCCAAACAAATTGCCATTTCATATTTCGTGAAAAGGAATACGAATTTCTGTTATATCAACTTCAATCCGAAGGATAAAAGGAATAGAGGCCATGAAAAATGCCGCGTAATTATACTAACGATGACGGAATACCTTCAATAACGACAGCCACTTGAAATAATGATATAGTATTATGAGGATTCCAATTAGATTCCATTGTCATATCAATCGACATGCAAATATGATTCAGTTGGCCGTCGGGAACTTTGAACTATCTCGAAAAACTATTCTGGAAAACTCGTAGGTGAATAGAAGATAGTTATAGGATGGTAAAATTTTATTTAATATTGATGCCTGAAAGATGGCAGGAGTCATAGAAGAGCTGTATGAAGGATTGGACTCAAACAAAGAAAGAGATGAAACAGAAAACTATTCATAAAAGATATGAAAGGACCACCATTAGCAAAAGAAAATTACAAGATAATAGATTATGTACCAGGAGAATTGTTGAAGAATATGGGAAAGAAATGGAAGCATAATCTATTTAAAATTGTTGAAAAATGCTTTGAAGAAGGTATTTTACAAAATGATTTTATAAAAAGCAAGATGATCACTCTACCCAAAAAAGGCAAAAGCGACAAATTTTAAAAATTGTAGATCCATAGCTTTGCTTTCACATGCATCTAAAATTTTATTCAATATTGACTGAAAGCTAAAGTTTAAGAATATTTAGATGAAAATCATTTTGGGTTTAGAAGTGGATGAGGTACGAAAGAGCCAATATTAGATCTGAGATACATTTAAGAAAGAAGAATAGAGAAAAATAAGAACACCCCTTTAATTTTTGAAGATCTAGAAAACGCCTTCGATGAAGTAAACAGGGGGCTTCTATTTGAATCATTAGGTAGAGCATGATTGAACTGGAAAGAACATAGAGTCATCCTAAACCTCTACAAGACATAACGGTCATCAAAAACAAGCAAATATGGGGTAGGGTGTAAGACAGGGTTTCCCTTTATCCCCGTACCTTTTCAATCTTTTTATAGAAATGACAATCGACAAAATGAAAGTAAAGACCAGAGTCATCAACATCAATCGTACTGAATTGTTTCAGCCGTTGTCTGATGATGAGATAGTTCATTTCCCGAAACTCGAGTCACAAGAAAATGTGTAATATATATTTTTATTTGTAGTAAAACATAGTATTTTTACAATTTGTTTTAATTAACATCAATGGTGCAATTATCCACTGCATTCGTTTTGCTAACGATATTTCAGGAAGACCGAATCACAGGAAGACATTAACACCATGCTTCAGATGTTGGATACACCCCTAAGTGAAAATAAATACTGAGAAAACAAAAACCATGACAGTAAGTTAATTGGAAAATACTCAGAATTCAAATGTACACTTATTACTTATGGAAGGAGTTAAATTTACTTAGTTTACATGCATATCTTACTTAATGACAGCTCCATTGATAGAAATTTTTACTGTTGCTATATAGGTTGGGCAGTTATACCGATGAAGTAGATATTCTAGCATATGGATCTACAAGCTAGGCTTATCTACCCGTTATTTACGTATGACTAGGTGGCTCTATCAACCTGGTGGAATATTTCTGATGTGGTCGTCTATTGAAAATTCGTAGGTCAACAATATGTAGGTTCTCGAAGAAAGGTAAGAAATGTTTGACTAGAAAGTCTGAATTTAATTGCATTTCCTTCGATTTGTACAGTCCACTGTCTTTATCTCATACATTTGTCTCGTTTTATGTGAGCAGCGTTAGGTATTATCACTTATAGAGTATGATAACGGCATGAAACGAGTTAAGAGTTCGAAACATCGTCTTCAACGGGAGAATATTATGAATTGATTGATTTCTCCAGTTTCTCAAAGGTTCGAAAATTCCATCATCTCGAATTACCCCTTTACCCCGAATTGATAATGCTCCAGAGCATCCCACGTTCAGAAAGAAAGGATCTTTCTGAATGAGAGTAATATCAACCATCGCCATAAAGTGGTAAAACTCAGACCCTCGGCGAAATGAATTCCCGGGGTCCAATACGCCAGTAGGTGGGTTGAAAAGATCCATCCGACTTTATTAATAATTTCGACGTTCAAAGCGAAATCCAGACGATCTCCCGTCACACACAAGGAGGTCATATCTCTTCTCCCGCCCCGCCTCGATATCGCAACTCCGCCATATCCGAGAGGGCGAGTCCCAGACAAACAAAAATTTAGATTACCACTTATAAGCCAAAAAGCAACCTCGCAAAAGCTCGAAACTGGATACGCCACCATAACTGAAGAGTAGGCCTGCTCGCCTTTCATGTCTGCACGCTGGACGATGGAGGCCGTAGGGACTAAAGCCCCAAGATATAAAGGAAGCGGGCCTTCATCCATAATCATCTCATTCTCAGGATCTTTTGTTCTTAATAATGATCCCATAGAAATGGCGAGGAGCAACTCAAGTACATCAAACAGTGTTTGCCAAGTGCGATCTATTCAGGGAACTTTTCTGAATCCTTTGTTATCGTCACGATGCAGTTGCAGTGTCTGGTGAAAATTTCAGTGGAGCGAGCGGGGCCCAGAGACGGACCCCAATTTTTGAATGGCTCTCCTGCACTTTTCGATTGCATCGCACTTAAACGAATTTTAAATTTTCCTTTGTTATTGGACACTCGAGCCGTAGTATCGTTGTTTGGGATCTCCCGACAACGGAACTAATTTTGAGTTTCGAATGGCTGTAACCATTCGCTTCAGTCGAGTGGAAGGCAGTTCAGTCTCTGCCGAAAGGAAATGAGAAAATATGCTGTTCATTCCGATTTAGGGGAATCTTCAACTTTGTCGCCATTTTGAAATATTGAATTTGATCGTACTTTCGTCTACATTTGTAGAAGGCTTAGAAATTTCCAGTCTGAAACTTCGTGAAAGACTTCGTTTGGTTTATAGTTTTCAGGGTTATCTCCGCTACCGAAACCAAGATTGAGTATAAAGGCAGAATTTAATCGTAGGTAGATCTAAAGTAGCGACAAAAAGGCTAATGCAACATTTCATGAGGAGTATGGGTGATATGAGGAAGCTTGCAAAACTCCTGACTTCATGCCAGCGCATTTCACCACTTATGTTCATAAAATAGGAAAAGGCTTTTTATTTGATAGAAGAAATATAACAAAAATTTGAATATCAAAACAAATTAAAATATGTTTATCTTCCACAATTTTAATTTCAAAAAATTTTTATTAAAAAAAATTTTAGAATTGAATTAATGTCTAAAACAAGCACCGATTACATTTAATAGACGTATATAATCAAAACTTAATATATAATGTCAAATGGAATAAATAAACCAACAGATATACGAAAGTCATTAAAATTAATAAATAGATATTTAAAGGAGACAAAATTTTGTTTCTGGTCTTACCTTTAAGAACAACAATTGCCTTTCAAAAACATGAACACAACTTAAGGACTTCTCAAAAAATATAATTTATTTGAAATATTTCAAATAAATTACAGTTAGCAAAAAGGCACTAGTTGAACACATCCCCTGCACCAGACAGGTCATGCAATACTCACCCTGTAAAAATATTCAGTTAAGAAAGTTCAGTTAAAGACAAGTACACAAGTATATCATACCTTAGAGTGTAACACGGAACTTATTTAAAACAGACTAACTTTAAAAATTCAGGTAGTAAGTTCGTCACAAAATCACAGAAACTGTAAAGTATTCTAAAGTTTTCTTTAAACCACTGACATTCCAGAATCAGATTTAATCATGCCTAAATATAATTATATATTATGTATAAAATAAAATAGAAAAAGGCTTTTTACTTGATAGAAGAAATATAACAAAATTTGAATATTAAAACAAATTTAATCTGTTAGTCTTCTACAATTTTAATTTCAATAAAATTTTTTATCAAGTAAAAAGCCTTTTTCTATTTTATTTTATACATAATATATAATTATATTTAGGCTTGATTAAATCTCATTTTGGAATGTCAATGGATTAAAGAAAACCTTACAGTTTTTGTGATTTTGTGATGAACTAACCTCCTGGATTTTTAGAGTTAGTCTGTTTTAAACAAGTTCCGTGTTACTCTAAGGTATGATATACTGATTGTTAGTTGATTTTGATATTTTAAATATTATCTAGGGCCGATGAAGAGATTATCCGAATTCTAATTGTTTTTTGAAGATATAGTGCATGTTTGGAGAGATTTTTGAATTAACTTATTTGAATATTTAAATATTTCAACTAAATTATATTTTTTGAGAAATCCTTAAGTTGTATTTTATGTTTTTGACAAGGAATTGGTTTCATTATGGTAAGATCAGAAACAAAAAATTGTCTCCTTCAAATATTTATTTATTAATTTCAATTGCCTTTTTTATATTGGTTGGTTTATTTATTCCATTTGACATTGTATATTGAGTTTTGATTTTTAGTATACGTCTATTAATTATAAGCGGTGCTTATTGTAGACATTAATTTAATTCTAAAAGTTTTTTGAATAAAAATTTTTTTGAAATTAAAATTGTAGAAGACTAACAGATTAAATCTGTTTTGATATTCAAAAAGATTAAATTGTTGAGAAGAACGAGGTATCGATAAATTTGGATTTCTCTTAGCCTTGCTGCCATTTAATCAATATTTCCTTATGTGCGTGCATTTCCTTGTCGT
Source organism: Megalocaria dilatata (assembly GCA_034642435.1). Taxonomy (NCBI): domain Eukaryota; kingdom Metazoa; phylum Arthropoda; class Insecta; order Coleoptera; family Coccinellidae; genus Megalocaria; species Megalocaria dilatata. The sequence goes on from CM067857.1 coordinate 1,794,273, forward strand.
ACTGGTATCCTTGTATCGTGTAAGGAATATTCACTTTAAAAATTGTCTAAAATACCTCGAATAATATCCTAAATTTTCACAAATGAGCACTGATTTTGATAAAAATGAACAAACAATGTCCAGACGTTGTTGAAGCGTATATCTTTTCATGATTAAATGGCATAATCTGATGAACACAAATGACATGGAAAATGTGAAAAAGAATATACAGTGTTGCCATTATAATCATTTTGAATTGTATCATTGCTATTGGAAAACCCGTTATAACGCAAGTTAACCTTTATCAAGAGTTAACCAAAACACTCTAATTACCACTCAGTAATTTAGCAAAAACTAAACCAGAGGAATAACTTAATTCGACTAAAAAGTCTTCATATATACTTCGAGACCATTTTCAGCTCAAATTTTGCAAAATGCCACCTTTGTGGCGAAATGGCAACGCCCTGGAACGAACGCGCAAAAAATACCGTGAACCCAGCGACCACGTGAACTCGTTATCATCGACGTGATGCATAGCGGCAGGAATCAAGAACCCTCGATAATATTGGAGATGATTCCACCCATTATCCGTAATGAACGGAGAATGAAGGGAAATATGGCATTGTTCGGGAATAGACGTCAGGTCATTAAAATGTAATTTGAATATACGTTTTCGCTGCTTGCACAAACATCGGCGTGACAAGAGCATGGAGCGAGCAGCCTGTCATCTGAGATGACAAGTAACGGTAACGCGTAAAAAGCGGCCAAATGTAATTCTTGATCGGCTGATGCCAACGGAACAGTTCATGCTGGGGACGTATCTTCGATCTATCGAAATGCAATAATGACATGGAGAGGAAAAGAAGGCTTACGGTTCTGGAAACGAATCTAGTGGTATAATGTTTGTCGGGATAACATAGGATGACTAAAAACATACGATGTTTAAATAGTGTCTTTAATGGTGAGTTTAAAGCTCGATTGTATCGGGTGTTTTTTTTTAGAGTGATAGAACTTTCTATAGGAATAAGTGTGATTTGACAGGAGGTTGTTTTGACATTTCTGTTCAGTAGCATTGACAAATTATTAGGGGAAGACTCACGCCGCAACAACGTTTACAAATTATAGAAATAGATTCCTCGCTCAACACTTGGTGGAACATATTGATTAACATAAAATACAAAAATAACACTGGACTAAGTTCGCACGAATTTATTAAAATAAACAAAACATTCAGTTTACATGCATGTTTCGGGTTTTATCCCATTCTCAAAACTGACAAGAAAACACACAATACTACATAATTATAATCAAATGACAGCTGTTAAGATTGGAGATAAGCGGAACTCCAGCTGATCGTTCACAATCGGTAATTGGCGTTTATGTGCTGAGGATATTTCTAAAAATTCTAAAAAGTCCAATCGTTTACTTTTTTCCCCCTCGTGTAAAATTTTTGTTTTACCGAAATCTATAAAGTGATTGCAATTAATACAATGAGCAGAAAATCCAGTAGTCGCTTTGTTCTGTAATATCGACTTTCTATGTTCATCAACCCTAACCTTTAGAGAACGACCAGTCTGGCCTATGTAGAATGCAGGACATTCATCACAGTACAGTTTATAAACCCCACTCTTTTCCGAATCAGTTAATCGGTCCTTGCCGTTTAGAAACATTGATCTTAAGTTCTTCTTATTTGTGCATATTACTTCAATTTTATTCTGTCTTAGTCTACTACAAATTTTATCGCTTAATTTTGGGATGTAGTTAATGTAGACAAATTTTTTCTGGTCTTTAGGTTGAGGTGGATAGATACATGTTAACAGTTTAGAATATTGCTTTTTGAAAATCAACCTATCTATCATGTCAGGAGAGTAGCCGTTGTTATTGGATAGTAATTTTAACATTTCGATTTCTTTTTTGAAGTTATTTTCTGACAGTGGAATTGAAATTGATCGTTGTACAAGAGAGTGGAACGCTGACATTTTAATTCTATATGGGTGGGAACTGCTGTTATGAATAAGAACGTCCGAAAAAGTGGGTTTTCTGAATATATCGAATTCAAGATGGTCATTTACCCTCTTTATCTGAATATCCAAAAAATTGAGTGAATGGTTTACATTCTCTACTTCCAAAGTGAACTGAACGGATTCGTAAAATGAATTAATTAGTTTCAAAAACGACTCCAGTTCTAAATTTGAGCCAGTCCAAACACAAAATACGTCATCCACATAGCGTTTCCAATATAGTACATATACAGTCAGATTAATGTTTACTGGCGAGAATATTTTCTTCTCCAAATGTGTCATGAAAATTTCACTGAAAAGGGTGGAGGATGGGGAACCCATTGGCAGACCTTCTAGTTGTTGATGGTAAATTTTATCAACAACTAGAAGGTCTGCCAATGGGTTCCCCATCCTCCACCCTTTTCAGTGAAATTTTCATGACACATTTGGAGAAGAAAATATTCTCGCCAGTAAACATTAATCTGACTGTATATGTACTATATTGGAAACGCTATGTGGATGACGTATTTTGTGTTTGGACTGGCTCAAATTTAGAACTGGAGTCGTTTTTGAAACTAATTAATTCATTTTACGAATCCGTTCAGTTCACTTTGGAAGTAGAGAATGTAAACCATTCACTCAATTTTTTGGATATTCAGATAAAGAGGGTAAATGACCATCTTGAATTCGATATATTCAGAAAACCCACTTTTTCGGACGTTCTTATTCATAACAGCAGTTCCCACCCATATAGAATTAAAATGTCAGCGTTCCACTCTCTTGTACAACGATCAATTTCAATTCCACTGTCAGAAAATAACTTCAAAAAAGAAATCGAAATGTTAAAATTACTATCCAATAACAACGGCTACTCTCCTGACATGATAGATAGGTTGATTTTCAAAAAGCAATATTCTAAACTGTTAACATGTATCTATCCACCTCAACCTAAAGACCAGAAAAAATTTGTCTACATTAACTACATCCCAAAATTAAGCGATAAAATTTGTAGTAGACTAAGACAGAATAAAATTGAAGTAATATGCACAAATAAGAAGAACTTAAGATCAATGTTTCTAAACGGCAAGGACCGATTAACTGATTCGGAAAAGAGTGGGGTTTATAAACTGTACTGTGATGAATGTCCTGCATTCTACATAGGCCAGACTGGTCGTTCTCTAAAGGTTAGGGTTGATGAACATAGAAAGTCGATATTACAGAACAAAGCGACTACTGGATTTTCTGCTCATTGTATTAATTGCAATCACTTTATAGATTTCGGTAAAACAAAAATTTTACACGAGGGGGAAAAAAGTAAACGATTGGACTTTTTAGAATTTTTAGAAATATCCTCAGCACATAAACGCCAATTACCGATTGTGAACGATCAGCTGGAGTTCCGCTTATCTCCAATCTTAACAGCTGTCATTTGATTATAATTATGTAGTATTGTGTGTTTTCTTGTCAGTTTTGAGAATGGGATAAAACCCGAAACATGCATGTAAACTGAATGTTTTGTTTATTTTAATAAATTCGTGCGAACTTAGTCCAGTGTTATTTTTGTATTTTATGTTTACAAATTGTTGAAATTCATTTTCAAAATCAGTGTTCTATTCACAAAACTTATAGAGCGCTTCGTGAAATTTATGGTTCACATAATCGTCCAGCAAATTCGTCGAACTATCGATAGATTTCGGACAACATTTTCTGTAATCGATGCAACAACAACAAGACGAAGAACTGTACGTACAGAAGAAAATATCGCTGCTGTGAGTCACAGTGTTACCGATGATCCAGATTTGTCTATTCGTCGATGTTCACAACGAGTTGGACTCTGTACATCCACCACATGGAAAATTTTGCGTGAAGATCTTGGTCTACACCCATACAAGATCCAACTGGTTCAAGATCTGAAGCCCCTTGACCATAATAAGCGTCGTTTGTTTGCTGATTAAGCCCTAGAAAAGCTTGAAGTTGAACCACTTTTTTATCGTTAAATTGTGTTTAGTGATGAAGCTCATTTCTGGTTGAACGGCTATGTAAAGAAGCAAAATTGCCGTATATGGAGTGAAAACAATCCTCAAGAAGTTCTGCAGGTTCCATTGCATGCTGAAAAATGCACTGTATGGTGTGCTTTACACGCTGGAGGCATCATAGGTCTATAATTCTTTGAAAAACGATACTGGAGCTGATGTTACAGTGAATGGTACTCGTTACAGATCGATGATCAATGACTATTTGTTTGAAAATTTGAATGCTATCGACCCAGAAGTGTTTTGGTTCCAACAAGATGGTGCTACATCTCATCCTGCTACCATAACAATTGATTTATTGAAAGAAAGATTTGGCGATAACATTATTTCGAGAAATGGTCCAATTGGCCTCTAAGATCATGCGACATAACTCCACTGGATTATTTTCATTGGGGTTATGTCAAGTCATTGGTTTATACTAATAAACCAGAAACAATAGACGTTTTGGAAGCCAACATAACTCGTGTTATTGATGAAATAAGGTCTGAATAAATCGAAAAAGTGGTCCAAAATTGGTCTGGTCGAATGCGATTCCTCAGAGCTAGTCGTGATGGGCATATGCCGGAAATATTTTTTGAAAAATAAATGTCATAAAATTATCTTTCACATAAAAAAAAATTGGCTTCAATCTTAATTTCAATTCAAAGTTTCATCACTCTAAAAAAAAACACCTCATACATCTGTATAACAATTCTATACTCAAACAAACTCGACATGGTTTTGTTGATGACAGGCAAATTGAAGACATGCACACATTTAAAACTGATTGGTTTCCATCAGTGCAATGTATACTAGTCACTCCATATCTGTCAAGTTTCCCTACTCGCCACACACAGAGACTCTAAGGTATTAATTATAATTAGCATATTCATATTTATTTATTTATTTATTTATTTATTTAAGCATTGGGAACACAAACAGGTCGAAGACCCATGAACAGTATCCACTGTTCAAATAAATTAATTCGACTGATCTGTACAATCTGTAAAAAATATTAATAAGGATTATGAGCTATGGTAAAAGAAAGTTCTAGAAATCGAGACAGTGTAACATACATCCTATAATACAGTGTGTGTGTAATACAGATATATGTTACACTGTCTCGATTTTTAGAACTTTCCATTACCATAGTTCATACTTCTTATTAATAATTGTTGATACAGATCAGCCGAATTAAAATATCAGAATTCTTTATTTATTAAATTGAAACTTTGTTATTGTTTTGCTTCCTAAAAACAGAAACAATAATCATTTTATAAATGCTTCTTCACACACTATATATATTTATCAATTAAAGATCTTAACATTTCGAACACGCTTAGTTAAAATTGTTAAACTTCCCCGTGACTAAAAAAGATACACCACACCTTTACCTGCTGATTCGAGCGGTTAATAGATATTATGCTGTTTTAAATTATTACTCACAATTATCCAATATGTTTCGCTAAATATGCACTCACCTGAAATAGAAAAAAACAGCAATTAGTATATAAACAGATATCTGTACTTGAAATACTTTCGTATACATCAGTATTTGGCAACAAAAAATTTTTTCAAATCAATTTTTCATAAAAATATCTACTGCAACTGATATTACTCTTCCAATAATATATAAATTTAAACCTTGATTATTATTCAAATGAAATAATTATTATTTATACTTGTTTACTTAATGTTGTGATGCTTTTTCTCTTTACAGCGACTTCTACATCTGAATATTTGGTTATGAATATTCAATAGACAAATGTGAATAATATATAACATCTTCATTGGCATCAAGTACCAATAAAACGCCGCTTATCGTTTCTGTCAAACTCATGGAATAAAAATCCAAATAAATTTCCATATAAAAATTATGAAATGAGGAAATATTAGGAATAGTAATAAGTTCATGTGGTTTTGATGACAGATGCCGCTACTAATTTATTATTTCATTGTTTCATCTGACCTTCATTTTGAAGTGTTATTACTAGGCTTTCTTTTCATTATTTGTCATTTCGCTGAAGTGTAAACAACTTAGTTTCTGTGTGCACTGTAAACTTTTGTATCAAATAATGTATTTTTGCGGGGAGTTTTTCTTCATTACATCAATATAAAGAAAAAACTGCCGGAAGTGATCGTATTTTAGTGTATGTTTATAATGACCATGCTCTAGCTGAACGAACATGTGAGAAGTGGTTTGATCGATTTAAAAGTGGCAATTCTGATTTGAAAGTCGAAGAAGGACCCGGAGCGCCATCAAAGTATAAGGATGTGGAATTCGAGGCAAGGCTCGATGAAGATCCATCGCAAAAACACTTGGAGTTACTCAACCAGCCATTTGCCATCGTTTAAAAGCAATGAAAATGATCCAAAAGAAAGGAAATTGGGTGACATATGAACTGAAGCCAAGAGATGTCGAACACCATTGTTTTCACGTGTGAACAACTGCACCAGCGCCAAAAAAGAAAGGGGTTTTTACATCGAATGGTGACTGGCTATGGAAAGTGCGTGCAATACGATAATACAAAATGCCGGGTAACATATCAATCAAGTCGAATATTCATAGCGAGAATATCATGCTGTGTATTTGGTGAACGTCTAGTTGATGTTATGGTCGAATGGCTCTTGCGTAACAAGCTGACCGTGTCGATGAGTAAATCCGCTGCAGTATTGTTGAGGGGAAGTCTGTACGTGGGTCTCCCTCTAAGGGTATGTGTTTCGGGTGTGCCATTCCGTTGGGTTCGCGAGCACAAGTATTTGGGTGTCCCGGTAGACTCGGGACTTACTTTTCGGCCACACGTAAGGGCGCTGCGTGAGAAATCAAAGGCTGTAGCTTGTAGGTTGATGAAACGGTCCTTGGGAGGCACTCAATCTCGCTCATTCTCACTTTTATATAAGTGTATATTTCTACCCATCATCTCCTATTGTGCTGCGGCTTGGTTCCATCAAGTTGAGCATTCCCATGTCAGACGGGTTATCCTGTGTGCACATAGGCACTTCTTGCTCTTGGTTTCCCCAATGTGTCGCACTGTGGCTACGGCGACATTACAGGTGGTAACTGGAAGTATCCCGGCGTACTACTACATACTATATCGAGCAACTCACTACCATCTAAAGAAGGGTCTTCCTTTCAATTTTGAAGACACTTCTCTTCCTGCTATTTCTATCGGTTCAGAGGATCGGTCTTTAGTGGTGCGCCGCAGCTCCGGGTCGTACTTTGAGGCGTTATTGTCTCGTTGGCAGTTGGACTGGGAGGAACCCGAAACCGGTCGTTGCATTTTCGGCTGGATCCCGCTCGTCAGGTTTGTCCAGAACAACTCCTGGTTCAGACCAGCTTTTCCACTGGTTTGCTTTATGTCAGGTCATGGCCCATTCAGGGCAAACCTCTTCAGGCTGGGTCTTGTCGGGGATGATTCCTGTCCATGTGGTCACTTACAAACTAGTGACCACATACTGCGTGTCTGTCCTCTATTTCAAGATCTGCGGATCTGCATGTTTGTTCTGGGCGATCTATCTGATCTCATCTTATCCGACTTCTGCCGGGTTAGAGTCAATTTCTTGGCGGTTTCTTCTTTCGCCGCTGATGCTGTGCAACGTCTGAACTCTTGGCATGTCGAATGATTTGGGATCTGAAACGGCAATGATGATATCGTGCTAAACCGTCAGTAGAGAGTGTTTTATACACACAGTGACTGTCGTGTGCACTGCTCCGAGCTGTGTATTTGTTGGTTTGGTGCTACAATTGAGCGAAAGGGTCACAGGAGAAAAACGGCCGCAATACGCAGACAAATACGACAAAGCTATTTTACAGTATGACACATGTTGCATCGCCTGTTAGAACATAGAATGGAAAGTCCCACTCCATCCGCCATATAGCCATTGCTCCTACCGTACGATCTCTTTCGATCGATGCAACATAGCCTGGCTGACTAGCACTTCTCCAATCACACTGAAGTCAAAAAATGGATCGATGCTAGATAGCGGCCAAAGAGCTGGTCTTTTTTCACACTTTGAATGTATAAAAATACCTGCACGAACTCATTTATGCTCCTGTTTATAATCAGTTACTTTCAACCATTCATAGTGACCGTATCAATATCATAAATTCTTCTAATCCACATAAATATATTTTCCTCTAAAATAATAATTTTCAACAAGGATTATCTTAAGCCTTGGTCCACCTCTGAACCCGGGGTAATCGAGTCCTTCATTTCAATACCGCTCGGACAAATGAACGCGACATCATCTCAATCAAGGCGATATTCCTTTTGTGCTGTCTCAGCAGTCCCACTAGGTAGGCACTAATAAGAATTTCCTATACAGGCACAATTCGAACCTTTGTGCCGAACTTCTGTGAAGAACGCCCATCGACCCTCCGCATTGATTGAAATCTCGTTTCAATGAGCCCGAATCCTCAATGATAACAATTTCGATAAAGTTGCATTCGGATGAATCGAGTCCTTGTGAAATAATGAGAACTCGGTATCGTTTGAAGACGGGCTATCCAGATCTCGACCTGCCCTCGGTCACGACCTACTCGAAAATCTTGAGAATAATTAATTAAACACAAGGAGTGGGATTCAAAAAGGAGATCCTACAAAATTTTCGTTGCATCCGAAGGAGCTATTGAATTAATCATGCAACCTATTACGTTTTGTTAGTATGACATCAAAATAAACAAATAAAATGTTCGAATAATCATCTTATAATGGGAGTTCAGGAAATTTATGATTTTGCGAATTGATTATTAGAGTGATATTTTAAATAACGTTGTTCTGAATAGGAGGGTTCATTTTCATATTGGAAGAAAACGAGTATATTTTAAGAGAAATCAATAGATGTATTGTAAAGATGAAGTATGTCATTAACAAGGAAAACTATGTGAAAATAAAACTGTTATTTTTAGGGAAAACAACTTTGTAACTTCTATGTTCTATGATCTATGTTCTATGTCTAAGATTTCAACTTAAAAAGTGTCACATGTTTATTTAGTTGTTAGAAATGTGAATTGAGAAACCCGAAGAAATAGCATTGTTTTTGATTTCTTCCAGGTTAGTAAGCTATTTTTTTTATTTATTTCTTTGTATGTTATTATTTTATTTTGTGTATGTTATTCTGTTATATTTTAAACTAAAGAAAATAAAATCTTCCAGAATCATGACATCAAGTCGTCTATTTCTTCAATTATAAAAATAAGAATTTATTACAGTCTTATAACTATATCTGCCAAATGGTGATATAGTTTCCTATATCACCATATGGTGCTGCAAACTTAGCAGGGCTGAGGTTGCAGCACCAAATCCTCTCCATGAAATTTGCCATGAGCAATTTGCACATTTGCGGCTGTATGACCTCAATCACTTCACGAATTCCATCTTTAAGGTCTTGAATCGATTGTGGACCATTGGCATAGACCTCATATTTTACGTGCCCTAAAGAAAAAAGTCTAAAGGTGTTAAATCACAAGATCTCGGTATCCATTTGTGATTACCCCTTCAAAAAATAACATGGCCAGGAAGCTTCTCTTGATTAATTGTGATTGTTTCGTTGCTTGTGTGACATGAAACGCTATCTTGGTGAAAATAAACCTCATCCGCACTAGTATCTTCCAATTCCGGCCAATAAAAATCGTTAATCATAGCTCGATAGCTCTAGCCTCATCTTCGAATAAGTAAGATCCAATCGCACCAACAGCCTAAAAACCAAACAGTCACATGTTGAGGATGAAGGATCTTTTCAACAATCATCCTTGGTTTTTCCGAGCCCCAAATTATTATGCTTATGCAATTATGCTTATTAACGTGGCTTCCGAGATCATCACTGAAGATGAAAATCCGGATCATTTTAATGCATTTCAAAGACCCAATCAGCGAAGATTATTATTATCATTATTATTTATAGTGAGCGGGCGTCTGTCCACCCTACCACTACCCTACCTCAAGACACAGCCTGCATTGATCGTTTTCAGCCAGACCGATTTCGTGCAAATGCGCTTTCAGCCTGCAGTGATCTGTTATAATTCCGACAAGTCTTCTGAGTTTGGACCTGTCCAGACCTAGTACTAGATCTGTCATCTTTTGGTTCGAAGCCGTTTCCAGGAACGCCTTCGAATGTTTCAGGCCAGGATGGCTCCGCCAGAAAGACTCTGGTCTGGTCAGCCACGTCTTGTGGTATTCATCTTTAATTATTTTCACAACTGTGCTGAAGTAATTTGCGTCCACAGTTGTACTGGTCTTATCGCGATATTATAATTCAATTATCCTGATACTCCTAGATCTTCTGTGTTCTGAGTAGGCTTTGTTACTGCGATCTTGCACCACTTTAGTTCAAAGGACTCTTAATATTCTACCAACAGTAAAATGGTAGGCGACACCCGTCCAACCAGAAGATTTCTTTCCCACCTGAACAGGATTGGAACCCGGACCTTCCGGTTACGAACCCTTTGCTCTACCACTGAGCACTCATATTGCTTTAAAAATTGAAAATGAAGTAATTTACCGCTCTGAATATCTTTTTCAAAACGAATTAATTTTTCTTCGAAACAAACCAATTCTTCTACCCAAATAAAGGCTGGGTTTTCCTCTCCTGGCAGTTTTAGATTCAGCTCCTTTAATTTAGCTATGATATCCACCATAAAGTGAAAGTTTTGCAAACATTTGTAATACTCTAATTCGGGGTGATTAATTCTTTTTCCAAAATGTAATCTTGCCTGATGACGCTACTGTGATAGCGAAACGATTGTTGTAAACAACACAATAAAAATTTGTGAAAATCAGAATAACCTTATTTAAATGATAAAAATTCTTTTTTCATTGAGGAATGTATTTATTTCATTAAAGCACAAAGCAAAACGTTTCAGCACCATCGCACTTTATTGAAGAAGGAGGTCGGAATACTGAGTCTCCATTACGTTTAAGAATTCTTTAAACTGACGATGGTAATGAGCTTTTGACAAGATACTGTTAACATTATTTAAATATTTTAATATTGGCCTTCTACATACTTAATTTCAAAAAATTATATTTAATAATTATAACTTCAGGAATTAAATTAAAATGATGTCATATAAGTACCACTTATATTAAACGATATATAAAATAAACATTCATTATAAGACATCCAAATGACATAACAAAATCCAATAAATAAAAATTGTTAACCAAAATCCTATAAATTAAATATTTTGAATAGACAAAATTTTGTTTCTGCTGATCAATCCTATGAAAACAAATATCTTTCAAAAATGTTTGACATAATTTTAAGAATTTCATCATAAAACTATCTTACTTAGAATATTCAATATTATTGGATATCTAACTGAGTTACTTTCTGTAACATCTCAAGATATGTATAAACATTACTAAAAAACAAGTTTTAAGAGAGACTTTGCTTCGTCAGTATTCAAATAATTCATATTCAATAAAATATAACATCAATCAACATAAAATATTTACTCATCCTTCAATAATTTAAAAAACTTCTGGTAAATGAATACTGAAAAATTTAAATGGAGTAAGGTTAACTACAAATAAATAATTCTGTGGTTTATCCTTGATTTAAAAGATTGAAAGAAAATTTAACAGCCTTTGTTATATGACATTATTTTAATTTAATTCCTGAAGTTATAATTTTCAAATATAATTTTTTCAAATTGAATATGTAAAAGGCTAATGTTGAAATATTTCAATAATTTTATATACCTTCTATCAAGTATAAACCTCTATTTATGTTATTTTATTCATAACATATAATTATTTGGTTTCCTTAACATTCTTTATACAGATAGTCCTTGTGCTATAACAGAGGCCGTTAAATTGTCTTTCAATCTTTTAGATCAAGGGTAAACCACAGAATGATTTGTAGTTAACCTTACTCCATTTAAATTTTTCAGTATTCATTTACCAGAAGTTTTTTAAATTATTGAAGGATGAGTAAATATTTTATGTTGATTGATGTTATATTTTATTGAATATGAATTATTTGAATACTGACGAAGCAAAGTTTCTCTTAAAACTTGTTTTTCAATAATGTTTTTACATATCTTGAGTTTTTATAGAAAGTTACTTAGATAGATATCCAATAATATTGAATATTGTAAGTAGGATAGTTTTATGATGAAATTCTTAAGATTATGTTAAACATTTTTGAAAGATATTTGTTTTCATAAGATTGATCAGCAGAAACAAAATTTTGTCTATTCAAAATATTTATTTTATAGGATTTTGGTTAACAATTTTTCTCTATTGGATTTTCTTATATCTTTTGGATGTTTTATAACGAATGTTCATTTTATATGTCGTTTAATATAAGTGGTACTTATATGACATTATTTTAATTTAATTCCTGAAGTTATAATTATTGAATATAATTTTTTTAAATTAAATATGTGGAAGGCTAATTTTAAAATATTTAAATAATTTTATATACCTTCTATCTATTTATGTTATACTGTTGACAATCTTGACCTCAATTTTTGACCTCACCATTCGACTGGAAATGTTTGGACACAAAGCGCTTCTTGTTGAATTATGCAGTAAAACGTAGGAATTTCGTAGTTTATTATGCTCTGAAGAATATTTGTTGGCCCTTTATTGAAAGTAAATTAAAACCTACATAGAAACATCTGACGACGACGTCATTCGAGAGCTTCCGACGGATTGACGACGCTTGTCACGGGAAGGGGTGCGGTGAAGAGCGAGTACATGTTGCTGAGAGATATAAACGGTGCCTAATCCTCGTTAGTCGATTCGGAACGAGTTTTAAATGTTTTTTTTTTGTAAAATGAATAATATTTGAGTATGTAACTAAAGAGGCGCACTTTCACATCAAAAAAGCCGCAGGTTGCCGATCCCTGCCTCATACTATTTCCACGCAGAGTATTTTTTCTAATATTTGTTAAGATTCTCGAAATATTCTAGGTTTCTAGTCAATTTTTCAGCTAATGAAATGCTATCAATAATGGGAAATAATTACTCAAAACCATTACTGGCTACTCAGATTAAAACCGCTTGAAAAATTCCGATCGCACATTAATATTCCGATACCAAATGGGGTAAATCGGATCCATCCCCGATTTCCGACATCCCCCAACGTCTCCAGGAGCATAACCGAATCAGACGATCCCCTAATGCAAGATATTCCCTTTCCAAAATCTAAATTTACGAAGCTTCTGGGACCGTGTGGTTTTTCAGATATTCGGTTACCGGAAAAGTCGATTTCGAACAATCCCAGATATTCAATTACTCGCAATATTCGATAACAGATCGGAGCATTCAAATATCAAGTTTTGTTTTATGCGTCAGCGGTGTTCGGTAAGGGATATTTTTCGGCGTGGGGGGAATACGAATTGCTGTTCAACCGCGTTTCGCAAACATTACTTTAAGGTACGTTTGGGTTTCTGTTCGCTAAACTGAAAATACGCATCTCCTTTAGAAGTCGTGCATTTCTCTTAATGTCTTCTATAGAAATGATAATTTGAGTTTAGGAAAGATAAAAAGTCAACTGCAGTCACATCAGGAAAGTACGGTGGTTGTCCGACAAGATTTCTTGAACTTTGGCCAAAAATTCATTCTAATGGAAGCCTTGTGGAACGATTGTAAACGATTTTTATTTCCAAAAATATTGCCTTTTTCTTCATTTAACATTGTCCAGCGCTTATGCACATGCAATACAAAATTCAACACAGTTTCTTAGCTGGATGGAGTAGTCTGATACTTTGTGATTGTGTTCGTTTTTAAATGAAATTAAATAAGAAATTCGTTTGTTTTCTACCACTTTACAATCACTGAATATACAGTGACTCAACATTCGTAGTGTTTAGTATCGGGTGTTTTTTTTAGAGTGATAGAACTTTCGATAGGGATAACTGTGATTTGACAGAAGGTAGAAGCCATGTTGTTTTGACATTTCTGTTCAGTAAGCATTGACAAATTATCGTGAAAAGACTCACGCCGCAACAACGTTTGCAAATTGATGAAATTTATTATCAAAATCAGTGTTCTATTCGCCAAACTTATAGAGCACATCGTGAAATTTATGGTTTACATCGTCCATCAGAGCAGCTTATTCCTCGAACTATCCATAGATTTCGGACAACATTTTCTCTACTAGATGCAACAACAACAACAAGACAAAGAACTGTACGTACAGATCCAGATTTGTCTATTCGTCGACGTTCACAACAAGTTAGACTCTGTGCATCCACCACACGGAATATTTTGCGTGAAGATTTTGGTCTACAACCATACAAGATTTAACTAGTTCAAGAATTAAAACCAATTGACCATAATAAGCGTCGTTTGTTTGCTGATTGGGCCCTAGAACAGCTTGAAGTTGATCCACTTTTTTATCGTAAAATTGTGAACGACTATGTAAACAAGCAAAATTGCCGTATATGGAGTGAAAACAATCCTCAAGAAGCTCTGCAGGTCCCATTGCATCCTGAACAATGCACTGTATGGTGTGCTTTACACGCTGGAGGCATCATCGGTCCATATTTCTTTAAAAACGATTCTGGAGCTAATGTTACAGTGAATGGTGCTCGTTAAAGATCGCTGGTCAATGATTATTTGTTTCAAAATTTGAATGGTATCGACCCAGAAGTGTTTTGGTTCCAACAAGATGGTGCTACATCTCATGCTGCTACCGTAACAATTGATTTAATGAAAGAAAGATTTGGCGATAACATCATTTCGAGAAATTGTCCAATCATTTGACCTCCAAGATTATGCGACATAACTCAACTGGATTATTTTCTTTGGGGTTATGTCAAATCATTGGTTTATGCTGATAAACCAGAAACAATAGATGCTTTGGAAGCTTATTGATTAAATAAGGATTTGAAGTAAAACACTTTATTTTCGCTTATTTTTATTTTTCAACGACAATTGTTTCGTCAATTACCATACTCACCTGACGAAATCGATATGTAATTGACGAAACAATTGTCGTTGAAAAATAAAAATAAGCGGAAATAAAGTGTTTTACTTCAAATCATTCACGATGAATTTCCGTCAAGTAGAGACCGAAACAAACAAGAATTTGATTAAATAAGGCCTGAATTACTCGAAAAAATAGTTCAAAAATGGTCTGGTCGAATGCGGTGCCTCAGAGCTAGTCGTGGTGGACATTACCATTGTTAATAAGGAGTATGCGCTATGGTTTTTGGTACAGATCATCCGGATTAATTTATTTTAATTATCATTGTTATCTGTTTTGGAAGTGAATTAAATTTGTTTCTGAATGAGTTGTTTTTCTTTTTTATTTATGAGAAAATTATGGTTTTAGTTCCGAGTTGATTGTTTCTGGCTATTTGTTTGATTGTATTCAGTTCCCCTTTCAATGTGATATTTTTTGAGGGAATTGAAAATGCTCTATGAGTTTCGGATGGTTTGAAATGTTGGGTATGGATGTATCTGTCGTGGGTTTTTTGAATATATCAAATAACATAAATAGATGTTAATACTTGATAGAAGGTATATAAAATTATTTTAATATTTTAATATTAGCCTTCTACATATTTAATTTCAAAAAATTAAAATAATATCATATAAGTACCACTTAAATCAAATGACATATAAAATAAACATTCATTATAAGACGTCCAAATGGTATAACAAAATCCAATAAATAAAAATTGTTAACCAAAATCCTATAAATTGAATATTTTGAGTAGACAAAATTTTGTTTCTGCTGATCAATCTTACGAAAAAAAAAAATATCTTTCAGAAATGTTTGAAATAATCTTAAGAATCTCATCATAAAACTATCTTACTTAGAATATTCAATATTATTGGATATCTAAGTTACTTTCTATAAAATCTCAAGATATATAAAAACATTATGAAAAACCTAGTTTTAAGAGAGACTTTGCTTCGTCAGTACTCGAATACTTCATATTCAATAAAAGTATTAACCTCAATTTATGTTATTTTATTCATAATATATGATTATTTGGTTTCCTTAACATTCTTTATACAGATAGTCCTTGTGTTATAACAGAGGCCGTTAAATTGTCTTTCAATCTTTTAGACCAAGGGTAAACCACAGAATTATTTTTTTGTAGTTAAGCTTATTCTATTTAAATTTTTCAGTATTCATTTACCAGAAGTTTTCTAAATTGTTGAAGGGTGAGTAAATATTTGTTGTTGATTCATGTTATATTTTATTGAATATGAATTATTTGAATATTGACGAAGCAAAGTCTCTCTTAAAACTTGTTTTTTAGTACTGTTTTTACATGTTTTGAGATTTTATAAAAAGTAACTTAGTTAGATATCCAATAATATTGAATATTCTAAGTAAGATAGTTTTATGATGAAATTCTTAAGATTATGTTAAACATTTCTGAAAGATATTTGTTTTCATAAGATCGATCAGCAGGAACAAAATTCTGTCTACTCAAAATATTTAATTTATAGGATTTTGGTCAACAATTTTTATTTATTGGATTTTTTTATATCATTTGGATGTCTTACAATGAACATTTATTTTTTATGTCGTCTGATATAAGTGGTACTTATATGATATTATTTTAATTTAATTCCTGAAGTTATAATTATTGAATATAATTTTTTGAAATTAAATATGCAGAAGGCTAATATTAAAATATTTAAATAAGAATATATCAAAAATACCAACGCAGTAACGTCGTTTTCGTTTTCGGACGACCATACATAGGCTGAATCTAATCATACAGTGCCGTTCACTTTGACTTCCGCACGAAAAACCGCCAATTAGAGGACCCTTGGACAGCGCGAGTAGCTGCGGTATGAAGATGAGAAGTGAAGTGATTACATTCTTACATTGCCCATGTCACCACTCACTTCCTTGCTTCCTAACGCTGAGTGTGATTGAGGTAACATGGAATGCAAATTCAATATTCGTCTTATTTTCGAAAGTTGAGACCGCAATGTCCAGTATCTACAGAATAAAAAATTCGATTTACACTAACGCAAAAAATAAGTTCCATTCCTGGATGAATCAGAAAAGCAATCAAATATACGACCACAACGAAGCTAAGTCGATTCCAGAAAATGAAACAAAAACCGCAACGTTTCAATTACCCGAACTTCTATATACACGATATCCACGATATCGAAAAACCTGCATCAATTTCCAATTGCATGGGACCAAACATCCATCTAACGTGCTTTTATCCCCCGTTATCCCCCTTTTTCGAGAATCACTAGCATACATTCAGCACGTCGCCTGTCAATACTCCTCTTATCATAGACGCCTTCAAAGGAGTAGGATTCATCTATAAATCCTGGACGTCTACCAGCGTCGCTGTCGCTGCATCTGCTCCATATGACCTCTTCGGAAACCCGCATATCGGCATCATACTGCCATGTCATATCGAAAGCTGCCACTGATATTTGATGAACGAGCTAGTATAACAGCCCAAGCGATGCATTGTTGCCGGACTTTGTCGTATCTGCGAGAACGCCATCTGCATTAACAGAATGTTCCACACTGGCAACTTAGACGAACAATTCACTATACATGTCCTCAGTTTAACCAGATGTTTTAAATTTGTACGGACCACGATTAGTTTATCGCAGTTTTTTATTGATTTGAATGTATTGTCTCTAAGACAGTACAATGTAATACCTGAAAAAGCCACATCGTGGTGAAACAATTGTTGTAGTAGTACAAACATTTTTGTGGAAATAAATTACTGTCTCATATACATTTTTTCAATTGAATGTATTGATTCCAACTGACTATCGAAAGACCAGTGTTTATATCACGACATGGTGAATCTATTTTAGTTTGAATGTGCTCAGCTTAAAAGAAATCACGACTGATTTCAATGCACTGAAGTTCATTGCGCACTGTTTCTTGGAAAAAGAACACAAAAGAGTTCAAAATATGTTGAATTGTTCCTCAAAATTAAAATACAACAGAGCTTTAACTCATTTGAAATTTAGGATTAAGGAAGTGGTGCCAAATAGCACTTACGATTTCGTTAGTGGATTATACCTCAAAAAATACAAAATCACCAATTTTAGACATACTGCATGGATTTCTCTTTAATTACCACACTCGATATCTAAAAGGAACACTAGTCGTCCTTTATCACTGAAATTGTGTTTATTCAAATAAATCAATTCGGTTGATCTGTACCAAATATCACTACAAAGCAACTTAAAAAAGCTATCGAATTGAATCAGTCCTTACTTGGTGAATATCCATATTAAATAATATTTAAATAAGGTTATTCTGATTTTCACAAATTTTTATTGTTATGTTTACAACAATCGTTTCGCTATCACAGTAGCATCATCAGGCAAGATTACATTTTGAGTAATTAAGCTTGTTTCCGAAATCCCTTGCTATTTATATTACAGTAAGTACAATAAATTTTTATTGAGAACTAAAACCCAAAAAAGGGTCTCTGCAAATTCCAGCTTATCTGAATATATTTAACAGAAGTGAGTTATTTAAATCTATTTGTTTGTTAAGTAATATTCCAATTTCATTATGTTTATTTACCTCTAGGGATTCTAACTGATTTAAGGCATAACTTTTACTTTCTATGTGTAGAATTTCAAAATTATGGTTGAAAGTATGTCCTGTTTCTAACAAATGATTGGAATATGTAGAATTTGAAGAGTTTCCTCAATTATAAAAGTAATTCTACATATTCTAACCATTTGTTAGAAACATATTTTCAACCATAATTTTGAAATTCTACATATAGAAAGTAAAAGTTATGCCTTAAAACTGTTAGAATCCCTAGAGATAAATAAACATAATAAAATTGGAATATTACTTAACGAACAAATAGATTTAAATAACTCACCTCTATTAAATATATTCAAATAAGCTGGAATTTGCAGAGACCTTTTTTGGTTTTAGTGCTCAATGAAAATTTATTGTGCTTACTGTAATATAAATAGCAACGGATTTCGGAAACAAGCTTAGTTATTGAAAATGTAATCTTGCCTGATGAGGCTACTGTGATAGCGAAACGATTGTTGTACACATAACAATAAAAATTTGTGAAAATCAGAATAACCTTATTTAAATTTTATTTAAAAAAGCTATTCGTCAAAAAATCATATACATCTTCAGTGAAATGTTCAGAGCGAAGTATCAATTGGTGTCAACGTTGTGTGCAAGCATCTTACAGATGTGATTTTTAAACAATAAACTTCATAGGTTTATATATCGTATTTTTGAGTTTTTGGTCGTGGAATATGGTAATTTTTAAACATTTGTTTCTGTTATAATCAACCGCCAATCAATAAGGGCTGAAATAGTTTCAATATTCATATTTCATTTCAAATAATAGGATTTATGGATGATAATTAAAATAATGAGATATTTCTCACGTGCATAGTTGAACAGGATCCAAAAAACTTCTATTGAATAATTGAGAAAATGTTCCTTCATCTATATAAAAAAAAACGAAGCATTTGATCAGTGTCGGTTTCAAATCACTAAACCCCAAGTGACAACTTGAATTGTACAGATTTGCGACATATATCCCAGATTTACTCGATCCGAGGCTTAAGGTCTCTAGTTTTTTTGAATGCAAATGAATGCATCTAGTCGAACGTCTAATCTATTAATAAAATTGAAGCTCTGTGCCATGTATCAGATGTTCAAGGGATTTGAATGTTTAGAGTTCACCTAATACTTGGCAACAAACTTGTATATTCGCTTAATCTCCAACCAGCGAATCCTTCACATCGGTCTAAAATTGCATTGGATTTTTCGCTGGCCGAGGTTGAATGCATATCAATTTCTGATCGAGATATTACAAACTGCACCAAACAGTTCCGACATGTTCGATTTTTTGCTTGATGTTCGAGAAATTCACTTGATAGTTTTCTTTATATGAATTTATTAATAAGGAGTATGAGCTATGGTAATAGAAAGTTCTAGAAATCGGGACAGTGTAACATACATCTGTATAACAATTCTAAACTCCAGCAAACTCAATAAGGTTTTGTAAACAAATTGCAGACATGCGCACGTTTCAAACTGATTGGTTTTCGTCAGTGCAATGTATGCTAGAGACTCCAAATCTGTCAAGTATCTATATTCGCTATTCACAGAGACTCTTAGGTATTAATAATATAATAGCGCCATCTAGAGGAAAACCAATCAGTTTGAAACGTGCGCATGTCTGCAAGTCTGCCTCTGTGATCTACAAAACCTTGTCGAGTTTGGTTGATTTTAAAATTGTTATACAGATCTATGTTACCCTGTATCGATTTCTAGAACTTTCTATTATCATAGGTCATACTCCCTATTGATGAAAAATTTGGCAGAATGTTACCACACTGGCGAGATGAGAAGTGTTATTTCGCGATAGGTCGACGCCCTTGACCCATACATGCCCAATTTAACCCCGTCGTTGAATTCAACGATGTACAGACAGATGCGAAGAACGGATTAGGAAATGATGCAACTTCAAACGTATTGAATATTAGGATTCTCCTCCGTTGCAGCTGGCTGTATGTGAATCCCACAGGACTGCCAACGTAAGTCCCATTATACGATAAGAGGGTTCCGGATGATTTCCTTTGGGCTTATTGGCACTATATGAAATGCTGGATTGCGGATGAGTGAATAAATATGGGACTGAAAATTATTACTACGATCGAGAAATGAATATGAAGGTCAATATATATATTTGACTGATGATGTTGGCCGTTTCGATGAATAAATAATAGGTGAACCAGAAACTTTTCATTTTCATACATTAAATTTGATTATATAAATATGCAACGAGTTTCTGACTTAGATCAACAATTTAGTCACCCTAATTATCAATATTAAGCCATTAGTATTTACACTTCAATAAAAACCAATTGTATATAAAATAAAATAATAAGAAGTGGTTTTTTACTTGATAAAAGGATTATTACAAACTTCGAATATCAAAACAAATATTCAAATATATTAAATATACCAAATAGATAATTTATGGAGAAGTTCTCAAGATTATGTTGTGTATATACTATAATAAAGCACAGATATTTCTTCTTCAACAACCAAAACAAGCTGATTGCAAATCAGCTTTGTTTTCATCGCTCAGACTTCGAAGGAGCCAAACGCCCCTGCCAGTTATTTTCCTTATCTTTTGCAAGTATTTTTTAATGATCCAGCTCGTAGGGACCATTTAGAGAATTGTCAGCAGAAGTACATATAATACAAGTGTACAATTTTGAGTTGTTGACCCAGATTAAGGTATCTTGATCCTGGAACAGTTCTTCCTTGAGTTTTTTCTATTGTTGTTCACGACACAAAGTTCAATTTTATTGGTTTCACTTTTCACAACTTGATATCTAATTACAAATGAATAATGTAGATAATACATTCACTTCCAGGCCTTTAGTGCGTTATGGGTAATTGAGAGAGAGAGACAGAGTTCCTTGGAAGTTTAAAGTGAAAAAATGCGAAAATAAAATGATTCGAGCGTAGAGATGAAAATATTTCACAAGTTACGATAGCTTACTTCAAGGAAATGTGCGTGAGATCAGAACTTGTCTTCAACTCAACTTTCTTAACGCGTGACCTGCCTAGCGCAGGGGATGTGTTCGACTCGTACCTTTCTGCTAACTGGCGAATGAGAGAGTGGGCTTGGGTCCGAAAAGGTGGCTCAGGTAATTCCGATACGACAATAGTATTGAAACGGCTAAAACGGTTCTAATGGCTTTCGAGAAATAATCTAAGGGAGAAATATCTTCGTTTCTTAATTGGTGTTTAGACCCGTTTGGGTTTCTAGGAATTAAATGATTCCTATTTGAAAGGCCTAAATTGTGAAACTCTGGGGACGTTATTCTTACGTACCTGCAAAGTCTTTGTTCAAAATAAATTTGAACAGAAAGTACTGGATTTAAATGCTGAAAATCACCTTTGGCATTCACGAAGATGCAAAATACTTGCATTCGGCTCCAATCATTGAGTTACTACTCAAAAAGACAAATATGCAACTCCTCTGGTTTTGAATGACCAGGTCCTATCTTCGTCGTTTGTTCGTATCTCGGAGAGAGTAGAAATATTCTCGCAAGGACAGCCGGTCACCATTCACTGTTGGGTCATAAAATAACAGTGCTGTGCCTGAGGTGGCTTAAGGACACAGAAAAAATTAACCTTAGACACGACAGGTCTCTTAACTCGCACAAGTTGCACTAAAGTTTCTGAAAGATCTTCACAGAAGATTTAGGAATATCATGACAATATTAATACGAGTTAACTCAGAACAAGAATGTAGGAGATAAGAATATTACCTAGATTGTAATTCACGTCTTATCAAATTGAAAACTGTTGTGTCATGGTTATTATTTCCTCGTATCCTTTTGGTGAAATTACCTCCTATATAATACCTGGTAACATCTCTTGCTTAGGAACGAAATTTTTAAATTTTAATTCAAAGAGATAACTTTGATACTAGTTTTGCACAAATTTGGACTCGAAGTGTTGCCCATATTCTCTCTTGAAGCATAGATTTTATCTCACTTGATCTGTATTTAATTATACTAAGTTGATATATTATGAGTTACATACATTTTTCAACAATTTTGATACCCCACTTTCTTGGGAACGCGTTTTTCCATCAGATAGGATTATTATTATTATCCTGATACTCCTAGATCTTCTGTGAAGATCCCTCAGAAGCTTTTTCAGCTTGTGCGAGTTATAGGAGTTCAGTTGTGTTCTGGATAGGCTTTGTTACTGCTACCTTGCGCCACTTTAGGTCACAGCTTTGTTAATTTTTGACCCAACAGTGAAATGGACACCCGTCCAATTAGAAAATTTCTTTTCCACTCCAACAGGATTCGAACCCGGATCTTCCGGTCACGAGCCCAATGCTCTACCACTGATCTGTCCTCACTCGTTGACGTACTTTGATAATTTAAAGCATACTTCATTACCCTGTTTTGAAAATTTTCTAGGCATTATCCAAGTGAGAATAACTGAACGATGCACGAAACTGTAGAGATTATACCATGCAGTGATGTAATTTATGAGTGAAGAGCTCGTCTAGTAATCATCTAACGCAATATGAATGCCCATGAATATTACCAGTAAATTGTCACATTACTCCAGTCGTTTGGAGGCCCAGCATGATAATGCTAGTCGTAAATTGCACGAAGTTTTATAGGTCATATTCCACAGGATATCAGCCTTTCCGTATGGCTCGCTGATCCATTGATATTTTATCCATCGAACATATTTAGGACCGTAAGAGAAGAAAAAATGAACTGCCTGCATCTACGGAAGACGTTGCAGGCCTAGCGTACGATACTCTAAAACGGAATTAATAATCTGCTACGAAGGGAAGAGGGACAAATAATAGAAAGCTTATATTCTCTAATCCAAATTAATCAATATTGTCCATTGACAATTTTAAGATATCCTCCGATTCTATATTTCCTGTCTAAACGATGTTTATGTCATGATATAAGTGGTACTTATACGACATTATTTTAATTTATTTTCAGAAGTTATAATCATTGAATATAATCTTTTGGAATTAAATATGTAGAAGGCTAATTTTTTAAAATTGTTTAAAATTTTTTTTAAATATTTATATTATTTTATATACCTTCTATCAAGAATGACCTCTATTTACGTTATTTTATTTATAATATATAATTATATGGTTTCCTCAAACATTCATACAGATAGTCCTTGTGTTATAGCAAAGGCCGTTAAATTTGTCTTTCAATCTTCTAGATCAGGTTAAACCACAGAGATATTTCTGTGTGTAGTGGATACCTATTTAAGGTTCTCATTTTAAATAGAACTTTTTCTGGAAGGCGAAGGGTGAGTTTGAATATGTGTTATTAATTGATTTTATATTTATTGAATATGAATATTTGAATACTGATGAGCAAAGTCGATTTTAAAACTTGTTTTTCAGTAATGTTTTGCATATCTTGAGTTTTTATATAAAGTACCTTGGTTAGATATCCAATAATATTGAATAGTCTAAGTAAGATAGTTTTGTGATAAAATTCTTAAGATTATGTTGGATATTCTTGAAAGATATTGGTTTTCATAGGATTGATAAGCAGAAACAAAATTTTGTCTATTCAAAATGTTTAATTTATAGGATTTTAGTTAATAATTTTTATTTATTGGATTTTGTTATACCATTTGGATGTCTTATAATGAATGTTTATTTTATGTCATGATATAAGTGGTACTTATACGACATTATTTTAATTTATTTTCAGAAGTTATAATCATTGAATATAATCTTTTGGAATTAAATATGTAGAAGGCTAATTTTTTTAAATTGTTTAAAATTTTTTAAAATATTTATATTATTTTATATACCTTCTATCAAGAATGACCTCTATTTACGTTATTTAAATGTTTCCTTAGTAAATCCCTTTTTTCCCTATAGAGACATCTATGAAACTTGACGGTAATTTTTTCCTTTACTTTCATATACTTTTGAATAGTGTTCCGATTGTTTACATAAAAGAGAGCAATTTCAAATCACGTTTAATTGTTGTATTCTTCCTTAAGTTTCATTCAATCCTACCAAGACGACCTCAATCAATGATGGCTGAAAAGAAAAGGCCATTAATCAACTCATTAGGGATTCACCTAGAAATGAGACTCCTTCGAATCGATCAGCACGATGAAGAAAAAGGACATAACAGTGGAAACATAACCCATTAGTATCGGTCATCTAAAGGCACTCGCTCGTGACAGAAATGCGTCAAGTCAAGATATTGTTCTCTTCTCGTATTACACGGTTGAGAAATGAACCAAAGACAAGTACGTCGTGTTTTTACAACAAAACGATGTTGAGTTGCGGTACCCAGACTTCTGTAAACGTCTTCAATTTACATAGCATAACAGAGAGGTCATTACACGTAGCGTTAAGTCAAACGACGCCTCTGCGCTTATTATAATCGTCTTAGATTGCCGGCAGGAAATAGTTGTCAAAGCCGGGGTTTTCAGTAAACGTTCTTTCTGCTCCGTAAAATCGGATTCAACGGTAGCAGCGGTTGTAGATGGGAACTTCAGCTGATTAATATCTACAGGAAACCGAGAACTTCGAGATTATCATTTGAATAAAAATTTAGTTCTCAGATATGATTGAATTTTTTCCAAAAAATGTGCAAAAGGAAGGATTTAATTAGAGCTTTATAATTTCAAAGTAGTATACAGGCAACTCAGTTACTTTGCTAGGTTAGCACAAAATAACGTACGAAATTATTTAAATTAACTATCAAAATCAAAACTCTATAGAAGCAACTTAATGACGAGTACGTGCAGGCTATAGTCTACAAAGTGCACAAACAATTCGTAATGTTTTTATCATTTGATAGAAAATCCTAGAAAATTAATTCCCAAAAATGTGAGAAATTCAGACTGAAAGCTATAAGATAAAGTGTTAAAAATAATTTATGGTTTACATAATCGTCCATCAAAGCAGCTTATTCGTCGAACTATCGATGGATTTCGGAAAAAATTTTCTCTACTCGATGCAACAACAACAACAACGAGACAATTTGTACGTACAGAAGAAAATATCGCTTTTGTAAGTCAAAGTGTTAACGATGATCCACATTTGTCTATTCGTCGACGTTCACAACAAGTTGGGCTCTGTGCATCCACCAAATGGAAAATTTTGCGTAAAGTTTTTGGTCTACACCCATACAAGATCCAACTAGTTCAAGAACTAAAGCCACTTGACCATAATAATCGTCGTTTGTTTGCTGTTTCGGCCCTAGAACAGCTTTAAGTTGATACACTTTTTTATCGTAAAATTGTGTTTAGTGATGAAGCTCATTTCTGGATGAACGGCCACGTAAACAAGCAAAATTGCCGTATATAGAGTGAAAACAATCCTCAAGAAGTTTTGCAGGTTCCATTGCATCATGAAGTAGCACTGTATGGTGTGCTTTACACGCTGGAGGCATCATCGGTCATTATTTCTTTAAAAACGAAGCTGAAGCTAATGTTACAGTGAATTGTGCTCGTTACAGATCGATGATCAATGATTATTTGTTTGAAAATTTGAATGGTATCGACCCAGAAGTGTTTTAGTTCCAACAAGATGGTGCTACACCTCATGCTGCTCCCTAACAATTGATTTATTGAAAGGAAGATTTGGCGATAATATTATTTCGAGAATGGTCCAATTAATTGGCCTTCAAGATCATCCGACATAACTCCACTGGATTATTTTCTTTGTAGTTGTGTCAAGTCATTGGTTTATGTCGATAAACCAGAAACAATAGACGCTTTTGAAGCCAACATAACTCGTGTTATTGATGATATAAGGCCATAATTACTCGAGACAGTGGTCCAAAATTGGTCAGGTCGAATGCGGTTTTTCAGAGCTAGTCGTGGTGGACATATGCCGGAAATTATTTTTAAAACAAAAATGTCATAAAATTATCTTCAATCAATTGGCTTCAATCTTAATTTAAATGTGTTTTATTTCAATTTAAAGTTCTATCACTCTTAAAAACACCCGATAGTTTCATCTTATTGTCATACTCAAGGATGAGGTTCATTTTTCACGTTTTCATTTGAAAAAGGATAGAGTGCGATATGCCTGTGGTGAATATTGTTTGACAAGGATAAAGAGGACGCGTTGTCCTTACCGAAATTCATTATCAGCCAACATTAAAAGGCTTTATCTTCCCAATCAGCTAAAGTTGTTGCAGAAAGCGAACAACCATTAAGATAACCACCTAAAAGATGGAGAGTAGATAGAAGAGTAAAATCAAGGTAACCTTCAGGATTAACAGATCTTCAGGTCTTCCAAATCATGAGAGAGTTTGGTGATTCATAATTTCCAGGTTATTTTGAGAAATTGTTCTGCAAATTTCAAGTACTCTAGATGAGCTCCCTGTTTTCTGAATTTTTAGACTATACATTGAAGTCAAATGTTCCTTTGCGATCGGTGACACATGGATCCTTTTGATTGCGAAGGTGGAAATAAGCTTATTTTTCATATATTCTTGGCTTGAAGGTCCTGCCCCTTGTATTTGCGATTGTAAATTGAACATTTCAGGTTATGAACTCCCGATTTATGAATGCTTGGGGTAAGATCTTCCACATCAAATAATAAATTGGCATTCATATATATACACTGAAGTACGAATTGTTTTTCTCAATTCTTATGGAATATACATACTGTCAAGAAAGTACCGGGAATTATCGATTTAAATCAGGCGGGGCAATGAGGCAGGTAAAAATTTTTTTTCTTGGTTGGTACCACTGTCCTTAATTACTATGCCAAGCTTGAGCGCGATCTGTCAACTAGTGTGTTTGCAACAGCTGATTAAGTCAGTCGATGTCAGAGTGCGTGCCGCTTTTTACTATGGGTGATTACGTTGAGCAAAGAATTTGTTTAAAGTTTTGTGTTGCAAATGAATTTTCGTGTGCCGATGCATTGAAAATGTTGCAAAAGGCCTTTGGTGATAATGCTCTATCGAAAACTCGAGCATATCAGTGGTACAGAGCCTTCAAGGACGGTCGTGAAGTGGTCGCCCCTCGACGGCTTCGATCGAAGATAACGTCGATAAAATTGAGAAAAGGGTGCTGGAAAACCGTCGTACCAGCTTGATAGAGATAGCACATGATCTTAAGATATCCCACGAGTCCGCACGTACGATTTTGATTGATATTTTGGGCATGAGAAAGGTGGCCGCACGACTGGTACCGAAAGACCTGAATTTTCTTCAAAAACGTCATCGCGAACAGGTTGCTTCAGACATGCTGGATCGCTATAATTCCGATTCTACATTCATGGAACGCATTATAACTGGTGATCAGACCTGGGTCTACGAGTACGATATGCAAACAAGCCAGCAATCTTCGGAATGGGTGGCAAAAAATGGGTCGAAACCGAAAAAACCACGCCAAAGCCGCTCGAAAATGAAGGTGATGCTCATTGTTTTCTTCGATATCCGTGGCGTGGTGCACTACGAATTCGTTCCAGAGGGTCAGACGGTAAACAAGGAGTATTACCTAGGCGTTATGAAACGTTTGCGTGAGCGTATCCGTAAGAAGCGGCCAAATTTGTGGGCGAACAACTCATGGATTTTGCATGACGATAACGCGCCTTCTCACCGAGCTACGATTGTGACTGACTTTCTCGCCAAAAACTCAACAAACGTGCTTCAGCAACCACCGTATTCGCTGGATTTGGCTCCCTGCGACTTTTTCCTCTTCCCAAAACTAAAATTGCCCCTTCGTGGCACCCGTTTTGAGTCGATTGAAGCCATAAAACAAAATTCGGCGCGAGAGCTATCCTGGAAAGCGCCTATAAAAAATGTTTCGATAATTGGAAGTGCCGTGGGCATAGACGTATTGGAGCAAATGGAGCCAATTTTGAAGGCGACCCAATAAATTTTGACGATTAAATGTAAAAATGTTGTTTTAATTGAAAATTCCCGGTACTTTCTTGACAGAGTAGTATTCAGGTTGTAGTTCTTTTATTTAGTGAATTCATTCCACAACATGGCACTAACGTGAAATGAGACTTTTCGCGCTTGCGCACATCACCCATGATTCTCAAGAGATTTCCTTCTTGTCATTATTTTGCATCCGAGTACTAAATTTAAACTCGACCGTGGGACTGTTGCTATGGTTTCGGTAGCGGCGATCACTCGCACAATCTCCAACATACAAACGTCTCACATTCAAATTCCACTCGTACCGTAGAAACTTATCCTATTTTCGCCAAGTACAGGCGTTTTCTCCGCCTCGCACCCCTTTCCTCGACCGTCTGAATGACGAACCACTTTAGATAAATTTATGCGGCAGACATTGATGTAGTTTATACGTTGGAACTGGGGCAAAAACAGTGGGAAATTCGAAATTATCAAGATGAATGAACGCTTTTAGAATTGGATTTATTCGCAGGAAACATGCGGAATGGAAGAGGTCCTGGGTAGCTAGATGACTTCTCTCATGCATATTCGAATCCGCGTTTCTTCACGGAGAAGAGGAGGGCCCCGACAGGAGATTACCGAGTTTATTATTCAGCTTATTTGGTTCGATTAAAGCGAGTTGAGTGCGTTGCTTGCGGCGTCAAATTTAGATTGTTTCTGGAATGAATTCGATCTTCTTCTTCAATTCCATGGAAAATATCACAAATTATTTGAAACAGCACAATATTATATTGTCCGAGATCTAGTGAGTGTAATATACTTCAAGTGTTTTAATATTTTACTATTGTTAAGGCACAAACTGCCGCCACGACATGTAATCTCATGCGCAAAGTGTTTGCGCATGTATTTAATACATTCTATAGTCTTTCAATATTATTGTATGAAGCATAATCTTTCTACCGTGGTTGCTTCCAATTTGACTTAATTTCTCTATGAAAGAAGAATAACCACAGAAACCATAGACGAAATTTCGTGTAATTCTTGATGTACCAAGTCAACCAACATTTCACTATTCAGAATTCAGTATTCAAACACACACAGTCTCCCAGAAGCTATGGGACATAGCACACACAGAAGAAGTAAGTAAGTTAATTTTGTATACATTATCATTTCAAGAAACATATTTTATACTTCAACATGTTACAATTCAATATATTTTTGATTGTCTCGGTCTTTACTTGACGGAAATTCATCTTAAATATAAGAAAAACAAATGTTAACCTTCGCTATTTTATTGATTTACACGACAATTGTTTCGTCATACCATGACTTCATCAGTTGTGTATTTAAACTGAGGTATACAATGCAAAACATGACCTTAAATACAAAGCTCTGGTACAAAAAATAGGGGTGGAAAGAGATGGTTCAAAATTAATGCAAAATATTAAGTAGAGGGTATCTGTTTAAATCTATTTGATCATTCAATAAAATTTGTCTTTTATTATATCTATTGATCTCTAAAGTGTCTAACAGATTTAGTTTCCGACTTTTGTTTTCGATATGTTCATATTAAAATTATGACCAGTCCCTAACAAATGGTTGGCATAAGTTGAATTCGGTTTATTATTAATATAACATTTTTCATGTTCTCGTATCCTTGTTTGGAATGAACGGCCTGTCTGTCCCACATATACACATGGGCAATCACTACATGTTAACTTGTAAACTCCTAATTTTTTGTTTTTAGGAATGACGTCTTTATTATTTTTCATTAAGCTGCCTAAAGAATTAATGGTTTTAAAAGAGATGTTATATTTTCCTTTTTCCTTTAAATATCTAGCAATCTTTTCAGATTTTTGGCCTATGTAAGTTAATGAAATAAATTTGGTTTCGTTCGAATATTGAAATTTTGGATATACAAGTGATATTGCTTTCTTGTAATTTATTTTATCAAGTAAACTGTCTACAATTAACGGATCGAAATCATTATTGAAAGCTATTTGTTTAATGGTTTAATACTCTTTGTCAAAATTTTCTTTCGTCATGGGTATGTTGAGCAATCTATAAAGCATACTATTATAAGCTGACAATTTTTGTGAAAATGGATGGTTTGAAGTATAATGAATCGTACCATCTGTATGTGTAGGTTTTCTGTATATTTTCTGAGGTAGAATTTAATACAAAAGAAAAAGAATTATTAGAAAAAGGATATAAATTCAACTTAAATAATATCAAAAAT
Source organism: Megalocaria dilatata (assembly GCA_034642435.1). Lineage (NCBI taxonomy): Eukaryota > Metazoa > Arthropoda > Insecta > Coleoptera > Coccinellidae > Megalocaria > Megalocaria dilatata. The sequence continues at coordinate 1,824,838 of CM067857.1, forward strand.
CTTTAGAACATCTAGCTATCGATTCAGAAATTACATTGAGAAATTGTCAAAATTCAAACATAGACAAGTGTATTTTTACCAATATAATAAAGAAAGGAACATCAAATTATCAATACAATAATAATAATCAAACAGTCAAGTCAATCAGAAATAAAATTATAGAAAATGACCTAATATTTACGCAGACAAAGGAAATACAGTCATAGCATTAAACAAAATAGAATACATACAGGAAACAACTTCATTTTTAGACCAAAATAAATATAAAACTATCAAAAAAGACCCAACAGAAAAGTATCAAAAACACATCAAATCAGTTATCCTTCAATCAAAAGCACTTTTTGAAAATATTCCAAATTATAAATTAACTTTAATGAACCCATCAACACCCATTTTGTATTCTTTAATTAAGTTGCACAAAGAGACTAATCCCATCAGACCCGTTGTTTCATTTGTCACAGCCCCGTCATATAAACTTTCAAAATCATTAATCAAAATTATACAGAAACTAACTTTGAAACCAAATTTGCAATAAAAAACTCTTATCACCTTATACAAAAAATTAAGCATATACATATCCCAAACAATGCCAAATTTGTTTCCTTTGATGTAAAAAACTTATTTCCTAGTATACCGGTCAGTGAAACCATAAAATTAGTTGATGATTTATTACTTCAAAAACGAACTAATTTTGCTGTAAAAACCGAAATATTAGACGCCTTAAACGTTTGCCTAGATCAAGATTAGTTTATGTTCAACGGCACGTTTTATCTAGACGAAGAAAGTTTAACAATGGGGAACTCATTAAGCCCCTTGTTATCAGAAATATTCATGGATCACGTAGAAACCAATATCCAAAAACTACCATATTTTAAAGATTTTGTTTGTTGGTACCGCTATGTGGATGACATAATTTGTTTATTTAATGGCACAAATAGACAACATGGTTCATTTATGGAATCTATCAATAAATTATATCCAAGTATTGAATTCACACAGGAAGATTAAGTAAATAATAGCATCAATTTCTTAGAGTTAAAAATCACCAAAATCAATAATAGACATGACTTTTCCATATACGGAAAACGTATACATACAGATGGTATTCATTATACTTCAAACCATCCATTTTCGCAAAAATTGTCAGCTTATAATAGTATGCTTTATAGATTTGTTAACATACCCATGACGAAAGAAAATTTTGACAAAGAGTATAAAACCATTAAAAAAATTGCTTTCAATAATGATTTTAAACCATTATTGTAGACAATTTACTTGATAAAATAAATTACAAGAAAGCAATATTACTTGTATATCCAAAATTTCAAAATTCAAACGAAACCAAATTTATTTCGTTAACTTACAAACGCCAAAAATCTGAGAAGATTACTAGATATTCAAAGAAAAAAGAAAAATATAACATCTCCTTTAAAAAGATTTATTCTTTAGGCAGCTTAACAAAAAATAATGAAGACGTCATTCCTAAAAACAAAAAATCGGGAGTTTACAAGTTAACATGTAGTGATTGCCCATGTGTATATGTGGGACAGACAGGATACGAGAACATGAAAAATGTTACATTAATAATAAACCGAATTCAACTTATGCCAACCATTTGTTAGAGACTGGCCATAATTTTAATATGAACTATGAAATATTACATATCGAGAACAAAAGTCAGAAACTAAATATGTTAGGAACTTTAGAGGTTCATAGATATAATAAAAGACAAATTTTATTGAATGATCTAATAGATTTAAACAAATCTCTCCTACTCAATATTTTTCATTAATTTTAAACCATCTCTTTCCACCCCTATTTTTTGTACCAGAGCTGTGTATTTAAGGTCATGTTTTGCATTGTATACCTCAGTTTAAATACTCACCTGATGAAGTCATGGTATGACGAAACAATTGTCGTGTAAATCAATAAAATAGCGGAAGTTAACATTTGTTTTTCTTATATTTCAATATATTTTCTATACTTGTAGTATTCTTTCAATCTCTGAAACCAGGCTCAACATTTAATACAGTCCACTTATCTCTCATCTAGTTTGCTGCTCTATATTATTAGTTATATCTAATAATAATTCCAACACCAATTCTACACACACACTACTTATATTGAGTATATCTTAGGGAATCAAATCCTACGTTGATTCCGAAATACGCAGGCAATATTTCTCATCAGCTACAAATCTTAGGCAATTTCTATCACACAGAAATTCTATTTGCAATAAACTCATTGCAAATTTACAACTACTACTCTGTCAAGAAAGTACTGGGAATTTTCAATTAAAACAACATTTTTACATTTAATCGTCAAAATTTATTGAGTCGCCTTCAAAATAGGCTCCATTTGCTCCAATACATCTATGCCAACGGCACTTCCAATTATCGAAACATTTTTTATAGGCGCTTTCCGGGATGGACTTTAGCTCTCGCGCCGAATTTTGTTTTATGGCTTCAATCGACTCAAAACGGGTGCCACGAAGGGGCAATTTTAGTTTTGGGAAGAGGAAAAAGTCGCAGGGAGCCAAATCCGATGAATACGGTGGTTGCTGAAGCACGTTTGTTGAGTTTTTGGCGAGAAAGTCAGTCACAATCGTAGCTCGGTGAGAAGGCGCGTTATCGTCATGCAAAATCCATGAGTTGTTCGCCCACAAATTTGGCCGCTTCTTACGGATACGCTCACGCAAACGTTTCATAACGCCTAGGTAATACTCCTTGTTTACCGTCTGACCCTCTGAAACGAATTCGTAGTGCACCACGCCACGGATATCGAAGAAAACAATGAGCATCACCTTCATTTTCGAGCGGCTTTGGCGTGGATTTTTCGGTTTCGGCTCATTTTTTGCCACCCATTCCGATGATTGCTGGCTTGTTTGCATATCGTACTCGTAGACCCAGGTCTCATCACCAGTTATAATGCGTTCCATGAATGTAGAATCGGAATTACAGCGATCCAGCATGTCTGAAGCAACCTGTTCGCGATGACGTTTTTGAAGAAAATTCAGGTCTTTCGGTACGAGTCGTGCGGCCACCTTCCTCATGCCCAAAATATCAATCAAAATCGTACGTTCGGACTCGTGGGATATCTTAAGATCATGTGCTATCTCTCTCAAGCTGGTACGACAGTTTTCCAGCACCCTTTCCTTAATTTTATCGACGTTATCTTCGATCGAAGCCGTCGATGGGCGACCACTTCACGACCGTCCTTGAAGGCTCTGTACCACTGATATGCACGAGTTTTCGATAGAGCATTATCACCAAAGGCCTTTTGCAACATTTTCAATGCATCGGCACACGAAAATTCATTTGCAACACAAAACTTTAAACAAATTCGTTGCTCAACGTAATCACCCATAGTAAAAATCGGCACGCACTCTGACATCGATTGACTTAATCAGCTGTTGCAAACACACTAGTTGACAGATCCCGCTCAAGCTTGGCATAGTAATTAAGGACAGTGGTACCAACCTAGGAAAAAAATTTCTACCTGCCTCATTGCCCCGATTTAAATCGATAATTCCCGGTACTTTCTTGACAGAATGTATATTGTCGGATTTAACTCGTGAAACGGAATAGAGCCAGTTAGTTACATAGATACTTTTAAATCAGTTGAAGGTTTGAGAATTTAGTGCAGGTAAAATCAGGAAACGCTCCTGCGTATCTGTGGTGTTGTAAGTGAATAGATCCTGTTATGGATCTTATGGGCGCAAAAATACAAAAATTCTGTTGTTTTCGCACAATTATTCAATACCACCACACTGTCTGATCCAGGAAACTCTGATTTCAAGCGAGAAGCGACATTAGGGAGGACTTGTTCTGCTCCCCTAGGATTGTTCACTGAACGAGGAAATCGGCTCAATTTTACAAAACTTCACCCGACGACGACAGCCCGTTATCGCCAGCTCTTATTATTATATTTCAATTTCGTGCATCCGCTGCTATTTCTTCCGCGGCTCCTGCTCCAGCTACATCAGTTCTTGCACTTCCTAATTGCCGGGAAGTTGAGTGGATAAAAACAGTCGTAATTGTTTTGAACCGCCGAAGGTGCCAGCCAGTTGTCCCTGTGGGGATCTGAATGGATTAAGTGAGATGTTTTGTTCTGCCTCAACTGGTTCTGATATAATCTACTTAGTATCCTGTGGGTTTTTGCCTGGTGAGGAGAAAAGAATCTGTAATGTCATTATCGTCAAGTTCAAGTTCATTAATACACTCTTTGAGTGTGACTTCACGTAACCCTCCTTGTTGGGTGCAGCTCAATGTTTGATTTACAGAATAATTTATTCTAATATCGGGTGTTTTTTTTTTTTGAGTAATAGAACTTTAAAATTAAATAAAACACCTTTGAATTAAGATTGAAGCCAATTTTTTTTAATTTCAAAGATAATTCTATAACATTTATGTTACAAAAATATTTTCCGGAATATGTCCACCACGACTAACTCTGAAGAACCGCATTCGACCAGACCAATTTTGGACCACTCTTTCGAGTAATTCAGGCCTTATTTCATCGATAACACGAGTTATGTTGGCTTCCAAAGCGTCTATTGTTTCTGGTTTATCAGCATAAACCAATCACTTGACATAACTTCTAAGAAAATAATCCAGTGGAGTTATGTCGCATGATCTTGGAGGCTAATTAATTGAACAATTTCTCGAAATAATGTTATCAAAAAATATTTCTTTCAATAAATCAATTTTTAAGGTACCAGCATGAGGTGTAGCACCATCTTCTTGGAACCGAAACACTTCTAGGTCGATACCATTCAAATTTTGAAACAAATAATCATTGATCATCGATCTGTAACGAGCACCATTTACTGTAACATTAGCTTCGGCATCGTTTTTCGTTTGTTCCGAAACTTCATCATTGCCAATCTTTGTAAGTATCAATGAAAATGCAGCATTAGCCTGTCTCATGACTTGCATTAGTTCAAAAAATTTAAGACTTCGCCATAATTGTGGACCAACCATTGTCATTTTAATTGGTTTATATATCAATGTTGCTTTATATGTGTGTGTGAGAGAGAGAGAAAGAGAGAGAGAGAGAGAAACACGTGCACGCCGCACGGCTTGAAACTATAGCAAAAAGTGTCGTACAACTTTTGGTCTTAATTTTTTCCGTCTAACCCGATAAGGAACTTCGTCCCAATAATCATTGATCATCGATCTGTGACGAGTCACATTCATTGTAACATTAACTCCAGCATCGTTTTTAAAGCGTGTAAATCACACCATACAGTGCATTTTTCAGGATGTAATGGAACCTGCAGAACTTCTTGCTGATTGTTTTCACTTCATATACGGCACTTTTGCTTGTTTACGTAGCCGTTCAACTAGAAATGAGTTTCATCACTAAACACAATTTTACGATAAAAAAGTGGATCAACTTGAAGCTGTTCTAGGGTCCAATCAGCAAACAAACGACGCTTATTATGGTCAAGTGGCTTTAGTTCTTGAACCAGTTGGATCTTGTATGGGTGTAGAAAAAATCTTTACGCAAAATTTTCCATGTGGTGAATGCACAGCTTGTCGTAAACGTCGACGAATAAACAAATCTGGATCATCATTAACACTATGATTTACAGCAGCGATATTTTCTTCTGTACGTACTGTTCTTTGTCTTGTTGTTGTTGCATCGAGTAGAGAAAATGTTGTCCGAAATCTATGGATAGTTCGACGAATAAGCTGCTCTGATGGACGATTATGTAAACCATAAATTTCACGAAGTGCTCTATAAGTTTGGCGAATAGAACACTGATTTTGAAAATAAATTTCATCAATTTGTAAACGTTGTTGCGGCGTGAGTCTTTCCATGAAAATTTTTCAATGCTTACTGAACAGAAATGTCAAAACATATGGCTCCTACCTTCTGTCAAATCACAGTTATCCCTTTCGAAAATTCTATCACTCTGAAAAAAACACCCGATACAAGTATTATCAGCTTGCTGTAAATTTCTCATAGAGTGAAAGAATTGTACAAACTTGTTTACTTAATAGTGCAACATCGAGAAGGAATCATTTCCTCAATCTTGAAATTTAAAACTGATTTGAGAGAGTTAACAAGTACAGATATCTGTATTAGGTGGATTCAGAATCGACTTGGTGGAAACTCAATTTTAATAAATAGTAAAAACAATTAAATTTTCCCAAACTTTTTTTTAACGAACAACAATTGCTTCACAACACTTTGGCTTTATCAAGTTCTACATCTGAACTGATAAGGTGTGAGAACAAACATAGGATCTTAGTACTACTGCGGCAGTATCGACAGGCAATGAGTATTCATACTATGCTCCATCAGTTCTTCGCGATCCAGTTTTGGCAATGGCGGACGACGAAATTGCAGCCACAGCGCTTTGTCTCGTTAATTCGTTTAAATATATAAGTATCTTGAGAACATACGTGGGCCCTAAAAACCATTCCATGATATCGAACGCAAACCAAATTGGTTGGTTCACATCATCTGCGCCTAATCCAAAATTAAAAGGTCTTGAGTCTTTTCTTGAGAAGCGGCATTCTGAAACGATGAGCATGGCCGTTTCAGTGTCCTCAAGACACAGCCTGCATTTATCGTCTTCAGCCAGACCGATTTTGTGCAAATGCGCTTTCAGCCTGCAGTGACCTGTCATAATTCCGAGAAGTGTACCGAGTTTGGCCCTATCCAAACCTAGCGCTATGTCCGCCATTTTCTGGTTCGAAGCTGTTCCAAGCAACGCCTACGAATGTTTTAGGCCAGGATGGCTTAGCCAGAAGGACTCTAGTCTTGAGTTCATTCTGCCTGTTATCGCCGGTTCAGCCATGTCATGTGGTATTTCCAGGAATAATTCCGTTCCTACCAGAGGCAGCGCAGCACCAGCAAACGCTGATTTGCTTCTTCGTTACCCGAATAGCTTGAGTGGCTCGGTATCCAAACAAGAGTGATTTTTTTATAGATAGCGAGCCTGTTTAAAGCCGTGCGGCAACTCCAGACTGTTTTCGAGGTACCACAGCTGGATTTCAGAGCTTTTAGTACTGACCGACTATCAGTAAATATTTTTATTTTGCCGTTTTATCAGTTGTTCCGCCGCGGTCTCAATGGCAAATATTTCTGCCTGGAATATTGCAGCGTTTTAACCAAGACTCAATGAGATGTTGATTCTCGGTTTGCTTCCATAGACTCCCCCGCTCCCGTTCCGTTCGTCGTTCGCTAGCCGTCTGTGAACAAACAAAGGTCGGTCCTCCATAGAACCTCAGCATGCTGGGTCCATTCGTCCCGGCTAGGGACGATTACATTGAAATGCCGTTCTTGGCTCGTGACTTTTGACATCAGATCCGAGGGCATCGATAGGGTGCTGTTCGTTAAAAGCTCGTCCAGAAGTCCTGAGCCTCCCATCACTATTACTTCTGGCTTTTCGATCGCCAGTTGATATAGTTTGTATTTGGTCTGATCTGCCTACCTCTGCACGAGTAGCTGCAGGGGTGGTAGATTTAGAAGGACCTCCATGGCTGCCGTGGGTGTGGTGCGAAACGCACATGTGATTACAGGGCAAGCCTGTCTCTGTAGTCGGGTGAGCTTATATTGTGTGGACATGAGAAGTGAAGTGATTATATTCTGATAGCTCAATTACACTCAGCCTTAGGGAACAGGGAAATGGGCAGCGTAAGAATGTGATCACTTCACTTCTCATGTCCATACCGCTGCCACTAGCGCTGCCCAAAGCTCTCCGAATTGGCGGTTTTTCGTGCGGAAATCAAAAGCCAGCAGTGCGAGCAGCAGTGTGTGATTAAATTCAACCTAAGTACGGTCGTGCGAAAACGAAATCTGCGTAGCTAAGTTGTTATTCTTGTAAATTTTTTATGGAAAGTATCCTTTCAAACGCCGACGGTGTGGGGTAACGATAAAATAATAACCTTTTCAGCACTTCTTGAGACTGAAAGAGAAATTTGGGACTGCACAGATAAAAATTCAAAACTCAAGCACAAATTGCGTGGTGCTTGAAGAAGAATTAGTGAGAATATGGAAGATATTTCAAAATGCAAATGCTAGCTTCAACTTTGAAAATACCTCACTTGATACTTGAACTGATATTAATGCGAAAAAATATTCCGTTCGAAATAATGCGATACAGGGGACATCTCCTTCTGATGTCAAAAAACGCAAGAAAAACAGTCCTGGCACACGTCCCCCCCTCATCTCGTCGTCCATTCCGCAATACGAGATATCATCAATCAAAGTCTAGACATATTCAAAGTTCGAATAGAAGCAGCCTCTGCAAACGTCCTCCCCGAACTTTTCTCTATAAGTTTTTTCGCCTTCCGTCTTATTTTCATCTCTGGAGTGAATGAAAGGGCCATCAGCCGGCTGAAAATGAATTCTCGTCGACGTCCAGATGTTGCAGCTCAAGACTGGAAATCATTTTGCCAGGCGACGTCAGCTCGAGTGCCTCGTTCGGGAAGATGCATAATTCGTCCGGGACGAAAAAGTTGTAATATTGAATTCTCAATTTGTGTTAACATAATTGCAGTAACATTACGCGATGGTTCCAGATATACGTCATCTCTGCGACTCCTCTTTACTGGGGAACATGACAAGTTGAACGGGAACATTTTTGTCGTATTAAAGCGCTATTAGTTCGAAATCGAGCTATAATAGAAAACTATTAACAACTTGAAAGCTTCTTTTAACTTTTTTCATTTAGAAGTTGAAGTCTTCAATAATAATAATTAATTACATGAAGTGCATGACTGGAAAAGTACAACTGACTGACAGAGGCCTAATGCAGTCCATGCTTGAAGAAGATACTTACAAATATCTAGGATACCAACAAGCGAGGACGATCAATCACAAGATTATTAGATAAAAACCTCTCGAAATAATATCTATCCAGAATAAAAAGAGAGTGGAGAGTGGATAGAGAACAGGAAAAGAGAATGGAACGCGCACATAGAGAGAATGGGGCAGGACAGATTAGTGAAAAGGGCTAGAGATAAATCGCCTCTAGGAAGGAGAAGTATCGGTCGCCCAAGAAAAAGGTGGAGCGATAATTTACGCCCCGAATAAGGATATAAGGATATCATAGATGAAGAACAGGCTTTAAGCCTACATGGAAGAATGAAGAAAAAGAAGAAGAATAAAAAGAGTCTGCAACACCGAGCTCAATAACAAACACCTATTCAAATTAATAAACACTGTGGCGATACCGGTATAAACATACTCATTTGGAGTAAGAACATGGACAGATACGGATCTTGACAATATCATGAGAGAGACTAGAAAAACTCTGACAAAATACAGAAAACACCACCCGAAAGCAAGCACTCTAAGGCTGACAATACCGATAGGGAAGGGAGGCCGAGGCCTCATTGACATCAAAAACGTCCATAATGGACAAGACAGACTCTTGAAAGCATATTTCCATAAAATAAAAGAAACCTCGCCCCTACACAAAAGTGCCTGCCTAGTCGATCGCACATACACACCCCTCAAGCTGGCAAATGAAGGTGAACAAACTAACGAGTTGATCTTCAGAAGGGAGAAGTCCCTCCATGGAAGGTATCCCCATGACCTATACCAACCCCATGTCGAACGCACGGTTAAGTATGGGGGAAACTCTTTCCAGAAACGGAGCATTTTATGATAGCCATGCAGGACCAGGTAGTCAATACTAAGAACTACGTGAAGCACATAGTTAAGGACTCTCAAATAACAGATGACAGGTGTAGAAAGTGCAGGGAGAAGCCAGAAACCATTCAACGTAAAACAGCAACAAGCAGCCTACTGAGCCAAATCGACTATCTACACCGCCATAACCAAGAAGCTGCTATAATACATCAAAAGCTGTGCTTCAGGCTAAAGTTATTACACCAAGCTACCAGAACCCCTACTTCAAGTACGACCCGCCAGCTGTCACTGAAACCCCTCAGTACACCATCTATTACGACCGATCAATAATAACTGACAGAAGTATTCCCTACAATAAAGCGGACATTGTAGTACGAGATAAACGAAAGAAAAAGGCATTGATCATAGACGTGGCAATACCCAACACCCATAAACACCATTGCAGAGAAGAACACAAAGTACACAGGCCTGGCAGATGAAATAAAGAAAATGTGGGGAATTGAAAAAAAGCAAATTGTGCCAATTGTATTGTCATCTAAAGGGATTATACCCACTGACCTCCACACAAGTCTCGAGATCCTTGGACTACACAACAACCTTTTCCAACCCCTGCAGAAGGCCGTGATCCTGAACACAACACGGATCGTCAGAAGATTCTTGAGCCAGGAATAAGTGAGAGTGCTTGGTATATATTATGCCCGTACCTCGTCAAAATACCAGGAAGAGTAACCTGAGATATGCCATTAACAACGGAAAACGATATCAGCCAAATGACCGCAGCACCATAACCTCTTCATGAAATTTCCATAACCAATTTGCACATTTGAGGCTGTATGTCCTCGATAAATTCATGAATTCTGTAATTTCTTGAATCGAAGCTTAGGCCCCAAAGAAAAACGTCCAAAGGTGTCAAATCACAAGATCGCGGTGGCCAATTGTGATAACCTCTCCGAGAAATAACACGGCCAGGAAACTTTTCTTGCAAAATTGCGATTGTGTCGTTGCTTGTGTGGAACGTAGCGCCGTCTTGTTGGAAATAAACGTCATCCACATCAATATCCTCCAATTCCGGCCATAAACAATCATTTGTCATAGCTCAGTAGCACAATTCTTTAACCGTAACATTGCAACAGCCACGGTTTCGAAAAAATAAGGTCCAATCACACTGCCAGCCCAAAAACCGCACCAATCAGTGACACTTTGATGATGGAGAGGCATCATTTTTTGATTTTCCGAGCTCCAAATGCAACAATGCTGCTTATTAACGTAGCCTCCGAAGTCAAAATGGACCTCCTCACTGCAAATGATTTTTCGATGAAAATCATTTTGATTCATTTCAAGGAATCAATCAGCGAAGACGTTACTGGTGATCGACCGGCTTGAGTTCTTGTGCTAACTGAACTTCGAAAGCCTTAAGTCTGTATGCAAAATACGGTGTAAAGTCGTTGGTGGAATGCCTAATTCCAAAGATCGATGAGGAATCGACAAACCTGGGTTTTCATCAACTCTACAGGCTACACCAGCAATATTCTTAGTTGTTCTTAAACTACGCACACGGTTTCGATTATCCACCTCAGTAACCTGTCCCAACGGCTCAAATTTTTCTACCAGTTTCACTATTGCCGGCCGCGAAAGCGCTTCACGATTACCCAAAATGCTTCAATTTTGCGAACTGTGACTGAAAAATTCTCCGCCATTTTTGAAGTGAATTTCAATGCGTTACTGAAGCGTGTATCGTTCCATTTTTAGCGTAGTTTTACTTGTCAGAATATGACAGCTTCAGAAGTGACAGCTGTCCAGATTGTAGACTATTCAAAATAAGCCTGTTATTGGAAAACCCTTTATATACATACTGATCATCTGGATTATCTTTGTTATCATTGTATATTATAGAAGGCCTTATCGTCCAGAATAACCCTTTCTGTGGAATAAATCGAGTACCGTCGAATTAGTTCGTAATTTCCAAGCTGGAGTAATTAATAACAACATTTATGGATCAGAGCAGTTCCTAATTACACCAGAAACAATAAACCCGTCGATATTCGCGTGATAAGCACCGCTTAATCTTGGAGATTACCGAAATACAAGGCATTCGGACTATCACTGCAAAGATCTGGGGGGTTCTGATTAATTCGTTTCATAGAAATTTGCGAACAGAGGCTGAAAGACATGCCTATTTACACTTTTTTAAGGAGGGTTGCGGGGAAATGCGTCAGGTGAGTAACTCACAATAATAAATATAAATCAACATACAGTGTGATCCAATGAAATCTTAACACCTCGAATTTCCGGTTTTGAAATGAAAATGTGGCCCCCTAACGGGGGTGAGTACAACCCCTTGATTTCGAATAGGGATGAGGGCTGTTGCGATACCTCATTTTGAAGATCTTATCGAGTACTATCTGATACTGTAATTTCGCTCCAAAATTATGATAGATTGGGCCGTTGCTTGGTAGAAATCAGTTGTAATTGTCATTATAAAATAAAACACTTGTTTACATTTTCTACTTTATTTTTGGTATTGACGTACGTTTCGTCTTTGCTAGAAAGACTTCATCAGAATACGAAGTAACAGTTGTTGTACAATGAATTTATAAGATTTTTTACAGAAGGTGTACATGTGTTTTTAATTGTTCGTCGGGTTGGTTTTCTCAAAGAATATTCCCTTCAGAATCGTGTTCACTCGATCCCTTGTAAATATTGAATAGAGGGGTGTAATAAAAATCTATTTGTTCATTTACTAGGTTATTGCTGTTTTTATGTTTATTTATTTCGTAAATTTCCCATAAGTTCAATTTTAGACCTCTATTTTCAACATGTAGAATTTCTATTTCTTTTGTGAAAGAATGGTTATTTTCAAGAAGGTGTTTAGCATAATGTGAATCTTTTTTATTTTTATCGAAACTTCTTTTATGTTCGGTTAGGCGTGTACCGAAATTTCTACCTGTTCTACCAATATAAATCTTTGGGCAATCTGGGCAAGTGAGTTTGTATACACCTGATAATTGAAGTTTATCCATACTGTTTTTATTGTTTTTGATGTATTTGCTAATAGGATTGTTTGTCTTGAAAGAGACTTTAATATTTTCTTTTTTGAGTAGGTTTTTTAGTTGAATACTAATGTTTCCGAGATATGTGAGGCTAACGTATTTGTGTTCAGATAGATCAGATGTTACTGGATAAATTTCTTTTATTGTGTTTTTGTGTATACGTTGGTTAATTAAATTATCTATTAGAGATGTATTATATCCATTGTTGTAAGTTATTTGTTTAATTATACATTTTTCTTTTTGGAAATTGACTTGGTTTAGTGGAATGTTCAATAAACGGTATATCATACTATGGAGAGCTGCTAGTTTGTGTTGGAATGGATGAAAAGAATTACGGTGTATAATGGTATCTGTTTGTGATGGTTTATGATAAATTGCGAAGTTATGTTAAGTTAATACATCCTTTATTGGTATAGGTATGTGGATGATATAATTGCATGTTTCGTAGGTACTAACAGACAAATATCAACATTTGAGAATTTTATAAATAATCTCCACCCAAAAATAGTTTTCACTTCAGAAATAGAACATAATGAATCCATCAACTTTCTTGACCTCACGATAACTAAAGAAAACAATAAACATAACTTCGCAATTTATCATAAACCATCACAAACAGATACCATTATACACCGTAATTCTTTTCATCCATTCCAACACAAACTAGCAGCTCTCCATAGTATGATATACCGTTTATTGAACATTCCACTAAACCAAGTCAATTTCCAAAAAGAAAAATGTATAATTAAACAAATAGCTTACAACAATGGATATAATACATCTCTAATAGATAATTTAATTAACCAACGTATACACAAAAACACAATAAAAGAAATTTATCCAGTAACATCTGATCTATCTGAACACAAATACGTTAGCCTCACATATCTCGGAAACATTAGTATTCAACTAAAAAACCTACTCAAAAAAGAAAATATTAAAGTCTCTTTCAAGACAAACAATCCTATTAGCAAATACATCAAAAACAATAAAAACAGTATGGATAAACTTCAATTATCAGGTGTATACAAACTCACTTGCCCAGATTGCCCAAAGATTTATATTGGTAGAACAGGTAGAAATTTCGGTACACGCCTAACCGAACATAAAAGAAGTTTCGATAAAAATAAAAAAGATTCACATTATGCTAAACACCTTCTTGAAAATAACCATTCTTTCACAAAAGAAATAGAAATTCTACATGTTGAAAATAGAGGTCTAAAATTGAACTTATGGGAAATTTACGAAATAAATAAACATAAAAACAGCAATAACCTAGTAAATGAACAAATAGATTTTTATTACACCCCTCTATTCAATATTTACAAGGGATCGAGTGAACACGATTCTGAAGGGAATATTCTTTGAGAAAACCAACCCGACGAACAATTAAAAACACATGTACACCTTCTGTAAAAAATCTTATAAATTCATTGTACAACAACTGTTACTTCGTATTCTGATGAAGTCTTTCTAGCAAAGACGAAACGTACGTCAATACCAAAAATAAAGTAGAAAATGTAAACAAGTGTTTTATTTTATAATGACAATTCGCTCCAAAATTTCCATCGATAACGAAGTGACAGGTAAAATAGTGTAAGAGTACTCACTTTTGTGATGAGTTCATTAAATGCTGGAAATGGGTACCATTCACTTCCATGCAGTAATGTAAATTTTGCTGAAAACCTTCACGTACGTTACGCAAGATTTCTGGTGTAATTTGACGGCATTCCTTAAAGATCCGAGTTCGCAAATCATCCAGTGACTCTGGCTTGGTAGCGTAAATCTTGTATTTCAGGTGATCTCGTAGAAAAAAGTCCAGTGGAGCCCGATCAGGTAATCTGGGTGACCACTCAATATGTCCCCTTCTTCGAATCCAGACGTGAGGAAAATTTCCATCTAAGAACTGACGCACCGGTTGAACGAAATAAGGTGGTGCGCCATCTTGTTGGAGAATTATCGTTTCATGGTCTTCTGCATTCTCGAATACTTGCACGAGGGCAGGATAAATAGCGTTCTCCAACAGATCTAAATGAATTTGGCCAGTGAGATTACCGATAAAAAAGAGCCGATTATGTGATTTCCATAAATACCCGCACAAACATTCAATTTTTTGGAGTATGCACCTTACGAAAGAAATTTTCATCTGAACAATACCACAATTATGCCGGTTTATAATGCCGTTAAGGTAAAATGAACACTCGTCCGAAAAACAAATATCGAACATGTAGTTTTGATTACCGTCAATCATTTCACTGACCACTTTACAGAACTGGAGTGCCATTCAGTTGTCTGAAGATGGGATAGTTAATTCCTGAAACTCGAGTCACAATTAAATGTGTAAAATATCAATTTATTGGTAGTAAAACATAGTTATTTATTTCTACAACTTATTTTAATCATACATACTATACTTTATACGTTCCTATTCACTAAAAGCCTTAATCCTTACAATAATAGAAGACGTCTGACTAAGTAAACTAGGTCAGATGAGGTTATCTCAACGTTTCCAGACTTACCATAGCATCTCACCATTATTAAGTAATTTATCAAATTCGTTCTGACTCATCTTTCATAATATAATTGGAAATGATCAGCTAATTAGGAATAATGCATCCTAAAACAAAGGGAGGAACTGAGTTCGAAGATATACAGAAGATTTATGATAGATTGGGCCGTTGCTTGGTAGAAATCAGTTGTAATTGTCATTATAAAATAAAACACTTGTTTACATTTTCTACTTTATTTTTGGTATTGACGTACGTTTCGTCTTTGCTAGAAAGACTTCATCAGAATACCTATTCTGATATAAAATAAAACACTTGTTTACATTTTCTACTTTATTTTTGGTATTGACGTACGTTTCGTCTTTGCTAGAAAGACTTCATCAGAATACCTATTCTGATGAAGTCTTTCTAGCAAAGACGAAACGTACGTCAATACCAAAAATAAAGTAGAAAATGTAAACAAGTGTTTTATTTTATAATGACAATATACAGAAGATTATCTCCAACGGTACATCCGCGAATGAAACGTTTATACGGGTTATTCCTATTCGAAATATGTTCAAAATAATATTTTTCAAAAGCTAAGAGTTGAAGAAAACATGTTAGTTATTTCGAACAAGGTCGTTAAGTTCATATATTCTGCACTTTATGATTTTTATATTGTGCCGTGAATTGAATCCACGGTGTACTAATATTTAGAATAACGGAAGATATTATAAATAACGGTTTGAATCGTTGCGGAATGTCAGGGTACATTCATTTACCGTATGGCTATATATTTCAATTATTACGTGAGAGATATATATTCTGTCAATTTTCACAATAGCCAGTTATCGATACGTAATTCGAATAGCTTCATATAGAGAAGTATTTGAATTCCAAATGAAAATATAAGACATAGCAAAGGTACAAAAACGCTGAAAAGGTTTCCTGTCAAAATAATTAGCTGGCAGAATTGTCAGCTAAAACACAACTAAATGACCAAAACAATTAAAAATACAGAAAAACTAAATGGATGGACTTATCATAGGTTGAGGAAGAAAAAAACCCATATTTTTGCGTGAACTTATTTCCCCTTGTCTGATTTGGGTCAAATATTTTTTTGTCATTTTAAAGATAACTTCATGATGCCTCTTATAGAAGTCTTGGTCCTTATTGGCGAAAAACTTTGGTAATCGATTTTCACAATCTTCTCATCACCAATGTCTTATCACTCAGAAAGTTGCGACAAAAAGTTGATAATCGCTTGGTGCCAGGTCCGGACCATATGGTGGATGCATTTAAACTTTCCAACAAGCTATCGGAATTTCCGATGAGTCACTACAGGTGTGTGTGGCCTGGCGTTGTCCTGATGGAATACAATACCTCTTCTGTTGGTTTATTCTGGCTGTTTCTGGTCAATCGCTGGCTTTAAACGGTCCAGTTGTTGACATTAGTGATACGAATTTAGTGTTCGGCCATATGGAAGCCATTCATAATGCATGATTCCTTTCCGTTCCCACCAAATTCACAGTAAAACCTTTCTGGCCGTTAGTCCTGGTTTAGCCACCGTTTGAGCTTCTTCACCACGCTTTGATCACAATCGTTTTCGCACAATATTGTCGTATGTGATCCATTTCTTATCCCCAGTCACCATCCGTTTACGAAATGAGTCCATTTAATTTATTCTGTCTGGCCAAGGCTTCGGAGATGAAAATTCGATCCATCATGTTTTTTGTCGGGCCATCGAGCATCGAGTTTTTTTTCAATCCAGCTTTGGGAAAATGTTGTAAAACTGTTTTATGGTCGATGCTACGATTATTAACATGCTGGTCAACTATTTCTGTGATTTTATAGACATTTTCAACGACGAGACTGCCTTAACATCAAAAATACCCGAAAGCAAAATTGCTGTTACAGTATCAAGACCATAAACATCATTCACAATTTCAGCCATCTAGCTTGCACTTTCGCCTCTACCAAAGAACTTACAACTGAATGGACCAACATAAAACAGCAAGAGAATTTTTTTCTGTGAAATATCACCTTGACAACGAGCATAAATCCGAAATTGTTCGATCGGTACTGTACGAGATGTTGATCACTACAGCCATCTATCGAAATAATAATGGATTTCTTTTCCCCAACCTATTATAATAGATTCAGAAAAAAAATTAATACTGTGAAAGCAACTGTTCATAAGGATTGATTAATTTAATTTTGATCATATATTATTTCACATTAACTTTCTTGTAATGTTTCGGCCAGATATGAGTAGATGACGACTCGTATTTCGAGAAGACTTCTTAGTCTTCTTCATACTGGAGGTGAACTAGTACAATAAACGAAAATTAGGTTTATATTTGGAAGTTTTTCATTTCAAAACATAAACATCAAAATTCTCAGGGCAGAATGAGATTTTCTTTTTTTCAGGCATAATTGAATGATCAAACAGAATTAAAAAAATACTCATTTCCAAATATTTTTTAATCTAACTCCGAAAACTCTGAATTTCACTACTTGATCTAAGCTTTTTCTTATATTTTTATTTTTAATGTGATTAATGGCTTCATTTCGAGAAGTTATATCAACTATTTTCATCTTATACCATCGGATATCATTCCAGAAGTACTGGGCTGAATTTTAATCTTAAAATGTGTAATTTCCAATTCAAAACTCACTCACATCAAATGATTTTTCAGGAATAAATTCCAAAACTCTCTCTAGAATAACTTTCTTCAAACATTGTAATTTGAATCGTTTTCTCGATTGCCTTCGAAATATAAGACAAAAGTAGAATTGTTCCTTTTTTCCAGATAATGCAGCGCTATTTTCCACCTCGAAAAATTCGCCTCCATGCAGTCCACATACGTCGAAATGCTGAGACCAGTAAAGAAATTTCCCTGTCATCCGTTTCGAATTTCCCCAAAATGCTACATCGTCGACGTGCTTTGCAGATTAAAGGAGTTCGTCGCTGGGATTGACAATTCCGACGCCAGTTTTATGTTCCACTCAATTGGAGGTACAAATGGAATTCAATTTCTCCTACTTACTCCAATCGCCATTACGTCGATTCTTTGGGCGGTTTGTCCCCGAATTTTTTGCTGAGTAATCCTCGAAATTTTGAACGCACTCGATAATCCAGAGAATAGATGTTAGCAAAACTTCAAAAATGCAATATTTTAGAGTGAATTTGTGGAAAAAAATCATTGAAAAATTGAATGTTGCTTCATTGGCAATCTAAGAAATAAAAATTAAAATGCATAGAGAAAAATTATATTCTTTTAATTTCAGAAAATATATTTTCATATTCATATTTCATATTTCATTTATTGCCCTCAAAACATACAGGGAATGTCACATAGTATAAATAAATATAAACATTGTAATCTAGCTAAAATACCAACGATAATTTTAAATAACATCACATAATATACAATCGGACAAACAACTGAAAGACTGAATGATACCTGTAGCATTTGGCTAGAACTGACAGGTCAACAATTCGTCCATTGCGTAAGCAGCGCGCTCGATGAGAAGGGACTTCATCTTTTTCTTGAAGGCTACACTATTTAACGAAGTAAGATGTTGGGGAAGCTTATTGTAGATTCTCATCCCATTGAATATATGAGTATTTTGAGTAGTTTGTAGCCTATGCTTTGGTGTTATGTAGTTATTTTTAAATCTGGTGTTACGTTCATGAACTTCTGAGTGTTTTTGGAGACTGTTTTTACTTCCGTGTATATACAAAAGACATTCCAATATATAGCAGCTTGGTACGGTCAATATGTTGAATCTTCGGAACAGTGGCCTGCAGCTGGTCAACTGACTTACTTCCGCTAATGCCCGTAGTGCTTTCTTTTGTTTTATTAGCACTTTCTCAGCCTCTGTTGATGCACCCCACAATATTATGCCGTAAGTCATTTTACTGTGGAATTGAGCATGGTATGTGAGCAAGGCCTCTTTTTCTGTCAAAATATTCCGGATCCTTCTAATTGCGAAAACTGCCGATGATAGCTTTCCGCACAGTACCTCAATATGTTTCATCCACGACATATTCCCGCTGATCTTCATCCCCAGCAGGCAGATGTAACTCGAGTTGCTCTGTCGGGTGCTAACAATGAGTTCCTGCGTTTTGTCCGTGTTCACTTTCAAGTTGTTTGCTGTGAACCAGTCCACAGCATCCTGTACCGAGCTCTGGGATTTATCCTCGAGTAAATGGGCATCTTTGGATTTGTTCAGGAAAGAAGCATCATCGGCAAATAGAAGTTCGTCGTCGGCTTTCACGTTACTCACCAGGTCATCAATATACACCAGGAACAGAATCGGCCCAAGCATTGATCCCTGAGGCACTCCTGAGGTCATTATTTTCGTCGAGGACTTCCTTCCTTCTAGGTCCACAAGCTGGTAGCGATCTTGCAAATATGATGTTAACAAGCTCAATGCAGGGCCCCTGACTCCTATATTCTCGAGCTCACGCAACAATATGCTATGGTTGACGCAATCGAAAGCCTTGCTCAGATCGATGCAAGATATTTTGACCTCCTCTTCCTGATCAAGCGCACACGTGATGAATTCGATCAGCTGGGTTAGGGCAGTAGTTGTGGACCTTCCTCCTCTAAAGCCATGTTGGTGTTTGTCTAGCAGAGCGTTACCTTCCAAAAACGACACCAATCTCTTCCTTAACAGGAATTCGAAAATTTTGGAGAAAACTGGCAAGATCGATATGGGTCTGTAATTCTCAAGTGAATCGTGATCACCCTTCTTAAACACTGGGATTACTCTGGCAACCTTCAGTTCTTCCGGAAAGTAGCCCTGCTGAAAACAACCGTTTATGTGTTCAGAAAGGGGGTTTGCCAGACACGGGATTATCGTTTTCAACAATTTAACAGAAAAACCATACACATCCCGAGAAGATTTGTTTTTTATTTTTGATACGACATCCATAACTTCCTCCGGAGTTGTTGGGGAAAGAAAGAAGGAGCATGACTTTCTCATTCTCTTTTTTTTCATAAAATTCTCGCTCTGCACCGGATCGCTGTTTGGTCCAGTCAACTTTTCTGCTACTTTTGAGAAATATAAGTTGAAATCCTCTTCAGTCAGTGTCCCTGAATTCACGGAATCTTTGGTTTTCAACTTCGAATTTATGACCTTCCATATACCCTGACTTTTGTTTTCCGATTCATTAATTAATTTTATATCTTCAGCTCTTATGATATCTGTTATCAATAGTTTATACTGTTGTTTCAATCCCATATATAGTTTTTTCGAGTCTTCGTCTTTTTTTACTTCGTATATGGTCTGGGCTGCATCCATTTTCTTTTTCAGTTCGATTAATTCTTCATTTTCCCAACATTTCCTCCGTCGTCGCGACTGCCCTAGAGTTATCATCTTCTCAGGGAAACAATCATCATAAGCTTTCATAATAACTTCATGGAATCTCCTGTATGAGTCACATAAAGGGTTTTCCGATAAAAGATACTGAACGGTTTTCAGCTATTTGGTAGTTGATCATAATTGAAACAAGTTGTAGAAATTACTATGTTTTATCACCAATAAATTGATATTTTACACATTTAATGGTGACTCAAGTTTTGGCAATTAACTATTCCCATCTTCGGACAACTGAACTTCAGTTGCATCCCATGTTGCGAACTGTGACTGCAAAAATTTTCATCATTTTTGTAGTGAATTTGAACAATTTCAATGAGTTTTTGAAGCGTGTACCGTTCCATTTTCTGTTATGGCATAGATTTTAATTGACAAAAGTCAAAACATGACAGTTTCATAAGTAACAGCTGTCTAGATAACGGGCTATTGAAAATGGAACCTTTTATTGGAAAACCCTTTACTAACAAACAGGTACGAAGAAACTGGTTCTTATGAATTTTAGAGAAAAACATGAAATATGGTTTCCTGGCAACTCGACCGCAATGTAACAACGTTTTCTTCAGAAATTTTCAATTGTACCACGCGTTTTTCATCGTAAGCGCAAAGCCGCTAATTTAGAATCAACGCTGGAAATTACAATGTAATGTACGCTTTACGGGACCGACTCGAGAGAGATTTCAAGAATCGTTCCCTATTTAGTTTGCGAATTCTCATTCTATCGTGACTTGTATTTGAATTTGCCTAAGTCTATTTGCGTTTACCATAGAACTTTCTGTTTCTGGAATTACAAAGGAGGCAAATTGGATTGCAAGTCGGGGGGGTTCTGAGGCATCAAGATTTCTTCATATATTCGAATTTTATGTCTCAAAGAGGGCGGGCTAGATCTCAATTCGGGGGAAATATTTGTTGTCGGTTTTGAAGATGCCGTCTCCTCAATTTTCTACTCCGCTGTTTTGATTTTCTTGATTTTCCACTGCTGATTCACGGAGAAACCGAAGGGCGAGAAAAAGGCTTTACGCCCTTCAACAAATGTGGATAAAAGGTTCTTGGAACGCGTAATTAATTGCTTCCCAGAAATGTCCCCTGTTGATCCACTATGCCTCTCATGGCATTGGAGCTTGACGCGCTTGTCTAGACCACGATACTAGTTTCATCCCGATGAAATGGAGGATTAAGTCCTGATGCCTAATGCAATGCCACTCGCGCCAGTCACTGGACCCATCTGGTGGACGATCGACCAAATGGGGCCCTAGTTTTACCGTAAAGGAGGAATGGAGCGCTGGGCCGCGTTGATCAACTCAGTGACAAGGGTGTCCGTGGCAGCACAGGGCCTCAC
The DNA here is from genome assembly GCA_034642435.1 of Megalocaria dilatata. Lineage (NCBI taxonomy): Eukaryota > Metazoa > Arthropoda > Insecta > Coleoptera > Coccinellidae > Megalocaria > Megalocaria dilatata. Next base: position 1,846,713 of record CM067857.1, read on the forward strand.
CCTTAAAACTAACGTACTCTAACCTATTGCAGTAAATCTCCGGATTTTTCTGTCCAATGGCTAAATGGCCAAGTGCGTTCTGTATCATACTGCGTTACCTCGGGAGGGTGGAGTTTCTCGGGAAGTATTCTTACGACCTGGCCACCCAATTGATATTGGACTCGAGGAGGCAGTGGTTGACAGTCCTCATGCTAGACTAGGAGGGTACTCCATCTATCTGTTCGCAGCAACTCATTTTTTCAGAATATCTTGAGAAATGCTTCACGGTTTAGCGGGACTTGACTGATCGATTGCAAGACGTTTCTGGGGTTTGTGGATCTCGACGATACGGCTAGACCTTTGATGATCGAAGCCAGGATCAACTGAAAGACTTCACAAGGGTTCGTGGGTCTTGACGTACAGGCCTGATTGACGGTGCTCTTACCAAGATTGAGACATCAATCCGGAGACTGCCTTGGTTCATGGGACTGCGTTCGGGTGGGTGGATAAGAAGTCCCTTCGGCGTGTGAGTTGCATCCCAAAAACTCAGGTACTGACCATTCAGAGCCAGTAGAGGTTGTATAGTGCTTCGCTGCTACAGTTACGGCGTAGGTTTTCGGACTGAAGCCAAAACTGGAAGCTTGATGGGCTTAACATTTCGGAGTATTTCTCGCTATGCGCGAATGATAACGCGTAAGCCTAACCACACTTTCTGCTTCTTGGGGCAGATTGTGGAGACTGCTGAATAGTCAACTGGTGAATGTTGATCCATTATTTCCACGTGAGTAACGATATGAATAATATTTGTTTCAGTTTACACCCTACATTGCAAAAATCTCATAGGGTTCAGGTGATTCTTCAATAACGAATTCCCTTTCTGTTTTGCATGCATGGTGATCTGGAAAGGGTTAGAAGATGAAGTGGTGAAAAATAAAAGAACTGACAGACACCACCATGTACTGTGGCCGTTTTGATATGTGGTTGTACTCCATATTGTAGCCAATGTAAGCATTGGATGCAACATGACAGCGCTGTATCCAACAAATAACTGAATCACGTGTGATTTAATACACTCACGCCATCCAAATCGCTACGTTTCAACAAGATAATGCCAGACTGCGAAAACAAGTATAGTCTTCAAAGAATAGCTGATCTTTCTATCGAAAATTTCTGAGACACTATTGATCATAGGCTGTTGACTTTGCATCAACATCTAAAGACTTTGACAGCCAGTCCTCGTAAAGTTTGGATAGCCTAGAACGAGATACTCCAAGAAGAAATGGATCACTTCATCCGTACCAAACCTAAGCGTACGAGGACTGCATAAGAAAGCACGAGTGGCCAACAGTAAAGTAAAAACTTCAACTGAAACAGTTTCTCCAGTAAGCTGTCGAGTGAAGCTCAAACTCAAACGATTTATTGAGTAGCAATTAAACAGTTGTCCAAAAATTATTGCTGTTTGAGCATATATGGGTGTTTACTTCTTATAAAGGGTTGGTTTTCCAATAAGAGGTATCATTTTGTTGTAAAAAACGAGAATTTTTTGGAGAAAGCAATGAATGTTTATTTAGTTGTAAAGAGGAAGGTATGGCATCAACAATGGAAAACGATATCAGTCAAATGGCCGCCACGGCTATGATTGCAGCACCATATCCTTTTCATGAAATTTTCCATAATCTATTTGCTGTATGTCCTCGATAACTTCAGGAATTCCATCTTTAAGGTTATGAATGGATTGTTGAGCATTGGCATAAACATAATTCACGTAGCCCTAAAGAAACTTAAATCACAAGATGGGTGGTCAATTATGATCACCTATTCGGGAAATAATACGGGCAGGATACTTTTGTTGGAAAATTGCAACTGTTTCGTTGCTTGTATGAAACGCAGCGACGTCTTCTTGGAAATTAACATCGTCCATATCGATATCTTCCAGTTCCGGCCATAAAAAATCATTAATTGTAGCTCTGTAGCGCAATCCTTTCATCGTAACAGTTGCACCAGCCTCATTTTTGAATAAGTAAGGTTCAATCACACCGCCTGCACCAAACAGTGACACGATGAGGATAAAAAGGCTTTTCAACAATCATTCTTGGATTTTCTGAGCCCCAAATGCGACAATTCTGCTTATTAATGCAGCCTCCGAGGTGAAAATGGGCCTCATTACTGAATATGATTTTTCGATGAAAATCCGAATGATTCTGATGTCAAAACCTAATCAGCGAAGACATGACGTTGCTGATGATCGATCTTCTTGAGTTCTTATGTAAACAGAACTTTAGGATTCTTAAGACATGAGCCTTTGCGCAAAATATGCTGTCATCTAGTTTGTGGAATGCCTAATTTCAAAGATAGAGGAGAAATCGACAAACCGGGGTTTTCGTCAACACTACAGGCTACAGGAGCAATATTCTCAGTTGTTCTTGAATGGCGCACGTTTTCTATTCTTTACATCACTAACTTGTCCCTAGAGCTCAAAATTTTTCACCATTTGCCGGCCGAGAAGATCCTTCAGAACGATCGAAAAATGCTCTAGTGTTGCGAACTGTGACTGCGAAATTTGACCATTTTTTTAGCGAATTTGAACATTTTCATTGCGTTGTTGATGTCATTTTCAGTAATGACCTAGTTTCTACTTGTCAAATGTCAAAAGATGACAGCTGCCAAGATAGCGGGCGAGTCAAAATTGGAAAACCCTTCAGTTATTGAATGGAGTAGTCCGTTGCTTTAATAGTTCAGTAAATGAAAAATGAATCGAAAACTCAGTCATTTCTTATTTCATTCTATTTATTATATTCAAATAATATTAATCTGAATATGCTTATTATGAGCATCTTGGCAAATTATGGTCTGATTTGAGCACGAGAAAAGTTTATTTTGCGTTAGTAACGTGAAAATATCGAGAATGCATTTCTTCATTTGAATTAACTCGCGAAGGTATGTCTTGTATGTATTTTGCATACTCCAGATGGCGTTAGTGTATTATTAATACCTTATAGTCTTCTGTGTATAGCGAATATAGATACTTTGACAGATTTGGGGTCACTAGAATACATTGCACTGACGAAAACCAAATCAGATTGAAACGTGCGCATGTCTGCAATTTGCCTCTGTGATCTACCAAACCTTGTCGAGTTTGTTTGAGTATGGAATTGTTATACAGATGTATGTTACACTGTCTCGATTTCTAGAACTTTCTATTACCTTAGTTCATACTCTTTATTAAAGTTAGTCATTATAAGTCGTGTTTATGATACGTTACGTTATTATCTTCAATCTAAAAATAAAAAATTATACGAAAGATTTTTAAATGAGGCAACAAAGACGTCTAACTTCGGGAAAATTCAATTGACCAATAAGACAGGAGATCGGTTACGTATTTTTCCCTCCTTATTCGACGCCGATGTTTATGAGAAGTCGGAAAGCGAGAAAACCGCAGCTATTTCGCCCGAGCAGAGCATTTGCAAGGGAAGACCCGGGAAATAAATTTTATATTTTTCCCGCCTCATTATTTTTTCATTTTCCTTTCGGATTAAGGATTCGCGTCTCTCTTTTCCCGACGAGAGCGGTTGCATCATTTCGCGTCCGACTGATTGCGAGAGTGTTTTTCTATTCCTTCTTTTCTCCTCCTTTCCAATTTATGTAATGTCGCAATACTTCGCAGTTAATCAGTTCCAACAATCGGTTATGGCGTTTCCGAAAACGGAGCGATGAATCCGGGATTGCGATTTCATTTTATTTCGGTCTCGTCTTTTATGCATTATCCTCAGAAAGGTGGAGCTTCGCGCTCGAATTGTTTTCTCTCGATAATTTCCGTCCTCAGATTTACGTATTGGTAGATAATATTATAGGCTATGATAAAGAGCAAAACTTCCGTTACTCTATGTAATCAAATGTGCAGGTCACTTGCGCATGCACACTGCTAATTAAGTATTATTATACCGGATGTGTTTTCCTTTCAAATAAAAAAAAATTAGTAAAAACAATTTTATTTTGAAATCTTTCAAATGTTGTCTGCGACTATTTTAAAATTCCAATTTTCAATTACGCGTCTTAGTATTTCTAGTGGCATTTGACCAATAACACAAGTAATATTGACAATAATACAACAAGCCAGCTTGTTGTAGACATAAATTTAATTCTAAAAGTTTTTGAATAAAAAATTTTTTGAAATTAAAATTGTAGAAGACAAACATATTTCAATATGTTTTAATATTCAAATTTTGTTATATTTCTTCTATCAAGTAAAAGGCCTTTCTATTCTATTTTAAAGAATTTTAATGTTATAGAATAAAGTCTGGCAGAGAATAGCAACTGCTTTCAATGCAACAGGTCTCCATTGGAGAAGTAGGGACCAGCTCAAATCGAAATATGACAATATAAAAACTAAAACTAGAAAAGTGGTAGCTGCTCAAGGCAGTCATATTAAAAGGACTGGTGGTGGGGCTCCATTGAAATTGAGGGGGCCAATTTCCAAAGAGTTGAGCCCAACTGTTACGAACCCACTTGCCGAAGCGAAAGAGATGTATTATAAAAAAAACAGCTCTAGCAGAAGCTCAGATAGTGGTTATCAAGGAAGAGAATAGAAGAAAAGAAGAGGAGCATTCGAAGATTAAATTATTAGATTTGCAAATTATGGAGATGAAGAGAAAATTAAATGACAATAATCATCTCTTTTTTATTTTGAATGCACTTTCTGGAAAAGCGTTATTAGAATTCTATCAGCATTGCTGCAGACTATAAAATCCCTTCAAATTTGAATTAAAAACAGAGATTTCAATAACACATAATATTTTTATTCCTTTATTCTCACTTGAAACTTTTTCAGATGTTACCTAAAGTGAAACAATGAATCAGAAATACAAACATAGAAATCTATCTAAATACACACCTTGTAAAATCTTATAAAAATTACATGAAATCTTGTCATGTTGAAAATATAAATTGAATATGAAGAATAATTTCACAAGTGACATGCAAATTTATTTTCAATTATCACACAAATATAAATTTTAAATTAGCAAAGGATTCATTAATAATAGACTCTCACTTGACGAGCTGCATTAACATTAGAAGAATTTGCTTGAAAGTCCTCTTCCTATTGCAATCATTCATTTCGAAATATTTCGTTCATATCTATAGCTATATTGTGCAAAACAGCGGTAGCAACAATAATTGCGCTTATGGTCGTTAACTTAACACTCATTCCTTTAGAAAGGATAGGAAAAGTACGTTTCCAAACACAATACTTTCTCTCCACCACATTTCTAGTTAATTGACAGCTTATATAAATTTTAAGCTGCAGTTATAGCTTCCGGTAACTTTGTCATAAGATAAGCCTGCAAACTATAACCACTATCACCAAGTAACAAATACCATTCTCAAATTGTCTCCTCAAGACACTGTTATTAAATATGGTTTGATCATGTGTTGAGCCAGGTCATCTAGCTACAATAATTCTGATTCTCAAGTCTGAATAACACACGGTTTGAACGTTAACATATTTCGTAGTACACTAAAATCAAACAAAATGGGCTAATGTGACAGAGAAAGGTTATGTCCACTGTTTTCGTGTTTATCGAGCACCTGCGCAGTGTCGAGCTTCTCGTTAAAGGATCCTTTTCCAGCCGTAAAGGGCCGATTTTCTCACTTTAAGATAAAGAACGCTTTTAAGTTCCCTTTAACCTTAAAATTTATTTATGAAACACGTTTAATCATTAAAGGAGACTGTTTGGGTAAAAGGAGGCTTTAATTTCGTTTATGAAACAAGCCATAAGTCTTTCCATTATGAATTGTCAAACACTACTGAACAGAAATGGCACTTCAATTAACACTAGGCATGCGCAATCTGCAATTAAATACCCACCATTAAGTACCTCTAAATGAATCACCCTTTATAATACATAATCGAAATAAGTAAACAAACAAAATTGCACAATATGGAGTCATGAAAATACACACGAAACTGTTGAATTTCTCACAGTTTCCACAAATGAGCACTTGATGAAAAAATTAAATAATTTCTAGACGTTGTCGAAGCGTCTATCTTTCTGTGATTAAATACAATAACCTTCTAAACACAAATGACATGGGAAATGTCAAACATAATACACAGTGTTGCTATTATAACCATTCTTAATTGTATCATTTCTATTGGAAACCATTTTTCTCACAAACACATCTATACAACAATTATTTCACTAAACATTATTATAGTTGAACAGGACAATAAAATAATCTTCTCAAAAGAACAGTTGAATCATCTACCATACCATCAGGATTTCTAAGAGCGAGTTACTGTCACATTTTGCGTAATTTGGGCCTCGTCGACACACTACTTTCTTTATAAAAATACTACTAAATACCTTTCATATTTCCTTGCTCAGGTGATACTCCTAAGAGCAAATGTTAACTGAAATAAACGCTTCCCCAACTTGTGTATAACATAGACCTTATCTTTGGCACTTTATTGATTACCTCAATATGACGTCATCAAGTTCATGTACTGCAGAATAGTGTTTTGGCGAATTATTCGAATAGTTCTTTTCTAATTGCTATTTTTGGAAAAAACCTTACGAGGATTGAAAAAACTCACTTTTCGTTGGCTCAATAATCACTGAATAATTTGAGATTAGTTTTAGTCAAATAGCCTGTTTTCTTCGGGATTGTTTTTAATTTCAGTAAAGTAGCTTTCGGTCTCAAATCTTCTTTGATGAAATTATTTCTTGTTTATTTGACAATAGAACTGGCCTTTGTCATACTTTTTCTCTTTATATGTTGTAATTTCAACTCAGATTTGATTCTTCTCTGCTTATATATCCATAAATATCCTTGTGACGTTAATCATCGGCTAGAAATAGGTATGACAAAGTGCTGATTGTCCTTATTTTGTCAGCATTTGAAGGAAAAACTCGAAAACTGTCCACACCTGCAATAATATACACCTTTAAATCGAAATTTCAAGTTAATCCCATACTTGAATATCCCCGTTTCATCCACCAAGGTATTCCTCGAAAGGTGGAGCCCAAGTGTACGATTGTGTTTCCATTCCTATCCTTCGGTGTAGAATCTTCATTTCCGCAGGAACTTCATGAATATTTGAGGAACTAATGGTCTCAAACTAGTCACGTACCCTCGGAATAGAGCGTATTCCGTGCCCGTACGAGTACTAGAATAAATTACGTCCATTATCCTATAACAACATAATATTTCAAGAATTGCCACGAATCATTTATTTTCGAGTGAACGGGACGGCTTCCCGCCAGACCTTTTTCCTTTCAGTGACTGCTAATGGGTTGAATCGTATGCAAAATCGGTCTAGTCGCCTGGTGCGACTCTGTGGTCACAGAGTCAGACATGACTGGAGAACAAATGAGACGTATTTTGCTAGGATTATCTACATATTGTGATACAGAAGATATGTGTTGAACAAGAGTGTAAAAGCTTCTAACTTCACGTCAGTGCTCCTCAAGATTCTATAGGAATACATTCTAAAACTTCTACAAAATCATCATATTAGTTAATGTTAAGAAATGTTTGAGAATTAAAGGATATACAGGGTGCCCAAGTTATCTCTGGCCAAATTCACAAGGTGATTCTTTAGCATAATATCAACATCGAAGCAGCTTGCTTCTCAGTGAAATAATTTCCTATTCAAAATAATCCAATTCTATTAATCATCTACTAATAATATCTCATATCTGTTAAAGATTTTGTCAAGGCGTTCAATTTTCTCTGCCCTTATGGTATTTGGTGAAAAATCATGATCAAGCTGGACAGAATCTTGAAAAGATTTCGCCATCCAATACACTATTCTTCCACGTAGAACATTATGGTGATAACTGTCCTCAGAAAATCCCATACAAAACATGATTATTGTTCCTAGGAAAATCGACTCGACCAACTCTCGTTATCAAACTCCCACAATGAAATTCTGGAACAGAATAGAAATATTCGACGACAAAATTATCTGGTAATTTTCCCAGTGGAATTCTGTTTATTCGAGAAAGGGAAATCCGATTCAGAAACTTGAGACTCAGTTGGATCTCTCCGATAAGAGAAGCTCTGAATAGAGCATTTGCTCCTAATTACGAACTGACTCGTACCTTGATTACACCCAATTTCAACCGAGTTTTGTTAGAAAATTATATACTCGTGTGACCCTTATGACATACCAATGTATGATTTATAAAGCTGGGGCCTTCAAATCTGCACAATATCTTCTATTTATTTTTTTTTATATTATTTCAATCTTTTATCTCAGTTTAATAGGAATCCTTAATGAGTGTATCATACCGTGGTTTGTTCACCGCCGTATTATATTATACCAGTATTGTAACAACAAAGAATAGCAAATGAATCAATCGCAATGATTAATTATGATGGGGTGCCGTTGACTGAATCGATTTAAATTTGAATATCAAAACAGATTATATATTTAAATATTCAAATAAGTTAATTCAACAATCTCTCAAAACATGTAATGTATCTTCAAAAAACAGTTAGAATACGGATAAACTCTTCATCGGCCCTAGATAATATTTAAAATATCAAAATCAACTAACAATCAGTATATCATACCTAAGAGTGTAACACGGAACTTGTTTGAAACAGACTAACTTTAAAAATCCAGGTAGTTAGTTCGTCACATAATCACAGAACACTGTAAGGTATTATATGGTTTTCTTCAAACCATTGACATTCCAGAATGAGAATTATCCAACCTAAATATAATTATATATTATGTATAAAATAAAATAGAAAAAGGCTTTTTACTTGATAGAAGAAATATAACAAAATTTGAATATCAAAACAGATTTAATGTGTTCTATTCCAATTCTAATTCTTCTACAATTTTAAATTCAAAAAAATTTTTATTCATAAAACTTTTAGAATTAAATTAATGTATACAATAAATTTTGATTATATACGTCTATTAAATATAAGCGGTGCTTATTATAGACATTAATTTAATTCTAAAAGTTTTTTGAATAAAAATCTTTTAATTAAAATTGTAGAAGACTAACAGATTAAATCTGTTTTGATATTCAAAGTTTGTTATATTTCTTCTATCAAGTAAAAAGCCTCTTTCTATTTTATTTTATAAATAATATATAATTATATTTAGGCTTAAATAATTATCATTCTGGAATGTCAATGGTTTGAAGAAAACCATATATAATAATATAATACCTTACAGTTTTCTGTGATTTTGTGACGAACTCACTACCTGGATTTTTAAAGTTAGTCTGTTTCAAACAAGTTCCGTGTTACACTCTAAGGTATGATATACTGATTGTTAGTTGATTTTGATATTTTAAATATTATCTAGGGCCGATGAAGAGTTTATCCGTATTCTCACTGTTTTTTGAAGATATATTGCATGTTTTGAGAGATTTTTGAATTAACTTATTTGACTATTTAAATATATTAAATATTTCAAATAAATTATATTTTTTGAGAAATCCTTAAGTTGTGTTTTATGTTTCTGAAAAGGAATTGGTTTCATTATGGTGAGATGAGAAACAAAATTTTGTCTCCTTCAAATATTTATTTATTAATTTCAATTGCCTTTTCATATTGGTTGGTTTATTTATTCCATTTGACATTATATATTGAGTTTTGATTATATACGTCTATAATATAAGCGGTGCTTATTGTAGACATTAATTTAATTCTAAAAGTTTTTTGAATACAAATTTTTGTGAAATTAAAATTGTAGAAGACTAACAGATTAAGTCTGTTTTGATATTCAAATTTTGTTATCTTTCTTCTATCAAGTAAAAAGCCTTTTTCTATTTCATTGTATCGATTTAGTGTAAAGGTGTTAAACTTTAAAAGGTACTTGTATGTTGTTATCTAGAAGATGAACCAGCTTCGTTTATCTAGTAAGATAAACGAAGGTGAGGAAGTGAAGAATATAATATAGGAACACCTTAAACGACAACAAATATAATTCTAATAAGAATAAATGTAATAATAAATCTAATCAAAACTTCTTGAGAGAAACTGGTAATTTTTCGAAGAATTCGAGTTTAGGCCATCGTTAATCCAAGAGATTTAAAATTGTAGCCCGACATGAAAAATAAGGCATCAAAAGTTATGAATAGGAAATAATAAATTTTTGTGTTAAATTCGCATCATTCTTTATAATTCTTCATTATACTTAGTTTGAAAAAGCAATTAATGTTTATCAGTATGAGGTGCAAAATTGTTTTTCCCCTCAGAAGTAGCCATTAAAAGAAACGTAGCAAGAAGAATTGAAAGTTATCATCACATTGCAGTTTTTCAGAGCTGTATTAATCAATTAGAAAGACATTAGAAGCGGTTATCAATCTCCCCAGCGTGAAACATTTTTTAAGGGGACAGACGTTAATGTTCCAATTTCCGCTCAATAAATTACTGGTTCTGTAAAAACGGGATCCCTTTTCACAAAACGAATTCGACGGTTCGACGTGATAAGATGGATTCTTCTTTGAATTGGAGATATATAGTTTGAAAAAACGTGAAAGTAGATTTCGGGTTATCCAAGTGGTTGGATATGGTGTATTCTTGACTTATGTATAAATTTAACTCACTGAAAAAAAAACAATCGGTAGATATTTGTCAAGGTGATTTTTTAAACCAGGTTATTTTTATTTTCACATACGAATGTAACAATTCTTTCGTTGTCACTGTAGCATGGTCGGAAATAATTTCTTCCTTCAGAAGGAAAGAACAGAGGAAAAAACATGGTCATGGAATAAGGAAGGCTCTATTAAGAATATGAAAAGAGTACAAAAAAGAACTCAGTTCCTTTTTATACCCATTTGAAGATGCTCCAAGGACCGAAGGATTCTGAATAAATTTTGAAACATAACTGTGTGAATTATTTTAAATAAAATTCTCATGAAAAAATTGATACCATTCAGACGACTGTTTGGCTATGAAAGTGTTGCCGAAAGACCTTAGTAACAGCGTTATCATTGCGAACGAATTTTCGAGTAAAATTTCAAATCTTTCTAATAACATCGAATAACCATTGTATTTCCCTGATTTGGTTCCTGCCGACTGTGTTCCCTCTCTAAACTTTCTAATTTCCTAAACAGACCTCGTCGTCAGCCAGATACGTCGTAAATCGAAAGAAACATCAGACTTTTGGTCTTCCAGCCAGAAGTTAGAACAACGCTCGACAGTGCCGCAAAATGTTAATTTCGATTCTCTCACATTCGTCTTTGTAGCTAATTGTTTGTCGCATCCGCTCTTCCGGGGCTTCAATAGGAAAGGGGCGAGGGGGATAGGGAGCAGACTTTATTTCCGTTAATTTTGAGGCATTTATTCCGGGGATTCGGAATTTCATTTCCAAGTTCGATTGCCTGTAAGTGTTTGGCGCCTAACGCTGTGCAGTGGTTCTGATCGGTGGAATCGGTTTATACGTTTCGTAATTAATTTCTGAAATAGAGACGATCAGACGGATATAGGGTTTGGACTGGATGGCTCTTCCTTCGGTTAATAGCAGATCAAATGCAAATTTTGCGTGCAATCAGAGGGATTTCCTCGATAAGGAACTATCACCACCTTCTGCATACTGTTGAGAAAATGCTGCAAATTTGAGATAAATTCACCACCCTCAGTTCTAAAGGAAATATCACAGTACCAAAGACAAATTAGGCTATTTCATCAAGTGACCTCAAGCAAAGGCTTTTTTCAGTTAGGTTCCTGAAATATTGAGACACAGAATAGTAGAAATATTTTTGCCAATCAGGTCGATTCGTTTTACTTTGGTGAAAATGCAGTTTGCCTGAAATTCAAAAACATTTTTGTCTTCGAGATAACTTAGAAATAATTTTGGACGAATATCTTCCAAAAGATATACTCAATAACAGTATTGAAACCTTCTCAAAAGTACATTTCAATTAATATTTTTGAAAATATTCCAATGAATTACCTGATTATCATTAATCTATTTATATAATATTTATATGTTCATTACTAAGCTTTTGATATTTTTTGGTTACTGTTCACCTAACATCTCTTGCATTTTCCGCTTTATCGATCTACTTAGGAAATCCATAATTTACAAGAGTAAGAAGGGTTTCCTTCACTCGATATTTCAATATCTTGAATATCAACCAGAATAATTGTTTCAATTCGAAAAATTTCTTAAATTCTCAGATATTTGTTATGGGTTATTTTTATTTTGCTAGCATGAAAGACAAAATATTATCGGTGAGAAGGTCAAATCGTCTTTTTGAAGAGTTTTCAGAGAGAGCTTTTTAAATAGAGGCTGTTACGGAAAATTTCTCAAGTTTATGTTGGGCATATTTAGACTGAAATTTGTGTTTCATAAATCCCAATTATTCTGTTTCATACTTAAGATTCCCATATTTAAAATATATTGATATACTCACATTCCTAATACCATTCATTCAATTTTTGTACCCACCTGCAACAGAAATAGGGTATGATAAAAGTGTGATTGAAGCAATTAAATATCATGTAAAACATAAGCTTAAATCGTTCATAAAAATATCAAGAACCTTGCTGAATACTTGCTTAATTATATTTATAATTAAGAAAATTCTTTACTGGTCGGCGAAAGGACATAAATAAACAACTATTCTCAAAAATCAGAACCTCGGACAATGCTACCAGTTACCATAAGTAATCCGATGGATTCTTCACGCATTTTCCACATTCCCGTCCGCAATCTTTCACTTAAAGAACCTGTAGCGACTCTTTTCTCCTTTATTGCAATTTATCTATTGCGATCTCATTAGCCCCATATGGCCGTTTCCAATTATCCATAATTACCCTATTTGCAGTAAAAACCCGATACGTTTCTTGCTTGCAACTTTTTCCTCGTGACACACAACGCATTCCGGGAATATTTCAGCGGATTTCCCTTGTGCTGCGTCGAAGCCGATGTCCATGCGGTCTACTGCCGTCGGGAAATGATTGGAATGGCCATCATCGCGATCGGATGTGAACCCGGTTGTTATTTCATTAGATCGATGCGGTTTCCTGACGATAAATACGAGGTGTGCGCGTTAACTAACGCCAGTGGTAGGTGCGAAGTGGAGAACATGAAATTCATGGCTTTTTCTCCACAAACTCCTAGCGTTAAAGTCATATCTTTTCTTACGAGATGTCCGAGTATGAAGGATCAGTCAAAAAAATTATAGAACTGTCCTGTTGTACGAGACATGAGCACACATATATTATAGGTAAATAACTATAGTTTTGTAATATCATGAAAAAATTTAGGCCTTTAGTCCAATTTTGCGACTTCAACAAAGAATTGAATCTAAATCCAATTGAGCATGGTTGGGACCAAGTACAAAAAATTCTTGATGCCTAAAAACCACAGCCGGAAACGCTTCAACAGCTTTAAGATCTTTTGGCTTAACCAATTAAGCAAGATATTCTCTACAACTTGACGAAAACCATGCAGAGAAGATGCCAAGCAGTTATTGATACACGTGGTGGTTATACTACTCTGTCAAGAAAGTACCGGGAATTTTCAATTAAAACAACATTTTTACATTTAATCGTCAAAATTTATTGGGTCGCCTTCAAAATAGGCTCCATTTGCTCCAATACATCTATGCCAACGGCACTTCCAATTATCGAAACATTTTTTATAGGCGCTTTCCGGGATGGACTTTAGCTCTCGCGCCGAATTTAGTTTTATGGCTTCAATCGACTCAAAACGGGTGCCACGAAGGGGCAATTTTAGTTCTGGGAAGAGGAAAAAGTCGCAGGGAGCCAAATCCGGCGAATACGGTGGTTGCTGAAGCACGTTTGTTGAGTTTTTGGCGAGAAAGTCAGTCACAATCGTAGCTCGGTGAGAAGGCGCGTTATCGTCATGTAAAATGCATGAATTGTTCGCCCACAAATTTGGCCGCTTCTTATGGATACGCTCACGCAAACGTTTCATAACGCCTAGGTAATACTCCTTGTTTACCGTCTGACCCTCTGGAACGAATTCGTAGTGCACCACGCCACGGATATCGAAGAAAACAATAAGCATCACCTTTATTTTCGAGCGGCTTTGGCGTGGTTTTCTCGGTTTCGGCTCATTTTTTGCCACCCATTCCGATGATTGCTGGCTTGTTTGCATATCGTACTCGTAAACCCAGGTCTCATCACCAGTTATAATGCGTTCCATGAATGTAGAATCGGAATTACAGCGATCCAGCATGTCTGAAGCAACCTGTTCGCGATGACGTTTTTGAAGAAAATTCAGGTCTTTCGGTACGAGTTGTGCGGCCACCTTTCTCATGCCCAAAATATCAATCAAAATCGTACGTGCGGACTCGTGGGATATCTTGAGATCATGTGCTATCTCTCTCAAGCTGGTACGACGGTTTTCCAGCACCCTTTCCTTAATTTTATCGACGTTATCTTCGATCGAAGCCGTCGATGGGCGTCCATTTCACGACCGTCCTTGAAGGCTCTGTACCACTGATATGCACGAGTTTTCGATAGAGCATTATCACCAAAGGCCTTTTGCAACATTTTCAATGCATCGGCACACGAAAATTCATTTGCAACACAAAACTTCAAACAAATTCTTTGCTCAACGTAATCACCCATAGTAAAAATCGGCACGTACTCTGACATCGACTGACTTAATCAGCTGTTGCAAACACACTAGTTGACAGATCCCGCTCAAGCTTGGCATAGTAATTAAGGACAGTTGTACCAACTTAGGAAAAAAAAATTTCACCTGCCCCATTGCCCCGCCAGATTTAAATCGATAATTCCTGGTACTTTCTTGATATACTTTGTATAAAAGTATGAATTCTTTAAATTTACCTTTAACTTCAGTTTTCCATAAACTTTTATACTTTTTCAAATATTGTATTTTTGTCATTATGAGAACATTATTTCTCTATGTCATAATTCTAACCTGAAAAACTCTCCATATATATATTTCAAAAGGAAATTGGGGTTTCCTGGGGAGAAAACACAAATTAATTCAATATCCTTAACTTTTGATGAGTAGTTTGTTAGATGACTCATCAGTTGATTCATACTGCGTACACTGTCCGGCAAGTGTAAATTGACCTATCTGACAACTGACGTTTCGGATTTACATTTTCACAAGTTTATTTATGGTATTAAAGTTATTTATTCGAGAAAAATTATTGCCCGTTCATGAAAGTATAATCTTGACATCTCTAAATACTTGTAGAATGCCACAAGAACTCGAATCGATTTAACGTCTATATCAACTTCAGCCGAGTATATAACAGTCCCTTCAAAGCATCTTTGGATGAGCCCAGATATACACTGCCAATCATAAAATTAGGGACATCTCTTCCTGTTTTAACACAGTTTACAATGTGTCTGTATACCATGATTTTATCGTGACTTTTAAAATAAAAGAAGTTGCTGTTTACATAATTGTTCGACAGAAAATGGGTCAACCACCTAAATTCCTAAAAACCATTATCAGCATATAGAATTAATAAGGATTGTCCAATTTTCTTCTTGAACTCAGCTGATCTCCTAACTACACTAAACCTTTTGGGGGATCTTCACAGATAATCTAAGAGTTTTAGGATAATATGAAAGCACAAAAAAAGGGGATGCTAATAACGAATAGGAATATTTTAATAACTAAATAATTCACACATTATTTAATTTAATGTATTTCCAAACGTTGATTGTGCGTAATGTGAATTTTTTTCTGGCATTCTAATCCAACGGTTGATTATTACAAAATGGTAAATCAAAAAGGAAATAAATGGATTTTCACAGAAAATGAAAGAGATTTTCCTCAATGTTCGTATAAAATATACCGTTGAAAATCTGCATTGAAGGGGCTTTTCCAGATCTTAACTTTCCATAGAATTACTCCAAGTCGGAATTGCCCGATAATAAGAATTGTTAAATGTACCGAAACGTTAAAGAACTGGGTGCAAAAGACTGTAATTTAATTTAGTTACTTCAGATGGAATCTTAACTTTTCTCTTCGATTCACTTCACGATCCAAGTTTCCTGATTATATACTCAGAAGTGAGAAAGTAGCTTTAATGACCATTATAGTGAATAACTCAAATGTGTCTGAAGAATATTAGATGACGAAAACTCGATAATGTCGCTGTATATCGCTCAATGTATTCAACTTATGTCGATCTTGTGCATGGTCATAATATAAGCTTATATACCAAAACATTTTATGATTCTATTATTGGGTAGGAAGTTTTGACGACTATATAAAAATATCTGAATAAAGAATAGCAACGTTGCTACGTTTGAAAGAGGATAGGTATATCAAAATTTGCAGCTTTCGTGATTGTTTCAAATATCCGAGACGATGATAAAGTAGAACCACAAAGCTCTATCAAGAGTCATTCGAAATTCTCGTATGTAATTCTTCACTCGCACGTTCCAGTTTTACCCATGCAATCCTAACATTTGTCTTGCAGTTTTATAGGCCTTTCAGGGGTTCTTGCAGATGTTTGATAGTCGGTCACTGACATCAACTGAAGGGATCCTAGTGGAATTCTAACCGCAACGGGGAATTGCAGAAGCATCGATCAACCACCAAGGCTCCACTGAATATTTCAGTGCCTTAGGTCCTTCGAAAAACCTAAATAAGTTGTAGTATATTTTGGCATACATGTCTTAGTTCTCCCTAGTTGAAGTTCTTTGTGTGAAAATATTCACATTTGCGATGGAAAGTCTAACCGGTTAGATACTGGAAAAACTGCAAGAAGAGGAAAGCTTCTACATTGAAAATATTTGAACGAGGTGACTAAGACCTATGTCGATGTGTCTGAAGATTCCTTTCTAGCAAGTAGTGCAACGAACAATCTATTGAAAATATTTCATAGAAGATAGGCAACTTGTGCAAATCGAGACAGTATAACATACTACTCTGTCAAGAAAGTACCGGGAATTTTCAATTAAAACAACATTTTTACATTTAATCGTCAAAATTTATTGGGTCGCCTTCAAAATAGGCTCCATTTGCTCCAATACATCTATGCCAACGGCACTTCCAATTATCGAAACATTTTTTATAGGCGCTTTCCGGGATGGACTTTAGCTCTCGCGCCGAATTTTGTTTTATGGCTTCAATCGACTCAAAACGGGTGCCACGAAGGGGCAATTTTAGTTTTGGAAAGAGGAAAAAGTCGCAGGTAGCCAAATCCGGCGAATACAGTGGTTGCAGAAGCACGTTTGTTGAGTTTTTGGCGAGAAAGTCAGTCACAATCGTAGCTCGGTGAGAAGGCGCGTTATCGTCATGCAAAATACATGAGTTGTTTGCCCACAAATTTGGCCGCTTCTTACGGATACGCTCACGTAAACGTTTCATAACGCCTAGGTAATACTCCTTGTTTACCGTCTGACCCTCTGGAACGAATTCGTAGTGCACCACGCCACGGATATCGAAGAAAACAATGAGCATCACCTTCATTTTCGAGTGGCTTTGGCGTGGTTTTTTCGGTTTCGGCTCATTTTTTGCCACCCATTCCGATGATTGCTGGCTTGTTTGCATGTCGTACTCGTAGACCCAGGTCTCATCAACAGTTATAATGCGTTCCATGAATGTAGAATCGGAATTACAGCGATCCAGCATGTCTGAAGCAACCTGTTCGCGATGACGTTTTTGAAGAAAATTCAGGTCTTTCGGTACGAGTCGTGCGGCCACCTTTCTCATGCCCAAAATATCAATCAAAATCGTACGTGCGGACTCGTGGGATATCTTAAGATCATGTGCTATCTCTCTCAAGCTGGTACGACGGTTTTCCAGCACCCTTTCCTTAATTTTATCGACGTTATCTTCGATCGAAGCCATCGATGGGCGACCACTTCACGACCGTCCTTGAAGGCTCTGTACCACTGATATGCACGAGTTTTCGATAGAGCATTATCACCAAAGGCCTTTTGCAACATTTTCAATGCATCGGCACACGAAAATTCATTTGCAACACAAAACTTTAAACAAATTCTTTGCTCAACGTAATCACCCATAGTAAAAATCGGCACGCACTCTGACATCGACTGACTTAATCAGCTGTTGCAAACACACTAGTTGACAGATCCCGCTCAAGCTTGGCATAGTAATTAAGGACAGTGGTACCAACCTAGGAAAAAAAAATTTTACCTGCCTCATTGCCCCGCCAGATTTAAATCGATAATTCCCGGTACTTTCTTGACAGAATGTACACACTCTAACGTATAACTAGAATAATTCCATGAAACCACTATAAATTTTAATCAAAAAAAGTCTTAAAATAAAAAAAAATTAAATTATATAAAATGTCTTATGTGCATGTCTGATCTCCCAGCGGTCAACAAATCCTATTCCAGCTTATTTGAATTTTGAACTGTTTTACAGATGTACTCTGCACTGTCCTGATTCGAAGAACTCTCCGTTACTATACATTATTAATCCCTACTTCCCTACTAATATTATAAATGCGAATGTAAGTTTGTTTGTTACGCTTTCACGCAAAAACTACTGAACCGATCATCATGAAACTTTGTACATATACTCTTGAAGGTATTAGAAGTAACATAGGGTACTTTATATTTAAAAAAAAAAAATTTCTTTACGAAAGATAAAACAATTGTTTGTCAAAAAATCGTCAAATTTAGCTACTTCAGTAATGAAGTTTTACTATTATTATACCCTTACCCTTTATCTTTCATACTTATTTAATGACTCCACTGCGGGCGAAGCCGCGGGTAAAAAGCTAGTTATTATATAATTTTAATTTGTCCTTCAACACTATGCGTCCGTAGTTTCCGAATATTGAATCTGTGACCCTTTCATGATTTTCTGTGGAGTATTTTTACCTGCCTCATTGCCCCGCCAGATTTAAATCGATAATTCCCGGTACTTTCTTGACAGAATGTATATATTATATATGTGAGATAATTCAAGTATCGATTTATAGAACTTTCTATTACCATAGTTTACACTCCTCATTCATGATATTTGGTGCAAATCAGCCGAATTAATTTATTTGATTATGATTATGATTATTCCGGCGTATTATAGTCTGACTTGAGCATGAGGAAGATTTTTTCTGCTTTTAAAACGTGAAGATATCGAGAATACACTTCTTTACTTGAATTAGCTCACAAAGGTTTGTATTGTATGTATATAAGCATGCTCTAGATGTCGTTAGTGTATGATTAATACCTTACTGTTTCTGTATATAGCGAATATAAGTACTTAACAGATTTATAGTCGCTGGCATTTATTTCACAGACAAGAACCAACAAGTGTGAAACGTGCGCAAGTCTGCAAGTTGGCCCAGTACTCAACAAAACCATAGCGGGTTTGCTTGATTATAGAATTGTTATACAGATGTATGTTAAACTGTCTCGATTTGTAAAACTTGCTATTACCATAGATAACACTTTTTATTAACGAGATTAACCAAATTAATTCATATGAAGTTGAATCACTATTGAACCAGAGATTTTATGGTTTACTAGAAACTAGGGTCGACAAAAAATATTTCAAAGCGGCATACGGTTCACATTTGTTTACTTATTGAGTAAAATTCCGATTAAATTGTGTCTATTGGGTACTAGTGCTTCTAACAAACTCAGGGTGAAACTTTTATTTTCAACATGCAGAATTTATAAATTCTGGTGAATGTGGAGTTATATTTTCCACGAGGTAATCTATAAAAGAACGCCCTCATCGAAGTTTGCATCACAAATTCCAAGATTTCTGAATTTAAACAAACTTGCCACGATAAAATAATAGTGGTAGGAGAATTGGTGCATTCTCTCTTTTACTAGTCTACAGTGTTTTTAGCCTCTGAATAAGCGGCAAAGAAGAGACAACACACCGTTCTTCTGAAGTATTTCAATTATAAATTTGCGTCGTTCAAAATTTATCGTAGGTCAGTAATAAATTCCCGCCTCAAATCTCTATCTCAAACTACACGGAAATACCGAGATAACTCTCGAAGTGAGTCCCGACGCCAGTTACCTCCCAACGTCGTGATTGATGGTTTTATAGCGGACATACACTTAATGTTTTATTGCTCATGACGTAGTGAAAAGGTGGTATTGATTCTTCAAGCGGTGCTGTCGTTGAACTTTGTTCTGGAACGCACACGGCGTTTTTTCCGCGCTTTAATATGTTCTTTGATAGAGCCGAGTGAAAATACTGTTGACAGATTCAATTCGGAGGAATGGCTAGTAATCAACTGCTATTACTATTAATAATTGAAATATTGTAAGCATTTTTGTTATAAAGGGCCTAATTTGAAAGTGGAGAATTTCAGATTAGTAATATTTCTTTCTGTGAAAGTCTATTTGATAGTTCTCAGTTTGACAATTCATCATAATTGGATCCCACAATAATCAAAATAATTGGTAAATTTATTATTGTCTGATCTTTGCTGAAGTTCTACCCTATAGATGGTACTAGAGCCACTTTAGGGACCGTCAGACTGTTTCTGTGGAGCCAATATCTCTCTCCAGCAGATGACGAAGATTTTCAACATACTTAAGTTCTATATATATTTTTCTATAACCTTGAACACATCGAGTTTTGTGCTTACGAACAAAGATTTACATACAGCAATTCTGTTATCATTTGAAGGAAACTGCTGCGGAATCGGTTGTCGAAGCTTACGCTGAACATGCTCTTAGTAACATACTCAAAACACAGTGTTTCGGGTGGTCCAAATCATGGGTGAGTCTAGGAAAACCATCGACATCCACTGCAATACCAGATGTGTGTTTCTATGAGTCCACATTTGGAAGGCGTTGAGTGTCCATCATTCTACCACATAAAGCATACTGTATACGTTACATTTTGTCAAACACAATCTGAGGTGTAATTGAGTTATTTAACACTGTTGCTAACTTAAGTCCTTGGATATCGGTTTACTGAGGGACAAGAGAGCGGCTGCGCCCTCTGTGTGGATACCGATGAAATCGCGGAAGGGCAGGGTAGAGTTCTGGGAGCGTCTGTCACGCCCTCAGGTATCGAAGGAATAAAGTAAATAAAGTTGGGCACTGCATCGCTACGCTGAAGTCCATATTATGTTAGCATTTCCACATCACTGAGAGTCTTCTATTTTATTTTATTACTCGTAAGTATTAAAACTTTCAATCCTGATCAGTGAAAAAATGATTTCCCCTTGAAATATTAAAGTCCACATATTCCACCGCGAACATTTTTAATCTTGATATTTTGAGTTTTCCGTTTACCGAAGTGGTCAATTTTCAATGGTCTCTAAATTTTGGCAGGACACACCCTCGTACTTTCCTCGCCTCGTTTCAATTAGAAACAACCCCTTCAAGTCCAAAACTTCAGGACCGTTTGTCGTCTCCGGTAATTTTCGCGAAGGTTTATATCCGACCTCCGATAAATTATAAACGACACGAATTCCGGGACCTGAAGATCCGGACGACGGTTTCGCAGTCCCAGCTAATCCCAAAATTCAATATGGGTCACTATATTTTAATTAAACACGGCGCGAGTATGGGAAAACGTGCGGGGTAAACATGGCGGTTTGTTTACAATGTTATATAAAATATGCCACACACGGTTCGATACCGTCGGTACATGAATACATTTTGTAACAGTTGTAACGTGTTATTCCGTTCGAAGCTCGTGTCAATGCGTGCGTTTTACGACTAGGGCTGTACAGGATGTACGCTAGGAAAATGACGATTTCAAAAACAATTTAAACTAGAACTAATGATTAATGATATGAATACAGGTTAATACTTGATAGAAGGTATATAAAATTATTTAAATATTTTAATATAAGCCCTCTACGTATTTAATTTCAAAAAATTTTATTTAATAATTATAATTTCAGGAATTAAATTAAATTAATGTCATATGTTATAAGTACCACTTATATAACAAACATATAAAATAAACATTCATTATAAGACATCCAAATGATATAAAAAAATCCAATAAATAAAAATTGTTAACCAAAATCCTATAAATTGAATATTTTGAGTAGACAAAATTTTGTTTCTGCTGATCAATCTTATGAAAACAAATATCTTTTAAAAATGTTTAACATAATCTTAAGAATTTCATCATAAAACTATCTTACATAGAATATTCAATATTACTGGATATCTAACTAAGTTACTTTCTACAAAATCTCAAGATATGTAACAACATAACTAAAAAACAAGTTTTAAGAGAGTCTTTGCTTCGTCAGTACTCAACTAATTCATATTCAATAATAGTATTAACGTCTGTTTATGTTATTTTATTCATAATATATAATTATTTGGTTTCCTTAACATTATTTATACAGATGGTCCTTGTGCTATAACAGAGGCCGTTAAATTGCCTTTCAATCTTTTAGATCAAGGGTAAACCACAGAATTATTCATTTGTAGTTAACATTACACTCCATTTAAATTTTTCAGTATTCATTTACCAGAAGTCTTCTAAAGTGTTGAAAGGTGAGTAAATATTTGTTGTTGATTGATGTTATATCTTATTGAATATGAATGAATTCAGTACTGACGAAGCAAAGTCTCTCTTAAAACTTGTTTTTCAATAATGTTTTTACATATCTTGAGATTTTGTAGAAAGTAACTTAGTTAGATATCCAATAATATTGAATATTCTAAGTAAGATAGTTTTATGATGAAATTCTTAAGATTATGTTAAACATTGTTTGAAGATATTTGTTTTCATAAGATTGATCAGCATAAACAAAATTTTGTCTACTCAAAATATTTAATTTATAGGATTTTGGTTAAAAATTTTATTTATTGTATTTTGTTATATGATTTGAATGTCTTATTATGAATGTTCATTCTATATGTCGTTCGATATAAGTGGTACTTATATGACATTAATTTAATTTAATTCCTAAAGTTATAATTATTAAATATATAATAATTTTTTGAAATTAAATATATAGAAGGCTAATATTGAAATATTTAAAAAACTAATGATTAATAATAACCGACCGGAAAAATTAGTTTTTTTTTAGGGGTAGAAGAGCATGCACTTAAAATTGTTTTTTTAAGACAAAAACAGATGCACTTAAACAGGTTTGAAAAAATCACGTTTTTTTGAAATACGATATTTAATGCATAAGACATAGAACTCCCAACGTCCAATCGAACATGATAATCGAAAAATATGCACGTTATGATAATGAATAATCCAGTAAATAATTCGAAAAGAATGCTCTTCTCTCTCACATAGATGTGGATTCAGTTTAGGGTATCCTCAAATTTAGTTAGAGGCTGCATAGAACTCAAATGTTTTGTTGTGTAAGCCCTTGAAAGTTAAAAATCAAATAAACTTCGTGAATATCCAGTGTTTTTTTTTTAGAATGATAGGACTTTCGATAGGGATAACTGTGATTTGACAGAAGGTAGAAGCCATGTTGTTTTGACATCTCTGTTCATTAAGCATTGACAAATTATCATGGAAAGACTCACGCCGCAACAACGTTTACAAATTGTTGAAATTTATTTTCAAAATCAGTGTTCTATTCGCCAAACTTATAGAGCACTTCGTGAAATTTATGGTTTACATAATCGTCCATCAGAGCAGCCAGCTTATTCGTCGAACTATCGATAGATTTCGGAAAACATTTTCTCCACTCGATGCAACAACAGCAATAAGACCAAGAACTGTACTTACAGAAGAAAATATCGTTACTGTAAGTCATAGTGTTAATGATGGACCAGATTTTTCTATTCGTCGACGTTCACAACATGTTAGGCTCTGTGCATCCACTACATGAAAAATTTTGCGTAAATATTTTGGTCATACACCCATACAAGATCCAACTGGTTTAAGGAATAAAGCCACTTGACCATAATAAGCGTCGTTTGTTTGCTGATTGGGCCCTAGAACAGCTTGAAATTTATCCACTTTTTTATCATAAAATTGTGTTTAGAGATAGAGCTCAATTCTGGTTGAAGGGTTATGTAAACAAGCAAATTTGCCTTATATGGAGTGAAAACAATCCTCAAAAAACTTTGAATATTAAAAAAGATTTGATCTGTCAGTCTTCTACAATTTTAATTTCAAATGCTGCTACCGTAACAATTGATTTATTGAAAGAAAGTTTTGGCGATTACATTATTTCGAGGAATGTACAATTAATTGGTCACCAAGATCATGCGACATAACTCCACTGGATTATTTTCTTTGGGGTTATGTCAAGTCATTGGTTTATATTGAGAAACCTGAAACAATAGACGCTTTGGAAACAAGCATAACTCGTGTTATTGAGGAAATAAGGCCTGAGTTACTCGCGAAAGTTGTCCAAAATTGGTATGGTCGAATACGGTTCCTCAGAGTTAGTCGTGCCGGAAATTATTTGTAAAACATAAATGTCATAAAGTTATCCTTCAAATAAAATAGAAATTGGCTTCACTTTTAATTTAAATGTGTTTTATTTCAATTTAAAGTACTATCACTCTAAAAAAACACCCGATATATATACTCATGATATACTGAAAGTATTACTGAGTGAATTTGCTGAATGGATGGCAAAAAATGAGCCGAAACCGAAGAAACCACGCCAAAGCCGCTCGAAAATGAAGGTGATGCTCATTGTTTTCTTCGATATCCGTGGCGTGGTGCACTACGAATTCGTTCCAGAGGGTCAGACGGTAAACAAGGAGTATTACCTAGGCGTTATGAAACGTTTGCGTGAGCGTATCCGTAAGAAGCGGCCAAATTTGTGGGCGAACAACTCATGGATTTTGCATGACGATAACGCGCCTTCTCACCGAGCTACGATTGTGACTGACTTTCTCGCCAAAAACTCAACAAACGTGCTTCAGCAACCACCGTATTCGCCGGATTTGGCTCCCTGCGACTTTTTCCTCTTCCCAAAACTAAAATTGCCCCTTCATGGCACCCGTTTTGAGTCGATTGAAGCCATAAAACAAAATTCGGCGCGAGAGCTAAAGTCCATCCCGGAAAGCGCCTATAAAAAATGTTTCGATAATTGGAAGTGCCGTTGGCATAGATGTATTGGAGCAAATGGAGCCTATTTTGAAGGCGACCCAATAAATGTTGACGATTAAATGTAAAAATGTTGTTTTAATTGAAAATTCCCGGTACTTTCTTGACAGAGTAGTATATTCTAAACTTATCAACATCAGTAGCTTCATATACAGGCAATAAGAGTATTCTGCTTTTTTATGTCACGTTAATCCACCAGAAGAAAATAAATCTGAATTACGAATCCTTCACTATCTTATTTCTCTCGAAATTTTCAATGCTAAAATTATTCTTCCTCCTCAATAGTTTATTCCAGTTTTGTCTGTTGGCCAAGAATCAATTACATTTCTGAGAATTATCCCGGAATACATTCAGGTAGGACATTGTGAAACACCGTATGAATAAAAAATCGGAATTGAAAATTGAACCACACGACATCGATTGACATGCAGGGAACGTGAAATTGAAATCATTCATTTCACACAAGTCAACGTTATTATTCCAGTCGGCTGTGTTCGACGCAGCTTTTTAGAAAAGAAAGATATCAATTATAAGATACGCATATAATTACTTTTAACTAACTGAATTTTGTCATAAAACTCAGGTGATATTCAGATGGAGTCATAAATTATACGAAAATAAATGTGACGATAGAAATGACAACACATATATAAAAAACTTTTATTTATAACTCACAGGATCCTTTCTTGAAACGATAAAATAATCTGAATATGTATAAAATGGAACTAAATAAGAAATTACTTTGTTTTCTATCACTTTTCCATGAACTGAATACACTGTGACTCGAGTTTAGTAGTGTTTACCACATTTTCAAACTGAATATAAACAAATTGTATCTTAACTATTACATAAACGTTGAAGGCTTTGGCCGGTGCAAGGCTTCGAGAAGTGGGCTGTGCCAGACGTCCGTCTGATCGTTTAATAGTTTTATTGTTGAAACGCGATGTTTGTGTTTAAATATTTCGATGGATTCCAGAATGTTTTTTTTCCTTTCGCTTTCAGGTGCAATATTTCAAGATTGTCGAATTCTGGTAAGATACAATTGGTTTCAAAAAAATGTTTCGCAAACTTAAGAGATATCTTTAGGATTCCCAAATGAAGATTGATGTTCTTTGAACCTTTTTGGAAAGTTTGCCCTATATATACGCTACTTCACTGTTGACAACTAATTTATGGACTCTAGAATGATTCAGCCGGTTGTTTTTGTCTTTTGCATTGAAAAAGAGGTTAGAAATTTTATGTAAGGGTGTGCAAGCTGTTTTTATGTTAGCTTTCGAAAATATTTGAGCTCTTCGAAGATATTTCAGTTATACAAATTTTCTATCATTATTTTCTGTTTTGGAAGTACAATGTCTGAACTTATGTGGTTACATGCTACAAGAGAATCTCGTCGTTGTCCGTAAAGTTAACATACAGGTATAGAAAAAACAGTCGGAAACATAGGAAATTCGGTGTTAATCAAGAATAGAGTGGAGAAGTGGAAGAATCAAAATCTCAGCTCGATGCGATGACAAATAAATGATTTTTTCTCTCTAAACGGCAGTGCGCAGTGTTGATGCTTCGATCGAAACGCTGTGCAGTCTGCTTATTCCCCACTACCGGTGAGACAGAACAGTCGTTTGTTCGTCAGCGCATCGCGCGGTGTTTTTGATTCTTCCACTGCTCCACTACATTCTTGATTAACACTGAATTTTCTGTGTTTCTTTTCCATACTGTATATATCACAGACCAAGAGAGTTTTGTTCAGTAAATTAGTTCTTTTAAAAGTAAACTACCTGTTGTTGATTGCAATAAAAACTTCATATACAGGTGGCCATTATAAAACAGTCCAGCCGAATACTTCTGTGAGTCCTTCTGGAAATCGTCGTTTATTTAGAAGTGAAATTCTTTTGATTCCATGATTTTAGGTAGTATCATCCCTCTAAGCGGACCCGCAACACCCTCAAGAATCTTAAATGGCAATAGGAGTCAAGTGACATCATTTTGTAAGTTTCGTAATTCTATGAATACATTAGAGAATATCTGCTTGACTTTTGATTACGTTTAAAATTCTCGTTGAATGTGAAGGGTGAAGTGCTTTAAGTGGTCCAGTTTCTGAACAAATTTTAATTAATAAGATGTTCAAAGAGCTACCATTCATTTGTACACAGTAAAAGTGTCTTCAGTCAACGTACAAGCTTACATTCTGTAACTTTTCAAGTATTTTTTCATTACATGCTAACACTCTTCTCTGCGAAGTAGCAAAGTAGGTACTAATCAACTACGACATCCTTCAAATGACCCCACAAAAAAAAAAAAGTCTAGAAATGTCAAATCAGGACATCTTGGACTTGCGATAGGACCTCTCCATTGAATCTGATTCTCAGGAAAATACGACGTAACAACTCTACGTAATTAACCTGCAATTTCTCAACTTAAAAGAGAATTGAAAAGAATTGTTACGATTTATCCTAACGTGGTGAAGATCGTATATCTATAACAAAATGAAGAAAAATGAGCTCTGAACCATTCAACCCACTCAAGATCAATATCTGACCTCAAAGTAAATTAGGAAATGAAATAAATGTGGATTCAGTTGAATTGATTTCCTAATGAATGTAATATGCTATTCATAAAAGAAAATGGAAGTTCGGATGTTTCGTGCTTAATCAGCTCTGAGTTGGTGAGGTCGTTTGGATGTATTTTAATCAAATTGGATGATTAAAATTTTACTGGTTGTTAATGAATTTGAATACAGAATATTCCGCAACCTTCACGAAGTTATTGATATTAAATACATTATTATAATTTCCGTTTAGGAAAACTTATAAATTATGTAATATTTTGGATTGGGAAAAATTCTCAGAAATAAAGAAAATGACGCAGAAAAAATCCGAATTCCTTGGAATTTCACCCTATTTTTTTTATACTTTATTCTGATAGTTCTAATTCTTCTTAGAAGCTATAACTTGTCGAGTTAGATCAGCTGTGTTCTGGTTAAGTTTTGTTACTGTATCCTTACAACACTTCAACCAAAACATTGTTTTTTTTTTTCAACTGAATAGTGAAGTGGCATTTCAGAGATTATCAGTGATATGGGAAATGATATTTACATCACAAACTTACAAGTCAACATAGTCGGACAAAAATCTCAAACTTCAACGGACTGGTCTGTTCTTGTGATAAATATATTAACTGACAAAGAACCTGCAATATCCAGAAGAAGTTTTAAATTTTAAATTGTTTTTGGTAAAACAAAGATAGTATAGCAAGGAGTAAATGATTAAAAATTGGAGAAAAAAATCGTGAAGGTCTTTTCATGTAAACGTTTTTTGTTACTTAAATATGTAATCTTTTTTCGCAAATTTTTTAAATTTAACAGCAAACCAGCTGTTCGAGGAGATCCAAAGTCGATGTTAAGTTGTTGATAAAATACCTAGAGCACGTGTACGCGGAGTTTATCGCCAGTTATGTGAATTTGAAAGAGGTCGAATTATTGATTTACGGGAGGCGGGATTGTCATTTCGAGAAATCGCTAACCGTACGAACAGAAATCCAACAACTGTTATGAGATGTTGTCAAGAGTGGTTTGATAATGCCCAAAATCAAAGAAGAGTTGCACCGGACCTCAAAGGGATACAAATGAAGTTCAAGATCGACGTCTAAGACTTATGGATATTAGAGACCGATTTGCGACAACTCGATCTTTAGTTGATGAGTGTTAGGAGAACAAGTACTGCAGCATTATCGACCCCATCTTGTGTTATTATACCTATGACGGTTGAGTATCGCCGGCAACGATTACAGTGGTGCAGAGAACGTCAACATTGGAATGTGGAATGGCATAAGGACGTCTTTTCTGATGAATATCGATTCTCCTTGGGTCCACATGATGGCCGAAGAAGGCTTAGACGACGTCGGGGAGAAAGACGTGAACCTCAGTTTGATATTGAGCGTCATGTACACCCGACAGTAGACGTTATAGTATGGGGTGCTATTGCACATGCAAGTAGGTCACCTTTAGTCTTTTTTCGAGGTAACATGACAGCTCTACATTACCTTCAAGAAATAGTGGAGCCATATGTTCTGCCTTACCTTAACGGGCTCGAGAATCCAATATTTCAGCAAGATAATGCTCGACCTCATGTTGCCACAGTTAGTTTAAACTTTTTGAAGCGACCCATTTGAATATTCTGCCATGGCCGCCCAGATCCCCCGATCTTCCGCCCATAGAAGGTAGAAGGCTTGGAAATTTACCCGAGCCCCCACGAACTTTGGCGACTCTGAGACATGAACTACAGGTAGCTTGAGATAGTATTCCTCAAGAAGAAATAGGCCACCTTATTGCATCAATGCCAAGGCGTGTTGGGAGTGTATAGATAATCGCGGTGGATAAACACATTATCAACAAATTTATTTAAAAAAATTGAAAACCCTTCGTTTTTTCGAAGCTACACTATCTATGTTTTACCAAAAAATTTAAAATTTAAACCTGTCCTTCTGGGTGTTGCAGTTTCTTTGTCAGTTAATATACAAGGACATAATATGATCCCGTATGAACTTCCACGTTAAATTGGCAGGCATATATTTCACTTCGTCTAGCGATAAATAAATCCGCCATATGGTTCCGTTTAGAATATTGAAGTTAGGTGAGTCACTACAATGAATCAAAATTATCGGTTTATTTGAATATCTATATCAATCTACGCTGCCTGCTTCTCTCGCTGAGGCTATCGCTGCGAATCGACCCACTAATCTGTAGATGGATACAGGCAATACTATGCGGCAGAACAATAACGACCTCATACCAGGATGAGGTCTTCGAGTTCAAAGCTTCGAAGGGCTGTTCGCAGGGAGGTATTCTTTCACCCTTACTGTGGACTCTTCTCGTTGATGAGCTGCTAGCGATTTCGCTGTGGGGAGTCTACGTTCAAGCATTTGCTGATGACCTGGCAATCATAGTAAAAGGTAAATCGGAGGTGACGATATCGCCCGTCCTTCAAGAGATACTGAACACTATTGATAAATGGTATATAAGAGAAGACATGTCTCTTAACCCGCAAAAGGTAGTTATAGTACCATCCACTAAAAAACGGAAGTTGAATGGTTTAGAACCGCCGACTATCCGTGGTGAAATAATACAATTCTCATTGGAGGCAATATACCTGGGAATAGTCCTGGATAAGACCCTCAGCTGGAGTGCACACCTAGATAAAGTGTGTCATAAAGCCAGAATGGGTTTCTGGACTTGCAGACGGATCTGTGGTAAAACCTGGGGCCTAAAGCCCAGGCAGATGTACTGGCTATACACTATGGTAATTAGACCACGGATAGTGTATGGCGCTGTAGCGTGGTGGAAGAAAGGCCAACAAACAGTTGGCGAACAAAAGCTCACCCGACTACAGAGATAGGCTTGCCTTGCAATTACAGGTGCATTTCGCACCACACCCACGGCAGCCATGGAGGTCCTACTAAATCTACCACCCATGCACCTACTCGTGCAGAGGGAGGCGGAACGGACCACATACAAACTATATCAACTGGCGATTGACAGGCCAGATGCAATAGTGATGGGAGGCGCAGGACTGCTGGACGAGCTTTTAACGAACAGTATCCTATCGATGCCCTCGGATCTAATGTCGAAAATCACGAGCTAGGAACGGAATTTCAATGTAATCGTTCCCAGTCGGGACGAATGGACCCAGCACGCTGAGGTTCTATTGAGAACCAACCTTGCCTTGTTCACAGACGGCTCGCGAACGACGAACGGAACAGGAGCGGGAGTCTATGGGAGTAAACCAAGAATTAACATCTCACTGAGTCTCGGTGAAAACGCAACCATATTCCAGGCAGAATTATTTGTCATTGAGACCGCGGCGGAACTGCTGATAAAACGGCAAATCCACCACGGTAAAATCAAAATATTTACTGATAGTCAGTCAGTACTAAAAGCTCTGGAATCCAGCTGTTTTACATCCAAAACAGTCTGGAGTTGCCGCACGGCTTTAAACAGGCTCGGTATGTATAACGGAGTCACTCTGGTTTGGATACCGAGTCACTCAAACTATTGGGGTAACGAGGAGGCAGATCGGCTGGCGTTTGCTGGAGCTGCGCTGCCTCTGGTAGGACCGGAACCATTCTTGGGAATACCACATGACGTGGCTAACGAGGCGATAACAGGCAAAATGAACTCAAGGTCAGAGTCTTTCTGGCGGAGCAATTCTGGCATGAAACATTCGTAGTTGTTCCTTGGAACAGCTTCGAACAAAAAGATGGCGAACCTAGCGCTAGGTCTGGATAGGGCCAAACTAAGAACACTTGTCGGAATTATGACAGGTCACTGCAGACTGAAAGTGCATTTGCACAAAACCGGTCTGGCTGAAGACAATGAATGCAGGCTGTGTCTTGAGGACACTGAAACAGCCATGCACATCGCCTCAGAGTGCCCAGCGGTGAGTCGCATCAGATTCGAGGTCTTTGGCCAGGCTTTTATAGTACACAGCGAACTGAAAAAATTACCCTCGAACAAGATTATTGGTTTTATCCAAAAACTGGATCTCGTCGGGGAGATATAAATAAAGGGTGAACGACAATAGTCCGTGCGGACGCAGTGGTAGGGTGGACAGACGCCTGCTCGCCATAAATAATAATATATCAATCTTATCCTGTAAATTTTATTGGGCGATTCTTTCTGAAATGATTTATTCTGGTGGGTTATACTTCCGACAGAAAAAGACTCTTTTTTGAACATGAACCTACCAAAACATTTAAAATAATGAAGAACAAAAACTCGGCTGTAGAACTGATCGAAATAAACTCATTTATTCATTTCAATAAATACAATAACAGCATTTCATTCATAGAAGTTCAAAATAGTCACCATCAGTCTTTCCGGCAACAATATTAGTTTGAATAAGTACTGCATCTTCAGTGCAGTTTCTTAATTCTCCAAGAGTATTCACCTCTCCATCATGATAAACCGAAGTTCTCAAATGACCTCAAAGAAAAAAAGTTCTCAACAGAATCTCTCTGTACTTTGAGAAGTCGCATTTTGCTCACATTTTTCTATAGACAAGAATAATGTCTACAAGTTCAATACTTGAATAAATGTGGGGCACATTTCAATAAACTCACGAGGGTCAAAATACGAATGAATGGCTGTATTGTTTACGACGGTTGTCAATTCTGACATATGAGTAATTCCGATTTAAAACTCAATATTTTTGAAAAATCGAACATACATGGAAGATAGTAGGTTTGCGATTATGATGTAATTTCTTAGGTTACTCGTAAAAAAGGTAATGTTTCGGTTATGATGTGAATTTCTCTTTCTCTCCTGAACCCCAATTACACCATCCTTTCGGATCTATCTCACTTCTCGCTCCTATACCGATCTGTTGTTTCCCTTTTCCTTTAAGCCCCGAGGACATTGTGATGCAAGAGAGCGACCGCGGTCTGACACGTGTCGTCGTCCAGTTCGTATAAATTCGGAGAAGGCGGTGTCCAACTGCGACAAATTGCGTTACATGAAATAATCCATTGATGATGGTCGGACCTTCATCTAATTGAAATGTTTGTGGTAACTTCCCTTAACCCTCGGTCCTCTGTTTACTCTTCGGACGTGCCGGCAACTTACTTACTCTAAGTGCTCATAATTCGATGTGGTCGGCAGCAGATGCTGCTTCCGACCAAAAACGACGCCGTTATGGACTTAAATAACAACCGATATCGTCGAGGACCGCGCATTTAGGTAACAGTTGAAACGAAAAGGTAATGTTTTATAGATTTCGGTAAGAGCGACCTTTGACCCACTTCAGAATTTTTCGCCAGTCAAACAGATTAACGGATACTTTGAAAGCTAAAGGACACCTTGAAGACAATCAAACATACGAAGTTTTCTTGAATTAGGAACAAAAAGTGACAACTGTTAGCGATAAACTTCAATAATGGTAATGATAATCTTCTTTATTAATCTTTTTCTTATCTTCTTTGAATTGTGCTAAATAATACTTAAATGGTACACATATTGTTCAAATTTACTTCGAACAAAGAATTCCCAATTCACTTTGTAGGTACCTAACAATTACGTACCCAAAGTTCAACAATTTACGCCTTTCAAATATGAATCATTTAATTCCTAGAAACCTAAACGGGCCTAAACATCAATTAAGAAACGAAGATATTTCTTCCTTAGATTATTCCTATAAACCTATTAGAACCGTTTTAGCCGTTTCAATACGATTGTCGTATCGGAATTACCTGGGCTACTTTTTCGGACCGAAACCCACTCTCCCATTCGCCAATTAGCAGAAAGGTAGAGTTAAACACATTCCCTAGGCCACACAGGTCACGCGATAGTCACCCTGTATAAACAGTCGGTTAAGAAAATTCAATTGAAGACAAGTTCCGATCCCACGCACATTCTCTTGAAGTAAGCTCTCGTAACTTATGAAATACATTTATCTTTACGCTTGATTTATTTTATATTCGCATTTAAACTTCCAAGGAACTCTGTCTCTCTCTCTCTCAGTTACCCATAACGCACTAAAAGCCTGGAAGTGAATGTAATATCTACATTATTCATTTGTAATTGGATATTAAGTTGTGAACTCAAAAGTGAAACTAATAAAATTGAAGTCTGTGTCGTGAACAACAATAGAAAAAACTCAAGGAAGAACTGTTCCAGGATCAAGATCGTGTATCCACATCAATCTGGGTAAACAACTCAAAGTTGTACACTTATATGTACTTCTGCTGACAATTCTCTACATGGTCCCTACGAGCTGGATTACATTCCACACGAAACAACTCCCTCAATTTGGATAAAATAATTCAACTCTCTGAACTTGTATTATATGTATTTAAGGCTGTGAATAAAGCATTAAATTCTAATATACATCCCTCTTTCACCTCCATTTGAAGTATGCTTAACTAAGAATTTGCATAGTAATTGGTTAACGTTTAATCAATTACTTTCGAAGAATTCAAAAAGGTATCTCTACATACCAAGCAATTCTTTACACATATGTTTGAACCAATTATTGAAAATTAGTTTTCCATTTCATAGAGGAGGAAGAGAGCAAACAGAATCTAAGACTGTTGGCCTATCTTTCAAATCTGCCGTGGTTGCAAGAAGATTGATTTTTTTTACCCGAGATAAGACTTTCCAAACACACGAATAGTCTTTATTTTCAGAGAAATGTGATTGAACGTTCGGCTTAGTCAACCGTTCGTTTTAGCAAGCAGCAAACTATACGCAGAGCACCTTCATCTTCAATTAAACCTCCCTATGCCTTATTACAGAAATTCAAGTTATTTTCAACTTTAGAAATTATCAGTTTGAAATCAAGTCCCACGTTCTCTTTCAGTGAATGCCACGATGAGTCCCAATATGATGTAGCTGTGTAGTTTTCCGCAAGTTGTCAAGCAGAAAATATCAGTAATATATCCATATGTATAAGAAATAATATAGGACCAAGAACAGTGTCTTGTGGCATCCCCAATCTGAACTGAATTTTCCGTTCTCGTATAATTTTTCAATAATTCATAAGACTTTCTTCTGAAGCCTCAATTTTCAATAGCTTTCAACAGGAGCGAATGGAAGATGGTGTCCAACGTTCTACACAGATTAATGAATATACCAAGTATAGAATCCCCATTATATAAGATGCTTCATAGATCTTTCATATGAGATTTTCCATCGCATCTTCATGAGATGCAATATTTTGATATTCAAATATTTTTCTGACTATTTGGACATCTTGAGTTGCCCCTGTCGGCCAAATCCCACCGACGAGACTGCCCTCGGGCCACCTGCGGAATAAATAAACCCCAAACCGCCACCCCCGCAGGTCTACGGAACGGCAACAGCTAAACAACAAACCCGCCGACGACGACAGGAAAATGTATGAGGCGAAATTTCGCTTTATGGGTTCATTTCAAGTGTTCCCATCGCATAAGCCGGCGGATAGATTAGATCTCAAAAATTTATTAGTCCTGGGCGAGAAACGGGAAGCATAAACAGTTACGCGCTCAAACCGCAGTTGCATAAACGCAATAACGTTGTGATGGACGGCGAAGGCTCGGAACGTACAGAAATTGCGAATTGCCCCAGATGCACGGGGATGATTGCGGATATACACGTGCAAACGTGCATTCTGTACGAAAATGCCCAATATGGCGGTGACCGTTAGGAAATTCTCAATTCTACTAGTTTATTATTTCATTGTGTCATCTGGCAACATCTTCGTTTCGAAGTGTCATCATGGGGCTTTTATTTTAGTATCTGTCATTTCTCTCAAGTGTAAACAACATACTAGGTTCTGTATGCTCTGGAAATGTCAAGTGTTGCATCGAATAATGTATTTTTTGCGGGGAGTTTTACTCCATTACTTCAGTATGAAGAAAAAGGCTACCGAAAGTCATGGTGTTTATGGTGACCACGCTCTAACTGAACGAACGTGTCAGAAGTAATTTTCCCGATAGTAAAGAAGCGATTTCGATTTGGAAAACGAAACAAACGAAAAACAACCCGGAGCCCCAATAAAATTTAACGATGAAGAATTAGAGGTAAGGCACGATAAAGATCCATCACAAATGCAAGAGAAACTTGCCTAAACACTTGGAGTCACTCAACCAGTCATACACCAAAATTTAAAAGCAATGCGAATGATCCGAAAAAACGTAAATTTGGTGAATTGAAGCCAAGTTTTTCGCCTGCGAACAACTGATCCAACGGCAGAAAATAGGGGTTTTTGCACTGAATTGTGACTGGCGAAGAAAAGTTTCTAATTCGATAATCCAAAACGTCGAGCAACGTATGGATGCCTCATAATCAACTATCAAGCCGAATATTCTTGGCGAGAAGATCATGCTGTGTATTGATGGGACCATCAGGTGTGGTCTATTATGAGCTGTTACAATCGAAAAGATCTCAAAGGAAGACAATTGATGCATTTGAGCCGAGCATTGCGAGAAGTACGGCCGCAATACGCACGGTCACATGCTGCATCGCTCTTTAAAACGTACTTAAAAACGCTCAAATGAGAAGTTCTATCCCACCCGCAGTGCAGTCGAGCTCTTCTCCAATTAAGATGAAGTCAAAAAATAGATCGATGTATGGATAGCGGCTGAAGAGCCGGTCTTTTATCGCGTTGCGATCCGTTAATTGCCAGAAAGATGAAAAAAAGTGAAGGCTAACGACGGGAAATAATTTGAATGTATAACCAATTTTTCACAATAAAGTTCAATCTGCAACAAAAAACTACACGAACTTAATTATACTACTAATAATATAAATCAATATTTGTCTTTATATGATATTATACAGAACACTAATACTTCATTTTTTCCTTGTTGTGAAACCTAGAAGAAACTACAGATGTCATAATATACCTCTAAATATAAGCTATCTGGTGTTTTTTTAAGAGTGATGGAAGTTTAAATTGAAATAAAACACATTTACATTAAGATTGAAGCCAAATTTTTTTTTAATTGAAAGATAATTTTATGACATTTACGTTTTAAAAATGATTTCCGGCATATGTCCACCACGACTAGCTCTGAGGAACTGCATTCGATCAGACCAATTTTGGACCTTTTTTGAGTAATTCAGGCCTTATTTCATCAATAACACGAGTTATGTTGGCTTCCAAAGCGTCTATTGTTTCTGGTTTATCAGCATAAACCAATAACTTGACATAAGCACAAAGGAAATAATCCAGTGGAGTTATGTCGCATGACGTTGGAGGCCAATTAATTGGACCATTTCTCGAAAAAATGTTACTGCCAAATCTTTCTTTCAATAAATCAATGGTAACGGTAGCAGCATGAAGTGTAGCACCGTCTT
Source organism: Megalocaria dilatata (assembly GCA_034642435.1). Lineage (NCBI taxonomy): Eukaryota > Metazoa > Arthropoda > Insecta > Coleoptera > Coccinellidae > Megalocaria > Megalocaria dilatata. The sequence continues at coordinate 1,883,468 of CM067857.1, forward strand.
GTTGGAACCAAAACACTTCTGGGTCGATACCATTCAAATTTTGAAACAAATAATCATTGATCATCGATCTGTAACGAGCACCATTCACTGTTACATTAACTCCAGCAACGTTTTTAAAGAAATATGGACCGATGATGCCTCCAGCGTGTAAAGCACACCATACAGTGCATTTTTCAGGATGCAATGGAACCTGCAGAACTTCTTGAGGATTGTTTTCACTCCATATACGGCAATTTTGCATGTTTACCTAGCCGTTCAACCAGAACTAAGCTCCATCACTAAACACAATTTTACGATAAAAAAGTGGATCAACTTCAAGCAGTTCTACGGCCCAATCAGCAAACAAACGACGCTTATTATGGTCAAGTAGCTTTAGTTCTTGAACAGGTTGAACCAAGATCTTTACGCAAAATTTTTCACGTGGTGGATGCACAGCTTCCAACTTATTGTGAACGTCAACGAATAGACAAATCTGGATCATCATTAACACTGATTTACAACAGCGATATTTTCTTCTGTACGTACAGTTCTTTGTCGTGTCTTTGTTGCTGCATCAAGTAGAGAAAATGTCCGATAGTTTGGCGAATAAGCTGCTCTGATGGACGATTATGTGAACCTTACATTTCACGAAGTGCTCTATGAGTTTGGCTTATAGAACACTGATTTTTGAAAATAAATTTCAACAATTTGTAAAAGTTCTTGCGGCGTGAGTCTTTCCCTGATAATTTGTCAATGCTTACTGAACAGTTCTTCTTTCAAGAATTAACTTCTATTTATGTTATTTTATTCATAATATATAATTATTTGGTAACCTAAACATTCTTTATACAGATAGTCCTTGTGCTATAACAGAGACCATTAAATTGTCTTTCAATCTTTTAAATCAAGGGTAAACCACAGAAATATTTATCTATAGTTAACCGTTACACTACATTTAAATTTCTCATATCCATTTACCAGAAGTTTTCAGAATTGTTGAAGGGTGAGTGAATATTTGTTGTTGATTGATGTTATATTTATTGAATATGAATTATTTGAATACTGACGAAGCAAAGTCTCTCTTAAAAGTTGTTTTTCAGTAATGTTTTTACATATCTTGAGTTTTTATACAAAGTAACTTAGTTAGATATCCAATAATATTATTGAATATTCTAAGTGAGATAGTTTTATGATGAAATTCTTAAGATTATGTTAAACATTTTTGAAAGATATTTGTTTTCATAAGATTGATCATCAGAAACAAAATTTTGTCTGTTCAAAATATTTAATTTATAGGATTTTGGTTAACAATTTTTATTTATTGGATTTTGTTATACAATTTGGATGTCTTATAATGAATGTTTATTTTATATGTCATATAAGTGGTACTTATATGACATTATTTTAATTTATTTTCAGAAGTTATAATTATTAAATATAATTTTTTGAAATTAAATATGTAGAAGGCTAATATTAAAATATTTAAATAATGGTTTTTTGATATTGAGGGAGTGTCTGTAGTTACCACTACACTTGAAGATGCCGTTCATAACTTTATCCAGATGAAAAACAGTATTAAACTTTACTAATATATTTTCAATACATTTCGTGAAAGTTCGTCAGATTTCTGATACTTTTTACTTCTAGACGAATTAAAATTGAATTTTTCCAACTTGCGTGGCCTGTTTTGTATCACCAAATCAGTTAAGTCGAATTTTTCGAATATTCCTCGGGTAATGATGATTAAGAAACACTTTTGCTTTTTTTAAAGATCAGGACGCTCTAACTAGAACAGCTAGTATTGTTTACCAATCAGGCCATCGTTGTCCTAATCGTGCAATCTCCATGTTGACCAACTTCAAACTGCTTCCAATCGGTTTATCAAGTCATAAACTGGTATACAACTCAAATAATACGTCATAATGGAAACACCTTCATACATATCTCATATGGTCAAAAGTAAACCATAACGAAGCTTCGAAAAGATAACGTAGACAAGTCGTGCATGGCGTTTTCCTTTTGTCAATATCCACCGCCATATTCGTAGGGACATTACATCATACAATAGGCCACTATCCGAACATTGTTCGCAGAACGAACCAACAAAATTGATCGGAACCACATAATGTACTTTTTCACCTTGGCTACAAACGTTTCCCAGACGTATTTTACGCCCGCCTTTCTGCCTCGATACAAACCGCGGTCTTAATGGCCCATTTTCCGTTAGTTTATTATCAATGGAATAGTTTCCGTTTAATGAGATTACACAATGTGCGATGGTTAGTTTTGAGTGGAGAGCTCGGCTGTTGTTCGATTAGGCCGGGAAATTAAAGGAGGATACCTGAGAGGTCGAGGAAAATCGATCCGAGGTGGGGTACATCGTCGGGCAATTGTAATTATCCGGTAGCTATCAGCCATCGGTTCGGATTTCAGATTCTAGGCCTTCGCATTCCGTCCAATATCAATTTATTCGGGCGCTGGTCTGATTGCATTTCGTCCTGAAGAAGTTTCAGAGATCAAGTTGTTTATTAACGCGCGCAGGACTCATTAGCCACGTTTCCATGGATTTTGCTTGTCTCAAATCTATTTGCGGGTGCCTCAAATATCAATGTCGTGTCTGAAACAACTAGGAGATCAGGAAATATGTATCAGGTGTTTTTCTTCAGAGTGATAGAACTTTAAATTGAAATAAAACTTATTAAAATTAAGAGTGAAGCCTATTCTTTTTATTTGAAAGATAATTTTATGATATTTATGTTTTAAAAACTAGCTCTGAGGAACCGCATTCGACCAGAACAATTTTGGATCACTTTTTCGAATAATTCAGGCCTTATTTCATCAACAACACGAGCTATGTTGGCTTCCAAAGCGTCTATTGTTTCTGGTTTATCAGCAAAAACTAATCACTTGACATAACCCCAAAAAAATAATCCAGTGGAATTATGTCTCATGATCTTGAAGGCCAATTAATTGTACCATTTCTCGAAATAATGTTATCGCCAAATCTTTCTTTCAATAAATCAATTGTTAAGGTAGCAGCATGAGATGTAGCACCATCTTGTTCAAAGCAAAACACTTCTGGGTCGATACCATTCAAAATTTGAAACAAGTAATCATTGATCATCGATTTCTAACCATTCACTGGTACACCATTCACTGTAACATTAGCTCCAGCATCGTTTTTAAAGAAATATGGACCGATGATGCCTCCAGCGTGTAAAGCACACCATACAGTGCATTTTTCAGGATGCAATGGAACCTGCAGAACTTCTTGAGGATTGTTTTCACTCCATATATGACAATTTTGCTTGTTTACATGGCCGTTCAACCAGAAATGAGCTTCATCACTAAACACAATTTTACGATAAAAAAGTGGATCAACTTCAAGCTGTTCTAGGGCCCAATCAGCAAACAAACGACGCTCATTATGGTCAAGTGGCTTTAGCTTTTGAACCAGTTGGATCTTCTATGGTTGTAGACCAAGATCTTTGCGCAAAATCTTCCATGTGGTGGATGCACAACGTCGACGAATAGACAAATGTGGATCAACATAAACATTATGACTTACAGCAGCGATATTTTCTTCTGTACGTAAAGTTCTTTATCTTGTTGTTGCATCGAGTAAAGAAAATGTTGTCCGAAATCTATCGATAGTTCTACGAATGAGCTGCTCTGATGGACGATTATGTAAACCATAAAATTCACGAAGTGCTCTATAAGTTTGGCGAATAGAACACTGATTTTGAAAATAAATTTCAACAATTTGTAAACGTTGTTGCGACGTGAGTCTTTCCATAATAATTTGTCAATTCTTTCTGAACAGTTATGTCAAAACAACATGGCTTCTACCTTCTGTCAAATGACAGTTATCCCTATCGAAAGTTCTATCACCCTAAAAAAACACCCTATACATTCATAATGAGACGAAAGCATTAGCGCGCTTTTTCAATAGTTAATTTCTCCTGAAAATTTCAAATCTGTGGATTACTCATAAAAGAAACTACATATGATGAATAAAAGCACAGAATTCAATGTTCTGTCATCCGAGTGTCAAATATACGTCATTGTTTTCAATAAGGAACTATCTTAAATATCAAACAGATCAATTCTGCTATAACTTTACAAATTGTAATTTTACAAAATTTCCTAAAAACTTTTTCAGTTTAAATGAATACTGTTTCAATTTTAGTATAGAATTAACACTCATGGCGCAATTTTAGAAGAAATATTATAAACCCAGAAAAAAATAGCTGAAAATATTATCAAAAACTAAAATAAAATCCGCTTTCACAATCCAACATAAAATTTCTAACCTCTTTTTCAATGCAAAAGGCAAAAACAACCGGCTGAATAATCCTTGAGTCTATAATTTAAGTTGTCAACAGTACAGTAGCATAAATATAGGACAAACCGAAAGATCTTTCCATAAAAGGTTTAAAGAACATCAATCCTGATTTGGAAAGTTTAAAGAAAATTCTAATTTCGCGAAACATTTTTTCGAAACCAATCATATTTTCCCAGAATTGAACAAACTTGAAATATTGCACCTGGAAGCGAAAGGAATAAACTAAACATCCTGGAATCCATAGAAATATTTAAACACAAACATCACGTTTCAACAATAAAACGAGCAGACGAACCTTTGGCACAGCCCACTTCTCGAAGTTTTGCGCCACCCAAAGCCTGATAAAATTAGTTTTTATTCATTTTGAAAATGTAGCAAACACTACGAAACTTGAGTCACTGTATATTCAGTTAATGAAAAAGTGATAGAAACTAATGTAATTTCTTATTTCATTTAAACTTTCACTAAGTAAGGAACTACATCATCCTCCCATATATTTTTTACTCATTGCTCATCAGATACTGAACTGTTTCAGCTGTTACTATTTGGTAGTTGATCATAATTAAAACAAGTTGTAGAAATTACTATGTTTTACTACCAATAAATTGATATTTTACACATTTAATGGTGACTCAAGTTTCGAGAATTAACTATCCCATCTTCAGACAACTGTTGTTTGAAGATCATGCAAGGATACAAAATCCTGTGAATGATATGATTGCACTGAAGTTCACCTTTCAGCCTCTGGAGAAGTCGAAGAATAAAATGCAATGACCTCAACCAGAAGGCAAATACGATTAAGAGATTCAGAACGTTCAAACCGTGATATTATCAAGATTTCACATCTTGGAACGTCACTTGAATACACTTGTTTTCCTCACGTCGACAAACAAGTCTTTCGCCCACACAAGCAGATGGATGTTTGTTAAAATAATAAGTGAGACCCACCTCCTCCACAATGCATTGTTATGCGTTTGCTAGTTTCCATCCCAAGATGCTTCGCGAGCTTGTAGATTTTATGATGTATACTGAAAAAGGTAAAAATACTGAGGTTTACGTTGACGAGTCTTGAGCGCTATGTACTGGATGGTGATGGTTCAAACACTAAACGGTTGTTATAAACACATAATCGATAATATAACTTTAACTGGAAATCCACCGGATTTTTCATCTGTAAGTCTTTCATTTTAGTCCCATTGTTATTGAATAGAAAACAAAACACAGAGTACAAGATACGATTCAAACCACTTCAAGGCCTAATGAGAACCAGAGAAGACATTTATATATTAATACGTGAAAGTTATTTTATTCCCTTTGATAAATACAAGTGGAAATATATCAAGAACAGAATTACCATTAAGTACGGAAAGTAGGTTCTTATCCAAAATTTTTCTTGAAAAGTAAGTTTAAGTTTTATTATTGTGTTGAATTCTCAATGTTCGCTATCTGAAGATTGGAAATAGCCATGAAATATGTATAATGTATACAATGTTACAAAAAGAAAAATAATATTCTAGACGAATATCAATATTATATTGATATAAAATACATTTTCAATATACAGGTGAGGAAAAGACAGTGGGAAACATAGGAAATTCATTGATAATCTATAAGCAACGTCTGTTTCAGTGGAGCAGTGGAAGAATCAAAACCTAAGCGCGATGAGATGACGAATAAACGACTGTCCTCTCTCAGTGGTAGTGGCTGCTGGGAGCAAACTTCGATCGAAACGAGGCTTTGCACTGCTTTCAGTTCAATTAACAGAATCATTCGCACTTCAAACGTGGAAAACGTGGACATCGGTTGAAAATAAATATGACAATCTTATTCCATTGTATTTATTATCCAAGATTAATGACACAATTGATTTCCTCTGTGAAAATGAGTACTTCAGTTCTTATTCGCCGTAACTGGCTTGAAAATAAAATGAATTCTACGAAAATAAGAAATTCGAAAACAAATTTTGAAAAATGGGAAATCGAAGGTCAACAAATTTAAAATAAATGTTCAAATAATACACCTTGTTGAGCCAAACAGTAGCCAAATCTATTATCAAGAGATAATCTCATATATCTGATCAGTTTCTGCTTACTGGGTATTTTGGCACAAAGTTAGATCATTTTGAACTCAATTCAAAAAGATTCGTAGCTCTATCGATCTTATGTCCGAAAATCATTGGGAGATAAATCCGGTGATCTTGGTGGCCATTTGATCGTCTATTTGTTTACTCGAACAAGGTGCACTTGTTTCAACAGCAGCACACATTTCTACTTCTTTTTTCAGACGATTTTCACTAATGTGTTTTGGTGGTTTATCAGTTCTGCAATACCTTTATGTTCGTAAACTGTCACATTTTTCGAATTCTTTAATTATTTTAGAAATAGCCGAACTCGAACATAAATGAATTTTTTGTCTCTTGAATTGATTGACAAAGTGCCAATTTATGATCTGAATTTTCTCTTCTACACTGATCAGTTTGATTTACTTTATATGCAACCGACATGAACAAACGAATCTTGCAACCGATATGAACAAACGAATCTCAGGTTTGAAGTGCGAATGATTCGCAGACTGCGGATCCTTTCGATCAAAGCTTTCCCCACCAGCCACTACCATTGAGAGAGAACACTTGTTTATTTGTCGTCGCATCGCGCTGAGGTTTTGATTCTTTCACTGCTCCACTGGAACCGACGTTGCTTATAGATTAACATTGAATTTGCTGTTTCCGACTGCCTTTTTCATACCTGTATGTAGTGTTCTGATACTAATTTTTAATCATAATTTCTTCATTTTATTCTCATTTACAAATGAAACATTCTATATCGAAAACTTTCTACAATTCCACTTGTAATTCCATATTAACATGTTCATCCTTTTTTTCATGTCAATAAAAAAAATTGTAGTAAAAAGCAGTGGATTCATTCAAACCCCCCGATTCGCAAAGATACAATATAGGGTTAATAAGGGTAGTGGACCTCGGTTTTGAATGTCGAACAAAGAGATTAAACGACACGAGGACATGATGAAGTCAATCTTACCGTTTCGCTGAAAATTATGGTAACCTGGGAGAGGGTTCGACATCTGAAATAGGATGGGACACGTGTATACATTTGGTTAAATTCCCATAAAGCATTTTATTCGATTCACATCAGGTGTATTATTACATTGGGAGTCAGTACTGAATGCCGGGCGTACGACATAGACGATTATTCGAATTTCGGGAACGGATTTAATCCCTTTTTGATGGTCTTTCTGTGTCGTTAAAGTTGCAGGGGCGGCCGTTTCGGGTCTAATTAGGGGGCACGCTCAGTTTGCGTAAACGGTTTATTGATAAACAATTGTGATCAACGAATGGGTTATATTTGTATTTTTTCGGCGGCCAGTTGGGGGATTGTGTGTTGAATATTGATGGCGTTTAAAGGGGAGAATTGTTCCGATTCGACCAAGTTTTGTTTGCCTGGCATCCTCTGTGTGTTTTGAACTTTTACAGTATCGACCAGGGACGTAGACAGTACTTGATAATGAATCAGATTATTTCAAGTCGAAAAATCAGTATTTCTGAAATCTTCGGATAGACGATGTTTATTCATAATTTTAATGTTGCGTGAATAGAAACGACGACCAAAAGAACATACACAGGAAGGCATCCTTTGATTCCAAATTCACCAAATACACAGCATGATCGTCATGAGGTATCCATACGTTACTCCACGTTTTAGCTTATCGTAATGGAAAACAAATGTTAACTTCCGCTATTTTATTGATTTACACGACAATTTTTTCGTCATACCATGACTTAATCAGGTAATCAGTATTTAAATTGAGGTATACAATACCAAACATGACCTTAAATACACAGCTCTGGTACAAAAAATTGAGGGGTGGAAAGAGATGGTTTACAATTAATGAAAAAAGTAGGGGGGATCTGTTTAAATCTATTTGAACATTCAATAAAATTTGTATTTCATTATATCTATTGATCTCTAAAGTTTCTAACAGATTTAGTTTCTGACTTTTGTTTTCGATATGTAATATTTCATAGTTCATATTAAAATTAAAGCCAGTCTCTAACAAATGGTTGGCATAAGTTGAATTCGGTTTATTATTGATATAACATTTTTCATGTTCTTGTATCCTTGTTTGGAATGAACAGCCTGTCTGTCCCACATATACACATGTGCAATAACTACATGTTAACTTGTAAACTCCTGATTTTTTGTTTTCAGGAATGACATCTTTTTAATTTTTTATTAAGCTGCCTAAAGAATTAATGGTCTTAAAAGAGATGTTATATTTTTCTTTTTTCTTTAAATATCTAGAAATCTTTTCAGATTTTTGGCCTATGTAAGTTAATGAAATAAATTGGGTTTCGTTTGAATTTTGAAATTTTGGATATACAAGTGATATTGGTTTCTTGTAATTTATTTTATCAAGTAAATTGTCTACAATAGACGGATTAAAATCATTATTGAAAGCTATTTGTTTAATGGTTTTATACTCTTTGTCAAAATTTTCTTTCGTCATGGGTATGTTAACCAATCTATAAAGCATACTATTATAAGCTGACAATTTTTGTGAAAATGGATGGTTTGAAGTATAATGAATCGTACCATCTGTATTGCCTTATGATGTTCATGAAACTGGCCGTTAGAATCGAATGATTAGTGAACAATTTCAACATCTCAATACTTGTTCATTCCCATCAATATTAACGGTTTGTTACAATGAAAGGAAGGACAAACAGAATTTTGTTAGCCTTCAAAATGATATGTTACACGTCTCCTATTCCCATTTTAGATTCTTGAGATGTCTTCCTCGAAATGAAAACTGACCTGGCTTGGCGTTTTCTGGAAAATTTACACTTACAAAAATATCCGGCTTATCTTGGTTTCAGTTGCCAACACCACTTGAAGCATGCGGGTATTGGATGATCAAAGGACACAGATCCAAATGAGATATTAGGTTATGAGGAAATGTGATAGTATAATTGCAAATAGCTGCTGTTCTTGGTAACTATATACCATGCAATTTTCCCCACACATATTGAATGTCTCCCAAATCGATAGTTGACCCTTCAGAATAGACCGCCAACACCCAACATGATCGTTAAAAATGACACAAATCCATTAATCTGCAGTCAACAACCCTCATAAATAAAACGCAGCATGCCTCATCAGACGCATTAACGCCCGCAAGACCCTCCCAACTTCTTCCACAAAGCTCTCACCCTTCGCCATTCCCCAGATCGATTTAGCAATTTACATATACATATCACTCAAGAAGGTCAAGGAAGATAACTCACAATAGTCTGGTGCTGAGAGAAGTGAGAATAAAAAGCCTAAGATGAGCGATTACGTCCCTCCACGCCGCTGGTGCGATGCGCGCTGGGAATCTGCACGGGACACCATCCCTTTCTTCTTCTGATTTATGACGGGAGCTCGGATGTCTCTGCTTGCGCGTATTTCGTCGTGCGTAAAAAGATCGGGAACGCCGATGCGTCCCAACAGTACGAGGGGTGGCCGTTATTTTTTGGGACGTGAAACCTGAAGGATAAGCGCAAACAGCGACCGACAAGTGACTCAGAAATTTAATCCATATCTCGTAAAGTATCGATCAAGCAATTTCAGATTTCAATTCATTTTTCATTCCTCAATTGGTTGGTGACTGCGGATAAGACATGTGTCACATACGTCAATATTGTTCGAAAACGATCCTGTTCAAAGCGTGGCGAAGTAGCTCAAACGGTGGCCAAACTAGAACCAACGGCCAGAAAGGTTCTACTGTGCATTTGGTGAAACTGAAAAGGAATCATTTATTATGAGTTGCTTCCATATGGCCAAACACTAAATTCGTATCTCTACTGTCAACAATTGGACCGTTCGAAGCTAGTGATTGACCACAAACGGCCAGAATTGACCAACAGAAGAGGTTTTGTGTTTCATAAGAACAACGCCAGGCCACATAGGTCTGTAGTGATTCGCCAGAAACTCCGGGAACTTGCTTGGGGAGTTTTAATGCATCCACCGGACCTGCACCAAGCGATTACAATCTTTTTCTCGCATTGAAAAACTTGGCAACAAATTATATAGACCGGGCAATTCAATCATAAAATAGAGATCAAATAAAGAAAATTCCGACAGAGCCAAAACTTGGTAGAGACCTTAGGTTTACCACAAGGAATAAAGTGTCAAAAGTCTCATGTGCGCTAAGAGACTTATTCGGGGCCCAATGTCAAAATTTTAGGTTTTTCTGATTTTTCTCGAAAACGGTAAGATTTATCGAAAAAGTACCTTTGAGCAAAGTTATAGATCTTAAAATGATCTTAAAATTCTCTATAAAAATGGTCCCTATTATTTTTTCTCTAAGACCCACTATTTCCCAGATATTACGCTTGTAAGAATCACGTTCTACATGATATGCACACATTTCCACACCACCTGTGAGGTAGTGTACAGGGCGCGTTTTTTTAACGTGGTATCCCCGGTAGGCCTATTCCACGAACCTTTATGACGTTATTTTCAGGAACAATAATTATTTAATAGTATGAAGATTATTGATATGGCTTACTGAGTTTAACTGTCGTTCTAACGTTTTTTTATTATTTTAATCTGACTCATTCTCTTCATATTCAACTTCAATCACGTTTTCTTCAATTTCTTCCTGTTCTTCTTCTTCTTCTTCCTGTTGATGAATGCTTAGAAATTGTTCAAATGAAGATGAATCAGTTGTCTCTTCAAACTATGACGCTTGTTTTTAAGAATGATTTGTTCCAAAAAAAAAAGATTATGATTCGGGAATATCGTTATTTATATCTTCAAACATTCTACCCGCTGGTGGGTACATAGTATTATCAAACACACAAGATTGAATATCTTCTCGAATCATTTCTGCCGCAGCTTTTAAAGTTTTCCACCGTTTTTCCTTTTCATTCAAGTTTTTGTTATCAGACCAGGCTTGACTTAAAATGTCTTGGTAATTGTCTACAAAACAAATAAATGTTAATTTTCCAGGCTTCTCTGTAATAATAACTCTACTACCATACTTAAATATCAATCGTATTTTTATAATCCCGTTTTCTAAAGCTACATTTTGGCAAACATTCTTCAGTTCATCTAACGAAAACTGGCATTCATCACTACTTTCAATGAAATTGAAAATTTCCTCCATTGCAGAGTTTATAGCCTCACTTTGAGGACGGCCAATTTTACCGCCAGTATTAGGTCTCAGGAAGGATTTGTAACAACTGTCATGGTATTTAGCGTCAGCAGCAACTAAATCATACTGAAAATTAATACGCGCAAAGACAGCTTTTGACACATCATCAGAACGATCTTTAGCTAATTTCAAAATGGAATCTTTGAATGTAAGTGTAGAAACTTTATAAATTTTTCGGCGATAATTCTTCGCTTTCTTCTTTTCTGCTTCTTCATCCGCTTCATCGCCACAAAATAAGCAGTGTTTTTTAAAACAAAAGCTGGATTCACTTATTCGCGCTCTAGTATGAGGTGGACTTACTTTTGAAGTACTGGCCTGTTCTTCCTCACGTTGTCTTTTTGATGCAGAGATTGAAGTTTTCCGGGTGTATGATTTTCTGTAATCCACGTGAATTGTTACGGACTTTTGGCTTCTCAAATAATCAGCAAACTCATCACTTCTCGCGACACAGTTGGCATTCCACGACTGACCACAACAGTTTCATCTTCAGTCAAAAGTTTATTACAAATAAAGCAAAATTGTGACATTTTTTTAAATATTGATCAACACTAACTACAATTGTAGACGCTTGTAATAAATACGTTATTCGACCTGCTCGTTCAACACTAAAAGAACCAGGTATACGTGAACGACACCACACGGACAAAAGAATAGGCAGATGTTATTCAAGGCCAGATGTTATTCAAGTAGAGGGGATTCGCTAAGGGACCGGCGGTCTTTTTAGAGTATATTTTCTTAGAATAGTATAATGTATATATAAAAGAGACACGAGTAGGCATTTTTGCTTGCTTAAGTACCTAAATATGTATATACGTGGCATATGTGTGCAGACTATGTAGGACATGATTCTTACAAGCGCTATATCTGGGAAATAGTGAGTTTTAGAGAAAAAATCATACGGACCATTTTTATAGAGAATTTTAAGATCTACAACTTTGCGCTGAGGTACTTTTTCGACAAAGCTTACCGTTTTTGAGAACAATCGAAAAAACCTAAAATTTTGACCTTGGGCCCCCAATAAGTCCCTTAGCGCACATAGGACTGATTGGTACTTTTGACACTTTATTGCTTGTGGCAAACCTTAGGTCTCTACGAAGATCTGGGTATGTTGGATTTTGTTCATTTCAATTGTCTAAATTGACCGGACTAATAGAACAAAACGGTTCATATTTGACCCAAAACAGACAATCCAAAACATGCTGAATGAAGTCTTCAAATTCAAGCAAAAATAATGACTTATGAATATATTCCATCAGGAAAACTACCAAAATTGGATAACTTTCTCTGTCAGTAATAGTAGTAAAAACGGCTCTTCAATCCGGCCACAATAAAACATAGGAATTTGCGAGCTTGTACATATTTCTTTTCTTATCTATAACAATATATTATTGTATCTAGTAGAGATGCGATGCAGTTGCATCATCATAAAATTGTCGTAGAGTCACCGGTTCGCGAATTCCGTCTAGCAGCCATGTCGCATAATTATCGCATGCTGAATTTGCAACAATTCGGCTTGTGCATCCCATTGAAATGTCAATTAATCCGCAGACAGATACAACGACTACACGTGGGGTATACGACCGCCCATTGCGCGTAGGGGGTCTTTCCGAATATTGTCCTGATGACCCAAACAGGAGGAGTTCGTGATGTTTCGTCAGTTTGGCGAATTATCAGGGAAGCCGGGGGGATAACTGTATTCGGTCAATAGACTTTCGACGGAAAACTTCGATTCAACTGATTCTGGAAACATGATGTGATGTTATCAGATTCACAAACTATGATTTGAACAATATACATTCTGTCAAGAAAGTACCGGGAATTATCGATTTGAATCTGGCGGGGCAATGAGGCAGGTAAAAATTTTTTTCCTAGGTTGGTACCACTGTCCTTAATTACTATGCCAAGCTTGAGCGGGATCTGTCAACTAGTGTGTTTGCAACAGCTGATTAAGTCAGTCGATGTCAGAGTGCGTGCCGATTTTTACTATGGGTGATTACGTTGAGCAAAGAATTTGTTTAAAGTTTTGTGTTGCAAATGAATTTCCGTGTGCCGATGCATTGAAAATGTTGCAAAAGGCCTTTGGTGATAATGCTCTATCGAAAACTCGTGCATATCAGGGGTACAGAGCCTTCAAGGACGGTCGTGAAGTGGTCGCCCATCGACGGCTTCGATCGAAGATAACGTCGATAAAATTAAGGAAAGGGGGCTAGAAAACCGTCGTACCAGCTTGAGAGAGATAGCACATGATCTTAAAATATCCCACGAGTCCGCACGTACAATTTTGATTGATATTTTGGGCATGAGAAAGATGGCCGCACGACTCGTACCGAAAGACCTGAATTTTCTTCAAAAACGTCATCGCGAACAGGTTGCTTCAGACATGCTGGATCGCTGTAATTCCGATTCTACATTCATGGAACGCATTATAACTGGTGATGAGGCCTGGGTCTACGAGTACGATATGCAAACAAGCCAGCAATCCTCGGAATGGGTGGCAAAAAATGAGCCGAAACCGAAAAAACCACGCCAAAGCCGCTCGAAAATGAAGGTGATGCTCATTGTTTTCTTCGATATCCGTGGCGTGGTGCACTACGAATTCGTTCCAGAGGGTCAGACGGTAAACAAGGATTATTACCTAGGCGTTATGAAACGTTTGCGTGAGCGTATCCGTAAGAAGCGGCCAAATTTGTGGGCGAACAACTCATGGATTTTGAAAATTTGAATATCGAAACAAATTGAAATATGTTTATCTTCTACAATTTTAATTTCCAAAAGAATTTTTTATTCAAAAAACTTTTAGAATTAAATTAATGTCTAAAACAAGCACCGCTCACATTTAATAGACGTATATAATCAAAACTCAATATACAATGTCAAATGAAATAAATAACCCAACAGATGGATTTTGCATGACGATAACGCGCCTTCTCACCGAGCTACGATTGTGACTGACTTTCTCGCCAGAAACTCAACAAACGTGCTTCAGCAACCACCGTATTCGCCGGATTTGGCTCCCTGCGTCTTTGTCCTCTTCCCAAAACTAAAATTGCCCCTTCGTGGCACCCGTTTTGAGTCGATTGAAGCCATAAAACAAAATTCGGCGCGAGAGCTAAAGTCCATCCCGGAAAGCGCCTATAAAAAATGTTTCGATAATTGGAAGTGCCGTTGGCATAGATGTATTGGAGCAAATGGAGCCTATTTTGAAGGCGACCCAATAAATTTTGACGATTAAATGTGAAAATGTTGTTTTAATTGAAAATTCCCGGTACTTTCTTGACAGAGTAGTATACTGAAAATTTAATACGAAGGGTTTTTTTCAATATCTGAATCTATATTCAGGTATAACAAATTCACTCACCATTAAATGATCCACATAGAATCCTTTTCTTAAAGAAAAAACCTAAAATACAAACACGCAAAACATTATAATTATTATTTTTTGGCACAGATATGTAGACGGTATATTGGCTTGCTTCAATGGGACACATTCAAACTTAGAAGACGCACTAATTGCTTAACGGTTTGCGCCATAAGGTCAAATTCACTATGGAACCACTATGTGATAATAAAATAAATTTTCAGGGCATAATTTCATTCAAGAATAGTCATGAAATTTTCATACCCAACTTTTCGAACTATTCGCTGTTTAAAGATCAATGATACATAGAGCATTTTAAATTCTTTTAAATAATATTACGTTGAACAGGAAACTGAATACAATCAAACAAATAGCCACAAACAATCAGTTCGAAACACCAAACTATAAATTTTCTCATAAACAAAAAAAAAACAACTCATTCATTTCGATTCTACATGTGAAATTTTAAGATTATCTAGTGTGGGAAAGGAATGACCGTTTTCTAGACAATGAGTGGCAAAAGTAGAATTTTGTTTATTTTTCATAAAACTCATTTTATGTACGTCGAACAACGTCTTAAAGGAACGTCCTGTTAGTCCTATATATTTATTACTGCACGTAGAACAAGATAACTCATAAACTCCTGATTTGTGTATGTTTGGAGTGGGGTCCTTTGCGTTGAATGATACCGATGATAATTTGTTTTGCGTTTTGAAGGTAGGTACTATTGACATCTGATTTTGAAAAACTATTGGCCACTTTTTGACTTATGCTACCAAAGTCCGATAGAGAAATGAATTGTTTATTTTCTTCAGTTTTTAGGATGGGATAAATTTGGCTCATAGCTATTTTAGATAGTTTCTGTCGAATTAGTTTATCTATTATTTTGGGGTTGAAACCGTTGTCACAATCAAAATAATGAATGGCTGTACGGAGCAATGTAAATCCAAATATTTGAGATATACAACAAAATAATGTAAGAATAATGAATGACTTTACGGAGCTATGTAACCCCAAAATTATTTGAGATATTTAAATGGGTACCATCTGTTTAACAACCTTCTTTGTCGATTGCCGACATTCCGATATCTGTTAGAAGGCCCCTCTTTTTCAACCCGGTTTTTCATCACGTTCCGGTTGTAAACCTCTGTACCACTATTAGGTGTTACCTAGAATCTATTGAAATATTCAAAATATTTATCACTTTCGTTTAAATACCTCTGTACCACTGTAAGGTCTTCAGTTGTCTGATGATGTGATAGTTCATTTCCTGAAACTCGAGTCACAAGAAAATGTGTAATATATTTTTTTATTGGTAGTAAAACATAGTAATTTCTACAACTTGTTTTAATTATGATAAACTACCAAATAGTAACGGCTGAAACAATTCAATACTCTAGATGGCGTTAGTGTATTATTAATATCTAAGAGTCTCTGTGTATGTATTTTGCATACTCTAGATGGCGATAGTGTATAAGTAATATCTTTTGAGTCTCTGTGTATAGCGAATATATATATATACTGGACAGATTAGGAGTCACTAGCATACATTGCACTGACGAAAACCAATTAGTTTGAAACGTGCGCATTTCTGCAATTTGCCTCTGTGTTCTACAAAACCTTGTCGAGTTTGTTTGAGTATAGAATTGTTATACAGATGTATGTTACACTGTCTCGATTTCTACAACTTTCTATTACCATAGCTTATACTCCTTATTAATGACTCACATAAAATTATCAACCTCTTTTTTAATGCAAAAGACAAAAACAACCGGCTGAATAGTTCTGGAGTTAATGAATTAAATTCTCAACAGTGCAGTAGTGTATATATAGGACAAACCGGTAGAACTGTCCAAAAAAATTCAAAGAACATAAATTTTCATTTAAGAATCTGAAAGATAACTCTAAATTTACGTTGGATGACAATGGAATAATAAACTAGTATCGACATATGTTATGAATACCGCTCTAACTTATTTTTATTCCTCATAGCATCACAGTGTTGCCAAAAAATAAAATTGGGGAAATTAATGCTTGTAAGTTTGGCACTTAGTACCCAATTGAACCAAAAATTGGAGAGCAAAGACCAAAACTAATCTTAGCTTAATTACATTTCAATTCTGGCGACGACGAAGCCAACATGTGACAACACTGTACTCCAATATGCAACTAGGAGCAGAAAGTGTAAAGGACTTTGATTACTCGTATTAGGTCCGTGTGAAATAGTTAGGATCAAAGCTCTCCTCGACTCGACTACGTACAACTGCTACTCGGTAATTGTACAATGACTTTAATAATTACTAATCATTTGAGTAAACCGACATCGGCCAACTTTGACAACAAACGAGCCAACTTCATTGCGGAAATTATAAACTTATGAACGAGCCGGATAAAGTTGACGCCGGGAGGGCGTCGGATTGCGGTATTCTGTTTCGGAAAAGGTTGGGGGGGCGAATGGGCACAATGAAATCGGTAAATATTTACATCCTTTGTTCGAGATAAGTAGTTAGCTCGGAATTCGACCTCCATAGGAAGATTCTCGAAGTTTTGTGGAAGTACAGTACGAAGCAATCCGGATAAAAGGTAGAGCGTCAATATTAGAACGCTCGCTGTGGGGCATTGTTCCGATAATTGTCGGTAAATGAAAACCTTTCCTATTCGATTGAGAAAGAAAGAATAGCCAATATCTTTTTAAGGACCCAATTGTGAAAATTTTCGAATGTAAGTACTGACGCAACCCCAGTTATTTTAGGGTGATTATATTAATCGTTAAATATATTAAACTTATACGTTACATAAAACATCAGTTCAAATTTCATGCATCTTTTTCTTATTTCCAGAATTTAGTATAATGTCAGCTTCCTCAATTAGATTATATTAGATTAACTTCATTTCGTTTTTAACTTTCTGCATGATTTACAGCATTTTTGAACTAGAGGCAGTATATTAGAGAATAAATCGATAAATCTTTTGCTTTCGAGAAAACCACATCGGATATAGAACTCCAAGGTTCTGTTCTCGGCCTCATCCTCTTTCTACTTTACATTTGTGATTTTTCCCATTTATTCCGGTAGTAGTATAATGTATGGTTCCTCAATTAGTTTGCATTAGACTACCTTCATTTCATTTTCATCGCCCAAACCTTCTGCATAATTTCCACCATTTTGGAATCTGAGGCAGTGTATTAGAGTATCAAATCGTTCTTCCCAAGTTAGGATCCATAAATCTTTTGTTTTCGAGTACCCCACGTTGGGTGTACTCCAAGGTTCTGTTCTCGGCCTAACCCTCTTTCTACATTACACTTGTGATTTTCGCTATTTATCTCAATCAATCTGCTCTATGTTTTTCCTTTCAGTAGCTTACAAGCTATATGGACCATCTCTGCTTGGTGTGACGATTGACTGTTGTTGCCCTTGAATAGAGGTGAATGTTGTATTATCCAAATTAGTCATCTAATGATTTTTTTTAGGTGGAAACATCCGAACAAGAATTTTGAGTTACTGTGATCTCGAGTTGCTCTTGTGTAAGACTTGAAGTATGCGAGTCAAGTCTGGAGACAAGGAAATATTCGAGTCTATGAAGAGGTACTCCTCATGCTATGAAAAAGGTCTTAAAATATTATAAGTATTCAACCTCTTTAGCTTCAGGACCTTCTGCTACTGGAGTGATTTTGTAATCACATATATCCTAAGTTTCTCATTATCAGAAACTTTTATATGTTTAATCGATGTGTTGGTATGCATTTGGTTGATTTAGTTATTTCTCTGAAGTGCTCGTGTTAGAGTATGGATTTCTTGTGTATGTCTTCTGCTTTTTTAATTATATACATCATTTTGAGTGTTATCGATAAGGACTGAATTAATCGAAACACAGTGTACAATATATATCTAATTTATATTTTTTCCAACTGTCTTACAGAGTTTTTTTTTTTGGTTCCGAATCTTGTATACTACTTGAGCTTCCTTTAATGTCTCCAAATAGAAAGACTTTATCTTTCTACAAGTATTGATAATAGCGGGTGTTTTTTTAGAGTGATGAAACTTCAAATTGAAACAAAACATATTTAAATTAAGACTGGAGCCAAATTTTTTTATTTGAAATATGATTTTATGACATTTATGTTTTGAAAATAATTTCCGACATATGTCCACCATAATCAGGTCTGAGGAACCGTATTCGACTAGACCAATTTTGGACCACTTTTTCGAGTAATACAGGCCTTATTTTATCAATAACACGAGTTACGTTGGCTTCAAAAGAGTCTATTGTTTCTGGTTTATCAGCATAAACCAATGACTTTACATAACCCCAAAGAAAATAATCCAGTGGAGTTATGTCCCATGATCTTGGAGGCCCAGTAATTGAACCATTTCTCGAAATAATGTTATCGCCATATCTTTCTTTCAATAAATCAATTGTTACGGTAGCATCATGAGGTGTAGCACCGTCTTGTTGGAACCAAGAAGTATTTGAAGAAATATGGACCGATGATGACTCCAGCGTGTAAAGCAGACCATACGGAGGATTTTTTCAGGATGCAATGGAACCTGCAGAACTTCTTGAGGATTGTTTTCACTCCATATACGGCAATTTTGCTTGTTTACATAGCCGTTCAACCAGAAATGAGCTTCATCGCTGAATACAACTTTACGATAAAAAAGTAGATCAACTTCAAGCTGTTCTAAGGCCCAATCAGTAAACAAACGACGCTTATTATGGTCAGGTGGCTTCAGTTCTTAAACCAGTTTTATCTTGTATAGGTGTAGACTAAGATCTTCACGCAAAATTTTCCATGTAGTGGATGCACAGAGTCCAACTTGTTGTGAATGTCGACGAATAGAAAAATCTGGATCATCATTAACACTATGACTTACAGCAGCGATATTTTCTTCTGTATGTACAGTTGTTTGTCTTGTTGTTGTTGTTGCATCGAGTAGAGAAAATGTTGTCCGAAATCTATCGATAGTTCGACGAATAAGCTGCTTTGATAAGCTATAAGCTTGGCGAATAGAACACTGATTTGTAAATTTGTAAACGTTGTTACGGCGTGAGTCTTTCCATGATAATTTGCCAATGCTTACTGAACAGAAATATCAAAACAACATTGCTTCTACCTTCTGTCAAATCACAGTTATCCTTATTGAAATTTCTATCACTCTAAAAAAACACCCGATATTAATTTTAGTAACGATTTCAGAAAAGTTTTAGAATTGATTTCTATGAATAATATTCGAAATTTTGTTTAAAAAGTGATATTTTCTTCCAACCCAGGGGTAGTTAGCTTCAATTATTAACAACAATTCACAGAAGCATCATTCAGGATTGAAATTTAAATAAAGATTTGTAGAAACGGAAATCGAGATTATCAGCAGAATTAATTCAGTTGAATGAGAATGCTAATTATGATCAACACGGCGTAATTTGATATTACTTCAACAGAAGGAAGGCCTTCTTCATTTGTGATAAAAAATTCGGGAATACAGTTCTTTGCTTGAATAGGCTCGCTCGGACCTGTCGTGTTTAAGATGGCGCTTGTGTATGATAAGTAAATTGGTGTTCCTCTGAAGGGAGAATATGAGTGCGTGGCTGATTTATAATTGTCGTTAGAAATTACAGTGCACTGACGATTGATAGCCCTAACCTTCGAAACATGCTTATGTCTGTTGTTTATGTCCCAGTGATCAACAAAACCTATGTGGGTTTGTTTAAGTTATATATGCTATACAGATGTATGTTGCATTGTCCCGATAGAAATAACTTTCTGTTATCATAGCTCATACTCCCTATTTATACGATTTTTTAAAATTTTACTCATAACTACTACGTCTCGGCCTGTCAAACACTCGCGACTTGACGTCACTTTCTGAGATATCTGTTTATAGATTAAAATACTTACGATTTAATGTGAAAGTTTTCAGAATGTTCCTATTTTAATTCATCAAGTTCTAGTTAAACATAGCGTGAA
Source organism: Megalocaria dilatata (assembly GCA_034642435.1). Taxonomy (NCBI): domain Eukaryota; kingdom Metazoa; phylum Arthropoda; class Insecta; order Coleoptera; family Coccinellidae; genus Megalocaria; species Megalocaria dilatata. The sequence goes on from CM067857.1 coordinate 1,904,330, forward strand.
AAACACTACCCTCTGCATATGAGACTTTACACTTGTTTATCCAGGATTTTCATATTAAAAGGGGTCATCAAACACAGGACACCCGTAGTAACGCACAAGTAAATGGAAAACTGCGTTCACGAAAACCCGCAGGCATTTCCCGGTCAACGAACAGGGGGATAATTTTCTACGATGCAACAACAAACCCGTGACAGAGATTATAGGAAACCCCGGAAAAAATTTAATCAAACCTTTACGCGGCTTCCCGTCGGTCGCTGTCGATGAGGAATTCGTCGCCATTGTTTTTTTCGACAAAAATTTTCCGTGCTGGAATTGAAAAAAAACAGACCGCTACGTTCGAATATCCGGGTAGCGGTGTTGCTAGCTCGGTGTTGCGTGCATCAATTATTTATGAATGACAAGTGTCGTGATGGAAAACGGCAAAAGGTACATACGAAATTTTGGGGTGAATGGAGTGACCAAATTGAGCTGATGTATGGACTGGTTAATGACTTCTGAATTTATTCGTCTTTTATTGAGTATAGGACAATGAATATGTATTGTCACTATGATAATTTCTCATAATGGACTCTTCTATAAATGTAAACAACACTTACCTTTAGTAATTAATAAAATTCAGTTTCCACAAGCCTTTTCTTGTTGAATGACAACTTTTTCGGCAGACTATGGCTAACAGCCAGTTTCATAAACAACATCAAAAGGCTCCTTTATGATAAAGTCCCTTTATGAAAAAGGATCCTTTGAATGTGACCATCAGTTTCATAAACGCACATCGACCGTCCTTTACTTAAAGCTTCCTTTAATGCTCCGGTCATATGTTTCCGACTGTTGGCTATCCTGAGAACTAGTGATTTTACGACTACAGTTGATGATATTTTGTAAAAATTCTAAGTTATCTCACTTTAAGATAAAGGACGCTTTTAAGTTCCCTTTAACCTTAAAATTTGCTTATGAAACACGTTTTATCATCAAAGGAGACTTTTTGGAAAAAGGAGACATTAATTTCGTTTATGAAACTGGCCGTTGATAATGAACTATATTTGAACTGATACTGTGTGAAAACTTACATAGGTTCTTATATCTTCTTATACATGTATGTATGTAACTTGTAAGGCTTTCCCAATAGTTATATTGGTCAGACCGGCAGATCGTCCAAGAAGAGAATCCACGAACATCAAAAGAACTACACGAATTCCACACATTCCACATACGTCAACCATTTAGTTGAATTTGAACATAATTTCAATGACGAATATAAAATTATTCAAATCGAGAGTAAAGGGATTAATATTCTTAGAATCACTCGACATAAACCGATATAATTCCGAAAAGATTCTTCTAAACGAGTGAGTGGGTACCAATAGGGCTCTTCTATTGAATATATTCATTTAGTTTGGAAAAACCAACAACAACCCCAATGACTTTTATGGCCATCGTCGCTTTCTCTTTCAATCTAATTGGTAATACCCAAATAAATGTCTTCCCAATTTTAGTCCCATTTGCTGTAATAACTACATATATAAGAACCTATATAAATTTTCACACAGTATCAGTTCAAATGTAGAACATCAGCAAGCCACAGTGTGGCATTATCGTTCAACAATTAAAAGTTTGTGGAAATTGAATTTTATTTATTACAAGTTGAAAATGAATTATCATCAAGTAGAGACCGAAATTATCAAATACTACTTACCTTTTTACTTCTTTTTTATCGAAGTGTTCCACCAAGTAATTAATGGAATTTTTGTAACCTTATCCCTATTTTTAAGACTAACTTGACTGGACTATGTTCTTCTCAAAAAAATTGAAAATAACAGCAGCGTTAAACAATCATCATTTAGATCGAATTACGCCAAGTTCAAGGAAGATGACCATTACAAACCGAAGTAACGAACCATTGCGCGGCGTTAAATCCGAGGGTATATCAGATGTGCCAATCGCGAAACAATAAAATGGCGGTACTTTCGAATCCGCTGCCCCATTTCCGCCACTTTTCAGATTAGTCCGCACTTTTTGCTCACCCACGCGAACCCGCGATCGGAAACGAACGGATCTGCTGATGGATTATCGGGCGGGGGCCAAGAATATCCATATAAATTGTGTTGGTAATGAGTTTTCGCGAAATACAGTTGTGCGTTATTTTTTCATTTCATTCCCGTAATGGAAAAAGGCATCCGCTCTCCTGGAATTTATTGATGGGGTTACGTACGCCAATAGAGCGTTCAGAATTCGATTGTCGGAGTAATAGAATATCAAATTTTCGATGCTCGATCCGGTCATATCAAAACGAAGTAACGAATCGATGCTTCTATAATCAGAGTTCTTTCTTTACTGTCCAATTGTCTTTTTTGGTTTTTGGGATTGGAACTTCATACAAGAAGAAATCAACAAAACATATCTCTTCAACATGTTGCCTAAGAAAAAAAATATTGGTGGTAAAAGGGAAAACTAAATGAATAAAATACAAATTATAAAATATCTTTGAAACCTGTTACAATGAAAGGTTTGGAAACAAATCCTAGAAATGGATACAGTGTAACATACACCTCTATAACAATTCTTAACTCAAACAAGGGCGATTAGGTTTTGTTGATCGCTCGGACATAACTAGCTTGTGCCCTGCAATGTCCAGCAACTCTAAATATGCCACGCACGTATATTCGCTCTGCACAGGAACACTGAGGTATGAATCATAGACTAGCGCCATCTGACGAGAATAAACAAGTTCGAAACTTGCGCATGTCTGCTAATTATATCCCAGCGATCAACAGAAACTAACTTGTCGTAGAAAAACATCTGTAGCTTCGAAAGATTACAGCAAAGAGCAGCTAACTAATTCAGGCTTAGGTACCTAATAACCATGATACTTAAGGAGACAACAGGATAAAAAACGCTTCAATATTACCGTTTATTGTATTAAACACCACGTGTTGATTTTCAACTGCAGCATTGAGGAAAAATCATAGTGAATGGTTATAAAAATATACATTGTATTCATCCTCGGAGAGAAAGATCCAGGAACTGACTCCAATACATACTCGATCTACTCGCTAAGATTTTAGGAGTCGTTATAAGCTGTTACATTTCTGCTGTTAGTAGATTATATAAATTGACTGTTGAAACTAACTGATCAGTAGCAAAAGCCAGATTCACTTTACAGAGCGTTTGGCTTTGACACTCATAAATGTAACGACTGAAGAAAATCATCTTCTTTGCTAAAATTCTTCGAAAAAATGAACATACCTAATTGATCGCAATACTCGGATATATCTAGAGATACAATAAATATTCTTCTATGATGGTATCATAGAACGATTCTTGAAAACCAATGAATTCTTCGAACTGAAGATACCCAAGAGTCAAACTGTGTCCATTGCTCAACAAGTTGGTCAACATATATTGAATTATAAATTTCTCTCTAACCTAGTGGAACTCACTTTAGCTCGTGTGGATGTAGACTAAATGGATGCCAGAGAAGTATTCGCCACGAATAGAAGTGGAAGGTCAGCGTTGAAGTTGCCTTGATCGATATCAACCCTTGAATAAACAATGGAATAACTTCGTGATTTGTATTTATTCATGCATTAGGTGAAATTTCTTCCACACGACGAAAGCAATTCTCGGATTAAATTATAATAATGACAAATCCGGTGAATGTATACTATCTATATGATGAATTTCCAATTGATTTTTTCACTAATGAATGATAAATACACCAGTATGTCTTGTGATCTCACGTTAGCATTCTGGAATCTTCAAGTACCAAATTTTCCACTTTTTTCACATTTTCTTCAGTGGTGCCGCTAACGGGCCCGAGCGAGGGTCGTCTTCAATGCTTTCCCTGCCTCTTTTGAACTCACTTGACCACTTTTGAACGGTGGATAACGAAGAGATGCTCGATTTTATTCATCATCATGGCGTCAGTCATTCTGGTCGTCTTTCACTGAGAATACTTTGAAAACTAATGATCATGAATTAGTGATATTTAATATTTATACACTTAGATAGCGTCAATAGTAAATGAAATAATTAGATTACTCACATTAATTAGCAAATCACCCCGATACCGAGAATACATTGAACGCCCCTCGTACGTATAGTTCTAACACATATTGAATTTCAAATTCAAACTGGATTAACACCGATATGTAACTACGTTTCGATGTAACGTCAGTTTGTATCGCTTCTACCCTTGTTGATTCAAGGAAAATGTAACTCACTGTACTATTGTTTCCATTAGAAATTCAACACTCAAGTGAATTTCTGAAGGGATTTTGTAGCTGTTGATATAGAATCAATATGTCCAGTCTGGTAGGTGAATCAAATGGTTTCAGAATTTCATTAATGTAATATTGATACCGGTAGAAAATGGTAGATAAACTACGAATCTTACACAAATAAGAGAATGCTGGACAGCATGTTGCCAGAGAAACGAGAGCCTTCATAGTCGATATCATATCAACTCCGAAGACGATTAAACATATCTGGGATATTATTGGTAGCAGGTTGTTGACTTTGAAACACCCTGAGGAGACTCAAAAAACCATTTCTCATAAAGGAAAGACTTTATGGAATGAGATACTCCAAGAAGGCATCACTACCAAGTTTAGGCGTATCAATCAGTGCATAAGAAAGATACACTATCTTTCCCGTAAATGGTTTAGTGAAGGCCAAATTATAATCCTGCACTGAGTAAAAGTGAATATGTATACCAAAAAATCTGGGTATGTTGGTATATCTTTCGAAATTCACTAGTATTTGACTGCTCATTCCATTAGTTTGCAAATTCGAGAATAAGCATGCTGCGAGGAGAATAAGTTGAGAAATAGAACAGTGAACTCTTCTAACCTTGATATTAACAAGTTGGTTCACCCCAACGAAGAAAATGCGATTGTAATTTTATTATAGATGTTTGTTGTAGAGGCATCTATCTTGTTCGTTTGAGCCCAGATCAACTTGGCTCACTGAGTTCACTTAACAGATTCACTAATTTTAATAACCAATGAGCAAATTAGTTAATAACTTACGTTTGAGACTTTTGATTGCAATACTTGTATTACGAGATGGTGAACCCATCAGAATACATTTATCTTGGACATAACATCAGGTTGGGTAAAGAGAATCAGACTACAGAGTTGGGCAGACGAATAAGACTGACATCGGAGGCTTTCGGAAAAATGAAACACATATTGAAGAAGAACTGCATCCCTATAAAACTCAAGAGGAGAGGATTAAACACCTGTATCTTGCCAGTAGCGAAATACGGTCTGGAAACTATGGCACTGACGAAAAAATCCGCAAACAGACTGAGGATATTGTAGAGGGCGATGGAACATGCGATGCTTGGTTTGACTCTTATGGATAAGGTAAGGAATGAAGAAATACGACAACGAACAAATGGGACAGACATCGTATAGTGAGATCATAAGTGGTAATGGGTGGGACACGTTGCTCACCTAAGATCCTAATAGATGGACTAATAAACAAACATAATGGAGACCTAGACAAACCAAACTCAGTACTACGATATCATTGCATCAAGAAGTTATAATGAATTTTTAATGAAGAATAATACCTACCGAGTCTGAATCATCATCCGTGATAATCACTCAGTAGACCGAAGATGAAGAATGGTTTTTATTGCGCCCCTAATTGCCCCCCTCCGTCGTGATGAAAGACGTCTACGCCCCTGTGGCAGATCAGCGCCGTACGACCGGCTCGGTTGAACGGAGAATGAATAAATGATGAACATTCTTTCAGCCTGCTTTGGAAAGTTATATTACCTATTAGGCTAAGAAAAAACAAGACGTCTGACGATATTTCACCAGGCTGCGTTCGCCGGGCAATTTGTACGCCGGCAGATTCTGTTCGCGGCCTGGTCGGACATTAATCATAGAACGCGATATGCAGTTGCGAGAGGAAGAATGGGTGATGACTTCATTATCCGACGGTATGGCTTAGGGTAATTATTATTCCTCTGACGAGAAAGAAGGGGTATTTATCTCCAGGATCAACGGGACATATGTTTCTATTCAACTTAGATGGAATCGTATTTTTCAATTGGTTCATTGGAGGCGAGGATTGGATGTAGCCTTGTGGATATGATTGTTGTTCGATGAGGCAATGAAGTTTTTTTGTGGAAAAGAAATAGAACCGTTTTTGTAACTCCGAATGAAAGTTGTCTGGAAATAAATAATTAAACTCGAGTGAGGTCACAAAAATTTTAATTTGGAATGCAAGGATTTGAAGTAAATACTACTCTGTCAAGAAAGTACAGGGAATTTTCAATTAAAACAACATTTTTACATTTAATCGTCAAAATTTATTGGGTCGTCTTCAAAATAGGCTCCATTTGCTCCAATACATCTATGCCAACGGCACTTCCAATTATCGAAACATTTTTTATAGGCGCTTTCCGGGATGGACTTTAGCTCTCGCGCCGAATTTTGTTTTATGGCTTCAATCGACTCAAAACGGGTGCCACGAAGGGGCAATTTTAGTTTTGGGAAGAGGAAAAAGTCGCAGGGAGCCAAATCCGGCAAATACGGTGGTTGCTGAAGCACGTTTGTTGAGTTTTTGGCGAGAAAGTCAGTCACAATCGTAGCTCGGTGAGAAGGCGCGTTATCGTCATGCAAAATCCATGAGTTGTTCGCCCACAAATTTGGCCGCTTCTTACGGATACGCTCACGCAAACGTTTCATAACGCCTAGGTAATACTCCTTGTTTACCGTCTGACCCTCTGGAACGAATTCGTAGTGCACCACGCCAGGGATATCGAAGAAAACAATGAGCATCACCTTAATTTTCGAGCGGCTTTGGCGTGGTTTTTTCGGTTTCGCCTCATTTTTTGCCACCCATTCCGATGATTGCTGGCTTGTTTGCATATCGTACTCGTAGACCCAGGTCTCATCACCAGTTATAATGCGTTCCATGAATGTAGAATCGGAATTACAGCGATCCAGCATGTCTGAAGCAACCTGTTCGCTATGACGTTTTTGAAGAAAATTCAGGTCTTTCGGTACGAGTCGTGCGGCCACCTTTCTCATGCCCAAAATATCAATCAAAATCGTACGTGCGGACTCGTGGGATATCGTAAGATCATGTGCTATCTCTCTCACGCTGGTACGACGGTTTTCCAGCACCCTTTCCTTAATTTTATCGACGTTATCTTCGGTCGAAGCCGTCGTTGGGCGACCACTTCACGACCGTCCTTGAAGGCTCTGTACCACTGATATGCACGAGTTTTCGATAGAGCATTATCACCAAAGGCCTTTTGCAACATTTTCAATGCATCGGCAAACGAAAATTCATTTGCAACACAAAACTTTAAACAAATTCTTTGCTCAACGTAATCACCCATAGTAAAAATCGGCACGCACTCTGACATCGACTGACTTAATCAGCTGTTGCAAACACACTAGTTGACAAATCCTGCTCAAGCTTGGCATAGTAATTAAGGACAGTGGTACTAACCTAGGAAAAAAATTTTTACCTGCCTCATTGCCCCGCCAGATTCAAATCGATAATTCCCGGTACTTTCTTGACATAATGTATGCTCGAATTTCAGGACATGATTGTAAAGGACGAAATATGGAGAAAAATTCATATCAACCTTCCAAATTATGATTATGGCATATCTGAAACGACTCATGACATGTGGATCGGGAGCTGGTCATGAGTTACCTCTCCAAGATGAAGAAGCCTTCTGCCCTGGTCGCGACGGATTTTTTTCGCAACTACTACATTCCTAAAGCAGCTGAGCCACTGTGTATTTTCGTATCCTCTTCAATCCTCCTCGCTCCCTCAAGATTGATTGTCAGCTTCTGTTACACCTATCTTCAAGAAAGGCCATAAGCTTTCTGCTCAGAGCTACAGACCCATAGGCTTAACATTTCAAGTTTGCAAACTGCTGTATCAAATCATTAGCGATAAATTGATAGAGTTCGCCCTACAAAATGATATAATTCCCAAGGAGCAACATGGATTTCTTTCCGGTCGGTCCACCATCACGAACATCCTATCCTATGTCAACGATTGGACTAAGTGCATTCATTATGGCGCGAGCATTTGATCGTGTCCCCCATCGTCGTCTGAGAAAGCTTGAGTTCTTGGGAGTGAGGGTTATTATTGTCGCTTCGTACTTTCCGGGTGAGGGACTGTTTCTCCGACATAGAAGTCCTTAGCGGAGTTCCCCAAGGTTCAGTTCTGGGTCCTATCTTGTTCCGGTTATATACTTCTGATCTCCCTCGTCTTTTTTCATCCAATTGTGCAGTGTTCGCAGACGACACGTCCCTTGGTTAACAAGGGGCACCTTCAGGAAGACTTCAATAAGCTCTCCGAGTGGTGTGGAAGGTGGTTGCTACCTCTTAATATCAGAAAGTGTTGCGTGCTCCATAGCGGCAAAACAAATCCCAGGACTCCCTACTTCGTTCGCCAGCAGAGGCTAGACGGTGTCTCTCAGCATTGTGACCTGGGTGTTACCGTCACGGATGACTTGAGTTGGTTTACCCACATTTCGACTGCTGTGTCTGGAGCGAGACAATTCATCTACCAGCTATCTAAAATTTTGCAAGAAACGATGTAGTCACAAGTAGTACTCTCTACAAAACCTACGTGCGTCCTAATCTTAAATATGCGGGCCGTGTTTGGTGGGCCAATCTGAAGGGTGATCGGGAACTTTTGGAATCTGTCCAGCGGTGGAACACCCGTCTTCCATTTACAATTCGCCCTGATTACCAGTCGAGGCTACGATTGTTTGAGTTGCCCTACTTTTGGATCGTAGAAGAAGGGGAGATATGTCTTACCTCTTTCCACTAAACCAGTATCGAGCCTTAAGAGGACACCGTTTTAAGCTTGCCAAGGAGAACTTCAGGACGACACCGAGGAGCCAGTTGGTAAACCAGTAAACTAACCGTGTTACGATACAGACACAGTAAGAAAACCTTATCAGAACACAACTCAGCTCTCAACACATAAAAGCTACACTGACGGCTTCGAGGACTCTCCACAGAAGATCTAAGAGTACCAGGGTAATATCAATATCATTATTACTGTCATTTGAAGCAAGGAGATTTCCGATTCCTTCAATGATATGTTTTGAGTACTCCGAGAATGATTAAGTAAATTCCCTGGTATGTGGGAAATACAAAAAATATATGAACTCATTCGGTGGTTTTCAAAATACTTTTATTGCTTTATCAAAAATCAATGAACCAATGACTTGAAAGCCCTTCTGTATTCTCGATAAATACCTTGAAATTCACGTACCGTATTGATCAAGTTAACATCAACTCACTTACCCTTCCATTCATAATTTATCAGTAGAATCATTCATAATCATACAAGGTCGATTATTATCGTTGTTGAATTCTAGTCAATCGAATAGAAAGTTAAATGTTACGATAAATCGTTTCACCAGAATATACTCGTTAGTTTCTTGAAATGAATTTTTCATGAAATAGGCACTGCTCTATAGAGCAGTGCAGCTACTAGTTAATGCCCGTATTACTCTGTAAGAATAAAGAATTCCGAATGCTTTCCCATCAAATCTAAAATAAAACAGGAATATATTTTGTTTCTTTCACGATTGTGCAATCGATAAAATTCACTCTGATACTTGATCTTGAACTACCTGTCTTGTAAGTTCAGCTGATACATGATCTGCTCTGTCCAGCTCAGGATCGTTTCACACGAGTAGTTCGTTCCGCTTTAATCAAGGCCTTAAAATCCATACTCTCGTCTACATCGATGTTGATACAGCCCACCCAGGCGTGGCATTCGATTATCACTTCTAATAAAACTCAATATACCTGGTATAACTTTTCCGAACAGAATATGAACGTGGAATTTGATAACTTGGGGAATTGGTTGGAGATATGCAGCGTGTGGTTGTGATATCTACACGAATTCGACAAGAGTTTTCTTTACTGAATTGTTTCAACCGTTACTATTTGGTAGTTGATCATAATTAAAACAAATTGTAGAAATTACTATGTTTTACTACCGAAAAAAATATATATTACACATTTTCTTGTGCCTCGAGTTTCTTCTAACAGATATCGAAATGTCGGCAAAGGAGGTTGTTAAACAGATGGTACCCATTTAAATATCTCAAATAATTTTTGGGGTTACATAGCTCCGTACAGTCATTCACTATTTTCACATTATTTTGTTGCATATCTCAAATAATTGGATTTACAAAGCTCCATACAGTCATTCATTATTTTTTACATTATATTTATTGTGAAGGAATTTGAAAATTTCAATAATCAAGTTTCTTTTCTATTGAATCTACATGTAAAATTTTCTTAAGAGTTTCTTTTGTCGAAAGAAATTACTGTTTTCTAAAGAATGAGTAGCAAAAGTTGAATTTTTGTTTACTTTTCATTAAATTCATTTTATGTTCGTTGAATGAGGTTTTAAACAGATGTTACTTTTTAAATACCTCAAATATTTTCGATTTACATAGCTCCGTACAGTCATTCATTATTTTTACATTATTGTTATTGTTAACTAATTCGAAAATTTCAACAGATTCTAGATAATCGAGTTTCTTCCCTTTTGATTCTACATCTAAAATTTTAAGATCATATATTTTGGGAAAGGAATGACCGTTTTCTAGACAGTGAGCATGAAAAATAAATAAAATTTTCCTTTTGCCACTCATTGTCTAGAAACAATGTAAATCGAAAATATTTGAGATATTTAAAAAGTAACATCTGTTTAAAACCTTTTTCAACGAACTTAAAATGAATTTAATGAAAAGTGAACAAAAATTCAACTTTTGCCACTCATTCTTTAGAAAACAGTAATTCCTTTCGACAAAAGAAAATCTCAAGAAAATTTTACATGTAGATTCAAAAGAACAGAAACTTGATTATTGAAAATTTCAAATTCGTTGACAATAAATATAATGTAAAAAATAATGAATGACTGTATGGAGCTTTGTAAATCCAAATATTTGAGATATACAACAAAATAATGTGAAAATAATGAATGACTGTACGGAGCTATGTAACCCCAAAAATTATTTGAGATACTTAAATGGGTACCATCTGTTTAACAACCTTCCTTGTTGATTGCCGACATTCCGATATCTGTTAGAAGGCCCCTCCTTTTTAACCCGGTTTTTTATCACGTTCCGATTGTAAACCTCTGTACCACTATTAGGTGTTACCGGGAATCTGTTGAAATATTCAAAATATTTATCATTTTTGTTTAAATACCACTGTACCACTGTTAGGTCTTCAGTTGTCTGATGATGGGATAGTTCATTTCTCGAAACTCGAGTCACAAGAAAATGTGTAATATATATTTTTATTGGTAGTAAAACATAGTAATTTCTACATTTTGTTTTAAGAGTACTCTTTGTTTGATACAGATATAAAAAAATAAAATAAATATAAATGAGCGACAGTTAACCAATAGAGAATTAGAAGGAAACAAAGTACAGACCATAATCATCCAGTCCCATCAGTACTTTATGATTTCTCTTGATTCTTTATAAGTTAATTCCTGTTCATTTGTGTTAAGGGTTCTCCGCTTCTCCAATAACGAATATACAAGTTCAAAATAAGGAAAAGAGCACAAGCTATTCAGTGAGACACAATTTTTTTTTATTAAAAAAATGCATATGAGACAGTTATTTATTTCCACAAAATGTTTGTACCACTACAACAATTGTTTCACCACGATGTGGCTTCTTCAGGTATTACATTGTACTGTCTGTCAGACAGTACAATGGTAAGGTTTCTAACAAACCGAAAGTATTCAATAAATATATAAAACCTTTAAAATTCATCAGTTCGAAACATTTTTCATAGGCGCTTTCCGGGATGGACTTTAGCTCTCGCGCCGAATTTTGTTTTATGGCTTCAATCGACTCAAAACGGGTGCCACGAAGGGGCAATTTTAGTTTTGGGAAGAGGAAAAAGTCGCAGGGAGCCAAATCCGGCGAATACGGTGGTTGCTGAAGCACGTTTGTTGAGTTTTTGGCGAGAAAGTCAGTCACAATCGTAGCTCGGTGAGAAGGCGCGTTATCGTCATGCAAAATCCATGAGTTGTTCGCCCACAAATACGGATACGCTCACGCAAACGTTTCATAACGCCTAGGTAATACTCCTTGTTTACCGTCTGACCCTCTGGAACGAATTCGTAGTGCACCACGCCACGGATATCGAAGAAAACAATGAGCATCACCTTCATTTTCGAGCGGCTTTGGCGTGGTTTTTTCGGTTTCGGCTCATTTTTTGCCACCCATTCCGATGATTGCTGGCTTGTTTGCATATCGTACTCGTAGACCCAGGTCTCATCACCAGTTATAATGCGTTCCATGAATGTAGAATCGGAATTACAGCGATCCAGCATGTCTGAAGCAACCTGTTCGCGATGACGTTTTTGAAGAAAATTCAGGTCTTTTGGTACGAGTCGTGCGGCCACCTTTCTCATGCCCAAAATATCAATCAAAATCGTACGTGCGGACTCGTGGGATATCTTAAGATCATGTGCTATCTCTCTCAAGCTGGTACGACGGTTTTCCAGCACCCTTTCCTTAATTTTATCGACGTTATCTTCAATCGAAGCCGTCGATGGGCGACCAGTTCACGACCGTCCTTGAAGGCTCTGTACCACTGATATGAACGAGTTTTCGATAGAGCATTATCACCAAAGGCCTTTTGCAACATTTTCAATGCATCGGCACACGAAAATTCATTTGCAACACAAAACTTTAAACAAATTCTTTGCTCAACGTAATCACCCATAGTAAAAATCGGCACGCACTCTGACATCGACTGACTTAATCAGCTGTTGCAAACACACTAGTTGACAGATCCCGCTCAAGCTTGGCATAGTAATTAAGGACAGTGGTACCTACCTAGGAAAGAAAATTTTTACTCGCCTCATTGCTCCACCAGATTTAAATCGATAATTCCCGGTACTTTCTAGACAGAATGTATATATAATATAATATAATAATATATAATATATTATAATATAACATATATATATATAATAATAATATATAAAAATTTTCTTTTAACGAAAATTTCGACGTTTACCCAAATTCACGAACAATATAAGCACGCATTATTTATCGACCTGTTCCCACAACACTTCAAGAAACTATTTGAGTCTCAACAATCATCAAATTTATTGCCAGCTATATTAAGCAACAAAGTCCACCAAGAAATCGTCGGAATATTCACGCTAGATTATGAACTGAAAACATCCTTAAATTTCCAGTCGGAATAAATATTAAGCTGACTGAAGACTGAAATACACTTCCACTTAGAATGTTCTATGGAATGATTTGTCAGCGGCCGTTTACAGATCATAAAAAACCGAAATTACGGCACATATTTGGACCGAATCCAGCAACTAATTCATCACGACATACATAATATTATTGATGATCATGTCCGATGACTGATGTTATGGAATCCGACTGTTGTTTCGCTCGAGTTGAGCTATATTTTCTAAACCGCTGCCCGTACCAGTTTTTACAGCGCACTACCATTAAATCAGAAAGTACAAACCGGCATTGAATAGATATTGTAAACAATTTGTTAGGAAACTCGTTCCCTATAGATTAACTCAAATATTTGCGGTGGGTAAGCTATAAATCTTGTGTAAAATTGTCCGCGGTTTATGGTTGTTTGATTTGGAAACCGGCGAGAAAAGAACGAACGAACTTAGATCAGTTGAAACGTACCGTTTCTTAAGAGGAGCAAATATTGAGACCAGAAGTTTTTTACACTGTGAATTGAACCAATGAAAACAATTATCACTTAGAAATATATTTAATTAACAAATGCTTGCCAGCTAGTACGATAACATGGAGCCCAGTCACTTTTGAATAGCAACACAGAGATGAGAGCTTTGCTAGGTAAATATTCAGTTCTAAATAATATATAAGGCCTCAAAATAGTATATCTAGTACCAAATTTGCATAATGTTAAAATTCTGAACAACTGCTCGTCAAAAATTAAGAATATTGATATTTCCGAAGATGCATATTTTCCGAATCATCTTAATACCATTTTTTAAATCACAGAAACTCATAATGATTACAGAAACGTCTTCTTGTTTATCGTGAAGTAGATTTCAGTCATGTTTTACACGAAATGCACGTTTGATGATTTTCTCTTCAGTCTATATTTCGTTCTCGAGAGAATGAAATGGTTTTAGGCAATTAAATTGAAAGTTTATTATGCCAGGACAAGTTTTGTCCCAGAGCCCTTGGAATACTTCAGGCTTGTTCAACACAAGTTCAAGTGGTCAATTTCTTCAATTCAGCCAAAATTTACTGGCACGGTACTTTACCACTGGAACTATATCAAAGATTCATAACTGGTAGACCACGTGCTAGAACGCTAGTAGAATACCGTTTTGTAACTCTTTCGGTTAGAAAACAGTCTCTCAGCACTTTCAGAAAGGCAAGTCAACGTCTTGGAGATGACACAGGTACTTCAGTTTCACTAAGCAGAATCGGAAGACGTCCTCATGAAGTCGATATAATATCGAGACGCCTGTTAAGATGAGTTACACTCACTCGCGAACACAAGCGTTAAAGAATAGAGTGGACAATGGAGCGGTTACACTGGCAATATGAATAGCGATACGTACTCTTCATTAACGAGACATGGACGTACTTCTGATAGTGGACGAGTCCGGGTGTGGACACATGGAATTGAGCTTACCTGCAAAAGAAACAAGAATCAAAAATGAGACAATAAAGGACTAAAAATTATATAAGATTATGCATTATATCACCTCGTAATATAAATATTTTCGTTTCAAAACTGAGAATGTCGTGCGTAATTGATTAATAAATGATCCAAAGATGTGAAATGAGCCATTAGGAGCCTTCTTAGAAGGCTCTGCAGTTTTTGTATAATAAAACAAGTTGTAGATTTTGCGATTTTTAAATTAATTTTGTAACCAAAAAATAAAACTCTGTTTAGGTGACAAGTCAATAAATCCTATATACTTTTAGAAGAGATATGGGTATTTGCATTTCTTTTATTCGAAATACTCTAATGAACATAATCATTTTATACACTTTTCATATATTTACTGTCATCGGAAGTTCCACAGAACAATCATCATTTTCAGAGAAATAAGTGGTTAAAATGGAAGACTTATTGATATAAATTCATTCTGATTGATCAATTCATATCATATTTATTTCCAATAAAATTACTACTGGTTCGCCTTTTTCCTCATTTACACTCAGATTAAAAGCTGCCCGAAAAAATACCCATTGAAACTTTTAACGAACTGATTAACTACGCGATGCAAAAGTCCGCCATCATACAACTTGATATTCATTATCCAATTTCCGTTCCCTTTTCGCTAAATAATTTTTTTTCTCAAGAACTAATCTCACACTCGACTGAAATTTCCCAACGCATCGGGGCGGCCAGAAACTGGTTCTTTGTGAACTGGCGGGTGGAAGGAATAGAAAACAGAGTTTTCGACGATTTCTGACATCAAAGCGGGACTTTCATGTTCCAGCGGGTCCTTGGTGAACGGGGCTCATCACGCCCATTCCGTCACTCCTTTGTTTTGCCACCAGAACCAGCCTGCTTGGACCGAACGTGGCGAGTCTTACGTTACTTCGTAATAATGACGGGATTCGATCGATTTTACTGGACTAATCGATAGTCAGCTATGAAAACCTATGTAGATGAAGAAGTTGGTCGTGAAATATTATTTTTTAATGGAGCAGGAAAATAAATTTAAGTGAATAGGAGATATAACTCAACATAAGCTGAAGAATCGTCCATATAAAAAGGACTAATCAATAGTCAGATATGAAAATGATGTAGATGAAGAAATTGGTCGTGTAATATTATTTTTTAATGGAGCACAAAAAAAAATTCAAGTGGATAGGAGATTGAACTCAATGAAAGCTGAAGGATCGTCCATATAAACTTTAATAATTCATTGGGAATATCGAGAGTTCTCGAAAAAGTTATCAGGATAAGTTTTTCCAAAACGGTAATAAACTCAACAATGTGGCTTTCTGCCAGAATACGATTGGGTCTTCTTTAACATACTACTCTGTCAAGAAAGTACCGGGAATTTTCAATTAAAACAACATTTTTACATTCAATCGTCAAAATTTATTGGGTCGCCTTCAAAATAGGCTCCATTTGCTCCAATACATCTATGCCAACGGCACTTCCAATTATCGAAACATTTTTTATAGGCGCTTTCCGGGATGGACTTTAGCTCTCGCGCCGAATTTTGTTTTATGGCTTCAATCGACTCAAAACGGGTGCCACGAAGGGGCAATTTCAGTTTTGGAAAGAGGAAAAAGTCGCAAGGAGCCAAATCCGGCGAATACGGTGGTTGCTGAAGCACGTTTGTTGAGTTTTTGGCGAGAAAGTCAGTCACAATCGTAGCTCGGTGAGAAGGCGCGTTATCGTCATGCAAAATCCATGAGTTGTTCGCCCACAAATTTGACCGCTTCTTACGGATACGCTCACGCAAACGTTTCATAACGCCTAGGTATACTCCTTGTTTACCGTCTGACCCTCTGGAACGAATTCGTAGTGCACCACGCCACGGATATCGAAGAAAACATTGAGCATCACCTTCATTTTCGAGCGGCTTTGGCGTGGTTTTTTCGGTTTCGGCTCATTTTTTGCCACCCATTCCGATGATTGCTGGCTTGTTTGCATATCGTACTCGTAGACCCAGGTCTCATCACCAGTTATAATGCGTTCCATGAATGTAGAATCGGAATTACAGCGATCCAGCATGTCTGAAGCAACCTGTTCGCGATGACGTTTTTGAAGAAAATTCAGGTCTTTCGGTACGAGTCGTGCGGCCACCTTTCTCATGCCCAAAATATCAATCAAAATCGTACGTGCGGACTCGTGGGATATCTTAAGATCATGTGCTATCTCTCTCAAGCTGGTACGACGGTTTTCCAGCACCCTTTCCTTAATTTTATCGACGTTATCTTCGATCGAACGAGGCAAGTCTTCGACCACTTCACGACCGTCCTTGAAGGCTCTGTACCACTGATATGCACGAGTTTTCGATAGAGCATTATCACCAAAGGCCTTTTGCAACATTTTCAATGCATCGTCACATGAAAATTCATTTGCACAAAACTTTAAACAAATTCTTTGCTCAACGTAATCACCCATAGTAAAAATCGGCACGCACTCTGACATCGACTGACTTAATCAGCTGTTGCAAACACACTAGTTGACAGATCCCGCTCAAGCTTGTCATAGTAATTAAGTATAGTGGTACCAACCTAGGAAAAAAAAATTTTACCTGCCTCATTGCCCCGCCAGATTTAAATCGATAATTCCCGGTACTTTCTTGACAGAATGTATAAGAGACAGCATTTTAATTTCCACAAAAATGTTTATAATGCAACGATTGTTGCATCACTATGTAGCATGGTATTTATTTAGCATTGGTTGAGTCCAAGCCTTCCTTGGTCGTATTCCTGGATTTCAAGGAGTCCTTCGATACAATAGACCACAAAATTCTTCTAAAAAACTCGGAAAACACCATTTGAACGGTAAGACTTACGGTGCCTGAACAACTACCCACGGTGGGCTCAACAGAGGACTATTTTGGTCCTCTGCTAACAAAACTGTCATTTTTGTTGGGGAGAAACGTGGAGTTACCTGAGAGAAACTAAGACATTAGACTTGGAGATTATTTCAGAATGGTTCAAGGGTAAATCATGAGACAAAAAAATATCATTAACTCTTTACGCAATAAACGTACCGAACGATTCTTTTGCAAGTTAAGCGTGTTACCTTGTAGTGGTGATTGACTCATTCTCAAGATGGGAAATACATGTTCAGTCGCTTATGAAGAAAATTTGATGTCATTCATATAGACTCAGCGAATTAAAAAACTTTCTTCACATAAAACATCTGAAGAAATTATACTTTAACCTTTAGGATTCTGTGAACATAGTTCAAATACTTCCTAGATTCATCAGTTCAAAAGCCTCCGATATTTAAAACAGACATTCACAAAATAGAAGGATCATCATTACTAGTTAGTAATACATTTTTCGCGAAATTGGGAAATATTTGTTCAAATTTCTGTCAGAAAAAAGATTCAATGAAGTCCTGTATATCAGTTTTAGAGTTAATTGATTCAGCAGATTGACGACTCATCAAGAATTAGGCTAAATGGCTACGTGCATCTCTAATTGAAGCAACGTCACTGAACAGCAAGTGAATATCCACATTGGTTATGAAAGCTGATAATTTGAATGATCAAAGAGATGCACTGGCATCGTGCTATTTTGACCCGATGAATGAAGCTCCGTGCCATGATTTTGAAGAGAAATTAGCAAAAGTTTTCAATAACTTGATTTGCCGCATTCTTTGCTAGAAATTCTTTCTTATTTTGCTTCAAATAAGTTTTTCTTTCTCAATATAAATTGAGAACCAGTATCTTCCTAATCTTGTTAATATAATACAGTATGTACGAGTACATTACCAAAGGTCATCCCCTTAGGGAGATCATCGACCATCTCATTGCTATTCATCTTCTGAACGTCAAGTTCTAACTTACACCATAACTTGCACGTGTGCGGTGATTACATCTTTAAGTACTACATTTATTTATTGCGCTCGCATATTTATTGTATATTCATATCTATTATGATAAACATAGCTATATCTTGCAACTTTGTATCAATTTCTTTACTCAATTAACTTATGAGGAAGTTAGAATATCTCTCTTTTGAATAACGTATGATTCAAGAAACGAATGAGAGAACTTTCGTCTATCTCAACATTCTCCTTAAACATATCAGGGAAACTTCTTTTTTATTTTGGTACAAGCATGGTCGGCCATCCATCTTTCGAACTAATTGATTATTTAGTATTGTCACCACTGATTTTCTTTCACCGATACTCAATCCGTATTTCGTTATTCAGAATCGGATCGAATATAATCGAGTCAATGGGTTAATAAGAATTACATCAACCAAGATTAGTTTTTGTTTCTACCGTTCTTCTAGAAATTCTCCTAATAGTACTTCAAATAATAAGAAATTAGACATTCTCAAACTGCCCTGCTAAATACTTGCGTCTTTTAATTCGACACTTTATGATGGAAACGAAAAATACTCGACTAGCCCCGATCCACAGTACAGAATTAAAACAAGTTGTAGAAATTACTTTGTTTTAGTACCAATAAATTGATAAAATAGAAAAAGGCTTTTTTCTTGATAGAAGAAATATAACAAAATTTTAATATCAAAACAGATTGAATCTGTTAGTCTTCTACAATTTTAATTTTAAAAAAATTTTATTCAAAAAACTTTTAGAATTAAATTAATGTCTAAAATAAGCACCGCTTACGTTTAATAGACGTATATAATCAAAACTCAATATATAATGTCAAATGGAATAAATAAACCAACAGATATAAGAAAGTCATTAAAATTAATAAATAAGTATTTAAACGAGACAAAATTTTGTTTCTGATCTTACCTTTAAGAACACCAATTGCCTTTTAAAAACATGAACACAACTTAAGGACTTCTCAAAGAATATAATTTATTTGAAATATTTAATATATTTAAATATTCGAATAAGTTAATTCAGAAATCTCTCAAAACAAGCACTATATCTCCAAAAAACAAATATAATTCTAAGTAATCCCTTCTTCGGTCCTAGCATAAATCTCATTATGAAATGTCAATGAATTTAAATAACCTTAAAAATAACTTACACTGTTCTGTGACTTTGTTAGAACATAGACCAATCTTGAATTTTAAAGTTGGTCTGTTTCGAAGCATCCATTCTTAACACGTGTTTGTTGTGATATAATTGTAGTTCTTTGATTTTGATATTTGGAATACTATCTAGGACCGAAAAAGGGATTACCTAGAATTATATTTGATTTTTGAAAATATAGTGCATGTTTTGAGAGATTTCTGAATTAACTTATTCGAATATTTAAATATATTAAATATTTCAAATAAATTATATTCTTTGAGAAGTCCTTAAGTTGTGTTCATGTTTTTAAAAGGCAATTGGTGTCCTTAAAGGTAAGATCAGAAACAAAATTTTGTCTCCTTCAAATATTTATTTATTAATTTTAATGACTTTCTTATATCTGTTGGTTTAGTTATTTGAAATTATAAATTTCAACAGATTCTAAATAATCAAGTTTCTTTTCTTTTGATTCTACATGTAAAATTTTAAGTTTTTTTATGTTCGTTGAACCTCGTCTGGAAGAAACGTCCCGTCTGTCTTATATATTTATTACTGCACGTCGAACAAGATAACTCATAAACTTACGATTTATTATTGTTTGGAGTTGGGTCCTTTGCATTAAGTAATACGGATGATAATTTATTTTGTGATTTGAAAGCAATATTAACGTCCAGTTTTGAAAAAGTATTTGCCACTTTTGGAGTTATGATACCGAAGTACGATAAAGAAATGAAGTTTTTTGTTTTCTTCAGTTTTTATTATGGGATAAATTCCGTTTTTAGCTATTTTAGATTGTTTATGTCGAATTAGATTATCTCATTCTGTCAAGAAAGTACCGGGAATTATCGATTTAAATCTGGCGGGGCAATGAGGCAGGTAAAATTTTTTTTTCCTAGATTGTTACCACTGTCCTTAATTACTATGCCAAGCTTGAGCGGGATCTGTCAACTAGTGTGTTTGCAACAGCTGATTAAGTCAGTCGATGTCAGAGTGCGTGCCGATTTATACTATGGGTGATTACTATGGGACGATAACGCGCCTTCTCACCGAGCTACGATTGTGACTGACTTTCTCGCCAAAAACTCAACAAACATGCTTCAGCAACTACCGTATTCGCCGGATTTGGCTCCCTGCGACTTTTTCCTTTTCCCAAAACTAAAATTGCCCCTTCGTGGCACCCGTTTTGAGTCGACTGAAGCCATAAAACAAAATTCGGCGCGAGAGCTAAAGTCCATCCCGGAAAGCGCCTATAAAAAATGTTTCGATAATTGGAAGTGCCGTTGGCATAGATGTATTGGAGCAAATGGAGCCTATTTTGAAGGCGACCCAATAAATTTTGACGATCAAATGTAAAAATGTTGTTTTAATTGAAAATTCCCGGTACTTTCTTGACAGAGTAGTATTGGGGTTGAAACCGTTGTTCGCGGCCATGGATTTAATAGTTTGGACTTCAGCTTCGCGGTTATTTTTTAATAAGGGTAATGCGAAAGCTCTATGGATCATCGATTTATATGCTGACATTTTCTGTGAATATGCAAAGTAGAGAGATTGGCGAAACTAATTGACCTTTATACTTGGTGTGGACGTTGCAACACCATAAAACGGGAGAGGTTCTCTCCAATTGCAGGTTCATAAAGGCGAATACAGTAATAGATTTGTGCTAGCTTTAAGGGGAGGAATACGATGACGTGTTAGATTCCTCGAGTTCGTGGTTCCTTTTGAAAACAAGATTACCACGGAAGAGAGGAGTACTCATACTCCTGCCCAACTTATTGTGGGGGTAGTGATTGGAAGCCTGCATGCTATGCTAGAAGGGTATTCCATTCCTCCGTGTTCGTTGTTCTTGGACCTGGATGGTCCAAGAGATCTATTGGATGTTTGAGGGTCTTGTTCACATGCTAAACACAGGGCCTGAAACTGGATCGACCGGGAATATCTTAAGCTCCTTCGCTGTGTAAGTTACGTCCATAAACAGGATATTGGTTCGAAGCTACCAGTCTTTACTGGAAGCAAATGGGGCCAACTTCGTTTGCACGCTTATTTGGCGTATCCAAATTCTGCATACACCTTTTAACTTGCTGATTCACCTTGATTGCGCTCAACTTATACTTGAAAATTGCTTTATTGTGTTATTTTAACTAAATACTAATAATTTCAACGTTTCAACGATTTCAACACAATAAACAGAATTTTTATAACACCTGAGTTTCATTGCTTTGCACGGATATAAATAGGAAATAGGAAAGAATAAATTAAAACTTCGTTAATGTATCATATACAATTGTTTCGAAATATCCAACAACAGCTTGATTAAATAAATTAGAGAAGCTCAAACAAGGGTCCCAGGCTTACGTAACCAGAATCGAACATGACAATCTCGAAATTGGGTAATGAATTTTATTCGACTTTTGCCCTCTTCGTCCTTTCCCTTTCATCCATCGCAAGGCTGATCGCCCTAAGGCACTGTGTCGGTAAGCGAGATCATATTATTATGATCTGATACGTTTACACCGAATTATCTCCGTTACGTGTAAATTGAAATAGGTGCTGGTAAAATCTCCTCTCGCAAATTCCGTTTGTTCATGAACCTTCTTCCAGCATTTATCTGAAATATTTCTTCCTTGAATGAAATAAAAAATGAAGGTACCACAAAATTTACGTAGGATTTGAATACAGAAGAAACACAGTTTCTTTTCATGAATAATATATAAAATCGATTTTTACAACCTTTTTTCATCAATGAACATAATTTGTTTCACCACACTGTGGCTTCATCAGATTTTACATTTGAACTCCTTTCGGTGTAAGATACTTCATAAGAGATTTATCTTTATTATTATTATTATTATTATTTATGGCCAGCGGGCGTCTGTCCACCCTACCACTGCGTCCGCACGGACTATTGTGTTACACCCCTAATTTATATCTCCCCGACGAGGTCCAGTTTTTGGATAAAACCGATAATCTTGTTCAGGGGTAATTTTTTCAGTTCGCTGTGGGCTATAAAAGCCTGGCCAAAGACCTCGAATCTGATGCGACTCACCGCTGGGCACTCTGAGACGATGTGCATGGCTGTTTCAGTGTCCTCAAGACACAGCCTGCATTAATCGTTTTCAGCCAGACCGATTTTGTGCAAATGCGCTTTCAGTCTGCTGTGAACTGTCATAATTCCGACAAGTGTTCTTAGTTTGGCCCTATCCAGACCTAGCGCTAGGTTCGCCATCTTTTTGTTCGAAGCTGTTCCAAGGAACAACTTTTCAGGCCAGAATGTTTCAGGCCAGAATGGCTCCGCCAGAAAGACTCTAGCCTTGAGTTCATTCTGCCTGTTATCGCCTCGTTAGCCACGTCATGTGGTATTCCCAGGAATGGTTCCGGTCCTACCAGAGGCACCGCAGCAAATGCTAGCCGATCCGCCTCCTCGTTACCCAAATAGTTTGAGTGGCTCGATATCCAAACCAGAGTGACTCCGTTATACATACAGAGCCTCTTTAAAGCCGTGCGGCAACTCCAGACTGTTTTGGATTTATCTTTATTACTTTTGATGCAAGTATCCAAAATATTAGTGGCTCTAAGAGATGTTCTATAATTAAAATTAATAAAATTTTCAGATAGTCCAATAATGTAGATAACTCAGAATTATATTTGTCAGGTGAGGTCTTTTATGATGGGATAAACATGAGTTGGCGCCATCTTTTCCAATATTTATTTATGAGGGTTGAGTTGAAACCGTTAGTGGAGGTTATTTGTTTAAGTGCTAAGAGTATTTGTTTTTATACCTTCATATCTTGAAATTCAAAAAACTCAAGAAAGGAAGTCCAAATGTGTATCATAACTTCTCAGAGTTCAATTTGATATTCCTAAAGATTTTAACTTGCTAAATTGTCCTCCTGAAACAACTCCAATTTTTTAAGATGCGTAGTTATTTTATTACATATCAAACCAAACGTGACATTGAGTGTATCTCCGCAAGAGGAACTCTATCAGCTGGAAAATTGTCTTTTCGCTCATCCCGTAACGTTTCGCCATAACTCCTTAATCATTATCATCATCTTCTAAAGGCTAGACCTTGTCGCTGCAGCCATTGATTCCTGTCACTCGCGCATTTTTCATATGACAGAAGGATCTAACATTCAACCTTGCTTTGATGACCTTGAAGTAATTGATTCTAGACCGTCCTTTGGATCTTTTCCCATTTATTCTTCCTACAAAGATGTTGAGCAAAATGTCCAATAAATTTTTTTCCTTTTATTTCAGTAACAATATGTTTTCGTTGGTTATTTTGTTTATGCCTCTTATTTTGTGCATTCTTCGCCACATCCACATTTCAGTGTCTTTCAACCTTTTCTTTTCGCATTTACCCTAGGTCGAGGTTTCGCTACTATAGGTAAAGACACTCCGTACACAAGTTTTATTATAAAGGATTTTCTGGCTTCTGTACTGATGTTGGTTTACCAACAGGTTCTTCTTTTTTCACAGGCCTGTTTGACGTGAGCAATCCTTCGTTTTACATCTTGGGTGGATTTTGTGGTATTAGTTATTATGCTTACCAAGTAGCAGAATTCTTTTGCTTCTTCAATGATGGACCCTCTTAATTTTCCTCCAGCTGTTTCGTTTTCATCCATTTTTTGAATGATCTTGGTTTTTGTTTTTCCAATGTTTATTTTCAAATCAAATTTACTCAGCAAGTTATCTAATATTTCTAACGTACGGTTCATTTCATTTTCTGATTCTGCTAGAATTACGATTTCATCAGTTGTTCAAATTTACTGTGACCAAAGAATTTTTGATTCACTTTGCAGGTACGTAACAATTACGTCCCCAGAGATCAACAATTTAGGCCTTTCAAATATGAATCATTTAGTTCCTAGAAACCTAAGCGGGCCTAAACACCAATTAAGAAATGAAGATATTCCTCCCTTAGATTATTCCTAGAAAGCCATTAGAACCGTTTTAGCCGTGACAAGACTATTGTCGTATCGGAATTACCTGGGCCACCTTTTCGGACTCAAACCCACTCTCTCATCCGCCAGTTAGCAAAAAGCACCAGTTGAACACATCCCCTACGCCAGACAGGTCACTGCTCACCCTGTATAAAAAGTTAGTTAAGAAAGTTCAGTAGAAGACTGACAATTCTCTACATGGTCCCTACGAGCTGGATTACATTCCACATCTGGTCACGAAACAACTTCCTCAATTTGGGTAAAATAATTCAACTTTCTGAACTTTTATTATATGTATTTTAGACTGCGAATAGAGCATTTAAGTCTAATATACATCCCTCTTTCACCCCATTTGAAGTATGCTCAACCAAGAATTTGCATACTAATTGGTTAACGTTTAATCAATTACTTTCGGCGAATTCAAAAAGGTATCTCCACATACCAAGCCATTCTTTACAACAGTGATGTTTTTCTCCATTTCTTTTAGGTCTTTAGTCTTGCCTTTCATTGTGTTAACGGCAAGTTCTATAATCAGGTTGAACAAATAAGGGGACAAAGGACAACCTTGGCGAACTCGTTTTCTGATATTAGCTTCTTTGGTGGTTCCATTTACGTAAATTCATAAGGTTTGGGTTTTGTATAAGTTTGAAATATGTTTCCTGTCTCTCCAGTCTAATCGTATTCGTTTGAGAGATTTAAAAAGAAGCTTCTAAATAATTTTATCAAGTCGCTTTTCTCCTTCATAAAAAAGAATAAATAAACTATATTCATTCTTCTCCTATAGAAAATCGAAAGAACAAGAAATGCAAATAGTTGAAAACGCAAGGATATTTTCTGCATACATCAGTCTCGGATATCAAAAGCGCATTAAAGTCGATCGTGGACAAAGACTTCTTTATAAACCCGTGAAAATCTCAAAGACGGACCGCCATAAATCCCGGCGAATTCGGACTGCAGGAATTTCGAGCATCACGTGAAACTGCATTTACGAGTTTCCTCGTAGGTGGCTGCTAAATTTAACCCATTATTACGTCAGGGTCATTGCCGGTGCAATCGCACCATCTGATCGGTGAACGGGAGGGGAGGGGGGAGATCCGAGAGGAAAGTGAGATAAACTGGTTGCGATTCCCTTCACGTGGACGCTACCGATGACTCAGGTGGTACCAAGATCCGATCAGAAGAACGCGGAACCAGATCTCCGGACAGCTAGACGGTGCAGGTGCAGCGTAGGAAGAAGAACTTCCTGGCGATTGTCGATGAAGTTCATACAGGGCTGACTCACGTTATCGTGTGAGTGGAAGAAGGAATTCTTCTAATTGGTTGCGAAGATTGCTGCGCGGATCTGGGAATTTCATTTTTAGTCATTCACGTCTCTTTCTGGATAGCGAGAGGATATAAAATGATGGAACTACAAATCAACGCTGCTTGATGCATTGGAACACATGTTCTGTGAGCATAAATATTAAGATAAAATTCGTCTGATCCTACTAGATAAAAGAGAATGATGAAGTGAATTTTGAATTTAACTAGTCATAATAAGGAGCAAGATTGTACACAAAGAGATCCATCTGTTGCAGATATCAGTAAGAATGCAAGAAATGTTATTACTGTCATATGGATAAGTCTTGAGAAGAAATAACCTCTATTCATTCAAGAAATAACCTCTATTAGTACTTTGCGCCTAATGACTCCTTCCGCACTCTCGTCTTGAGGCTCAAATCTAACCACAGCTACTAGTTATCATTTCATTGTTTCGTCTGTCATAATAAGGCTTTATTTTCATTTCCTTGAACTGTGCATAGTTTCTGTGTGCTCTACAGATGTCTACTTTTGTACCTAATAATGTGCTTTTGCGGGCAGCTTTACTGCTTCATTATTTCAATATGAAGAAAATGACTGCCGAAAATCATTGTATTTTTGGGAATGTTTATGGTGACCATGCTCTAGCTATTTTGCAGCATGATTCATGTTGTTGGCTTGAATGAGAAGCCGTACAGCCCAGAAATTGCTCCTCCCAATTACCATCTCTTCCGATCGATGCAACATGGCCTGGCTGACCTGCATTTCTCCAATTACAATGCAGTCAATGGATGGATAGCGCTCAAAGAGACGGCCTTTGTTCGCGATGGAATCCATCAATTGCCAGAAAGATGGAAAAAGTAGTGGCTATTGCGGAACAATACTTTGAACTTCAACCAATTTATCACAATGACACTTAAAACGCACGAACTTATTATTCATACTCCTAATAACAAATTTCGTAATTTTCACGATCTTAAAATATCGTTTTCATTAATCTTGTGCTTATAAAAAATCAGCATTTCGAAGGCATATCAAAAACACTTCGCGGCCAATTCAAATTCCGTCTTTTCCCCAAGATGGCGCACCCCTTCGAATTTCCCCGACTAAACGGATTCCTCCAAGGATCCCCCGACCCCAATGCCGTTCCTCATCGACCCCACGTCAAACTCCACACCCATAAACGTCGGACCTTGCGGACGGTATCGCAGGCTTCGTCCGTGATCGAATTCCCGTCCCCGCATAATCCGATCGGCAAACCGCCCCCGCGGGTCGTCGCCCCACCGCGGACGAGCGTCCCCTCGGAGATTCTCACCTTCATCCGCGACGTCCTGGAGGTCGCGGGCCACGTGGGGCAGCACCGCCGGCCGTCGGCGGCTCGTCGTTTGGACGGGCGAAACTATTGATTTTCGCGGGCGGGGACAGGAGCTCGGCGCGGGCGGGAGTTCGGCAACGGTGCGGGCGAGGTGGCGGTAGCGATGTGGCCGTCGTCCGACCGTACGGGTGTGACACTGCGTGAACGGCGGCGGGGGGGCGGCACTCGCAAAAAATGTCGGGGCTCGAGAGTTTCAGCAGGAAATGGGTGATGTTCGCTGTCTTGCCACGTGGGGCGAGAGGGTCGTGCCCCATTCTGTACGCAATGTCCAGGTGTTTCCATGCATCTAACTGATCGACCGAAAAAAAAATTCAGTCTACCCTGAAAATACTGGTTTAAGTTGAGTTTTGATGGAAGTTAATTCTAACGAATCAAGTAGGCTGCTTTCGAAATATTACTAGAGATTAAGCTTGATTTTCAAGCGAAGCTCGGAAAAACCAATCTAAGCTTACATAAGGCCTTATCTTTGAAGTTCTCCTGGAATATTGTTTTCCAAGATGTCGGAGTGATAGCGCTTTCTCCAACGATTGTTACTATTCTGCATATAGTAGGTAGGTCTCCAGTTTCAATTTTGTCCAAATGACCAGTAGAGCATCCGGAACTAAGATGGTTCGGTAATATACTCTAATTAGGGCACAAGGAAGGTTGTCTGATATTAAGATACTCCAACCAAAAAGGCACTTCAGCAAATAACTACCCTGAACTAAGATTGTCCAGTTCTAAGATCATCCGGTACTAAGATCATCCGATACTAAGATCATCCGATACTAAGATCATCCGATACTAAGATCATCCGGTACTAAGATCATCCGATACTAAGATCATCCGGTACTGAGATCATCCGATACTAAGATCATCCGGTACTAAGATAATCCAATACTAAAATCATCCGGTACTAAGATGGTTCAGTACGAAGACGCGTTCTGCTTAGACGTCTTATAAGAAACAATAAAAATTCAATATCCCACGATTTCCATCGATTAGATAAAAATACCACGCGGTGTGTCTTCGAGCAACCTCACAGTACGAAAAGAAGGAAATCTGGGAAATTCTACACTCCTTATTCGGTACAGAAGTTGACATTTTCAGAGCACACATAAACTATGTTGTTCTTCGCTTCAGCGAAATGACAGATACTGAAACGGAAGTCTAATGATGATACTTCAAAATGAAGGTGTTGTGAGATGAAACAACGGAATAATGAACTAGTAGCGACATCTTTTATCAAAACCGCAAGAACTTATTTCTACTCCTGATAATTAGAAGAAATAACGAATGAAAGTTTTGTGACCTTAGAATTGGAGCTCACAAAGCATTTCAGATCCCGATAAACGCCACCAAAACTCACCTAGCCCGCTTAAGACCGCAAACCACGCGCGCAATATTCGACCTCTAATGATCCATTGTAATCCGATGAATGCATGCATCAAACGGAATAACGTCGGCAAAAACAGCGTTACCCGATAATGAAGGGGATATTCGCAAAATCAACACGTAGGTATGCACATACACATACACACACATAATGTACATATTCATCAATCTTTCAGTACATCTGAGCGAATCTGGCCCGGCATTTCGCTGTCTCAATCAGCGGGTATTCAATTATTCCATCAGTCGAGTCGAACAAACCGTGCGACTCCTGCACGTTTTGGAAATTGCCTCCGTGATATTTCCAGATTCGAGTTTTGTCAAGTTGCAACGTGTGTGCTCGGTCCTGAATTAGGTTCAAGAGATATTGATCACAAATTTTTCACTAACAAGATAGCATAACTTGAAAACTATCATTTGAATTAAAATTCAGTGTACACCATAGGCAAAAGCTGAAAATTCTCCTTAGACTAAGGTGGTTTCATGGAGATTTGTAAAGGGTGATTCATTTAGAGGTATTTTTCGGGGTGGGGATTTCATTGCAGATTGTGCATGCCTCGTGTTAACTGAAGTGCCATTTCTGTTCAGTAGTGTTTGACAATTCATAATAGAAATACTTAGCCCGGCACAGCGTCTACAAATTGTTCAACTTTATTACGAAAATGGGCGTTCTACGAGGAATGTGTATCGGGATAGCTTGTCAAAAGCCCAACGACTAAAACGGAAAAGATTCGGAAGGTCAATCGGCTTCAGTTCTCGCACTAGTTGTATTTTGCAAGCTTTCACAGAAAGATCCTGACGTAAAATACGCAAAATTGTTAAATATGACCGGCCAATCTGTTGAGAACGGCGACGAATCGACACTCGCATACACTCTTCGCTACTGCTCCTATATTTTCTTCACTACGTGGTGGGTGTGGTCTATTTTGTCGAGTATTTTCCAATAATGAAAATTGGGTCTCAAACTTACGGATGGTAGAGCTAATTATGCGTTCGGTAAGCCGATTATGTGGACCATAAGTTGCTATTGGCGCCCGATGCATATTCCTCGTAGAACACCCATTTTCGTAATAAAGTTGAACAATTTGTAGACGCTGCGCCAGGCAAAGTCTTTCCATTATCAATTGTCAAACACTACTGAACCAAAATAGCACTTCATTAACACGGAGAATGCGCAATCTGCAATTAAATCCCCACCACAAAAAGTAGCTCTAAATGAATCACCCTTTATGAAATGATCCGTCTCATTAGAGACGGCCCTGTCGTTAGAAATTAGTTTGTCATTCGATACTTATGTTTTTTACGTTGATATGCGATCTAGCAGTTTTAAGATTGTTTCAAACTGTTTATTTTTACTCGACACTTCAGATTATTGGTTTTTTAATTATTATATATGGCCTTAGAAAACATAGAAAGTTAATTAGAGATTTGGATATATTTATGCCTGTTAATTTCACATGACGCATTCGAAATTACAAACTGACTCTATCCTTTATTACTTGCATTATTCTCATGATTTTTCTGTAACCAATAAGAAGATTTGGTTTGTTCATTCAGTCCACCTCCAAATGGACCTTCCAATCATTTACGCTAATTTCCCTCTTTTCTTAGAACGGGGTGCTCGAGCACCTCTAACGTTCAGTCTTTGAAAAGACTGTAAAATCATTATTATTAGTGATAATCGAAGTGTTCGCATGTAGCCCTTGCTACATCATGCATTATTATTCGAGTAATAGTCAAAATTGTCGCATGTAGCCGTAGCTACATTATGCATTATTCTCCGAATAGTCAAGTTGTTCGTTTGTAATTGTACAAGCTTATTGCGATTGGTGTAAACATAGCAATCCAACTTACACTTGTTTGTAGTGTAATTGTCATCACATTAGCTTGGTATCATATACAGTGATACCATATTAGTTTGTTTTGTTATAAGTTTTTTACTTCAGTTCCTCATCATCGTTGTGGGTTATCATTATTAGATAAAGGAAGTAGACCACCGCACATAGAGTGTTCTTTGAAGTTAAAAAAACCGCTAATAATCAAAAATACAGTCCACTAGAAGCCATCGAAATTAATCATCGAGATTAATTAATTTGCATTTGTCTATTATTTTAATATACTGAAATAATAGGCAAATACTACGGTAAACTAACCGTGGTACGAAACAGAAATACTTACTCATTATAGGGTGGTTAAATAAAAAAAATGGTTATAAAATTTTTTTCAGTCATAATTTGTGGTTGAAGTTCACTCTTAATTCTGCCGGTAAATGCCCACGGAAATTATAAGCAAAAACTGTCCTATTTATGAAGCTTTTCAATGACGTATAATATAACATTCTGATATAATATAATAATAAAACATTCTGATAAATCTTCATTTTCATTGGACAATAGATGTGAACTTGTGAAAGTACAAACTGTGAGATATACATCATCCGAGAAAAATGATACTATACGACATTCTTTATTATTCATACAAATTTAAAACTTATAAAAAATTCTGAATGTAGTTGCCTTAGCAAAATGCAGCTTGTATGTATACTTTCTATGAGCTGATTACGCGTATGAATTGAGATAGTATACACCATATCTTTTAAAACACTCCAAAAGAAGAAGTCTAGAGGTGAAAGGTCGGGATTTCGAGCAGTCCATCTGATCGGTACTTATCTTCTTTCAATACATTATGTAACTATTCTACCATTGTGTACTAGGCAACCGTTCATTCGAAACCAAATTTGTGAGTTATTGGAAGACGGTTGTACAGCACACAATAGTAGAACACTTATAGAATGGATGGAGGGGGAGATTTATCGATAACAATTTCGAGTAATTCAGACCTTATTCCATTAATAATACGAGTTATATTGGCTTCCAAAGCGTTTATTGTTTCCGGTTTATCAGCATAAACCAATGACTTGGCATAACCCCAAAGAAAATAATTCAGTGGAGTTATGTCGCATGATCTTGAAGAACAATTAATTGGACCATTTCTCGAAATAATGTTATCGCCAAATCTTTCTTTCAATAAATCAATTGTAACGGTAGCAGCATGAAGTATAGCACCATCTTGTTGAAACCCAAACACTTCTGGGTCGATAGCATTCAAATTTTGAAACAAACAATCATTGATTATAGATCTGTAACAAGCACCGTTCACTGTTACATTAGCTCCAGCATCGTTTTTAAAGAAATATGGGCCTATGATACCTCCAGCGTGTAAAGCACACCATACAATGCATTTTTCTGGATGCAATGGAACCTGCAGAACTTCTTGAGGATTTTTTTCACTCCATATATGGCAATTTTACTTGTTTACACAGCCGTTCAATCAGAAATGAGATTCATCACTAAATACAATTTTACGATGAAAAAGTGGATCAACTTCAAGCTGTTCTAGGGCCCAATCACCAAACAAAGGACGCTTATTATGGTCAAGTGGCTTCAGTTCTTCAACCAGTTGGATCTTGTATGGGTGTAGACCAAGATCTTAACGCAAAATTTTGCATGTGGAGGATGCACAGATTGTTGTGAACGTCGACGAATAGACAAATCTGAATCATCATTAACACTACGACTTACAGCAGTGATATTTTCTTCCTTACGTAAAGTTCTTTGTCTTGTTGTTGTTGCATCGAATAGAGAAAATGTTGTCCGAAATCTATCGATAGTTCGACGAATAAGATGCTCTGATGGACCATTATGGAAACCATAAATTTCACGGAGTGCTCTATAAGTTTGGCGAATAAAACACTTATTTTGAAAATAAATTTCAACAATTTGTAAACGTTGTTGCTGCGTGAGTCTTTCCATGATAATTTGTGAATGCTTATTGAACAGAAATGTCAAAACAACATGACTTCTTCCTTCTGTCAAATCACAGTCATCCCTTTCGTAAGTTCTATCACTCTAAAAAAAAACACCCGATAGAAAAATCACTATGTATGGGTCTCCATCATTTCCATTATTAACTAATGTAATATTTCACCGATTCTCTTTGCTCTCATATATTCACTTAGTTTCAATCAAGTCGAATACTGTTAAGGCACAAACTGGCGCCACAACATGTAATCTCATGCGCAAAGTGTTTGTACATTCAGGTACATTCTATAGTATTTCAATATTGTTGTCTGATGCATAATCTTTATACTATGGTTGCTTCCAAATTAACTAAGTTTCTCTATGAAAGAGGAATAACCACAGAAACCATAGACGAAATTTCGTGTAATTCTTGATATACCAAGTCAACTATTTCTATTTACCACTATTCACAATTCAGTATTCAGTATTCCAACACACATTGTCTCCCAGAAACTATGGGACATAGCACACACAGAAGAAGTACAGTAAGTTAATTTTTTATACATTATCATTTCATGACACCTATTTTACAATTCAACATTGTTTATACTTCAATATATTTTTTATACTTGTAGTATTCTTTCAATTCCTGAAACCAGGTTCAAATGTTTTAATACAATCATTTAATACAGTCCACTTAATTCTTATCCAGTTTGTTGCTCTATATTATTAGTTATAGCTAATAATAATTCCAACACACAGACTACTTATATTGAGTATATCTTAGGGATTCAAATCCTGCGTTGATTCCGAAATACACAGGCTATTTTGATATACTGGCAATATTTCTCACCAGCTACAAATCTTAGGCAATTTCGATCACACAGAAATTCCATTTGCAATAAACTCATTGCAAATTTACAAATACATTTTGAAAACGTTTCAATCAATTAATTAGACAATAATGTTCAATGGACAGAAACATAATGGACAAACATTACGCATTTATGTCTGCAATTTTCAGATTTTCCTAACAATTAAGCTCACAGATGATAATTGATCATACAATATGTCATACCTGAATCAAGTACGAACGGATTTGCATTCATACTCAAATTCTGAATGGAAGGACGGATTTCAACGCTTGAATTGTTCGTTTTGATAGCGAAAGCTATCAGGCAACAATAATCCACTGAATATAACAACAGTTACGATGACGATAAACATTTCATGAATTATAGATACTCTACGGCTTTATTTCGATCGCAAATACAGGGTCATCCTATTTGTGTTCTAACTAAGACATCTCTGTTTCAATTACATGCCGGACTTAACAGGGTGACAAGAAAAACCTAGAAAAAACTTTTTTTCATTTAACTTTATCAAACAAAATAAATCAAACAAACAACAAAGAATAATAATAACATAAACATTTGGTAATAATCTATTTAAAGGGTTTCGAAGTGGCTTCCTTTGGCGGCGATACATAGCTACAGACGCTTCTTGAAATTTTCGGCAATGGGCAGCATTTATGAATTTGGTTTCCATAATATCGTTATGAATCAGTGCTGTTTGCACTAAATGTTTGTTGTGTTAAATTGATCAATATTCTATATTATCTTTGGATTATTTTATCTTCATTTGATACTATGTTTAGTGTTAATACTATATATCTATCCGGGGTTATTTTACAGTGATTGAACTTTAAATTGAAATAAAACAAATTTAAATTAATATTGAAGACAATTTTTTTTTATTTGAAAGATAATTTTATGACATTTGTTTTAGAATAATTTCCAGCATATGTCCACCACGACTAGCTCTGAGAAACCGCATTCGACCAGACCAATTTTGGACCACTTTTTCGAGTAATTCAGGCCTTATTTTATCAATAACACGAGTTATGATGGCTTCCAAAGCGTCTATTGTTTCTGATTTATTAGCATAAACCAATGACTTGACATAACCCTAAAGAAAATGATCCAGTGGAGTTATGTCGCATTATCTTGGAGGCCAATTAATTGGACCATTTCTCGAAATAATGCTATCGCAAAATCTTTCTTTCCATAAATCAATTGTTACGGTAGCAGCATGAGGTGTAGCACCATCTTGTTGGAACCAAAACACTTCTGGGTCGACACCATTCAAATTTTGAAACAAATAATCATTGATCAACGATCTGTAACGAGCACCATTCACTCTAACATTAGCTCCAGCGTCGTTTTTAAAGAAATATGGACCGATAATGTCTACAACGTGTAAAGCACACCATACAGTGCATTGTTCAGGATGCAATGGAACCTGCAGAACTTATTGAGGATTGTTTTCACTCCATATACGGCAATTTTGCTTGCTTACATAGCCGTTCAACTAGAAATGAGATTCATCACTAAACACAATTTTACGATAAAAAAGTGGATCAACTTCAAGCTGCTCTAAGGCCCAATCAGCAAACAAACGACGCTTATTATGGTCAAGTGGCTGTAGTTCTTGAACCAGTTGGATCTTGTATGGGTGTAGACCAAGATCTTTACGCAAAATTTTCCATGTAGTGGATGCACAGAGTCCCACTTCTTGTGAACGTCGATGAATAGACAAAAAATGGTTATCATCATTAACACTATGACTTACAGCAGCGATGTTTTCTTCGGTACCTAAGTTCTTTGTCTTCTTGTTGTTGCATCGAATAAAGAAAATGTTGTCCGAAATCTATCGATAGTTCGACGAATAAGCTGCTCTGATGGACGATCAAGTAAACCATGAATTTCACGAAGTGCTCTATAAGTTTGACGAATAGAACACTGATTTTGAAAATTAATTTTAACAATTTGTGAACGTTGTTGCGGCGTGAGTCTTTCCATGATAATTTGTCAATGCTTACTGAACAGAAATGTCAAAACAACATGGCTTCTACCTTCTGTCAAATCACAGTTATCCCTATCGAATGTTCTATCACTCTAAAAAAAACACCCGATACTAAAAGGTGAACAGTGTTCTCTGAGGCATTTACTGTATTTAATTTTAAAAAGTTTTAAAGAAATTAATGAAATTAGAATTTGTAGCAAGGTATAACAGAATTACTTTGTTTGCTCCATGAGCACTCCACAATGTAACATCGATTTTTCCCGGAATGATTCCAAAGAGGTTCGTTATTAGACGAGAAAAATATTTCTAGAAAAATTCAAGACGCCATTGGCGGCAGTTTCAAGACCTAACCTTCCATCAAGAAAATGAAAATATCCGGAAAATTCCGTGAACGTCGTCCTGTTTGTCGTCCCGAATTCCTACCACAATCAAAATTGCAGCTTCCATAGCCTCTAACGAATATCATCGTCCCCTTAAAGGACCGACAACAAGTAATGGAATTTTTTAATCTGCCCCAGCAAGACGTTGCCGCCGTGTCGCCCGCCTCATATTCCGCTAATTTTGACAGCGCCGTTACGCCGATAGTAACGCCGTCCCCGTAATGAGCTTAGTTTTCTCGCGATATTTTTATTAGACTTTTCATGGCGGGCGTTTGAGACGTCGACTGCGGCGCTATTTGCCGTGGGAGCATCAATATTAGCTCGGAAATTATGAGAATCGATGTTTCCGCTCAGTTTATAAAATGGAAATTCTTGTGTGCACGCCATTAGTCGGAGGCGCGTTTAACGCGTCCGCGTTAGAACTGTTTCGGCCTGATTGATTCCTTTGGGGATTTTGAAATTGGGTACTACGAGACGGAGAATATCTGTGGATGAAGAAACAGAGCATCTTGTTTATTTTTTAATTCAATGGAAGAAAAAGTACTACAGGCAAGCATTCAATACTTTGAGCAATATTGAGTATAGTACGTAATGTTTATGGCCGCAGTTGCAAATACGACATCAGGCAGATGGCGTCCGTTATTGTCAATAGATTGAGTTCTGAAGTTTCCACTTTCCAGCACATCGACGGGAATATTGGTTATAGCTTGTCCAATCTTGTTCTTGACATGATACAAGGTCGTTGTAAATAATAATTTGGAAAAATATAAATAAGTATAGATCAAACAATGTCAAATTTATGCTCGTTGTAAAGGTGACATTTCACACTAAACAACTGAAAGGATGAAACAAACTCTCAATTTTCAATTTCAACTCTACTGTCGACGTTTGACGTTTCGCGCAATTTACTGATGGATCGAAGTTTACAGAGGATTTTGTCGAAAATGCAGGGCTCTCGAACTTTCTCAAGATAGTTCCGTCTTGAAATTTCAGAAATATTTAAAATAGGTAACAATATCGACTTTCCTTTACCAGTTTCTACCAAATTCATCACTTTCATCATTAATAAAAAAAATTAGCTATGGTAATAGAAAGTTGTACAAATCGAGGCATCTGTTTATTAATTCTAGACTCAAACAAGCCGGATAAGGTTTTGTTGATCATTGGAACATAAGTAGCAGATATGCGCAAGTTTCAAAAGTTGTTTCTTTCTCGTCAGTGCCCTGTAACGTTCAACGACTATAAATCTATCACGTACTAATATTCGCTCTACAAAGGAACACTAAGGTATTGATCCTAGCGCAATCCAGTGCACTTCAATAAGATGCATAGTGGCTCTTTTTTTGGAAACCGGGAGCGTTGCCCGGAGACCGGTGTCTAGTCGACCCAGAGTAACATCTGCAAGTGAAGGTCATTATATCGCAAATTTTACTCGAAGGAATCGAACGGTACCTGTAACAGCCCTTCGAAGTCATTTTTTGAGGACCTATAGACAGGTAGTATCAACCAGTATCATAAGAAGACGGTTGCATTCCTAAAATTTAACACGTATTAAAAGTGCGGTTCTAGAACACTTACAATATAATTTTACAAGCACGAGGATGCGATCATTAAATTTCAAAATAAACCCATATCGTACTTCACCTGAACCCGTTCCACGAACAATCTAAATACTGTTTGCAATTTAATGTTCTTCGGCGTAGGTTATAAATGCCGATGAAATAAAACCGGTCACTTTTCAAGTAATAATCTTTCACGTCGTGCTTTACAGGTGTAATTTCAAATAACCAATAATCATAAATGTCATCATACGTCGATAATGATCTTGTATTAAATCAATTACAGTCGGCCGTGCCGCTATTAGAATTTTGAATTATTTCATTATTCAGGCAATTTAACGATGAACGCAGGGAACGGTATTTTGTTGAATTATTTATCGTTTTTGTAGATTGTAGTATGGGTGGTTGAGTAATTCACTGGAGAAAATAGTTCAAGTATCGAGAACTAGTAACAGCCTGTTATTTGTAGGACACGAAGAGTTTCTTCTGTGGTTCAAGATCTAGAATGACTGAAATCAGTCATTAGAGACGAAGAAGTATGTATTTCAAGGATTTTAGACTCTCCACCTACGAGAACAGTTTGATAAATCGGTGACATTTGGTCATTCTGAATGTTACATCTCATCAACAACCATCGGGTGTTTTTTTAGAGTGATAGAACTTTCGATAGGGATAACCGTGATTTGACAGAAGGTAGAAGACATGTTGTTTGACATTTCTGTTCAGTAAGCATTGACAAATTATCATGGAAAGACTCACACCGCGACAACGTTTACAAATTGTTGAAATTTATATTAAAAATCAGTGTTCTATTCGCCAAACTTTTAGAGCACTTCGTGAAATTAATGGTTTACATAATCGTCCATCAGAGCAGCTTATTCGTCGAGCCATCGATAGATTTCGGACAACATTTTCTCTATTCGATGCAACAACAACAACAAGACAAAGAACTGTACGTACAGAAGAAAATATCGCTGCTGTAAGTCATAGTGTTAATGATGATCTAGATTTGTTTATTCGTCGACGTTCACAAAAAGTTGGACTCTGTGCATCCACCATATGAAAAATTTTGCGTAAATATCTTGGTCTACACCCTTACAAAATCCAAATGGTTCAAGAACTAAAGCCACTTGACCATAATAAGTGTTCGCTGATTGGGCCCTAGAACAGTTTGAAGTTGATCCAATTTTTTATCGTGAAATTGTGTTTAGTGATGAAGTTCATTTCTGGTAGAACGGCTACGAAAACAATTAAAATTGCCGTATATGGAGTGAAAACAATCCTCAAGAAGTTCTGCAGGTTCCATTGCATCCTGAAAATGCACTGTATGGTGCGCTTTACACGCTGGAGGCATCATCGGTCCATATTTCTTTGAAAACGATGCTGGATCTAATGTTACAGTGAATGGTGCTCAATACAGATCGATGATCAATGATTATTTGTTCCAAAATTTGAATGGTATCGACACAGAGGTGTTTTGGTTCCAACAAAATGGTGCTACACCTCATGCTGCTACCGTAACAATTGATTTATTCAAAGAAAGATTAGGCGATTACATTATTTTCAGAAATGGTCCAATTAATTGGCCTCCAAGATCATGCGACATAACCCCACTGGATTATTTTCTTTGGGGTTATGTCAAGTTATTGGATAAGATAAGATAACTCATATTATTGATGAAATATGGCATGAGTTACTAAAAAGAGTGGTCCAAAATTGGTCTGGTCGAATGCGTTTCCTCAGAGCTAGTCGTGGTGGACATATGCCAGAAATTATTTTTAAAACATAAATGTCATAAAATTATCTTTCTAATAAAAAAAAAATTGGCTTCAGTCTTAATTTAAATGTGTTTTATTCCAATTTAAAGTTCTGTCACCCTAAAAAAAAACCACCGATATTATGTAGGTTGGCATAGATTTGGGCTTTCACATTATCCCAAAGAAAATAATCTAAAGGTATAAAATCACTTGACCTTGGCGGCCATTCCACAAATCCTTGCCGTGATATGATCGTATCGTCAAACCTTTCCTTCCTCACAGCGAGCGTAGAATCACCTGTTTGGCATGTAGCGCCATTTTGTTGAATATATCTCTCTTCATTATTGATATTCTCAAGTTCTGACCATAGAAAATCGAGAAACATGGTTCTATAGCGCTCGCCGTTCACGGTTATGGCTATTCCATCCTCATTTCGGAAGAAATAAGGTCCGATGACTCCGTCATACTACACAGTGAGAGTTTTTCAAAGTGCAACGGAATTTCATGTAACAATACTGGTTTGTTCTGGCACCAATTACGGTAAGTTTGCTCATTATCAAAGCCATTCAACCAAAAATATGTCAGAGAAAAGGACTTTTGGGTACAATAAAGATCGTGTTCTGCTTGTCAACTATTATTTTGTCGATAAGGATTGGGTTGAAAGAATTATTGAAGGCTACTTGTTTAATTATACTAAGTTCTTTCGAAAAATTTCACAGGTTCATAGGTACTTTCAATAATCTATGGATTAAACTACCATAAACTGATATGTTTTGTTTAAAGGGGCGGTTGAAAGTATTATGTATTTATATGTGTGGATAGGTTCATGAAATATACTGAACCTTATACATGAAACTTTGAACTACCCTTTTTGTTTATTGATTAAAAATTTGTGGAAATTAAATTTTACCTACTATTTATGAAGAATCCTGACAATCAAACATAGGCTCGACGACAAGAGGAAATATTTATCACTGATGAACTTTAAACTTTCAGGGTAGGTTTTGAGTCCAAATTAATCCGTTATACTCAAAAATACATGAATTCGGCTGAATGTTTCTTGAGTTATTCTCATTTGAAATTTCATTCGCGAATTAAAATTCGATATTTAGTTAACAAATAACGACACGAAGTCTCGTACACAATTTCCACAAAGACAAAGCAACAGTGTAGACGTGTGTAGTTTCCATGTAAAAAATCCAGCATATTCTCCCGATTCAGTCCGCTGTGACTACTTTCACAGATGCTTTTTTTTAACTTCTCATGATAATACAACACTCAATTTATTTCTGTCATGAAATGAAACATTTTTTCATAGATATAGTATTGATTATTGTTATACATCATTTGTAAAGTTTCTCAGAATACTCTGATATCAAATTTGTTAAGTTTACCTTTGAGGAAAATAAATTTATAATTAATTCCTAGTATTCCATACTCTACGATATATATACACGAGATTTCAGTTGAACAATCGGAACGATCTTTGGAATATTCCCAGACAAACAAGCAGAACTGATTAGCCGGTGAAACGGCCGGCCAAATCAGTTGGCCCCGTGTCCAAATCATCCCAACGCTCCTTCATATCCTCGAGTGCGACACCGTAACTCGGAATTACGGCCAAAAACCGCAAGTCCTGACAAAACGGTGTTGTCACAACCCATTCACAACGTATTGTGTTACTCTGCCGAGCACCAGGTCCAGCTGTTTCGGACCCGTGTCCTGGTTACGTCACTCCGATCGTCTTGTGAGACGAAGTACGTCATCCGGTGTTAAACGCTTTTGGCACTAACCTCGTGGTGAACTCTGAGCGAATGCTAGGTTGTCGGTTATTTATATTTACACTCGGGCCAAGATTATTTATTCCTCGATATAAATAATCGACATAATTTGTTTCGGACAGTGGGTCTTTATTCATTACCCCGTTCGAGGAGGTCGATAGCGAGGCGATCACTTGATCATTTATTCATTCGTTGTTTATCAACCTGAGTACTTGTGAAACCTTTCGAATGTGTTTCTTTGTGGTTATACTAGGAAAAAACTGGAGAACTGATCGAACTCTCACGGAATTTCAATGCTTGTTTTACCACAATAGATTACTTGCAGAAAACACCGTTCCTTTTGAATTAAGATTTTCTATTCTCTCATTAGAATGCATCATCCGTTCTTTACACTCTTTAGTACCATATTCTATCTTCTTCACAGTTCTATTAACCAAATTTTTCAATACCTTCTTGCAAAATAGACGTGCGATCATTAATGCAGAGTCTTTGATTTCAGATTTGCTGGCACTCAACTTCAAATATCCCTAATCTTAGGCTATTCAGTTTGATTCAAATCTGAAGTGAGGTGTTCTGCTTAACGACAATGCGCCAGTTCACAAGGCCCGCGTGGCGAAGGCTGCCATGCGAGAATGTGGCTTAGAAGAAACTACTCCTCCGTACAATCCAGACTTGGTCCCCAGTGATTACTACATATTACCAGATGTGAAAAAATACCTTCGTGGAAAGCGATTTTTCCACGATGAAGAACTGAAGGTAGCAATTAACACCTATGTTGAGGAGACGCCGGAAGAATATTTTTCACAAGGTTTAGAGAAGCTTGTTTCTCGATCTGACAAATGTACATCGAAAAATACAATTTTTCCAAAATTCTATCTTGTTTTCTTTCATGCCTATACCGAGAATACATTGAACGCCCCTCGTACCTTAAGACATCGACTGTTTCATCAGAACCAAACTTGGAGTTTCGAAATTGTTGAACACAACTTCTGCTGCCAATATTCAGAAATTATGCTCTTGAATATTCACTTCATAAAGTAATTTTGTCTTGTTTCTGATGTAGTTTATTGTTCAAAAATTTTATACTGAATTCGAAATTTTGAACAAGAGTTCAATACGAAGATAAATTGGATACTGACTACTGATATATATATATATATATATATATATATATATATATTTGAATAATTTTATATACCTTCTATCAAGTATTAACCTCTATTTATGTTAATCTATTTTATTTTATTTAATTCACATGAATTTCCATCAAGTAAGGATCGATTCACTTAAAAATATTATATTATATAATATTATGGACAGTGTTGTCCTATGTAAAATGCAGGGTATTCATTACAATATAATTTATATCTTTTCCTTTTTCACAAGTTTCAAGACGAAACCCAGCAAACGGAAATATTTCCTTTCTTATTTTAAATTCTCCCCACACATCGTTTAGAAGCCAGAGATATTTTGAACAGATTTTCCACTTTCACGATGTCAATCTCAATTCAAGAAAAGAATTCAATTCGATATCGACACGTGGCTTTACGGCGGTTAAAAACGAAGGTTTCCAGTCTACGCAAACAACGAAAATTGCTCAATGCATTCCTCCTTTTATATCGAATCATCCCATATTCCGACAGTGAAACAAATTTCCATTCCGACCCATTA
Organism: Megalocaria dilatata; assembly: GCA_034642435.1. Lineage (NCBI taxonomy): Eukaryota > Metazoa > Arthropoda > Insecta > Coleoptera > Coccinellidae > Megalocaria > Megalocaria dilatata. Next base: position 1,946,846 of record CM067857.1, read on the forward strand.
TTTATCAACCAATACAGAACTTTCGCGAAATTCATTACCCGCTTCTTCACCTCGACTTCACCGATATTCGAAAGTCGAAGGGCGAACACAGAATATCGGCGAAAACTTTCAAGAGTACTTGTAATGAATCGAAGAAAAAGTTTCGCGGGGGTGACAAAAGTTTTTTCGAAAACGAGGAATGAAGAGATGAACTGATTAAATATTGAAGTTAAGAATGAGGGCGGATTTATTGGGGATCTATTTCAGTTGGAATTGAAGACTTGCAAGATGGTCACTTCGATTTCGAATTTGTGGTATCAAATAGAGAATATTGATTTCTCATTAATCTGAAACAGTATTAAATTATTAAAGTGAAGAAAAACACTTGGCGTAAGTTTCACTATATAGAAATATAACTAATAATCAAAACTGAAAAGAATACACTGAATAATACCATTTACCCTTAACAAACCGAATGAAGAATTGAAATAAATAATTTCGGCTGGTCTGTATCAAAAATCATTAATAAGAATCATGAGCTATGGTAATAGAAAGTTCTACAAATCGAGACAGTGTAACATACATCTGTATAACAATTCTATACTCAAACAAAATCGACAAAGTTTTGTACATCACAGAGGCAAATTTCAGACATGCGCACGTTTCAAACTGATTGGTTTTAGTCAGTGCAATGAAGGGGAGTGATTCCAAATCTGTCAAGTACCTATATTCGCTATAGAAAGAGACACTAAGGTATTAATAATACACTAGCGCCATTCAAAGTATGCAAAATACATACAAAACATACCTTTGCAAGTTAGGTCAAGTAAAGAAATGTATTCTCGATATTTTCACGTTACTAACGCAGAATAAACTTTCATCATGCTCAAATCAGACCCTAATTTACCGTAATGTTCATAATTAGCATATTCATATCAAATTAAATAAATTCGGCTGATCTGTACCAAAAATTAAGAAGTATGAGCTATGATAATAGTAAGTTCTAGAAATCGAGACAGTGTAACATATATATGTATAACAATTCTATACTCAAACAAACTAGACAAGGTTTTGTAGATCACAGTGACAAATTGGAGACATGCGCACGTTTCATTACGGCAAATTATGGTCAGATTTGAGCATAAGGTTAGGTTTTTTCTACTTTAGTAACGTGAAAATATTGAGAATACATTTCTTTACTTGAATTAACTCGCAAAGGTATGTCTTGTATGTATTTTGCATACTCTAGATGGCGCTAGTGTATCATTAATATCTTAGAATCTTGTCAAAATAAAACTGTTATTTTAAGGGAAAACAACTTTGTATTTTCTATGTTCTATGATCTATATTCTATGCCTAAGATTTTAACCCAATAGTGTCACATGTCATATTTTGTTAGCTGTTAGAAATGTGAATTGAGAAACCCGAAGAAATAGCATTGTTTTCGATTTCTTCCATCGAGTAAGCTAATTTTTTATTTCTTTGTATTTCTTTGTTTGTTATTATTTTATTTTGAGTATGTTATTCTGGTATATTTCAAACTAAAGAAAATAAATTCTTCAAGAATCATGACATCAAATCGTCCGTTTCTTCAATTATAAAAATAAGAATTGATTACATTCTTATAAGGTTTATAGGATCAGCTTTATCCAAATTATAAGCACGAAAATTTGCTATAGACTAAAACAAAACAGCCACAACAACATTTGTATAAATAAGAAAAACCTAAGCTCACTTGTGAAAAAGCAATAAATATAAAAATAATAATAATAAATTATGTATAATTAATTTAACTTTAATCCAAGTCGTTCTTTCCACTTTTAAATTGGGCAAACCACTACTGACATCTCCGTTCAGCTAGAGGAAGGTCAGCAAATCCACTAAAATATGATGACTTTCGGCAGCCATATTGAAGTGTTGAAGTAAAACGCCACCCAAAAACACATTCTTCGTTAGAAAAGTTGACAATTCCAGAGCATGCAGAAACTATAACCTCCACGTGAAATGACCATGCCCTGAAATCGCTGCAGGATATCCAATGTGGCACATAGCGTCGTCCCGTTGAAACCCCATGTTTTTGGTGTCCATATGTTTAATTCAGACTAAAATAAGTCAATCATCGACCTATAGCGCTCGCCGTTGATGATGGTCTGGCCAGGGTTATGAAAATATGAACCGATGATGCAGCCAGTCCAAAATCCACACCAAACAGTGACTTTTTCGGGGTGCATTGGACGCTCTCATGTGGATTGATATCGTCTTAAATTCGTCAATTTTGTTTGTTGACGCATCCCTTAATCCAGGATTGGGTATTATCGTTGAAAATGTATTTTTTTAATAAAAATTCCTGACCACACCTCAGTCCTTTTCTCGATTTTTTTTAACATGAGAATGTTTTATGAAATTGGAAGATTCCACATAATTATGTGTATTTTCTCGAAACGATATACCACGGTCTACTTTCGAGTGTCACTCCGCTAAACAAATGTGCGCTTAAGATAACAGAAATCTGGGAATATTTACATTTCAAATGGACGTCAACCATCATTTATAAAATTTTTCCGATCCGTTCAAGATACAGAACGATAGCGGAGCCCCCTTCCGGTCATTCGGCTGTGAATCTTTTAAGGCTTCGTCCTGATATAACGTTCCTTGGTCACGATACGAGTAAAGTACTGATACGTGTTCTGTAATTACGCACGCATCGGAAATGGATTTTATCTGACTTTGAGAGAATGTCTAATGAAGTTCTGCGATAGATAAGACCTTCGGCCTGATTTATATTCAGATGGTTTTTCACTTTCTCGTTCGTTTCCCACCTATCTCTATGTAAGTCGACGCTGTGAGGTTGAATGATTGAACAAAGGGGGATTGTAATATTGTCTGGATTGTAGGGTATAAAAGAGGATATTGCATTCAAGTGTGATTGTGGAAGTAGGTGCTGGCTGTTTATTTTGGAGCCGCAGGACGTTGAATTGGCAACAATGTTTTCTGTGACTGCGAGAATGTGTTCAAATTGGACCGTCATATTACGTCATGTACGCAGCAGTTTGTGGATCAATTTGTTCGTGACACAAGATCGTTATTTTATAGAACATTCCATTCGAGTTCTCGTCCAGTGAGCTTACCTAAAAACATTGCTCCTGCAGCCCAGAATATGGCTGAACATCCATCAACATCAACTCCTCATCGCGCTCAAGCACTGAACATTTCTCGTACTTCGTTGAAGAGATTTTGCATGAACAACTCGGTACGAAGGTTTACAAAAGCTTTGAGATCATACTAGGCATTTCTACTTTGCTCATTGGGCTGATGATCGTGTGGCCGAAGTTGAGTATTCTCCCAGAAAAAATCATTTTCAGCGATGAAGCTCATTTTCACCTAGGGAGAATATTTCTTATGGGATTGCGGAAGGATGAGTGTGCACTAATCATCCAGAAACGATTGATGCCTTGAAACCGCCCTCCATGGCATTAAAGCTTGTCACTTTGGGGGCTCTTGCCTTGACTAGGACCCAAGTTTCATCCCGGTGAAATAGAGGGTTAAGTCTTGGTGCCTAAATTAATAGCATTTGCGCCAGTCACTGGATCCGTGTGGTGGAAGATCAACCGAATGGGGCCCTAGTTTCACCGTAGGGTAGAATGGAGGGCTGAGCCGCGTTGATCAACTCAGTGGCAAGGGAGTCAGTCGCAACACAGGGTCTCTCCTTTAACACTAACGAAATCTTCCTTATTGCAGACTCGAGGGGGTAGTGGTTGAAAGTCCGCATGCTGGACTAGAGAGGTATTTCGTTTATCTGTTCGCAGATACTCTTGTTCGGGATATTCTCATGAAATGTTTCAGGGTTTAAGGGGACTTGACGGGTCGACCTGCCTTGTCATGCGCCAAGATCTATTAAGTTTCAGGGTTTGTGGATCTCGACGAAAAGCTAGTCCGTTGGTGCTTGACGCCAGGATCAATTGAAAAACTACACAAGGCTTCTTGGGTCTTGACGTACAGGCCGGATTGACGGTGCTCGTACCAGGATCAATTGAGGCATCAATCTTGAGATTATCTTAGGTCATAATGCTGCGTTCGGGTGGATGGATAATAGCCCCTTCGGCGTGTGAGTTGCGTCTCAAATAACTCGGGTACTGACCATGCAGAGCCAGTAGAGGTTGGATAGTGCTTCGCTGCTACCAGTCAGACGGTTGTAGGTTTTCGAACTGAAACCCAAACTGAAAGCCTGTGGGTTCATCTCTTCACGATGGTTCTCACCACGCGCGATGATAAATCGTAACCCTTATTCCTTTTTCTGCCTCTTGGGGCAGACTACGGAGACTGCTAACTAATCACTTGGTGAAAGAGCTACGCTCACATGCCAATACACTAACTGGTAGAATTCACGTGACGCCTTGAAACGTCAGAAACAGATATATGTTAGCTTTAATGGAATTGGTACTATGACGTGTTTGTTTCCTCGAGTTCGTGGATTCTGGCATCGAGTTAAACTCTTCTTGGCGATCGTTAGCCTTCAATGGCTCCTTTTGGAAACAAGGCTACCACGGGAGTGGGGATCGACCCGCAGGAGTATTCGTACTCCTGGTCACCAATTTGGTGTTGGACTCGTGTGGGGGCAGTGGTTGAAAGCCTGCATGCTAGGCTAGTTCAGGGTCGTAGTTCTTGTGCCTGGATAACCGGGACTGGCCTAGAGGTTTAGGGGTGTCGACCACGCATAGGGCTTGGCTTGAACCCGGATCGACTAGGGTATCTACGGCGAGTCTGGATCTCGAGCGGTCGAATGGAAGGTAGAGGCAAGAAGCCCCCTCGTCGTGTGAGTTGCGTCCCAACAACCCAGGCATTGGCAATGCATAGCCAGTAGAAGTAAGATATTGCTTCGAAACAACCAGTCTATACTGGAAGCAAAGGGAGACTTCTGTTTCGTTTTGCGTGCTGATTGGGCGTATCTCATTCCCGCGCCCATAGGGACAGCGGATCTCAACTGCGGAACTGATGCCTTGAAACGCGAAATATAAGTTGCCATTCATGAGTTTAAGCCTCAAACAATCGATAGTGTACTGAAAAATTGGGTTGATCCAGTACTGCTTGACCAGTCGAAGCGGTCATTCAAATTATATACTTTTCATTCGTAAATGACAAGGTATCCACTCATTTTAATTTATAGCCGATCAAAAATGCAAATTTCGAATGGCACACCTCTTCAAATGAATAAAACATTTCGATGACATCTCACACACTTTGTTTCATTCAAATTTGAAGATAGTAAGCGCTTAATGAAAGAACGTTCACAAGCCAACTACAAGATACATTCATTTCATTTCCGACATCGCCTCTTGGAAAAGTTTCATGAAATGCTGTTGAACTAAAATAGTTATCATAGAATCCCAGGACACACATATTGCGAAATTTTCACCGATTTTTCCCGGGAGCAAAACAAGAACACCCGATTTCGAGTCGTTATCCTAATAATCATTGTATGAAGCAGCTCTTTATACAGTTTACATTTAATTGAATTTTACTCGAGTTTCGAATCGAAAAAAACAATGCTAATTGGAATTTTCTTCCGCTTAGCCAGTTATTACGCGGGCAGATGTAACCGACTTGATATTTTTTCAATTCTTCCGCACCAGTGACAATGGGCTAGGGAAGGCGAGAATGGATGTAACGGGCTGACGTGGGATATTTGAATTCTTTTTCTGGCAGGGAGTTAGGTAGTTTCGCCTTCATCCAATGATCATAATTTTTGCAGTTGGAGACGAAGGAAAATTTAATTATGCGAGGTGGGGACAGTTTTAAACCGACTGGAGACTTTTTCGCTTTCCAGTTTTCTCCTCTTTCAGCATTTCGAATAGGAGCTTTCAAATTATTGGGTTTTTCGGAATGTAATTTCTTTTTTTTTTTTTGAGAAAATAAAAATTTTATTAAACTATATATTGACCATTCTGGTCCAACACCTTTTGCCATCTTTCTGGTAGTAACATAATTCCACGCTCATAAAATTTATTTTTGGTATTTGCTGACAAAAAACCGTCCAAAAAATTTTTCAGTGACCGAAACAAATAATAATCTGAAGGCACCAGATATGGAGAATATGGTGGGTGTGGCAGTGTATCCCATTCAAGCTGTAAAAGTTCTTGACGAGTGACCAAACTTGTATGAGGTGAATTCTACCATTGGCATGTGAGCGTAGCTCTTTCATCGAGTGACTACTCAGCAGTCTCCACAGTCTGCCCCCAGAGGTAGAAAATGTATTGAGGGTTACGCCTTATCATGGCGCGGGGTGAGAACCCCTCCGGAGAAATGAACCCATCAGCTTCCAGTTTGGACTTCAGTTCGAAAACCTACAACTGTCTGAGTGGTAGCAGCGAAACACTATCCAACCTCTATTGGCTCTGCATGGTCAGTACCCGAGTTATTTGGGACGCAACTCACACGACGGAAGGGCTTCTTATCCATCCATTCGACCTCAGTCTTAGGAACTAAGATAATCTCAAGATTGACGCCTCAAGAGCCACGAAACCATGTGATGTCTTTCAATTGATCCTGGCGTCAAGCACCAACGGATTAGCCATTTCGTCGAGATCCATAAACCCAGTAATAAGAACATCAACAGATTTTCCATGATTTTTTGCTGTATCGATATATCCAATGGGTAAAACAAATTTAAGGAATTGGGATCAATCGTCAAATGGAATCGGAAAAACATTTTGCTCATTATCTCTAAAAAAAAAGTGACAGAATTATTCCATTCGAAATGTAACGCATTACTCTATCCAATTTTCTAAGTTTAGAATGCCTCATAAACTCGGTGAGTATATAATAATAAATGTAGGCAGAATATAAGTGGATACAATTTCAATTGATAACGATTTGTACCAAGGAAATTGTGCCTTTCATTCAGAGTCCTAAGATCAACAAATGATCTGTGGACTGCTTCTCTACGACCGATTTGTTTACTCAATAAATCATCACTCACACATCATTCCTGTTATGTTGAACAACATATCGAGAAAGTCCGCTATCAAATTATTAAATAACAGTAATCACAAAAATGATTTCCTAGTCAGTCGAACATCCATTTGAGAAGTTTGAAAGCCTGGCGTACGATTAAATTCAACATTGCGTCAAAACTTGAATTTTATTAGGTTTCAATGACGTGATACACTAATTAAAGTTGATTCGAATATTCATTGATTTTCTAAGACAATTTAATGACATTAAAGTTATTTTATCTATGATCACCAAGTTGAATGGTTTTCCGAAGAAACAGCTGCATCGCCGTATTATGTAATAACTATTATGAATTCCGTATATTTTTCAGTGTTGTGTGATATTTCAGAATTCTATAGGTCTACTCAAGAAGAAACAGTGTTTTTAAGATAATAAAAATAAAATAGGAAAAGGCTTTTTACTTGATAGAAGAAATATAACAAAATTTGAATATCAAAACAGATTCAATCTGTTAGTCTTCTACAATTTTAATTTAAAAAAAAAAACTTTATTCAAAAAACTTTTAGAATTAAATTAATGTCTAAAATAAGCACCGCTTATATTTAATAGACGTATATAATCAAAACTCAATTTATAATGTCAAATAGAATAAATAAACCAACAGATATAAAAAAGTCATTAAAATTAATAAATAAATAAATATTTAAAGGAGACGAAATTTTGTTTCTGATCTTACCTTTAAGAACACCAACAATTGCCTTTTAAAAAACATGAACACAACTCAACATCCTTAACACGTGTAAGTTGTGATATAGTGATTGTTATTTGATTTTGATATTTAGAATATTATTTTGGACCGAGAAAGAGATTACCTAGAATTATATTTGTTTTTTGAAGATATAGTGCATGTTTTGAGAGATTTCTGAATTAACTTATTCGAATATTCAAATAAATTAAATATTTCAAATAAATTATATTCTTTGAGAAGTCCATAAGTTGTGTTCATGTTTTTTAAAAGGCAATTGGTGTTCTTATAGGTAAGATCCGAAACAAAATTTTGTCTCCTTCAAATATTTATATATTAATGTTAATGACTTTCGTATATCTGTTGGTTTATTTATTCCATTTGACATTATATATTGAGTTTTGATTATAAACGTCGATTAAATATAAGCGTGTTTATTTTCGACATTAATTTAATTGTAAAAGTTTTTTGAATAAGAAAATTTTTTTGAAATTAAAATTGTAGAAGACTAACAGATTAAATCTGTTTTGATATTCAAATTTTGTTATATTTCTTCTATCATGTAAAAAGCCCTTTTCTATTTTATTTAATATATTATATATAATTATATTTAGGCTTCAATAAATCTCATTATGGAATGTCAATGATTTTAAATATAACCTTAAAAATAACTTACACTGTTCTGTGATTTTCTTAGCACATAGACCATCTTGAATTTTAAAGTTAGTCTGTTTGAAGCATTCATCCTTAACACGTGTAAATTGTGATATAGTGATAGTTAGTTGGTTTTGATATTTGGAATATTATTCTGGACCGAGGAAGAGATTACCTAGAATTATATTTGTTTTTTGAAGATATAGTACATGTTTCGAGAGATTTTTGAATTAACTCATTCGAATATTTAAATATATTAAATATTTCAAATGAATTATATTCTTTGGGAAGTCCTTAAAATGTGTTCATGTTTTTAGAAGGTAATTGGTGTTCTTGAAGGTAAGATCAGAAACAAAATTTTGTCTCCTCTAAATATTTATTTATTAATTTTAATGACTTTTTTATATCTGTTAGTTTATTTATTCCATTTAACATTATATATTGAGTTTTGATTATATACGTCTATTAAATATAAGCGGTGCTTATTTTAGACATTAATTTAATTCTAAAAGTTTTTTGAATAGAAATTTTTTTTTGAAATTAAAATTGTAGAAGACTAACAGATTAAATCTGTTTTGATATTCAATTTTTTTCTTTAAGATATGATTAAATTTTTTTTTATTCAATTTTGTAGATATTTCACTGGGTTATTCAGTTTCAGTATTCAAAAATCATCCTCTTCCAAGAAATATACCCTTTCAAACTTTTTTATCTTATATATAATAATTTATATCTTGTTTTTTCGAACGTACAAACAACGCCTTTTCGATATAATTGGATCTGAACTAAGGATAGTTCAATGAGCCGATAGGTCAAATGAACCCGTATGACATTGAGGCGAAAAGGGCGTGTCAAATTGATGTCTGTGATCTGCGAAAATCGTGCAAAATTAAGAAAAGTCCCATTTTCTTTCGTTCGAAAATCGTATGGAAATGGAAATAATACCTTCATAAGTTACATTTGTCTTTCGACATCTGACCCTCCCCTCCCCCCACGACAGAAAGGGTATTTTTAGGTTAATCTTGTGAGGTACATGTTCAAGGACGACTACTGTTTTAGTTTATAGTAAAGGATTATGATATGCTCAATATATGATTTTTATTTATGTACTTCTATGAATTTCTATCATTTTGACATATTGTAGTATTACAAATCGTATGAGATTTGCTACTTTTAGCCTCTTCGAGTCCATTTGAACGAAAATTCGATTCATCTAGTCGTCAAACAAACATGAGTCAGCATTAATGTATTCTTTCAGACGTTGATCAGCAATACCTCAATCGGGTCGTGGCTCCTGATAAGAGACACGCGATTACTGAATTAGTTTTTTTCTGTGATTCTTGCACCTCAGATTTCGATCGAAAAACATTGCGCAACTACCGAGGAAAGCAATTCTGGAATAGGAGGGCAAAGACGAGGCAATTCGATTGTATTAACGTTTTACCATTTGAATAACATGATAAATGGGTAGATTGTGCGTGCTTATGCTAGCCATAATTATTTACAGTCAGCGATCTATTTCGTTCACCAAATGGAATTATGAAACCACATTTATAAGGGTCAGGAGCATTATGGTTATTGATTTGAAGTAAAACACTTTATTTCCGCTTATTTTTATTTTTCAACGACAATTGTTTCGTCAATTACATATTGACTTCGTCAGGTGAGTATGGTAACTAACTACTTTTACAAAATCTTTCTCCTTAAATACAAGTTTCACTAAAAATACGTGATAAAATGAAGTTTACAAGGAATTTATTAAAAAAGGTTCAACCACGGAGAACGGTTCACATCTGTTTGGTCGTTCAACAAAATATTCATTTTATGATGCCGGTTTATTTCCATTACTTCTAAAAGGTCCAATCTATTGCATTTGTTCTCGAAATTGAGAACTTCAAAATTATGGTCAAAATCATGTCCGGATTCTTGTAGATGTCTGGCATACGTGGAGTTTGATTTACTCTTAACGAATGAATTCCGGTGTTCCTGGATCCTACTCTCAAAAGATCTACCCGTTTGACCAATGTTTACATATGGACATGTACCACAATTTAACCTTTATACGCCTGATCTCTTGTTCTCATTGACGATATCTTTATTATTTTTTATTGATTTACCTAAAGAATTTTTCGTTTTATATGAGATATTGACATTTCATTTTTTCTTTAAATATCTAGCTATTTGTGCAGATTTTTGTTCTAGGTATGGTAAGCAAATAGACTTTTCATTTTTTCTGATATGTGGATACCATACATAGGACAAAAATCTGCACAAATAGCTAGATATTTAAAGAAAAAACGAAATGTCAATATCTCATATAAAACAATAAATTTTTCAGGTAAATTAATAAAGAATAATAAAGATATCGTCAATAAGAACAAGAGATCAGGCGTATATAGGTTAAATTGTGGTACATATGTATACATTGGCCAAACGGGTAGAACACCGGAATTCATTCGTTAAGAATAAATCAAACTCCACGTATGCCAGACATCTACAAGAATCCAGGCATGATTTTGACCATAACTTTGAAGTTCTCCATTTCGAGAACAAATGCAATAGATTGGACCTTTTAGAAGCAATGGAAATAAACCGGCATCATAAAATGAATATTTTCTCTTAAAAAAATGTATATATGACAGTAATTTATTTCCACAAAAATGTTTGTACTAATACAACAATTGTTTCACCACGATGTGGCTTCTTCAGGTATTACATTGTACTGTCTGATGGTATTGAGTGTAACCGAGTTTATATACATTTTTAGGTACGTGACCAAATAATAGAACCACAAGTCATAAAAACTCTAGGTGTTTATTGGAGTTTGCCGCTAAAAATTCCATTAAGGAAAAATATTCAGTAATGGAGAATGATCAACATCTGCTTGTTCGTTCAAAAGGATTTTACGGGCATTATACCTGTTGATTTCAAGAAATTCTAAAAGTGTTAATCTAGAACTTTTGCTTTCAACGTGGATAATTTCATAATTATTGTTGAAATTATGCCTAAATTCCTTAAGATGATTAGCATATGTCGAATGTACAGAATTGTATATATAACCCCTTTGGTGTTCTTGGATACGTTTCTTGAATGGTCTACCAGTCTGGCCAATGTATACTATTGGATATCAATAAACAAAAGAAAATGGCATTAAATCTCGTGTACCCAATCATAAAAGAGGACAATACACAGAAATATTTTTCGTTGTCTTATGTCAATGGATTATCTGAAAATATTGCTAAATATTTCAAAAGTTGTTTCAATTATAACGCGGCTTTTAAGACAATTAATAACCTTAGTACCTACATAAAAAACAATAAAGATCGTACAAATAAAGAAAATAAATCCGGAGTCTACAAGTTAACTTGCAAAGATTGCCCTTTAGTATACATTGGCCAGACTGGTAGACCATTCAAGAAACGTATCCAAAAACACCAAAGGGGTTATATATACAATTCTGTACATTCGACATATGCTAATCATCTTAAGGAATTTAGGCATAATTTCAACAATAATTATGAAATTATCCACGTTGAAAGCAAAAGTTCTAGATTAACAGTTTTAGAATTTCTTGAAATCAACAGGTATAATGCCCGTAAAATCCTTTTGAACGAACAAGCAGATGTTGATCATTCTCCATTACTGAATATTTTTCCTTAATGGCATTTTTAGCGGCAAACTCCAATAAACACCTAGAGTTTTTATGACTTGTGGTTCTTTTATTTGGCCACGTACCTAAAAATGTATATAAACTCGGTTACACTCAATACCATCAGACAGTACAATGTAATACCTGAAGAAGCCACATCGTGGTGAAACAATTGTTGTATTAGTACAAACATTTTTGTGGAAATAAATTACTGTCATATATACATTTTTTTAATTAAAATGAGTTTCCACCAAGTGAAGACCGAATCTATCAAATATGAATATTTTCTCCGTTGTTGAACCTTTTTTAATAAATTCCTTGTAAACTTCATTTTATCACGTATTTTTAGTGAAACTTGTATTTAAGGAGAAAGATTTTGTAAAAGTAGTTAGTTACCATACTCACCTGACGAAGTTAATATGTAATTGACGAAACAATTGTCGTTGAAAAATAAAAATAAGCGGAAATAAAGTGTTTTACTTCAAATCATTTACGATGAAATAAAATAAGAAGGAACGGTTTTTTACTTGATAGAAGGATTATTACAAAATTTGAAAATCAAAACAGATTCAATCTGTTGTCTTCTACAATTTTAATTTCAAAAAATTCTTTGAAGAAACTTTAAGAATTAAATTAATGTCTTTATAAGCACTGCTCATATTTAATAGACGTCAAAATTCATCATACAATATCAAACGGAATTAAGAAAAACCAACGAATATAAACTGTCAATCAAAATTAAAATATAAATAAGCAAACAAAAAACAAGAAACAAAAAATGTTTGCTTATTTATATTTTAATTTTAATTGACAGTTTATATTCGTTGGTTTTTCTTAATTCCGTTTGATATTGTATGATGAATTTTGACGTCTATTAAATATGAGCAGTGCTTATAAAGACATTAATTTAATTCTTAAAGTTTCTTCAAAGAATTTTTTGAAATTAAAATTATAGAAGACAACAGATTGAATCTGTTTTGATTTTCAAATTTACGATGAATTTCCGTCAAGTAGAGACCGAAACAATCAAGAACATTATGCTTATATTTATGATAGATTGGGCCGTTGCTTGGTAGAAATCAGTTGTAATTGTCATTATAAAATAAAACACTTGTTTACATTTTCTACTTTATTTTTGGTATTGACGTACGTTTCGTCCGACTTCATCATCAGAATACGAAGTAACATTGTACAACAACTGTTACTTCGTATTATGATGAAGTCTTTCAAGCAAAGACGAAACGTACGTCAATACCAAAAATAAAGTAGAAAATGTAAACAAGTGTTTTATTTTATAATGACAATTATGGTTATACCTAAACAAACGTCGATAGGGAAATTTGCCACAATTGATTAGTTATGAAAAAAGTCATCAATAAAAGCAATATTAATTAAAGACAAATATTCAATTTTTACTTATTGGAAAACCCTTCACAATAACGACAAGAAGGCTAGTACAAAAATAGTACCTTGTGGAAATCGTGGGTGATATGAATCATCGCGCAAACCCTTCTGACTTCACGCTAGTGCTTTTTACCTTTTTTATACTTATCTGACAGCTTACTATCCTGTTAAATGACTTTTTCGCAGCTACGAGCTAGAAGTTTTTCGTTAATTCAAGCTTTTTTGTTCTTGAAACCAAATTACTCAATTCCAGAACACCATTCTGATAACTTTTTACACCAGCAAGGAACGGTAAACCACAATATCGTCTAGACCATTTCAATGTCTCGGCCGCAATTACCAGTTCTTCATCAATAATACAGACTTCAAACTGGCAGCCTCAAGGTATTGTAATGCTGTTCACATAAAGTCCCTTATGGCCAATATAACTATTCGACTGGCCATTAACGATACCGACCACATAAATTTATTATCGGATCCAGGAGTGTGATGGAATGCAATTGATGTTTCTGCCGTATTGTTGTTCCCATCGAAGAGTGGGTGTTATTATTACGCTTCTGATGCCGTAGGGGTGGGTAGGAATGTAGTCTGATGAACCTCATATACACAGTAAACTTAAAAACTGGTTCGTATTTGCTTCTATTCGAAGCGGATGGTTCCACGAGTAACAAGGCTCTGTTGATATGGTTCCATAATTATTTTATGTCGTATATTATGGTGGTTTTATTGGTTAGTTGGCAACTGCAACTTGCAATTTATGCTGCGAGTATAAAGACACTTAACAACGTTGCTTGTGAATAACCTGTATAAGAACATCTCAAATGATGAAATAAAATATTATGTAAATATTTAATCAGCATCATTAAGTCGAATTGACATAAAATTGGCGAAAGATTCTATAATAGTTAAATTGCCTGCAGCAACCGATACATGTTTTCTGGTTTGAGTATTATTTCTGTATGAAACTAGAGAGAAGAATAAGGTATACCAATCTGGATACTTCATTGACAAAGAGACTCCATTATACCAGAAAACTTAATGAGCTGTATATTTTCCAGGATCGCTTAACTCGGATATTGGGTGATCATGAATGAGATTTCTCTAAGTGTGTTTTTTCAATTTCTTTCCGCGCAGTGCACCGTAGCACTTGTCTAAAGGTCAGAAAGAGTTTTCTTCCTGAACAACCACGTGGCCCTGAACACATGGAGTCCCTTATAAGTACCCAATTGCTCATTTTGTCTTCTTCAATAATAATGAAAATATGTTTCTTATCGGTTTTCTTTTTTAATACTTTTACCACTTTTACATCATCAACTGGCATATTCACGAGTTCTTGCCGTCAAAAGTCGCCAAAGATACGAGGGGCGTTCAATATACATTCTGTCAAGGAAGTACCGGGAATTATCGATTTAAATCTGGCGAGGCAATGAGGCAGGTAAAAATTTTTTTTCCTAGGTTGGTACCACTGTCCTTAATTACTATGCCAAGCTTGAGCGGGATCTGTCAACTAGTGTGTTTGCAACAGCTGATTAAGTCAGTCGATGTCAGAGTGCGTGCCGATTTTTACTATGGGTGATTACGTTGAGCAAAGAATTTGTTTAAAGTTTTGTGTTGCAAATGAATTTTCGTGTGCCGAAGCATTGAAAATGTTGCAAAAGGCCTTTGGTGATAATGCTCTATCGAAAACTCGTGCATATCAGTGGTACAGAGCCTTCAAGGACGGTCGTGAAGTGGTCGCCCATCGACGGCTTCGATCGAAGATAACGTCGATAAAATTAAGGAAAGGGTGCTGGAAAACCGTCGTACCAGCTTGAGAGAGATAGCACATGATCTTAAGATATCCCACGAGTCCGCACGTACGATTTTGATTGATATTTTGGGCATGAGAAAGGTGGCCGCACGACTCGTACCGAAAGACCTGAATTTTCTTCAAAAACGTCATCGCGAACAGGTTGCTTCAGACATGCTGGATCGCTGTAATTCCGATTCTACATTCATGGGACGCATTATAACTGGTGATGAGACCTGGGTCTACGAGTACGATATGCAAACAAGCCAGCAATCATCGGAATGAGTGGCAAAAAATGAGCCGAAACCGAAAAAACCACGCCAAAGCCGCTCGAAAATGAAGGTGATGCTCATTGTTTTCTTCGATATCCGTGGCGTGGTGCACTACGAATTCGTTCCAGAGGGTCAGACGGTAAACAAGGAGTATTACCTAGGCGTTATGAAACGTTTGCGTGAGCGTATCCGTAAGAAGCGGCCAAATTTGTGGGCGAACAACTCATGGATTTTGCATGACGATAACGCGCCTTCTCACCGAGCTACGATTGTGACTGACTTTCTCGCCAAAAACTCAACAAACGTGCTTCAGCAACCACCGTATTCGCCGGATTTGGCTCCCTGCGACTTTTTCCTCTTCCCAAAACTAAAATTGCCCCTTCGTGGCACCCGTTTTGAGTCGATTGAAGCCATAAAACAAAATTCGGCGCGAGAGCTAAAGTCCATCCCGGAAAGCGCCTATAAAAAATGTTTCGATAATTGGAAGTGCCGTTGGCATAGATGTATTGGAGCAAATGGAGCCTATTTTGAAGGCGACCCAATAAATTTTGACGATTAAATGTAAAAATGTTGTTTTAATTGAAAATTCCCGGTACTTTCTTGACAGAGTAGTATTCTCAGTATAGGCCTGAAAGAAAACTTAGAAAATTTTTGAAAAATTCTGTTCTTCAATTAGTCCCCTAGAACTTCAATACACTTGTTAGATCGAGAAATAAGCTTCTCTAAACCTTGTAAAAAATATTCTTCCAGCTTCTCCTCAAAATAGGTATTAATTGCTACCTTCAGTTCTTCATGGTTGGAAAATCTCTTTCCACGAAGATATTTTTTCACATTTGAGAAAAGGTAGTAGCAACTGGGGGCCAAGTCTGTAATGTATGGAGGATGAGTAATTTTTTCGAAGCCCCAATCCCACACAGCAGCCTTCGCCACGCGGACCTAGTGAACCAGCGCGTTGTCGTCAAGCAGCAACACTCCTGCTGTCAGCAGGAGGTCCAAAAGACCGTAGCCATTATTTTTCCAGCGGATGGAGCGACTTCTTTGGGGGCTGTGCACCCTATTCAATCCACTGCATGGATGTTCACTCTCATAGTGTCATAGTGATGAACCCACGTCTCATCTCCAGTAACCAACCGGTTGAAAATAGTCGATAGGTCTTCTCCACAGAGCTCTTAAAACTCCTCACAGCACTCGACTCGCACTGGCTTCTGACGTACGGTAACCATTATCGGTACCTATCTTGCACTGACTTTTGAGAGGTTAAGATGGTCATGAAGAATAGCATATATCGTACCCACGGATAGGTTTGGCATCTCTGCTAACATCTTGATTTTTATTCCAGCATCTTCAAGTAGCAGCTTTTCCACTTTTTTCACATTTTCTTCAGTGGTGTCGCTAACGGGCCCGCCCGAAGGAAGGTCGTCTTTCTCTGACTCTTTTGAATTCACTTGACCACTTTTGAACAGTGGACAACGGCACAGTCTTGGTAAATAGCAATTATCTCTTCCTGAATGATGATTTGACTTTTTCCCTGCTTAATAGGAACTTTAGAACAGCGCGATGCTCGTTTTTCTTCATCATTGTGACGTCAGTCGTTCTGGTCGTCTTTCTCTGAGGATACCTAAAACACTAATGATCGTAAATTAGTGAATTTTTATATTTATACCCTCAGATAGTGTCATTAGTAAAAGGGATAATTAGATTATTAACATTATTATTATAGCAAATCACCCCGATACCGAGAATACATTGAACACCCCTCGTAACGAATATTAATGCAACTTTATTCATTGAAAAGGTTTCAATATTTAGATTGAAGGGCTAATGGATATGAAGGGAATGAAGGTTTGTTATGTTATGTCCTTTTCAAACATAGCAGTAACGCAGTAAAATTCGTTCACACGTTCTCTAAAAGGCCTTGTACATATATGGTTATAACAGACACGGTAAGTAATCAAAGACCTTAATAAATTATCATAATTCGAACGAGAGATTTGATTGGAATGTCTGGACCAGGCACCAAATATTTATTATTGTTTGGCTCCTGCCCGAGTGTGTTTCGAGCAGAAATACTTACAATTGGAAGATGCGTGAAAATTAACCTAAATTTCTGAAATCTTATATAGCTATCCACTTTGATAGTCAAGCTGCTATTAAAGGTCCAAACTTCCATATCATTGATTCAAAATTGATATGGGAGTACAAAAGAAAACTTAATAACGTAGGTAAAAATAATAGGGTCTCTTTAATCTAGGTTGATGATCTCAAGAGGATCAAAGAAAATGAGGAGGCCTGTGTGCTTGCCAAAAAAAGAGCAGCAAACTGGCCCAGAACCTTTCTGTGGTACAGGAAAATGCATCTATAAGGAAGAGATTCGGAAGAAGAAAGAAACAAGAATAACACTTTGGCGGAATCGTCAAGGTACAGGTCACACAAAAAAAATTCTTTGGGAACTGCGATACTGCAAGGTCCAAAAAGTACCTCAGTGAAAACATGTTTCACCTCCTTAATGGCTTCCTTAGAGGACATTGCTGTCACAAGAAGTATTG
Organism: Megalocaria dilatata; assembly: GCA_034642435.1. Taxonomy (NCBI): domain Eukaryota; kingdom Metazoa; phylum Arthropoda; class Insecta; order Coleoptera; family Coccinellidae; genus Megalocaria; species Megalocaria dilatata. The sequence goes on from CM067857.1 coordinate 1,964,835, forward strand.
ATGAGAACAGGTTTAGAAGGCACTAAAGAGTGCAGATTCTGTGGAAGACGAGTTGATGTATAACTGCTTTGATAGACCTAGACCTAGACCTTAACGTCGCGGTGCGAAGTAACCTCTCTTAAATCTCCATCTACAATCTACAAGAGGTTCGACACAAACAAATGTAAATCTTATGTTAAGTTTGTGCTGGCTCCACAGGGATAAGAAATTACTCTTTAGTGTAAACGAAGACGTCTCTTTTGAGATAAAACACTTTTTTCTCCTTACACTTTTATAATTTGCATCACTTATAATTTCCGTTTCAAGTTACTGTGACGTCCTTAATCGAGTATGGGAAACGCACCCGTTTTAAACCGGACATACACAAGCTTAACTAGACATACAAGATATTAGACATCCTAATTGTACCCAATCATTAAGCAACAACTTCAGCCGTGGTAAAACATAATCGCATCGATGTGAACGTATGTTCTGCAGTAACCGATAGTTCGGTTCACAGACATTCGATATCCGAAGATGGTACCTGTAACGAGAGACAGCTAATACCCACACTTACACCTTGTTTGCAAACATAACAACCGTCCGCTCCCTCACGGAAAGCCCTATAATTCACGATGGGGAATTTCGGAGGAACAAAACAAACACATTAACGATTCAATTACCCCAAACTTCAATTATCGCCGCTGGTGACTAATACCCGCGGATCCATTGTAGATTGTCCCGTTGGAAGGGCTGGATGGATGATCTCCCAGAATCGTTGAATGCAAATATATCGGCATATACGAGGGGCGTTCAATGTATTCTCAGTATCGGGTTGATTTGCCAATCTATGAGCAATCTTATTATCTCATTTACACTATCTGAGGGTATAAATATAGAATTTCACTAATTCTCGATCATTAGTTTTCTAGGTATCCTCAGTGAAAGACGACCAGAATGACTGACGCCATAATGATAAAGAAAATCGAGCATCGTTCCCTCATAAAGTTCCTCACTAAGCAGGAAAAAAGGCAAAAATTCATTCATGAAGAGATGATTGCTGTTTACTAAGACTGTGCCCCGTCGTTATCCACCGTTCAAAAGTGGTCAAGTGAATTCAAAAGAGGTAGAAAAAGCATTGAAGACGACCCTCGCTCCAGTGGGTCCCTTAGCAACACCATTGAAGAAAATGTGAGAAGATGACAAACCTATCCGTGGTACCATACATGCTATTCTTCATGAACATCTTAACCTGTCAAAGATCAGTATAAGATAAGTACCGCACCTCAGAAACAAGTGTGAGTCGAGTGCTTTAAGGAGTTTTTAGAGCTCTGTGGAGAAGACCCATCGACTACTTCTAACCGGCTGGTTACTGGGGTGAGACTTGGGTTCATCACTATGACACTATGAGAGTTCATGCAGTGGGTTGAAAAGGGTGCACAGCCCCCATCCGTTGGAAAAATAATGGCTACGGTCTTTTGGGATTCTTGAGGTATTTTATTGATAGAACACACTAAAAAGGATGGAAGCATCACAGCAACACCACTTTGCTCAATCTAAGAGGAGCAATTAAAGGAAAAAGGCGATGAAAACTTACAACGGGGGTGTTGCTTCTTCACGACAACTCGCCGGTTCACAAGGCCCGCGTAGCGGAGGCTGCTGTGCGGGAATGTGGCTTCTAAATTTTCTAAGAAGGGGCTGTACTTATCCTCCGTACAGCCCATACTTGGTCCCCATCGACTACTACTTTCCCAAATGTGAAAATCTTCGTGGAAAGTGATTGAACTGAAGATAACAATTAATACCTGTTTTGAGGAGAAGCCGGAAGAATATTTTTCACAAAGTTTAGAGAAACTTATTTCTCGATCAAACAAATGTATTGAAGTTCTAGGGGACTACAGTTTTATACCGAGAATACATTGAACGCCTCTTGTACCTGCATGTTCATAAACGAAAACAAAACTAAGTAGTTAGACTCAACACCAAAAAATCTACTTCACAAGCCTCTTGTTAAGAATGTGCAAATGATGATAGCTCATAGTTAATGACCTACCAGAATGAAGAATGAAAAATGGTTTCTACGAATATACCAAAATGTCGAACCGAGAATCGGTCAGTGAAAAATAAAATGTGCATTATTCATTCTAATTTGTTTTATGGCCTTCAAAGTGCGGTTGAGTACATATAAGACAGAGTGGTCCAAGCATTTCATGAGGATGGTAGGTGATATGGAAAAGCGTGCAGAAGATCCTTATTTCATGTTAGTGCTTGTCGCTCCTTTTTTATATTAGGAGTACAAATAAGTTTCCGCCGTTTTATTGTAGATGGCGCGGCACGGAGTTTCGGTTAGCTTTCGCAGATGATAACCGGCTTAAAAAATAGTTTGGACATTCAAGAACAACATAACCTATTAATATCATTGATTTTATATTGGTTAAATATAATTTTTATAAGTTGAAAATGTCAAAATTTGAGCCAAGTAAGCGTCATTTGCGGGAAATATTAGTTTACTTTTTTAATTTAAAGAAATCTACTGCTGAGGCGCATCAATTGCTCGTAGAAGCATAGGTGAGGGTGCTTTGAGTGAGAGAACGTGTCGAGAGTGGTTTCAAAAGTTTAAAAACAGTGATTTCGACGTAGAAGACAAAGATCGCGGTGGAAGGCCAAAAATTTACGAGGATGCAGAATTGGAGGAATTATTGGAGGAAGATTAATCTCAAACACAAAAAGAACTTGCTCTAACATTAGAAGTCACTCAGCAAGCAGTCTCACATCGTTTAAAATCATTAGGAATGATTCATAAACAAGGAAATTGGGTTCCGTACGAATTAAAGCCGAGAGATATTGAACGCCGATTATGCTTAAGTGAAATGCTGCTAGCTAGACATAAAAAAAGGGTTTTTTACATCGTATCGCAACTGGTGATGAGAAGTGGATACATTATGACAATCCAAAAAAAAAGAAAATCATGAAGATTACCTGGCCACGCGTCAACATCAACAGCAAAACCGAATATTCACGGAAAAAAACTTATGCTGTGTATTTGGTGGGATCAGCTAGGTGTAGTGTATTATAAGTTGCTTAATCCGAGCGAAACAATTACTGGAGCCCTCCATCGAACACAATTGATGAGATTGAGCCGAGCTCTGAAGGAAAAACGCCTTCAATACTATTCTAGACACGAAAAAATTATTCTTCTGCATGACAATGCTCGTCCACATGTTGCGGCTCCCGTGAAAAAGTACTTGGAAACACTTGATTGGGAAGTGTTACCCCACCCGCCGTATTCACCAGACATTGCACCGTCCGATTATGACCTGTTCCGGTCCATGGCACATGCTCTGACGGCGCAGCGGTTCACATCTTATGAGGATACCAAAAATTGGGTTGATTCGTGGATAGCCTCAAAAGACAAGGAGTTCTTCACACGTGGGATTCGAATGCTGCCTGAGAGATGGGAAAAAGTGGTTGCAAGTGATGGGCAATATTTTAAATAAATTTATATTACCGTTCTTCTATAATAAATATTTAATTTGTGTTAAAAACGGCTGAAACTTATTTGTACTCCTAATACGTTTACATCAATTCCCATTAAATACTGAATGACAATAATGTGTAGTGTAGTCAAAAGGAAATATTATATTAAATACACTGAAGCAGTCCAAAAAACTGTGTTGATAACGAAGAAGACATCTAAAACATTTCAGCACTCAAGGCTCACTGAGCAAGAACTAACCTACTGGTTGTACAGTCATATATTCCTGGCCTCAAAGATGCAATTCGTTTTTCTCCATACATGTAGGAGTACTCCGAAGAAATTAATAGCTAACGAGTTTGCCCGCACCAGGAAGTTCCAGGATACGCCCCTGAGACACGAAGTAATAACTGATATTTCAGTATCTCTATATCTTCCGCAGGTTTGAAGCGGCGCGACGCGGGGCAAGGGGGGAGGTTCTGGAAGTTATGTTCCTAAGCTTCCCCCTTTACGGGTCTGGATTTATGCGCGCATAAGAACGTTGACCGATTTAAAACCATACAACTTTTCCGATTAAGCCAAGAGTGCAAGCAAGCTCTTTAGGAGCCGACACAAGATCAGGCGGCAACATCAAAGAGGTTCATAGGTTAGATCCTGCTCCGCTTATAAGCGGGTATTATGTACGGCGGTCTCGAGGAAATGAACATGTATGGAAACTAGAGCGAGCTCTTTCAACCGGTCTAACTCATCATAAGTGGTTGGTTACGTTCTTCGAAACTAATCGTGAATCCAGATTTATTGTTTTTATTATTCCTTACAAGAATAGAATACCAAATAGTATTGCGAAGTATTTTGAAATGAAATTTGACTCGAATGACGATTAATAACTCAGGAATTCATATTAAAAATAACAAAGATCAAACAAATTAAGACAATAAATCTGGGGTTTATAAGTTGACTTGTAGTCATTGCACTATTGGTCTAACAAGGAAAACAATTCAAGAAAACCAGCGGAGTTACACTTCAGACATCTCGCATTTAACATATGCCAGACATTTGATCAGACATTCTATACTCAAATAAACTCGGCAAAAGGTTTTGTAGATCACAGAGGTAAATTTCAGACATGCGCACGTTTCAAACTGATTGGTTTTCGTCAGTGCAATGTATGCTAGTATAGAATTGTTATAAAGATTTATGTTGCACTGTCTCGATTTCCAGAACTTTCTATTACCTAGCTCATACTCCTTATTAATGATTTTTGGTACAGATCAGCCGAATTAATTTATTTCAACGACTGAACTCGTCTACCTAAGAGACTACCTTATAAACATATCTGTGACTACGGTTCTTATTGTTGTATAAGCCACATTGATAAGCACATCTTCAAATAGGAACCAAGCCGAAAAGCGGTTACCCTTGATGGACATGGAATTGAGAGAGGTGTAGCTCTTCATTAAAAACTATAAAAACTACGTAACAAGTAACAAAAGGCATCCCCACGGCCTTTAATCCAAACAAGGTTCAAACGAGGGCCGAACGAGTGTCACTACTGACAAAGACCGCTCAATCCCCAAGGATGACACCTCTAATCCTCCGGCCGGAGTAGAAACGTCGTAAAAAACGTGTACCACGAATCGCCTTACCGCGTTCAAGCATCAGTCAAGTCCTCCATCATTCCGACGCCGTTGATCCGAATCATTCCGCGTTCGCCCTTATTGATCACCGAGTCACGCGCCGAAATCGCTCATTCCGTATGACTTCTGTCAAAACAAACGGGCGAGCCGTTACGGTGCCCGTCGATCTCCCGACGCCCTTATTTTTCGACGGTCTTTGGAGCGCCCGACTGCGTACGTGCGGTACTGGGATCCGTCTTTGAAATTAGCTCGTTTCGAAAACAAACACGTACGTAATGAATGCGACATTAAACGCAGAGGAACGTTTTTACTCGGGATTATTTATGTACGTACCCACACGGGATAGCGGCAGGATGAATTAAAATTTAGGCAAGACGGAGAGGCTAAAGATGGGCCGCGAGTGATATGACAAAACTACGACGCATACTGTATCGATGTAATGCAAGCAGTTATCAAAATAGCTTAAACACCGGCAATTAGCGATGTAATTATGACGATATGACAACGAAAAACTTTTTCCACTAAACGATATGAAACTATGTAATATTGTTCAATCATAAGAATAAACAAAAGCTCGCAAGGCAGTTAAGACTGTGGGCTTCCTTTGAGATACTGTTTGGATCAAAAAACCTTAACCAACAAAGGTAAGACTCGTATAAATAAAGCAAAGGTGATTCTATGCTCATATATGCCATCTAAACAAAAGCGGAAAAACGGCAATAAACAGCATTTTCATATGTGAGAACTACATAAACGCAGAAATAAGACGAGAACTAGAGAAACTCTACAGTAGTCGCTATAGCAACTTCCTGTGAATGCGTCATATTTCGTACAAATCTTATATTCCGACATTAGTCACCCCATAAGCAATTAAACTATAAATGTCGCCTCGACTCAGTCACAAGACCCGGTTTAGTACATACCTCTTCCACTAACGCAACCCTCTCGAAAATACATTCCACGCCGCCCCAGTGAGTTCAAAAATACGTACCTTCCTGGCATTAACACACTTCTTTTCGCCCAAGTCGCTCGAAGATCCGTATCTCTAATGCATTAACAAAAAATACTATGCCCCAGTAAGTTGAAGAAGTACTACTTGAAATAACACAAAACAATTCATTACGTCTCTTGGAAAGAACTCTGCTCGCACTCAATTGTAACTTCTCAAATTAAATCTAAATAAACATGTGCGGTCACCCTCTCTTGTGATAATACAATGATCTCAACTAAAATCCCAGAAAGTGGATGTTTCATCTATAATATTTACAGATACTGAATTGTTTCAGCCGTTACTATATAGGTAGTTGATCATAATTAAAACAAATTGTAGAAATTACTATGTTTCACTACCAATAAAAATATATATTACACATTTTCTTGTGACTCGAGTTTCGGGAAATGAACTATCCCATCATCAGACAACTGAAGACCTAACAGTGGTACAGAGGTATTTAAACAAAAGTGACAAATATTTTGAATATTTCAATAGATTCTAGATAACACCTAATAGTGGTACAGAGGTTTACAAGCGGAACGTGATAGAAAAGGAGGGGCCTTCTAACAGATTTTGGAATGTCAGCAATCGACAAAAACGGTTGTTAAACAGATGGTACCCATTTGAATATCTCAAATAATTTTTGGGGTTACATAGCTCCGTATAGTCGTTCACTATTTTTACATTATTTTGTTATATATCTCAAATATTTGGATTTACATAGCTTCATACATTCATTCATTATTTTTTACATTATTTTTATTGTGAACGAATTTGAAAATTTCAATAATTTAGTTTCTTTTCTTTTGAAGCTATAAGTAAAATTTTGTTAAGATTTTCTTTTGTCGAAAGGAATTACTGTTTTCTAAAGAATGAGTGGCAAAAGTTGAATTTTTGTTTACTTTTCATTAAATTCATTTTATGTTCGTTGAATAAGGTTTTAAACAGATGTTACTTTTTAAATATCTCAAATATTTTCGATTTACTTAGCTCCGTACAGTCATTCATTATTTTTACATTATTGTTATTGTGAACTAATTTCAAAATTTCAACAGATTCTAGATAATCGAGTTTCTTCCCTTTTGATTCTACACGTAAAATTTTAAGATTATATATTATGGGAAATGAATGGCCGTTTTCTAGACAATGAGTGGCAAAAGTAGAATTTTGTTTATTTTTCATGCCACTCATTGTCTAGAAAACGGTCATTCCTTTCACACAATAGATAATCTTAAAATTTTACATGTAGAATCAAAAGGGAAGAAACTCGATTATCTAGAATCTGTTGAAATTTTCAAATTAGTTCACAATAACAATAATGTGAAAATAATGAATGACTGTACGGAGCTATGTAAATCGAAAATATTTGAGATATTTAAAAAGTAACATCTGTTTAAAACCTTATTCAACGAACTTAAAATGAATTTAATGAAAAGTAAACAAAAATTCAACTTTTGCCACTCATTCTTCAGAAAACAGTAATTCCTTTCGACAAAAGAAAATCTTAAGAAAATTTTACATGTAGATTCAAGAGAAAATAAACTTGATTATTGAAATTTTCAAATTCGTTCACGATAAAAATAATGTAAAAAATAATGAATGAATGTATGGAGATCTAAGTAAATCCATATATTTGAGATATACAACAAAATAATGTCAAACTAATGAACGACTGTACGGAGCTATGTAACCTCAAAAATTATTTAGGATATTTAAATGGGCACCATCTGTTTAACAACCTTCTGTGTCGATTGCCGACATTCCGATATCTGTTAGAAGGCCCCTCTTTTTTAATCCGGTTTTTTATCACGTTCCGCTTGTAAACCTCTGTACCATAATTAGGTGTTACCGAGAATCTGTTGAAATATTCAAAATATTTATCCCTTTTTTTCGAATACCTCTGTACCACTCTTAGGTCTTCAGTTGTCTGATGATAGGATAGTTCATTTCCCGAAACTCGAGTGACAAGAAAATGTGTAATATATATTTTTATTGCTAGTTAAACATAGTAGTTTCTACAATTTGTTTTAATTATAATATTTACATTTGTCATCTTGTCAATTTGTGAAGTGAACTCTGTCCAAGTGAACAACAGTGAAAAAGCCTATCGATATACTCTTTTACGAATAATATAGTGATTTCATCACAACGTCAGATGAAAACTCCATCGCATCTATTCTGGTAATTTTGAGTAAAACAGTTTGTGGAAATTGAATTTTATTTATAAGTAGTTCAACTCAACTTACATAATAGAAGTTTCTTCAATTTTCAATTATAAATATGAAACAGAGTTTTTCCGCTATAGTCCGCTACAAATTTCATAAAATTTCGTGAAAACTTTTTAAAATTGAATTAATTAAATGCTTCAGAAACACTGTTTTTTGCATGTGTTAAAATATGAACCGAATATTGATTTTATTTCTCACGATGATTAAAGTTTATTATTTGAGAAATATAGACCATTTTTGAACAATTCCATTGGAAATTCAGAAACATCCAAGGTCGCCTTCGATATCTTCTGACCTCCAGCTCTCATCGCCCACGAAGAGAGCCATCCATAACTCACAATGAATCTCATTCAAAAACATTGAATAAATCAACGATACAACTCAGCAGTCGACTAATCGTTCCAGTAGCGAATTCATAAATTTAAATAAGCCATTCATGATTTACTGAATTTACATATTATGCATAATGATCCGACGTTTTACTGAATACAAGCAGCTTGTTCATGTCCACTTATGCAATTCGCTAATGTTCCTCTATTTATGTCCATAAAAATGGATACTGATGACTGAGTTTCATGGAAAATCTTCGGTACTAAATGGGTAAATCCAGAGTTTTTTCGCAGAAATGCGGTCCGTGAATTAACATATTATGAAATGTATAAAGTATAAGCAGATACAGCTAAAATTATCATATAACAATCGAAAGGATATAAGAATAGAGATAATCATATCTAATAATAAACTTTTCAGTTATTAGAGTTTTACCGCAATGCGTTCTGATTGTTTGCTATAGTATACAGTGTGATTTCAAAGGTGATTTTCGTGCCACACAACTCGAAAAGGGATCTACATAGCAGTCGAGGTTGGATAGTGCTTCGCTTGAATAATTATAGTTATTCCACAACTGAATCCAAATTCAATATTTCGTATTACCACCTCTTCTTTCAATCAACTGCCCAATACGCCTAGACATCCAACAAACCAAGTCATTAATGAAATTTTCAGGCATATTGTTCCTTTCTTTCTGAAGGGCTAAACTCAATTCTTGAAAAATTGAAGGTGGGTTTTGGCGAATATATATTGCTCTCCCTAGGTACGAAATATTCTCAATATTACAACTCTCATTATTCGCTGAAAACTGATTCAACTTGTTATTGTCATTTATGGCGAGCGGGCGTCTGTCCACCCTACCACTGCGTCCGCACGGACTATTGTGGTTCACCCCTAATTTATATCTCCCCGACGAGATCCAGTTTTTGAATAAAACCGATAATCTTGTTCAGGAGTAATTTTTTTAGTTCGCTGTGGGCTATAAAAGCCGACCAAAGACCTCGAATCGGATGCGACTCACCGCTGGGCACTCTGAGACGATGTGCATGGCTGTTTCAGTGTCCTCAAGACACAGCCTGCATTCATTGTCTTCAGCCAGACCGATTTTGTGCAAATGCAGTTTCAGTCTGCAGTGACCTGTCATAACATAACATAACCTAGCGCATAACATAACATAACCTAGCGCTAGGTTCGCCATCTTTTCGTTCGAAGCTGTTCCAAGGAACAACTTCGAATGTTTCAGGCCAGAATGACTCCGCCAGAAAGACTCTAGCCTTGAGTTCATTCTGCCTGTTATCGCCTCGTTAGCCACGTCATGTGGTATTCCTAGGAATGGTTCCGGTCCTACCAGAGGCAGCGCAGCTCCAGCAAATGCCAGTCGATCTGCCTCCTCGTTACCCAAATAGTTCGGCTCGGTATACAAACCAGAGTGACTCCGTTATTCACACCGAGCCTGTTTAAAGCAACTCCAGACTGTTTTGGATGTAAAACAGCTGGATTCCAGAGCTTTTAGTACTGACTGACTATAAGTAAATATTTTGATTTTACCGTGGTGGATTTGCCGTTTTATCAGCAGTTCCGCCGCGGTCTCAATGGCAAATATTTCTGCCTGGAATATGGTTGCGTTTTGACCTAGACTCAATGAGATTAATTAATTCTCGATTTGCTCCCATAGACTCCCGCTCCTGTTCCATTCGTCGTTCGCGAGCCGTCTGTGAACAAGCCAAGGTCGGTTCTCAATAGAACTTCAGCATGCTGGGTCCATTCGTCCCGGCTAGGGAGGATTACATTGAAATTCCGTTCCTGGTTCGTGATTTTTGACATTAGATCCGAGGGCATCGATAGGATACTGTTCGTTAAAAGCTCGTCCAGCATTCCTGAGCCTCCCATCACTATTGCCTCTGGCCTGTCAATCGCCAGTTGATATAGTTTGTTTGTGGTCCGTTCCGCCTCCCTCTGCACAAGTAGGTGCAGGGGTGGTAGATTCAGTAGGACCTCCATGGCTGCCGTGGGTGTGGTGTGGGGCGAAACGCACCTCTAATTGGAAGGCAAGCCTGTCTCTGTAGTCGGGTGAGCTTTTGTTCGCCAACCGTTTGTGGACCTTTCTTCCACCACGCTACAGCGCCATACACTATCCGTGGTCTAATCACCATAGTGTATAGCCAGTACATCTGCCTGAGCTTTAGGCCCCAGGTTTTACCACAGATCCGCCTGCAAGTCCAGAAACCCATTTTGGCTTTATGACACACTTTATCCAGGTGTGCACTCCAGGTGAGGGTCTTGTCCAGGACTATTCCCAGGTATTTTGCCTCAAATGAGAATTGTATTATTTCACCTCGGATAGTCGGTGGTTCTAAACCATTCAACTTCCGTTTTTTAGTGAATGGTACTATCACTACCTTTTGCGGGTTAAGAGAAATGTCTTCTCTTACACACCATTTGTCAATATCGTCACCTCCGATTTACATTTCACTATGATTGCCAGGTCATCAGCAAATGCTTGAACGTCGACTCCCCACAGCGAAATGATCGCTAGCAGGTCATCAACGAGAAGGGTCCACAGTAAGAGTGAGAGAATACCTCCCTGCGGACAGCCCTTCGCAGCCTTGAACTCGAAGACCTCATCCTGGTATGAGGTCGTTATTGTTCTGCCGCATAGCATTTCCTGTATCTATCTACAGATTAGTGGGTCAATTCCTCTCGCAGCGATAGCCTCAGCGAGAGAAGCCGGCAGCGTATTGTTAAAAGCACCTTCAATGTCCAGAAACGCTCTTAGTGCTATCTCTCGATTATCGAGAGATTGGTTTAATGTTCCGAGCAAATTATGGAATGAAAGTTCTGCCGATTTGCCAGTCTGCTAGGCGTATTGATGAGGGCTAGGGGGACTGTCAATTAGCACCTTCCCCCTGATATGGACATCAATCACCTTTTCCAGACTCTTCAGCAGGAACGATGTCAAGCTTATTGATTCAACGTAGAATGCACCTGTATTCCCCCGAACAAGAAACATTTTTTGCTGGTTTAGTGTTTTCATTCAAGTGATAAAATAGTGAAGATTCCACACACAAAAAATTGTCTTGTTACATTCAACAAGTGAAGAGTTGATAGGGGTGGCCAAGACTTTTGAGGATTTGTGTAGATGATGATTATTGGTTTTAATATGCTCAAAGACGGCCGGCATCTTGTCTGTGATAGATTCTCCTTTAAGGTGCTTGTTTCAAAGTTCCAACTTGTTCGGTCCGCCTAAGCTGATTGACATTCATTAAAATTCATTCTGTAGACTCAGGAATCTCTTAAATTAAATACAACACACCAAGCTGGTTCCATCAAATAGACAGCATGAATATTCGACGTGACAGTTGATGATGAGGCATCCATACTTTGCCCTATGTTTTGGATTATCATAATGGATCCCCTTTTCATCGCCAGTTACAGTTCGATGCAAAAACCTCTTAATTTTTGCTGTTGGAGCAGTTTTTCACGCGTGAAAAAACGGCGTTCGACATCTCTTGGCTAGGGCACCTAATTTCCTACCTTTCAGAACATTCCCATTGCTTTTAAACGATGGCGAATGTCTGGTCAAGTGACTCCAAGTGTTTTTGCGAGTTTCTCTTGCGATTGTGATCGAACTTAATTCTTCATCCTTGAACTATGGTGGACCTCGGGTCGTTCTTACCAAAATCTTTCATTGTTCTCATTTGAATTATGTGTTGGGGCTATATTCTTTTCTGACTGATAAAAGAGAACTTTGAAGTGTCCCTATCGGTAATTTGGAAAAAGAATTAAGATTCCAATTTGACATAGATATAAATTAAATCTCTTTGTTCATATACACATAATACACAGAGCTTTTCATTATTTTTAAGAATGAATAAATAACTGCAAAACTGAAAAAGCAACACCTTATAGCATTAGGAACGCAGTAGCAGCAAGTTTCGCCTTCAGAAACATCCTGTACATGTAATATTGAGAACACTTCAAAGACCAATCACCTCCTTCATATCGAAATGAGTTTCCATCGAACGGCCGGATATCCTGCCTAAGACATTTCCCGACCCCAAAGTAGACCATCCTAAAATTAATAACCCTCCAAGAAAATCCCCGGCCTTCCTCACACGTCATGAACCGACTCATCAAACACAAAGGAACACGGCAATATTCGGAAGTTGCCGATCGATAAGGAACAGCTAACACCCCATTGACACGCACTTTCTTAATGCATAGTCAGCCGAGTCATCATCGTTCAACTTTTGAGCCTCTTTTCAACTCGAGAACAATCCGGGACCACTCCAGGCGTCCGCGTACAGCGCCTGACGAGCTCCGATATGCCTGGCATTACGTACTCGAGAAAAAAGAAACCTGGAACAAGCCGGTTTATGACTAATCGAGCAGGGATATGAATACGGAATGAGGGAAGCGTAACACTATGATCGATATTTTCGACCTTCATACAGCTCTGAAGGACGGTAATTTCCGATACGATTTGATTATGGAACTACAGGTTGTTTTTAAGGATAGCAACAAGAAGCTATAATTATAGTAAGCAAGCTGATCCCTTGCGTTTGTGATGGATCTTCATCGATCCTTGCCTCTAATTCTTCATCCTCAAATTTTGATGGCACTCCGGAACGTTCTTCGACTTCCAAATCCAAATTGTCACTTTCAAATCAAGCAAAAACCACTTCTGACACGCGCGTTCAGCTAGAGCATAGTCACCATAAACATTAGTCGGTACAAAAGGTGTCACTTTCAGAGTACACAGAAACTACGTTATGTACACTTCAGCGAAATGACCGGTAATGAAAATAAAGCCGAATGATGACACTTCAAAATTAAGTTGTTGCCATATGAAACAATGTAATAATAAACTAATGCGACATCTGTTATCAAAACCGCACGAACTTATTTCTTATCCTAATATTTCTTGAAAAATGCAGTTTCTATGAGTAAGAAACTCCGAAAAAATTCCACTTTCCATATTGAAAGCCAATCGTTTGGGGACTCATGTTTATAAGACTTTCAATCTTGGTATGATCCAGGTCATAACCTCTTTTCGTTTGTACTCCAATGTGAGAACATCTTGTATTATTAAAATTAATATTTATTATACTGTAATTATTTTCGAAATATTCCAATTTCAGATAAATCTGGAGAGTTATGGCCAGTTTCATAAACAACATCAAAAAGGTTCCTTTATGATAAAGTCCCTTTATGAAAAAGTATCCTTTAATTAGGAGCATCAGTTTCATAAAGGCAAATCGACCGTCCTTTACTTAAAGCTTCCTTTAATGCGCCGGTTATACTACTCTGTGAAGAAAGTACCGGGAATTTTCAATTAAAACAACATCTTTACATTTAATCGTCAAAATTTATTGGGTCGCCTTCAAAATAGGCTCCATTTGCTCCAATACATCTATGCCAACGGCACTTCCAATTATCGAAACATTTTTTATAGGCGCTTTCCGGGATGGACTTTAGCTCTCGCGCCGAATTTTGTTTTATGGCTTCAATCGACTCAAAACGGATGCCACGAAGGGGCAATTTTAGTTTTGGGAAGAGGAAAAAATCGCAGGGAGCCAAATACGGTGGTTGCTGAAGCACGTTTGTTGAGTTTTTGGCGAGAAAGTCAGTCACAATCGTAGCTCGGTGAGAAGGCGCGTTATCGTCATGCAAAATCCATGAGTTGTTCGCCCACAAATTTGGCCGCTTCTTACGGATACGCTCACGCAAACGTTTCATAACGCCTAGGTAATACTCCTTGTTTACCTTCTGACCCTCTGGATCGAATTCGTAGTGCACCACGCCACGGATATCGAAGAAAACAATGAGCATCGTACTCGTAGACCCAGGTCTCATAACCAGTTATAATGCGTTCCATGAATGTAGAATCGGAATTACAGCGATCCAGCATGTCTGAAGCAACCTGTTCGCGATGACGTTTTTGAAGAAAATTCTGGTCTTTCGGTACGAGTCGTGCGGCCACCTTTCTCATGCCCAAAATATCAATCAAAATCGTACGTGCGGACTCGTGGGATATCTTAAGATCATGTGCTATCTCTCTCAAGCTGGTACGACGGTTTTCCAGCACCCTTTCCTTAATTTTATCGACGTTATCTTCGATCGAAGCCGTCGATGGGCGACCTCTTCACGACCGTCCTTGAAGGCTCTGTACCACTGATATGCACGAGTTTTCGATAGAGCATTATCACCAAAGGCCTTTTGCAACATTTTCAATGCTTGGGCACACGAAAATTCATTTGCAACACAAAACTTTAAACAAATTCTTTGCTCAACGTAATCACCCATAGTAAAAATCGGCACGCACTCTGACATCGACTGACTTAATCAGCTGTTGCAAACACACTAGTTGACAGATCCCGCTCAAGCTTGGCATAGTAATTAAGGACAGTGGTACCAACCTAGGAAAAAAAATTTTACCTGCCTCATTGCCCCGCCAGATTTGAATCGATAATTCCCGGTACTTTCTTGACAGAATGTACTTCGAATTCAGATTTTAATTTTTAAGTATCGATTTTATTACATACTCAAATGAACTCCAATAAGTGGTGGGTGTTATGAATCAACAAATCCAATAATTCAATTTTCATTGTAAGAACACGTCATATACCTATTTTTCCTATCCGAAGCTTTCGCTCGGTATGAGTGCTCGGCCATATTGTTTACATTCCTGTTCAATCGGATTTCATAAACAACATAAATCTTTTTCGCTGAGTCATCCGAGGGAAAAACCGTGCACCTCTATCAAATCGGACAATGCGTTAGAAATACAAAATCAATTTTACTCACCAACCGAACAGAATAACTTCAACGAAGATAGGCAGGGGTTATCTTGCTTACCTGCAAAAAAATAAACAATGAAAAATCGTTGAGTAGAACCGATCTGATGAAACATCGTACGTGCGTGCTTTCGTTCTTGAGAAAACCGTACAAGTAAAACGTGAGTTGATTACGTCACATTGAAAAACTGAAAATTATTGTATGGACATCTTTCAACTTTTTATCTTAATTCAAAATTAATGATATATTTCTGACGTCTCGTCACAAACAGAAGAAACTAATCGAGAAAAACTGGAAATCACGAGAGCAATTGAAGGAAGATAATTTCATTTTATTTGATAGATTTGGTCTTTACTTGGTGGAAACTCATTTTAATTAAAAAAATGTACATGAGACAGTAATTTATTTCCACAAGAATGATTTACTACTATAACAGTTGTTTCACCACGATGTGGCTTCTTCAGGTATTACATTGTACTGTCTGATGGTATTCAATGTAACCCAGTTTAAATATATTTTTAGGTACATGATCAAATAATGGAAGCATAAGTCATAAAAACTCTAGGTGTTTATTCGAGTTTGCTGCTAAAAATGCCATTAAGGAAAAATATTCAGTAATGGAGAATGATCGACATCTGTTTGTTCGTTCAAAAGGATTTTACGGGCATTATACCTGTTGATTTCAAGAAATTCTAAAAGTGTTAATCTAGAACTTTTGCTTTCAACGTGGATAATTTCATAATTATTGTTGAAATTATGCCTGAATTCCTTAAGATGATAAGCATATGTCGAATGTACAGAATTGGATATATAACCCCTTTGGTGTTCTTGGACACGTTTCTTGAATGATCTACCAGTCTGGCCAATGTATACTAAAGGGCAATCTTTGCAAGTCAACTTGTAGACTCCGGATTTATTTTCTTTATTTGTACGATCTTTATTGTTTTTTATGTAGGTACTAAGGTTATTAATTGTCTTAAAAGCCGCGTTATAATTGAAACAACTTTTGAAATATTTAGCAATATTTTCAGATAATCCATTGACATAAGATAACGAAAAATATTTCTGTGTATTGTCCTCTTTTATGATTGGGTACACGAGATTTAATGCCATTTTCTTTTGTTTATTGGATACCATTTTGTCTATAAGAAAGGGATTGTAACCGTTGTTTGACACTATTTGTTTAATAATATTTAATTCTTTCATGAAGTTTTCTGAATTTAAAGGGACGTTCAATAATCTATGAATAAAACTATAATATGCTGACATCTTTTGGTTGGTGGGGTGGTTTGAAGTTTTATGTATTGCGATGTCTGTATGTGTTGGTTTGTGAAAAATACTAAAATCATGTAAATTATTTAATCTTGTTATAGTGAGGTCAAGAAAATTAATACTTTGATTCTTTTCTTCTTCGATTGTGAATTTGATTTTTGAGTGTAGTTTATTAATGAAATTCGTGAAGATATGTAGTTGTCGGTCGGTGCCTTTGAAACAACAAAAAATGTCATCTACATATCTGTACCAATAAAGAAAATATTTGCTTATAGGATTCAGGTGTATTTTTGATTCCAGATCGTCCATGAATATTTCAGCTAAAATTAACTGAGTGGATTCATATTGAAATATTCATAGACGATCTGGAATCAAAAATACACCTGAATCCTATAAGCAAATATTTTCTTTATTGGTACAGATATGTAGATGACATTTTTTGTTGTTTCAAAGGCACCGACCGACAACTACATATCTTCACGAATTTCATTAATAAACTCCACTCAAAAATCAATACAAATTAAATGATCTCTACACTTTTCTTTATCACTTGCTAACTCTACAATGAAAATATTCACAAGCTATAACAGTAACAAAAATCATCTTTAAGTTTTTTCAAGTCCTATCAAAGAGATGAAAGAGTGAATCCACAACTCGTATAACAAGCGAAGGCGCGAGAAGAAACAGCAGCAAATAAGAGATAATCCATAAAGTCGAAATAACTCCAGGAAAACCTGGAGGTGTGGGAAATACTGGAATACAAAAAGCAATATTCCCGCGAAACGATCGCCACGGGCAAAAAGCGCAAAACCAATATTTTGATAGACGCGAAACACGAGAAAAGCAGCAGAGGCGATAGAACAATAACAGTTGAAGCCGATGTATAAAACATGGCCAACTCTGCTAATTGACTTCCTTTCCAGATATAAACGTAACAATAAAATAACTATACCGTGTAAACGGTTGATAAAAAATTAAAATACCTATCCTAGGAGCATCAAATATTCATCGGGGTTCCGGAGGCAGGAACGTTTCCATTCTTCGAATGCGACAGGACCGTAACGATTTGTTTTCTGGAGTGAGGAAGAGTCTGGATGAATTTTATGCACGCTCGCTCCAGGGCGTTTCTTTTTATAGACATATAGAATTATCAACACATATGTGCGGCAATTAACCAATAACGGCTTCGAAGTACTTCCTGGTGATACATTTGATATATTGTTATTATTATCCTGATACTCCTATATCTTTTGTGAAGATCCCTCAGAAGCTTTTTCAACTTGAGCGAGTTAGGAGTTCAGCTGTGTTCAGGGTAGGCTTTGTTACTACGATCTTTCTCCTCTTAAGGTTACAGCACTGTTAATTTTCGACCCAACATTAAAATGGTGGCCGACACCCGTCCAACTAGAAAATTTCTTTTTCACCTGAACACCATTCGAACCCGGTCACGAGCCCTATTGTTCTACCACTGAGCTGTCCGCATTCATTTGGAAAGAGTCACTGCCCTTTGGATTAACATGTAGGACCCATTTTTCGTTTCCAGCTAACAGAATTGGGTTCTGTATTCTGCCGTTCAAGCAATACGTGGCATGTGATGGATCGGTTGGCTTGGTTCTCTTCGGAAAGATTATGGGGGACCCAAACACCAGCTCTGCTTATTTTTCCAATCTGCTGCAAATGTTCTTGAATGGTCGACCAAGGTTAGTTAAAGGTGTTTAAGAGTTCTCTCTTTGTGCGCTGACAAATGACAATCATATATTGACATGCGCAGGAACAACATTACCTTCAGGTCCCCATATTATCTTTGAAGAGGCTTCTTGAAGAAAGATTGTTTCAAAGAATTTCTGACGTTTATATTGGGCAATTCAGTGGAATTTGATTTTCATAATGCCGTTATGAAACAGTGCTACCTTCAGTTAATGTTTGTTGAGTAGGTTCGATCAATATTCTATATTTTCTTTGGATTCTGATTTTAGTACAGTATAATGGATGTTAATTATTTATGTCTATTAAAAAAACAGTGTTTTATGAGGCATTCATTTTATTTTATTTCAAAAAGTTTTTCAGGAATTTCATAACATTAAAATTTGTAGCAAGGTATAACAAAATTACTTTGTTCGATATTTAAGATATGTCTCTTGAATCTTGTTACTATTTGAGATTTTTCAGTTACGTGATAACGAGGGAAAAACACGTCACCAAAATAAAAGTTACAATTAGAGCAGGACAATACAATAGTCTTATTCAATCTAATTAAAATCCAGAGAGCGAATAGTTTCATTTGATCTAATTTTTGGGACAGATGGCTCGGAATTGGCAAGTTCAGAATGAGGTCAATAGTATCGCGTTTGTTTTGCGAACTTGATGAATGGCCAATATTAAATATTCCACTGATATTTTTCGTGGAAATTCCGTGATCAGCGAGCCACATTGAAAATATGGACGCGCAGATTAAGTTTGATCGAAATACGATGTCTCGCATCATTCGAATATCAATTCAACCTTCAATTGGCTGGTACCAATTGATTCCAATTTGAATTACTTTAGAAGATCGTGATGGCAATAGAAGAATTGACTCGTGCACTCTTTGTTAGTTTCAGATTCAAATGAGTTATTATATATTCGAAAGGGGGAATAACAAATGTACGAGTATGTCTTTGAACCCTTTACATATGGAAATTGGTTCCCTGATATGATTCGATTCCTTTTGATTCGAGTTCATTTGGATGTGTAAGAATGAAATATTCACATGATGATTTGTCTAGACAATATTCCAGTTTCTTAAATATCACACAGATGTATTCTGAACAATGAACAGAAAAAGATAGCATTACGACATTGCCAATTATTTTAAGAAAAATTTTAATTACCTACACAGCAGCATTCAGAACCATTGATTTGAGATTAATCAAAAAAAGATTTGAATATCAAACCAGATTAAATCTGTCAGTCTTCTACAATTTTAGTTTCAAAAAAATTTTATTCAAAAACTTTTAGAATTAAATTAATGTCTACAATAAGCACCGCTTATATTTAATAGACGTATATAATCAAAACTCAATATACAATATCAAAGGGAATAAATAAACCAACAAATAAATTATATAATGTAAATTGTCAAATTAAAATTAATAAATAAATATTTGAAGGGGACAAAATTTTGTTACTGATCTTACCATTATGAAAACCAATTCCTTTTCAAAAATACAAAACATAATTTAAGGCCTTCTCAGAAAATATAATTTATTTGAAATATTCAATATATTTAAATAAGTGAATTCAAAAATCTCTCAAAGCATGCATTATATCTTCAAAAAATTATTAGAATTCCGATAATCTCTTCATCGGCCCTAAATCATATTTAAAAAATCAAAATCAACCAACAATAAATATATCTTATCTAAAAGTTGTCCTGGTATTATCGTTTGAACAACTAACTTTAAAATCAAGATATTCTATGTTCGTCATTGATATCACAGGAAGATGTAAGGTATTATAAGGTTTTCTTTAAACCATATTGTTATATCCCTTCTATCAAGTAAAAGGCCTTTTCCTATTTTATTTTATACATAATAAATATTGAGGTTTGAATAAAAATCTCATAATGGAATATCAATGGTTTAAAGAAAACTTTATAATACCTTACAGCTTTCTGTAATTTTTGTGACGAACATAGAATATCTTGATTTTAAAGTTAGTTGTTCAAACGATAATACCAGGACAACTTTTAGGTAAGTTATATTTATTGTTGGTTGATTTTATTTTCTCAAATATGATTTAGGGCCGATGAAGTTAATTGTTTTTTGAAGATATAATGCATGTTTTCAGAGATTTTTCAATTAACTTATTTGAATATTCAAATATATTGAATATTTCGAATAAATTATATTTTCAAAGAAGTCCTTAAATTATGTTTTGTATTTGTGAAAAGGATTTATTTTTCATAATGGTAAGATCAGAAACAAAATTTTTCTCCTTCAAATATCTATTTATTAATTTTAATTGACAATTTATAATTGTTAGTTTATTTATTCTATTTGATATTGTATATTGAGTTTTTATTTTATACGTCTATTAAATATAAGCGGTGCTTATTAGACATCAATTTAATCCTTAAAGAATTTTTAAAAATTTTTTTGAAATTAAAATTGTAAAAGACTGACAGTTTAAATCTGTTTTCATATTCAAATTTTGTTATATTTCTTCTATCAAGTAAAAAGCCTTTTCCTATTATTTTATTGAATTTTATTTATTAATAGTTAATCATTTCAAACTTTTTCGACGAGTGGAAGAATTCGTCAGACTTCATTCAGTGATATGACAACAATAAATATTAGTATACAAGCTCGCTAAAGCTCCTTACGTGAGATAAATGCTCTAGAGTTATTTTTTCGCATCTCGTTTCGTGTTTCGCATTGCAGTGGCAGGGATCGACCATCATCAAGTTGATTAATTCAATCCAACCTCTGCATCATTATTTGTTTGTCAATAGAAAAGTTTCGGCAGATCCATTGCCCGCCATTTAGACAAACTTCTAGGGTTTCGAGGAACGAAATAAGGGGCTGAAATTTTGCGGGAAAGTTTCGGAATATTATAAATTGAGGAAAGTTTCGCGAAATTGTATAGAATTCCGAATTTCTCTTTCTCAGATTCGAGAAATGAACGGAATATTTGAATAACCTTTAATATATAAGTATTCGCATTTTCGGAGATTTCTTTTGAAGACTATGCGTACTGGACGAGAATATTTTTTGGAACATATCTGTTATTTAATAAAACATTCGAACCATCTCTTTTTCTTTATTGATTCCTTTCAGACATGGTATAGAAGAAGTCACATTAATAGTATCGCGTGCTTTTTTTAGAGTGATAGAACTTTCGATAGGGATAACTGTTATTTAACCGAATGTAGAAGCCATGTTGTTTTGACATTTCTGTTCAGTAAGCATTGACGAATTATCATGGACAGACTCATGCAACAACGTTTACAAACTGTTGAAATTTATTTTCAAAATCAGTGTTCTATTCGCCAAACTTATAGAGCACTTAGAGAAATTTATGATTCACATCAGAGCAGCTTATTCGTCGAACTATCGATAGATTTCGGACAAAATCTTCTCTACTCGATGCAACAACAATAACAAAACAAAGAACTGTACGTACAGAAGAAAATATCGTTGCTGTGAGTCATAGTGTTAGTGATGATCCAGAATTGTCTATTCGTCGACGTTCACGCGATGCATCCACCACATGGAAAATTTTGCGTAAATATCTTGGTCTACACCCATACAAGATTCAACTGATTCAAGACCGTAGAACAGCTTGAAGTTAATCCACTTTTTTATCGTGGAATTGTGTTTAGTGATGAAGCTCATTTTTGGTTGAACGGCTATGTAAACAAGCAAAATTGCCGTATATGGAGTGAAAACAATCCTCAAAAAATTCTGCAGGTTCCATTGCATCCTGAAAAATGCACTGTATGGTGTGCTTTACACGCTGGAGGCATCATCGGTCCATATTTCTTTAAAAACAATGCTGGAGCTAATGTTACAGTGAATGTTGCTCGTTACAGATCGATGATCAATGATTATTTTTTTTTAATTTGAATGGTATCGACCTAGAAGTGTTTTGGTTCCAACAAGATGGTGCTATACCTCATGCTGCTACCGTAACAATTGATTTATTGGAAGAAAGATTTAAAATTTTATCGTTCTAAAAAAAAAACCCGATAGATCGGCAATGAAAACCTATAAACATAAATCCCCTTTTCAAATATGAAAAATCATTGAAATACATTGGAATAAATAAAAATCTCTCTTTTTTGCGATAAAACTCAGGAATGACATTAAAATTTGTAGAAAAATCAATACATCTTGAACATAATGATATAAGAAAATAAATACCTAATAAAATTAGTTCCACGAAAAATTTTTTTTCAATATTTCAAAATAATATTAGTTGAAATAGAAGAAAATAGTGTGAAGATTATAGATTTTGACAGCCAATTGAAATTCACGCCCAGGCATGGACGCCTACCTCACAATGTTACGGAGAAGATTGAAAAGGTCAAAATTGGTAATAAACCGAAAAGAACACAACGTTATATCGAATAAATCCGAATGAAGAGATACTTGAATGGAATAACACAGAGACTACAAAGATTTTATGTTTGTCTCATGAAAATGGTGTAATTTCCCGTTGTTTGAGTGTATACAAGATACACGAAATAAATTCCGTCTTATGGAGCACAATTTTATAAGAACATTCATAATTTTATCATCGGAATATTGTCTTTGGTAGTTCGAAACCTAATATCAAAATCCTTTTGAAGTGACAAGATTGTCATAAAACTAAATGTATTTTCAACAACTACCTTAATTAATTAATGGAAAATTTGAAATTGGAAACAGTCTAGATGCATCTGTTACTTGTGACATATCTGTTGATAACCTCAAATTAAAATTTTGTGTTTTAGTTATCATCTCGCAGAAACACGGGTATTTGTAAAGAATTTTTCTTGAATAGGTTAGTTCCTAATCTTCTAATTTAAACAATTGGAATTGTTTTTTGAGGATGTGTTTCATGTTTTGAGGGTTTTCGAAGTTTTTTATTTAAATATATTAAATATTTCAAATAAATTAGTTTTGGAGAAATTCTTGAAATTATTTTGTGTATTTTTTTAAAAAATTTAGTTTTCATGAATATAAGATCCGAAACAAAAAATTTGCTGTGCACCATGTCTGTTTGAAGAGTTCAGGTGCGGATGCTTGGAACGAAACATTCAAATATTTATTTATTAATTTTAATTGACAATTGATATTTGTTGGGTTTTTTATTTCATTTGATATTGCATAATGAGTTTTGATTTTATGCGTCTATTAAATATAAGCGGTGCTTATAAGACATTAATTTAATTCTAAAAGTTTTTGAATAAAATTTTTTTTAAATTAAAATTGTAGGAGACTAACAGACTAATTCTGTTTTGATATTCAAAGTTTGTAATAATCCTTCTATCAAGTAAAAAACCGCTTCTTATCATTTTATTTTATATAGTGAAAGTTTTTTCAAATTGCTGACATTAATTTTCAATTCTGAAAACACCTCAGATGAAGAAACCTGTAATCGCTATATGAGTTCGAAGAATTTTATAGAACCAAATTTCAATTTAAAAATCAAAATGATTTATAATTTCTGCTCTTCTTCAATTTCACAACGATTATTCTAACATTTGATGACTCTGAAATGAATTAATAAAGACAAACTTCCATATCTGTAAGAATTCAAATGTATCGTTCTTTACTTGTTGTAAATTCATTTTCATTGAATAAAATAATGAAGATAATTTTCAGCATTGAATTAATAAGACAACAATTGTGTCGTCACCACTGTGTGAATATTTATTATTTTATAATTTTTTATAACCCCCTGCATGGAATATAGTCCTCCTCTTCCTTGTCTGCAATAAAAGAATCTTTTTATCTTGCCAACATATATAGGGTGATTCATTTAGAGGTACTTTTTGTGCTGGGGATTTAATTGCAGATTGCGCATGCCTCGTGTTAATTGAACTGCCATTTCTGTTCAGTAGTGTTTGACAATTCATAATGGTAAGCCCGGCACAGCGTCTACAAATTGTTCCACTTTATGACGAAAATGGGCGTTCTACGAGGAATGTGTGTCGGGCGCTTAGAGCCACTTATGGTCCACGTAATCGTACCATGCGTAAGTTTGAGAGCCAATTTTCATTATTGGATAATACTCGACTAAGTAATAATAATACGTTTATTGTTACAACAGCCATTGTTAACAAAAGGCATACAGGGTTCAGATTTCCCGAAGGAATCTGTTAAGCCTTACATTCAAACTAAGTACATCAAAAACTGGAAGCAGCGCAAAAATGCAAATAAACATTTACTTAAATACTATTAGGAAAGGAATAGTTTTGGGAGTAGGATAGCAGGGAAGGATTTATTCATTGCCATTTTGAAAACAAGATCTAGCTGAAAGTGTGTAAATCTACCTTACAAGTGAACTAGTTGGTTTTTGCAGCGACACCTGAAAGAAGATACCGTCTGTCGAAGATCTATACTACCCAGTGAATTTAAGGCGTCAGAAATCGTGTACGAAGAAGATCTTTTGCAAATTTCTGTTCGGTGCTGCGGAACCGTGACCAAATATCTATGACGCAGGTTGAGGCCATGAACTTCGTGTCTGTATTGAATCCTATCATAAAGGTATCAGGCGTCCTGAATTTCAGAATCTTGAAACCTAAGCAAGTTACATGGAGCCTATATCGGGAGAACATATTCAGCCAACCAGAGCGCTCTAAAAATGGAGTAATATGATCTCAGCTTCTCACTCCATAAATCAGTCCTAAGCAGCTGTTCTGTATTTTATGGATACGGTATCCATCCACGACATCCAAACACGGGTAGTAAACGCTGAGGCAATGATTGAATTGGGATAAAACAACTGAGTCACAGAGCAGCCTTCTAGCATCTTGAGATAGACAACGTCGTAGGTGATAGATACATCTCAGGGAGTTGTAGGCTGAACGAAGTTTACTGTTGACATGTTCATTGAATCGTAGCTGTGAGTCCATGAGTAGTCCAAAGTTTTTACATGACTTAGAGCAAGCCAGAGGCACATCATTCATTCTGATTTTCAATGTTTCCTTAGCTACTTCTGTGTTCTGTTTGCTACCAAATACCACAACAGAGCACTTCTCAGGATTTAGTTTGATGAGGTGATCTTCGGCTATTTTGAAAAATTTGTTTGAATCCGAATTGATTAATTCTTCGGCTAAGAAGATCTGGCTCACAAGAAAAGAAAAATACAATTGCGTATCGTCAGCATAACAATGAATGATGCAGTTTGTTAGACATCTATGGAAATTCAATGTGTATATAATATACAGAAGAGGAGCCAGAATGCTTCCCTGAGGGACCCAAACTCTTAGCTCTAAAGGAGTCGAATAACGCCCCTGTGGTGACATTATAAGGGCAGGAATAAGTGGTTCCAACTACCTGGTAAGTAAAATACCTTGTTGAATTTCCAAACAAAAATCGGACATTTGAGTTAATCGAATTTTCAATCTATTTCTCCTTGGTCACATAAAAAATTGCGTCCCTCGCTTCGTGTTCCGGCGTTACATCACGCTGCGAGATGATGAAAAAATAGGACGAATCCGCAAAGGCGAACTGTCATCCAGGAAAACATATTTTCTCCGGTTCTCAGATATAATTACATCGCCATGTATCACCCGAATGAAGTCCCACGGGAACCCTCGAAGAGGAGCCTGTTGAATGTAAATTCGCTGTATTTCGTACTGTATCGAATATAGATTTCAGACCGGGTCCTCCCGGAATATCGAGAAGGATACACGAAGCTCTCTTTTCCGTTTCTCTCGCGACATTTTCATATTCAATCGTCTGATCGAATCAGGGAGATGGACGCGGATGTTTCTGGATAAATTACGATCAATTCCGATATAGGGACTTCGGATACTTCGGATATATACTCAGTGACGTTGGAAGTGTTACACCCTGAAGGAGTAATTTTTTCAACTTGATTTTTCGGCAATGTGGTAGTCTTATGATAAGAGTCCGGTGGTCTACAGTTTCCTTTATCTAACAATGATAACCCACAACGATGATGAGGAACTGAAGTAAAGCACTTATAACAAACCACTAATATATTTGGTATCGCTGTATATGATACCAAGCTAATGTGATGACAATTACATTACAAACAAGTTTAAGGTGGAATGCTACGTTTACAGCAATCGCGTTAAGGTTGTACAATTACAAACGAACCACTTGATTATACCGAGAATAATGCATAATGTATTATAGCTACGGCTACATGCGACAACTTTGATTATTACTCGAATAATAATGCATGATGTAGCAAAGGCTACATACGACCGACCACTTTGACTATTACGAATAATAATGCATGATGTAGCAAGGGCTACATGCAAACACTTCGATTATCACGAATAATAATGATTTTACAGTCTTTTCAAAGACTGAATGTTGAGGTGCTTGATGCATCCCTTCTAACAAAAAGAGGGAAATTAACGTAAATGATTGGAAGGTCCATCTGGAGGTGGACTGAATGAACGAAATAAACCTTCTTATTGGTAACAGAAAAATTATGAAATTAATGCAAGTAAAGAAGGACAGAGTCAGTTTATAATTTCGAATGCTGTGTCATGTGAAATTAGCATAAATATATCCAAATCTCTAATTGACTTCCCATGTTTTCTAAGGCCATATATAATAATTAGAAAACCAATAATCTGAAGTGTCGAGTAAAACTAAACAGTTCGAAAAAAATCTGAAAACTGCTAGATCGCATATCAACGTAAAAGACATAAGTATCGAATGACAGAATAATTTCGAACGACAGGGCCGTCTCTAATGAGACAAATGGAATAAAACCATATTTGCTTACCGTATATAGGATGAAATTCTGAACTGATAGCTAGATATTTGAAGAAAAATTGAAATCTCTATATTCCATACAAAGTCATATATTCTTTGGGTAAATAAAAAATAATAAAGATATCGTGAAAAAGAAGAAGAGCTCGGGACTATATACGTTAACCTGCAGTACATGTCCATATGTACACATTGGCCAAGCAGGCAGAGATTTCGAGAATAGAATCAATGAACATCAGAATTTATTCGTTAAAAATATATCGAATTCTACCTATGCCAACCGCCTAGAAGAATCAGAGAAGAATGATTCTGACCATAATTTCGAAGTTTTCCATATCGAGAGCAAATGCAATAGACAGAATTTCTTAGAAACACTAGAAATAAATCGGTATCATAAAAAACATATTTTACTTAATGACCAGACCGATCTCCGTTATTGAACCCTTTTGAATAAATTCTGAAAATTCCCAAAGCAAACCTTCATTTTATCACGTTTCTTTTTTCTCAGATCGATTTTGTAAAAGAAGTTAGATACCGTATTCACCTGATCAAGTAAAAATGTAAATTACGAAACAATTGTTGATTAAACAACAGACATTAACGGAAATAAAATATTCTACTTAAAATCATACTTCGGGTGTTTTTTTCAAGTGATAGAACTTTCGATAGAGATAACTGTGATTTGACATAAGGTAGAAGCCATGTTGTTTTGACATTTCTGTTCAGTAAGCATTGACAAATTATCATGGAAAGACTCAGGCCGCAACAACGTTTAAACTGTTGAAGTTTATTTTCAAAATCAGTGTTCTATTCGACAAACTTATAGAGCACTTCGTGAAATTTATGGTTTACATAATCGTCCATCAGAGCAGCTTATACGTCGAACTATCGACAGATTTCGGACAACATTTTCTCTACTCGATGCAACAACCACAAGACAAATAATTGTACGTACAGAAGAAAATATCGCTGCTGTAAGTCATTGTGTTAATGTCGATTCGTCGTGTTAATGTCGATTCGTGCACGTTCACAACAAGTTGGACTCTGTGCATCCACCACATGGAAAATTTTGCGTAAAGATCTTGGTCTCCATACATACAAGATTCAAAAACTAAAGCCACTTGACCAAAATAAGCGTCGTTTGTTTGCTGATTGAGCCCTAGAATAGCTTGAAGTTGATCCATTTTTTATCGTAAAATTGTGTTTAGTAATGAAGCATATTTCTGGTTGAACGGCTATGTAAACAAGCAAAATTGTCGTATATGGAGTGAAAACAATCCTGAAGAAGTTCTGCAGGTTCCATTGCATCCTGAAAAATGCACTGTGTGTGCTTTACACGCTGGAGGCATCATCGGTCCATATTTCTTTAAAAACGATGCTGGAGCTAATTTTAAAGTGAATGGTGCTCGTTACAGATCGATCATCAATGATTATTTGTTTCAAAGTTTGAATGGTATCGAGCTAGAATTTTTTTGGTTCCAACAAGATGGTGGTACACCTCATGCTGCCACCGTAACAATTGATTTATTGAAAGATTTGGCGATAACATTATTTCGAGAAATGGCCTCCAAAATCATGCGACATAACTCCACTGGATTATTTCCTTTGGGGTTATGTCAAGTCACTGGTTTATGCCGATAAACCAGAAACAATAGACGCTTTGGAAGCCAACATAACTCGTGTTATTGATGAAATAAGGCCTGAATTACTCGAAAAAGTGGTTGAAAATTGGTCTGGTCGAATGCTCAGAGCTAGTCGTGGTCGATATATAGCAGAAATTATTTTTAAAACGTAAATGTCATAAAATTATCTTTCAAATAAAAAAAAATTGGCTTCAATCTTAATTTAAATGTGTTTAATTCAATTTAAATTTCTATCACTCTAAAAAAAACACCCGGTACGATAAATTTCTGTCAAATAGAGTCCGAAACGATCTGGAAATAGTGATTTGTCAAAACTTCTTTTAATTATTAAAAACCACGAAACAGTATCGATAGAAGAAGATCAATAACAAACTACTAATTAAAATAAGAGAACGCTGAAGCAAGCACTTGGCGGCATTAGAGAGCTGTTATAAATCCTTCGTCACGAGAAACGCTCCCAAAAATATCGTATATTCCCGAAAATGAACGAAGCCAATATCTGGCCGGGTGTAAAATTTTCCATTTGTGCAGGAACGGAAACACCGTCCGGCAATCGCCAGAACGTCGGTTTCGAACGTAACGAATTCGAGAGGGTCACACGTAGGTAGTACATTTAATTTTTCCCTCCGATGATAAAGCTGGGACATGTTCGGCGGAGTGGCATTTAACACTGACATTTCGCTAGATGGGCCGTGCTGCATAACGTCCGAAAAAGTGAACCATTTGTTCTTTAATTGCCGTCGTGTCGCAGCCGCGTTGAATTTGTCGACTATTTTAAAAATACTGTTTCGGTCCTATCTTGTTTTTCCCGCGGTCGGAAAGGGGGCGATGCTGAGGGAATATTGCGGAACGCCGGAACCCCATATTTACACGTTACGCTAAATGAAATATGTTTCATTTCGGCCGTATGTAAGGTTGCTCTCCATTCGGTTGAAATAAACTTTATGCGATGTTAATTTATCTATTTTTGCAATGGTTACATGTTTCTCAAACTTTTTAATATGAAAAGAAATAGTGGAACTTGAAGGAATTAGCCGATCTCTAAATGCAACATAAATATATATGTATATATATATATATATATATATATATATATAATAGATAAGATAAGAGATTTTTTACTTGATAGAAGGAATATTACAAAATTTGAATATCAAAGCAGATTTAATCTGTTAGTCTCCTATAATTTTAATTTCAAAAAAATTTTAGAATTGAATTAATGTCTTACAAGAACAGCTTATATTTAATGGACTTATAAAATCAAAACTCAATATATCGGAACTTTCGATAGGGATAATTGCTACAAATTATTATGGAAATACTCACGCCGCAACAACGTTTACAAATTGTTGAAATTTATTCTCAAAATCAGTGTTCTATTCGCCAAACTGATGGAGCACTTCGTGAAATTTATGGTTTACATAATCGTCCATCAGAGCAGCTTATTCGTCGAACTATCGATAGATTTCGTACAACATTTTCTTTACTCGATGCAACAACAACAACAAGACAAAGTACTGTACGTACAGAAGTGAATATCTGTAAGTCCACGTTCATAACAAGTTGGTCTACACCCATACAAGATCCAACTGGTTCAAGAACTAAAGCCACTTTACCATAATAAGCGTCGTTTGTTTGCTGATTGATTCCTAGAAGAGCTTGAAGTTGATTCACTTTTTTTATCGTAAAATTGTGTTTAGTAATGAAGCTCATTTCTAGTTTAACGGCTATGTAAACAAGCAAAATTGCCGTATATGGAGTGAAAACAATCCTCAAGAAGTTCTGCAGGTTCCATTACATCCTGAAAATGCACTGTATGGTGTGCTTTACACGCTGGAGGCATCATCGGTCCATATTTCTTTAAAAACGATACTGGAGCTAATGTTACAGTGAATGGTGCTCGTTACAGATCGATGATGAATGATTATTTTTCTCAAAATTTTAATGGTATCGACCCAGAAGTGTTTTGGTTCCAACAGGATGGTGCTAAACCTTATGCTGCTACCGTACCAATTGTTTTATTACGGTACAATTATTATTACGGTAGCAGCATGAGGTGTAGCACCATCTTCTTGCAACCAAAACACTTCTGGGTCGATACCATTTAAATTTTGAAACGAATAATCATTGATCATCGATCTGTAACTAGCACCATCCACTGTAACATTAGCTCTACCATCGTTTTGAAAGAAATATGCGCGTATAAAGCACATCAAACAATGCATTTTTCAGGATGCAATAGAATCTTCAGAAGTTCTTGAGGAATGTTTTCACTTCATATATGGCAATTTTGCTTGTTTACATAGCCATTCAACCAGAAATAAGCTTCATTACTTAACATAATTTTACGATAAAAAAGTGAAGCAACTTAAAGTTGATCCAGAGCCCAATCAGCAAACAAACGACGCTTATTATGGTCAAGTGGCTTAAGTTCTTGAAACAGTTGGATCTTGTACGAGTCTGGACTAATTTTCCATGGGTGGATTCACAGAGTCCAACTTGTTGTGAACGTTGACGAATAGACAAATCTGGATCATTATTAAGACTAAGACTTACAGCAGCGATATTTTCTTCTGTGCGAAGAGTCTATTTGATTTTCAACTGTTATAAACTTACACTCCAGTACTCCTGAGTTCTACGCGCCAACTGAATTGAATTTGAGAATTACGCGAAAGAATAAATAAGGTATCAAACTCCCCACTTTCCACATGTGTGTGAAAGAGAAGAGCATTTTTTTCGAGATATACTGTTAATTAATCATTATCATAACACGTATATCTTTCGATTATTCCAATATTCGACTGGACGATCGGAGCTCTCTGCACTGAATATCCTATCATTAAAACGTGATTTTCCAAACCTGTATATTAATTTGAGCATTATTATTTCCGTTAAGTGACTTCACTCTTACACTTCTTCCTCCTCCCAATGCAAATCAGCCTCCCAACTTATCGAATTATATCGCCATAAATAAGGGTTGAATTTTCGGAGGTTTTTCCTCCGCGGTCCTAATTACTGCGTCCCTAACGGGTACCTCAAGGGACAATTTTGACGGATGATAGATCGATACGACAGTGTGGTCGTGGGGGTTTCTGTTTTATATTTAACCTTCCCCACGAGTCCTTTCTATTATACGTCCAAGACATTTTGCGATGTCGGTCCTTATGAATGAATTATAAAGCTATTCAGATGGCCGAATCGATTGCTTGGGAATCCGATTACAATGGTCCAAATATGGTCGGATGACGGGATGAATATGGGAGGTTAAGGATGTCGTTATGGTGGAGTATATGCAAGGAAGTTTTCTGGCTACTTGTAGCTTAGTGATTCAGTAAATAATGAATGCTGAAATGGTTTCAGAATTTGAGGTATAGAAGACTGTTCTGTCCAATTCAATGACCTTCTATTACTCAGAGAAAATGAAATCCTTCTTTTTGCGCGCTTGTTCTACGGTACAGAGTGCTATCTCTGTGCCCAAATGTCTGTTATTTTAGAATTTTGAGTCGCAAATGGTCTCGAACGATTCACTGATGAAGAATTCTAATTTGAAAGTAGTTATGTCCAGCACGCCCCTAAACACTGAAATGAGTCAAATGGTACTGCAGTTATTCACATATAGAACTTTTCCTTATTTTCCTGATAGTTTCGTGCAGTTTTGATAACATATGTCGCAACTAGTTTAGTATTTCATTGTTTCATCAGGCAAAACCTTCATTTTGAAGAGTCATCGTTAAGCTATCTTCTCAGTATCTGTCATTTCACTGAAATGTAAACAACATACTTTCTGTGTGCTCTGAAGATGTTAGTTCTTGTTCCGAAGAATGTGTTTTTGCGCGGGATTTCACTTCATCACTACAATATGAAGAAAATAGCTGCCGAAAGTCAACGTATTTTAGTGGATGTCATGCTCTAGTTGAACGAAGGTGTAAGAACAAAGTTGGCACTTGAATTCGATCCAAATTTCGTGAGAAACAGCTATTCTCCCGGACGACTGGGGGCAGCTAATTTCTATAAGATAACTCTTAAAAACTTATCAATTTGGGGATAGGTTTGAAGCTTAAATATATCAGTTATATTCAAAAAGGGACAGAATTGGCTCATTGATTTCTGAGTTATTCTCATTCGAAATTTTTATTTTCGAAAGTACGAGGGTGGTTCAAATATGATTGAGAAAAATACTCCAACACGTTTATTTATTATCGAAAAATCTAGATAATTCCCCTCACTATTTACACATTTTGTCCGCCTTTCCGGAAGTTTTTTGATGCCGGTATCAAAAATTTCCTTGGGCAACTCGGACAGCCATGTTCGCACGAACCCCTCTACCTCGTCGTCGGTGTTGAACTTTTGACCTCCGAGGGTCTCTTTCAGTGGTCCAAACATGTGGTAGTCGCAGGGCGATAAATCCGGGCTGCAGGGGGGTGTTCCACCCCAATTCCGATATTGTATCGAACGTGAGACGCGCGTTATCCTGGAGAGAAACCGCACTCCGCGCTGGAATGTTCCTTCGTTTCGAGCGATAAGCGGGTTTCACGTGTGTTTTCAGAAGGTTTGAGTAGTACGCAGCATTGATGGTACGTTGAGTGCGCAAGAAATCGACGTACAGCACGCCCTGCTTGTCCCAGAACACAGTACACATTACCTTACCCGCGAACCAGGTTGTCTTCGCTTTGATTGGCGCCCCTTCCTCCTTCTTCGTCCACCCTTTACTGGACACCTTGGTTTGGGGAGTGTAATAGTGTACCCATGTTTCGTCTGTAGTGAAGATTCGCGTTAAAAAACCGTCTCCCTCCGCCTCGTCGCGTCAGTAAGCAACAAACTTCCAACCGTCTTAATTTTTGCTCAAAACTCAACAGGTTAGGAACCCATCACGCCGTTTTCTTGCGATATTGAAGGTGTTCGTGGATGATAGACTCTACACTACCAATACTGATGCCGACTTCAGCCGAAATGTCTCGAACATTCATCCTACGGTCCTCCAAAATGAGTTGTTCTACGCGGCGAATGTGGTCTGGTGTGACGCTGGTTCGCGGTCGACATGCGGCTCATTCTCGACGGTTTTGCGGCCATCCTTGAATGCTTTGGCCCATTTCAACACGGTAGCCCTACTCGGGCACTCAATACCGAACTGCTTTTGCAAATGCACAAAAATATCCGTCTTTTTAACGTATTCTCCCATTAAAAAACGAATTATAATACGTTGCGCAACGGCAGTCGGCACTTGACGTTCACTCAAAGTCGTAGCACACGCGTGGAACACGTGCTCAGACGAAAACAAATGCCACATTGTTCGTGAGAAAACCAGATATCACATACTCGAGCCACGACAACTGTGTTCAAAAATAAAAATAACATAATAAAAATACTTTTCCTCCGATAAACCATGTAGTTCTTTCCTCATTTACACATCGATACGCTCTCAGATTAGAGCGTTTTAAAAAAAAGGTCTATTCGGAGCGGCCACGAACGCAATCTCTTTTCGGAAAAAAACACCTGACCTTCAACACGGCTCTGTCGGCATGGAGCGTTTCCACGAACAATCCACTTCTTATTCATTGTTTGTAATCGGCCATGCGTTTTTAACTTTTCACTTCCCTGCCCGTGTCTTCTTCCTGCATTCTGCCGCAATTACGTACATGCAAACGGTCGTCATCAACGTCAATGTCGATTCGTGTTTTATTTAGCAGTTTTTATCGCCGAGATCTCCGTGGTCGTCGCTGACAGCTCTTTTTGTAGCCCGTCATCGCAGCAATCCGTGACGGACAAAACGGCTTCCTGGGAACACGCAGGGTTGCCACAGACGGTACCTCGTGTTTCAACAGGAGTCTTAAGGAATTTCGCTAGGTATGTGAAATTTTTCGTTTTAGTAACGTTCGAAATTATACGCTGAAAATAGTATTAAGAATTGATGTATCGCTGCATTTTATTCAGTTTTCCATGACTCAGTTTCACGGCGTTTTTATATAGTTAATTGTTTCGTTAACAACCTTGAGACTAATTAAAGTGTATATAGATGATTCTCCAGCAAATATGGATGTGTTTGTGAATGCTTTCTTGATATTGCTCTTAACCATCAAGACCTTAGGAGTGAGACCACAACAATAACAAAGATGGTACCTGCAGTACAATCCTGGTTCATAATAGGTTGAGGAAAAAATCTATTCTTTTTGCGTGAACTTCAAGACTCTATTTAACATGTTAGGAATTGTCCGATGTGGGTCAATCATTCACCGTTTTGTTCTATTATACAATTTGTTGCGATTTTAAATGAAGCTTCATAATCCCTCTCTCGCAGAATCTTGGTCCTTATTGGCGAAAATCTCTAGTAATCCATTGACACATTCTTCTCTTAATGCCAATTTTTAATCACTCGGGAAGTTTCGCAATGCGAGAAACAGATGGTACTCGCTTGGTTTCAGGTCCAGACTATCTTAAAACGTCTCAATGAAGCTCCCGGAGTTTCTGATTAGTCACTACAGACGTGTATAGCCTGGCATTGTCCTAATGGAACACTACACCTCTTCTGTTGGTCAATTCTGGCCTTTTCTGATGATACGGAAGCAACTCATAATAAATTATTCCTTTTCAGTCCCACCAAATACAGAGTAGCACCCGTCTGGACGTAAGTCCTGGTTTGGCCACCTTATGAGCTGCTTCACAACGCTTTGACCGATCGTTTCTGCACAATATTGTCGTATGTGATCCATTTCTCATCCCCAGTTACCATCCATTTAAGAGATGGGTCGATTTCATTCAGTTTGGCGCAGATGAAAATTCTTTTTGAATCCAGCTTTACGCAAATGGCTTAAACCTGTTTTATGGTGAAACCAAAATTGCTTATACACCACAGCGAAGGCTATGATAAAAAGATAAAAGGAAATTAAACTAAAACGCTCTAGCTTGAACTAGCACTTGAAGCATTCTACTTCCGAAAATGCCTCATAGTGCACTAAGGAAAAGATAAATTAAACTTGTCCTGAATGAATCCCAAATTGTCGACCAGATAGTCAAAATGCAAATTCTTACTCCCTATCTATTTCAACTTTACAATTAAAATAGTGGCTCTTATTTACAATACAATACAGTTTTACAACAAGCCTGAGGTCAGAGATTTACGTAAGGACTTATCTTTGAGATTAACCTGGAATATTGTTCTCCAAAGTGTCGAAATGATAGTACTTTCTCCAAGAATAATTCCTATTCTGCATATAATCAGCAGGTGTTCAGTCTCAAATTGTTCCAAATAATCATTAGAGCGTTCGGAACCAAGAAGGTGCGATAATAAGATACTCTAAACTTAAGATTGTCTGGTATTTAGATAATCCAAGCAAAAAGGCAATCCAGTAAGATTGTTCAGTTTTAAGAACATCAGGTATACTACTCTGTCAAGAAAGTACCGGGAATTTTCAATTAAAACAACATTTTTACATTTAATCGTCAAAATTTATTGGGTCGCCTTCAAAATAGGCTCCATTTGCTCCAATACATCTATGCCAACGGCAATTCCAATTATCGAAACATCAACATTATAGGCGCTTTCCGGGATGGACTTTAGCTCTCGCGCCGAATTTTGTTTTATGGCTTCAATCGACTCAAAACGGGTGCCACGCAGGGGCAATTTTAGTTTTGGGGAGAGGAAAAAGTCGCAGGGAGCCAAATCCGGCGAATACGGTGGTTGCTGAAGCACGTTTGTTGAGTTTTTGGCGAGAAAGTCAGTCACAATCGTAGCTCGGTGAGAAGGCGCGTTATCGTCATGCAAAATCCATGAGTTGTTCGCCCACAAACTTGGCCGCTTCTTACGGATACGCTCACGCAAACGTTTCATAACGCCTAGGTAATACTCCTTGTTTACCGTCTGACCCTCTGGAACGAATTCGTAGTGCACCACGCCACGGATATCGAAGAAAACAATGAGCATCACCTTCATTTTCGAGCGGCTTTGGCGTGGTTTTTTCGGTTTCGGCTCATTTTTTGCCACCCCTTCCGATGATTGCTGGCTTGTTTGCATATCGTACTCGTAGACCCAGGTCTCATCACCAGTTATAATGCGTTCCATGAATGTAGAATCGGAATTACAGCGATCCAGCATGTCTGAAGCAACCTGTTCGCGATGACGTATTTGAAGAAAATTCAGGTCTTTCGGTACGAGTCGTGCGGCCACCTTTCTCATGCCCAAAATATCGATCAAAATCGTACGTGCGGACTCGTGGGATATCTTAAGATCATGTGCTATCTCTCTCAAGCTGGTACGACGGTTTTCCAGCACCCTTTCCTTAATTTTATCGACGTTATCTTCGATCGAAGCCGTCGATGGGCGACCACTTCACGACCGTCCTTGAAGGCTCTGTACCACTGATATGCACGAGTTTTCGATAGAGCATTATCACCAAAGGCCTTGTGCAACATTTTCAATGCATCGGCACACGAAAATTCATTTGCAACACAAAACTTTAAACAAATTCTTTGCTCAACGTAATCACCCATAGTAAAAATCGGCACGCACTCTGACATCGACTGACTTAATCAGCTGTTGCAAACACACTAGTTGACAGATCCCGCTCAAGCTTGGCATAGTAATTAAGGACAGTGGTACCAACCTAGAAAAAAAAAATTTACCTGCCTCATTGCCCCGCCAGATTTAAATCGATAATTCCCGGTACTTTCTTGACAGAATGTATATTCTCCGGTACAAAATTTCAAATCTATATCTATAATAGCCTTTGCAACACGTGATCTCACTCCCAGTGACTCTAGATATAATTAAAATCATTTACAAGTTAATAAACGTAAGATGAAATATCCAGAACGCAGGAATAAGAGCACGTTATTCGATCATGAGCATGAGAAGGGAAATTAAATGCATAATATTATATAAAGCAACATGTTAACCTGTGTAACTTGCAGAGAATGAAATAAATCAAAAATAATAAATGCCATTCACAGAAGCAAAAAATATTTTATTATTAGATTAGACGTCTAATAAGAAACATTAAAAATTCTATATTCCAAGATTTTCATGGATTAGGTACGTTAATTCGATGAAACTACCACAATGTGTGTCTTCGTGAAATCCACAGCACGAAAGGAAGCAATCTGAGAAATTCTACGCTTCTTGAAAACAATGCTACTCTACAGCGCATGCGATAACAACGTCGACTTTCATTGCAGCAACTCCAAACTTCTTAATGGTCTTAGTGAAATCACATCACGTTGGTCGATCTTTAGCTACTGGGCGATGCTGCGATTACTAACATGCTGGTCAACTTCGATTATTTCTGTGATTTCATCACTGCCGAGGTGCATCATTAACATCAAAAAAACCTGAACACATTCGACGAAACCGATATTGCTCGTAATTACCTGTTATACTATCGGGACCATAAACACTATTGGCGACTTTTAGAGGCGCACTAGAAATGTGGCGTATTTTAGGAGTTTTCCCTTATTACAACTGTGCCAATCAATAAACAA
The DNA here is from genome assembly GCA_034642435.1 of Megalocaria dilatata. Lineage (NCBI taxonomy): Eukaryota > Metazoa > Arthropoda > Insecta > Coleoptera > Coccinellidae > Megalocaria > Megalocaria dilatata. Next base: position 2,003,107 of record CM067857.1, read on the forward strand.
CTCAAAAAGCCGGGGTCAACATTAATCCAGTGTTGAGCTTCTTTCACTTTTTGTCTGATATCAATATTTTATGGTCAAAACAAAATAGAAAACTGTATATTCGACAAATCTACGGAAATCACGGTAGCTCTGGCATCTCTGGTCTGCGATCGCGTCCGTTCCAATGACTTCGAAACATCAAAGGGGGCTGGCACTTGCGAAAAGAGTTAAAAGCTTCCACTAGGTACCAACTTGCACGAAGTATCGCGTTCAAGGAAGGCATCGTGAGATGGGAAATTATCGAGAAGGTCGGGCTCGCTGCGGTAAATGGCAGGAAACGATTTGAGAGTTTGTTCGCCCACGCTTCGCAAGTTGAGCCTGAGATGTTCCGTTCGTTCTTTCGCCTTTGCGAAGAGAGTTTTTCGCTCGTGACGGTTTGTAATCGAAGTTTTTTCTCGGTTTAAGTTGATTGATGCAGCGGCGGTATTGATTATGTGTTTTTGATGTTCCCCTTTTACATATTGAGGTCAACTGCCTCATATTTTTGAAAAATCTATTGCATGGTGTGATCAGCAAGGTCCCCAGTTATGTTGAATACATCTTCAATTTTACGTATTTGTACTGTGCTGCTATTATTTGTTCCAAATGTATGTAATTTGCGATTTTATTTCTACTCAAAAATAATAATAATAATAATGTATTCATTGCCAATACAGTACATATCCCAGAATATGAATAAATTCTTAAGCCATCAAAAATTTCATGGGAAGTTAGGTACAATTTTGTCTGAAAAAACACGTAAATATATATAGATAAAAAACGTATAAAACAAATTGTAACAAAACATTAGTCAAACAAACAATATTTTTTGATTGTTCGGTCCTTACTTGACGGAAATTCATCTTCAATATAAGAAAAACAAATGTTAACTAACATATCCAAAATTTCAAAATTCAAACGAAACCAAATTTATTCCATTAACTTACATAGGCCGAAAATCTGAAAATATTTCTAGATATTTAAAGAAAAAAAGAAAAATATAACATCTCTTTTAAAACCATTAATTCTTTAGGCAGCTTAATCAAAAATAATAAAGTCGTCATTCCTAAAAACAAAAAATCAGGAGTTTACAAGTTAACATGTAGTGATTGTCCATGGGACAGACAGACCGTTCATTCCAAACAAGGAATCGAGAACATGAGAAATGTTACATTAATAATAAACCGAATTCAACTTATGCCAACCATTTGTTAGAGACTGGCCAAAATTTTAATATGAACTGTGAAATATTACATATCGAAAACAAAAGTCGGGAACTAAATCTGTTAGAAACTTCAGAGATCAATAGATATAATAAAAAAAAATTTTATTGAATGATCAAATAGATTTAAACAGATCCCCCTACTTAATATTTTTCATTAATTGTATATCATCTCTTTCCACCGCTCTATTTTCGTACCAGAGCTGTGTATTTAAGGTCATGTTTTGCATTGTATACCTCAGTTTAAATACTCACCTGATGAAGTAATGGTATGACGAAACAATTGTCGTGTAAATCAATAAAATAGCGGAAGTTATAATAACATTTGTTTTTCTTATATTAAACAAACAATAAAGGAATAAATTTGGCCAGACAAAGTATTTCATGAAAATATATGTAAAAATAAAACTGTTATTATATTTTTAGAGAAAACAAATTTGGACCTTCTATGTTCTATGTCTGAGATTTTAACCTAAAATTGTCACATGTCTTATTTAGTTAGCTGTTAGAAATGTGAATTGAGAAACCCGAAGAAATAGCATTGTTTTTGATTTCTTCCAGGTTAGTAAGCTATTTATTTTATTTCTTCGTATTTCTTTGTATGTTATTATTTTATTTTATTTTTTGTATGTTATTCTGGTATACTTTAAACTAAAGACAATAAATTCTTCCAGAATCATGAAATCAAATCGTCTATATCTACTACTTACGCCACATAGTATTCTCAGTACCTGCTTCTGTTTTATGAATACTTTCCTACATTCAGACAAATCCCCCTAGAGAAGAATGCCAAAGTTAAGGACACTATGAAAGTAGCTGAAGTAAGTAACCTTGGCTGCTTCAACTCCCGCTATTTGCTTCATTCATCCAACTGCATAGGTAGCTCTTGACAACTTAGGAATCATTTCATCAATGTGGACAGAAAACTTGAGATTTGATTGCAAAAATAACACCAAGTAGTCTTAGGTGATTGTCCGAAGACATCTTTGGTTCAAGCAGTAGTCTCTGTTTGCGCTGAACTATACCTGGACTTCCTTTAGTGTCTTCTTGTCTTTCTCTTCCAATTCCTGGTTGTCCATCCCTTTATTCAGAAAAGAAGTGTCATCAGCGAAGAAGACGGTTTAATCTTATTTCACATTAAGTGGCAAATCATTCATGTGTATCACAAAAAAGGGGGACCCAACACAGAACCATGCGGTACACCATGACTCACATTCTCCCAAGAAGAAAACCTGTCTCCCAAGAAGAAGACTTGTCTCCCAAGAAGAAGACCTGTCTCCCAAAAAGAAGACCTGTCTCCTAAGCTTGTTTTCTGCATCCTGTTTGTCAGATAATTTTTCATCAGGTCAAGAGCCTCACCCCTGATTCCATAGTATTCAAGCTTGTTCAACAGCACAGAATATGAAATAGTATCAAAAAACTTGGATAAGTCACTAGATTTTTTCCTCCATCAAAAGCTTCTCCTATATTTTCAAGCACATCCTTCAGTGCCGTCTCCAAAGATTTGCCGATCAAGAACCCATACTGTTGTTTGCAGAAAATTTTGTAGTGTTTGAAGAAACTCAGTACAAACAACTTGTCCGGAGTTTGTTTGAAATCAAGGTAAAACTCCAGGAAACCAATTTGAAAATTTAAAATTTATAAATTTAATGCTCAAATGAGTTAAAATTGATACTATCTAAAATAAATTCCAAAAATTACCATTCTATTCAACTATTTCTATAAATAATGTGAGCCATTGAGAAGGTTTTAAACCAGTAAGTGTAACCACAAAACATATTTCTGCCCAAAAGCAATAAAGCGAGAGCGTTATCAAAATATTATAATCTAGAAAAAAAAATGTTAACAGGTGATACAAGAACTTTATATTGTCTGGAAAACAGAAGATCGGAATAGTTGGATAGCTCTTCCAACTTGGTGTTGCGGTCCTACCCAGGTCCAAATAGGTAATAAGTTCAACCTTTCTAATATTAATGCTCCATGACCTTACACAGAAACGAACAATCTCCTTTTTTCTGTGCTTCGGAGTGATAAAAACAATCCAAGGCGGCTAAGAGAGACCAACACCCGACACCTGGGTCAAATTATAATAATAGTGAATGAACTGTTACGCAGTCAAGGTCACGCGTGGGCGTGACAATTTATTAAATTCAAGGCTCGTTTTTAATTGATTTACTACGTTATGCATTTCTCAAACAGATGTTGTTGAATCTGCCATTGTGTTTCCTTTGCCAAGCCCGTTTTTATTGTGCGGCGTAGAAGGAAGTTCGGCCGTTTGGCTTATGTGCACTTCCTGTCGAGAGAGAGAATAATTTCAACCGGCCAGCTTTTTTTTCCGCTTACCGAAACGCGACTTGCGGTTGTCATGAATGAAAGGAGAGATCTCTATCTGTGAACTCCGTAAAGACTTGGCATTCGTTACATTTTGATCCACCTGGTTGAGTCGAATTTCGTTCCGAACCTGAAGAAGTTCACCCTTGAGTAGTTTCATGTTGAATGGGACAAGGACTGTGGAGGATTTCCACTCGAAGGGAAATGAAAATTGCCATCCAAGAGAAGTTGAATTAACATCAGTTCTCTACCTATGGCGGGGCAGAGTCCACGAATTAAGGAGAGGAAATATCCACTCAATGGTTACAGTAACAAAGAATCGTATAAGAAAACGAGTATGTTTTCAAATTAGAGTTCAGGTTAATAATGTTTTCAATAAAATAAAAGAATACAACAACCGTCAAAGACAATGTTCAAACCGCAAGTATCGGGTGTGTTTTAGAGTGATAGAACTTTCGATAGGGATAACTGTGATTTGACAGAAGGTAGAAGCCATGTTGTTTTGACATTTCTGTTCAGTAAGCATTGACAAATTATCATGGAAAGTTTGACTCTGTGCATCCACCACATGGAAAATTTTGCGTAAAGATCTTGGTCTCCACCCAAACAAGATCCAACTGGTTCAAGAACTGAAGCCACTTGACCATAATAAGCGTCGTTTGTTTGCTGATTGGGCCCTAGAACAGCTTGAAGTTGAACCACTTTTTTATAGTTGAATTGTGTTTAGTGATAAAGCTCATTTTTGGTTGAACGGCTATGTAAACAAGCAAAATTGCCGTATATGGAGTGGAAACAATCCTCAAGAAGTTCTGCAGGTTCCATTGCATCCTGAAATGCACTGTATGGTGTGCTTTACAAGCTGGAGGCATCATCGGTTTATATTTCTTTAAAAACGATGCTTGAGCTAATGTTACAGTGAATGGTGCTCGTTACAGATCGATGATCAATGATTATTTGTTTCAAAATTTGAATGGTATCGACCCAGAAGTGTTTTGGTTCCAATAAGATGGAGCTAAACCTCATGCTGCTACCGAAACAATTGATTTATTGAAAGAAAGATATGGCGATAACATTATTTCGAGAAATGGTTCAATTAATTGGCCTCCAAGATCATGCGACATAACTCCACTGGATTATTTTCTTTCGGGTTATGTCAAGTCATTGGTTGATGCTGATAAACCAGAAACAATAGACGCTTTGGAAGCCAACATAACTCGTGTAATTGATTAAATAAGGCCTGAATTACTCGAAAAAGTGGTCCAAAATTCGTCTGATTGAATGCGGTTCCTCAGAGCTAGTCGTGGTGGACATATACCGGAAATTACTTTCAAATCATAAATGTCATAAAATTATCTTTCAAATGAAAAAATTGGCTTCAATTTTAATTTAAATGTGTTTTTTTTTTCAATTTAAAGTTCTATCACTATAAAAAAAACCCGATATCTTTTTTTGTTATCAATTTATTGATTCCAATCGACGATCGAAGGATTAGTGTTAAAAATTTTCGTTACACAACGAGATGTTGAGGAGAAGGGAGAAATAACGAACACGTCTTGTTAATCGTTTGACTTGAATGTTTTAAAACCAGAATGTAGAATTTCAGACAATGAAGGAGTTAATCGTTCGATTAATCCGCCGTTTGTTGTGACTGTTTATATCAAACAGCAATGGTTTATAATCTTACTGATTGTACTTTCGTTATTCATAATAACATAAACAATCGGAAATGGGTATAAGGTGTATTTGACAAACTTAATACATACCAAAATGTATATTTGTTTATGTATATTGAATAACAATAGCTCAGTGGTTATAGTCTTGGGCTGAGAACCGAAAGGTCCCAGGTTCAATTCCCGTTTGAGTAGAAAAGGAATTTTCTAGTTAGACGGTTTGGGTCACCATTTCACTATTGGGTCGAAAATCAACAGCGGCTATGACCTTAAGTAGCGTAAGGACGCAGTAACAAAGTCTAACCAAAACAAAAGTGGACTCTTAGCTCAAACAACCTGAAAAACTTTCTGATCTTAACAGAAGGTCTAGGAGTATCAGGATAAAACATATGAAATGTATTCAGGAAGTTGAACATTTTCATTCATGTAGATTTTGAACACATATTCAAGGCATCTAACAATTTTGCTAAGATTATCTACAAATGAACACATATGCAAAGGCTTCGATGATAACTTTGGGAAATGTTTGATATCACCCATATTGATCGAACATCTAGGATCAAGGGATCGCATAAGAAACTCAACCATACGAAAATAACACAAAGAACGGGATATGGGGACGGAAGCGAAAAATGGCCGGCTATGGACCCCACGTACGAAAAATGACACGAAATGGGATAGCGAAAATTGCAAGCGATAAAATTCAGGAAACTATTTCAAGAGAATCTCGTGGATCTCAACATCGAGAAAACAGGCTGTTAATCCGAAAAGAATTCGAACAATGATTTTATGTACAAACTGTAGAAAGGACAACAGTGTTAATAAATTTATGGAATTATTCTTTATTATTTTATTTGATTGATGATTTGTTAAGCGATTGGGCCCTAATTAAATATTTTAAATTAATAAAATTTGAATATCAAAATAGATCTAATCTGAATTGTTTCAGCCGTTACTATTTGGTAGTTGATCATAATTAAAACAAAATGTAGAAATTACTATGTTTTACTACCAATAAAAATATATTGTTTAAATACCTCTGTACCACTGTTAGGTCTTCAGTTGTCTGATGATGTGATAGTTCATTTCCCGAAACTCGAGTCACAAGAAAATGACTATTATATATTTTTATTGGTAGTAAAACATAGTAATTTCTACAATTTGTTTTAATTAGATTTATTCTGTTAGTCTTCTACAATTTTAATTTCAAAAGAATCCTTATTAAAAAAACTTTTAGCATTAAATTAATGTCCACAATAAGCACCGCTTATATTTAATAGACGTATATAATCAAAACTCAATATATAATGTCAAATGGAATAAATAAACCAACAGATATAAAAAAGTCATTAAAATTAATAAATAATTATTGAATTGAATCAGTCCTTATTAAGTGAAAATCCATATTAAATAATATTTAAATGGAGTAGTCCGTTACTTTGTGATAGTTCATTTTAATGGAATGAAATAAGAAATTACTTTGTTTTCTATCACTTTTAATTATAACTGATATACAGTAACTCGAGTTTCGTAGTGTTTACTACATTTTCAAACTGAATGAACAAATTAGATCTCAACTATTATATATGCTGATTGTAGGCTTCGGCAGAGCTTCGAAGAGAGGGGTTTTCCAAAGTTCCGTCTGTTCGTTAAGTAGGTTTATTATTGGTACGTGCCTCTTATATTTTTCAATTTCTATGGATTCCAGTCAAGTTTTTTCCCTTTCACGTTATCTTGCACGTGGAAGCGAAAGGGAAAAAAATTGACATCCTGGAATCTTTGTTGAACTAGTCAAATCTATTATACAGGTATAATCTCTGGGTAGATTTGGCTCAATGTTGCCGCAAAGTTGAATAATTTTTCACCTTCAAGATATCCCCATAAAAAATTATTTGGGTATAGATCTGATGATCTGAGGGCCACAAAAATGTAATATTCGTAGATATTACTGGATCAGGAAATTAGTTTTGCCAGTGCAAAGCGATTAATTCTCCCCCACTCTGGGCAGTTGGAAATAGTAGGGAAAGATTCAAAGAGCAGTCCAGTTGAATATTCGTCATCATTTATAACACATAATGGAATTATTCTTGTGCTGAACGACTGGCACAATAGCTTCACTTGTTAATGCATTTTAAAGCCTGTATGCCGCGAATGATTTTCGTAACCTGTATATCTTCCTGATAAAAATTTCCTCTGCGCAGAGAAAACTCCAATAGGAGACATAAAAAATGTATATGTCTACTCGTGAAATCGATAGACATGAAAAATTCATGATACTTCTGAAATAGATATTTAGAAGTCCAATAAAGTCCAACGTTGTCCGTAGTTAAAGTGTTAGTTCCCCGAACGAAAATTACACACTAGGCTCTTCATCCCACTATTTAATTTAGGCTGTTCCATAGAAATAGCCATGTGAATACATATTTCATTCGAGAAATTCGATAATTCCAACAGTTGTCTCGGATCCGAAAGTTACATAATTCATAACCGAGGGTTTCGTGCATTTCGAAATCGAAAAGGTTTACCTCTTATCCTATTTTGCCGCATTTATATTTCACATAAAGCTCGACAAACAATGGTGCCGCAATTGTGGAATTTCCGAATGATTCATACACATTAAATAATAGAATGATCCTTCGAACTTTTCTCTCGGATTATTTTGGGAATGGAAATTAAAGAAAAATTCTCGAGAATTAAACAGCACATTATTTGGAATGAAATGAAAAATTACTTTGTTTCATATCACTTCATTTACGATTATTCAATGACTCGAGTTTCGTAGTGATACTACATTTTCAAACTGAATAAACAAATTCTGTCTCAACTATTTTTATATGTATTTCTTGATAGCTTTGGCAAATCTTCAAAAAGTGTGGTTTGCCACAAGACCGTCTGCTCATTTACTAGTTTTATTGTCGGTACGTGCTTTTTGTATTTGTGAATTTCTATGGATTCCAGGATGTCTAGTTTTTTTCCTATCGCTTCCACGTGCAATATTTCGAGATTATCTAATTCTGTGAAGATATGGTCGGTTACGAAAAATTGTTTCGCAAAGTTGGAGTTATCTTTCCGGTTCCTAAAGGCAGAGTGATGTTCTATGTACCTTTTGTCCTATATATACGCTACTGCACTATTGACAACTCAATTTATAGACTACACAATTAGTCAGCCGGTTGTTTTTGTCCTTTGCACTAAAAAAAGGTTGGAAACTTTATATAAGGGTGTGAAAGCTGTTATTATGTTCATTTTTGACAAAATTTGATTTATTTTTTGAAGCGACTTCTTGAAGTTTTGCCGAAGCCATCAAGAAATACATATATATACATGTAAAAATAAAACTGTTATTTTTAGCGAAAACAACTTTGTAACTTCTATGTTCTATGATCTATGATCTATGATCTATGTTCTATGTCTTAGATCTTAACCTAAAAAGTGTCACCTGTTTATTTAGTTAGTTGTTACAAATGTGAATTGAGAAACCCGAAGAAAAAGCATTGTTTTTGATTTCTTCCAGGTTAGTAAGCTATTTTCGACCCAAGTGCCTATACTACTATATATACTGATGCCAGTATTCAAGGAGTAGGAGCTGTTCTTAAACAAAAACAGATTAATGGTGAAATGAAACCCGTAGCGTATTTTTCTAAAAAACTAAATAAATATCAAAAGAACAAGAAAGCAATATTCCTAGAATGTCTGGCAATTAAAGAGGCAATTAAATTTTGGAAATATTGGCTAATAGGACATAAATTTATTGTTGTTACTGATCATAAGCCATTAGAAGGGAAAGAATTTCGTACAAGACCAGATGAAGAGCTGGGTGACATGATGAATTTTCTATCACAATTCGATTTTGAGATTAGATATGAACCAGGAAAAGGAAATGTAGAAGCAGATTGCCTTTCTAGAAACCCAGTTCTGGAAGAAACGGAGAATATGTATGGATGTATAAGAACAGTTAATTTGCTGGAATTAAATTAAATAAGAAACGAAAAGAAAATTAGGGCGTGGACGAAAATAGCCGATGAATGTATTGAAGAATACAATAGAACAGACCATTCTACAACTGGATATAGCCCAGAATATTTACTCTGTGGCAGAACTGATCCATTGCTTCTAAAGAATTTATTGAAGAGAGAAATTTACCAAAAGATAAGGAAATAGCATATAAAAATTCTTTATGCTATCATGAATACAATGAAAGAATGATCGACAAGAATAGGAAACATTATGATTTTAAAATTGACTATGTTGAAAATAAATCAAAATTGAATAGAAAAAAACTTGATGAAATAAGAATAGGACCTTTTCCAATAGTGAAAAAAATTTCTAACACTATATATGAGATAGATATTGGAAATAAAAGAAAGGACAATAACTATTTTCATGTAACCAAGTTGCTCCCATGTGAACACGCAAACATGTAATGAGGGGTGCATACTTTGTGTGGGGGGATGTAAAAATAAAACTGTTATTTTTAGGGAAAACTTCTATGTTCTATGTCTAAGATCTTAACCTAAAAAGTGTCACATGTTTATTTAGTTAGTTGTTAGAAATGTGAATTGAGAAACCCGAAGAAATAGTATTGTTTTTGATTTCTTCCAGGTTAGTAAGTTATTTTTGTATTTATTTCTTTTTATTTCTTTGTATCTATTTCTTCAATTATAAAAATAAGAATTGATTACATTCTTTTATATATATATATATATATATATATATATATAAGTTGAAACATAATTTGTTTATTCAGTTTGAAAATGTAGTATCACTACGAAAGTCGAGTCACTGTATAATAGTAAATAAAGTGATAGGAAACAAAGTAATGCGCCAATGTGGCGCATTGGCATAGACCTTATCTTTCACATGATCCCAAAGAAAAAAGTCTAAAGATGTTAAATCATTTTGTGTTATTTCAATACCATAGACTTGTAAACTTAGGTAGCCTGAGATCGATGTATATTCTCTTTCACGTGATCAAGATCTCAATCACTTCTTCCAGTTCATGAATTCTAGTGCTCTCTCAACGAGTTAAACAAGGTATATGATACTTATACCCTGAGACATATCTTGGCGATCTCAATCTAGTACGTCATAATAGACTGTTAGGCCGCATTGCAGCAAAGACCCCTAATATACATCATGAATCAGGTGCTTTGGCGCTTTTGTCCTTCACGAAATCGCAATCCCCCAGGATCAAACACACCTAAAGCGTCGCTCAACTTAATAAGCCCGTACCGCAAGAGTCAAACGTAGGTCAGGTATCGATTCGTCCAAGAAACTCCGCTACGTCAAACAGGCATTACCCGGAGTCCTCGACACGAAACCAATAATTCCGCCTCCTCGAACTGTCATACTTGCGTTTCGGCTTCTCTTTACGAGCCTACGGTAACTAGTTCGAAATACCGGAGTCAGTCGGCGTATTCGTGTTACGTATTCGCGTACGGCACGTTACGAGTGCTGGCAGAAACGTATTTCCTGTCGAGTCGGGCACCTGACGTGGAGATATTTCAAAAAACGATAGCCTTAACTACTCCGGGAGGCGATGCCGGCAAACTTCTGCAGAAAGTTCGCCGTGAAATAAATGAGACGATGAATCAACGCTCAAGGTGAGATATTCGAACGCCTTGTACTCGCAGTTATTTAGGTAGCATCCAAAATTGTATTATTCTTATCTCTGTGGAGATTAATCTAAATATACCAGTTGAGCTTCGTTTATAATTGCAGATGTCTTCGAGGAGAAACAGCAACTCAGTATTGCAACGAAGGAGTTTGTATATAATCTAACACCCCACTCTAAAAATATCATTTTCTATGGCGATATAATCCTGATAAAAAGTATACCGTGAATGCCGTTGATACGAACATGAGTTTTTTCTATGACGATACTGCTTCTATGCTGCAGAATGTACCAACCTGATTCATGCTAGCGGGAAGAGTTAACATTACTTTTTTTAAAGAACCAGAAGGATAAATTACAACATTTCTAGTAACTATCATTAAAAAGGAGTATGAGCTATAGAAAGTTCTTAAAATTAAGACAGTTCAACAAACATCTGTATGACATCTCTATACTCAAACAAAACCCATAAGGTTTTGTACATCGGTGGGGTGATCAAGAAAACCTAACTGAAGTCAGGAAGACTACCACCTGACTTTACAAAGTGCGAGGGAATAACTATATCCACGAAAGGAAATGGAAATGAATGTGCTAACTATAGAATAATATCCATCCTTTCACACGCATCTAAAATCCTTTTAAATATCGTTAAGTACAGGCTGAAAGACAGAATAGAGCACCAACTCGACAAAGATCAATTTGGTTTCAAGAGAGAACATGTCCAAGAAAGGAAATGCAAACGAATGTGCTTACTATAGAATAATATCCATCGTTTCACACGCATCTAAAATCCTTTTAAATATCGTTAAGTACAAGCTGCAAGACAGAATAGAGCACCAACTCGACAAAGATCAATTTGGTTTCAGGAGAGAACATATCCAAGAAAGGAAATGCAAACGAATGTGCTTACTATAGAATAATATCCATCCTTTCACACGCATCTAAAATCCTTTTAAATATCGTTAAGTACAGGCTGAAAGACAGAATAGAGCACCAACTCAACAAAGATGAATTTGGTTTCAGGAGAGAACATATCCAAGAAAGAAAATGCAAACGAGTGTGCTAACTATAGAATAATATCCATCCTTTCACACGCATTTAAAATCCTTTTAAATATCGTTAAGTACAAGCTGCAAGACAGAATAGAGCACCAACTCGACAAAGATCAATTTGGTTTCAAGAGAGAACATATCCAAGAAAGGAAATGCAAACGAATGTGCTAACTATAGAATAATATCCATTCTTTCACACGCATCTAAAATCCTTTTAAATATCGTTAAGTACAGGCTGAAAGACAGAATAGAGCACCAACTCGACAAAGATCAATTTGGCTGTATGTGAGTTTCGAACCGTTAGAACTTCATTATTTTTAGTATTTATATACAGGTCCTTTCAAAGGTTATTCTTTTAAGTCATAGTGTAAAACTCATTAGAATAAAATAATTGCCTTCTAAATATTTAAATTGAAATCTCTAGGTATAAAGAACAGAAGATATAATCTTCTCTTCTCCTTCACGAATCTGAATGAATCTAAATTCTGAGCAAACCGCCCACCTTCACTTTGTAGTTACGATGTAACTAGCGATGATAGCTTCGCAGTATTGTTTTAACTTCCCAAATTTTTATTACCGACAGCTTGGAACCCTCGTAAAATCCCTTTTACGCGAGAGATCTCGAGCTCCAGGACGGAATCTTTGATGGTATAATGACTCTAGATGCATTATTCACCCGTTCCACGCCAACTTAATGAGGGCCACTTCACTAAATTCACTCCGAACCTTCTGGCACGATATAGAAACACTTTGAATCGAGAATGGGAATCTTTGTATATGCATGAAGAGAAAGGAAGCACTCCATAAATTCGAAATTTATTTATCTACATTTTGAGACGGTTAGAACAATAGAGAATTGTTTCATATGTTCGCACATTCGTTCCAAGCAACGTTATTGTTTTCCAACTTCTTTTTCAAGGTTTGAAGACCGACCATGAGATCGCTGTAGGAATATAATATTTTTATATGTTATGAAACTGATCAAAACTGGAAAAATATATATTAGATTTATATTGAATCAATACTTATCTAGAAAAATATTAATTTCTCATTTACAACATTATATAAATACATGTACCCGAAAATGATGAAATGAAAACAAAATTGTATTTCAAGGTTACTACAAGATGTGTCACAAAAGCATTTGAATACTTTATTTAAATAGTTTCTACGCAAATTCAAAAAAATTTTATAATCTTCAAAAGATCCTAACCAATGGCAAAATTAAAAAGATTTTAGAAAAAAAATTTTATTTGCCTAGAAACTGTTCAGAGAAATAATTCAGGTGCTTCTATGACTTCAGATATATTTAGTGGTAACCTTGGCATAAATAGAGGTTAATACTTGATAGAAGGTATATAAAATTATTTAAATATTTTAATATTAGCCTTCTACATATTTAATTTCAAAAAATTATATTTAATAATTATATTATAACTTCAGGAATTAAATTAATCTCATATAAATACCACTTATATCAAACGACATATAAAATAAACATTCATTATAAGACATCCAAATGATATGACAAAATCCAATAAATAAAAATTGTTAACCAAAATCCTATAAATTAAATATTTTGAATAGACAAAATTTTGTTTCTGCTGATCAATCTTATGAAAACAAATATCTTTCAAAAATGTTTAACATAATCTTAAGAATTTCATCATAAAACTATCTTACTTAGAATATTCAATATTATTGGATATCTAACTAAGTTACTTTCTATAAAATCTCAAGATATGTAAAAACATTACTGAAAAACAAGTTTCAAGAGGGAGTTTGCTTCGTCAGTACTTAAATAATTCATATTCAATAAAATATAACATCAATCAACAACAAATATTTACTCACCCTTCAACAATTTAGAAAACTTCTGATAAATGAATACTAAAAAAATTTAAATGGAGTGTAATGTTAACTAGAAATAAACAATTCTGTGGTTTACCCTCGATCTAAAAGATTGAAAAACAATTTTACGGCCTCTTTTATAGCACAAGGACTATCTGTATAAAGAATGTTAAGGAAACCAAATAATTATATATTATGAATAAAATAACATAATTAGAGTTTAATACTTGATAAAAGATATATAATATTAAAATATTTAAATAATTTTATATACCTATTATCAATTATTAACCTCTATTTATGTTATTTTATTCATAATATATAATTATTTAGTTTCCTTAACATTCTTTATACAGATAGTCCTTGTGCTATAACAGAGGCCGTTGAATTGTCTTCCAATCCCTTAGATCAAGGGTAAACCACAGAATTATTTATTTGTAGTTAACATTGCACCCAATTTAAATTTTTCAGTATTCATTTACAAAAAGTTTTCTAAATTGTTGAAGGGTGAGTAAATATTTGTTGTTGATTGATGTTATTTTTTATGGAATATGAATTATTTGAATACTGACGAAGCAAAGTCCCTGTTAAAACTTGTTTTTCCCTAATGTTTCTACATATCTTGAGATTTTATAGAAAGTAATTTTGTTAGATATCCAAAAATATTGAATATTCTGAGTAAGATAGTTTTATGATGAAATTCTTAAGATTATGTTAAACATTTTTGAAAGATATTTGTTTTCATAAGATTGATCATCAGAAACAAAATTTTGTCTACTCAAAATATTTAATTTATAGGATTTTGGTAAAAAAATTTTATTTATTGGATCTTGTTATATCATTTGAATGTTTTATAATGAAAGTTTATTTTATATGTCGTTTGATATAAGTCGTACTTATATGACATTAATTTAATTCCTGAAGTTATAATTATTAAATATAATTTTTTGAAATTAAATATGTAGAAGGCTAATATTAAAATATTTAAATAATGGTAACCTTGAAATAGAATTCTAATGTTCTCAAGGTTACTGTCAGGTTGAAACACGTTTTCATATCGCATCGTGTTTGGGTTTTCGTTCTGAACTTTCTTGAATTGGAAAATGTTATTCTGTATAATTCTCAATGACATTGCTTGTTGACTGTTGTTGTTATTCCTTCAAAAAAAGAGGCATAAAAAATAATTAAATGAAATACATACCTACGCAATGAAGCTGTTAGAGCCCGATTTAATGTATAGATTATGTAGACTTACCTGAAAATGAAAAAGAAAATTAGAAGAATGAAGTGTGGCATTGAGCAATGTAATTTAAATTAAATTTCTGAGTCGACTTGAATTCAAAATTGTGGCCACATCATATCGCAACTTATTATGAATAGTTTTGTCAGTATTTCTTATGATAGCCGATCACCATTTGTCTTTTTAGGCGCTTGTTTGAGGTAACAGCGTAACAGCGTTTAACATAAATGTCTGTTATTTGCGAATTTTGTACCGGAAATGATATCAAACGACCAGATAAGACTCGCTGATGAAGAATCCGAGGTCAAAAGTAATTCTGTCCAGCCGTGACATTACTTTACATTTTAGTATATAATTTTCAATAAATATTGTGGAAGTTTCAGGATATACTGCTGAGTTTAAGTTTATTTCAATTACTTCTATCTGGTATGGACTATATAGTATCTATGTATTTAGGTTTGTCCATGTAAGTGCGAATTTGTTCAAACTTAAACATGTATATATATTCCCTAGATCTAATTCAGATGCACGTTTGGTATTCTTCAGACTTATTTAGCTTAATTTTTAAACTACATCTTGATGTATGTTTCATGTTGAACAAAACATTGAAAGTCTTGCTTTTCATTCGAACAGTATTTCAAGTGTCAAAATTTAACAAAGTTGAATTTCTAAGGCTTATAACTTATAAATTACTAATGAAATTGATTCAATTTCTTTAGCTCAGATGCTATTACAATTCTATTGATGCCTGAAAATCTTGAAGGATATCTCTTACATGAATCATTTGAAAATATCTGACGTAGATGCTATCTTTCATTGAATTAAGTGAATTTTGATCAAATTCGTCCTATTTACATAAGTCTGGTAAGTTATATTTAATTTAGCTTGTTCGTTGTCAATAATTTCACTGAACTTTATATGTGATTCATTATAATAACAAATCTATTCAACAAATTCTTCATCAATTTCAAACTGGATATCTAAATTCAAATTACTTCTATTTCTTGCAACTTTGGCTGTCTTTACATTGAATAATTGTGAATTGAAATCTTCCTGTGAATTTTATTTATGAACTGTCAACAAGATTACTGATTTTTTATTACTGTCCAAAGAAATTTCACTGGACTAGTCGTTATGTACTCCAAATATGCTTTTTCCTCATTATTTTAGCTTGTAAGTATTTTTATGGATTTAATTATTAATATTTCTATCAGAATGGATATTATTTAATTAATTTTGGTTTGGTTACACTCTAACGAGTCAACTTATATACAACGGTGAGTCTTTTCCCTAATATTTTTATGTAGTTATTCAATTTAACTGTAAATTCCATGACAATATATATATATATATATATATATATATATATATATATATATATATATATATGTTGGTATACAGTAGCGAAGATGAGATTTACGGATTCCTTCTACGCCTAAATTGCGATCTCAAAGAGAAAATACGATTTTGTTAAGAACTCAAATACAGATGATGCTGTTATGGACTTTCAGGGGCAAACGTTGGAGGCATTAGATGGATCATCGAAGTGTCCGGTGTTTTTTCTTTATCTAGCCAAGGCATTTGACATGATTTCACCTGAGAATCTCATTAAAAAATTTGATAATTATGGAATTCGTGATAAGCGCTGGAGCTCATGAAGCATTATTCAAACAATAGAATACTGAGAGTCAAGATAAGAAATGTTTCAAGTAAAGTTTCAAAAGTGAGCCTGGGAGTGCCACAAGGAACGGTTCTGGGTCTACTGCTATTTCTCATATATATATATATATATATATATATATATATATATATATATATATATATATATATATATATAATAATAATAATAATAATAATAAGTTTATTTGCCATAAATTATCAAATTACAATATATTACTACAATAGCAAACAAACCATGGACCACCCCAAGGAAGCAAATCCGCGCGAGGCAGATATATATATATATATATATATATATATATATATATATATATATATATATATATATATTGTTGAATTTGTGGAGTTGAATTGTGTCTACATCTGCTTTTTTTTCTATATTATATGTGTGTATATATCTGTATATGTGTGTATGTATTTATTTGTGCATATACCTATACACTGAATTCTGAGAATAAACACTGGCCAAGAGCCCCGCGCGGATTTGCTTCCTTGGGGTGGTCCATGGTTTGTTTGCTATTGTAGTAATATATTGTAATTTGATAATTTATGGCGAATAAACTTATTATTATATATATATATATATATATATATATATATATGAGAAATAGCAGTAGACCCAGAACCGTTCCTTGTGGCACTCCCAGGCTCACTTTTGAAACTTTACTTGAAACATTTCTTATCTTGACTCTCAGTATTCTATTGTTTGAATAATGCTTCATGAGCTCCAGCGCTTATCACGAATTCCATAATTATCAAATTTTTTAATGAGATTCTCAGGTGAAATCATGTCAAATGCCTTGGCTAGATAAAGAAAAAACACCGGACACTTCGATGATCCATCTAATGCCTCCAACGTTTGCCCCTGAAAGTCCATAACAGCATCATCTGTATTTGAGTTCTTAACAAAATCGTATTTTCTCTTTGAGATCGCACTGTAGGCGTAGAAGAAATCCGTAAATCTCTTCTCCGCTACTGTATATCAACATTAAATCCGATCGGCCTCTATATTATTCTAAACAGGCTTCGAAAACCCTAAACATCATTTCAGCCTACGATATCCATTAATGTAGCTGTAAGCCTTCTTCCTTTGGGGCCAGTACGAAGTTGCCCTTTTCGAGCAAGAACTATTTACCGTTCATAATATCTAGATCCTGTCGACACAGACATCTTAATACCTAGTCACGAACAGCCACGAAATTACTAAAATTAACAAACACATCGCGCGGAGTCTGGAAGGGATCGATTACTAATTATCATCATCATAAATTATTTAATGGATCTTTGAACTTCACCAACAAGTTTACGCGTTCATTTCGAAGACCATTAATTACATTGGAGAAACTGCAGCATCGAACACACTCCACTATATAGCGCGGAACTTTGGCGAGTTGCGCCATCTAAATCCCGCATAAGAGGGTGAAAGTTTCTTTTAGGTCGGGAATGAAGGGCTCGTTTGGAAAGCCTTCATGTTCGAGGGGGCTATCTTGATGGTCGAGTATTGACCGTGCGATCGTTTCGGGAATTAATAAATTAACGTTATTTATTAATATACAGTTTGGAACATGTAACCTATAATTTAATTGAATTACACACTTCGATGTGTAGTTCCCTGTAGTAAATGATAGAATCTCTCTGACAGACACCAACAGACTTCAAGCTTCAAGAAGTCGACCACCAGAAAGCTTTCGGTTCCAGGGAAATTCTTGACCAAACCAAAATATATAGGCTAAGTCAGGAGGTTAATCCAGTCTTCCGATTTCTTGGAAGAAAACCCGATCGGCTCTTCTAATTAAATCTCATAAAATCTGTCAAGAAATCTCAATACGACATTAGTCACGCCAAAAGCAAAATATTATATAAATATCGCTTCAACATTAGTCACCCAGCCATAGTAGAATGTTTGCCTCTCTCATTAGCACAATAGGAGTCGGTTATAAAATCGCACATACGGCATTCACTCGCTTCCTTTCACCCGAGTCACTTAAAATCAGTACCACTCTCGCATTCACATTCTTCACTTCGACCCAGTAAGTTGAGAATCATCACCCTGTCCATTCCCAGCACAGATAAAAGAGAGAAAACAATGAAATAACTCAATTTTACCACAATACATAATTTTTGATTGTCTCGGTCTTTACTTGACAGAAATTCAACTTCAATATAAGAAAAACAAATGTTAGCTTCCGCTATTTTATTGATTTACACGACAGTTGTTTCGTGATACCATGACTTCATCAGGTGATTATTTAAACTGAAGTATACAATGCAAAACATGACCTTAAATACACAACTCTGGTACAAAAAATAGAGGGGTGGAACGAGATGGTATACAATTAATGAAAAAGATTAAGTAGGGAGGATCTGTTTAAATCTATTTGATCATTCAATAAAATTTTTCTTTTATTATATCTATTGATCTCTAAAGTTTCTAACAGATTTAGTTCCTGACTTTTGTTTTCGATATGTAATATTTCACAGTTCATATTAAAATTATGGCCAGTCTCTAACAAATGGTTGGCATAAGTTGAATTCGGTTTATTATTAATGTAACATTTTTCATGTTCTCGTATCCTTGTTTGGAATGAACGACCTGTCTGTCCCACATATACACATGGGCAATCACTACATGTTAACTTGTAAACTCCTGATTTTTTGTTTTTAGGAATGACGTCTTTATTATTTTTCATTAAGCTGCCTAAAGAATTAATAGTTTAAAAAGGGATGTTATATTTTTCTTTTTTCTTTAAATACCTAGCAATCAATTTTGACAAAGAGTATAAAACCATTAAACAAATAGCTTTCAATAATGATTTTAATCCGTTAATTGTAGACAATTTACTTGATAAAATAAATTACAAGAAAGCAATTTCACTTACGTATCCAGAATTTAAAAATTCAAACGAAACCAAATTTATTTCATTAATTTACATAGGCCAAAAATCTGAAAAGATTGCTAGATATTTAAAGAAAAAAGAAAAATATAACACCTCTTTTAAAACTTAATTCTTTAGGCAGCTTAATAAAAAATAATAAAGACGTCATTCCTAAAAACTAAAAATCAGGAGTTTACAAGTTAACATGTAGTGATTGCCCATGTGTATATGTGGGACAGACAGGCCGTTCATTCGAAACAAGGATACGAGAAACATGAAAAATGTTACATTAATAATAAACCGAATTCAACTTATGCCAACCATTTGTTAGAGACTGGCCATAATTTTAATATGAACTGTGAAATATTACATATCGAAAACAAAAGTCAGGAACTAAATCTGTTAGAAACTTTAGAGATCAATAGATATAATAAAAGACAAATTTTATTGAATGATCAAATAGATTTAAACAGATCCCCCCTACTTAATATTTTTCATTAATTGTATACCATCTCTTTCCACCCCTCTATTTTTTGTACCAGAGCTGTGTATTTAAGGTCATGTTTTGCATTGTATACCTCAGTTTAAATACTCACCTGATGAAGTCATGGTAATACGAAACAATTGTCGTGTAAATCAATAAAATAGCGGAAGTTAACATTTGTTTTTCTTATACAATACATAATGTTTACACTAAAATGAATGAATAACTAGCGCAATTTAAAATTGAGAGAAATACCCAGTTGATGAACCTGAATTCCAAGCTAACATTCAGAATATAAACAATGACCTTCGACAAAACATAACTAAACAATTGAAGTCAAGTTTAAATGTGCGGTCCTATGATTAATGACCATTCGAATCGGACAAAGGAATTCATAATCATTGGGACTTCTTTATTTATCACATAGTCTGGTCATTATGAAAACTACCGTGAAAGTTGGACAATGTGATAATTTTTTGACGAATATGCTTGATATTTACTCTTAAAACTCATAAACAAGTCTTGTTTTACTTTAAATAGATATCTTCCTATTTTTCCTTTAACTTTGATTTTGAAATACTGTTATTATATTTGAAGAATTCACTTTGGTTCTTGCTTATTACTATCATAGGTTTGGTATAGAGGATGCGGAACTTGCTTATTTTGAAGTTCAACAAAAGAAAAGGTAATGCAGATGTACATTACATTATTCAAGCAATATCACAGCAGTGGACTTCTCTAGGGCAACGTGGACCAAGAAGGCAAAGGTAGGTCTGACAACAAACAAGGTCATAGAGAGATGCAAGCTGTGTCATTGCTAACCTTCATGAAGGCAAAACGTCTTCAGGTTGATACTTTTCAAAAGTGTTGGGCAGATTCGACATTGGTTTGAAGCAGAAGGACTACATTTGACAGAGAAAAGGGTGGTCTTCCACCAATACAATATTTAAGTGCACATGTGTTTAATGGCTTCGGCCAACTTCATAACTTGGCCTACCAACTGCTACCCTATCCAGCATATTATACCAATTCAGCGACATTTACTTATTTCCAGTCTCGTAAAAATGGCTCGGTGCTAAAAGATTTAGGTGAAATGAAGTCATCACTGACACAACCGCCTCTTTGAAGACCTTGAAAAAACCTGTTATTTGGAAGGCACAATAATATTGTAAAAACGCTGGATTTAATGTATCGATCAAACTTGAAGTAGATTGTGTTTGGAAATATAATATTTTTTGTCCAAAAGTCACTGACTTATCAAATTGCCCTTGTATACTATTTTCATTTCATCCCTACCGAATGCCTAGCGGTTATCTCTTCCGCCTAAAAAAACACCACCATCAGTGAGGAACGTGTAAAACCAGCAAGATAAATCCCATCCCGTTAACCCACGAAGTTTATTCATAACATCGCACGTCTCTAACGTGCGCGGAAGATTGCAGTTTTCGACAAGAGGATCTCGCCTTCCCACACATCTCTTCTTCCAGCGATGTGTGAACCGGAATCCTAGACCGGCAAGATACCGGATCATAAACGGGACAACGTGGAGGTCTCTGGGGCCCCGTAACAGCGAACCCGACGACGGTGGTGGTAAGTATTTAAGTGGCATTTCGGATGTGCCTGCGTCCCTCCGCCCGGGAGGACTATGCAAAGGAGCAGTAATGCATTTTAGATAAGCATCTTGTCACGACAGCGTTCTGTACTTCCAAAATAACAGCCGACACGTGATCCCAATGGCTCGGGATATGCGATTAAAATAATTTCGCGCCATTATGGAGCAATACGGAAGGTGGAAGTGGAGGAAGAGAAGAAGTGTCAGTGTCAGCGGCGGATCGTCGAGTAAATAACAGGAGAGGCGAATGGCTCTTGTGTTAGGATCTTGAACTGGCTGAATTTGATTGATTTGAAATGGAAACAGATTTCCCGTATTATATACAGATGATAGATTATCCAATACTGACAATTGAAGCAGTAATCTTCCTGAAACACGAACCACCTGAGACTAAACTCAAAATTACTCTTTTTGTGAGTCAAAAGGGTTTTTTCCGGCGGATCCAGCAGACAAAGTACGAGATTTTCGGAGATCATAGACAACAATTAGACACAAGTAGTAAAAAAAATGGGCTCGTCCGGGATTTGAACCCGGGACCTCCCGCACCCTAAGCGGAAATCATACCCCTAGACCAACGAGCCAGTTGATGTAAAATGGGAGCTAATTGATACTTCATCTAAGTATACACAACCAAACTTGAGAGCACTGATAATCTTACAACAAAATTTAATTAAAATTCTAAAGTCAGCAAAATTTTATCGTATTTAGTGGAATTCATAGTTACAAATCTTACATAGTTGGCACAAGCATTTGATACGATGATGCCAAATTTCCAAAGCTTATATGTCTGGTACCTTTCACATTTAACAGCTGGCTCGTTGGTCTAGGGGTATGATTTCCGCTTAGGGTGCGGGAGGTCCCGGGTTCAAATCCCGGACGAGCCCAAAATATTTTATATAAAATATAATGTTTCGCTTAGACCTAACCACATACGATCTAGGAATTCTTGTTATTCGTTGTAATCCTAAGGAAGACTAGAAACATATTGGCTCGTCTGAAATTTGAAACCGTACCTGCGGCACCCCAAGTTTATAACATCATACCCTTAAATAATAATAATTCAATTAAAAAAAACCTGTATGACACAGTAATTT
The DNA here is from genome assembly GCA_034642435.1 of Megalocaria dilatata. Lineage (NCBI taxonomy): Eukaryota > Metazoa > Arthropoda > Insecta > Coleoptera > Coccinellidae > Megalocaria > Megalocaria dilatata. The sequence continues at coordinate 2,025,851 of CM067857.1, forward strand.
ATTTCCACAAAAATGTTTGTACTACTACAACAATTGTTTCACCACGATGTGGCTTCTTCAGGTATTACATTGTACTGTCTGATGGTATTCAGTCTAAACGAGTTTAAATACATTTTTAGGTACGTGACCAAATAATGGAAGCACAAGTCATAAAACTCTGAGTGTTTATTGGAGTTTGTCGCTAAAAGTGCCATTAAGGAAAAATATTCAGTAATGGAGAATGATCAACATCTGCTTGTTCGTTCAAAAGGATTTTACGGGCATTATACCTGTTGATTTCAAGAAATTTTAAAAGTGTTAATCTAGAACTTTTACTTTCAACGTGGATAATTGCATAATTATTGTTTAAATTATGCCTGAATTCCTTAAGATGATTAGCATATGTCGAATGTAGAGAATTGAATATATAACCCCTTTGGTGTTGTTGGACACGTTTCTTGAATGGTCTACCAGTCTGGCCAATGTATACTAAAGGGCAATCTTTGCAAGTCAACTTGTAGACTCCGGATTTATTTTCTCTATTTGTTCGATCTTTATTATTTTTTATGTGGGTACTAAGGTTATTAATTGTCTTAAAAGCTGCGTTATAATTGAAACAACTTTTGAAATATTTAGCAATATTTTCAGATAATCCATTGACATAAGATAACGAGAAATATTTCTGTGTATTGTCCTCTTTTATGATTGGGTACACGAGATTTAATGCCATTTTCTTTTGTTATTGGATACCATTTTGTCTATAAGAAAGAGATTGTTACCGTTGTCTGACGCTATTTGTTTAGTAATATTTAATTCTTTCATGAAGTTTTCTGAATTTAAAGGGACATTCAATAATCTATGAATAAAACTATTATATGCTGACATCTTTTGGTTGGTGGGGTGGTTTGAAGTTTTATGTATTGTGATGTCTGTATGTGTTGGTTTGTGGAAAATACTGAAATCATGTAAATTATTTAGTCTTGTTATGGTGAGGTCAAGAAAATTAATACTAATTATAATTATTATACTAATACTAATAAGTATTAATTTTCTTGACCTCACTATAACAAGACTAAATAAGTTACAAGAAAATTAATACTAATTATAATTATTATATTAATACTAATAAGTATTCATTTTCTGGACCTCGCTATAACAAGACTAAATAATTTACATGATTCAGTATTTTACACAAACCAACACATACAGACATCACAATGCATAAAACTTCAAACCACCCCACCAACCAAAAGATGTCAGCATAAAATAGTTTTATTCATAGATTATTGAATGTCCCTTTGAATTCAAAAAACATTTTGAAAGAATTAAATATTGATAAACAAATAGCGTCAAACAACGGTTACAATCCCTTTCTTATAGACAAAATGGTATCCAATAAACAAAAGAAATTGGCATTAAATCTCGTGTACCCAATCATAAAAGAGGACAATACACAGAAATATTTCTCGTTATCTTCTGTCAATGGATTACCTGAAAATATTGCTAAATATGTCAAAAGTTGTTTCAATTATAACGCGGCTTTTAAGACAATTAATAACCTTAGTACCTACATAAAAAACAATAAAGATCGAACAAATAGAGGAAATAAATCCGGAGTCTACAAGTTGACTACTTGCAAAGATTGCCCTTTAGTATACATTGGCCAGATTGGTAGATCATTCAAGAAACGTGTCCAAGAACACCAAAGGGGTTATATATCCAATTCTGTACATTCGACATATGCTAATCATCTTAAGAAATTCAGGCATAATTTCAACAATAATTATGAAATTATCTACGTTGAAAGCAAAAGTTCTACATTAACACTTTTAGAATTTCTTGAAATCAACAGGTATAATGCCCGTAAAATCCTTTTGAACGAACAAGCAGATGTTGATCATTCTCCATTACTGAATATTTTTCCTTAATGGCACTTTTAGCGACAAACTCCAATAAACACTCAGAGTTTTATGACTTGTGCTTCCATTATTTGGTCACGTACCTAAAAATGTATTTAAACTCGTTTAGACTGAATACCATCAGACAGTACAATGTAATACCTGAAGAAGCCACATCGTGGTGAAACAATTGTTGTAGTAGTACAAACATTTTTGTGGAAATAAATTACTGTCTCATATACATTTTTTTAATTAAAATCAGTTTCCACCAAGTAAAGTCCGAATCAATCAAATAAATAATAATTCATTTCTTGCATATACTGTTAATCTGTGTCAAATCAGCAACTCGTTACTTTAAAACATACAATATCAACAAAATACACTGGAGAATATCCTGCCATTACAATAATCGATAAAACAAAAAATTTGCATAATAACATATACTAATTCTTTCGTAGAGAACAAAATGGGCATAATGCCCCTCAGTAAATAATGGCTGACATGTTCTCTGAATCCCATATTGGCGATTATTCTGACCGCCCTCTTCTGTCGTTCAAATATTTTAACAGCTATGTTTGGGTTAGCCCAAAAGAGAACACCATATCTGATATGTGAGGGGACCAGCGCAAAATATACAGTTTTTAGAGTGACTGTCTGTTACATATAGATTACAGTTGACGTAACAGAAAAATATCACTTCAAGTGTTTATCTGTTCAATCCAACATAGATTCTCATCCAGAATGAAAAACCGTGAATCCAGAACAGACTCTTGTGGAACTTCATATATGAATAATTGAAAGGAAGATGATGTATTGTTATTATCTACTTTTTGGTAGCACTTTGAAAGGTATGATTCAATTAGGGTTAAATTGATTCCACGTATTTTGTAATACCATAACTTTCAGTATTTGATGTAAGACACAGCCGAAGACCGTGGTCGAGTCACATATTGTTATAGATGCATGAAGGTAACATCATTTATGATCGAATAACTACTACGAAAGTCATATTTATTATCAATTGATCAATTAAGATGTGAAGCTCGAAAGATAACATTGCTTTTTTAGAAATTACAAGGACGTATATAAGAGTTTTTCTTTAAAAAAATATTTTCAATTAGCTAAAAGTAACAATTAAAGTTTAATTGCAAAGTTTCAAGTTTAAATGTGAATTTTCACTTTCATGATATCACCGTTTGTTTCAGTCGATAACTTTGAATGAGTGAAAGATTCTTGCAAAATTTAAATGAATATTCAAAGCAATAGTTTACATCATGCAATTTTTGTGCGCTAAATATAAAAATATGAATTTTTGCACTAGATTAAATCTAGTGCCAGATATGAAAATCAGTTTTAAGTTGGTGTAAGCACACGAAGAAATTTATTGGATCATATACTTCGTACCTAGATTCGTAGTTTATGATGGGAAACTTCAGATATTTCTAGCGGCCAGATAGAAATGGCAAACGGAGTTTACAACACCAACGAATGAAAGTCACTGTACAAGATAATCCCATTACAGGCCATAATATCTGGGACATTATAGTAGGTACGAGTGTACGCTATTATATCGTCTATTAATGCTATTATATACAGGAGTGACAACTAGCTCGTCCGAATAAGGAGCTGTTTATAAAGCCAGGTGGCAATGTTTTATGGTTTCATTCATTCGATGCAGTTTACCTGTCCTTTCTTGTCTTTAACACAGTAATAATGACACTGAATTTATTCGATTAGAACGCAACCGTAGTCTTGGTGTCTGTTTCGAGGGTGAACTTTGAGGAATAATAAGAATCTCAATCGATTGCCATCCTGTAAAGCAGTGTGTCTACACCCAAATGTATACTTAAGATGTAAACTTTTCCTCGCGATTGTTAATTGTATCTTCATTAAGTTGATTTACTTTAATCATCAAGATGTATTTCCGACAAGTAGAGACCGATACAATCAAGCATTAAATTTTCGACCAAAAATGGATGAAAAATGGGAGGGGACAAACTAAAGGCAATTGGACAATTTTTGATTCGTTCTGCCTTGATCCCTTCGCAATTAAAAAAGTAAGGTGATAAGCAATAAGGTGAAGCATTTTCAATTAACAATTCCAACTATTTTCTTGACAGAGTAGCAGATATGTACATTCAACGAGCTATGAAACCGGAAATCAATACCCGATATCCTAATAACCGTCAAGTTTGAGCACGAAATCCTGTTCGAAGCGTATTTACAGGGCATTTCATCATTCCATAGAACTTGTATATGACCATTTGAAGTTTATTAGGCCGTAGTGAAACCTCCGCCAGGTCACTCGATTATGAATTTCGACTAATTCACAAACTCATTACTCGTAACCACAACATACCCTTCGAGGTGCCACATGAATGCTGGGGTTCACGTGATTTCAATTTGATGAAGGACGTTGATTTGCCTCTAGTGGAGAAGTCAGTTCTTTATCGGAGGGAAAGCAATCAGTTATGTGTGTTGAAGTGGGTTTGATTAGATGAGATGTTATAAATCTCAGATATGTCGACGATTGGTGGTTTCGATACTGGATACAATGTGAATGATATTATTAAGAAAACACAGGGTTTTCCCAAAATTGAAGCTCTATGATCGATCATTTCGTATGTTTCTTTTTCGAAAAATATATTATACATTCAATGATACAAATTAACAATACTCTATACAGGTTACGAAAATCATTTACGGAATATAGGAATTACCATCCGATAACAAATGAAGTTATTGTGCCAGTCGCTCACCACAAGAATAACTTTACTATGTGTTATAAATGATAACAAATTTTCAACTGGACTGCTCTTTGAATATTTCCCTACTCTCTCCGAATGCCCAAAGTGGGGGAGAATTCATCGCTTCGCATCGGCACGGCACCATCATTCAGATCCACGTCTAGTGTTGATTACATAAATCAACAATAGTTCTTTCTTGAAAAATGTACCTTTCACTGATGACTAATCATTTCATTTGATAAAGAAACATGCATACGATATTGGTCCTGGAGTATATTGGAATCAGCACCGGAGTATATTTCCATCAAAACTCAGTATCCTAACAAACTCATTGTTTGGACAGGAGATTCCATCATTGTTCCCTTTTATATCGATGGAAACCTAAATGCTGCAAATATTTAAAGCTTTTACAAACTCGAATCATTACGACAGTTCGTCAACTCCCTTTCAATTTTTAGGACATTTGGTTTCAACGGGACTCATAACTCACGAGAAGTGACACAGTTTCTCCAAAACACGTTTCCTGATCGAGTAATATCTACGAATATTACATTTTCGTGGCCACCTGAACACAAATTTATCCACAAATGATTTTTTTCTATGAGGATATCTGAAAGCATCTATCTATGGACATGATTTCGGCAGAGCTTCAAATCTTAATAAAATAAGTTTGAAAATTATTCAACTTAGTGGTAACATTGAGTCAAATCTACTTATAGATATCGGGTGTTTTTTTAGAGTGATAGAACTTTAAATTGAAATAAAAAACATTTAAATTTATTTTGATTTGAAAGATAATTTCATGACATATATGTTTTAAAAATAATTTTTGCGCATATATCGACCACGACTAGCTCTGAGCATTCGACCAGACCAATTTTCAACCACTTTTTCGAGTAATTCAGGCCTTATTTCATCAATAACACGAGTTATGTTGACTTCCAAAGCGTCTATTGTTTCTGGTTTATCAGCATAAACCAATGACTTGACATAACCCCGAAGAAAATAATCCAGTGGAGTTATGTCGCATGATCTTGGAGGCCAATTAATTGGACCATTTCTAGAAATTATGTTATCGCCAACATATGTTCCATTTATAATTACAAATATCTATTCTTCTACAAATAACCCTGTTCAGTTTTTCTGTGTCATTATGTCAAGTGGAACTAACCGAATGTTTTCTGACTAAATCTTAGCGTTAAACCGGGCTAAATGAAATAGACGGTTTCTTGAGCATGGCAGTGATGTGTTACATTAATTAATAAGCAAAATTGAATTCCATTCTTTGTCACTACGCATGACGGAATAACGAAAAATCCTCGAACAAAGTGATTAATTATACAAATTTAATTGAAGTATGTACAAACAGAATTTAAGCGAGAATGCATAAAACTTCATAGAGGTTGTTTGCAGAGTTAGGTAGACAATCATGACAAGAAAATAAAAATGAATGAAAACATGAGCACAGGAGAATATCTTTGGTGTAGATGACCGAGACAATTGATACAATGTGAAAGTACATTCTGTCAAGAAAGAACCGGGAATTATCGATTTAAATCTGGCGGGGCAATGAGGCAGGTAAAAATTTTTTTCCTAGGTTGGTACCACTGTCCGCAATTACTATGCCAAGCTTAAGCAGGATCTGTCAACTAGTGTGTTTGCAACAGCTGATTAAGTCAGTCGATGTCAGAGTGCATGCCGAGTTTTACTATGGGTGATTACTATGGGACGATAACGCGCCTTCTCACCGAGCTACGATTGTGACTGACTTTCTCGCCAAAAACTCAACAAACGTGCTTCAGCAACCACCGTATTCGCCGGATTTGGCTCCCTGCGACTTTTTCCTCTTCCCAAAACTAAAATTGCCCCTTCGTGGCACCCGTTTTGAGTCGATTGAAGCCATAAAACAAAATTCGGCGCGAGAGCTAAAGTCCATCCCGGAAAGCGCCTATAAAAAATGTTTCGATAATTGGAAGTGCCATTGGCATAGATGTATTGGAGCAAATGGAGCCTATTTTGAAGGCGACCCAATAAATTTTGACGATTAAATGTAAAAATGTTGTTTTAATTGAAAATTCCCGGTACTTTCTTGACAGAGTAGTAGATATCTTTCGATGTCGAAAACATTTTGCCCTTAACGTTCAAACAGTGTATGATTCAGACTTGAGAATCAGAATTATTGTAGCTAGATGACCTGGCTCAACAAATGATCAAACCATCTTTAATATCAGTGCCTTGAAGAGATAATTTGAGAGTGGTAAATTTGTTACTTGGTGATAGTGGTTATAGTTTGCAGACCAATTTTATGACAAAGTTACTGAAAGCTATAACTGCAGCTGAAAATTTATATAAGTAGTCAATTATACGAACTAGAAATGTGGTGGAGAGAAAATATGGAGTTTGGAAACGTCGTTTTCCTATACTTTCTGGAGGAATGAGTGTGAAGTTAAGAACCATAAGGGCAATTATTGTTGCTACCGCTGTATTGCACAATATAGCTGTAGATATGAACGAAATATTTCCAAATGAATGATTGCATGATGTGCAGGAGGAAGAGGACTTTCAAACAAATTCAACAATTGTTAATGGAGCACGTCGAGTGAGAGAGTATTATTAATGAACATTTCGGTAATTTACAATTTATATTTGTGTGATAATTGAAAATAAATTTGCTTCTCACTTGTGAAACTATTCTTCATATTCAATTTGTGTCTTCAACATGACAAGATTTCTTATAATTTTTATAAGATTTTACAAGGTATGTACTTATTATTATTTGATTTTCTCTTCATCTCCATAATTTGCAAATCTAATATTTTAAGCTTTGAATGCTCCTCTTCTTTTCTTCTATTCTCTTCCTTGATAGCCACTATCTGAGCTTCTACTAGAGCTGTTTATTCATTGGTCCAGGGATATGATTTTCGCTTAAGGGCGCGGAAGGTCTTGGGTTCAAATCCTAAACAAGACTAAGTACTTTTACTAGAATGGATTATATCAATATTCTAACATTATAACTTCAACGAAAGTAGTAAAAAGTAATGGGCTCGTCCGGGATTTGAACCCGGGACCTCCCGCACCCTAAGCGGAAATCATACCCCTAGACCAACGAGCCAGCTGATAACTTTTTTACTCTTAGGGTACCAAACATAAAAATCTAACAATAATATTGAATTAAAATTCTTATGGTAAGTCAGCAACATTTGATCGCAATCGGTGGAATTCATGGTCACAAATTTTACAAATTTGTCACAAGCAGCGAACCAATTGATAGCAAGTGAGAGTAAATACTTAAACAAAGAAATAAGTTTCAAGCTTTGTGAAAGTACAGGAACAATCTTAATAGCACTGGAAATAGGTGATATCAAAAAACAGATCTGTTCATGTTGATACTAGCAGATCACAATTTTGTAAAGGTCCTACACGTGCCGGAGTTGTTAGACAGAGTGCTTCCGATTTAACTTAACAGTCGAGGAGACGAGCTTCAAAATGTTCTCAGAATTAGGGTAGGGACATCAATGAAATTGGAGACACGTTGGGTTTGAACTTTAATCGAGGTAAACCACCATATTGGGGAACGTAAGGAATATGTGAGTGTCGCGAACAATCCTTCTCTATGGGAAAATTCCGTTCATCTTGATTACTCTGTAATTTTCCTGTTAATTCAACGTGAAAAATAAATCAATAACTCATTCGTGTGTTTCACACAGGACGTGAATTTAATTTTATTATTCGGGGCTATTAAACTTAAGAACGTAGAAAATAAACGGATCTTAAATTTCACCTTTTGAACTCGAGAATCAAATGAATATAATTTATTAGCACTGCAGCATCGACAAAAGTTAGTTGCACACGTAAGGACTATAAAAGGAACTGCCCCTTAAAATAAATTACAGGGAGAAAATCGTGATACCTCCCACCCCAATTCATTAATGTTTTCCATTTCTGCCCTAAGCATGTCGTTGTCTAATGTTATTGGTCTTCCTGATCGAGTCAAAGAGAACACAACTATTGGATCTGGACCTAGAGAACCATCTTTGCATTCACAAACGTCTAATGCACTTGGATAAACATCGTAAATGTTTTTGGTCGCAATTGGTGCGTTAGTATTCATGCAAACAATGCCAGATATGGTCTTCTTGTATTTGGCTGGCTATTTCACCCCAAATTGCAAAAAAAGTGTAATATTTAATTATTTAGAAGTGAACAAATCACAATAGCTTTTGGGCAATAAACGCAGGTTAATTCGGGATTTTATAAGTTAACCTGCGGTGTGATTGCCCAGTTGTTTATATTGGACAGACTGGAAGAACTTTCTGACATAGAATTTGTGAACATTTGAATAGTTTCCTCAATAAAAAAGTAATTCCACATATTCGAATCATTTGTTAGAAACAGGACATACATTCAACCATAATTTTGAAATTTCACATATAGAAAGTTAAAATTATGCCTTAAACCTGTTAGAGTCCCTAAAGATAAATAAATACAACAAAATTAGAATAGTACTTAACGAACTATCAGACTTGAACAACTCACCCCAGATAAGCTGGAATTTAGTTATTCAAAATGTAAGATACCACCTACCTGAAGATGCTTCTGTGATAGCAAAACAATTGTTGTATTAAATAACAATGAAAATTTGTGAGAATCAGAATAGCCTTATTCAATATTATTCGTCGTTAATTAATAAATTGTGAAAATAGCGCCAAAAAATCTTACTGGGTGTACAATGGCGTATACTTCAAGGTCAAATTTTCATTTATTCCAGTCAAGTGTAATGTAATCATATGAAATACTATTATTAGTTCCAAATTTTCAAAAGATACACATATGCAAAATGTCCTGGTACGAAAGCACTAAAATATAACCAGTGAAAGGAAGTTTGAAAAAGCCTAAGGACTTAATTTTTTCTCCTTCGGTACTAGACTAAGACTTCATTATTTGTTCAGAATATGATGAAGCTGCAAAAAGGGGACAAAATGAACTACGGTAACAGTTAGTTCATTCATCATTATCCGAGATAAAAAAATGAATAATAAACAACTTTTATTGCTACAATATTCATCTTCTCACATCGATCATTCTCAAATGTCTTGTAGGTTGTAATGGAGGCCACAAAAAGTGTTAAAAATCCTACTATCCTTCGTAAGAAATGCCGAAATGGAACAAATCATTTCTTCAATTTGAAGGACCGACATGTGTTTGACCAGGTTTATAAATATAAACTTCAGAAGATCAGATCCTTCGTTTATTTTGAGCATCATTCGTTCCAACCGTTCGATTTCGTTAATGCACGACCCAGCATTAAATAAATCTTTGATTTATGCGCCTCAGATTGGAATGGCATGCATTAAAATAGAGCGGCTCAATTCTTCAATAAAATTGCATAATATCGTTCGTTCCAAACAACATCTATATTTTCTAACAACTTTATGAAGTTTTTGATAGTTCGAGATTTCGATGTTAATTAAAATTACCTGTTCACCCATTTTGAAGACCTGAAAGCTCAATCAATCATTTAGAAGACATAATCAAGTTCAGAAAATTAATTAATGCGACGGACAGAAAATTCTTCGAATCGGAATGGTGAAATATGCATCTGTGTAACAGTTAAAGATTCAAATACAGGCGAATGGCTTTTATTAATCGTCGGGGTTAATCAGCAGACTTTCGTGTTTTGATGCTTATTGCCATCTCATAGGTGCAATGTTCTAATGCCCAACTAATGCAATACAGCTACGCACCTATTCTTCTTCTTTAAGTGCCGTCTACATTTTATTTAAGGTAATCTCGGTGAACGTCTGTCGATCCTGTGCAGCTAGAAATATGAAGTGAGCAGCCTCTGATGTTTTTAAATCAGGAATGTTTCTCTCAACTCATGCCCCACTTGCCTTCAGTATTTTCCTTCATTATCAGTTTCAGGAGTTCATATCTATTTCCACGCATTATTTCCCCCAAATAGGCAGTTTTTCGCCTTTTGATCGTGTTATCTCAAGAACTCTTCGTTTGTGATATGCGCTGTCCTGAGTATTTCGAGAAGTATTTCGTCGCTCAAGAACAACTGAGAATATCCTGCCCAATGTTGAAGAAAACCCAGGTTTGCCGATTCCTCGTCAATCTTTGGAATTAGGCATTCCACAAACGACATTACACCGTATTTTGCACCAAGACTTAGGTCTTAAATCTTTTGAAGTTCATTTAACACAATAATTCAAGTCAGTCGATCATCATCAACGTCGTATCTTCGCTGATTGGGTCCTTGAAATGCATCAAAATGATCCAGATTCTCATACTGGAAAACTCTACATTTGACTTTTTCCACCACTTCGTTTCCTTTTCCATATATTCTTATATGCTCTTGGTTTTTTGATATTGTAACAATCAATTCTCCTACACTACTGCTTGTTTCCCCGACGAACGAGAAACTCGGGATATTGCTGGAAAAATAAGAGTGTTCCAGAAACAATGCTCCAATAATGTGATTACACTAAGACCATTAAGAAATTTGGAGTTGCCGCAATGGAAGTCGAGGTTGTTATCGCATGCCCTGTAGAATATCATTGTTTTCAAGAAGCGTATAATTTCCTAGATTTCTTTCTTTAGTATTGTGGGGTTACACGAAGATACACATTGATTTTTGAAATAATTTGTTCGAATATTTAAATATATTAAATATTTCAAATAAATTATATTCTTTGGGAAGTCCTTCAAGTGTGTTCATGTTTTTATAAGGCAAGTAGTATTTCTTAAGATAAAACCAGAAACAAAATTTTGTCTCCTTTGAATATTTATTTATTAATTTTAATTACTTTCGTATATCTGTTGGGTTATTTATTTCATTTGACATTGTATATTGAGTTTTGATTATATACGTCTATTAAATGTGAGCGGTGCTTGTTTTAGACATTAATTTAATTCTAAAAGTTTTTTGAATAAAAAATTCTTTTGGAAATTAAAATTGTAGAAGTTAAACATATTTCAATTTGTTTTGATATTCAAATTTTGTTATATTTCTTCTATCAAGTAAAAAGCCTTTCTATTTTATTTGATATTTTTGTTATATTGGTATTCATTTTATGACCGTAACCACGTTTGACCGCATTGAACGCATAAACGTTGCAAGGCTTCTTCTGGGTTGTCCGCTTTTAATGCATAATATCAGAATATCTGAGCATTTACCGTTGATTTTAATTGCGTCAACTGTATGCTTATTGCCTTCTGAAAGAAATACTCGGAGTATAAATTAAATGACAACGGAGACAGAATACAGCCGTCTACATGATGAACAAAGATTTTAATGTACAAACACGCTAAAGCCCCTTATGTCAAGCAAGTAGTCTCATGAATTCTATTTATTTTTTCATGTATTTCTATATCATATCTATGAAATGCTTCTATTCTATATACACCAGTATAAAAACAAAGTCTATCGAATGCCCTTTCCATGTCTGAAAGAACCCTAACTGCCTTCGTTGAAATTGCTAGCGATCCCCAGCTCTCAGTAAAGCCTTCAAAAGGACCTTCGTCCGCCCACACCGGCTTCGAGGACACTCTTCCATTGCCTCGTCCTTCTAAATCCCCATTCCCGGCAAAAAATCGACTTGTTCATCCCGCCTTTTGTACGAAGTCTCCGAGCATCGTCAAATAGTCCGTAATGGTCCAATTGCCGCCAAAATTGCCGCATTGTCTACTTTGGGGATATCTATCGGACAAAATGGCGTGCGTTCACCGTCCCGTTTCGGCAAACCAGACCAGAGGCGAACTTCGGCAGGTTCTGACTGCTCGTAATGTGACAGCCGGTATAAATAGATTATTTCATGACTAAAATTAAACAAATGAATGTCGAAACTTATTTACGACGGCATGCCCAACGTTGACATAACGCGTGAACGAAGGGGGTATTTATTTATACATTTTGGGTCGGGAAAAAAATTAATTAGTCGGTTCTTTGAAGAGGCCTCTAATTGCGCCCTTTGTTTAAACCGTTTTTAACGCGAACGCGACTCGTTTCTTGGTCTATCGGTATTGAGATAAATTGCGAATGTTGTTGTTCCATCTGAGCATAATTTGTCGGCGTAAGCCGTGCTATAATTCAGTCCTGAAATAAAAGACGCTGACGTAGTGAATTCAAACAGTCGCCATGAGCAGACTTACACATTCGCTTGCGGAATTTGTCCAATCAAGACATTTTTGTGGATCAGGACTAACGACCAGGAAGTTTCTTCTGTGCAATACGTGGGATTGGAATCATTTATTATGAGTTACTTCCATATGGACAAATACTAGATTCGTATCCCTAATATCTACAATTGGACCGTTTGAAACCAGCGATTGACCAGAAACGGACCAATAGAAGAGGTGATGTGTTCCATCAGGACAACGCCAGGCCACACACGTCTGTAGAAACTCCAGGAGCTTGGTTGGGAAGTTTTAATGCATCCACCATACAATTCGAACGTGGCACCAAGCGATTACCATATATTTCCCGCATTGCAGAACTTCCTGAGTTATGAGAAATGTATGGCACCCAATCATCCAGCTTCTTTTTGAATCCAACCTTGCGCAAGTGATTCAAAACTGTTTTATGGTCGATCTTCAGCTCCTGGGTGATGCTACGACTACTAACATGTCGGTCGAACTCGATTAATTCTGTGAGTTCATTGACATTTTCAACGACGGCCCTGCATGTGGGAGGTGCATCTTTAACATCAAAAATACTTGAACGGGCTCGACAAAACCAAAATTGCACGTAATAAGTATCGGGACCATGAACACCATTCACAATTAGAGCAGCCTGGCTTGCATTTTTCCCTTTATCAAAGAAAACTGTAAAATGTACAGCCATCTACCGAAAAAAAAGGATTTCTTTGTCCCCCAACTATTAACCTTTTTAAATTAATAACAAGTTCAACTTGCAATAGAAAAAACGCAGAGCACTGAACGAACGTATGGTGCATTCAACGAACCGTAAACAAGAAATGCAATCCATTGCAAGATATTATTATAGATATAATCATAGATAAAGAACGCAACCAATTTGTTGTTTCGGAAGGGGAAATAAGAAATATTTGTAGAATTTACCTCGTTTCATAATTTAGTATCATAATATGTCTCAACAAGGGAGCCTAATTGGTCTACAGGCCAATTAATTACGAAATGAATAAAACCTATAATTATTTCATTAAATAGCAGAAAAAATCCGAATAATGGACCGTGAAATATGTAGTTTCACGCATATAAGCTCATAAATAACAAATTGTATGCTGCAGATCATCAAAATTCTTCCCCGCTAATTAATTTCCAAATCAGCTTAGCGCCTATTAACAACTCTTTCAAACCGGCCTACCATTCGATGTAGGATGCTCCTCCAATAATTTATTGATAATTTATTCCATCAGTTTTAATCAATTTCGTTTTATTATCCTACCAAATATCTGTTACAGTAGTTACAAACAATTCTGCATTTAAGATAAATCTTTCAAATGTGAAGTTGGACTAACCTTATCTGAGTTCTAATTGTTTTTTGAGGATGTGTTACATGTTTTAAGAGTTTTTGAAGTAACTTATTTAAATATATTAAGTATTTCAAATAAATTAGTTTTGGAGAAGTTATTAAAATTATGTTGTGTATTTTTGAAAAAGGTTTAGTTTTCAGAAACATAAGATCAGAAACAAAACATTTTGTCACAGGCATTAATTTTAATGGACAATTTATATTTGTTGGGTTTCTTTATTCCATTTGATATTGTGTAATGAGTTTTGATTTCATACGTCTATTAAATATAAGCAGTGCTCATAAGACATTTATTTAATTCTAAGTTTTTGAATAAATTCTTTTTAAATTAAAATTGTAGGAAACTAACATATTGAATCTGTTTTGATATTCAAAGTTTGTAATAATCCTTCTATCTAGTAAAAAATCTCTTCTTATTATTTTATCAAAATAAAACTTCTTGTTAGAAGATCCTTCATATGGTACTACAGTTCTTTTCTTTATCAAAGAAGAATTTAATATTTGGATAGATTTCATTAACACACCCGTTAAAACGGCATAGTTGTATCGGGTGTTTGTTTTAGTGTGATAGAACTTTAAACTGAAATAAAACACATTTAAATTAAGATTGAAGCCCAATTTATTTTGATTTGAAAGATAATTTTATGACATTTATGTTTTAAAAATAATTTCCGGCATATGTCCACCACGACTAGCTCTGAGGAACCGCATTCGACCAGACCAATTCTGGACCACTTTTTCGAGTAATTCAGGCCTTATTTCATCAATAAAACGAGTTATGTTGGCTTCCAAAGCGTCTACTGTTTCTGGTTTATCAAAATACATCAATGAGTTGACATAACCCCAAAGAAAATAATCCAGTGGAGTTATGTCGCATGATCTTGGAGCTAATGGACCATTTCTCGAAATAATGTTATCGCCAAAATTTTATTTCAATGAATCAATTATTACGGTAGCAGCATGAGATGTAGCACCATCTTGTTGGAACCAAAACACTTCTGGTCGATACAATTCAAATTTTGAAACAAATAATCATTGATCATTGATCTGTAACGAGCACCATTCACTGTAACATTAGCTCCAGCATCGTTTTTGAAGAAATGTGGGCCGATGATGCCTCCAGTTTGTAAAGCCCACCATACAGTGCGTTTTTCAGGATGCAATGGAACCTGCAGAGCTTCTTGAGGATTGTTTTCACTCCATATACGGCCATTTTGCTTGTTTACATAGCCGTTCAACCAGAAATGAGCTTCATCACTAAACACAATTTTACGATAAAAAATTGTATCAACTTGAAGCAGTTCTAGCAAACAAACGACCCTTGTTATGGTCAAGTGGCTAGTTCTTGAACCAGTTGGATCTTGTATGGGTGGAGACCAAGATTTTAACGCAAATTTTTCCATGTGGTGGATGAACAGAGTCCAACTTGTTGTGAACGTCGACGAATAGACAAATATGGGTCATCATTTACACTATGACTTAGAGCAGCGATATTTTCTTCTGTACATACAGTTCTTCGTCTTGTTGTTGTTGTTGCATCGAGTAGAGAAAATGTTGTCCGAAATCTATCGATAGTTCGACGAATAAGCTGCTCTGATGGACGATTATGTAAAAGATAAATTTCACGAAATGCTCTATAAGTTTGGCGAATAGAACTCTGATTTTGAAAATAAATTTCAACAATTTGTGAACGTTGCTGCGGCGTGAGTCTTTCCATAATAATTTGTCAATGTTTAGTGAACAGAAATGTCAAAACAACATAGCTTCTACCTTCTGTCAAATAACAGTTATTCCTATCGAAAGTTCTATCACTCTAGAAAAAACACCCGATACATCTCTTCTGTGTTTCATTCATAATCTCAAGCATCGGCCAAATTAATCCAATTTTATTAAAATCGACCGATCCAAAAAGATTTTCTTCAGCATAAAGAAACGAATTGTGTCGAGAAAAACGGACGATCAGATAAATCTGGACGAGCTGAAACATTTGCCATAATAATGCCACACCAATACTTGCAATAACGAAAGTTGCCGTTCTCGGATATCCATACCTCGCTTAGCGTAGGGGGCAAGAACAAGAGATGGTAGATAAGAAAGAAGCTTACACATAGGAAACTATTTACGATGAAAACGTGACGGTAAAATAATGGATGAATATGAGCTGCCATATTAAACTGGGAACTTTGAAAATAAAGCATCCTCACAGTGTAACAGCGCTGTAGGACCGTGGAGAATCTGTAACAAGAATAATCTTGATATATATCTCGAATAAGATAACAAGAATTCCTCGAAAGAAGCTTGCCGGGGATCATTTGGACTAACCAGCTCGATTTATCAGCGAAAAATGGGACAGATTATACCCCGACTATATATCACGACAAACGTTTGAAATGATCCACAAAATACGGAATATTTATATGATGAGAGCAGATATAAACGTCCAAAACAAGTGTGGAAAGATTTCTGCCTTCAGTTTAAGATAAGGAATGAATAAATCATTGAGGATTGAACGCAATCTTGGTGTACTGGTTCATTTATTCTCACTTAATCTCGGCAGAATGCACTATGATGATCCAGCAAAAAATTCTTAACCATAGATGTCGATACATGGATAGTTAACAGACATATAATATCATACCTTAGTATCTTATAACGAGTGACCAGCCAGATATTTCCGTTAATAGAAGTTATATATCAGTAGAAGTGCCTTTGTTCAACTTTTTTCCTCTCACATTCCGTAACAGTCAGATGCTTTTTCTTTATGCTAGTACTATTCTCTGGAGAAAATTTTCTAGAGAAGTATAATACTTCTCTAGAAGATCTTCACCATTGAATAGTGTTAGCAAGTACCATAATGAAATATAGAATGTAAAATGGCTGATTTACAGCGCACTGACGATTGAAGCCCATAAGCTTCGAAACATGCGCATGTCTGCTGCTATGTCCCCATTTGAAGAACTTTCTATTACTTTAGCTCATACTCCTTAGCATATTTGGTACAGATTATCAGTCGAATTAATTTATCTGAATAAAAATATGCTTATTAAGAGCATCACAGCGTAACTGCATGGATAAAAGGATGTGACCTTTTAACCATGTATTTTTAATTTCCTTAAGATTTCCCGTTTCTAAAATTTGAAAAGAATTACCTTTATTTGACTTTTTTGAATATTTCGCCAAAATTCTTAATTATTGGAACCACGAACTAAACAGCAAATGATTAACGAGTGTATAGGAACACCTGGGATTATGTCGGGACTTATTGCATTATTCGTCTTCCAACAAACCTCCAAATGATTCCTGTTTATGTCAACATAGACAGCTAGTTCAGAAAAATATAAAGTGTTCAAAGTGCTCGTAATTCAAGTCAATCAGTGTCCACGTCTTTCAAAGATAAAGGTTCCAATATGTAGCTCTTCACGTGATATTGAATTTGGCCCCAGCAATCAGTACCTGTTTTCAGTTCTTTTAAAATCCACTCCAACTGCAAACCCTACCTACAAGCTAGTAATTTTTAATTGTAGAACTATTTACTGACATGCAATACACCAATAACTTTTTTAAAGGGCATAAGTAATCAAAAGTTGCCTATAAATTTAATAAAGAATGACATGGATATTTAGCATAGACCAGTTTCAGGAAGATCGTGTAAGATTAAAGGAAACAATTTAAACACTTTATTGGCCTAAGGGCAACACAATCTGTGCCTGGGGTTTCCCAAATTGGCTAGCAGACTTGGAAATCAACGATATATAAAAGTATGTTCAGAAACTGTCTGTATGCACTGAAAAGACAAGGCTACGTATCAAGAAAACCAAAAAAAAATCCCTATAATGACACCTTCACAAAAGGAACGAAGGATAAAATTTTGTCGACATTTTCAAGAAGATAATTTTAATAACATCTAAACAGATTCAATCTGTTAGTCTTCTACAATTTAATTTCAAAAAAATTTTTATTCAAAAAACTTTTAGAATTTAATTAATGTCTACAATAAGCTTACATTGAATAGACGTATATAATCAAAACTGAATATATAAAATCAAATGGAATAAATAAACCAACAGATATAATAAAGTCATTAAAATTAATAAATAAATATTTAAAGGAGACAAAATTCTGTTTCTGGTCTTACCTTTAAGAACACCAATTGCCTTTTAAAAACATGAACACAACTTAAGGACTTCTCAAAGAATATAATTTATTTGAAATATTTAATATATTTAAATATTCGAATAAGTTAATTCAGAAATCTCTCAAAACATACAAGGCATCTTCAAAAAACAAATATAATTCTAGGTAATCCCTTCATCGGTCCAAAATAATATTCCAAATATCAAAATCAAATAACTATCACTATATCTTAACTTACACGTGTTAAGGATGACTGCTTCAAACAGACTAACTTTAAAATTCAAGATGGTATATGTTCTAACAAAATCACAGAACAGTGTAAGGTATTTTTAAGGTTATATTTAAAATCATTGACGTTCCATGATGAGATTTTAGGCTTCAATAAATCATAAATTCATAAACTAGGTCACCAATGACAAATCTTTGATCACCCTTGAGTCTTATCTCCATAGATGCCAGCAAATCGTTTCCCTGAACGAAGATCTCAAAAAGATAAATGAATGGGGCCAACGGAAGCTGGTGCTATTTAATGCCTCGGGTGAGCAAATAATCACTTTTTTTCGAAAAACTCAGTTCGTGAATTCTGACTTGATAATGGAATCTTCTTGGTGTGACTATCAACTCTTCGGTCTGTTGGAGGAATGAGTGACTAACATTGCCAAGTCCGCTGCAAATAGGCTCGAATATTTGTTCAAGACTAAGGAATAGTTCTCTGCAGATCAGGTTTTTCTGCTTTATAAAGCCCAGATCGGACCAGGACCAGGACCAGCTCTCATGCTTGGAGCTCAGCACCCACAGATTCATTACAACTTTTGGATACCATCTAGAAAAGAGCAGTACGACTGATTGTTTGTCCAATTATAACACCCAGTCATTGGAACATAGGAGAGTTGGCAACTTGTACTTGTTCTATAGATATTATCACCCTCGATTCTCCACCTAATTGAGGGAACTGATGCCAGTTGCCGCCAGATTTCGCACGCAGTACTAAGACTGCGCATTGTGCACAATCCTATGCAATTGAATTAACAACTTCGAGAACTTTTGTTTATCAAAAGTCCATCTTCCAGCTGATGTATTTCCTTCGATGTATAATCTTCAACTATTTAAAGCGAGAGTAAACAACATGTTCGAGACACCAACTAGCTGACATAAGTTTCCTTTTCCTCGAATTGGAACTAGTTAATTTCATTTCAGTCTTTCCTATTCAAAATGTATTCCGAATATGACGGTTTCAATCAGTAAAGCACTCATTTAAGTGGCATTTAATTCCGTTTTATTACCCCTTTAATGGTAGTAGAAACCGCCCTATTAAGCTGCATGGGAAGATATCACCGTTCAAATCCGCACCCCGTTTTTTCGTCGAAACATCATTTCCAAGTCACGTAAAACTGTAATTTGCGAGTTCTGTTCGTTTTAATTGTTGCATGTTAATTATAATGAAAGACGGGTATTCCTGACACTTCAACAATTGCTGAACGTATTTTGATTATTAAATTCATCGTTTGTATGTAAATCGGTGGTTGGGCGTGAACTTTTCCCCTGATAATTTTTTATCTGTTAATTAATTCGTGTTGCGGATGGATTCCGAAATTCCATTGTCTCGTAAAAGGATTTGATGTTCATTGTTACAAGAAAATTATAATACTTATGTTATTTTTATGAATGAGAATTAAAGAATATTAAATGGAAAAACGTGGTAGTTCGAAGCTGGTCTCTGATTATACGGGGGGTTTTCAAAGATGAAAAAGCATTTTGCATTTTTGAAGAATCCTCAACGTGGTGAAGTAAATACTTTTGTTTACGAATAAAATTGAAACTCCGAATTGTGTTGGCCTTTACTTGATAGAAATCCACTATATACGAGGGGCGTTCAATGTATTCTCGGTATCGGGGTGATTTGATAATAAGGTGAATATAAAATTTCACTAATGTACTAATGTACTTGCATTAGTTTTCTAGATATCCTCAGTGAAAGACGACTAGACTGACTGACACCACAATGATGAAGAAAATCAAGCATCGCGCCGTTATAAAGTTCTTCACTAAACAGGAAAGAACTCAAAAAATCATTCATGAAGTGATAGTTGCTGTTTACCAAGACTGTGCCCCATCGTTATCCACCGTTCAAAAGTGGTCAAGTGAATTTAAAAGAGGCAGAGAAAACATGAAGCCGACCCTCGCTCGGGCGGGCCCTTTAGAGGCACCACTGGAGTAAATGTGAAAAAAGTGGAAAATCTGGTACTTGAAGATGCCAGAATAAAAATCAAGAGGTTATCAGAGATGACAAACCTATCCATGCTATCCTTCAGAACCATCTCAACCTCTCACAGGTCAGTGCAAGATGGGTACCGAGAATACTCAGAAGCAAGTGCGAATCGAGTGCTGTAAGAAGTTTTCAGAGCTCTTTGGAGAAGACCTATCGACTATTTTCAACAGGCTGGTTGTTGGGGATGAGTATTATTCGGTTAAGACTAAAATTGGGTGAATTTGAATTCGTTTTCAGTTGAATAAAAGGACTTATTAGCGAGTAAAAACCAAATTAGTCTAAGGAAATAGTAAACTGCAGAAATTAGTTTTCTCAGTCAACAAAAAATTGTGATAAATTAATTAATTCACTCAGTAATTTCCTGGCACATGACGTGGCTAACGAGGCGATAACAGGCAGAATGAACTCAAGGCTAGAGTCTTTCTGGCGGAGCCATTCTGGCCTGAAACATTCGAAGTTGTTCCTTGGAACAGCTTCGAACAAAAAGATGGCGAACCTAGCGCTAGGTCTGGATAGAGCCAAACTAAGAACACCAGTCGAAATTATGGCAGGTCACTGGAGATTGAAAGAGCATTTGCACAAAATCGGTCTGGCTGAAGACGATGAATGCAGGCTGTGTCTTGAAGACGCCGAAACAGCCATGCACATCGTCTCAGAGTGCCCAGCAGTGAGTCGCATCAGATTCGAAGTCTTTGGCCAGGCTTTTATAGCCCACTGCGAACCGAAAAAATTACCCCTGAATAAGATTATCGGTTTTATCCAAAAACTGGATCTCGTCGGGGAGATATAAATTAGGGGTGAACCACAATAGTCCGTGCGGACGCAGTGGTGGTGGACAGACGCCCGCTCCCCATAAATAACATAACATAACATAATTTCCTGGCAACATATCACTCAAGAATTTCTTCATTCAACGAATCTCATTCCAGGATTTCGAAATAATAAATCTGAGGAATAGGAATAGAAAATTGTAACGTCCTGGCCTAACTAACGATCAAAATTTCATAATTCTGTCTCGACATACTGCGATTCTCAGGAGAAGGACGGAAATAGCCAATCAAATCTCCAAAATAAATACGTGATCTTAAATCTGATAAAAATAGTGAAAAACTAATCTGAGGTAGGAACTTCGAGTTCATTGAGCCGACGCTATAAGCTTATTGCTCGAATTTTGATAATGGAAGATGAGCGGAACTCGTGTTTTGGATTGTGAGGAACGGAGATAAGATAAATCCGCTGAGTAAATTTGTTCAGGGAAATTGTTTAGGATGCAAAGACGGTTGCAGCCATACGCGATAAAACTACCTTCGAAATTTATGTGGGTTGACCTGGAGGAGACCCGGTGAACAGTTTGGAATTAGGGGAACGACAATTGCGTAGACCGGGATCATTTAAAAGAAGCTAACACCGCCACAATATGGACGGTGCTCAGAGGAGGCCACAAAATTTTGTTCAATTTTGGGTCATGGTAAGCGGTGGGCCATTTAAAATTTGCATTTTTGATCGGCTATAAATAAAAAACTAATGAATATTTTATCAAAGTTATCAATTCATTAAAAAGGATGAACTTCGATATTTACGAATGAGAAACAATACCATTCAAATAACCGCTACGACTGGCTACAGTACCCCATCATATCAACCCAATTTATAAGTACATTGTCGATTAAAATAAATTAATTCGACTGATCTGTACCAAAAATCATTAATAAGGAGCACGAGCTATGGTAATAGAAAGTTCTAAAAATCGAGACAGTGTAACATACATCTGTATAACAATTCTATACTAAACAAACTCGACAAGGTTTTGTAGATAAGTAACGTGAAAATATCGAGAATATCGGGTGTTTTTTTAGAGTGATAGAACTTTAAATTAAAATAAAAAATATAATTTTATGACATTTACGTTTTAAAAATAATTTCCGGAAAATGTCCACCACGACTAGCTCTGAGGAGCCACATTCGACCAGACCAATTTTGGACCACATTTTCGAGTAATTCGGGCCTTATTTCATCAATAACACGAGTTATGTTGGCTTCCAAAGCGTCTATTGCTTTTGGTGTATCAGCAGAAACCAATGACTTGACATAACCCAAAGAAAATAATCCAGTGGAGTTATGTCGCATGATCTTGGAGGCCAATTAATTTGACCATTTCTCGAAATTATGTTATCACCAAATCTTTCTTTCAATAAATCAATTGCTACGGTAGCAAGATGAGGTGTAGCACCATCTTGTTGGAACCAAAATATTTCTGGGTCGATACCATTCAAATTTTGAAACAAATAATCATTGATCATCGATCTGTAATGAGCACCATTCACTGTAACGTGAGCTCCAGCATCGTTTTTAAAGAAATATGGACCGATGATGCCTCCAGCATGTAAATCACAACATACAGTGCAATTTTCAGGATGCAATGGAACCTGCAGAACTTCTTGAGGATAGTTTTCATTCCATATACGGCAATTTTGCTTGTTTACATAGCAGTTCAACCAGGAATGACCTTCATCACTAAACACAATTTTACGATAAAAAAGTGGATCAACTTCAAGCTATTCTAGGGTTCAATCAGCAAACAAACGATGCTTATTATGGTCAAGTGGCTTCAGTTCTTGAACCAGTTGAATCTTGTATGGGTGTAGACCAAGATCTTTAAGCAATATTTTCCATGTGGTGGATGCACAGAGTCCAACTTGTTTTGAACGTCGACGAATAAACAAATCTAGATCATCATTAACACTGTGACTTACAGAAGCTATATTTTCTTCTCTACGTACAGTTCTTTGTCTTGTTGTTGTTGCATCGAGTAGAGAAAATGTTGTCCGAAATCTATCGATAGTTCGACGAATAAGCTACTCTGATTAACGATTATGTGAACCATAAATTTCACGAAGTGCTCTATAAGTTTGGCGAATAGAAAACTGATTTTGAAAATAAATTTCAACAATTTGTAAACGTTGTTGCGGCGTGAATCTTTCCATGATAATTTGTCAATGCTTACTGAACAGAAATGTCAAAACAACATTGCTTCTACCTTCTGTCAAATCACAGAATCATCGAACCATCGAAAGTTCTATCACTCTGAGAAAACACCCGATATAAATCAGCACATTAAGATTTCATTAATCCACTATGCTGATAAAATTCAGTATAGTTAGGTAATGTAGGTAACAAAATCTTGATCAATGCAGAAAATGTGACCTATATACCTGAGACTGAGTAAATACTGAAATCTTCAGTGAAGCGTGTTTCAATTTAATTTCAAAAAAATATTTCATTATTTCCGTCACTCCATACACCGTATCGCTTATTCTTTCCTTTAAAAGGAGTTTCAAAGTTGATTATAAACAGGTTATCGTTTTAGTTTAGACATGTTTGGAGTTACCTCAACAATTTGGCCAGTTCTTGAATCCGACAATGAAAATATTTTCGTCAAAATGCTTCCCACACATCTCACCGTGAATAGATAATTTTAAATTTCATCTAGAAATGGCCGCTATCCACTTTGTACACAAGCAGGAATCGGTTAGGAAACTTAAAACCGAAGTTTCGGTCCATTTTTCTAATTTCTCCTACACCCCGAAACACAACACATATATTGCACAAGGATACTAAAAAGTGCAATATCATAAAACAGGAATTATTCACACAAGTTTCACAACAGTTTCAATAAGTAATGAATTGCAACAAAATGACAAGTATTGAATTGAATCAGTCCTTACTTGGTGAAAATCCATATTAAATTATAATTAAATAAGGTTATTCTGATTTACACAAATTTTTATTGTTATGTTTACAACAATCGTTTCGCTATCACAGTGACATCATCAGGCAAGATTACATTTTGAATAACTAAGCTTGTTTCCGAAATCCGTTGCTATTTTATTACAGTAAGTACAATTCATTTTTATTGAGCACTAAAACCCAAAAAAGGGCCTCTGCAAATTCCAGCTCATCTGAATATATTTAACAGAGGTGAGTTATTTAAATCTATTTGTTCGTTAAGTAATATTCCAATATTATTACGTTTATTTATCTCTAGGGATTCCTAACACATTTAAGGCATAACTTTTACTTTCTATATGTAGAATTTCAAAATTATGGTTGAAAGTATGTCCTGTTTCTAACAAATGGTTGGAATATGTAGAATTACTTTTATTATTGAGGAAACTCTTCAAATGTTCACAAATTCTATGTCGGAAAGTTCTTCCAGTCTGTCCTATGTAAACTTTAGGGCAATCACCGCAGGTTAACTTGTAAACCCCCGATTTATAATCTTTATGTGTACAGTCTTTATTATTTTTAATAAATTTACTCAAGTTTGAATTGGTTTTAAATGAAGTTCTTAAATTGTATTTATTTTTGAGGTATGTAGCAATTTTCTCAGAAATACCTTTAGTGTATTTTAAGGAAATGTATTTAAAATTTTCTTTTATATTAGGATACACCATATTTAAAGCTATCTTATTATTTTTATTCATCAACAATTTGTCTATCAACTTAGGATTATAGTCATTATTAATGGCTATTTGTTTAATTATGTTAAGTTCTGAAATATAATTTTCTCGATTCATGGAAATAATAACTAATGTATCATACAATTGAATGCTGATGATTTTTGATTTAAAGGATGATTTGATTTATTGTGTATAATAGAATCCGTATAGGTTGGCTAGTGAAATATTTTTTTTTTTTTTTATTTATTATTATTATCCTGATACTCCTGGATCTTCTGTGAAGATCCCTCAGAAGCTTTTTCAGCTTGTGCGAGTTAGGAGTTCAGTTGTGTTCTGTGTAGGCTTTGTTACTGCGATCTTGCGCCACTTTAGGTCACAGCACTGTTAATTTTTGACCCAACAGTGAAATGGTGGTAGACACCCCTCCAACTAGAAAATTTCTTTTCTACCTGAACAGGATTCGAACCCGGACCTCCCGGTCACAAGTCCGATGCTCTCCCGCTGAGCTATCCACACTCATTGAAAAATCATGTGAATTATTTATTCGAGTAACAGTTAAATCAAGAAAATTAATAGAATTATTATGTTCGGTTTCCATAGTGAATTTAATGGAAGGATGTATTTCATTGATGAATAAAAAGAATTTTTTTAAAAGTCTGTCTGCACCTGTGAAGCAACAGAAAATATCGTCTACATATCTATACCAATATAAAAAGTATTTCTTAAGGGGATTTTGGTGAAGCTAATAAAGGACTTAAGGGATTTCCCATAATCAAACCGTTTTCAGATTTATAAATTTTATTTTTGAATTGAAAATAATTTTGTTTAGTGCAAATATCTAGACATTCTAAAATATATTCTTTGATAATTGTATTACATCTGTTGTTGATTAATAGATTATCTACTAGTTTAATTGTTTCGTTTGGTGGTATACTTGGAAATGAATTTTGTACGTCAAATGAAATGAATTTAGCATTATGTGGTAAGTGGATATTCTTTATTTTATTTATTAGCTGTAGTGAATTTTTTATCGAGTATTTAGCTTGGAATTTAGTTCCTTTTGAAATAATCTGAATAAGTTCTTTCGAAAGTTTAAATGAAGGTGCACTAACGAACGAAACAACAGGTCTAATAGGATAATCTTCCTTGTGTAATTTAATCATAGAATATATTTTTGGAGGTTGTGGATTCATTAAAATCCATTTATTTTTTGGGGTGTTCCGAAAGAGGCTGGATTCCCGGGTTATTAGGGATTTAATTTGATTTTGGAAAATTGTCCTTGGATTATGTTTGATTAATTGAAAATTATTCAGTTCTAGGAAAGTAACTGATTTGCTAATACAATCACTTTCCGGTAAAGCAATAATAGTGTTGTATTGTTGTAAACATAACAATAAAAATTTGTAAAAATCAGAAGAACATTATTTAATTATTATTTAAAATGACAAGTCTCCCGCTAGCTTCAAACCAATGACCTACTTCGCGTTTTTCATCACATTAGGTAGGAATAATAAATCTCAGGTATGAATAATTTTTATAAACATTTTCAGCTGTAAATTCGGAAAATAAAGATATTGAAAGGCTCACAAAAGACTCATCAATATGTGTTGTATGTCTTTGAATTGAGTAATTATCGAATTTCAATGTTGTTGAATTGCATAATAATATGTAACGTTACGCTATTCAATCATCGTAAATCATTCGTTACACTTGGACAGTGCCCGTAGGTGTCTAAGTTTTTCTGCTTTAACGACATTCACACAAGATGAGAACTGGACAAAAAGTCCACATATGCATTTTCTAGCAAGGTAATTAACGCCGCAAAATCGCTGACCTTCGTCTACACGCTAATTCTAGGAAGTCGCTCTATTTGAACAAGACGTCTGATTTTACCTTGTACCATTCCGTGATGGCAAGAGAATTATATAAATAATTATTATTGTTTAGAGGGCATCAATTGCCGTCGATCGTCAAATTGTAGCTCTAATGGAGGTTTTCGTTTTCACTAAAAGTGTTCGTTTAAAGTAACATGATGTATTAAATAACTAATATTGTTTACTACTGGTAACGAATGAAGCAAGTTGTCTTGTATTCAATCGGAATGAAATAAGAAATTACTTTGTTTTCTTTCACTTTTTATTATTACTGATATACAGTGACTCGAGTTTCGTAGTGTTTACTACATTTTCGAACTGAATGAACAAATTAGATCTCAACTATTATTTATATATGCTGATTGTAGGCTTCGGCAGAGCTTCAAAGAGAGTTTTCCAAAGTACCGTCTGTTCGTTTAGTAGTTTTCTTAGTGGTACGTGCCTCTTATATTTTTCAATTTCTATGGATGCCAGGATGTCAAGTTTTTTCCCTTTCGCTTCCACGTGCAAGATAACAAGGTTGTTCAATTCTGGGAACGTGTGATCTGTAGTGAAGAAATGGTTCGCAAAATTGGAATTATTCTTCCGGTTCCTAAAAGCAGATTCATGCTCTTTGTACCTTTTATGGAAAGGTCGGCCCGTTTGTCCTATATACACAATATTACACTGTTGACAACTTAATTTATAGACTCCAGAAATATTCAAACGGTCCTCTTTGTCTTTCGGATTAAAAAAGAGATTAGAAATAAAATAGAAAGGCCTCTTACTTGATAGAAGAAATATAACAAAATTTGAATATTGAAACAAATTGAAATATGTTTATCTTCTACAATTTTAATTTCAAAAAAACTTTTATTCAAAAAACTTTTAGAAATAAATTTATGTCTAACAAGCACCGCTTACATTTAATAGACGTATATAATCAAAACTCAATATATAATGTCAAATGGAATAAATAACCCAACAGATATACGAAATTAATTAAAATTAATAAATAAATATTTAAAGGAGACAAAATTTTGTTTCTGGTCTTTAAAAACACCAATTGCCTTTTAAAAACATGAACACACTTAAAGGACTTCTCAAAGAATATAATTTATTTGAAATATTTAATATATTTAAATATTCGAATAAATTATTTCAAAAATCTCTAAAAAAATGTGCACTTTATCTTCAAAAAACAAATATAATTCTAGACAATCCCGTCTTCAGTCCTCTTTTAACATTCCAAATATCAAAAACAAAAACATAACCTATATCACTCACGTGTTAAAAGACTTAAGCTTCGAAATACAGATCAACTATATAATTCAAGATTGATCTATGTTCTAACAAAATCAAAGAACAGTGTGAGTTATTTTAAGGTTTATTTAAATTCATTGACATTCTATAATGAGATTTATTGAAGCCAAAATATAATTACATATTATATATAAAATAAAATAGAAAGGCATTTTACTTTCAAAAATGTTTGACATAATCTTAAGAATTTCATCATAAAACTATCTCACTTAGAATATTCAATATTATTGGATATCTAACTGAGTTACTTTCTATAAAATCTCAAGACATGTAAAAACATTACTAAAAAACAAGTTTTAAGAGAGACTTTGCTTCGTCAGTATTCAAATAATTCATATTCAATAAAATATAACATCAATCAACAACAAATATTTACTCACCATCCAACAATTTAGAAAACTTCTGGTAAATGAATACTGAAAAATTTAAATAGAGTGTAATGTTAGCTACAAATAAATAATTCTGTGGTTTACCCTTGATCTAAAAGATTGAAAGACAATTTAACGGCCTCTGTTATAGCACAAGTACTATCTGTATAAGGAATGTTAATTTAATTCCTGAAGTTAATTATTAAATATAATTTTTTGAAATTAAATATATATAAGGCTAATATTAAAATATTTAAATAATTTTATATACCTGCTATCAAGTATTAACCTCTATTTATGTTATATTATTTATTATATGATTTCCGCTAATATTAACGGAAATAAAGTATTTCACTTTAAATCATATACGATGAATTTCCGTCAAGTAAAGACCGAAACCATCATGAATTTAATACAGTGAAGTCTGACATAACGGACACCCCTAGTTAGCGAACACCTCTTTCAAACGGACACTTTTGCTTTGTCCCGGAGAGGTCCATTGAAATAACGTCGAGGGCGCCATTTTTTCACGTATGAACAACTGCTCCAACGCCAACAATGAACGTCGAGCAACTTATGGATGCCTCATCATCAACTGTCAAGCCGAAGATTCATGGCGAGAAGATCTTGCTGTATATTTGGTAGGACTACAAGGGTGTGGTGTATTATGGGCTGTTACAACTGAACGAAAGTATCACAGAGGAGGTTTAGCGACGACAATTGATGCGTTAGAGTCTAGCATTGTGAGAAAAACGGCCATGATATGCCAACAGACACGACACGTCAGTACTTTTCTAAAATTTTTCTCCGAATCCCATATAAATTCATTTAATTGAATTCATTAAAGGAAAATACAAATATATGTATAATAAATTGCTGTCAATAAATATTCCTGATAATTTATCAAATTAAGTAATAGTCCATCGAAGACGGAGACGAAATCATCTTAAAGAAAATCCAGAACGAAATGGCAGCTATCATATATATTAATTTACAGGATAATAGTCTTTCAATAGCGCATAAATTACCATAATTTTTAGGCGGAATACATCTACTTTCAGATAATTGATGGATATTATGTATTCACCTTGTATACCGTTTATAAAATGGTTGACAAATAGACTCGCTAACAAACATTAGCGGGAGGAATTCATGTAATAAATAAATTATCAATTTATCATTGTCGGATGTGGAATATTCTTTTTCGAATATGAATAATTCTGAATATAGAATAGGATCCATTATTCAAAATCAGGCAATTTCAAAATATATTTATAATGTCGAATGCAGCCATTTATGATTGTATTATGTTGTTTTAATTTTGCTATATAAAAGATTTTTTTGGAAACAATACACTCCCTAAATCCCTCTGAATTTGAGGCCACCGTAGACAAAATATATATGAAAACTCTAAAATTCGTCAACTGAAATCGCAATAAAATTGCCTCTAAAATCACAAATAATAAACGTCTTTTTTTCTTTCTGTTCAATGCATTAGGCTATTCTTACACTAAACCAGCGCTGCAGGTTTCGCAAATCTTCACTATATAAACAGTTTCACAATATGGGTGATAGTTTTTGCAATATAGACTTCTCGGTCCCTAATATATTTTTTCTCGTGTTCTCAGGTGATACTACACACCTCGTCAAAAACTTGGCCCCTCGTATCAACCCTCAACTTGTTGAATGTAACATAACAATTTTTTGTGTGTGGAATCTTCACTATCACTTAAATGAAAACAATAAACCAGCAAAAAATATTTCTTATTCGGAGGAATATAGGTGTATTCGAAGATAATCAGTTTTCAGGGAATAAAGACAGTTGTAATATTGAGAATGCACAAATTGTCAAGGCCGGTGGTGCTCTAATGTTCAACCACAATGATGGAGGATTCGTTTGATTTCGACGAAGTGTCATCGATATTGACGCAATTTACTTGCCTCCAAAGTGAAGATGAAGAAGAAGCAGGAGAAGAAGAACAAGAATTTAAAAATTACGAATCAGGCGAATGAACATCATCACTTTTTTTAAATTTACACCGCTTTTATCTTTTCCAATCTTTGAAAATTTCCAATAGTTTGCAATAGTTTCACATTAAGTAGGATCACAACTGACCCGTGGATCAGGCCTAATGGAGAAACCACATAAAAAAAAACGCGCTAAGTACACTACCTCATAAGTGGCGAGGAAACGTGTACATTTTATGACGATAACAACTTTTATAACTTTTTGAATCGGTATATCTCAGAAACGGTGGCTCGTAGGAAAAAAACTATTGATACATTTTTTATAGATTTTTTTTTTATTATCATTCATTCATTAGCAATCAGAATACAACAATTTTATGAGCTAATTTGCTGTCTACAGAGCTTTGAGCTCTCAAATGATTTGATATGGTCTTCTCCAATGAAAAGACCATTTTGAATCTACTTCATAGCAGCTGGCCAGTTCCTTTTATCTTCTCATGTCTTGAGGTTGAAACAATGGTTGAAGTAAGTCGTTTATATGACCATCTAACTTAGTGTGATGTTTTTGGCTCTGTTCCTTGATGACATCCTTCACATAAGGTATTTTCGAATCTTCATGTAGGGTTTGATTTGATACATACCATGGAGCATTTGTTAGCAATCTCAGTATTTTCGATTGGCTTCTCTGGACTAGAGTTACATTGGACTTACTTGTACATCCCCAAAGTTCAATTCCGTATGTCCATATGTGCTTTATGACCGTTTTATATATCAGCAGCTTGTTTTCTAATGAAAGTTTCGATTTTCTACCTATAAGCCAATTCAGTTCTTTAGTTCTAAGGTCTATTTGCTTCCTCTTTTTAACAAGATTCTCCTTCCTGGTTAATCTAAATGCACTCCCAAATATTTAGCAGTTGGGGAATTTAGTATTTTTATATTGTTTATAAAGATGGGTGGAGACTGTTTTCTTCGAAGGGTATAATTGGCTTGAACTGACTTGGTTTTATTAACTTTTATCTTACACTTATGCAGCCATTCTTTTATTTCATCAAGATGAATTTGCAATCTATTAGATGCCTCTTTGGGATCTTCAGGGCATGCTAGAATTGCAGCATCATCTGCAAAAGTTCCCATTATCGTATTCGCATTTGTGGGCATATCTGCCGTATACAGTATATACAAAAACGGTCCCATAACACTTCCTTGGGGAACACCGGACTGAATAGATAAAAATCAGACGCTTTATCATTTACCCGTACTCTGAATCTCCTTCCAGTAAGATAAGTTCTCATCAGCTTGTAGTAGTATAATGGCAGACATTTCTTTATTTGATACAATAGTCCAGAATGCCAGACTTTATCAAAGGCCTGGCTTTCATCCAAAAAAGCAAATGTGCAGTATTGTTTGAGTTCCAGGGCTTTGCTTATCTCATGACCTGTTCTGTGTGTCTGCTGTATGGTAGAGTGATTTGTTCTGAATCCAAATTGGTGTGGACGAATCCATTCTTGGGTGTAGGGGTCTGACTTTATTGTCAATAGCAAAATTTTCTCCTAGATCTTAGATAAAGTTGGCAGTAAGCTAATTGGTCTATATGATGTTACAGCAGTTGGATTCTTGCCGGGTTTCAGTATGAGGATTATTTCTGCAGTTTTTAGGTGTTCTGGCCAACAATTTTGTCTCAGGATAGCATTGAATATATGTGCCATCATTGCTACTCCTTTCTTAGGCAGTTCCTTGATGATGTTTTGACGATGTGTGTATATTGAGTACAGTATGCAGTTTCATGATGCAGCGTTTGACTCTTCTGGCTAAGTTGTAAGTATTAAAAATATATTATCAAAGTGGTAGTGCAGTTGTGGGTACTCGGGTACTCAACGTTTATTCACTCGAAGATTAGGTGACCGTCATCGGTAAATTCATATTAATCTAATATTTACAGTGAAATTTTTCAGAATTCTGATATTAATTTTGATTTTAAACTAGAACATTCATCAAGTAGACTCGAAATCCACAATTTATATTATTATTCATCCAGAAATGATGAATTCATAAAGATTAATCTTTCAACATAATTTTATGGCAATTACTGGTACTACAAAAACCAGTATCTCATTGAATTTACAAAAGCGATTGAGCTGCTGACATTAAGTGAGTGCTTTTAAAAATTTTCCATGGCTAGTCCAGATTCGCCAATAACAGAAATACGTTCTCGACATAACAAGAAGAATTTTCCTCCTGAATGTCGGAAACGGGAAATATGAATTCGGTCGAATAAATTTCGCCGAGTGTACGGTTTCCCCAATCAACTCATGTTCCTTTTATTTCTTGTCGACTCCAAAGACTCCTTGATTCGTTTGAGCCCTCAAGGCTCCAATAATAATCAAAATACCCTTCGGAAAACCTTTCATCGTATTTTTCGAAGTTGTTAAGTCACTAGAACTCCACTTCAGGCCGAAGCCGCCCAGAATCACGTTCCTTCTAATTTCCTGTTGTCAATGAAAGCGATGACAGAGGTGTCGTAAATAGGTTCTTGGTCCTTGCGCCGTCTCGCGCGAAACGAGCCGTGTCTTTTTTCAGAGGTGTTAGATGGAAACGAGAGACACTCCGATTTGTGTCATGTTAATATAACTAAGAGCGGTCGCAAAAAATAACATTTTAATGGCTTTTCTTCCCAGTCGAATAGTTTCAGCATTTTCGATTTGAATTCGTCCGTTCTTATATTGAAATTGACAGGGACTAAATAAAGAAATCAACAATTCAAATAGTTTTTGACACAATATTCATTGCCCCTAATTTAGTATTAAAATGTTTTCCTTACTGGATAAACTAATCAAAAAATGCGATTACCGCGATTTCTTATGCACCCAAGTGTGTCACACTTTAATTCCGCCGTTAAAATCCGGGCATTTTGAAATATTGACGTACAGATCCATCCATGGTACAATTTATCAAGTATCAATTTTAAGTACCCCCAGTCTATATGGTTCCGTACTTCAACGCCAGGAACGCTGGCTTGCGTTGAGTTACTGCGTAATTATGTTTTTCTTATCAGCGACATCGACGTCTATTTTGAACATCTTAGTTAAATCTGATTGATGGGTGGGATTGAACGAGTTGAAAAGTTGGATAATCAGCGAAGATACGACGTAGCTGGTGATCGGCCGGCTTGAGTTCTTGTGTTAACTGAACTTTAAAAGCCCTGAGACCTAAATCTTTATGCAAAATACGGTTTAATGTCGTTGGTGGAATGCCTTATTCCAAAGATTGACGAGGAATCGACAAACTTGGGTTTTCGTCCACACCGCGGGCTACAGCAGCAATATTCTCAATTGTTCTTGAACGACGCACACGGTTTCGATTGTTCACATCACTTACTTGTCCCAATAGCTCAAATTTGTCCATCAGTTTCACTATTGCCGGCTCACAAAGTGCTTCACGACGATCCAAAAGTGCTTCAGTTTTGGGAACTATGACTGCAAAATTTTCATCATTTTTATAGTGAATTTTGACAATTTCAATGCGTTGTTGAAGCGTTTATCGTTCCATTTTTAGTATTGGCGTAGTTTTTACTTGTCACTTCCAAAAGTGACAGCTGACCATTCAAAATTAAACTTCTTATTAGAAAACCATTTATATATGTGTATTTAATTGAAGTGTTTCAAAGGTTAACTCAAAAAAAAACTTACAGGGATGGTTTGGAGAGCTTGACAATTATCGGAGCCGATATAAATTTGATAGGTATCCTTTTTTTAAAGAGCTCTTTGTCCCACATTTGTCTTGTAAATGACAAACTGTGAAATGGCGAATAATGGCCACATAATTAATTTCGAAAAACTTGATTTTGCTTCATTTAGTTATTTATTCTGCATGGTCAAAATATCCACGTTCAATCGTTAATCCCATCCGTGCTTTGCTTGTCTTTCTCAGGCTGAATCCTTCAACAATGAATTGCGTGTGTGAATAAAGGAATTATACCAAGAATAAGTGGAAACAATTCAATAAATTGTTAGTCATCATAATGAGAAGCTAACGACGAAATGAAACAATTATCTTTCATTCTATGTCGTAATGAAAAAGAAGTCATAATATTTTTCAAGGTTAGTTAATTCCCTCAATACTATAGGATGAATTGCTAAAAGAATACATAGTGGTTTTCTATTAGTTATATTGTTTTTCATTTGTGCTCTATTATTTGGAATATAAATTGAAATAATCAAAGGTCAATACCAATAACATAAGATTGAGAATAAACTTCCATAATCCGATAAGGAAAAATCCGATCAGTTCAAGTGCAACAGGAAAAGAGTTCATTAAATTGTTTCACATAATGATAGTCTGATAATTACTCGTATTTAGAAGATGATTTCGAAAACATTAACAAGGCATTGGTTAATCTGCGGTTTTGTATAGGATAGATAAGAGGAATATATTCTCTATGAATACCTTTTCCTTGTAAACTTTAACAGCATATTTCGAGTCGAATGTTTTCTAACGAAAATTGTGAGGATTTGAAAGATAAGAAGCATTGTTTCTTTCTTTCACTTCACATCCAACAAATATGTGTACAAATTAAATTCACATTTCACCTTTGAATAAATTTTCAATTTGTCTTGGATACATACACAGTGTTAACAGGGTGCCAAAAAAAAACTTAAGACAAATTTTACTGTGTTCTGGAACAAAAATATTTTAGCACAGCCAAATGAATTTTATTATATTAGATTCTCAACACTTTCTTGTATTAATATGTGAATTTTCAGTTTGATATTACTTTATTTTGCAGAGTGTTAGAGTGTTAAACAAACGTAGTGCAATTTTGGAGCTGGTTCATCAAAGTAAGCGTCAATGCGAAATTGTTCGTTTCCTCAATGTGCCTTGACAAACTGTGTCCGATGCAATTTGCCGTTACAAGGAGCTTGGCTATGATGAAAGAATGGTGTAAGACCCATTTTCCGGGTTTCATCACATCTGCAGAATGGCCGCCCTACTCACCCGATCTCAACCAAATGGACTACAGCGTGTGGTCGATTTTGGAGCTCAGCGACTCCAAAGTTTGGAGTCGCTGAAGCAATCCCTGCGCCGGAAATGGGACCAATTAACGCCCGAAGAGCTGCGGCCTACTGCCGAAAATTTCAAGAAGCGTCTGAATCTTTGTATCGTCGCCAAAGCAAGCCATTTCGAAACCGCTTAAATATATTATTATCCAATGTTTATGTTATTATTATTCGTTGTTGTTTTGTTTGGTTTATTTTGTTTAGTTAGAAGTGAGTGAAGAATTAAAGGCAAGGCTCAATGAAGATCCATTACGAACGCAAGAGGAACTCGCAAATACACTGAGGGTCACTAAACCAACCATTTGCCATCGTTTAAGAGCAATGGGAATGATCCGAAAGGTAGGAAATTGGGTATGAACTGAAGATAAGAGTTCACCATGGGACCAGCTGGTGGTGTAGTATAAGCTGCCACAATCAAACGAAAGGATCACAGGCGAGGTTTGCCGACGACAATTGATGCGGTTGAGCCGAGCATTGCGAGAAAAACGGCCGCAATACGCCGACAGACACGAAAACGTTATTTTGCAGTATGAAACATATTGCGTAGGCCATTAAAATGTACTTAGAAACGCTCAAATGGGAAGTCATCACCCACCTACTGATCAGCCCAGACATAGCTCCTTCTCATTACTACGATGAAGTCAAAAAATGGATCGATGCAAAGATAGCGGCCAAAAGGCCCGTCAATTGCTAGAAAGATGGAAAAGCGACAGACAATATTTTGAATGTATAACCAATTTTTCAAAATAAAGATTCAATTTTGACAAAAAACCGCAAGAACTTATTTATGATCTTAAAACAATTGTCTAAATAGAAGATATATATTCACATACATAAAAACACATATATAGAAAAATCTACTATTCCAAAATTATATATAAGTTCTAAGAATAAAAGAAAGGATAAAAAATAATTGAAACAGAACTCTAACATTTGCAAAATAAATTAATTCTGAATTTAAAGAACATACCACGAATTTGATTCGATGTTAAAAAAACACAGTCCTGGATCAACTATTTTTTATTTTATTCCTTATTTTGAGATAATAATAATATAATTTGGAACAGTCAATTTTTTATACATATACTATGTATATATGTATATGTATGTTGTATTTATACATTTGTTTCATGTCATGAAGTGAAATAGGTGTTTTTCCGGACATTAAAAAAATATTTCATATTAATTACAAATATTATGATACAATTTTTATTTTTAAATATATATTTTTTTAATTCTAAGGATATATTCTTTGGAAGGGGTTTTTAACGAAAGTTTAACAGAATAATTCTGCGAAACCTATACAAAGTTTAATTTATTTTTATTAACTTTTCCTACTTATCATTCACAGAATTATTTAATTTTTTGAATGAATATATTTTTCAATATACATACTGTATAAGTATCAACTTTAATTTTTTGTGTGTATGATGTAAATCGAATTCGAAAAAATTAAAGAAGCAAATAGAAAATTTGTAAATTTTGTTGAAAGAATAGCAAAATATTCATATAAATTTCAGAGTTGGCGAATCATAATGATTCAAATGTTTCTCAAGTACCCGTATCCGTTTTATGCTCTATGACCGACGACGAAAGATGAAACCAGGAAATATATAATTTTCTTATTTTGCAATAAATTCAGTCCGAGATAATGCTCCTAAATTGGCGGAGAATATCCTAGAGCAACATTTTTCATGCAATTATCGGGCAAGATACGTAATGACTACAAATGTGACGTGGTTCAATTATAATGATAGTATATTTTGATCCCATGTAGATCAGTCATACCCGACGTGAAGTCAGCATTTTGTGAAAAAAATCTTCAAGCATTATTCGCATCGTCTTTTGAATGATTTTATGTAATTCGGAGGATTTTTGTAATTAGTAGGGTTTATGGTACTTTGAAATCCACCAATGAAAAAATATAAGTACATGGAGAAGACAAAAGGAACTGAATATGGTAATAAAAGTTATTATACACACAAACGGTTTAAAATCACCACGGGAGCTAGTGCCAGAGTGTCTGGACAAGGCACCAAATACTTATTATCGTTAGGCTTTGAGTGCCTTTCAGGAAGAAACACTTGCAATTGAAAGATGCGTGAAAATTAACCTAGAAACTATAA
Organism: Megalocaria dilatata; assembly: GCA_034642435.1. Classification (NCBI taxonomy): domain Eukaryota; kingdom Metazoa; phylum Arthropoda; class Insecta; order Coleoptera; family Coccinellidae; genus Megalocaria; species Megalocaria dilatata. The sequence continues at coordinate 2,063,544 of CM067857.1, forward strand.
GGAATGTGATATAGCTATCCACTTCGATAGTCAAGCTGCTATTATCACTGATACCAAACTAATATGGGAAAACTTAATGAGGTAGGCAAAAATAATAGGGTCTCTTTGGTGTAGGTTCCCGGTACACGGGGATCAAAGGAAATGAGGAGGTCAATGTGCTTGCCAGAAAAGGAACACAAAGACCCTTAACTGGCCTTGAACCCTTCTGTGGTACAGGACAATGCACCTATAAGGAAGAGTTTTGAAAAAAGGAAGAAACCGCTATCGGTTTCTTCCTTTATTCTATAATAACACTCAGGCGGAATCTTCAAGGGCCAGATCAGTCCAAAAAGTTTCTTTTGAGAACTTCAATACATCAAAATCCAAAGAGTACCTGGATCTCAGTAAAAGCAAGCTTCACCTCACCACTGGCTTTCTTATAGGGCTTTACCACCACAGAAAGCATTCAATGAGAAGAGATTTAGCAGACAATGAAGAGTGCAGATTCTGTGGGGGGGAGGAAGAAACCCTGGATCCCTTAATTGCAAAATGTCTCGCGATTACAAGCCAACGTAAAAAATGCATTGGACAAGAAACCTATAGGAACGAGGATGTTATCTTTCTGAAGCTATCCCAGATATTGGAGTTCATCAGAACTCTATACTGGAAGGCGAGCTTTATATAGTACAGCTCTGCTTTAAATTCACAATATACAATAGCAATAAAAATTATTGGGGTTTACTGTAAGAATATAAGATTAGATGAAATAAGATTATGAAGGGAAATGAACATAGATATAAAAGCTATTGGTGTATTTCTAAATTGAAGGAATATTTAAGTGCCAGAAAAATATAGATTGCATTAATTGAAATATTTAATACCAAATCAAAAATTTCTTAAATCATTCCCTGAAACAGTAAAGATATCACTTCTGGGCAAATATCAAAAGTTTGTAAGTGATCTTTTAGAAATTTGTCGCAAATATATGTGGTAGGTAGAGCACTCATTTCTGACCATAATTATGGGCTTGTAACATATTGCAAACAAATATAAACACTCTAATAGAAGTATAAGAGGGAAATGTACATTAGGAAAAATTAATTCTATCGAATGATGAAAAAACCTCAATATATTAATTTACTTACTTCTTTTAATGAAATTTAGTTATGCCAAATTAATTGTGGATATATCTCATTGCATATAGAATTTAGTTTAAAAAAATACATTCAAATTGTATATTACTGTAATATAATAATAACTTAAAGAAGTCGGGATATAATGAAAAAATATAATTAAATTAAAAAAGGCAATTATAATAATTGAAAATAATCGTTTTATACAAATATTCCCTCAAGTTTTGTGCATCCAAAACGGTTTTGAGGCTTTTAAGAAGTACGTCCCTCAATTTCATAGTTTTCAAACAGAAAACTTTTTTGATTTGCAGGTCAAGGTCAAAGACACCAGAACAAATTCCATATGATATCCCTCCTTTACAACTTTTTCAAATACTATATGTCTCAGGTTCCATAAGGATATGAGTTACTATTAACTGCAGCACGAAGCTATATTCATAGAATAAACAAATACACAAAATGAAGGTCAAACGAAGGTGAAAATTCTATGGAACTTTACAAGAAACTTGTAAGAAGTGTACTTTTGAAAGTAGCTGATTTGCGTGACATAATCTTCAGTTAGGGACGTTAAAACTAAAGAAACTCTTACTTAAATCGATACTTATTGGGGTGGAATTGTTACTTAATATTTTTACAATTTCATACACAAAAATTCAAAACCTGAAAATATGTGAAATCAATAACCTCTTATCCTTTTGTAAACAATAAATCTATCCCTCTTATATAATTCACGAAACTTTTAAACTCTTCTCTAATGATTAATTATATTGTAAATGTATTTTTTGTTGTTACTTCCAGGAATTATTATCTTTCGTGTATGATAAACCTCGAATAATGTAAAAAAACAAGTAAGGATCGATTCAATTAAATTCTTGCAGTGAGAAAATCCTTCGAAACCCTTAAGCAAATCAACTTCTTAAGACTTCAGTAAAACTTAGATCATTCCTGACAAATTTTTAGTATCTTCAAAACATTTACATATTAAATGTATAGCTCTCAAAGAAACTAATACTTGTCCTTCAAGGGTGCAATAAATAATTTAATTCTTTTTTTTATTAAAATACCCCAGGTATCTCCTTGATTCAGATTCAATGATTTTTATTATTTTTGTAGGCCAAAACTAATTGTGTGGCAACACAGTGATTCAAAATATTCACACTTAAGAAAGTTTCAATTCAATCACCTATTGCCAAATTGATATTCGAATTTGCGAAAGTATTTTCTAAAATTATTGAAATATTTTAATATCTAATTTAAAAAAATTATATTTAATAACTTCAGGAATTAAATTGAAATAATGTCATATAAGTACCACCTATATCAAACGACATATAAAATAAATATTCATTATAAGACATCCAAATGATATAACAAAATCCAATAAATAAAAATTGTTAACCAAAATTCTATAAATTAAATATTTTGAATAGACAAAATTTTGTTTCTGCTAATCAATCTTATGAAAACAAATATCTTTCAAAAATGTTTAACATAATCTTAAGAATTTCATCATAAAACTATCTTACTTAGAATATTCAATATTATTGGATATCTAACTAAGTTACTTTGTATAAAATCTCAAGATATGTAAAAACATCACTGAAAAACAAGTTTTAAGAGAGACTTTGCTTCGTCGGTATTCAAATAATTCATATTCAATAAAATATAACATCAATCAACAACAAATATTTACTCACCCTTCAATAATTTAGAAACTTCTGGCAAATGAGCTGCTGAGAAATTTAAATGTAATATAAGGTTATCTTACAAGTAAATAAATAGCTCTGTGGTTTACCCTTGATCTAAAAGATTGAAAGAATTTAACGACCTCTGTTATAGCACAAGGACTTACTGTATAAAGAATGTTAAGGAAACCAAATAATTATATATTATAAATAAAATAACATAAATAGAGGTTAATACTTGATAGAAGGTATATAATATTAAAATATTTAAATAATTTTATACACCTATCAAGTATTAACCTCTATGTTATTTTATTCATAATATATAATTATTTGGTTTCTTCAACATTCTTTATACAGATAAGTCCTTGTGCTATAACAGAGGCCGTTAAATTCTTTCAATCTTTTAGATCAAGGGTAAACCACAGAGCTATTTATTTACTTGTAAGATAACCTTATATTACATTTAAATTTCTCAGCAGCTCATTTGCCAGAAGTTTCTAAATTATTGAAGGGTGAGTAAATATTTGTTGTTGATTGATGTTATATTTTATTGAATATGAATTATTTGAATACCGACGAAGCAAAGTCTCTCTTAAAACTTGTTTTTCAGTGATGTTTTTACATATCTTGAGATTTTATACAAAGTAACTTAGTTAGATATCCAATAATATTGAATATTCTAAGTGAGATAGTTTTATGATGAAATTCATTCAGACCATGTTGAAGATTTTTGAAAGATATTTGTTTTCATAAGATTCATCAGCAGAAACAAAATTTTGTCTATTCAAAATATTTCATTTATAGAATTTTGGTTAACAATTTTTATTTATTGGATCTTGTTATATCATTTGGATGCCTTATAATGAATATTTATTTTATATGTCGTTTGATATAGGTGGTACTTATATGACATTATTTCAATTTAATTCCTGAAGTTATTAAATATAATTTTTTGAAATTAAATATGTAGAAGGCTAATATTAAAATATTTAAATAGTTTTATACACCTTCTATCAAGTATTAACCTCTATTTATGTTATTTTCTAAAATATTGAAGAGTTACTTGTAAGGTTTCTTTAGAATTTCAATAAATATTGTTCTTCGTGTACCAATAAAAATATGACGATGTTATTGCTTATATAAACTTCCAAAACCTACAACAAAGTTGAAAATCTTCGTGTACGGCAATCGAATTTACTGGCAGTTCAAGCTTTCATGTTTATTATTATCCAGTTGCTTATGGAAACCCCCCAAAATAGGGGTCGTGGCGCCATCTCCCGAAATTCAAGGTCCAGCATCTACTGCGCATTCGCTTATCCGAAGAGCGGGAAAAATTTGATCCTTACGTTTCACACTCTCAACATTCATCAACAACAATTTCGATTTTCACCGTGGTATTCCGAAAACTGTTCCCGGTTAATCCGGCGTGAAACGTGAATCCCACGTGGTAGCAATTTCAGGACATCTCAATATTACCAGAGCATTTTCCTGATGGATTTGAACTTTGAGATCGAAAATAGAATCAATCATCGATTCGATAGGCGCACTAGATGTAGTCATGTACTTGTGGAAGGTGGTGTTGGTGGACTTGGTGGTGTTTGTAGAGTGTTTCCTGTGTTTGGTCTTCTGGTTATCACTGTTTGCACAAATCACTCGCACTGATAAGACACTACCTCTGGCCGGATTCTTACCTGGACTTGTCTGCCAGCTGAGTCCTCCAATGAACATTTTCCTGAAAACAAGGAAAATCGGTGAGAATAAGAGGAGCGAAGGTTAGAGCCATGTGTATAGCATGCGGGAAAGGAGGGCGCCGGGTTCGAACCCCGAGGGTTGCGAGCGGAGAAGAAAAAGCCGGCGTGTGGAACTTACCCTGGGTCGTTGGGGACTTCCGCAGGGGATCCTCCTTGGACAATTTCCTGATTCTGTGGCTCCATGACACTGAGTGATGCGTACGACTGAACTACGACTAAACTAAAGGTAAATAGAGAGACCGGGATCGTATAATCACCCGGAATCACGTTCTATGCGCACTATCAACACGATACTAGAGATCGTCGAGAAATGGCTATGGCAGAGAGGCGCAGTCAAGGAACTTCGGTCGTGTTCGCTGTGAGTTCGGGATCGCCCGAAAGCGGCTGCGCCACTGTACTGACGGATGAAACAAACAATGGCTGTGATTGGGTGCAATCCGTGCACCGCCAGTGCGACGATGACGCAACGTCTTACCGCTGCGCCTTGTTCAGGTTCGGCGGAAAACGCGGAAATATTGCATCCGCGATGTAGGCCATAAGCGAAGAGGTGGAATCAATCAGCTGAGCGACCGATTGTGGTCAACGCCAGTGCGGACATGCTGTTTCCCACTTATGCTGAATTGCTTCGCCCATCGACGTCCGGTGATGTTATGCTCCGCCTGCACTTCGATATACGGGGCGTTTGGTGTGCGGGCGAATTTCTTGCGTCCATACGGGGTGATTCCGACAAAATTCCAGTCATATCACAGGAAAAACAACGCCGAATCGCCTTAAAGCTGCTTTTGAGATGGAAACATGTCCACTTTTAAATATCGTACATCCTTCTCCTATAAAAGGGTTACCACTCTTTTGATTATTTTCAAAGAAGAGGTGGTTATAGTTATATCGGGTATTTTTTAAGAGTGATAAAACTTTCGATAGCAATAACTGTGATTTGACAGAAGGTAGAAGCCATGTTGTTTTGACATTTCTGTGAGCATTGACAAATGACACCGGCACACAAGAAAAATTAAGTAGAATGTGCATTTGACCTACGGGTACGTATATTGGTCCGCTGAATCCGAATTCGAGGTCAGTTTGACCCCTACACCCTCGAAATTTCGAGGAAACTTCAAAAAACCGTAAAAATGATGAAAATTGGCAGTTTTAATGATAAAAAACGATTTTGAACTAAACTAAGCGTGATTTTCATGTATATCGATCCGCTGAATATGAATTGAAACTTTATCGAGACCACGAGCCATTTTAAATGTGAAACGATGCCTCCGAGCCTGCTTTCTCACCCTGACCAGACGCCGAATCCCTGCATCGTAAAGTACTTATCACTTGACCTGCCATGATGGCCATAGATTAACAATAATATATAGATTGGACACTTCCCTACCCCCACCTAAAACTAAGTTTTTAGTTGATGCACCAGTCAATAGTTGGCGCTAACCATCAACTTATACTTTTTGATTTCGCCGCTAGGTACCGCTACCATCAGCCGTTATCCATAGTTGTAATAATGGACATATACTACTCTGTCAAGAAAGTACCGGGAATTTTCAATTAAAACAACATTTTTACATTTAATCGTCAAAATTTATTGGGTCGCCTTCAAAATAGGCTCCATTTGCTCCAATACATCTATGCCAACGGCACTTCCAATTATCGAAACATTTTTTATAGGCGCTTTCCGCTATAGGCGACTTTAGCTCTCGCGCCGAATTTTGTTTTATGGCTTCAATCGACTCAAAACGGGTGCCACGAAGGGGCAATTTTAGTTTTGGGAAGAGAAAAAAGTCGCAAGGAGCCAAATCCGGCGAATACGGTGGTTGCTGAAGCACGTTTGTTGAGTTTTTGGCGAGAAAGTCAGTCACAATCGTAGCTCGGTGAGAAGGCGCGTTATCGTCATGCAAAATCCATGAGTTGTTCGCCCACAAATTTGGCCGCTTCTTACGGATACGCTCACGCAAACGTTTCATAACGCCTAGGTAATACTCCTTGTTTACCGTCTGACCCTCTGGAACGAATTCGTAGTGCACCACGCCACGGATATCGAAGAAAACAATGAGCATCACCTTCATTTTCGAGCGGCTTTGGCGTGGTTTTTTCGGTTTCGGCTCATTTTTTTCCACCCATTCCGATGATTGCTGGCTTGTTTGCATATCGTACTCGTAGACCCAGGTCTCATCACCAGTTATAATGCGTTCCATGAATGTAGAATCGGAATTACAGCGATCCTGCATGTCTGAAGCAACCTGTTCGCGATGACGTTTTTGAAGAAAATTCAGGTCTTTCGGTACGAGTCGTGCGGCCACCTTTCTCATGCCCAAAATATCAATCAAAATCGTACGTGCGGACTCGTGGGATATCTTAAGATCATGTGCTATCGCTCTCAAGCTGGTACGACGGTTTTCCAGCACCCTTTCCTTAATTTTATCGACGTTATCTTCGATCGAAGCCGTCGATGGGCGACCACTTCACGACCGTCCTTGAAGGCTCTGTACCACTGATATACACGAGTTTTCGATAGAGCATTATCACCAAAGGCCTTTTGCAACATTTTCATTGCATCGGCACACGAAAATTCATTTGCAACACAAAACTTTAAACAAATTCTTTGCTCAACGTAATCACCCATAGTAAAAATCGGCACGCACTCTGACATCGACTGACTTAATCAGCTGTTGCAAACACACTAGTTGACAGATCCCGCTCAAGCTTGGCATAGTAATTAAGGACAGTGGTACCAACCTAGGAAAAAAAAATTTTACCTGCCTCATTGCCCCGCCAGATTTAAATCGATAATTCCCGGTACTTTCTTGACAGAATGTATTTCGAAAAGAAACAGTATTTTTTTTTACGTTTTGTTATGGCCCAACGTCGGGTACATCTCATATTTCTTTTTGATTAAATTTCGCAAGAGTGTATTTTCAAATATTGAGTTAAATACAGTACTTGAAAATAGGATATAATAAGAAATGTTTTGTACATGGGTGTCAAGATCTAACCAGCCCTAGACATCGTTTTCCCAAGAGAGATCCCAAGTTATTTAAGAGGTGGATTGAAATTATACAGCCAACTGATTGGCACAAATTATCAGCTGATCAAATATTGCGAGGAATATAATTTCTTCAGGTTGGTTAATTTTCATTTATTATGAAGCCGTCTAGACTATTTTTATGCTCAGTTAGTTAGTTTAAAATATAAATCAATGCTATGTAAAACACCAACAAATTGCTCTGGGTGATCTAATAATATTATTTTTCTCTAGGTAACAGATATTGAAATGGTATGGGCCAGTTTCTGGTGCCAAATGTTAATAGGAAAGGTACTTCTTCAGGTTGAGTGGTGCAATTTGTAAGATTTTATCAAATGAATTATCTATTAGAAACTGTGCAACCTGTAGGATTAATTCACTTGGTCATAGTGAGTTGTTAAAAAATCTAGATTTTATTGAGTGTAGAAAATATCCATTTGGTAATTTGATGAAACTGTGTCACTGTACTTACTTTTTATTTAATCAGTGTTTTAATTATCTCTTTCATTTCATTCCAAGACTTTGTGAGAGGAGAAAAATCTCAAAATGTCTTGAAAATATCTTGAAGAATTTAAATTTTCAAATGATGAAGTGTGCATCACATAATATTTATCAAATATTATGCTTGACTAGTCAGGTGTTCTTTATTCTGGAGGTGTAAGCAAGTGAATAAAATAGCAACCAGAACTGATTCAAAATTTTCATTCAGTAATCTAGAGAAGGAATTTATTGACCCGATTAATGTCCAAACTGAAAGACATGTTGAATCTTAAAGAAGATCTCATTAATTAATATTCTCATGGTTCAATTCTTGTCTTAACACCTAGGTATACTGTAAATATGTTAATTTTAACTCTTTTTTTATTTAATAGTTTCTATTTTTTATAACCAATAAATAATTATTGTTCAAACATGTTTCTGTTATTCAAATAGTGAGTTTGAACATTGAAACAAGTTTTTGGAAATTACTATGTTGTACTACAAAAAAATAAAATGCAAATATTGTAAATACATATGTTAATTTCATCTCTTTTTTCATTTTATAAGTTCTATTTTTTATAATGAATAAATAATTATAGTTCAAACATGTATCTGTTATTCAAATGGTGAGTTTGAAGATTGAAACGAATATTTGAATCCTCTTTTAGTTTTTCCTAGGGCTAAAATTAAAACAAGTGTTCAGAAATTACTATGTTTTACTACCAAAAAATTGAAATATATTTGCTGTAAAGTTGTGTGAATGTAAGCATTTCAATGTTTTGGTAGTAAAACATAGTAATTTCTGAACACTTGTTTAATTTTAGTCATACTGAAAGAAGATTCAAATATTCGCGCCAAGTGTCGATAATGCAGTATTCTAAAAGCAGAGGTAATGCAGTTCTCTAGAGAGTTGGTAATACAGTTTTCTCCAGTTGAATTTGTTTCACGCACCAGTCACTACAATGAAAGCGACAAACTTGATTCAGACTTTTTACAGTCAGTGTCCCATGTATATAGTCATGTTGATCTATGCATGATGGCACACACGCCGATAAACCAGGCACTCTGCCAGATGGTTCTGTTGCCTACCGTCACCACGTAGAGGTGCCCTGGTTACAGGCACAATCAATTAAGTCTTCAAAAGTCAAAAACTAGAGTAAAAAAACAAAAAATGTTACTTTTTCCGGAATTTTGGAGGGTTTGTGTGATTTTTTTACATTTAAAACGGCTCGTGGTCTCAATAAAGTTTCGATTGATGTTCAGCGGATCGAAATACATGAAAATCACGCTTAGTTCAGTTGCAAAACATTTTTTTATCATTTAATCTGCCAATTTTCATCATTTTTACGGTTTTTTTAAGTTTTCTCGAAATTTCGAGGGTGTAGGGGTCAAACTGACCTCAAATTCGGATTCACCGGAGCAAAATACGTACCCGTAGGTAGGTCCGGTCAAATGCACATTCTACTTATTATAATTTTTTATGTGCCGGTGTTATCATGGAAAGATTCACGCCGTAACAACGTTTACAAATTTATGAAATTTATTTTATTGTTCTATTTGCCAAACTTATAGAGCACTTCGTGAAATTTATGGTTTACATAATAATAATTATAGCAGCTTATTCGTCGAGCTATCGATAGATTTCGGACAACATTTTCTCTACTCGATGCAACAACAACAACAAGACAAAAAACTGTACGTACAACAGAAAATCTCGCTGCTGTAAGTCATAGTGTTAATAATGATCCAGATTTGTCCATTCGTCGACGTTCACAACAAGATGGACTCTGTGCTTCCACCACATGGAAAATGTTGCGTAAAAATCTTGGTACAACCATACAGATCCAATTGGTTCAAGAACTAAAGCCACTCGATCATAATAAGCGCCGTTTGTTCGCTGATTGGGCCCTAGAAGGGCTTGAAGTTGATACACTTTTTTATCGTAAAATTGTGTTTAGTGATGACGCTCATTTCTGGTTGAACGGTTATGTAAACAAGCAAAATTGCCGTATATGGAGCGAAAACAATCCTCAAGAAGTTCTGCGGGTTCCATTGCATCCTGAAAAATGCACTGTATGGTGTGCTTTACATGCTGGACGCATCATCGGTCCATATTTCTTTAAAAACGATGCTGAAGCTCACGTTACAATGAATGGTGCTCGTTACAGATCGATGATCAATGATTATTTGTTTCAAAATTTGAATGCTATCGACCCAGAAGTGTTTTGGTTCCAAGATGGTGCTACACCTTATGCTGCTACCCTAACAATTGATTTATTGAAAGAAAGATTTGGCGATAACATTATTTCGAGAAATAGTCCAATTAATTGGCCTCCAAGATCATGCGACATAACTCCACTGGATTATTTTCTTTGGAATTATGTCAAGTCATTGGTTTATGCTGGTAAACCAGAATCAATAGACGCTTTGGAAGCCAACATAACTCGTGTTATTGATTAAATAAGGCCTGAATTACTCGAAAAAGTGGTCCAACATTGGTCTAATGCGGTTCCTCAGAGCTAGTCGTGGTAGACATATGCCGGAAATTATTTTTAAAACATAAATGTCATAAAATTACCTTCGAAATAAAAAAAACTTGGCTTCAATCTTAATTTAAATGTGTTCTATTTCAATTTAAAGTTCTATCACTCTGAAAAAACACCCGATACATCGTTTGAGAACATTAAAAGGTAGATAGATATCCGGTGAAAAATTTTCCAGCGCTATCAGCGAGTTTTCTCGAACCATAATGTATCCAAATAAATTTTGATAATAGACTGTCGAAAAAAAACATATTTTTTCGGGAACTTCAAGACTATATTTAACACGTTTCGGATTGTCCAATTTTGGTCAAATATGGACCGTTTGGTGAAAAACTCTAGTAATCGACTTTCACAATCTTCTCTTGATGCCGATTTATTATCACTCAGGAATTTCGCAATGCAAGAAAAAGATGCTAATCGCTTGGTTTCAGGTCCAGACTATATGGTAGATTCGTTAAAACTTCCCAATCTAGCTCCTGGGGCTTCTGGCGAGTCGCTACGGACATGTGTGACCTGGCGTTGTCCTAATGGATCACAACACCTCTTCTGTTACTCAATTCTGGCCGTTTCTGTTAAAATCGCTAGCTTCAAATGGTCCTGGTTTGGTAACCGTTTGAACTGCTTCACCGTGCTTTGACCATAACCGTTTTGGCACAGTATTGTCGTATGTGACCCATTTGACAAGCCCAATCGCCATCTGTTTGAGAAATGGGTCGATTTCATTTCATTTGGCCAAGGCTTCGCAGATGGAAATTCGACTTGGTTTCAATGGAGAGCCCAAGTGAAATACTGAAGAAATCAATTATTAGCATATAGTTTTCATATCATCAACTTATTGTTTTGTCATTCAATTATTTTCATTCTTATTAATACATTACAGGTATGTGTCAGTGATATTTATTAAATATTTGAATAAAATCTTTAGAGCTCACAAATGTTTTCGACAAAAATAATTTGGCCCATTTTTATTGCGTTTTAGTAAATAGAGAAATGTGAATAAGTTATTGTTGTTTATATTATTTTCCTTAAAATACCCTTCACACATGGCGGGAGTTTGAGCCCGTTTAAAAATTGAGGGTTTATTGCTTACTCAATTTAAATTAGATCAAACTCTGAGCGGATGTCTATATTCTGTAAAATATTATTAGGACACAATTTGAATATGAATGTTTCATATTCAAGTAGTTGTACGGTAGGTAGTTTATCTATGGTACTCATGAATCTGCCACTGATTTGTCAGTATGTATCGGGTGACTCATTGAGAGAAATTCTTTTAATAAAAAAATGAATAAAAGCAATTACTAGTTATAACCTTTATTATAACACAAACGAACCATTCATTAGAATTATTTTTTAAAGATAATTTCTTTCAAATATTGTCCGTGACTACGGTTAACAACGTCCATTCTGAAGTTCCAATTTTCAATGACGCGTCCGAGTATTACTAGTGCTATTTGGCCAATAACACGAGTAATATTGGCCTTCAATGCCTCAATTGTCGCCGGCTTATCCATTTAGACTTTGGACTTTACATAGCCCCAAAGGAAAAAGTAGAGAGGTGTGATTCACATCATCTAGCCGGCCAATTCGTTTGTCCAAAACGTGAGATGATCCGTTCGCCTAATCGCTCTCGCAGTAAAACCATCAGTGCTTGCACTAGTTGAATTTTGTAAGCTTTTAAAGGAAGATCTTTACGTAAAATAGGCCAAGCTGTTGAGAACGGCGACGAATCGACACTTCACGGTCTTTGCGTACACAACCGCTACCGCCCCTATATTTTCTTCACTATGTGCTGGGTGTGGTCTATCTCTAAATGAACCATCCTTTATAACTGGACATTCTAGTTCATTCCGAACTAGAACTGGTAACTGTGGTAACAGAAAGTTTTACAAACTGAGACAGTGCAATACATATGTATAACAATTCTAAGCTCGAACAAGCCCGATTAGGTTTTGCTGACCGCTGTAACTTAAGTAACAGACATGAGCACGTTTCGAAACTTGTTGTTTTCTCGTCATTGCCCTGTAATGTACAGACTACAAATCTGCCACGCACCTATATTCCCTGTTCACAGCAACACCAATGTATTTATCATTCACTAGCGTCATCGATTGCACGCAAATATATATACAAGACATACACTAGCGAGTCAATTCAAGTAAACAACTTTATTCCAGATTTTTTCTAACGTTACAAACGCAGAAAACTTTTTTCATGTTCCAGTCAGATTCTGTTACGCGGTGATACTCATAATTAGCATATTTATATTCAAATAAATTGATTTGGCTGATAATCTGTACCAAATATCATTTATATGGAGTATGAGCTACGATAATACAAAGTTCTACAAATCGAGACAGTGTAACATATATCTGCTTAACAATTCTAAACTCAAACAAGCCCTATTAGGTTTTGTTGAACGCTGGGACATAAGTAGCATGCATACATGCGCACGTTGCTAAACTTGTTGGTTTTGGGATTAAACAAAGTTATCGTACGGAATTATCAGTGATCTATTCATTTAATCCGTAGCAATGCTATTAGAAGTAGAAATAAGGTCGGGTTATTTTGATGACAGATGTCGCTACTAGTTCTTTATTCCATTGTTTCATACGGCAACACCTTAATTTTGAAGTATCATCATTAGGCTTTCTTTTCAGTATCTGTCATTTCAGTTTAGAACTTCATTGGTGAACCCGACGATCCGGCCCTAATTGCCCCATCCATCTTTCCGAGGCAACCTTTCCTTTTGTTCCACAGTTACCCCGCAGGAGATGGCACCGCGTCCAATCCACCCCCGGACTCTTCCTGCCAGAATTCCAACAACCTATTTCGTGACCCTATCGAATCTCACTGGAGGGGGAGTGTGTAGTGACCACCTTCTTCGCTCCTCGTCCAGAATTCTGCTTTGTTCTGCTGCAGGTTACCGGCGTATCATATAGAGGGCACCACTAGTCGAAAATTCCCGACTGACCATCCCTATTTCGGCAATAACGTGTCATTACTTTCAAAATGTTCAGTTGTTTCTGATTTATCGGAGTACACTTACAATTTTGCAGATTCCCTGAGAAATTTATCGTTCATCATGTATTTCTTCAAGTAAATTTATTGTATCGCGGGCTATATAATATGTAATACTAATAATACTTCTTTATTTCAAATAAGGTTTACAGATAAGATGCTCACCTGAAGTGAAATAGTGTCTAGATAAAATTAATTGGTTAGCTCTCTAATGTGACATTAAAAAAATCTCCTAGCTCATAAGGCTCAAGTTTTATAATCAAAGATTTTATTCTGTTTTTGAAGATTCTTAAATTATTTATGTTCTTAATGTTATTTGGCAGATGATTAAATATTTTTATATAACTACTAGCTTTTTACCCGCGGCTTCGCCCGCAGTGGAGTCATTAAATAAGTATGAAAGATAAAGGGTAAGGGTATAATAATAGTAAAACTTCATTACTGAAGTAGCTAAATTTGACGATTTTTTGACAAACAATTGTTTTATCTTTCGTAAAAAAAATTTTTTTTTTAAATATAAAGTACCCTATGTTACTTCTAATACCTTCAAGAGTATATGTACAAAGTTTCATGATGATCGGTTCAGTAGTTTTTGCGTGAAAGCGTAACAAACAAACTTACATTCGCATTTATAATATTAAGTAGGGACTAGCTTTTTACCCGCGGCTTCACCCGCAGTGGAGTCATTAAATAAGTATGAAAGATAAAGGGTAAGGGTATAATAATAGTAAAACTTCATTACTGAAGTAGCTAAATTTGACGATTTTTTGACAAACAATTGTTTTATCTTTCGTAAAAAAATTTTTTTTTTTTAAATATAAAGTACCCTATGTTACTTCTAATACCTTCAAGAGTATATGTACAAAGTTTCATGATGATCGGTTCAGTAGTTTTTGCGTGAAAGCGTAACAAACAAACTTACATTCGCATTTATAATATTAGTAGGGATTAAGTAGGGAAGTAGGGATATGTCGGGTGTTTTCGCTTAAAGTCAATCTATGCATTGGAAAATTTAAATTTTGTGTTCTTGTGTTGTAACTATTACTGTGATTATATTGAATGAATTTTTCTTTGTTCTTATGTAAGAATACAGCACATTCGTAAATATATGAACCATTGACTGTGAAGATGTTATTTCGCTCAAACAATTCTCTACAAGTTTAATTATATTTCAGCTTAAAAATTACCCTTATTGTTCTTTTTTGTATTTTAAACATTTCTTCTAAATTTCTTTTAGTTCCGCAAAAAATAATACCATATCTAAGTCTAGATTCAAAATTTGCATAATATACAATTTTCAATGATTTATCATTCAGGTATTTTCTAGATATTCTAATTGCAAAATTAATCTGAATCAATTTCTGACTTAAATTTTCTACATGTGCTCTAAAATTCATGAATGAGTCCATGAATATCAGAAATTTAGTACTGTCTACAATATCTATAACCTTATTTTCTAAAGTAATGCTGGTTGGTTTGCTTTTATTACTTCTGTTAGTACTGAAAACTATAAGGTTGGTTTTTTCAACATTAAGGGTCAATTCGTTCTTCTGTAGCCATTCATGTGTCCTATTGAAGAAGTTGGTACCTGCACAAATCAATGTATACTCTTCTTTTGCTCCTACCAATAGGTTGGTGTCGTCCACATAATTGATTAATTTTTCATCTTCCTCTGCTATATCTTCCAAATCATTCAGGAATATTAGGAATAGAAGTGGTCCCAATACACCTTCTTGTACTATCCCTCTCTTATTTATCAGCTCAGTGTATTCAGCATTTTCTCCTTCCTTAATGATTTTCACTTTTTGTTTTCGTTTGCATAAATGTGATTCAATCCACTTGTATGTATTTTCTCTTATTCCATAAGGCTGAAGTTTCTTGAGCAGGTGTTCCTGGTTTATTGAATCGTATGCTTTTGACATATCCAAAAATATGGTCAGTGCTAAGTTGTCTCCTTCCAACAGTTCCAATATGTTCTTTGTTAATTCAAATATGGCTGTTTGGGTAGATTTTCCTTTCAGAAATCCGTGTTCTGTGTTACTGATAAAATCACAACTATTCAGGAATTCTGTGATTCTGGAGCACATTATCAGTTCGAATATTTTCGAAAAACTTGGCAGAAACTGATAGGTCTGTAATCGCTGTTTTCAATTGTATTGAATTGTATCAGTCCTTACTTGGTGAAAATCCATATTAAATAATTTGAAATAAGGTTATTCTGATTTTCACAAATTTTTATTGTTAAACTCACAACAATTGTTTCGCTATCACAGTAGCATCATCAGGTAAGATCACATTTTGAATAACTAAGCTTGTTTCCGAAATCCGTGGCTATTTATATTACAGTAACTACAATAAATTTTTATTAGGCACTAAAACCCAAAAAAGGGTCCCTGCAAATTCCAGCTTATCTGAATATATTTAACAGAGGTGAGCTATTTAAATCTATTTGTTCGTTAAGTAATATTCCAATTTTATTATGTTTATTTATCTCTAGGGATTCTAACAGATTTAAGGCATAACTTTTGCTTTCTATATGTAGAATTTCAAAATTATGGTTGAAATTATGTCCTGTTTCTAACAAATGGTTGGAATATGTGGAATTGCTTTTATTGTTGAGGAAACTCTTCAAATGTTCACACATCCTATGACGGAACGTTCTTCCAGTTTGACCTATGTAAATTTTAGGGCAATCACCGCAGGTTAACTTATAAACCCCAGATTTATCATCCTTATGTGTGTAGTCTTTATTATTTTTGATAAATTTACTCAAGTTTAAATTAGTTTTGAATGAAGTTCTCAAATTATATTTATTTTTGAGGTATGTAGCAATTTTCTCAGAAATACCTTTAGTGTAATTTAAGGAAATGTATTTAAAATTTTCTTTTAAATTACACTAAAGGTATTTCTGAGAAAATTGCTACATACCTCAAAAATAAATATAATTTGAGAACTTCATTCAAAACTAATTTAAACTTGAGTAAATTTATCAAAAATAATAAAGACTACACACATAAGGATGATAAATCTGGGGTTTATAAGTTAACCTGCGGTGATTGCCCTAAAATTTACATAGGTCAAACTGGAAGAACGTTCCGTCATAGGATGTGTGAACATTTGAAGAGTTTCCTCAACAATAAAAGCAATTCCACATATTCCAACCATTTGTTAGAAACAGGACATAATTTCAACCATAACTTTGAAATTCTACATATAGAAAGCAAAAGTTATGCCTTAAATCTGTTAGAATCCCTAGAGATAAATAAACATAATAAAATTGGAATATTACTTAACGAACAAATAGATTTAAATAGCTCACCTCTGTTAAATATATTCAGATAAGCTGGAATTTGCAGGGACCCTTTTTTGGGTTTTAGTGCCTAATAAAAATTTATTGTAGTTACTGTAATATAAATAGCCACGGATTTCGGAAACAAGCTTAGTTATTCAAAAATATTGAATTGTATCAGTCCTTACTTGGTGAAAATCCATATTAAATAATTTGAAATAAGTTGTTCAAAATGTGATCTTACCTGATGATGCTACTGTGATAGCGAAACAATTGTTGTGAGTTTAACAATAAAAATTTGTGAAAATCAGAATAACCTTATTTCAAATTATTAGTTATTCAAAATGTGATCTTACCTGATGATGCTACTGTGATAGCGAAACAATTGTTGTGAGTTTAACAATAAAAATTTGTGAAAATCAGAATAACCTTATTTCAAATTGTTTTCAATTGTTCCGGGAACTTGCCTTGTTTGAACGACTGGTTTACCAGGTGTGCTAGGACGCCATTTATTTCAGGTAGGGCTAGTTTAATAAGACTTGTGGGTATTTCGTCTATTCCACTGGTGTGTTTATTTTTGAGTATTTTTCCTATTTCCAAAATCTCTGTAGGATATGTTATTTTAAGATAGATAGATCTGTCGTTTGGTGTAAGGTTGCAATTTGGTTGAGGATGTATCTGTGAGCTGATGTTATTGAAATAATTATTGATTATTGAATTTTTGTGCTATTACCTTCTTCACCACATTCCTGTGTGTTCTTTTGCCTTACCCTGATTTCTTTACATATAGACCACATTGTCTTGTTCTTATTATCTGATTTCCTGATTCTTTCTTCAAATGTTTGGGTTTTGTATTTCCAAATTAATTGATCATAGTCCTTTTTTGTTTTGTTATAAAGTTCTCTATATTTGACGTTACACTTGCTCATCAATAGTAAAATATATGTAGCGCCATTCAAAAAAAAAAAAATTTGTTGCCTGTAAAGTCGGTATACGGGCGAAAGTTTTACGTGACAACGACTTTGAGTGGTAAAATAATTTTAATGTGAATATTCATTCGTATAGTAGGAAGAAGGATGAAATAATAGTAACAATTTAAAACATTTATTTATACAAAGAATTATATTTAAAACATTAATTTATACAAAGAATCTCGCACTGAATTTCATATTAACAAAATTTTATTTATCAATCAGTTGTTATAAGTTATTAATAAATTTAACTTGTTTTACATTGTTATAAATATAAAAACTAAATTTAAAAGTTAGAACATTTATTTAAATCACATTAATTGTTAATATCAATCGATTTTAATTCAAAGTGTATTTTCTAAAAGGAGAAAACTAATTCACATTTGATCTTTGAATTTGTAAATCGCGCGCTTACGACCTTGCGCAGTGATTAGTCGTCTCGGTTTGAATGTTTGAAACTTTCGATTTGACAGGTTGGAGGTTAAACATTGTTATTTCAATTTTTTACATAGCAAGTCGCGCTCATTTTTTCAAGTTAAACAAATTATTATTGGTTGAGAAACGATTTCTACTACTTTTTTGATTGAAAACTACCACAACATTGTGATTACTACAACATAACCTATTCACTTATGTCTTAGTCATTTATTTCATCATGTTATATTATCAGTCTGAAATTATTTACCTTTGCTGTTTGAATTGTTGCGATGGACGAAACTACCTTCACATTATCACTACACAATCATTTTACAATTAACTGGCAACGTGTAAACTTGTATGCAGGCGCCTAAGCGAAATAGAAGCGCAAGACATGAACCGGTGTGTATGCCTATCTCTCTCACTCTCTCTCTCTCTCGCTCTGTCTCTCTTGCTCTTAGGCGGGCTAACTGTGCTCGAGTGGAAGGGACGCGTGCCTTTCACTTTTTATGTCTGTCTCTCTCGCTCTTAGGCGGGCTAACCATGCCCGAGTGGAAGGGACGCGTGCCTCTCACTCGCTCTCATTGTGAGCGCACAACGTGAGCGGAGCGTAACGCAGTTTCTTGAACTGTCACCCGGCAAACCAATTTATAAGACGTTGTCACGTCAAAAACTACTGCAACTTTAGTGCCTTCCAATTGAGGTACAAAAAAGTCAGTATTCATTAGTCAGTGCCGCACATAATTTTGAAGACATATGGACAAATGAGCCTTAAAGTCGTTTTTCACATATAAATACTAAATTTGAACTCGATGAGATTTGTACTTTCCAAAATATTTGAAAAGTATAATTTAAAATATGAGTAACCTAGAAACCTTGAGCTGATTCTTGAATATAACTGATATATTGAGACTTGAGGTTTTTTGTGCAGAAATTAGCATATTACTTCTAGGCATCTGCCCAGGCGACTGATTCTCACGAAATCTTATATAAGGCTTCGTGACTAATTCAATTTACTATTGGTAAAATATAAAGTTTCAATATTAATAATTGTTAGAAGAAAATTATTATCTTTCATGTGCTGAAGGACCTCGGTCGATGGTCATTTGTAGGAGAGTTCTTACAATAAAGCATTATTATTATGTTTCAAATGTGAATAACTTCTGAACCTTTAAACCGTTTTTGCCCACCAATGAAATTAGTCGAGATATTAAGGTCCCAAACTTACCAAGAAAATTTCAAATCTATAGCTCCTTCATTTCAAAAGTTTTACGGACATCTGAGCTCGCTCACCAAGTTCAATATTAAATAGGTTAGCTACCATATTATTGGAGATCCCATCATTGTATACTCTGAGCTCGTAAGTAAGAAAGGCTTTTTCTCTTATCATTATAAAAAGAGATCAAATGACAACCATCTTAAGCTAGTTTTGTGCATCCTAAACTTTACAACACCAATTAAACTACAGAATAGTTTAAATTATTTACAAAAATATCACAGCCTGAGACTCCCTTAGCAAACAAAGAACACAAAAATTTCTAGCATAGATCTAAGAGAACATATATGGATTTATGCCATTCTTTTCAACATACACATAAGGTGCAAAGCACTTTTGAACTTTTTTTTTTATTTCATTTCTGTGGGAACAACAATCTGTTGCCCAGACATGTGTTATTATAATCTGTATCGACCACACCTTCTTCGCTCCTCGTCCAGAATTGCTTTGCTCTGCTGCAGCTTGCCGGTGTAACATATAGAGGATACGACTGGTCTTAACAATATGTGACTAACCCTCCCCGGCGAATTCGGGTAGGGCAAAGCACACAGCGCTCGACGATCGTTCCGACGTGGAACACAAGGTCACTGGCGTCACAGGCAGACATGCCCACCACACTTGTCTGAAGAGTTCAGGTGCGCATGCTCGGAACGAAATGCGACCTCCCAAATTACTCCCTCACAACACACTCATTTCCTTCCGAGCTTCATTGGTAATCCCGACGAACCGGCCCTAACTGCCCCAACCTATTCCTAGGTAGCCCTCCTTTCGTTCCACTATATCCCTGCTGGAGATGGCACCGCGACCAGCCCAGCGGCGGACTGTTTCCTGCCATATTTCAACGCCCTATTCCGTCACCTTACCGACACTCACTGGGAGGGGAATGTGTGGCATGTCCGCTCCTTTCGCAGAATTCTACTCTGCTCTGCTGCAGTTCCCGATGTAGCAAAAAAGAGGCGCGACTGGTATCAGGCAATACCTAACACATCCGTCCTCGCCAGGCTTAACTAGGGCAGAGTATAAGCGTTCAACGACTGACGTTCCAACGTGAAACAGGGTCACTTCGCACCACCCTTTCTGAAGAGTTCAGGTGCGCATGCTCAGAACGAAATGCCGCCTCCTAATTAAGAGATAGAAGCTCCCTCATAACACCTGCATTTCCTTGAAAGCTTCAAATTCTTCAAACTTTTTATCTATATCGATTCACTTTCAGAACATTTTAATTCAGTTTGATTGCAATTTACAAGTTGTTTCTTCAAATGGTGGGCTGTCACTTCAGAATTATTTCAGCAGGATTCAGATATAATGCTTTAACTAACATGTGGAAAAATTTATTGAGAATTTGCGGCCTGGTTAATGAAGGTGTACAAGAGATAAACTATTTATAAGATTTTAAGATATAATATTGTGATAATATAGTGATGAATCTTTTGTATAAAATTTCCATATTTTGCCTGATACCAACAGCATAAAACATCATTGCATAAATAGTTCTTAAAAATCTTTTAAATATCAATAAATAACACAAAAATCAAACAATAAATTGAATAAAATAAAGAAAACACGTCAATTTACTTTAAAACAAGAAAACACGTCGAAAAACGATAAATATAATAAACGATAACAATTAATATAATATAACATCAAAAACACGTAACAATTATTATCAGAAACCCTCAGTAGACTCAGCACCAAAATGTTGAGCTAAAATACTTGTAAGTGCATTCCCATTAGTCGTGGTGTTCTTCAACATCATAATTTGAGGTTCTGAACAACCTTCTGCATTCGACACTGACAGCAAAATATTTGGAGACATGAGGGATCCTGAAGTTGTTAATGAACTTTGATTCATTGTTCCTGATATTATAGAATGGTTCGAACTAGGACTTGACTCCGGGATATGCACGTAATCAGACTGCTTCGAACTTATACTTCCTGTAAAAAATGTAACATTATTATTATTATTATCCTATATATAACATATTATTTAAATACAACCTAAATGAAGAATTTACATGAATGATGAAAAATTTTAAACTCATTGGAAGAATACAAGGTATCGGAAATTGATCATTGGGGCATACGATATGCAATAAACAGTAATAGTGCCTTTTGGGTCAACTTTTTTCAGCAGTCTCCGAAAATTATAATCAAGGTGTCATTCGATTCAGAATGGCATCTAGATGAATTTTGAAGAAAATGAAGTTCCGTTTGCAAAAATTGCAAAAGTTATTAAATATTAACTGAAAAAAAGAGGGTTTAGTTTTTTGTAAATATCTCAAAAACTAATAAAGATTTCTGAAATAAAAAAAAAGATTCAAAAAGAGGAGGAAATTTACTAAATTGAAGGAATTGTAGTCCCAATATTGATAATTTTCCCAGAGGAATGAAAATACGGTCGAAAACGGGTACTCTGGCTTTCGTAAGCCACGCCTACTTTGGACACTATTAATAAAAATTATTTTAACAGATTAAATATGGAATTTAATAAATGAAAAAATTCAGGGGCACACTGGATAGATTAATGAACAATAATCCGCCAAAAAAAAATTTTATCTCAATTTTTCAATTAGTTATGCAATAGTTAATTAATAATTTTTTTCTGCTTGGACATGAACATTGCAAGTGTGATAATTGTTAAACTATTAACTTGGAGCAATTTTTGCAAGACTTCAGAATAGATCCCCGTTGGAAAAATTTTAAAATGTTTATTTTCCAGTTTTTTATCAACAATTTTCGTTGTTGCAAAATTAAAAACTTAGATTAATTATCGAAAACATTTTTTTTTCAAAATATTATTAATGGTCCGTTTTTATGTTGTAGGAAGCTACATAGAAATATATTATTTTAATTTTTATCTCTCAATCTTTGATGCAAATAATGATTTAAAAAAAAACTTTTCCCTTAAAAAATTTTTTTTATTGCTTAAAAACGCATTTGTAAATCAACAATCGTTTTCTCCCACTTCTAACTAATATTAAGGAACCATTTTTTCTTTAAAAATCATGATTTACTTTTCTTTTCCATATAAAGAAAAAATTTTTTCGTTTTGTACAATTTTTCATTGTTATATAATAAACAATTTGTTATAAACAAATAAATTTTTACTTTATATTTTTCCCTATTCTTACTGCCACAAATACAGACATGATATTTTTTATTAATTTTTTTATTTTTAAATTCAAATTTTTAAAAAAATCATGTCTATATTTGTAGCAGTAAGAAGAATAGGAAAAAAATATAAAGTGAAAATTTATTTGTTTATAACAAATTGTTTATTATATAAACAATGAAAAATTAAACAAAACAAAAAAATTTCCTTAGTATTACTTACAAGTGGAAGAAAACAATTGTTAGTTAACGAATGCGTTTTTAAGCAATAAAAAATTTTATTTAAGGAAAAAAATTTTTTTAAATCATTATTTGCATCAAATTTGCAAAAAATTTTCAATTATTTTATAAACAATGCATTTATTTATAACAATTTTTTAAACAATAAGAGATAAAAATTAAAAAAAAATATTTCTATGTAGCTTTCTACAACATAAAAACGGACCATTAATAATACTTGGAAAGAGAAAATTTTTTTGCTAATTAATCTAAGTTTTTAATTTTACAACAACGAAAATTGTTAATAAAAAACTGAAAAATAAACATTTTTAAATTTTTCCAACGGGGATCTATTCTGATATCTTCCAAAAATTGTTCCAAGAGAGGAAAAAAATCTCAAGTTAATAGTTTAAAAATTATCACACTTGGAATGTTCATGTCCAAGCAGAAAAAAATTATTAATTAACTAATTGAAAAATTGAGATAAAATTTTTTTTTGGCGGATTATTGTTCATTCATCTATCCAGTATGCCCCTGAATTTTTTCATTTATTAAATTTCATATTTAACCTGTTAAAATAATTTTTATTAATAGTGTCCAAAGTAGGCGTGGCTTACGAAAGCCAGAGTACCCGTTTTCGGCCGTATTTTCATCCCTCTGGGAAAATTATTAATATTGGGACTACAATTCCGGGAGTCGAAAGTTTTTTTAGGAAATTTCCTCCTCTTTTTGAATCTTTCTTTTCGATTTGAAAAATCTTTATTAGTTTTTGAGATATTTACAAAAAACTAAACCCTCTTTTTTTTTAGTTAATCGTTAATAACTTCTGCAATTTTTCCAAGCGGAACTTCATTTTTTTCAAAAATTATCTAGATGCCATTCGGAAACGAATGACACCTTGATCATAATTTTCGGAGACTGCTGAAAAAAAGTTGACCCAAAAGGCACTTGTTGACTAGACTATAAATAAAGTTCAATTGAAGACAATCTTCCACCCCATCTCATCTATTGTAAATGCACTAACTAACTCCTATCTACGTGTTTTTGATAAGTCAACTGACTGTAAGCCTTATGTAATATTTTCAAGATTTATACACACAAAATTCCATTCAGAATGCAAAATTTAAGATTGATTCTTCATTCCATATTTTTATGCATTGTAAAAATTGTAAACCACACTTGAGATGAACTGACAAAATAGAGCACTGTGAAACAACTAACGAAGATAAGGGACAGTTGTACCAACCTTGTAACAAAAAAATTTCGATAATACTTCTAAGAGACCTTTTTGAAGAAACGATTTTTATAGATTTATTCAAAAAGAATTATATCAGGACTGCTTTGAAGAGATACATATATTTTAACTAGCTGACCCGGCCACGCGTTGCTGTGGCTAAAGTTTTTGTTATATTACATTATAGTAAACAATCTAAGAAAAGTGGAAATAATTGAATTATACGTATTTTGTTCACTACAAAATATATTTAATTAATTTTATAGCGTCAACAACACGTGGTAATTATGCTGTTAAAATGTAGCTTATATGACACGTTCGTAGATTTACCATAGCAGCGCCATCTATTGATTACTTACTCAACCCAGTCGAAAGGTATCGACATCTGTTAGAAT
Organism: Megalocaria dilatata; assembly: GCA_034642435.1. Classification (NCBI taxonomy): domain Eukaryota; kingdom Metazoa; phylum Arthropoda; class Insecta; order Coleoptera; family Coccinellidae; genus Megalocaria; species Megalocaria dilatata. Next base: position 2,088,076 of record CM067857.1, read on the forward strand.
CATTTGGAGTTAACAGATAATTGTGACTGTCAAATAATAACAGACAAATAATTAGCAATAAATTAAAATTGCGACTATAATTTGAGATTTAAACTATCCTATCTCTCAAGTTGGATCGAACTGCACATGGTGTGCGAATTTTATTATAATCGGTTAAGTGGTTTAGGAGTCCATTGAGGACAAACATCGTGACACGAGATTTATATATATTAAAGATTTGGAAAAGCATAGTGCAATAATTCTTTTTGAATAAAGCAGTCAAAGGAATAATTTTATTTCGTCTAGAAGAAATCTTCGAAGTGATTAAAAGAGGTGCTACTTCAACAGGTTCCCTTGAATATGTCAAAACTGTAGTCCATCAAACACAAAATAATTTATCGATAAGAGCAAATATTTCACATGGTATTATTATTTTATTTCGAAGTATAATTTTCAGTACCTGATTGAGATTCTCCTAAAGGCATAATATCTGAAGGTGTCGATGGTGAATCCAAAACCAAGCTGGGTGGAGTCAAAGAATGACTTCTAAAATCAATCAAATCCATGCTAATATGATTTCGTCTGTCTGTTCTGACACTTTCCATAAACATTCTGATTTTATTCAACAAGAATGTAGGTACTTCGAAACCTTTCAATTCATTCAATTGCAAATTAGGACTGTTTTTGTAGTCGTCACTTTCTGTCAGGTCTCTTATATCGTTCAAAATCATCAAATATGCCTTTCCTCCACTGGGTGGCATCAAGTTCTTGGAGGACAACCATTCTTTATCTTCTTGATCCCCAGAATATCGTACCAATTCGGGGTGTCTGACATATAGCCTTCCTCGTGTCTGACCATAACCTAAGACTTTATTAGCCTTTGCTCCCATTATGAACAAAGTGTTCTGTTGAATTCTTTCCGAATCCCATTTTGGAGCTTCTCTTTTAACTGGTAACTTGTGTAACATATAATCCTGACTAGATCTGATCTTTGTTTTTTTATTTGGTTTATTTGTTTCAGAATCGGTATCTGATTCCTTTCTTTTGCCTCCAAATGGGCTCTGTAATGTAAAAACACAAGATTAGAATGAAGACAAAGAATAAACCAACAAATAAATTATACTCCTGTGAACTTATCCACGCATTTCCAGCCACGGTTTATGACGCGCGGTGGGTCGAACGTGGGATAGAGGCGAATCGGCAGGCGGCGTTGCCAAACCTTCTTTTATTCGGGAAATTTGTTATTCACTGATTTTTTGATGTGTTTAGCTACTGAATCGCTAAAGAATAGGATTTATAACTTTCGAATTGTCTCGTACAAAGCTGCATAGCAAAAATTAAAAATTTCTTGAAATAAATCATTTAATTCCCGTGAGTCATTCTCTCACAAGAGTGAAAAATCATAACTCCGAAACTAGACACCGCTCTCAGAACATTTTTTCATCGTAATATTCTCATTGAAATGCTGAAATTTAATAAACCTTCAGATAATTCCAGACTAGCGACCGAAATTCGTCATAGCGAAAAAACCGTCCAGTCAAGGATATCTCAAAACTCGAAAAAAATTCATAACTCCGAAACTAGACACCGCTCTCAGAAAATTTTTTCATCCTAATATTCTCATTGAAATGCTGCAATTTAATAAACCTTCAGATAATTCCAGACTAGCGTCCGAAATTCGTCATAGCTAGAAAACCGTCCAGTCAAGGATATCTCAAAACTGGAAAAAAATTCATAACTCCGAAACTAGACACTGCTCTCAGAAAATTTTTTCATCCTAATATTCTCATTGAAATGCTGTAATTTAATCAACCTTCAGGTAATTCCAGACTAGCGACCGAAATTCGTGATAGCGAAAAAACCGTCCAGTCGAGGATATCTCAAAACTGGAAAAAAATTCATAACTCCGAAACTAGATACCGCTCTCAGAAAATTTTTTCATTTTAATATTCTCATTGGAATGCTGCAATTTAATAAATCTTCAGATAATTCCAGTTTTTTTCGAGTATTGAGATATCCTGGGCTGGACGGTTTTTTCATTGTCACGAATTTCGGTCGCTAGTCTGGAATTACCTGAAGGTTGATTAAATTACAGCATTTCAATGAGAATATTACGATGAAAAAATTTTCTTAGAGCGGTGTCTAGTTTTGGAGTTATGAATATTTTTCGAGTATTGAGATATCCTTGGCTGGACGGTTTTTTCGTTGTCACGAATTTCGGTCGCTAGTCTGGAATTATCTGAAGGTCTATTAAATTTCAGCATTTCAATGAGAAAATTACGATGAAAAAATGTTCTGAGAGCGGTGTCTAGTTTCGGAGTTATGATTTTTCACTCTTGTGAAAGAATGACTCACGGGAATTAAATGATTTATTTCAAGAAATTTTTAATTTTTGCTATGCAGCTTTGTACGAGACAATTCGAAAGTTATAAATCCTATTCTTCAGCGATTCAGTAGCTAAACACATCAAAAAATCAGTGAATAACAAATTTCCCGAATAAAAGAAGGTTTGGCAACGCCACCTGCCGATTCGCCTCTATCCCACGTTCGACCCACCGCGCGTCATAAACCGTGGCTGGAAATGCGTGGATAAGTTCACAGGAGTATAAATTATTACATTTCTCTCAATTCTTCCTTCAGGAGTGCTAGTTTCTGAATCACTGCAATCATAAGGTGAACTATCTCTGGACGTATTACTTTTATAGATGCATTTTGCTTCCTCCAACATTTTCCTACAAACCTCCTTAATGTGTTCATCATTAACACTATCTTTACCCAGATTATTTTTTATATTAACAATAGCTGGTTGAAAAAACCTCTGAAATGTAAATAACGTTACAAAATTTTTATTTATTTTGCATCTCACAATCACCTCAACATATTTCTTTAAGACGTTCTCAATATCCCTATTTATAGCATTCTGTATATTCTTCCTCAATAATTCCAGTGATTTTGTGGGACACGTCACACTATATGTTTTACGATAATAAGACAGGTGCGATTTACTACCATGTTTTGTTCCCAAATTCATAAGGGTAGCTTGTCTCATATCAAACGGATTCTTCTGAAAATCAATTCCCATTATTATAGTTTAAACCTAATAAGCAGATTTTCTTACCCAGCCCACCATATTTTCTATATCTAATAAATGTACCTGAGTAGAAGAGAGAGGTGGTATCATTATTTCGCAAGGTGGAATTATAGCCCTGTTAAGTGTTAGATATCATGACTCCAAATATTGTTCAGACATATTCCTAATCCTACATTTTGTTTTCCTTCTCAATGAAACATTCATAAAAGTACAATGAAATTTTAAATCAAATACTTTCAATTTAGAGCAGATAATAGTATTTCCAATATTGCTTATGCAACATTATCAAAACCGTCCTAACATAATGGAAATACATTGGGAAAATCAATCTTTTAGTAGTATATCTGTGAATAACAATAATCAAAACCTGTACGCTTTGACTTGACAGATAATTACTTTGCACCAGCTGACATAAGTGACAATATTGACATGTACAGCAGTAGTTCAGTTACACCTTATCAGTTACAGTTTTTGTTAGTTTCTCTAAAGATTTCACACATTTTACCCAATAGTTTCCCATGGGAAAGGAATACATAAAAACTGAATGAAGGATTTCCATATTTTACATGCTTTATGTGTAGCATAACCATAGAAATATTAAACTAGTACGTTACCGACGTGAAGTTGGCTTGCTACCCGATCGACCAGTGGCGTTGAAACTTACCTAAAAGTGAAATGACCTTAAATTACATGAGATCCACTCAGTTTATGTTCACTCCGATAGAGTTGCACCTTATCCGTGATACCACACCGTTTTATTTTGTACTAATGGATGCTGGTTTTAGGTGTTCCTACCTATTTGTAAATGAAAATAAGAAAATAGTTCCTCAGTTATTCATATCTGAAATTTTTTCTCATTTTTCCAAATATATTTTTGAAACTACAAATCTGATCGACCTAAAATTTGGCATGTAGAGGTAAAATAAAGACGCCAAAATTTCGTGAGAATTGTATAATTAGAAGATATAAAAAAATATTTTGTGAACAGAGCAGCGTTGAGAATGCTACTGGTATGATCAAGTTTAAATTTAGCATTTAGATGTCAAATAAGGACAAGAAGGCTAATCCAAAATTTCGTGAGGATCGTAGGCGCATAAAAGCTCCCAACTTCACACGTCTTACATTGTAACCCTTGATTTTTAATCAATGAATTGATTTGATTTAAATTATTGTTGAACAGCACTTGTTTCACAAATTTCCTTTAAATTGTTTCAGGGAAAGTTTTGGATGACAGACCGACAAATTTTGTTTCATTCCATTTTGGAAAACCATACATTTCATAGAACGAATTGTGGAATTTTCAGGTTTGGTTTAAATTTTTTTTAGTCGATCGCAAAGGTTTATTATTTGGGAAGAATTATATTTTTTCAACAAATAATATAACCGGGATAGGTTCAGGAGTCATCCTGATCATAATTATAGTAGACTTGCATATTCTTATCAACTTGTTATTGTAATAGTATTTGCTGATATAATATAATCTTATCATTAAATGAACCTGATTGTATTAATACAACCAAGGCCGATAAAAATGAGGAAAAATATTTGTTAGAATTTTATGTGGTTAAATTATGTTAAACATTCTCTTATCTACAAACGAATTATTATTATTATCAAATGGGTAAGCATCTGCAAAATTTTTCTCAAAATTTATTTTTTCAGTATTTCAAAAACTTTGTCTAAACCACATATGTAACATCTGACAGTGAAAATATAAGTCGATTACCTCATTGAAGAAATATTTTCCATCTCAAACCATTAAAATACAATGAGAGCATAATATTAGGGTCATCCCGTAATTTCCATTCATTTTAGAAATTTACTGTTTTTTCTCTTGTATCATAGTGTACTATGTGATGATTTTATCGTCGTTTCGATAAGTGTTTAACACAAAAAGACATCGCCTTCAACTTCCTAAACACGATTTTCAGCATATGTTTTGTTTCAGTAGTTTTATCTCTATATTGCAAATTGTTTTCATGAGTTGTGTTGCCATTGTAAGTGTTAAAATAGCGGCTTTAGAGGATGATCCTGGTCACAACTTTACTGTAAGTCTCTCTTATATAAAATAAATATTTTAACCTTACCAAAAGACTGGTCTGTTCACTAGAAGATCTAGTTTCGGACTAGGAAGAATTACAACAGCTGGAGAGTACCGCTTTCTCGATTTTAATGCTTTATAGCAGTTTTCCTTTGAAATCATCTGCTAGAAGTGAGAAGTCTAAATATGAGTGAACATTTAGGACTGGGTTTATCTTCTCGAACTAGGGTTACTAGATTGCTGCTTTTACCTGAATCCCGAATTGGAAATAGGACTTTGACTGCTCATAGGTACCTGATAGAGGTTTTCGAACACCATTGTATCATTCATGGTTATTCTTGAAGAAGATGCAACCTTTATGTTTATGGTTTGTTTGGCCTGCTCGAAGTCCAGATTTAAATCCAATAAAACATGTTTGGAATGAAATAAGAAGATATTCAGGGAGACATGTGCCTGTTTCCATAAATTCCACAGAGCATCGCGGCATGCTGGTGGAGGAATGGAACAATATTCCGCAGTATGTGATCCGAAGCATACCGTATCGTTTGCAAGCTGTTATCACTGCTAGGAGAGGAAATACCAGCTACTAAAGTTCTTAAATTTCATTTGTTTGACCTAAAAGTATATCAAATTAAATTTTTAGTTTTCATCATTTCCAATAAACTTTGAACTTTTTTATTGAAGCAATCACCTCAAAATCGCCACATAAAGCTGATAAACTATCTTAAGACTGAAAAAACAAAAGAATTTCTAAAATAAATGCAAATTACGTTAATTTTACTCACAGCAGTTTATATCACAATTTTTTTAAGGGAAAAGATAGCCGAATCTGTTTTGTTTTGTTTGATTCTACATACTTCGAAATATAAACTGACCTTATTTCTCATGACAGTAAGAAGAATTTTTCTATAGATTTGTTTGGAAATAATAAAAACATTTGATTATCATAAGACGAAAATTGCAAAACAGTAAAATTATCCGATAAAAATTCCTTACTTTGGACTTTGGAACCATATCACATAAATTTCCTTGAATTCAAATTATGGTGAATAACATTCATCGGTAATTTACATATGATTCAGACAAGTGGTACAAGGACAGCTATAATTTCTCTCAATTCATTTTCATAGTGGAAATAAACTTCTAAAATACTATTAAGACGTCGTTTAAAATGAATGAATAAGTATTTACTTATGAATTTTATATAGAATCTTTGCTTGATGGAAATTCATTTCAAATATAAATATTTGAATCTCTAGATATTTGTTTTCAATATGATAACTGTTTCATTATAAAATAGAAAAAGGCTTTTTACTTGATAGAAGAAATATAACAAATTTTGAATATCAAAACAGATTTAATCTGTTAGTCTTCTACAATTATAATTTAAAAAAAATTTTATTCAAAAAACTTTTAGAATTAAATTAATGTCTACAATAAGCACCGCTTATATTTAATAGACGTATATAATCAAAACTCAATATACATTCTGTCAAGAAAGTACCGGGAATTATCGATTTAAATCTGGCGGGGCAATGAGGCAAGTAAAAATATTTTTTCCTAGGTTGGTACCACTGTCCTTAATTACTATGCCAAGCTTGAGCGGGATCTGTCAACTAGTGTGTTTGCAACAGCTGATTAAGTCAGTCGATGTCAGAGTGCGTGCCGATTTTTACTATGGGTGATTACGTTGAGCAAAGAATTTGTTTAAAGTTTTGTGTTGCAAATGAATTTTCGTGTGCCGATGCATTGAAAATGTTGCAAAAGGCCTTTGGTGATAATGCTCTATCGAAAACTCGTGCATATCAGTGGTACAGAGCCTTCAAGGACGGTCGTGAAGTGGTCGCCCATCGACGGCTTCGATCGAAGATAACGTCGATAAAATTAAGGAAAGGGTGCTGAAAAACCGTCGTACCAGCTTGAGAGAGATAGCACATGATCTTAAGATATCCCACGAATCCGCACGTACGATTTTGATTGATATTTTGGGCATGAGAAAGGTGGCCGCACGACTCGTACCGAAAGACCTGAATTTTCTCCAAAAACGTCATCGCGAACAGGTTGCTTCAGACATGCTGGATCGCTGTAATTCCGATTCTACATTCATGGAACGCATTATAACTGGTGATGAGACCTGGGTCTACGAGTACGATATGCAAACAAGCCAGCAATCATCGGAATGGGTGGCAAAAAATGAGCCGAAACCGAAAAAACCACGCCAAAGCCGCTCGAAAATGAAGGTGATGCTCATTGTTTTCTTCGATATCCGTGGCGTGGTGCACTACGAATTCGTTCCAGAGGGTCAGACGGTAAACAAGGAGTATTACCTAGGCGTTATGAAACGTTTGCGTGAGCGTATCCGTAAGAAGCGGCCAAATTTGTGGGCGAACAACTCATGGATTTTGCATGACGATAACGCGCCTTCTCACCGAGCTACGATTGTGACTGACTTTCTCGCCAAAAACTCAACAAACGTGCTTCAGCAACCACCGTATTCGCCGGATTTGGCTCCCTGCGACTTTTTCCTCTTCCCAAAACTAAAATTGCCCCTTCGTGGCACCCGTTTTGAGTCGATTGAAGCCATAAAACAAAATTCGGGGCGAGAGCTAAAGTCCATTCCGGAAAGCGCCTATAAAAAATGTTTCGATAATTGGAAGTGCCGTTGGCATAGATGTATTGGGGCAAATGGAGCCTATTTTGAAGGCGACCCAATAAATTTTGACGATTAAATGTGAAAATGTTGTTTTAATTGAAAATTCCCGGTACTTTCTTGTCAGAGTAGTATGCTGGAAATCATTTTTAAAACATAAATGTCATAAAATTATCTTTCAAATAAAAAAAAAATTGGCTTCAATCTTAATTTAAATGTGTTTCATTTCAATTTAAATTTCTATCACTGTAAAAAAAACACCTGATATGAAGCAAGACCCCTACTAGATCATCAGTTTTTTTTTGCAGATGTCCAAGCCTATAAAAGTAGCTCATTTCAGCAGCAATTTCGACGTTGATGACAATACAAACGATCCTGAGAAATTTTCTCCGTCAGTTTTTCTTCCTGCAATTTTGAACAAAAGTACTTTTGTGATTATATGTTTTCTGATTATTTCTGTTTGTCTACCGGCGCTACTTTTCCTGGATATTTTCGATGAAGGAAAACTGCCACCAAAAATCCAAGGGGTGTGTTTGGTAGACAATTCCTATAGAATCCCTTGTGGAGTGACGAACATAAGTAAAGCGGACTGCAACATAATATTGTGTTGCTTCGAGACTAATTCCCGGTACTTTCTTGACAGAGTAGTATATTGAGTTTTGATTATATACGTCTATTAAATATAAGCGGTGCTTATTGTAGACATTAATTTGATTCTAAAAGTTCTTTGAATAAAAATTTTTAGACAAACATTTAGACAACTACACGTATCAAATTTAATTAGTGTCTCCAAAATATTCAAAAGAGGTTTATTGTTCACATCTGCTTGTTTGTTAAGTAAAAAGTGAATCTTTATTTATCTCTACTTCAAGGTGTCACTTATTACGTTTGAAGACATATTTTGTTAATATATTTTTTGAGCCCTTGTCGATTCTCATCGTAAACAAGAATACTTTATATTGAATTGTATCAGTCCTTACTTGGTGAAAATCCATATTAAATAATTTGAAATAAGGTTATTCTGATTTTCACAAATTTTTATTGTTAAACTCATGTAATATAAATAGCCATGGATTTCGGAAACAAGCTTAGTTATTCAAAATGTGATCTTGCCTGATGATGCTACTGTGATAGAGAAACAATTGTTGAGAGTTGAAAACAATAAAAATCTGTGAAAATCAGAATAACCTTATTTCAAATTATTAAGAATACTTTAGACCCTTGTCATACCTTGTTAAACTGTATACAGAGAATATTTCATGAAACAAATTTAATTTGTGAAAATGTAATACCTGATTGAGCAACTTTTCAAATATTCACTGAATCAGGAAGAAACTGTGAATCTTCTTATAGAAATAATGCAAAAACGTCCTGCCCAGGTGATTTATTAAAAACAAAATAAAAATACATAAATTGAAAAGTCACGGTACCAATATATAACAACAAACATCAATATACTGCATTATAATACATAAAATATAAGCAATATTTATTTTCATTTATAGATGGCTCTTTTTTTTTAGTCACTTACCAAGTTTCTTCTTTAAATTCTCGGCTATTTTATCAATGAACGCAAACGTTTCTAAATAATCTGACCTTTGGACATTGTTCATTCCCTTAATGCAAATAGCCAAATCCTTCGTCATGAATCCAGCTTCGATGGTTTCAATACAAACAGCTTCAAGAGTTTCTGCAAAATTTTTCAGTTTATCATTCTTGTCAAGCTTGGCACGGTGAAGAAGTCCTCTAGTCCAAGCGAAAATGGATGCAACGGAATTCGTGGACGTTTCTTGGCCCTTCTGATACTGACGGAAATGACGTGTGACCGTTCCGTGTGCAGCTTCAGCTTCCACAGTTTCACCATCGGGGCAAATTAGGACAGACGTCATAAGTCCCAAAGATCCGTACCCTTGTGCTACAGAATCGGATTGGACATCTCCGTCGTAATTCTTGCAAGCCCACACAAATCCACCTTCGGATTTCATGGCGTAAGCAACCATATCGTCGATTAATCTGTGTTCGTACCAAATTTTCTTTGCTTCATACTTTGATTTATACTGTTTATCGTAAATCTCCTGGAAGATATCCTTGAAACGTCCATCATATCGTTTCAAGATAGTGTTTTTAGTACTGAGATATAAAGGGTAACCTCTTTCTAGAGCGAACTGGAATGATGAATGTGCGAAAGCTGTTATTGATTCATCAGTATTAAACATTCCCATTGCAACACCAGGGCCCTTGTATGTGTTAACTTCGTATTTGATGGGCTCACCTACCTTGGGTGTGAATATCAATTCCAACTTTCCTGCAGAAGGAACCACGAAATCGGTTGCCTTATATTGATCAGCATGGGCATGACGACCAATTATTATTGGTTTATTCCAACCAGTCACTAGTCGGGGGATATTCTTACAAATAATGGCTTCACGAAATACAGTTCCACCAAGAATGTTTCTGATTGTTCCATTTGGGGACTTCCACATTTTCTTCAAATTAAATTCTTCCACCCTTTTTTCATCTGGAGTGATTGTGGCACATTTAATTCCTACCTTATACTTTTTAATCGCTTCGGCACAGTCAACTGTGACTTGATCATTGGTTTTGTCTCGGAATTCTATACCTAGATCGTAAACATGTAATTCTATGTCCAAAAATGGGAGAATTAACTTATCCTTTATAGCATCCCAGATGATTCTTGTCATTTCATCACCAAGAACGTCTACAACTGGCCCTGCCTTTATTTTCGACATTTTCTGAAAAATCAAGTCTATCAGCTATGAAAATTTAGAGGTAACAAGATAAATAACTTACTTTAAAGGTATCTGTTTGAAATTGAAGACTAAAAACAAATATTGTGTTCGTGAAAATAGCCAACCTATCCCTAACTGATCAAGTTGGCCTCTGATAGATTGATAGAATGGAAACACGAAACAAGAAAAACGAATGGTAATGTGGGAGAGGGAAAGAGATACGATAAAAATAGATAGCGGTTGCTAAAGTGGACGTGGCAGGTACAAGGTTTATTAAAAGGTACGGTTGTCACCGTATCTTCATAGATTATTTATTCAATGAAGTATAACATTAAAACTATATAAACCGATTCTGAATTCGAATCGAATTTCAACGGTACATTTCCAGTTCCAGTATATCTCATTCCGAATAACGACGTTTTCTGAAATATGCATGTGTATGAAAGATGCCCTTGACACCTTGACCGTCATCAAAACTACTTTCTATTTAATAATTGAGGGTTCAATGATCTATTAAGGGCCGATTCCACGTATGGAACTTAGTGCATAATTTTAATATTTACACACAACAAAACTTATAAAAATTTAATTGCATCGGTCCCTAATTAGTGAAAATTCGTTTTAATCAAATAAGGTTATAATGAATATTTCAAGAATTTATTGATTTATTATGATTGTTTCGCCAACACTGTGGCTTCGTCAGGTTAATATTTTGAACTAACTCTAAAAAATAACAACTTCTCATCTTACATAGGTATGGTATAGACAAAAACTTGAAGAAGAGGGATACAAATGACAGTCAATTTTCGAAAGTACAGATAAGTAAAAATATGCAAAAAAAAGGGATATATATTAGGGTCAATTAAGCAAAAATATTCAACCAAGGAGATCCGTTGCATCTGTTTGTTTATTGGGAAGAATTTTAAGGGCCTATTGATTTCGACCGCTTTCAACAGTGCGAGTCTGGTACTTTTCCTTTCAATATGGACAATTTCGCAATTGTTATTGAAATTATGTTTAAATTCTTTCAAATGACTAAGATATATTGCGTGTGAGATGTCTGACTTCACTACTGTTCATGAATTATTCTCCCATAGGATCTACCGTTTGACTAATATATACCATAAAGCAATTATTACAAGTCAACATTCAAACTCCAGATTTATTGTCTTTTAATAATTTTATCTTTTTTGTTTTTATGTGAAGTCCCTAATCATTAATCTTTCTAAAAACTGCATTATAGTCAAACTTTTCTTTGCAATACATGGCATTATTATCCGATCTTATATGTACGGAATAGAAACGTAATTTTTAGTCAAATCTTTCATGACATAGTAGACTAGATTTAATGCAATTTGCTTTTGTTTTTGTTTAAAAATGTTTGTATTATAATTGGGTTGTATGTAGCCGTTATTGGATGCAAGTTGTTTTATTATATTCAATATTATAAACAAATTATCGTGATTCATACGTACTTTAGTATATATGTATGGATTATACTGTTAGATGCTGCCATATTTGGCATGATTTATGTAACTATCAATTAGATATTCGTTCAAGCACTCGTTACGATATCTTTTCGTTCAAAAGTTAATGTTTACCATTAAGACCATATTCGACTCAAATTTAAAAAAAACATACATTTGGGTAAAATGCTACGCTATTCCCTAGAACAAGCACTCAAAAAATAAATTGGAGGTTTGAAATTTACCAATTGTTGAAATAAGGGTATTTTCATAATAACCAATGTTTTGGTAATGATAATGAAATTTTTTTTTCTTACTCTGAACTTTATACCTTAATAAAAATATGATGAAAATATTTTCATTTATGATTGCCCCAAATTTGAATTTTAATTTTGCAGGGAATTTTTTTAAATAAAATTGCACAAACTGACAATCATAGAAACATATACTATTGACCACAAAGAAGGTGAAATGATTTGAAAAATTTGAATGCTGCATTATTTCTAATATTTTTTGAATAATTGCAAAAGAATAAATAATTTTCTGCTATTTTAAGGTCGACCGACAAGAAGAGATTTTCTAGAGCAAAAATTGTTAAATGTAAATAATTAAAAGATCTGGATCTAACCTATTATTATTCATCTGTTTCTGTGCTAATAATTTCTGTTATAAACAAGAGAAATGACGGTTTTCTTTTCGCCGTTAGGAATATGGATGAATATTATCAACAGTTTACGACAGTTTGAAGTTGCTGTTCTCTTAAAATTTTAATAAAGCAAAATGAGTAGGAGATCTCTAAGATTAAGTCTCGGAAACTCGCCCAATTTGACTGAAGACTCTCATATTGAACCCGTACAAACGAAAAAGAGAAGATTGGCTCGAAACAATTCACCCCCCTACAATGAAGACGATATATTTGAACCAACTATCGCACCTTTAGCTGAACTAATTCCTAAAGCTCGTAGAACAAAATCAATCATTAAAAAAAAATCTTCCAAACCTGATGATTCAACACAAATAGAAAATTATTACCTAAATAAAACTGTTCAAAATAAGAAAACCTCATTGGAAACTATTTTTGAAGAGGACCCAAATTCTTCGAAAAAATTGATGGGTAAAAGAAAGATCAAGAGATTTATACCATTTGAAGAAATAAAAGAAAGGAAGAAAAAACAAACTACCGAATGTTTAGAAAAGTTGAACGACAGGAATAAAAAAGCAGTAGATAGAGCCCTCCAGGAATTGCAAGATATAGAGGAACAGAATTAAAGATGAGTCTGTGATATTAACTATAACTGAAAGTTTTGACTGCAGAATGTTTTTTTTTTATTTAATATTAAGTTATTTATTATTTTATATACTCGTTTATGTTACTTGTGAACTGAAATAATTAAATTACTTCCAGTGTAGCTGTAGATAAACATATATTTTATATACAAACATGGTTAATATTATCTAACGACATGTGAGGATTGCTCTTATTTTGTCTGAGTTAATAACCCTACCTTATTAGAAATAATGGCTGGTTTTTGAGACTTCAGCATGGGTAGTAATGTGTTATAATTTTTAACCACTTGTTTATTTGCAAATATATTCTTATTACCTGTTGAACTTTATTTTTGAGCGCTTGTTCTAGGAAACAATGTGCTATCGTTTTGTCCAGTCCGTAAATAGTCAACTCTCAAACTTAAAGAGCTAGAGACTTGAAACTTTCAGTATATTTTTGGGGCCTAAATATCTTGATTAAGTTCTTTGATGGGTAAGATCGGTCTTATGGTTCCCCATTTATATTACACCTTTCTTATTTTCCCAATAATTCCAAAACTGTTGATCCAATCGAGATTAAATTTAGTGATAAGGTGTAAAATAACGACACAAAGATTTATGCTTAATTCAGAGAGCGGACGCCTGAAGGTAAAAATGCTAATTCACAAATGAAGAGACTTGAAATTTTCAGGGTAGGTTCAGAATTTAAATACATCAGTTGTTGTAAAAATGACCAAATCGGCTGATATCTCCATTTCAAGTTTTATTTTTCGAAAATACAAGTCGGGTTCAAATTTAGTAAAATTTGAAGTAATGAAACGAAGGCTTGTTTATAATTTTGTGAAGATAAATTACAAGAATATTTCTTCAAATTCTGATCTCTCAAGAAGCATCGAATCCAGGCACAACGTGTTTTTTATTTATCAGATGTAAGTTCTTGAAAAAGTAATTCACAGATTTTAAATTTTCAGGGAACAAGAGCAGAAGCTCCTGAATTCAGTGCTTTTCCCCATTTTTATATCGAATATGCTTTTATAAACAATATACTACTCTGTCAAGAAAGTACCGGGAATTTTCGATTAAAACAACATTTTTACATTTAATCGTCAAAATTTATTGGGTCGCCTTCAAAATAGGCTCCATTTGCTCCAATACATCTATGCCAACGGCACTTCCAATTATCGAAACATTTTTTATAGGCGCTTTCCGGGATGGACTTTAGCTCTCGCGCCGAATTTTGTTTTATGGCTTCAATCGACTCATAACGACTCAAAACTCAAAACGAAGGGGCAATTTTAGTTTTGGGAAGAGGAAAAAGTCGCAGGGAGCCAAATCCGGCGAATACGGTGGTTGCTGAAGCACGTTTGTTGAGTTTTTTGGCGAGAAAGTCAGTCACAATCGTAGCTCGGTGAGAAGGCGCGTTATCGTCATGCAAAATCCATGAGTTGTTCGCCCACAAATTTAGCCGCTTCTTACGGATACGCTCACGCAAACGTTTCATAACGCCTAGGTAATACTCCTTGTTTACCGTCTGACCCTCTGGAACGAATTCGTAGTGCACCACGCCACGGATATCGAAGAAAACAATGAGCATCACCTTCATTTTCGAGCGGCTTTGGCGTGGTTTTTTCGGTTTCGGCTCATTTTTTGCCACCCATTCCGATGATTGCTGGCTTGTTTGCATATCGTACTCGTAGACCCAGGTCTCATCACCAGTTATAATGCGTTCCATGAATGTAGAATCGGAATTACAGCGATCCAGCATGTCTGAAGCAACCTGTTCGCGATGACGTTTTTGAAGAAAATTCAGGTCTTTCGGTACGAGTCGTGCGGCCACCTTTCTCATGCCCAAAATATCAATCAAAATCGTACGTGCGGACTCGTGGGATATCTTAAGATCATGTGCTATCTCTCTCAAGCTGGTACGACGGTTTTCCAGCACCGTTTCCTTAATTTTATCGACGTTATCTTCGATCGCAGCCGTCGATGGGCGACCACTTCACGACCGTTCTTGAAGGCTCTGTACCACTGATATGCACGAGTTTTCGATAGAGCATTATCACCAAAGGCCTTTTGCAACATTTTCAATGCATCGGCACACGAAAATTCATTTGCAACACAAAACTTTAAACAAATTCTCTGCTCAACGTAATCACCCATAGTAAAAATCGGCCCGCACTCTGACATCGACTGACTTAATCAGCTGTTGCAAACACACTAGTTGACAGATCCCGCTCAAGCTTGGCATAGTAATTAAGGACAGTGGTACCAACCTAGGAGAAAAATTTTTTACCTGCCTCATTGCCCCGCCAGATTTAAATCGATAATTCCCGGTACCTTCTTGACAGAATGTATGTATACTTTATTATTCAACTAGAGTTATAAAGAAGTTCATTGCATGCATATTTAAAACCACGAAGAGATATGTAATTAATTGGGTCAAAATTAAATGATAGAATAATTTTTAAATCCAAATTTCAGATCGACAAAAGTTTGACTGCGCTATCAAACAGATTGTCTAATTCAAATCAGTTCTGTTGCTATGAAAATTCAAATGTCTTCAGTTAACGTAATTTGAGAGTATAAATGTATATATAGAATACAATTATGCAAGTATCTAACAGTTTTTGAAAGTAGTAAAGTTATACAATGTGAATATAGAATTTCGAGTAATAATCAAGATACCAATGCAAAGTTTACTTTTCAATCAGAAAATAGAACATAGGAATTTCGTGCCTCGTGCTCATTGATAATTGTCAGATACAGATATTTAACGTCTGAAACAGTTATAAGAGGTAATTTTTTTATATTTCGACAAAAAAGTATTCATTTTTTGTTTCAACGTTCTGAATAAAGTCTGTTAGTACATTCATGTGAATTTTTGTATTTTTTAAGTTCGTGATAATAGAAATTTGAGAATCTTACGAGTTCATCGACTTCATTAACAGGAGAATGTGAAAACGGCTCATAATTAGTAGTCATCTTGAAATTAAGGACGTTGGATTATTCAAACATGAATACAGTGAAAGATTATACCAAAAAAAGCAGTGTATTTCTAAATATTTACAGTATACAGTAGAGGTAGTGGAAATAAATGAAACAAACTTTGATAGTGTCCATAAAACAAACAGAATTCTCTAATCTATCCTCTGAGAAAATTTCATCAATTCAAGTCTCTATCTTCTAAGTACTTATATTCAAACGTGAAGCCTTCTTTTTTTCGTTGTCCCCATTTCTCATAGTCAAAATATATGTACGTGCCTTGCTCGTACTCTTCGTTTATCACTTTTGGTTCTTCGTGCCGTTGAAACCACATCATGTACTTCGTATGAAACCTCCAGCTCTGTTTTTTCAGGGCCTTCGCTGCTAGGTATTGAGCCTTGGTGCCTTCCATGTAGTAAAACACGAAAAAGAGGGTTTCGGTGGCCAGTCTTTGATAAAATTCCAAAGTATCAGATAGAGGCAAAGGCGCCTGGATATAATAGGTCTGAGTTGGGTACGGCGTTCTTTGAACGTAAGGTCGTATTTTCTCGGAATCTGAAGGATGAGGCATGTGGTAAAACGACGCTTCCATGTACTGAAACTGCGTCTGATGGTCCTTCAGAAGAGGAACAGCCCCTAATGGCGCTACTCCCAGTAAGGGAGGAATATGAGCTTCAGATTTCTGTCCTTGGTTGTGATTTTTTGCAGGTTCTAACGTCATCACCTGGTTCGTCTCCAAACCCGCCCTATCTATAACTTGTTGCGCCATAGTTTTCAACGAAGACATGCCATCTACTTGATTTTGAGTCGTATTCATGTTTTGGATGGGACTACTGACAGATGTCGATAAATTTTGAGCAGAGATTTGATTCGAATTATTCACCATTCCTATATTCGCCATAATATTTTCACTCACACTTTGGTTGGGTTTAATAGGGACATTATTTGCCGTCACAGTCGCAAAGTTACCGGACGTGGACAATGGTGGAACGGGAGATGCCTCTCTTACTATCGTTGATTTACTTGGCGTACTGCTTATTAACACAGGCTTAGAGTTATTACTAACCGGGGTGATAGACGCTACACTACTACAACTAGTACTTAATAAAGAATTTGTACTGCAATTCATCATCATGGTGGAACTAAGTCTAACAGGCGTTGGTTTGATTGGCTTGGGAGTATCCTCGTTAGGTTTCTTTTCAGATTCGTTAGAACTATCACTGGAATGAATGTAGGGCTGACTACCACTTGGGGAGGGCGATGGAATAGGTGAAGAGCCAGATATCATGGAAGTAGGAGATCCCGCCGTTTCATTACTATCTGTGGTCACTGAAGATGGAATTCCTGCTCCGGAAATTTCAACATCATCAATTCCTATTATATCGTCATAAATAAATTCATTATCTTCGAAATCAGGCTCTTGAGATGACTCCACATAGTATTCAACGTTGTCTTTGATGGTTTTTATTTGCGATACTTCTACCGACATGTTATCTAGCATTCTCAGGAGAGTTTCCAATTTTTTAATATGAAACCGATGTTTTTCTAACCTTGCTTTATATTCATCCACCCTTTCTTGTTTGTCTTTATCTAATTTCTTTTTTTTATTTGCTTGTAAAGATTCTATTTCACATTCAAACGCATCTGACTGAATATTTAACTGTTCGATTGAATTCACTAGCCAGTGTTGGATTTCATCTCTTTCTTTTTGTGCGGGATCTAATTTCTGGGCAGCGCCTAAACCTTCTTTCGAGTATGCCTTGGTTTTAGTCTCTCGTTCTACAACTTTAAACCTTTCCATTTGGGTTTCTATGAGTTTCCTATTTTCCATTAAAACAGATTTGTCTTTTACTTCACCTGATTGAATCCAACTCTTAATTTGGTCTCGCAGTCTTTGAAGTTTCTTAATCTCTTTCTTGAGGTCAGCCTCATATTTCTCCTTTTGGTTACTATTTGTTGCATTATGAACTTTCTGCCAAATATCTTCGAAAGTTTCCACTCCTTCAGTTACCTTTTTCAGGCATCTATCTATTTCACCCTGGAGTTTTCTACTAGCAGCCATGTCGGTGATGCTTTCAGTTTATTAAAATACACATTATACTTAAACCATATGAACTATTTTTTTTGTAGAACCATAAACAATGAACCTCGAGTATTTATTTTTTATTCAATTCCAAATGTATATAATTCAGATAAACTGCATTTCTTCTTTTTAAAATCAAACAAAAACACGAAATCCTTTCACGTAGGATCTTGGATCTCTTATCACAGAATTGTATAGTATTTGGGTTCACCTTCTTCCTATGCACAATCCATGTGTTAAAAAAAGACAGCGATAATATTCATCCAATGAGAAGTTGCCAAAATGGAAATAAAGCAAGAGCTTTTTCTAATAAGAACGCATTTCTATGGTAGACATCTGACTTTCAGTTTGAATGGCAAATGAAATGTCAAAATCAACCAAGTCGCATAGAGTATTTTTAAATAACCTGTTTTATACTGATTTTTTTTCATATTGACGCTATAGGAAACGTTTTAAAGTTGTTTGTTATTTATCCACTCTTTAGTATATGAAAACATATTTATGAATTTTTTCATATTATGCGAATGCTCTTTACTTCTATTTGACGTTTCTGTCAGTGTGACAGCATACATGTGACATTAGTCATGTTATCAAAGTCGATTAGAACTAGATATTTATTAAATGGTTTGTGAATTAAAATAAATTGAAGTTCATAAAATTTTCATCGTTACGTTATAGTGAAATCTGAATCTTGCAAACTGATACAATGAAAACTCGTTAGTTGCTAGTAGGAAAATTTGATTCATTTTTATCTAAAAAGAGGTAAACGAATAGTTGATAACCTTTGCTCTCATCTGAAACATTCATGATTTAACATCATATCATTTCAAAAGTTATTTGTACATAATGAGACTGTTCAAGAAATTACTGAAATTTTCATTGAATTACCCTGTAGTACGGGGTATTGCATCCTATGCAGTTATCTGTCCTTCAGGGTGCCTTATCCAACAAAGTTATGAGGGTAAAACTTTCGAGAATTATGATTGGTTACGAGTACTCAGATTCAGTATTTATGGTGTGGTTATTGTTGCCCCCATGATGCATGGTTGGGTCAGTATAACCAGCTTTATTTGGCCTAAGAACACTTTAATTAATTCAGTTAAGAAGGTGAACTGAAGTAACCAATTCAAATATTCTGTTATTATTATTTATTTTTTCAAGGCAGTTTTGGAGCAATTTACTTACGCTCCTGTGACTATGTTTTGCTTCTATACCATAATGCCTGTATTAGAAGGAAATACACTACAGTTGGCAATTCAAGAACAATTAAAGCCAAAGTTTTTTACAACATACAAGGTATCCTATAATTCATTGCAATGACATGAAATTGAACTAAATATTTTCAGATTGCTCTTTGTTACTGGCCTTTTGTTCAAACTTTCAATTTTTACATGGTTCCTACAAGAAATAGAGTTCCATTTGTTAGCATTTGTA
Organism: Megalocaria dilatata; assembly: GCA_034642435.1. Taxonomy (NCBI): domain Eukaryota; kingdom Metazoa; phylum Arthropoda; class Insecta; order Coleoptera; family Coccinellidae; genus Megalocaria; species Megalocaria dilatata. The sequence continues at coordinate 2,107,818 of CM067857.1, forward strand.
GTTTATTGTGGTGGATATTTCTTGCTCATATGAACGAGTCGAAAATGACAAAGAAGTCCAAGAGATCTGTATGATAATCTAGACATTTGCATTCCTTATTTATGATAAGAAAAATTATCAGTGTAAATATTAATGGATTGCAATTAAGAATAAATAATTGTTCAAAAATATTTACAGAGTGAAATTATTCAGTGCTTTTGGATCTACTGATCTAAAGTGAAGTGACATAATAATCGTTGAAATTGAAATGAATGTATTTCAACAATAATAGAGTTGAATCCTTGAGTGTGTTTATTAAGTTATCCTGATCAGATATTTAAATAAGAATATTTTTTTTTTAATATTTTAAAAATTTTAAAATTAGCCTCCTACATATTTAATTCCAAAAGATTATATTTAATGATTATAACTTCTGAAAATAAATTAAAATAATGTCGTATAAGTACCACTTATATCATGACATATAAAATAAACATTCATTATAAGACATCCGAATGGTATAACAAAATCCAATAAATAAAAATTATTAACCAAAATCCTATAAATTGAATATTTTGAATAGACAAAATTTTTTTTTTATTCAATTTATAGGATTTTGGTTAATAATTTTTATTTATTGGATTTTGTTATACCATTCGGATGTCTTATAATGAATGTTTATTTTATATGTCATGATATAAGTGGTACTTATACGACATTATTTTAATTTATTTTCAGAAGTTATAATCATTAAATATAATCTTTTGGAATTAAATATGTAGAAGGCTAATTTTAAAATTTTTAAAATATTTAAATAATTTTATATACCTTCTATCAAGAATTAACCTCTATTTATGTTATTTTAAATAAGAATAGGTACTTCTTTATTGATTTTTTTCCCAAAAGTTTTCTTACATTTTTACGTGAAATCAAAATCATTACAATTATTCCTCAATAGGCATTAATGTTCATTTACCTATTTTAATGCAAGTTGATTAAACTGAATATGTGCTATATATTGAAACTCCAGGAGAATTCTTGTTTTTCGATCCTGTTTCGTCATAGATTTTTATATAAAAAATTATTTACAATTTTAATCCCTTTAAAATGTTTTATTCCAAAAACTGTTTGTAGTTTTGACATTATTAAAACTGATACTTTGCACAAACGTAAGAAAAAACTTGCGGATATTGAATTATTAATTAAAATCAATCTTGTCAGTCTGGATTTATTCATTTCTAAAATATTGTATATTCAAAAATAAATATATTAAATATGATGTATTGTTCAAGTAATTGATTATGGATGGAGCAGTCCGTTACTTTGTGATAGTTCATTCCATTTATAATCGATTATGATTCAAGTCGATTCAATAATTATTTTTGGTTCTATTCATATTACTTTAAAGTTTCATTTTAACAAAATTTGAATATCAAAACAAATTAAAATATGTTTATCTTCTACAATTTTGATTTCAAAAAATTTTTATTCAAAAAACTTTTAGAATTAAATTAATGTCTAAAACAAGCACCGCTTACATTTAATAGACGTATATAATTAAAACTCAATATATAATGTCAAATGGAATAAATAAACCAAAAAATATACGAAAGTCATTAAAATTAATAAATAAATATTTAAAGGAGACAAAATTTTGTTTCTGGTCTTACCTTTAAGAACACCAATTGCCTTTTAAAAACATGAACACACTTAAAGGACTTCTCAAAGAATATAATTTATTTGAAATATTTAATATATTTATATATTCGAATAAGTTAATTCAGAAATCTCTCAAAGCATGTACTATATCTTCAAAAAACAAATATAATTCTAAGCAATTCCGTCTTCAGTCCTGAAATATATTCAAAATATCAAAATCAAAAAACTAACCTATATCAAACAACGTACCACGTGTAAATAATGAATGATGTTTCGAGACACAGATCAACTTTATGATTCAAGATTGATCTATGTTCTAACAGAATCAAAGAACAGTGTGAGTTATTTTTAAGGCTTATTTAAATTCAACGGACTACTCCATCCAATAAATTCATTGACATTCCATAATGAGATTTATTGAAGCCAAAATATAATTGTATATTATATATAAAATAAAATATATTTCTTCTATCAAGTAAAAGGCCTTTCTATTTTGTTTCATTTTAAGTTGTTTCCATAAATCTGAATTTTCCTCAAAATCTTTTTAAAATGCCTTTTCATTATATATATTATTTTTATAAATATTTCATAATATCATTAATGAGGAGTAAAAGTTACAAGATAAAAAGTGTAGATTTTTAACATAAATAGAGGTTAATACTTGATAGAAGGTATATAAAATTATTTAAATATTTTAATATTAGCATTCTACATATTTAATTTCAAAAAATTATATTTAATAATTATGACTTCAAGAATTACATTAAAATAATGTCATATAAGTACCACTTAAATCAAACGACATATAAAATAAACACTCATTATAAGACATCCAAATGATATAACAAAATCCAATAAATAAAAATTGTTAACCAAAATTCTATAAATTAAATATTTTGAATAGACAAAATTTTGTTTCTGCTGATCAATCTTATGAAAACAAATATGTTTCAAAAATGTTTAACATAATCTAATATTCTAAATAAGATAGTTTTATGATGAAATTCTTAAGATTATGTTAAACATTTTTGTTTTATAAGATTGATCAGTAGAAATAAAATTTTGTCTATTCAAAATATTTAATACACAGGATTTTGGTTAACAATTTTTACTTATTGGATCTTGTTATATCATTTGGATGTCTTATAATGAATGTTTATTTTATATGTCGTTTGATATAAGTGGTACTTATATGACATTATTTTAATTTAATTCTTGAAGTTATTATTATTAAATATAATTTTTTGAAATTAAATATGTAGAAGGCTAATATTAAAATATTTGAATAAGAGTAGATTTTTTCAATATTATTAATTTATCAAATCATCCTGCACCAACTGATTAGATATATATTAGAAGATTAAAATTGAATTATACTCTCAAATATTTCCAGTCAAAGTCTACTAAAGTAAATGGGTGCTTTATCGAAAGTGGTCCGGGTATTTGATACCTATCCGTTTAGTCGAGGTCTATTATCTTATACTGTAATATTTCCTACCTCATGTTTGATCCAACAAACTATTGCTGGGAATACCTGGGAGACGTATGATTGGAAAAGAGTTTTTCGTTTCTGGATATATGGGACTTTTTTCCTAGCACCTGTAGGATATGGCTATGTAAAAATCATGTCAAGATGGTTGCCACATCCAGATCTGAAATCTAACTTTAAGCGGGTGAGTAGAGAATGTCAATGAGAAGCATAAGCGATCCATTGTGCGTAGAAATTATGTTGATCCAATATTCTTCATAGTTCCGCCTTTTTGAATTATGTATCCAAAATAGTTTTGCTATCATACAGTCCAGTCTGCGACATGTTAGTATCAAATCATTTCTACACTAAGGTGTCCAAATTCACAATACACATTTATAAATTCAAACGATAATTCGTTAATTAGAACGACAAAGTTATATTTTGTTAGTGTGTAAGTTAGATATTACATATGTAAATTTACGATAAAGCGCGGCATTGTTCATAAATATTGAATTGTATCAGTCCTTACTTGGTGAAAATCCATATTAAATAATTTGAAATAAGGTTATTCTGATTTTCACAAATTTTTATTGTTAAACTCACAACAATTGTTTCGCTATCACAGTAGCATCATCAGGCAAGATCACATTTTGAATAACTAAGCTTGTTTCCGAAATCCGTGGCTATTTATATTACAGTGACTACAATAAATTTTTATTGAGCACTAAAACCCAAAAAAGGGTCTCTGCAAATTCCAGCGTATCTGAATACTACTCTGTCAAGAAAGTACCGGGAATTTTCAATTAAAACAACATTTTTACATTTAATCGTCAAAATTTATTGGGTCGCCTTCAAAACAGGCTCCATTTGCTACAATACATCTATGCCAACGGCACTTCCAATTATCGAAACATTTTTTATAGGCGCTTTCCGGGATGGACTTTAGCTCTCGCGCCGAATTTTGTTTTATGGCTTCAATCGACTCAAAACGGGTGCCACGAAGGGGCCATTTTAGTTTTGGGAAGCGGAAAAAGTCGCAGGGAGCCAAATCCGGCGAATACGGTGGTTGCTGAAGCACGTTTGTTGAGTTTTTGGCGAGAAAGTCAGTCACAATCGTAGCTCGGTGAGAAGGCGCGTTATCGTCATGCAAAATCCATGAGTTGTTCGCTCACAAACTTGGCCGCTTCTTACGGATACGCTCACGCAAACGTTTCATAACGCCTAGGTAATGCTCCTTGTTTACCGTCTGACCCTCTGGAACGAATTCGTAGTGCACCACGCCACAGATATCGAAGAAAACAATGAGCGTCACCTTCATTTTCGAGCGGCTTTGGCGTGGTTTTTTCGGTTTCGACTCATTTTTTGCCACCCATTCCGATGATTGCTGGCTTGTTTGCATATCGTACTCGTAGAGCCAGGTCTCATCACCAGTTATAATGCATTCCATGAATGTAGAATCGAAATTACAGCGATCTAGCATGTCTGAAGCAACCTGTTCGCGATGACGTTTTTGAAGAAAATTCAGGTCTTTCGGTACGAGTCGTGCGGCCACCTTTCTCATGCCCAAAATATCAATCAAAATCGTACGTGCGGACTCGTGGGATATCTTTAGATCATGTGCTATCTCTCTCAAGCTGGTACGACGGTTTTCCAGCACCTTTTCCTTAATTTTATCGACGTTATCTTCGATCGAAGCCGTCGATGGGCGACCATTTCACGACCGTCCTTGAAGGCTCTGTACCACTGATATGCACGAGTTTTCGATAGAGCATTATCACCAAAGGCCTTTTGCAAACATTTTCAATGCATCGGCACACGAAAATTCATTTGCAACACAAAATTTTAAACAAATTCTTTGCTCAACGTAATCACCCATAGTAAAAATCGGCACGCACTCTGACATCGACTGACTTAATCAGCTGTTGCAAACACACTAGTTGACAGATCCCGCTCAAGCTTGGCATAGTAATTAAGGACAGTGGTACCAACCTAGGAAAAAAATGTTTACCTGCCTCATTGCCCCGCCAGGTTTAAATCGATAATTCCCGGTACTTTCTTGACAGAATGTATATTTAACAGAGGTGAGCTATTTAAATCTATTTGTTCGTTAAGTAATATTCCAATTTTATTATGTTTATTTATCTCTAGTGATTCTAACAGATTTAAGGCATAACTTTTGCTTTCTATATGTAGAATTTCAAAGTTATGGTTGAAAGTATGTCCTGTTTCTAACAAATGGTTAGAATATGTAGAATTGCTTTTATTATTGAGGAAACTCTTCAAATGTTCACACATCTTATGACGGAAAGTTCTTCCAGTCTGACCTATGTAAACTTTAGGGCAAATACCGCTGGTTAACTTATAAACCCCAGATTTTTCATCTTTATGTGTGTAGTCTTTATTATTTTTGATAAATTTACTCAAGTTTGAATTAGTTTTAAATGAAGTTCTCAAATTATATTTATTTTTGAGGTATGTATTAATTTTCTCAGAAATACCTTTAATGTATTTTAAGGAAATGTATTTAAAATTTTCTATTATATTAGGAAACACCATATTTAAAGCTATTTTATTATTTTTATTCATCAATAATTTGTCTATCAACTTAGGATAATAGTCATTATTAATAGCTAGTTGTTTAATTATGTTAAGTTCTGAAATATAATTTTCTCGATTCATGGGAATATTAACTAATCTATGGATCATACAATTAAATGCTGATAATTTTTGATTTAGAGGATGATTTGATTTATTGTGTATAATAGAATCCGTATAGGTTGGTTTGTGAAATATTGAAAAATCATATGAATTATTTATTCGAGTAACAGTTAAATCAAGAAAATTAATAGAATTATTAAGTTCGGTTTCCATAGTGAATAATAATAATAATAATAATGACTATGATCCAAAGTTGATAGACAAATTATTGATGAATAAAAATAATAAAATAGCTTTAAATATGGTGTTTCCTAATATAAAAGAAAATTTTAAATACATTTCCTTAAAATACACTAAAGGTATTTCTGAGAAAATTGCTACATACCTCAAAAATAAATATAATTTGAGAACTTCATTTAAAACTAATTCAAACTTGAGTAAATTTATCAAAAATAATAAAGACTACACACATAAAGATGATAAATCTGGGGTTTATAAGTTAACCTGCGGTGATTGCCCTTAAGTTTACATAGGACAGACTGGAAGAACTTTCCGTCATAGGATGTGTGAACATTTGAAGAGTTTCCTCAATAATGAAAGCAATTCTACATATTCCAACCATTTGTTAGAAACAGGACATACTTTCAACCATAACTTTGAAATTCTACATATAGAAAGCAAAAGTTATGCCTTAAATCTGTTAGAATCCCTAGAGATAAATAAACATAATAAAATTGGAATATTACTTAACGAACAAATAGATTTAAATAGCTCACCTCTGTTAAATATATTCAGATAAGCTGGAATTTGCAGGGACCCTTTTTTGGGATTTAGTGCTCAATAAAAATTTATTGTAGTTACTGTAATATAAATAGCCACGGATTTCGGAAACAAGCTTAGTTATTCAAAATGTAATCTTGTCTGATGATGCTACTGTAATAGCGAAACAATTGTTGTGAGTTTAACAATAAAAATTTGTGAAAATCAGAATAACCTTATTTCAAATTATTGTTCATAAAATTTAGAGAAGACTTGATAAAGACATACAGGTGAAAAAAATTATCAAGGATCATTAAATCGCATAGCACAGTGGAAAATTTCATTAACATTTCCACTGTGCTATACGATTTAACGAACATTGATAATTTTTTTCACCTGCATGTCTTCATCAAGTCTTCTATAACGGATCTGACAAGGTTATGTATTTAGGAATATTTGCCCTTACCTTTCTCATAGCTATAACATTTAAATCTGGGTTATTTGCAGGTTGCAATTTCTTCTTATAATGGATCCAAATACTAGGGCAGTTTGATAAATCTGAATTTTTCAATTTACCGCCTAGTAACTTTAAATGCAACACTGTTAACCATCTATCAAAAGACATTTCAACTAAGCGGTTACATCAAATTTTACTTATATTAGTAATAAGGTAAAGAAATCACTTGGCATAAGTTTCATAAAAGTTTAATTTTTGTTGTTGACATATATGTTTGGGGTTTCAACCCATTTTCAAAACCCGAAACATACAGGTATCGTAAAGACAGTCGAAAACATGGAAAATTCAGTGTTAATCAAGAATGCAGTGGAACAGTGGAAGAATCAAAACCTCAGTGCGATGCGATGACAGATAAATGATTGTTCTCTTTCAATGAGTGTAAATAGCTCAGCGGGAGAGCATCGTGCTCGTGACCTGGAGGTCCGGTTTCAAATCCTGTTCAGGTGGAAATTTTCTAGTTGGACGGGTGTCTGCCACTATTTCATTGTTGGGTCAAAAATTAACAGTGCTGTGACCTAAAGTGGCGCAAGATCGCAGTAACAAAGCCTACCCAGAACACAACTGAACTCCTAACTAGCACAATAGTCTAGTCAACAAGTGTCTTTTGGGTCAACTTTTTTCAGCAGTCTCCAAAAATTATGATCAAGGTGTCATTCGATTCGGAATGGCATCTAGATAATTTTTGAAAAAAATGAAGTTCCGCTTGCAAAAATTGCAAAAGTTATTAACAATTAACTAAAAAAAAGAGGGTTTAGTTTTTTGTAAATATCTCAAAAACCAATCGAGATTTTTGAAATAAAAAAACAGATTCAAAAAGAGGAGGAAATTTCCTAAAAAAAGTGTCGACTCCCGGAATTGTAGTCCCAATATTAATAATTTTCCCAGAGGGATGAAAATACGGCCGAAAACGGGTACTCTGGCTTTCGTAAGCCACGCCTACTTTGGACACTTTATTAATAAAAATTATTTTAACAGATTAAATATGAAATTTAATAAATGAAATAATTATGCAATACTTAATTAATATTTTTTTTCTGCTTGGACATAAACATTGCAAGTGTCATAATTGTTTAACTATTAACTTGAGATTTTTTTCCTCTCTTGGAGCAATTTTTGGAAGACTTCAGAATAGATCCCCGTTGGAAGAATTTAAAAATGTTTATTTTTCAGTTTTTTATTAACAATTTTCGTTGTTGCAAAATTAAAAACTTGGATTAATTATCGAAAAAAATTTTTTTTTCAAAATATTATTAATGGTCCGTTTTTATGTTGTAGGAAGCTACATAGAAATATATTTTTTTAATTTTTATTTCTTATTGTTTAAAAAATTGTTATAAACAAATGCGTTGTTTATAAAATAATTGAAAATTTTTTTAAGGAATATCAATCTTTGAAGCAAATAATGATTTAAAAAAAAATTTTTTTCCTTAAAAAATTTTTTTTATTGTTTAAAAACGAATTTGTTAATCAATAATCGTTTTCTCCCGCTTCTAACTAATATTAAGGAACCATTTTTTCTTTAAAAATTATGATTTACTCTTTTTTTCCATATAAAAAAAGTTTTCGTTTTGTTTAATTTTTCATTGTTTATATAATATATATAAATGACGCTTCCAAACTCCATACAATTTGTTATAAACAAATAAATTTTTACTTTATATTTTTTTCCCTATTATTCTTACTGCCACAAATACAGACATGATTTTTTTATTAATTTTTTAGTAAAAATAATAAAAAAATAATTTTGTTATTAATAAAAAATATAAAGTAAAAATTTATTTGTTTATAACAAATTGTTAATTGGTGCGTAATTCGAGATCTATTATAGCCTTCTTAAAATAAGGTTATTATTATTTTTCCTATTAAATCCACTTATTGCTTAGCCTGATACATTTTCGTTGTTTGTAAACTTTATTGACAAGTTAGGAGTACGATTTCGCGAAAGAAAACATGTTGCAAGTGTGAAAACAGCCTTATATGAAATTAATAACAATTTCAGATCATCATAGATCAAACCACCTATTCCCCATTTATGACCTTTTCATTTTTTGGTGGAATGTCTCTCCTTGAAGGTAAAGGTTTCCCAGGTGCCAAGGAAGAAGTGGAGACAAAGTTTTTACCTACATACAAGGTTGAAAGACACCTACTGCATATTGTTCATCTTCTAAACTTCAGTTTTTCAGGCCGGACTTGGTTATTGGCCAATTATTCAAACAGTAACATTCACCTATATTTCGGAAAAGAACAGACTTCCTTTCATCAGTCTCGGTGGAATGGTATGGACTGTATTCCTTGCTTTCATGCTTCAGAAAGACATGAAAAAGATAGATGTGAATTAATGGAGATGTACTGAGAGGTGGTAAGTCAACTGGGATTCTGTAAGCCGGTAGCAAGAACCCCCAAACAAATTTCCAATTATAGACTGGACTATCACTCATAATTAATTTTAAGAAGTGTTGAATCCGCAATCCATGCTTAACTTTAAATGGGCATCTTTCGCCTACTGAGAGATTTAATAAGAGTACTTGCAATCTGCCACATGTCCATTACATGATAGAAAGGGGAAACTCCATAAAACTATTATTTAAGTGAAATATGTTACTGAGGTTTTGAGTTCAAATACTATTTATATTAAAAGAACCGTTGACTCTTGCATGACCAGGAAACGGTGATGTCACAATTACGTTACCGATGTTTGTAACGTCAATTGCCAATTTAAAATAATTGGCATTGTCCCCAGAAACGCGTCTCTAAAATTAAGATCGATATAAACCATTACGTAAAGCGGTCCTAAGATAATAAAGTCATCAAAATATTTATTCGGACGAAATAGTTAGGTTTGGGCGAGATCAGTTAAAAATGGTGGTTGTTTTATCCAGGTTTGTGGCCTTCACCAATAGACACCCTATAGTGCGTGGCATGATCTCGTACGCCACAATATGGCCGGTTTCGAATATAATACAACAAAGTCTGGGTGAGTCAGAAATAAAGTGTTTCACAATTTGATTCATATTTTGATGTCAGGGTTTCCAATTCAGATTTAGTATAAGAAACATTGAAGTTGCTTGGCCTTGTTTAAAAATCCCAGAGTTATACCCAAAACTTACAATTTTAATGTTATCTTTTGAACAGATTGACTGATTTTCGTCATGTTTCGTTCTAATAATAATAATAATAATAGTTTATTTCGTGTAGAATTTATTTTTGTTATGTTTTTTCTTGCATGAGTACAAAAAAGTAATAAGTAATAAGTTTGCCTCACTTAGCTCGTTTCATCGTCTTTTTGGTGGCTTAAATATCATAGAGACTTATTCTGCTAACCTCACTACAAATTTCAATTTTATAAAAATATATAGTAGAATAAGGGTTTTGCAGGGATCACTTTTGGGATTTTCTTGAAAAAGCAGCAACAAGTAACTTCCAAAAAAAAAACGATAATGGTTTCATATTTAATATCTCATTCAAAAGTTTCTTGTTCACTCAAGTGATTTTCTAGACTTTCTCATTCGTAGCGGGCAAGACTATTGAAAACTACGATTGGATGACCCCTTTACGTTTTTCCATTTATGGAGGCCTCTTCACTGCTCCAACTCTTTACGCATGGGTTCGGTTCACGACGATAATGTGGCCAGCGCCTGGTTTGAAGACGGCAGTACTCAAGGTACGACCTTCTTCCATGTATTTCCTACAACTCTAGAATACTAATGTCATTGGTCCTCAAAGAACAGAGGTTGGTGTATTTTTATCACGGTAGTTCATTGAAGCGTTTCTTGAATCCAATTCTCCTAATCGTTGTACTACTCTGTCAAGAAAGTACCGGGAATTTTCAATTAAAACAACATTTTTACATTTAATCGTCAAAATTTATTGGGTCGCCTTCAAAATAGGCTCCATTTGCTCCAATACATCTATGCCAACGGCACTTCCAATTATCGAAACATTTTTTATAGGCGCTTTCCGGGATGGACTTTAGCTCTCGCGCCGAATTTTGTTTTATGGCTTCAATCGACTCAAAACGGGTGCCACGAAGGGGCAATTTTAGTTTTGGGAAGAGGAAAAAGTCGCAGGGAGCCAAATCCGGCGAATACGGTGGTTGCTGAAGCACGTTTGTTGAGTTTTTGGCGAGAAAGTCAGCCACAATCGTAGCTCGGTGAGAAGGCGCGTTATCGTCATGCAAAATCCATGAGTTGTTCGCCCACAAATTTGGCCGCTTCTTACGGATACGCTCACGCAAACGTTTCATAACGCCTAGGTAATACTCCTTGTTTACCGTCTGACCCTCTGGAACGAATTCGTAGTGCACCACGCCACGGATATCGAAGAAAACAATGAGCATCACCTTCATTTTCGAGCGGCTTTGGCGTGGTTTTTTCGGTTTCGGCTCATTTTTTGCCACCCATTCCGATGATTGCTGGCTTGTTTGCATATCGTACTCGTAGACCCAGGTCTCATCACCAGTTATAATGCGTTCCATGAATGTAGAATCGGAATTACAGCGATCCAGCATGTCTGAAGCAACCTGTTCGCGATGACGTTTTTGAAGAAAATTCAGGTCTTTCTCATGCCCAAAATATCAATCAAAATCGTACGTGCGGACTCGTGGGATATCTTAAGATCATGTGCTATCTCTCTCAAGCTGGTACGACGGTTTTCCAGCACCCTTTCCTTAATTTTATCGACGTTATCTTCGATCGAAGCCGTCGATGGGCGACCACTTCACGACCGTCCTTGAAGGCTCTGTACCACTGATATGCACGAGTTTTCGATAGAGCATTATCACCAAAGGCCTTTTGCAACATTTTCAATGCATCGGCACACGAAAATTCATTTGCAACACAAAACTTTAAACAAATTCTTTGCTCAACGTAATCACCCATAGTAAAAATCGGCACGCACTCTGACATCGACTGACTTAATCAGCTGTTGCAAACACACTAGTTGACAGATCCCGCTCAAGCTTGGCATAGTAATTAAGGACAGTGGTAACAACCTAGGAAAAAAAAATTTTACCTGCCTCATTGCCCCGCCAGATTTAAATCGATAATTCCCGGTACTTTCTTGACAGAATGTATATCGCTAATCAATTACCACTTAATTTTTAATCTCGAATTTCCGTTAAAAACTAACATAACTGTAGAAATCGTATACAATGGGATTTTTTTAAATTGATTAGATACAACAGTGTTTCATTTAATGTAAATCCATATCCATTTCGTTTTTATTCAAAAATAGTAATTCCTTTGAAAATTGGCACAATTTAATTAATTCTAGCTATGAAAATTCGATCAAAATTGATGTATTGACCCACGAATAAACATGAAGCAACATCTGAGGTTAACCTTGATCGATTCTTGATTTCTGGGTACTCAAATTGTGAAGTTTGTAAATTGAAGACTGTATCAATTTTGTTTTTGCCACTCGCTTTCAGAGCTACGTTAATTGCAAATAATAAAAATTCTGTTGAATACATCATCGTTTTTGAGAATCAGTCGTTGTTCTGAAGTTGTTGGAAATATGTAAGTTATCTGACAAAAACATTGTGAAGGCTGTTGTAGAACAAATGACGTATGGCCCAGCAGCTCTTATATGTTTTTATTTCGGAATAAGTCTAATGGAAGGCAAAGGTTTGGACGGAGCAGTAGAAGCTGTCAATCAGAAATTCCTCCCTTCGTGGCAGGTAATAGATAGATTTTTTCTTCACTAACTAGAAAGTCTTAGCCTCAGAAAGTTGATTATATGTGTGATTTCCTAAGTTCTGGAGCAGATTGTTTTCTAGTGTTATTTACATACAGAACTGTGGCAACAGCCTGACTAATATACCTTAACATTGATTTAAAATAATATAAATGGTATAATATATTGAATAATATTATTTCAAATTTTCATATATTTATTCAAATAAGCACAGGTGTTTTGCCAAACGGCAGGATTTTTATAATATAATATAAATATAATTTTTTTCTTCAGATATTTGTTATAGATTAATATCGTTGGCAGTTTAATTGCAACAACTAACACTCTGTTTGTAATAAAACAACACTTGGTTTAACGATGAACTGTATAATAGAAAAGATACTTACAACCTGCTTGTTACACAGACCGAACTGAAAGAGACAGAGTTTACTGAGTCGTTCATAGACCTTAACTCTTGATCATAGAAAAAACATATTATAAATAGAGTGAGGTATTCTTCTTAAACTTTTGGTATATATTCACAATAATATTACATTCTGAAAAACTTGGTTTAATTACGAAATATTCTCTTCATAGAGATGTGTACAACCGTTTGGAGAATCAACTAAGTGACATGGATTTTCCTTTGCTCAGTCTGTCAAACAAAATACAATAAAATATCCTGTATACACAATTTATGTTGTGGCAGTCCAGAATTAATAACCTTTTCTTTCGATAATTGAACATTTTTATCTTGATAGCTCTAATTCAAATCATATTTCAGGTTGGAATATTTTTCTGGCCAGTGCTACAAACGATCAATTTCGCCTGGGTCCCAGAAAAGAACCGAGTACCTTACGTCAGCGCATGTAGTTTAGTTTGGTGTTGTTTCCTGTCTTATATGCACCAGTTGCAACTCAAAAAGCAGGAAAAACAGAATGTCGAATTAAACCGTCAAACGATTCGTAATTGATAATTTATAACTTAGACGAATAACTAGGAAATTGAAATACTTTATTTAACACTAGAGCAATTCCAATGAAAGTGATATTTGTTATGTATTAAAAGTTTATTTTCTGTTATTCCTAACTAGTTAAACTGATTTTGTTATATCAATGAAAACTGTGAAAGTTGTTACATTATGCATTAAAAGTTCATAAATTAAATCTTATGTTTTCGTGAAAGAATTGTGTAATCCTCTGAATCACCCAGCGGAAACAGATCAAATGACTTTCACTATTTGATTATTTTCAACGTTAATCTATCAAATTCATAGACTTATTATCCTAAATACGCCTATGATCAAATCCCTCAACTTGTCTAAATCTCTTTTGTCTGTTAAAAAGCTACCAATTCGCTGTATTTCTTGAATATTCCTGTCGTTTTTCCGTTGATTTAATTTCCTACATTTAGATGTAGGATGTGAAAATTGGGGGACACAATTTTGTTCGAGATACTATTTCTAAAGAATTTATATAGAATAATTAAAATAAAAGATTTTAATTTGTTTCTGAATGAGCTTTAGAAATTTAAATTTGAATATTTCTCAATGAAATCAAAAAATTTAAATCTGGTAAAAGGTTATTTTCCAAAATTTCCACAGATTTTCTTGAAAATTCAATCCTCTCGGCTCAGAATCTCAATATATAAGATGGGTTAGTCAAGAGACTACCCAGAAGCACCCGTGCTCTTACTTTGGTTTCAACCATAGATATGAAATGTTTTATTGTCTCTTTTTCTTACTCGTAACAATATTCTCACTATCACATACACTATAGAGACTATCAAACTATCGTTTGATCAAGATTTTGGTTTGTGCAATTTTCACATTAAATTTGTGTCTTCAGAGATTTCATCGAACGTTCCTGATTCTGTTTGTGTTGAAGCTCTGAAGTGTTATGTGAGGGAGCTCAAACCTCTTAATTCGGAAGGTGGTGTTTCGTTCCCTCTTGACCTCTGAACTCTTCAGATAGGCGTGGGGTGCAAGCCTGCATATGACGTCAGTGACCTTGTTCCAACGTCAGACGTAGAACGCTTGTACTCAGCTCTACTTGAACCCGGCAAGGACTTTGAGTTAGATATTATCTGAAACCGGTCGCGTCCTCTATATGCAACTCCAGGAAGCTGCAGCAGAGCAGATTTCTGGTCTAGGATGGGGCACGTCGCCACAGTGTATTATCTTTAAAATATATGTTTTTTCCTTAGAATATCTAATGTATTTCACCAGAACTACGAGGACGTGAAAAGTATTAGTAAATGCAGATAAAGAATAAATTGCTGTATTTTGAAGAGGCTTTAATAAATATTTTTATAAAGAGTGATGTGTTTTTTCACCACAGTATTCTACACGTAGTCGGCTAGACAAAATCTGATGGAAAAATAATTATGAGTATATAAATTTTTTTTAGAAATAGAGAACTCTTTTGTGCGACAGCCGATTTGATTGTTCTTGGTTATTTTGAGTTAAGTTTGGTCCAGCATTTTATCATATCTGGTTTTTGGCCGGTGTAATGTTTGTAAATCATTCAAATGAACAGTTTTTGAGGTTAAATGGTTACGTCCCCACACAAAATTGCCACATTGGCAGCGATAATAATTCATAAGCAATTGTCGAACTGTGCTTTATGAGCTCATGGAATTATTATCATGTCTTCGAACGTAAACGCTATTTTTGTGGTACCCCAATTAGAAAGCATTAATATCGCGAATGTGTGGTTTCACCAAGGTGGCCTCACATGTCACACGGCGCGAAATACAATGAATTTATTGAAATAACCATTTGATAAACGATTACTTTCAAGAGATGGACCTGCTCATTTCATACATCGTTCCTGAGATTTCAAGCCATTATTTTCTTTGGGAATATATAAATTCGCATGCCTACGCCAATGAACCAGAAATAATTCAATACTAAGAAGTTCAAATTCACCAGCTGCGGCGGTTATATTACCGAAATCATATTCAAACATTAATGCTGTAAAATTATCTGTGTTATGAATGAAATTTCATGGATTTTGAATATTTTTCTGCGTTTTATAGATTTCAATTCTAATTACTTTACCTTTAAAAAAAAAGCCTTTAAATCTCTATAAGGAACATGGAACTATAAAATTTGCAATTTTCCAAAAGTTTTCTCAGGCCCCTGATTCGCCAATTTTTGAATCTCGGGTAAAATATTGTGTAAAAATTGGCATTTGATTTGTTTGCATCGTAAACGTAGTGCTATTACGCAACATTCGCAAGGTTTCATGCATGATATTGAAAATTAACGATGAACTTGGATGGGAGATTAAAATTGGCAGTATTCCCAGAAAATATCGAGCGGAAAAGTGTGTTCGTTCCTTCTCAGTATTAATTCTTGCAATTTTAAAAATTGCGATCAGTAGATTAAGGATAACAATGGTTTTACTCACGAAATTCAGAGCATTCACCACTAAATACCCTATCGTTCGGGGAATTCTTTCTTATGGCGCAGTATGGCCCGTTTCCAACGTAATCCAACAAACAATGGGTAAGTTTTAATTGAATCATCCATTATGAAATCTTGATAATGTTTTATTTAATTCTTCATCATATTACTCGAAAAGAAACGTCCACGCAGTCGCATCGTTTGCAGAAAACACATATTGAGTGTTAATCAAAAGATTTGATACTGTAAATAAATAATGGTATATTTCATTAATTTCGTAGATCTTTAAAATGTAAGAGGATGTGTGCACAGAATGACTGACTTGTTTCCTTAAATTAATTCACAATAATTAAACTGCGTTTGAAAATATCCCAAGGTTAATTGGAAATTATCGTATTCATCGCAGCAATAAAATCTGTGAATATCATATCGGGACGTTTTACGTATTTTAATATCAATTAATTGTCGCTTACGACAAAAGATTATTTTTAGCAATCATAAACAAGATAAGTTTTGAGGTAGGTTGTTCCCAATAATATTTTTATGGTGTATAGTGCAGATAAGAATTGATAACACAATTAAGTATTTTCAAAATCCGTGTATCCTTAAAAAAGTGTGCTACTGAAGAAATTTTTTTCAGCTGGGAAAAGGTTCGATGATCTGAATTGGATTCAGGTGAGCCAATTCGCTCTTTTTGGATCTTTGTACTTAGCACCAAGTCTTTACGCGTGGGTGAGGATTTCTACTATCATCTGGCCCCAAACAAACTTCAGAACTGGAGTGATCAAGGTGATATAAAAATAAAAGCATTCATTTAACATAAGAAGGTTTAGACGCGGTGATCCATTAATATCTATGACTAGATCAACATGCGCATGTTTCGAAACTTGTTGATTTCTCATCAGTGCCCTGTAATGTAATCTGCCACGCACCTATATTCCCTCTACACAGGAATACTAAGGTATTTATCATACACTAGTACCATCTAGTGCAGGCATATATAAATACATGACATACTCTAGCGAGCCAATTCAAGCAAAGAGCTGTATTTCCGTTGTTATACAGCTGTATGCTGCACTGTTTTGTTTTGTAACTTCCTATTACCATAGCTCATACTCCTTATTAATGATATTTGTACCGATCAGTCGAATCAATTTATTTGAATATAAAAAAATGTAATTATGAGCATCACGGATTAACAGGAACTGATTTGAGAATAAGGAAAGTTTTCTGCATGTATAACATAACATAAATAGAGGTCAATACTTGACAGAAGGTATATAAAATTATTTAAATATTTTAATATTAGCCTTCTACATATTTAATTTCAAAAAAATATATTTAATAATTATAACTTCAGGAATTAAATTGAATTAATGTCATATAAGTAGCACTTATATCAAACGACATATAAAATAAACATTCATTATAAGACATCCAAATGATATAACAAAATCCAATAAATAAAAATTGTTAACCAAAATCCTATAAATTAAATATTTTGAGTAGGCAAAATTTTGTTTCTGCTGATCAATTTTATGAAAACAAATATCCTTCAAAAATGTTTAACATAATCTTAAGAATTTCATCATAAGGAATTAAATTAAATTAATGTCATATAAGTACTACTTATATTAAACGACATATATGTTTATTTTATATGTCATTTGATATAAGTGGTACTTATATGACATTAATTTAATTCCTGAAGTTCTAAATATTAAATATAATTTTTTGAAATTAAATATGTAGAAGGCTAATACTTAAATAATTGCATTTATAACGTTAGAAAGAATCGGGAATACTGTTCTTTGCTTGAATTGGCTCGCTAGGGTATGTCATGTATTTTTATTTGTCTGCACTAGATGGCGCTAGTGTATGATTTGTAGTCGGACATTACAGGGAACCGACGAGAAACCAACAAGTTTCGAAACGTGTGCATGTCTGCTACTTATGCCCCAGCGATCAGCAAAACTTAGTCAGGCTTGTTTGAGTTTGAAATTGTTATATAGACTATAGAAATGTTATACAGATATGAAGACACTGTCTTGATTTGCAGAACTTTCTATTACCATAGCTTATCATCCATATTAGTTATTCTTCTTACCATATAATTAGGAATATAAGTGTTGAATTTCACACATTTTGAAGGCTTATTTTATTATTCTGTGGTATTTTCTTTCAAATCTTGTTTCAGGCAGTTGTGGAACAGTTTACGTTCGGACCTTTTGCTGTTACTTCATTCCATTTTTGGATGAGTATACTTGATGGAAAATCATTCGATGAATCTGTCGAAGCAGTTAGACAGAAATTTTTCCCCACTTGGAAGGTAGGTCATATTTTGTATGCTGAAGGTAGATATACTTATAGTTAATGAAATAAATTATTCCCGTAAATGAATTATTAAGTGGGGAAATGAAACTATACATGGTCATTCAGGGTCCATAATATGTTATTAGTTTACTACTCTAAAAGATCCGGGATGTTACGGAGTACTCTAAGATCTGGGGGTTTACGGAGTACTCTAAAAGATCTAGGAGTTTACGGAGTACTCTTAAAGATCTGGAATTATACGAAGTAATCTAAAGAGCGCTAACCTTTTTATCGTGATCGTCTTGTGGCGGGCGAATAGGACGTTACGTTGTGTAGGCAACCCAAATTACACCTAACGAGAGCAAGGAAACAGTGACAGGGGGTTCAAATATTCGAAACACAGTTATACCAGAATAATATATTTCTATTAATAATGGAAACACATTCATCAGCCTGTGGTTAAATCTACTCTACGCAGTGGTTCGCAAAGCGCCCCAGTGAAACCAATAGCGCCCTGGGTCTAAATTACTTATTACTTTCTCTATACGATATGTTGTCCTCTACCAGGACTACCCAGCAATTTACCCTAAAGAACGCCACTGGTTCACATGGAATACAATCTCTCAAAGTAAGCGGGCACATGCATATGACAAATATGTAACACGAACTGACTAGGACATAATAAAATAGATACAGTACCCCATCACCTAGGCGTGTTAAAGAACGATACAATAAGAGCAAACAAAGCAATGGGTATCCAGGGGATCACACAAGAGTACATACAAATCAGTTACATATCAAGCACCGAAATTAGTAAGAAAAGATAATACAAATCCCTATTAGCAAGTATTACGCAGATAAAGAACAACTATTTACAAATACAGCAAAAAGAAACCAGGCACCTAGAGAAAGTATACGATACAAACAGAAAACTTGTGAGGGTCGCTTTAGTTATATACATAGGCAATGCAATTTAGTTAAAACATTCCGGTCAGATTAAATAACAGTGAAGCAAAAATACAAGAATGAAAAGCGAAGTACAATGAACGAGCGTGCAGTCATTAATTTCACATTAACACAAAGGTGGTATTCAAAAATGTAAAGCAATTAATCAGAAGCATTTAAAAGAAGTTCACTTACTAAGAGTTACCAAGAGGGACTGTTATAAGTACTATTATCTCGAGTATGTTACTAAGTTACTCAGGAGGTTTATTTCCAAGAACCTTCCTCTTGAATGAAATCAAATACAATGGGAAATGCTATAAGATAAAATAGAAAGGCCTTTTACTTGATAGAAGAAATATAACAAAATTTGAATATTAAAACAAATTGAAATACGTTTATCTTCTACAATTTTAATTTCAAAAAAAATTTTTATTCAAAAAACTTTTAGAAATAAATTTATGTCTAACAAGCACCGCTTACATTTAATAGACGTATATAATCAAAACTCAATATATAATGTCAAATGGAATAAATAACCCAACAGATATACGAAAGTAATTAAAATTAATAAATAAATATTCAAAGGAGACAAAATTTTGTTTCTGGTCTTACCTTTAAAAACACCAATTGCCTTTTAAAAACATGAACACACTTAAAGGACTTCTCAAAGAATATAATTTATTTGAAATATTTAATATATTTAAATATTCGAATAAATTATTTCAAAAATCTCTAAAAAATGTGCACTATATCTTCAAAAAACAAATATAATTCTAGATAATCCCGTCTTCAGTCCTCTTTTAACATTCCAAATATCAAAATCAAAAACATAACCTATATCACTCACGTGTTAAAAGACTTAAGCTTCGAAATACAGATCAACTATATAATTCAAGATTGATCTATGTTCTAACAAAATCAAAGAACAGTGTGAGTTATTTTAAGGTTTATTTAAATTCATTGAAATTCTATAATGAGATTTATTGAAGCCAAAATATAATTATATATTATATATAAAATAAAATAGAAAGGCCTTTTACTTGATAGAAGAAATATAACAAAATTTGAATATTAAAACAAATTGAAATATGTTTATCTCCTACAATTTGAATTAAAAATAAAATGCTATAAGGACATTGTTCTCCTTTGTTTTTGTCACTAATCACGTATGTCTCAAGTTACCGCGCCACAGAGTATTTGACACAGAAAATAACGCGGGTAAATACAATGACATAACGGTGGAATTTATATAATCTATCAGGGACTCTGTGACTCGTATGATCCTTAGAGGATCCGGATCTCTTCACACCTGAAACCAATTTTTCAATATAATCCTGCGTCCCATTCTGCGTAAACGTTAATAGACCGTGAGTGATCCTGTATATTTCATCCAAGTTTCACAGTTTCATTCGGAAAAAATAATAAAGCATTTTTTCAAGTGAAAATGATCCAACTGTTAGAATTGGTCGTTTCGAATAAAACAATAAACATTAAATGAAATAATAATTTTATTCTAATATTCGAAAAACTCCGCATTGAACAAATTATTTTACATTTTTATATTTTCAATTTTTACTTATTTAAATATTTTAATATTAGCCTTCTACATATTTAATTTCAAAAAATTATATTTAATGATTATAACTTCTGAAAATAAATTAAAATAATATCATATAAGTACCAATTATATCAATTGACATAAAATAAACATTCATTATAAGACATCCGAAAGGTATAACAAAATCCAATAAATAAAAATTATTAACCAAAATCCTTTAAATTAAATATTTTGAATAGACAAAATTTTGTTTCTGCTGATCAATCTTATGAAAACAAATATCTTTCAAAAATGTTTAACATAATCTTAAGAATTTCATCATAAAATTATCTTACTTAGAATATTCAATATTATTGAATATCTAACTAAGTTACTTTATATAAAAACTCAAGATATGTAAAACATTACTGAAAAACTAGTTTTAAGAGGGACTTTGCTTCTTCAGTATTCAAATAATTCATATTCAATAAATATAACATCAATCAACAACAAATATTTACTTACCCTTCAACCGTTTAGAAAGACTTCTGGCAAACTGAAAAATCTTTAAATGTAGTGTGACGGTTCACTATATATAAATATTTCTGTGGTTTACCCTTGATCTAAAAGATTGAAAGACAATTTAACGGCCTCTGTTATAGCACAAGGACTATCTGTATAAAGTCCCTCTTAAAACTTGTTTTTCAGTAATGTTTTACATATCTTGAGTTTTTATATAAAGTAACTTAGTTAGATATCCAATAATATTGAATATTCTAAGTAATGATGAAATTCTTAAGATTATGTTAGACATTTTTGAAAGATATTTATTTTCATAAGATTGATCAGCAGAAACAAAATTTTGTCTATTCAAAATATTTAATTTATAGGATTTTGATTAATAATTTCTATTTATTGGATTTTGTTATACCATTCGGATGTCTTATAATGAATGTTTATTTTATAAATATTTGATTGATTTGGTCTTTACTTGGTGGAAACTCATTTTAATTAAAAAATGTATATGAGACAGTAATTTATTTCCACAAAAATGTTTGTACTACTACAACAATTGTTTCACCACGATGTGGCTTCTTCAGGTATTACATTGTACAGTACAATGTAATATCTGAAGATATTGGTTTTCATAAGATTGATCAAAAGAAACAAAATTTTGTCTATTCAAAATATTTAATTTATAGGATTTTGATTAATAATTTTTATTTATTGGATTTTGTTATACCATTCGGATGTCTTATAATGAATGTTTATTTTATATGTCAATTGATATAAGTGGTACCTATATGACATTATTTTAATTTATTTTCAGAAGTTATAATCATTAAATATAATTTTTTGAAATTAAATATGTAGAAGGCTAATATTAAAATATTTAAATAATTTTATATACCTTCTATCAAGAATTAACCTCTATTTTGCAATTTTTACTTGATGGAATTCATTATGAAATAAAAATAATGATAAACTTCTCGTATTCAATTTAATCGTCATTTCTATTTTGAACTTTCATGCTAATTTAATGATGTTATTCCTTTTAAGGTGGGGATGTGCTACTGGGCTGCCTTACAATCGATAAATTTCACCTGGGTATCAGAAAAAAACAGAGTTCCATTCGTCAGTTGTTGCAGCCTTGTATGGTGTTGTTTTCTATCGTATATGCATCAGCTCGAAGTCAAACAAAGGGAAAAAGAATTGACCTTATCATGAGAACCAACCATTCCAATATCACATTTAGTAATATCATCAATCGAGAAAAAATAAATATTATCAATTTCATATTTTATTACATTAAATTTTTAACAAAATATTTTTTTCGTCACCATCCAGTTTGAGACTCGTATCTATTATTACGTTGATTCTTTTGCGTTCAGCCTGCTCAGGGAAAAGAGGGAATTTGTGCTTCTCAGTAAGCTTCTCGTTTTGCTGTGACTCTTGCTTCTGCTTCTACTTCGACTTTTAGTACTTGGCGAGCTGGAAGAAGATGGAGTTGGGCACTTGGTCTTCTTTCTCTTGATCCAAAAGCTGAACGCAAATTTGAGCTCTATTTTAAGCGCGTCTTTAAAGCTTATCTGAAAGTATTAAACAAACAGTCAAACATATTTGCATTCGATTTTACATAAGAGGAGAGTCTTTGGGATAAATTAAGTACGGACTTCATTTTTAGTGTTATAGTTTTATCACTAGAACTGTCAAACTGGTACGCTATCTTTCTTAGTTAAATTGTAAACGTTCTTCAACTGCGCGGGATTCCACCTGAAAGATGGTGAGATTTAGGAACTCACTGATTGTGAGTATTTCATCAGTGGTCCAAATATTGCAGCCAGTGGCGGATTAAAGGTCCAGAGCGCCCTAGGCAATAACTTTGTCGGCACCCCTGTACCGGCCATAAATGGCCATCTTAATTGAAAATTCTAAGCTCGCGCGCCCCTTGTAACTACGCGCCCCTAGGCACGTGCCTAGTTTGCCTTACGGATAATCCGCCACTGATTGCAGCTCTTACCCTTGTGGTGGTCTTCAAGAATCGTCTAAAACTTTTGATGATATTTTTTTTAGAAGTACTACTATGTCAAGAAAGTACCGGGAATTTTCAATTAAAACAACATTTTTACATTTAATCGTCAAAATTTATTGGGTCGCCTTCAAAATAGGCTCCATTTGCTCCAATACATCTATGCCAACCTCACTTCCAATTATCGAAACATTTTTTATAGGCGCTTTCCGGGATGGACTTTAGCTCTCGCGCCGAATTTTGTTTTATGGCTTCAATCGACTCAAAACGGGTGCCACGAAGGGGCAATTTTAGTTTTGGGAAGAGGAAAAAGTCGCAGGGAGCCAAATCCGGCGAATACGGTGGTTGCTGAAGCACGTTTGTTGAGTTTTTGGCGAGAAAGTCAGTCACAATTGTAGCTCGGTGAGAAGGCGCGTTATCGTCATGCAAAATCCATGAGTTGTTCGCCCACAAATTTGGCCGCTTCTTACGGATACGCTCACGCAAACGTTTCATAACGCCTAGGTAATACTCCTTGTTTACCGTCTGACCCTCTGGAACGAATTCGTAGTGCACCACGCCACGGATATCGAAGAAAACAATGAGCATCACCTTCATTTTCGAGCGGCTTTGGCGTGGTTTTTTCGGTTTCGGCTCATTTTTTGCCACCCATTCCGATGATTGCTGGCTTGTTTGCATATCGTACTCGTAGACCCAGGTCTCATCACCAGTTATAATGCGTTCCATGAATGTAGAATCGGAATTACAGCGATCCAGCATGTCTGAAGCAACCTGTTCGCGATGACGTTTTTGAAGAAAACTCAGGTCTTTCGGTACGAGTCGTGCGGCCACCTTTCTCATGCCCAAAATATCAATCAAAATCGTACGTGCGGACTCGTGGGATATCTCAAGATCATATGCTATCTCTCTCAAGCTGGTACGACGGTTTTCCAGCACCCGTTCCTTAATTTTATCGACGTTATCTTCGATCGAAGCCGTCGATGGGCGACCACTTCACGACCGTCCTTGAAGGCTCTGTACCACTGATATGCACGAGTTTTCGATAGAGCATTATCACCAAAGGCCTTTTGCAACATTTTCAATGCATCGGCACACGAAAATTCATTTGCAACACAAAACTTTAAACAAATTCTTTGCTCAACGTAATCACCCATAGTAAAAATCGGCACGCACTCTGACATCGACTGACTTAATCAGCTGTTGCAAACACACTAGTTGACAGATCCCGCTCAAGCTTGGCATAGTAATTAAGTACAGTGGTACCAACCTAGGAAAAAAATTTTACCTGCCTCATTGCCCCGCCAGATTTAAATCGATAATTCCCGGTACTTTCTTGACAGAATGTATGTACAACCATGCTTTAAAGAAAGTATCACTGAATGTTTTAGGAACCTCCTGTACGCTATGGCACATAGTAAACCTCCTTGAATCAAACCAACTCATCATTCAAACTCACATGTTCTTCCACTGATACATCCCTAACATTCCATAGAAATTCTATTAGAGCTATAAGATACGCCACACCAACTCCAAAGTAAAGAACAGCAAAAATACCACCAACGTTGTTCAACGATAGTGATGCAGACGCTTCTTCTTTGGCCTGAAAATGAGAAAATCAGAGAAGGAAGACGATTTCATGATGATGTATATACCCCACAAACAGTCTCATTTCTCTTATCTTCCCACCATTTTTTCTTCAAATCTTGAAGCCTGTTCGTTTCCGACAGATGAAGCACAGCAGAGTTTATTAGACCAACGTAAGATGATCCTAGAAGAAAAAACTTGAAACGTTTGAAGTAATTATTTTTAGCAGTATTTTGGAGACACCTTCATTTCAAGGAGAAATCTATCTTACCCATAGGCATGGCGATGGCATAAAATTTACTGTCCAAATTTTGACCAACTTGTTTCAAATCGCATTTAGTCATAGTCTCATATTCCAACTGGGTGCTCTCCATAAGAAAGGCGTATAAACTGTTCTTCGAAGTTTGTACCCTTTTCACCCCTTCAGGATTGCTATCAGCAAATACTGAAGGCTGAGCTTGGCTCATTTGAGTCCACATTTTTTGGTACATCGGGAATGTGGATTCTCTGAAGAAACTCTGGGTGGAACCACCTTCCATACAACCATACTTAATTTTGGTTTGGTCAGTCAGATCCTTGGCACTTTCGATTGTCGGTCCAGACTTTTCGGCAGTAAGGAAAGCTGCTAGATTGGCTGTATAAGAACTGGTCATGATCAGCGAGAAGAACCACCACATTGAAGACGCTAGACGGGAAGAAACACCTCTGGAAATTATACAAAAATCAATTGTGATTTTTTCCCAACTGTTGAACATACTTTGGTAGTAAGTCACAACCTTGCGCCATGATAGACCCTAAAGTCAACCATAAGCAATTTTTTATATCCCAGATATTCTCTAACTCTTCTGGATTTTCGTCACAAGGATGCGGATTTTCCCATTCATCTGGCGCCAATCTAACAAACGAAAATTATTACGTAAAGACAAAATAGCAAATTATAGTCATTCATTACTTTTACCTGTACACAAAAAATAGGACTATGGTTACAGCCAGATATAAAGTAGCCGTGTAAACCCATACATCTGAAGAAAATGGATCCAAGAAAGCAAACATGTTGAATCCCTTTACTTCGGAATGCTTGTAGAGAATACTTATACCTTAAATACGAGAATGTAATTATAAATTTTTTATTGAAGAATAGAGATATGGGTCAGTAGAGTAGTTATTAGAAATATTTTAGTTACACGAAGAGAATTTATCAACAGCAACTCGCCAAATAGAGTTTTATTCATCTTGAGTTTTAAAATTTGTTGTTTAAATATGAATGTCTTCTCTATTAAGATTTAAATATGGATGACTTTAAATTCAGAATTATATATTCTAACTTCTACAATATATATTGAAACTATATACAAAAACTATCAAATTGATATCCTTATATATAATCAATATAAATATTTATCAATGTCTCGGAAAAAACCTTTTTACATCCCGACTCGAAATGTATTAATACAAATGTATTAACAAACACTATATAAGTATGTATATTAACATACAAATACAAGAAAATCCGCTATTCCAAAATGATCTAAAATTATCAAAATAAAGGATCACATAAAAATAATTGAACGAGAACTCGAAGATTTGATAGCTATTTCGGCCTATATGACCTCATCAGAAATGTATTAAATTCAGATTCAAATATGTAACAAGATCAAAATTCAACTTACCAAAATAAGATAAAACATGGAACGAATAAACTTGAAGTAAGCTTTAAAGTATCCAAAATAAAACAGAAATGATCAACGTATTGTTACGTATAACCTATAACTATTTGTACTCGGAACACAGAAAAACAATAACAAAACTTATTCACTCCAAATAATGTCCCATGATAAGAAAAATAACCAGAATTTCAAAAATAATAAATAATTGAGGAATATATTGTGGATATAAAGACTCTATAAGAAATTATTCATAATTTAAAAAACAATTTTAATGTTCCGAGTACAAATAGTTATAGGTTATACGTAACAATACGTTGATCATTTCTGTTTTATTTTGGATACTTTAAAGCTTACTTCAAGTTTATTCGTTCCATGTTTTATCTTATTTTGGTAAGTTGAATTTTGATCTTGTTACATATTTGAATCTGAATTCAATACATTTCTGATGAGGTCAGATAGGCCGAAATAGCTATCAAATGTTCGAGTTCTCGTTCAATTATTTTTATTTGATCCTTTATTTTGATAATTTTAGATAATTTTGGAATAGTGGATTTTCTTGTATTTGTATGTTAATATACATACTTATATAGTTTTTGTTAATACATTTGTATTAATACATTTCAAGTCGGGATGTTAAAAGGTTTTTTCCGAGACATTGAAAAATATTTTATATTGATTATATATAAGGATATCAATTTGATATTTTTTGTATATAGTTTCAATATATATTGTAGAAGTTAGAATATGTAATTCTCAATTTAAAGTAATTTAAATTTCACTTTTATCAAATATTGACTCACATTCAAATTGTTATTTAAATATGGTATAAAGGTCTTAGACAAATATAAGAACAAAATTTGAATATGAAAACAGATTAAATCTGTTAGTCTTCTACAATTTTAATTTCAAAAAAATTTTATTCAAAAAACTTTTAGAATTAAATTAACTTCTAAAATGAGCACCGCTTACGTTTAATAGACGTATGTAATCAAAACTCAATATGTAATGTCAAATGGAATAAATAAACCAACAGATATAAGAAAGTCATTAAAATTAATGAATAAATATTTAAAGGAGACAAAATTTTGTTTCTGATCTTACCTTCAAGAACACCAATTGCCTTTTAAAAACATAAACACACCTTAAGGACTTCTCAAAGAATATAATTTATTTGAAATATTTAATATATTTAAATATTCGAATAAGTTAATTTAGAAATCTCCCAAAACAAGCACTATATCTTCAAAAAACAAATATAATTCTAAGCAATCCCTTCTTCGGTCCTAGATAATATTCCAAATATCAAAATCAAAAAACTACAACTATATCACAACAAACACGTGTGTTCGAAGCATCCATTCTCAACACGTGTTTGTTGTGATATAGTTGTAGTTTTTTGATTTTGATATTTGGAATATTATCTAGGACCGAAGAAGAGATTACTTAGAATTATATTTGTTTTTTGAAGATAAAGTGCATGTTTTGGGAGATTTCTGAATTAACTTATTCGAATATTTAAATATATTAAATATTTCAAATAAATTATATTCTTTGAGAAGTCCTTAAGGTGTGTTTATGTTTTTAAAAGGCAATTGGTGTTCTTAAAGGTAAGATCAGAAACAAAATTTTGTATTAAACGTAAGCGGTGCTTATTTTAGACATTAATTTAATTCTAAAAGTTTTTTGAATAAAAAATTTTTTTGAAATTAAAATTGTAGAAGACTAACAGATTAAATCTAACATAAATAGAGGTTAATTCTTGATAGAAGGTATATAAAATTATATAAATATTTTAAAAAAATTTTAAAATTAGCCTTCTACATATTTAATTCCAAAAGATTATATTTAATGAACGGTAGAACTATCTCTAGAAGTTTGAAGGGTAAGTGAATATTTGTTGTTAATTGATGTTATAATTTTTGAATATGAATTATTTGAATACTGACGAAGCAAAGTTGATCTTAAAACTTGTTTTTCAGTAATGTTTTACATATCTTGAGTTTTTATATAAAGTACCTTAGTTAGATATCCAATAATATTGAATAGTCTAAGTAAGATAGTTTTATGATGAAATTCTTAAGATTATGTTGGATATTCTTGAAAGATATTGGTTTTTATAAGATTGATCAGCAGAGAAAAAATTTTGTCTATTCAAAATATTTAATTTATAGGATTTTGGTTAATAATTTTTATTTATTGGATTTTGTTATACCATTCGGATGTCTTATAATGAATGTTTATTTTATGTCATGATATAAGTGGTACTTATACGACATAATATTAATTTATTTTCAGAAGTTATAATCATTAAATATAATCTTTTGGAATTAAATATGTAGAAGGCTAATTTTAAAATTTTTAAAATATTTATATAATAAGATTAAATCTGTTTTGATATTCAAATTTTGTTATATTTCTTCTATCAAGTAAAAAGTCTTTTTCTATTTTAAATATTAGAACGTCAGCATGTTGAACCTTAAGATACCAAGAGCCCTACCAAGTAAGATTCATGATGTTATAATTATTTATTACTGAAATGTGTTTCACTGCAGAGTCGAAATCTAATATTGTATCATAATTGAAATGTTCAAAATTCTAGGAAGGTTGAATTATCAAGTAGATTTGTTTGGGATGAAGCGCTTCATATGTTGTTCAAAATTTATTCTATAATTTTTGGTATAAAAGCGAATTATGTACTGTACCTAAGCTCATAAAGGGTAAGCTGAAATCCACCACTTTTTGCCTCTGATGATTGAGGGTAAGATCGCAAATAGCCAGATCAGCCTTCTGAAAACCAGAACAAATATTCAGATAAGGTGCATTCTTACAGTAATTGTAAAATATCTCACATGATCCAAGATATCTCTGATGAGTCCGTTCCATTCTTTCTTAACTTCGTCATACTTTCCAATCTGTCCGTCTCCAACGAGATAGAACTCGAATTTGAAATCCAGGAACTCCGCTATTTCCGAAATCAGGTCCATGGAGTAACCTTCGAATCTTGCATTTCCAGTCAGTGGCTCTCCAGTTTCAGTTTTTCTCCACATTAGATAAGGCGCTCCGATTCTTTAAATGCAGTAAAGAGATCCATATATTTAATAATAATAATAATAATAATAGTGCCTTTATTCATACATTTACAATATATAAACATAGGGCGAAGTCTAACTTAAAGCTACTCCACTCAACCCTGAAAAAAAAAACAAAAAGGGAAAAAAAAAACAAAAGGATAGAAACAAAAATAGGCGAAAAAAAAATAAAA
The DNA here is from genome assembly GCA_034642435.1 of Megalocaria dilatata. Lineage (NCBI taxonomy): Eukaryota > Metazoa > Arthropoda > Insecta > Coleoptera > Coccinellidae > Megalocaria > Megalocaria dilatata. The sequence goes on from CM067857.1 coordinate 2,137,781, forward strand.
TTAACGAATCAATTCCATTGTGAGTAAACAAAACATATTTCATATTCATAAAATTTTCCTAATTTATAATTGGCTCGTCAAGAATTTTGACGCCTTCACACGAAACTAAAAATTCATTATGTAACTTCACCGCATTGAAGGTGAAGGAGCGCTGAAACATGGCTGAACCAAATCTTGGCAGCATGAGCCTATGACCATGCCTAACGTCCACGCAATGAACATCACGTCTAAAAATTAGCTTTTCCCTCAAATACGGTGGAAGACAAGAACGTAAAATTCGATGAACCATAATCGTCAGGTGGAGCCGGAAAACATTCTCAACCCTAAGCCATCCCAAGCTGTTAATTCCGTCCCTTATTCCACTGTCATATTTCCTCAAACCGGCAGCATGAATTCTGCATTTTCTGTAGTCTGCGCCTCTGCACGGAATCAAGGCAAGGGTAAAAAACCGTTAATCCATAGTTTAGTTTGGACAAAACGAGAGTCTCACAGAGATACTTGCGTGACTGAAAATCCAAACAATATCTCTGCCGATACAAAAGGTGTAATGCAAGGAAAGAATTCCTCAACAGCAACGAGACATGCTCCCTGAATCTCAACTGGCAATCGAAAAAGATTCCCAAGTTTCTACAGCAGGTGGAGGACGGAATTCTTTCACCGCCCATCTTGATCTTAACCACACCCTGAAATGTCCTGGGAAAAAAGCATATATAAAAACATTTTTTAACATTTATCTTCAAATTATTCATTTGGGAATAACGCATAATTAAGTCTAAATCCTCATTCAACCGCTCGACAGCCTGAGAAACAGAGGAGGGATGAAAGGAGAGGCGAACCTGAGTGTCATCACAATAAAAATGGGTGGATGCGAATCTGAGCACTTTATGCATGTCAGCCACATGTATAAGGAAAAGCAGAGGGCCAAGAACAGATCCTTGTGGCACCCCTGAAGTTATAGGGCAATAATCTGAATATGTATCACTCAATTTAATGCACTGATTCAAAAAGGTAAGACTTGAAAAATCTCAGAGCAGTTTCATCAAAACCAATATAAGTTAATTTAGCACAAAGCAGCTCATGGTCCAGGGTATCGAATGCCTTTGCGAAATCCAATAAGGTGAGAATTGAGGCATGTCCCCCATCCAAAGAACGCAAAATATCATCAGTGATGTTCAGCAGAAGAGTGGTAGTACTGTAACCCCCCTGAAACCTGACTAACGCGCAGTGAGAATTCCATTGTCGGTGACGTATTTATAAACCTGAAAAAACAATATCCTCTTCAGAACCTTTGACAGAGCTGGTAGAACACTTATCGGACGAAAATCAGATAAGCTCTCAGGACTAGGGATCTTGGTTATAGGATTCACAATAGAGTACTTCCAATCATACGGATAATAACCAGACTCAATGAAAACATTAACAATGTGCGTCATGAAGGGCAGAGTAACACCGACGGATAATTTAAGCATTCTGGCAGATATACAATCAATCCCCAGAGCGTTCGAACGAAGATCCAAGACAACTGATTTTATCTCGTCTATAGTCGCAAACCCGATAGAAAATTTTTTATTTGCATCAAATCTGTTCGAGCTATAATAACTGGTTCTCTCCGGGCAAGAATTGGAAGGACTAAAAACCGACCGAAAATAGTCATTGAATTTATGAGGGTTAGAAAAGCGTTCAGGCACAGAATTCTGTGAACAAGGATGCAATGTCCTGAAGGATTTCCAAAAAAATCCGGAACCCCGAGATCTGGCTTGGAACATAAAACCGCGTTTCTCCCTTCGCACAGCAGAAATAACAACATTTCGCAGATGAGTATGATAACTGTAATCAGCTAAGTTCTTCGTAAGCTTATATTTAGATAGAGCAGCATTTCTCAACTTCATCATGCTTTTTATTGTAGGAGTTATCCACGGGGAAAATAATTTAGTAACTCTCGGCGCATGCTTGTCAAATATATCAGTCAGGCATTGACAAAAAATTGAGATCTTTAAATCAATATCACTAACATAAAGGATTCTATCAAATGACGCACTAGTGATAGAAGTGATAGAAAACAAGCGGAACAAACCACATAAGGATTGAAATTTTTTTTTCGATATCATACCAACCTTGAGGCTACTCTTATAGTCTCTGCTTGTAGATTTTGGACGACCTTTGCTGCAAAATCATTAGCAGAAAAATTTGATTTGAATCTGCTTCCTAGATCAGGATACCAATATCCGATGACATTCTCCCTGAATCCTTGAACCAAATAAATGGTGAAATTGGTTCTTCTACCTTGTTTGTCGAAACTGATTGGGTTTGTCAGGGCTGATACTGGGGATTTCTAAGAGAAATATTTTTAATATAAAAAAACTCTGCACATACGTAGATCAATATAAATATCAGAACTCATAAAAATAGAAATCTGAATATTCTGAAACTGCTTGGTGAGTGTTATTTGGAATATTTAGATTTTAAGGAATGCAGCTTGATGAAGAAGTTGAACATAAGAGTAAACTGTAGGAACAAACGTTTACTTTTATTGTTTTTGTTTTAATTTATTCATTATTTTCATTCTTATAAATATTTTTATTGTGAATATATACCAAAAGTTTAAGAAGAATACCTCACTCTCTGTATAATATGTTTTTTCTATGATCAAGAGTTAAGGTCTATGAACGACTCAGTAAACTCTGTCTCTTTTAGTTCGGTCTGTGTAACAAGCAGGTTGTAAGTATCTTTTCTATTATACAGTTCATCGTTAAACCAAGTGTTGTTTTATTACAAACAGAGTGTTAGTTGTTGCAATTAAACTGCCAACGATATTAATCCACAACAGGTGATGGGTCCAGGTCGCATACGCAGTGCAATAACTTATTAAAAAACTCAGTTGTTTGTGATAATAGCGGTGTAACTCGTTTTCTCACAAAAAGCAAGATGGCCGCCAGCTACCTAATGAGCGTACCGAAGCTTTTAGGACGTAAGAACTATAACGAATTGAGATGTGGAAATTCAAACAAAGACAGATAAGAAACATAACATATTGTTGAAGGGGGTACAGTATGTCCCCAGTTTGACTACAAACCTCTTATCTGTGTCCCAATTGATCAAGAATGGAAATGAAGAGCAATTTGACGAGAATGGTTGTAAAATTTATAACCGTCATAAAATTCTTGTTGCTACAGCCAGTCTCAAAAATAACGTATATGAATTGAATACTTGGGATACTCATTCTGTTTGTTTTCAGGCAGCATGACATAGAAGACTAGGCCACATTAATAATAATTATCTACAGATGACAGCCAAAATAGCAGATGGAGTCGACTACAGAAGTCAAAGTAGGATCGATAACTGTGAAGTGTGTTGCAAAGGGAAACAGACTAGGTTACCTTTTCAAAAGAAGGAACTCGAATTAAATCAGAAGATCACGGAGGAACCCCAGGAGGAAGACATTCCAGAAGATAATACTGCTTCAGTGGGGGAGAAAGCTGAATACTTTTCCTCTGAACCAGATGTTACATTACCATGTGATCTATATTCATCTGATTTTGATTACGTTTCTGGTGGACCACCAGATTCTCAAGTAGAAGTGGGGCTAAGAAGATCTCAATGAGAACCGAAGAAAAAAGAGTTTGAAGATTTCGTAACATATTTCAATGGTGTATTGGATGATGGAGAGGCTTCAGATTCAGTAGGATTCCCACAGACGGTGAATGAAGCACTCTCGGGATCAAATAATGGGTAGAGGCGATGAAGGAAGAAATCCAGTCTTTCAACGAGAACGACACATGGGAGCTGAATCCTCCAGAAGGCAGTACAGTAGTGAAGTGCAAGTGGGTGTTTAAAGTGAAAACTGATAGTGAAAATAAAGACAAGTACAGAGCAAGGCTTGTAGCCAAAGGTTATACCCAGAAAAAGGGCATTGAATGTAGTGAAACCTTTGCGCCAGTTGTGAGACACTCAACATTCAGACTTTTACTAGGATTAGCAGTTAGATCAATTTAAAAATTGTACATTTAGATGTGAAAACCGCCTCTTTAAATGGTTTTCTCAAAGAAAATGTTTTTATGGAACAGCCTGAAGGTTTTGTATCAAAACTAAACCCTAATATGGTATTCAAACTGAAGAAAGCTATATATAGTTTAAAACAATCTAGTCGGGCGTGGAATGAGAGAGTAGACATAGTTCTATTAGAGATGGGTTATAGAAAGTCGAAATTTGAACCATGCTTATATATCAAACAGAATAGGGATAAATTATCTATAATAGCCCTTTATGTAGATGATTGTCTTGTCCTCTCAGCTGACCAGAAAAAAATTGATTTTATCAATGAGAAACTTAATACCCAACTTAAAGTAAAAAATCTAGGTGAAGCAAAGCAATGCTTAGGAATTAGAACAAACAGAACAAATAATTGTATAGCTGTTGATCAAGAAGAGTACATTGATAATTTATTGAAAAGATTCGGAATGTCAGACTGTAAAGCTGTTTGTACTCCTCTAGACAGTAATATATCTCTATGTGATTTGGATAATGAGACATGTGACCCAAAAATTTCATATCAAGAATTGATTGGGAGTTTGATGTATTTGACTGTTATGACTCGACCAGATATCTCACATGCTATTAGTCTTTTAAGTCAATATAATTCATGTTACACTAAACTTCATTGGCAATGTGCTAAGCGTGTTCTGAGATATCTAAAAGGAACTAAACATGTGTATATGAAATTCCAGAAAGATCAATATGATTTAGTTGGATTTGCAGATGCTGACTGGGGTTCGGACAGAGGAGATCGTAAATCATTTTCCGGATATGTCTTCAAGTTTTCAGGAGCATCCATTTCTTGGAAGAGCTGCAAGCAGAAGACTGTTGCATTATCCTCAACAGAAGCTGAGTACATGGCCCTATGTGAAGCAGCAAAAGAAGCCATTTATTTGAATAATGTCTTATGTGAGCTGACAGGAACACTGAATTGTATAAGCATATACAACGACAATCAGAGTGCCCAGAAATAAGGCGACGAATCCAGTTTTCCATGATAGAACGAAACACGTAGACATTCGGTACCATTTTTTAAGAGATGCAGTACATGAAAACAAAATCGATTTGATCTATATGCCTACCGATGAAATGGTTGCGGATATATTAACGAAGCCACTGCAAAATGTGAAAAATTCAAAGTTTGTGAAATATTTAAGTCTCTGCGAAGACTAATTCATTGTCTTTATGTAAACTTTTGTTAAGTGGGGATATTGTGAATATATTCCAAAAGTTTTAGAAGAATATATCACTCTATGTATAATATGTTTTTTCTATGATCAAGAGTTAAGGTCTATGAACGACTCAGTAAACTCTGTCTCTTTTAGTTCGGTCTGTGTAACAAGAAGTTGTAAGTATCTTTTCTATTATACAAGTTCATCGTTAAACCAAGTGATGTTTTATTACAAACAGAGTGTTAGTTGTTGCAATTAAACTGCCAACGATATTAATCCACAACAATTTTGAAGCTCTTTTTGGAAGCTGTGTTATGAGGGAGATTACGGACCTCTTATTTTCAGAAGGTAGCATTTCGTCCCGGCCTATAACCATGAACTTTTCAGATACGCGGGTGCCTTGTTCCATTAGGAACGAAGGTATCGAACGTAGGATTCTACTGTAATTAAAATCAGAGAAACGGTAAACTGAGCGATATGGAAGACGGTTGCGTCCTCTATATGGAATACCGGACAGTTAAGATTGAACACAGTAGATTTCTAGAGGTTTCTGAACGCGCTTTAATCGGATATTAAAGCGCGTATCTAATATTAGGAGTACAAATAAGTTTCCGCCGTTTTATTGTAGATGGCGCGGCACGGAGTTTCGGTTAGCTTTCGCAGATGATTACCGGCTTAAAAAATAGTTTGGACATTCAAGAGCAACATAACCTATTAATATAATTGATTTTATATTGGTAAAATATAATTTCTATAAGTTAAAAATGTCAAAATTTGAGCCAAGTAAGCGTCATTTGCGGGAAATATTAGTTTACTTCTTTAATTTAAAGAAATCTGCTGCTGAGGCGCATCAATTGCTCGTCGAAGCATATGGTGAGGGTGCTTTGAGTGAGAGAACGTGTCGAGAGTGCTTTCAAAAGTTTAAAAACGGTGATTTCGACGTAGAAGACAAAGATCGCAGTGGAAGGCCCAAAATTTACGAGGATGCAGAATTGGAGGAATTATTGGAGGAAGATTCATCTCAAACACAAAAAGAACTTGCTCTAACATTAGAAGTCACTCAGCAAGCAGTCTCACATCGTTTGAAATCATTAGGAATGATTCATAAACAAGGAAATTGGGTTCCGTACGGCGGAAACTTATTTGTACTCCTAATAAAGGATCGTGTGTCGTCACAATTATAATAATTGATATATTTTTCATGTCAAATCGTAGTTTGTAGGCACAAAACTCGGCATGTTTTAGAGTTATTTAAGTCATTTTCAGGTTATATACAAAAATTGGTATGAAACTTGGGTTTTTGTGAGTTGAAAATCTTCGTCAGCTGTTAGGGAGTACCTAACGTACCTACGGTACCTAAACTGATCTCCATCTTTAGGGAAATTCCGGTTTCATACTTCTACACCTGGTACATGCAATATTTTTATGGCATTAAATGGAGATCTTAACCAAGTAAAACTTGATAATGAGTATTTTAACTTACGGTTTTCATGTAGCTGACAATCCTATAACCACCATCCCATTTTTCGTCTTGATTATCACAGGAAAGCTCTGTTTGTGCAATGGGCTGTGTGACATGGAGGGTGTTAACACTATCAACGAAATGATGAACAGCATCATACATGAGGGCCATGGAAGTCTAACAATTACGAAAAAAAAAACTGTTTTCATTCCTTAAATTGTTTTTCCATGCTAACCTACCGAGCATAGAATTAGTTATAATAAGGAGTATGAGCTATGGCGACAGAAAGCCCTTAAAATCGGGACACAGATGCAAGTTGCACTGTCCCGATTCGAAGAAATTTCTATCTCCATAGCTGATACTTTTTCTTAGATTCCGAAAATATCCGCCGTTCATTCATTTAGATATACATTCTGTCAAGAAAGTACCGGGAATTATCGATTTAAATCTGGCGGGGCAATGAGGCAGGTGAAAATTTTTTTTCCTAGGTTGGTACCACTGTCCTTAATTACTATGCCAAGCTTGAGCGGGATCTGTCAACTAGTGTGTTTGCAACAGCTGATTAAGTCAGTCGATGTCAGAGTGCGTGCCGATTTTTACTATGGGTGATTACGTTGAGCAAAGAATTTGTTTAAAGTTTTGTGTTGCAAATGAATTTTCGTGTGCCGATGCATTGAAAATGTTGCAAAAGGCCTTTGGTGATAATGCTCTATCGAAAACTCGTGCATATCAGTGGTAAAGAGCCTTCAAGGACGGTCGTGAAGGGGTCGCCCATTGACGGCTTCGATCGAAGATAACGTCGATAAAATTAAGGAAAGGGTGCTGGAAAACCGTCGTACCAGCTTGAGAGAGATAGCACATGGTCTTAAGATATCCCACGAGTCCTCACGTACGATTTTGATTGATATTTTGGGCATGAGAAAGGTGGCCGCACGACTCGTACCGAAAGACCTGAATTTTCTTCGTCATCGCGAACAGGTTGCTTCAGACATGCTGGATCGCTGTAATTCCGATTCTACATTCATGGAACGCATTATAACTGGCGATGAGACCTGGGTCTACGAGTACGATATGCAAACAAGCCAGCAATCATCGGAAAAACCACGCCAAAGCCGCTCGAAAATGAAGGTGATGCTCATTGTTTTCTTCGATATCCGTGGCGTGGTGCACTACGAATTCGTTCCAGAGGGTCAGACGGTAAACAAGGAGTATTACCTAGGCGTTATGAAACGTTTGCGTGAGCGTATCCGTAAGAAGCGGCCAAATTTGTGGGCGAACAACTCATGGATTTTGCATGACGATAACGCGCCTTCTCACCGAGCTACGATTGTGACTGACTTTCTCGCCAAAAACTCAACAAACGTGCTTCAGCAACCACCGTATTCGCCGGATTTGGCTCCCTGCGAATTTTTCCTCTTCCCAAAACTAAAATTGCCCCTTCGTGGCACCCGTTTTGAGTCGATTGAAGCCATAAAACAAAATTCGGCGCGAGAGCTAAAGTCCATCCCGGAAAGCGCCTATAAAAAATGTTTCGATAATTGGAAGTGCCGTTGGCATAGATGTATTGGAGCAAATGGAGCCTATTTTGAAGGCGACCCAATAAATTTTGACGATTAAATGTAAAAATGTTGTTTTAATTGAAAATTCCCGGTACTTTCTTGACAGAGTAGTAAATGCTAATTGTTGATATAACGACGTAATATGATATTACTTAAGCATGAGGACTAACTAGACGATAGAATTAATCGGGAATACTGTTTTCAATTTTCAATAAACTTTGGACAAAACAACAAAAACTTGTTCTATTCGAGCAATCACCAAAAATAAAAGGTTTCTAGAATGAAAGCGAATTACGGGGTAGCCCTAATTTTAGGCTCGGCAATGTATAATAAGTGGGTTATTGATCAGACCACATTCATGTCAATATAAAAAACCTCGATTACACTCAGCCACTTCCATTTCTCTTACGATCAAGTTTTGGCAATGGCGGACGACGAAACTGTAGCCACAGCGCTTTGTCTCGTTAATTTTTATGAATATGTATGTCTTGAAAACATATGTGGGTCTCAAAAATCTTTCCATTGTAGTAAACCAACAAGGTTTAGAATTCATGAAAAGGCTGTAATGATACAGGGATTAATTCATTGGACAAAAGCAAATTCAACACGAGGTTCAATTTCCCAGAATTAATTTGTTTATTCTAATCTCCAGACCCCTTAATGTTAAACTTAGGAATTCGCTTTCGAGGCACCCACGTACGGCGGCTTCAAGGTAGAAAATTCTTTTACTCTGGCCTATATATTATAATAACAAACTACGGATTAAAAAGTTCATAAGAGCTCATTATACGAAACGTAAAAATATTCCTTCAGATGAGGTTAGGAACGGAAACTTTCAGAGAAAAACGCTGACGTCGAAATTAACACGTGTGGCTCGACAAAGAGCTGAAATTTTGAAAGGTGCTAAGTTGCAATTTTGAGCGGGTGAACTGATCAAAAATTTGGAAGGAGAAAACCGACGCGTGGGAGGTATTAAGAGGGCCAAATGAGAGATTTTTATTTGTGTTGTCCCAAATTTCTTTTTCAGTCTCAGGAAGTTCTAAAAAGGTTATTATCTGATAGTTACTCCACACCATCGGCATTTGAGTGAAGTGATTACATTCTTACGTTCCCTGCTGCATATAGTTTATCTATGGCTGAGTGTAATTGAGCTTTAAGAGTACACACCTATGGGTTTCTCACCTTCACCGAATAAGGCGATATTTCTCTTCTAGATTTAGTTCTCTTTTGCTGCATCTCCTCAATCTCCCAATCTCTTACTTTCTGGTTGATTTCTTCAGATTCTGTGTTGATGATTCTAATTGTGGTAATATTGGCATTATTTCCCAGCGATTCGAAATCTAGAGTATGGGCATCCTGGAAAATGAGTAGGTTTGATAAAAATTACATTTCAATAATTTCAAGGCTCCTCTAATTAAGGAGAACGAAAAAAAATTCACTCTTTGTTGTCTATGGTTTACTTTTCTTTTGTAAATTTTTTTATTCTACAGATACAGTCGACTCTCGTTAATTTGAAACTCGAGGGACTCTTGAAATATTACGAATTATCGAGTGTTTGAAATATCAAATGGTTTGAAATTTGTGAGAGAAAATAAATAAAACTTCGAATTATTAAGTGTTGGTTCATTTTTATTTATTAATATAAAAATGTCAAGAATTAAGAGGTACATTCGTGTACATATGTACATGTATTCGTAATGTGAATTAATTAATCTTTCCAAGGAACTTTGTTATACAGGTTTGATTTAAAGCACAATTCTGCTGCTCACACTGCTCAATAACTTTTTTTAAGAGAAAAAGTGCCTGAAATGCTTTTTCATCACTTTCGTTTTGTAGACAGAAGCTTTGTAAGGTATCAAATGAGGATCTTGCTTCCTTAACTGACACCTCTGCCAAAGGTTCCGATGTATCGTCCTCATCTTCATCGTTACTTTGCGTATCTGTCGCAGATAAAATTTCGCCATCGGTTAGTGAACCTGAGACAGCAACATTTTCATCCACTTGAACAAAATCGGAAAAACTCACACCGCTGATGTCAACTAATGGTTATATTGCTGGTTCTTCATCATCTATAAGTATTGGAAGATTTTCTTGATTTTCTTTTAAGAAACTGGATTTTTTGAAGCAGTTGAGAATCGTTAGGGGTGTTACAGCTCTCCATGTTTTGTCAATTAGTAAAATAGCTGTCAGAACCGTGCTATTTGCAGTTAGCTGTTTGTCGAGAGATTCTAAAACGATCTTAACAATTTCTTTGCGATAGAACGTCTTAAAATTATGGATAATCCCTTGGTCCAATGGTTGCAATTTGGAAGTTGTATTTAGCGGAAAGAAGTAGAGTTCCACGTTAGACAATGTAGGAGGACTGTTGTGGACAGTGCAGTTGTCTAAAAATAGTAAAATTTTCCGCTTTTGTCGTTTCATGTCCCCATTAACTGTTAAAAGCCAATTGTTAAAAAGTTCTGTCATCATCCAAGCTTTTTTGTTAGCACGATAATCAGTTGGAAACGATTTCACTCCTTTGAAACATCGCGGTTTCATTGCTTTTCCTATCACTAAGGGTTTAAGTATTTCCGATCCATCCATATTTACTGCAAGTAAAACTGTCAACCTCTCTTTACTATGTTTTCCTCCGTGACATTTTTCATCTTTAAAAGTAAGCGTCTTGTCCGGTAAACATTTAAAAAATAGGCCAGTTTCATCAGTATTAAAAATGTTTCGGGCATTATAGTTTTCAATCAAGGTCTTCAATTTACCGTGCCAATCTAAACAAACTGCATCATCAACACTTCCACTTTCCCCTCAAACTTTTTTAAAAACAACTCCATTTCTCTTTTTGAAATTTGTAAGCCACCCTTCACTTGCCGCAAAGTTTTTGATACTTAGAGTAGACGCGAACTCTTTTGCTTTTTCCTTCAACAAGTTCCCGCTATTAGACACTTTTTGTCCTCTACACTGTCTTAGCCAAATGACCAGGCTTTCTTCCAGACGAGGAAATTCACCTTCAGTAGTTCTTTTCCGTACTCCAGCAGTTTGAGCAGCATTAATTTTCTTCTTGTGCTTTATTATTGTTGAGAGAGTACTCAGAGGAATCTTGAATTCTTTTGCAACATCACTCTTCTTCTCACCTTCTTCTACTTTTTCGATTAACTTTTTCTTTTCAGCAATCGTCAAACATCTATACTTTCTAGGGCTCATAACTAACACTAACTTTTAATCTGCATACCAACGAAAGAGTAACAGTAACTGAATAACTAAACAAACCAATCCATAAGAAGTGTGTGCGTCAAATAGTCAAACTAATCATAACAAAAACAAAGGCTCGTGTATCTTGATACAAGTTTGAACTTGTCGCAAAATGTACTTACAATCTTTCCGCCTCTTCTCTCTGCAACTTTGAACTGTCGAGTGTTGGACGCTGATGAGTTCGAATCAACGCGTCCTTTTGTTAAATAGCAATGATTTTTTCGTTCGAATTACCAAGTGTATGAAAATGTATTGATTTAGTTCGAAATATAAAGAGATTTAGTAGGGAACTCGTGATAACTTTGAATTATAGAGAGGTTCGAATTATCGCAGGTTTGAATTAACGAGAGTCGACTGTAATTTGGAAGACAATATTCTCGAAATATTTCAAAAAACGTTGTTAAATATTATAAAATATATCAGGTAAAATTTCACTCAAATATTCACAATTTATTCATCCAAACGAAGCATTGTATCAATACAGTTTTCATGTCATCGAGTGGAGTAATTCTAAAAATTCCTCCAAATATTTTAGCTTCAATTCATTGACAACCTTACAGAACAATAAGATTGTATGATATTTGGAACTTAATAAATTCCAGAAGATTGGATTGTTGTGATAATTTAGTGGATAGCTTTGTCTAAAATTGTAGTTCAAAATTTATTTCCTATGTTATGTGTGACGTTTGTATTAAAAGGAAACTGTAACTCCATGATATAACCTAAATATTTGACACACATCTTTCGAAACTCTGCTTTCTAAAGTCATGTTTTCAAAAATATTGAAAGGATAAGTAATGCTGTTTGCTGAAGATACCATAATACTGTCATTATTTATTGATTTTAAGGATTTTTCGATTTAAATGAGCGCCTTCATAAATTTGTACAGTTTTAATTTCATGGAATTCAAATTTCATGGAATTCATCATTGTACGATTATAAAGATTTATTATCTGAAAAAACTGTATAAGATTCCAATATCGAAGAGTAAATAACTAATCGTGAAAAACTCTTCACCAAAAATAGTAAACTGACGATGTTAAATGTTATAGACAATCTCACTAATTTATGGTGAGGTTTTTTATTCTGTGAAGTTGTGTTTCAGTTCATTTCATTCTGTGGTTTAGAACCTAACCAAACTTTTAAGATAAAATGATCAAAGAGCACAGTTTGGTTGAAAACTGTTGAAAGATTTGTATAATAAAGGATATAATATATACTCTATAGTAGACTGATTACAATTTTCACGAGGATACCAGGTTAAATTGTTTTTAATGCGTTCAAACTTTAATACAACATTTCCTTATTGTTTTTAATTTTCTAAAATATATATTTGTATTAATAATAATACGATATCGGAAAATTCCCCCAAACTCCATACAAATTTTGGCAAACTTACCAATGAAGTCAGAAAGAATTTGTGGTATTTCTCCAACAAACCTATTTCTTTAGCCTGCGATAAAACCAACATAGTGGTGTCCAAACTGCAATCGAGAACTATGTTCATTTCCCTTATGCTTAGGATTCCTTTGAGTACAGTTCTGAAAACAAAAAGAAAGAAATCCCTTTTTTAACATCAAATGAACAAGATTTCACTTCAAGGGAAGGGTATAATCATGGATAATCATTTGGTATTGATATACTGAATTGTTTCAGCCATTACTATTTGGTAGTTGACCATAATTAAAACAAATTGTAGAAATTACTATGTTTTACTACCAAAAAAGATATATTACACATTTTCTTGTGACTCGAGTTTCGGGAAATGAAACTACCCCATCATCAGACAACTGAAGACCTAACAGTGGTACAGTGGTATTTAAACAAAAGTGATAAATATTTTGAATATTTCAACAGATTCTCGGTAACACCTAATAGTGGTACAGAGGTTTACAATCGGAACGTGATAAAAAACCGGGTTAAAAAAGAAGGGCCTTCTAACACATATCGGAATGTCAGCAATCGACAAAGAAGGTTGTTAAACAGATGGCACCCATTTAAATATCTCAAATAATTTTTGGGGTTACATAGCTCCGTACAGTCATTCATTATTTTTACATTTTTTTGTTCTATATCTCAAATATTTGGATTTACAAAGCTCCATACAGTCATTCATTATTTTTTACATTATTTTTATTGTGAAAGAATTTGAAAATTTCAATAATCAAGTTTCTTTTCTTTTGAATCTACATGTAAAATTTTCTTAAGATTTTCTTTTGTCGAAAGGAATTACTGTTTTCTAAAGAATGAGTGGCAAAAGTTGAACAACGGTTTCAACCCCAATATAATAGATAATCTAATTCGACAGGAACTATCTAAAATAGCTATAAGCCAAATTTATCCCATCATAAAAACTGAAGAAAATAAAAATTTTCTCTATCGTACTTCGGTAGCATAATTCAAAAAGTGGCCATTAAATTTTCAAAATCAGATGTCAATATTGCCTTCAAAACGCAAAACAAATTATCATCGGTATTATTTAACGCAAAGGACCCTACTCCAAACATAAAAAAATCAGGAGTTTATGAGTTATCTTGTTATATGTGCAGTAATAAATATATAGGACAAACAGGACGTTCCTTCAAGACGAGGTTCAACGAACATAAAATGAGTTTCAGGAAAAATTCTACTTTTGTCTAGAAAACGATCATTCCTTTCCCACAATAGATAATCTTAAAATTTCACATGTAGAATCAAAAGGGAAGAAACTGGATTATCTAGAATCTGTTGAAATTTTCAAATTAATTCACAATAACAATAATGTAAAAATAATGAATGACTGTACGGAGCTATGTAAATCGAAAATATTTGAGATATTCAAAAAGTAACATCTGTTTAAAACCTTTTTCAACGAACATAAAATTTATTCAATGAAAACTAAACAAAAATTCAACTTATGCCACTCATTCTTTAGAAAACAGTAATTCCTTTCGACAAAAGAAAATCTTAAGAAAATTTTACATGTAGATTCAAAAGAAAAGAAACTTGATTCTTGAAATTTTCAAATACGTTCACAATAAAAATAATGTAAAAAATAATGAACGACTGTATGTATGGAGCTTTGTAAATCCAAATATTTGAGATATACCAAAATATAATGTAAAAATAATGAATGACTGTACGGAGCTATGTAACCCCAAAAATTATTTGAGATATTTAAATGGGTACCATCCGTTTAACAACCTTTTTTGTCGATTGCCGACATTCCGATATCTGTTAGAAGGCCCCTCTTTTTTAACCCGGTTTTTAATCACGTTCCGATTGTAAACCTCTGTACCACTATTAGGTGTTACCGAGAATCTGTTGAAATATTCAAAATATTCATCACTTTTGTTTAAATACCACTGTACCACTGTTAGGTCTTCAGTTGTCTGATGATGGGATAGTTCATTTCCCGAAACTCGAGTCCCAAGAAAATGTGTAATATATATGTTTTGGTAGTAAAACATAGTAATTTCTACAATTTGTTTTAATTGATATTGATATTTGATATTATCTTGCTACTCCTAGATCTTCTTTGAAGATCCCTCTTATATAGCTTGTGCGATTTAAGAGATCCGTTGTGTTATGGTTAGGCTTTGTTATTGTGTCCTTGCGCCACCTTAGGAACAGTACTATTAACCAAACAGTGAAAGGGCGACCGAAACCGTCTAATTAGAACATTTCTCTTCTTTCCGCCATCTAGACGGCACATGAACTCTTTCGGTTTCCTAATTTGACGCTGTACCACTGAGCTCGCCCCCCAGGCATTAGAGCTTGACGTGATGGGGGCGCTCTCTTGACTAGGACCCTAGATTCGTCCCGGCGAATTGGAGGGTTAAGTCTTGGTGTCTAACGTAATGCCATTTCGCGCCAGTCACTGGACCTGTATGGTGGACGATCTCCGAATGGGGCCCTAGTTTTACTCAGGTGAAATGGAGGGCTGAGCCGGTTGATTAACTCAGTGACAAGGGAGTCTGTCGCAGCACAGGGCTCCTCCCTTAAAACTGCCGTACTATACCCTATCGCAGTATGAATCTCCGGATTCTGTGTAATGGCCGAGTGCGTTATGTAGCATACTGCGTTACCTCGGAGGGGGGGGAATGGTTTGCCCACCTGGTCACCCCATTGGTGTTGGACTCGAGGGGGCAGTGGTTGAAAGTCCGCATGCTGGACTAGGGGGGTATTTCATTTATCTGTTGCAGACCCCCATGTTCGGGATATTCTCATGAAACGACTCGGGGTTTAGCGGGACTTGACGGTTCGATCGCCCTGTCCTGGCCCCGGATCAATGCGTAACTTTTTAGGCTTTGTGAATCTCGACGAAATGGCTTAGCCGTTAGTGCTTGACGCCAGAATCAATCAAATGACTTCACATGGGTTCGGTGAGTCAGGTTACAGGCCGTTAGACGGTGCTCGTACCAGGATCAGTTATAGTCGTCAATCTTGAGTTTATCTTCGGATGGATGGATAAGAATTCCCTCCGGCGGGTGAGTTGCGTCTCAAACCAACTCGGGTACTGACCTGCTGAGCCAGTAGGGGTTGAATAGTGCTTCGCTGCTACCAGTCAAACGGTTCTGGCTTTCGAGTCGGGGCCCAAACTGGAAGCTGGTGGGTTCATCTCTTCGGAGGGGTTCTCGCCACGCGCGATGATATGGCGTAATCTTATCACACTTTCTACCTCTAGGGGTGGACTGTGGAGACTGCTTGGTAGTCACTTGGAAAAGAGGTATCCTCAAAATAGCCAATAACTATTCTGGTAGAATTCACGTGTGTACCACTGAGCTATTAACACTAATATTGTTTCTATCACTTGACTAATCTACTTTACTCCGCCTGTTATTCATTATGGTGGTTCATATTTAGAGCATATGACGGTTAACTGTTCATTATACCGGGGCTTATGACGGTTGACAGTTCATTATATCATGTTTCTTATGGGCATGGGTGGGCAGAGAGAAGAAGTTTACTTCCCAAACACTCTTTAATCAAAATGTTATTTCATAAGGATTATGAGCAGTATTGCATTCGTTAACGTTCTTTGAATGACGCCCATTGTCTTAAAGGGACTTAAGACAATGTGTAAGCGATGCGCACAAGTGTCCTTGCCATATTCAGTAAATATGTTCTACTGATAGACTCATAACACCATACTCACCTGTAGTCAGGTCCTGGACCCAAAGGTTTCAATTTGATCGTAGAAATCATTTCCCCAGGATCGTTCTTCTCCAGTTTCAAGATGTCCTGTAGTAACACTAATCGTTTATCGTTTTCGTAAAGCAAAACGAAACTTTTGAAGTGTAGATTCCGCACAATTGTACCAATTCCTCTGGACAACAGTTTCGGTTCTGGGTAGAAGTTTATTACGGTTAAGTTTGAGAAAGGTTTGCTATTAGGAATTATCTGGATATGTGGTATTTCCAGGGTTGCGCAGACTGACTCCACCATAGCTGACGTTATGTTCGAAGGTGGTCCGAATATGCCGCCTATTCCTTCTTTCATCATACCGCATACTGAAAAATTCAGTAAAATAATGTAGTAATTTATGGAAATACTCGTAAGTGTTATACAATGTAAATCAGTTTACAAACAAAAGCTGGAGTATTATGTACATTCTGTCAAGAAAGTACCGGGAATTATCGATTTAAATCTGGCGGGGCAATGAGGCAGGTAGAAATTTTTCTTCCTAGGTTGGTACCATTGTCCTTAATTACTATGCCAAGCTTGAGCGGGATCTGTCAACTAGTGTGTTTGCAACAGCTGATTAAGTCAGTCGATGTCAGAGTGCGTGCCGATTTTTACTATGGGTGATTACGTTGAGCAAAGAATTTGTTTAAAGTTTTGTGTTGCAAATGAATTTTCGTGTGCCGATGCATTGAAAATGTTGCAAAAGGCCTTTGGTGATAATGCTCTATCGAAAACTCGTGCATATCAGTGGTACAGAGCCTTCAAGGACGGTCGTGAAGTGGTCGCCCATCGACGGCTTCGATCGAAGATAACGTCGATAAAATTAAGGAAAGGGTGCTGGAAAACCGTCGTACCAGCTTGAGAGAGATAGCACATGATCTTAAGATATCCCACGAGTCCGCACGTACGATTTTGATTGATATTTTGGGCATGAGAAAGGTGGCCGCACGACTCGTACCGAAAGACCTGAATTTTCTTCAAAAACGTCATCGCGAACAGGTTGCTTCAGACATGCTGGATCGCTGTAATTCCGATTCTACATTCATGGAACGCATTATAACTGGTGATGAGACCTGGGTCTACGAGTACGATATGCAAACAAGCCAGCAATCATCGGAATGGGTGGCAAAAAATGAGCCGAAACCGAAAAACCCACGCCAAAGCCGCTCGAAAATGAAGGTGATGCTCATTGTTTTCTTCGATATCCGTGGCGTGGTGCACTACGAATTCGTTCCAGAGGGTCAGACGGTAAACAAGGAGTATTACCTAGGCGTTATGAAACGTTTGCGTGAGCGTATCCGTAAGAAGGGGCCAAATTTGTGGGCGAACAACTCATGGATTTTTCATGACGATAACGCGCCTTCTCACCGAGCTACGATTGTGACTGACTTTCTCGCCAAAAACTCAACAAACGTGCTTCAGCAACCACCGTATTCGGCGGATTTGGCTCCCTGCGACTTTTTCCTCTTCCCAAAACTAAAATTGCCCCTTCGTGGCACCCGTTTTGAGTCGATTGAAGCCATAAAACAAAATTCGGCGCGAGAGCTAAAGTCCATCCCGGAAAGCGCCTATAAAAAATGTTTCGATAATTGGAAGTGCCGTTGGCATAGATGTATTGGAGCAAATGGAGCCTATTTTGAAGGCGACCCAATAAATTTTGACGATTAAATGTAAAAATGTTGTTTTAATTGAAAATTCCCGGTACTTTCTTGACAGAGTAGTAAGTAAAATCTTGAATATAATTCACACGACCGTGACAGTGTTAAAAGATTTCTCAAAATACCTGAACGACTATATATTAAATTGAATAGATTAGAAACTGTTCCCGAATAAATGTAAAACCTCTACCTTTTTTCCCCACTTCTGCTGTGTCATCATTAGAAACCACTTCGAATATTTTGCTATAAAATATCCTCGGATCCATTATGTTATTGTTGTGGAGTACGCTTTCCACCGGCAATTTTTCTTCAGCATTTTCTTCATTGAAAAGTATTCCTGGAAATTAGGATAATGCAGTTCTTAAAACGCATATGTACCTACATTAAAGCAACTAGTAACTCATCAAAATGATCCTGCTGTCCCCTGTTTTAATTCAGAACATTTTTTTGGCGAGCCACAGTTAGTTTGAACAATTTTAAAAAGAAGCTTTGTTGTTATACTAAACTTTAAGGTCCCTTGTAGTTTTGCCATATCTGCTACCGATTTCGAGAAAAAAAAGAGAATCATTTTCGCGAAATCTTCAGCAAAATCCAAATTATGCAAGGAATCTCCCCTCTTTCTTTGTACCTCCAATTTAGGAACACCCGTTAAGTATATTTCAAAAAGATTGTAAGGAATGTTCGAAATTTTTTTAATATATACGGGTGCGTTTAAGCTTCTGACTCAAATTCAGACAGCTAGGAACAATATATTTCAAATAGATTGTAACGAATGACTTGAATCACTGTTACAAATCAATAACTTTATTCATCTTTTGATATATACGAGTGCTTTTAAGCTTCTGACGCAAAATCAGACAGGCAGTAATAAAAACAAAAATTTGGACTCTATTTTTTTTCAATTTTTGGATTATTCGGTATAATTCATCTTGTTTGTACAATAATCTGATACAAAAAGTGATCGGAAAAATGTAAAAAAAGAAAACCCGCATTGAATTTCATACTAAATAAAATCCATAAGTAATGTGTATTATTTTCGTATTGTATGAAAAGATACCGAGCCAGACGGTCCAGACAGTTTGAGCAGCGATAAATCAATCGGGTCTGGGTAAATTCGAGAGAATGAAAACAAATACGTACCAATATTTACAGGATCCTTCTGCCCCAAACATAAATAGTTGTAACATGCGAACATCAACCAGAAAATCACATTTTGTACGACAATTTTCATGTTCACCGGTTTCGATCGGAGAAATATCAATTACATACTTGATTCCTTACAGAAGAGACATTATTTCGAATAATACCTACTTAGCTTTTGTTGAACAGAAGCCAAATTCAACGCCAATGGAGAATATGACGGAAATAACTTGGTTATTTCCAGAGCTCACACGCATACAAAATTCCATATAATGTGTTCCGGAAATAAATAAATAATAATTGGTATTTATTTTCGATGAAGGGGAAAATTATTGCAAGGTATTGAACGATTACGGAATTGGCAAAGTTTCAGTTCAATATTTCGATTATATTCAGGAATATTGTGAAGAATCTCAGTTTTCCAGACATAATATCGATTGTAAATAAAAGACACTCATTTAAATTTTGATCCAAGGCACATTTCCGTGTTTTGAATCATCATTTTTGAAAATAAATTTATGCGGCGGAACTGCAGGAAAAATTTCACATGGAAATCAAAATATTTGCAGTAAATATGAAATACAGGACCTTTTCTAGATCATTCTAAAAATCTAGTGAAATATTTTCAGAAAAACTCTTCCTAATTAAATTATTTTCGATAAGAAGTAGCAATTACTACCTAAAAGTAGCAGTAATTTTAAGTTCTATATTATTCGCTTCGAATTGGTGGAAATGAGTGGAAAATCAAGATGTTCATCTCTTCATGAGAAAGCTTAAGTACTAAAAGACACAAATAATAAAGGCCTAAATGTTATGCTACTCGCGTACATTAAGAGCCAAATTATGCACTTTAAATAAATGCCAGAAATGGAAATTAAGCTTTATAAATGGTTTTTGTCCATCGCGAAAGAAAGATGCCCGTTTCTGGAGAAATAATAAAATAGAAAGCCTTAAATTTATGTACATGGATAAATTTCTCTGAATTTAAAGCAAACAGATGATTCCAGCGCTTCATAAAACGTTAGAGTGTAAGATTATTGAAAATAACAGGAGAAAAACTTTCAAGTCAGCCAGATTTCATTTCTTCACTAAAAAGAGACTTAACAGTTATTCATGATCCAAATTTGATAGATGAAGGGGATGTGCCACTATCAGAAATGTAGAAATATCTCATTAAAACGAGAGTTATAGATTCTGTTGGTGAGAAAATGAATTCCCTTCATCAAGCTTTACAACCTGTAAACGTCTTTAAACGCAAAAAGTCAGCTTATAATTGCTTGATCCATAGATTATTGAAATTTCCTATGCATTCGTAGAATTATTCGAAAACCTTAATATAGTCAAACCAATTGCCTTTAACAATAGTTTCAACTTACCCCTCATAGAAAAACTGATAATTGATAAACACGAAAAAGAGGAATTAACTCATGTTCATCCCATCATAATGGATTCCACCTCAAAAAAAATACATCCGATTTACCTATATTAATATTTTAAGATGTTGCAATTATATAAAGAAAAGTTACAGCAGCTTTTAGAACCACTCATAACTTGAATACTTACCTAAAAAATAATAAAAACAAATCAAAAAAAAGTAATAAAGCAGGAGTCTACAAATGTAGTATGAGTTAGTTACCTTTGACTACTTTTTGTGGTAGAAAATTTTTAGTTATTCATTGTTCCAGCATCTATAACAGAGAAATTAAACAGCAATAAAAAACAGTACTCTGTGAAAATATTTCAATTATATCGAGTTTACATCTATCCTATGCATTGAACTTTCAAACTAATAAACATAATTCTATTCATTACTCTGAAATTCAATTGAAGAAAATGACGATGTAATTAATATTCGGTGGTTCCTTTTATGACCTACTTCATTTCTTTGAACTACTTAGTTTTTGGCGGCAATTTTCATTCAAAACAAATATATTGGTTATGTTACACTACGATTTAGGAAGAAGGGAAGAACGTACGTTAATTTGATTCTAATGGATCCAGAAGAAGTAGAATTTATTGGCGAAAAAGAAAACGTAGTGATAGTTCCAAATTTCACATATGGAAAAATTCATTTAATTTCTGGAGACATTGGACCGTTCAGAGCAGGTTTACCAGTGAAAGTACCTCTGTGGATTGCAGTCAATTTAAAACAACAACAAATTTGTAAGATTGAGCAGCCTGACTGGATGGATGTTGATTATCTAGAAAATCTCAAGGAAACCGAGAAAAATACTCCGTAATGATCATATATTCTTTATGGTTCAAACGATATGTTAATCTTAAATTTTTAGTACTTTCACAAAGATGCCCAATGAGCATTACATGGCTGTAACCAAGGCTCTATTGAAGAATGCACCGGATGATCTGATTAGGGCAAATGAGATACGTACTTTAGTAAAAGATATATGGGATATAAGAATGTCAAAATTACGATCTTCAGTGGATTTGCTCATTAAGAATATGTCCTCTTATGCTGCTGTCGACAATTTGACAATGATGGAAATAAATTCAATGAGGCCTCTATTACCTCATGCTTTAGATCAAATTTATAGGATGAAGAAGGTGAGTTAGTTTCAGTTTGATGTTATTGAATATTTTCATAGGACATTTATTATAGTAACTCTCTTTTTCACCAATTGGGTAGCTACTTAAATCTTTGGGACTGATTCCATTTGTGACAACTTGGTATATAAACTCTTCCAGTTATTATCCAGCTGGTAGTTTTTGTCTGTAGTATTGTCAATAACTCTGGAGTTACAAATTAAATTGTCACGAATGCAGTAGAATATATATAAAGCAAAAATGAGCACTGTAGTATAAAATAATGGCTTGAAATATGTTGATTTATAGCTGTAAAATTTGAAGTAATGAAAAATTATTTTATTTCAGTACCAAGGACCTACAACTGGATCTGCTTCAACAAGTGCACAGCAAACAAGATCTTCATATTCCTTTAGGAGTTGATATTGTACTATTTGCGGTATAGTTTATTTTTATATAACTTTTCCGAATATAATTTATTTTTACTGATGAAATTATTGAGCTACACAAATTCCCTTCACAATTTTCAAAGTAGGTCAAATGCGAAATTTCACGTAGTCCATATGTCCCATAGAAATACAAAGTGAAGAGGTTAGTTTTCACTGCTGGTTTACAGAACGTTAATTTACAATTTTTTCTCGTTCTTTCATTCTCGGTTAATATGTCTCTTTAGTTGTGATTCTATATTTTATTTGCAAATATGTCAAATACGGAACTTCAAGATGAAGAGAGGGAAGTGCTCCAATCAATTTATGATGGTGATACACAATTTAAGGAAGTTTCATCGAAAATTTATCAGTATAAGGTAAAATCAATAGAGTGAAATAAAGCACATTATTTTGTAATGATACCTTTTGCAGTACGGCGAGAATGAAAGTAAGAAATCATTTCTACTTGAGATAGAATGGACTGAAAATTATCCCGAAGAACTACCTAAAATAAATTTAGACACTTTTTATAACAAACATATGTAAGTATTCTATTCAAAGTAAAATATACTCTTCTACATTTTCATGTTAAATAGAACTCCTTCAGTGAGAGAAAAGATAAGAGCACTGGTGATTGAGGAAGGAACACAATTTCTTGGTATGTCAATGACATATTCTCTTTTTGAAGCTGTGAAAGAAAAGTTTGAGGAGTTAATACAGGAACAGCCTGATAAAGTCGACCCTGCATCAATCGAAAAATTAACCATCTCTGATGAAGTAGAAACAACACAGGTAAATTTGTATACAATAGGAATGCTAACATTTATATTGATTGAGTTTGATAAATAATGACTCATTTATATGGTTAATACATTATCCCTTAATTTTTATATAAACGGCTAGCTGACCCGGCCACGCGTTGCTATGGCTAAAGTTTTTGTTATATTACATTATAGTAAACAATCTAAGAAAAGTGGAAATAATTTAATTATACGGTATTTCGTTCACTACAAAATAAATTTAATTAATTTTATAGCGTCAACAACACGTGGTAATTATGCTGTTAAAATCTTAATATATATAAATCTCGTGTCACAAAGTTTGTCCTCAATGGACTCCTAAACCACTTAACCGATTATAATAAAATTCGCACACCATGTGCAGTTCGATCCAACTTGAGAGATAGGATAGTTTATGTAGCTTATATGACACGTTCGTAGATTTACCATAGCAGCGCCATCTATTGATTACTTACTCAACCCAGTCGAAAGGTATCGACATCTGTTAGAATCATTTGGAGTTAACAGATAATTGTGACTGTCAAATAATAACAGACAAATAATTAGCAATAAATTAAAATTGCGACTATAATTTGAGATTTAAACTATCCTATCTCTCAAGTTGGATCGAACTGCACATGGTGTGCGAATTTTATTATAATCGGTTAAGTGGTTTAGGAGTCCATTGAGGACAAACATTGTGACACGAGATTTATATATATTAAGATTTTCTGTTGAAATCCTGAATAAACCTTGTTGAGTTGTCATACTATAGAATTTCAATGAGTAACTAACTGAAATGGGGTAACAGTTTTTATGGCGACGTTTAGAGGCAGATACTGATTTATAATGTTTTGGTTCTACCTCTTGATATATTCTAGGACCCCAAGAAAGCTCCTAAAAAGGAACAATTAACAAAGGCACAAAAAAGGAGGCAATGGAACAGGCTTGATGCTAAAGGCGAGAAACCTAGAGGATGGAATTGGATGGATATTGTTAAACATTTATCACAGACTGGTTCTAAAGATGACAAACCTCCAGCATCTTAAAGAACATCTTAGGAAAATAAATTGATTTTTTACTAGAACTAACCCTTTATTAAAATATTCCTGTTTAACATTACTGCTTAATTATTTTTATTTTTTTCAGAATAAACTTTCCTATTTGTCTTCCACTGTTCCAAGTATAGAGAATGAAAATTTGTGTTCCATTCTGAAAGTTTTCAAATTTAACATAGTTTAAATTCTTAAGACTGTGGAATTTCTTACCATTCACATCTAGAGTTAAGGAAAACATTGATATTTCAGATTGGACGAATTCGTTGAACAGTTTCATTTCGTCAAGTGTTATGTTTTGCTCATGCTCAGTCTCCTTTTTTATTGAGTTCATGAAAGTTTTCAATCTGGCAACCGAATTAGTTTGTTTTCGTTTCCTTATTATTTCGACTTTCTGCAAAATTGAATTTTCACAATTCAGGTAATTATTATTTTTAAGGATAGCCCCGAAAGTTTCAGATTAATTCAAATTGATCAATGCATCCAACCTTACCGTTTGAGACTATTTTACAGACATTTAGGCAAAACTACAGAAGGCTGTTGACTAGAACAAGGGCGTAAAAAAATCTTGCTGCGCTTGGATTCGAATTCGAATCAAAATTTCAAAGTGCGAAGCTTTAGTCATCTGAGAACCCGAGCCATTAGAATTTATAGATATATTCGCAGGTTTTAATTATCCATTTTTAAAGATTTGGAAGTTAAAGAGGTTCTCTTAATTTATCTTCATAAAATTAGGCATGAGACTTCAGATCTAATTACTAAATTTGAACTTCACCACATTTTTACTTTTGGAATAGAAAGGATTTCAAACGTGAATAATTGCGTAAATATTGGAGCGATTTTTCTGATCAACTAACTCAACCGAGATATTTACAACTGAAAGGTAAGCTGAAAATTTCAAGTGTTTAGCTCTTCCATTTGAAAGTAAGAATATTACAGGACCAGATCGGCCTGATAAAACTACTTTTGACATTGAATTCTTCATCAGTAAGTCCAACCTAATAGTTCAAGACCATTTTCAGCTCGAAATTCGAAAATTATATACATTGTGACAAAGCGGCAGCACTCTATCCCCTAGGACAAGCGCGCAAAAACTGAATTTCCCTAGAACTGACGGGTAATAACTCAAAAGTCGTTATGTTTAATACAATAATGCTTTTATGACGAAGTTGTAAAATCAGTAATTTGCAAGTTATAATTGAGAAAAAAATTGTAACTCTTAGCAAATGCACCTGCTAATGAGACAGTAATGAAATTATGAACCCTTATCCTAAATTTATATTTGAAAAAAAAATTTGAATATCTAAACAGATTTAATCTGTTGATTTAAAAAAAAATTTTATTCAAAAAACTTTTAGAATTAAATTAATGTCTACATTTTATTTTATATATAAGTCTCTTTAATGTACATTAACATATTATAACTACAAGCCGTAAACTACTATAGCTGTTACAGCTTGAAAATTTTCTCCATTGTGGGGGAAGATGTAATGATAATATATTATCATTCTCTCAATTATTTTGATTTTGGCGCGCTACGCTCGGTCGGAAACGAACGATACTAAAAGAATGTCATATGTATGACACGACCGTAAGGCAGCCATCTTGATTGTGGCATCTTACTGGAAACTAAGTGGCTATATAAAATAATTAAAGATATTGGAAATAAGAAACCTAAGAAATAGACTTTAATTGTCGTTTTATAAGTCGATGGAGGATTTACCATGAAATAAACCAATGCGTTGCTCTGTAAAGAAGTTTTTTTATTATTACTAAGTATCAGGTTTACAAACACTTTTTATACAACGTATACAACATTTTAATACGCTTAAACATACCTGTAAAGAAGAAACGATAATTAAAGTCTATTTCTTAGGTTTCTTATTTCCAATATCTTTAATTATTTTATATAGCCACTTAGTTTCCAGTAAGATGCCACAATCATGCCTTACGGTCGTGTCATACATATGACATTCTTTTAGTATCGTTCGTTTCCCGAGCGTAGCGCGCCAAAATCAAAATAATTGAGAGATAATTAATTATCATTACATATATATAATTATATTTAGGCTTTAATAAATCTCATTATGGTATGTCAATGATTTAAATATAACCTTATAACACCTTACATTTTCTGTGATTTTGTTAAGAACATAGACTATCTTGAATTTTTGTTTAAAGCAATTTATCCTGTTAAACACGTGGAGGTGAGATATAGTGATAGTTATTTGATTTTGATATTTGAAATATTATTTAAGGCCGATGAAGAGATTACCAGAATTATAATTGTTTTTTGAAGATATAGTGCATGTTTTGAGAGATTTCTGAATTAACTTATTCGAATATTTAAATATTTCAAATGAATTATATTCTTTGAGAAGTCCTTAAGTGGTGTTCATGTTTTTAAAAGGCAATTGGTGTTCTTAAAGGTAAGATCAGAAACAAAATTTTGTCTCCTTTACATGTTTATTCATTAATTTTAATGACTTTCTTATATCTGCTGGTTTATTTGTTCCATTTGACATTATATATTGAGTTTTGATTATATACGTCTATTAAATATAAGCCGTGCTTATTGTAGACATTAATTTAATTCTAAAAGTTTTTTGAATAAAAATTTTTTTTTTAAATTAAATTTTGTTATATTTCTTCTATCAAGTAAAAAGCCTTTTTCTATTTTATTTTTCAATTTATATTGTTTTCCTGAATTATTGGAAAATTTATATAATTTTTTATTACAATGTTTTTAGGTGATTTTTTGTCAAACAGATCTTTCTTTTTGATGGAAAAATTGGAAAGGCATACTTACTAATGGTATATCATTATACAAAGAGGTGGCCATAGCTAACATAACTGCGTGCACGTAACTGTGAAGTATTTCACGTGCATCGCACGTTTTTTCAAGTGCAACATAAATGCATCTTTTTTGAACATCAGGAACAATCAGATATGGTTTATCTTCATACAATCGAAGCAATCTTTCCATTTCTTCGATATCGTATAAATTCACAATTCTATGCAAGGAACTGCCAAGTTTTATTTTGAAATTGCAAATATCTGCAACTGAATGAAATATTAAAGATTGTGTTCAGTATAAAATAAAAGCTGAAATTTCAACTACAAGCGGAAATTGATAATAACTAATGCAACTTATTTCCAGTTGCTGACTTCATCAATGTACATTCTGTCAAGAAAGTACCGGGAATTATCGATTTAAATCTGGCGGGGCAATGAGGCAGGTAAAAATTTTTTTTCCTAGGTTGGTACCACTGTCCTTAATTACTATGCCAAGCTTGAGCGGGATCTGTCAACTAGTGTGTTTGCAACAGCTGATTAAGTCAGTCGATGTCAGAGTGCGTGCCGATTTTTACTATGGGTGATTACGTTGAGCAAAGAATTTGTTTAAAGTTTTGTGTTGCAAATGAATTTTCGTGTGCCGATGCATTGAAAATGTTGCAAAAGGCCTTTGGTGATAATGCTCTATCGAAAACTCGTGCATATCAGTGGTACAGAGCCTTCAAGGACGGTCGTGAAGTGGTCGCCCATCGACGGCTTCGATCGAAGATAACGTCGATAAAATTAAGGAAAGGGTGCTGGAAAACCGTCGTACCAGCTTGAGAGAGATAGCACATGATCTTAAGATATCCCACGAGTCCGCACGTACGATTTTGATTGATATTTTGGGCATGAGAAAGGTGGCCGCACGACTCGTACCGAAAGACCTGAATTTTCTTCAAAAACGTCATCGCGAACAGGTTGCTTCAGACATGCTGGATCGCTGTAATTCCGATTCTACATTCATGGAACGCATTATAACTGGTGATGAGACCTGGGTCTACGAGTACGATATGCAAACAAGCCAGCAATCATCGGAATGGGTGGCAAAAAATGAGCCGAAACCGAAAAAACCACGCCAAAGCCGCTCGAAAATGAAGGTGATGCTCATTGTTTTCTTCGATATCCGTGGCGTGGTGCACTACGAATTCGTTCCAGAGGGTCAGACGGTAAACAAGGAGTATTACCTAGGCGTTATGAAACGTTTGCGTGAGCGTATCCGTAAGAAGCGGCCAAATTTGTGGGCGAACAACTCATGGATTTTGCATGACGATAACGCGCCTTCTCACCGAGCTACGATTGTGACTGACTTTCTCGCCAAAAACTCAACAAACGTGCTTCAGCAACCACCGTATTCGCCGGATTTGGCTCCCTGCGACTTTTTCCTCTTCCCAAAACTAAAATTGCCCCTTCGTGGCACCCGTTTTGAGTCGATTGAAGCCATAAAACAAAATTCGGCGCGAGAGCTAAAGTCCATCCCGGAAAGCGCCTATAAAAAATGTTTCGATAATTGGAAGTGCCGTTGGCATAGATGTATTGGAGCAAATGGAGCCTATTTTGAAGGCGACCCAATAAATTTTGACGATTAAATGTAAAAATGTTGTTTTAATTGAAAATTCCCGGTACTTTCTTGACAGAGTAGTAGTTATGTAAAGGATAGACTCAAAAAGTGCCTGTGTTGGAAGATAGATGGCGTTGATCAGTAAAATTGACACCCTATACTACTATCTATCAGATGAAATTACAAAACTTATAATGATATGCATGAATAACAATCTTTAATTCGTTATTCATTCTTTAAAAAAACACGAGTAGAAATGAAAATGTTATGCTACCTTGGGAGATTTTACGAATCTTGCAACAACAAAAAATTGATTCAATTTTAAGGTAGTTACAAAAAACCCCTAGAAGAGCTTCTCTATATGATTATTTCTAGTTAATACACCATGTTTAATATACAATTACTAAACATATGTGAAATTCTCAAATTATTACGTACCACTCGAACCTGAACCAAGTATAACCGATTCTTTCCTGTTAATAACTGTAGGATTCAAAATATTATTTTTACAATATTCCCTCAACACCAAAACCATTCGAGAATCATTCAACGTATCGAATATCAAACAAGTTACAGCCTTGAAATTAAAATATAAATGTAGAATCATCATTACAATTATAAAAGGCAATTCATACCTAAAATATGAACATTTTAATATCTTCGTATTAATGGTTGAATGGTTCACTTACATTGGATCCGTTATTTTTCCTAATAAATATAAGCTGGTGCAACTTGCGATGAGATTAACTACGGTTTCTTGGGTACCATCTTTCGCTGAAATTTCAGCCATATTGCCCTGTTTTGCTTGGTGGTACGTGATTGAAGCCCTGGTTGCTCCACCTGCTATTCCAACCTTCCAATGGAAAATTTGTCAATAATGTTATGTCTGTTCAAACATCCAAAAGTGAATTATCGTGATAAAATATCCGTGGATTAACTTACTATAGACTTCATTACAGAAGTTAAGCATAGTGTCTCCATACTTCTAGAAGAATAAAATGGAATTCCCATTTCTATAGCCATGGCAACATCATTTAAAACATCAGCAAATAATCTCCACTTCTTGCAGTCACAATCTAATTTACTCCTATAAAACACTATTTCAAACTCAGGAAATGAAAACTGAATGTAAGACAGACCCTTTCCACCACGCAAAAAAAATTCTTCCAATCATACCAGCTCCGTCTTTCATTATCCAAGTTATTGTAGCCGATAATGCAGAAGCTTCAGCATTACCCACACCTACACCTTTGAGTATAGCTCGAGTAGTAAAGCTTCCAGTTATTGTACTACAAAACGCTTGCAAGGTATCCCATACTTGGTACTCGAAATAGTCACTACTCACACTATCGGGATAACCTTGTGGGAGAAGAATTTCTTTGAAAAAACCAAGGAAAGTTAACCAAATGTTTTTGCCAATGCCTGGTTTAGGAATAATCCGTTCAATTTTTAATAGATCTGAAATGTTAATTTCATAAAACTGAGGAATAGCTAAAAGGAAGTTATTACTTTTTCTTCTATATTCAACTAGTTTAGTACCACATGTTTCAACAAGCAACAGTTCTGGAGCATTCATTTTCAAAGCTCTGAATGCGTATAATTTTTTAGACGAATTAATTCAGTGAATCAGCGTCAACATTTTTTGCAAAAACATAACAGTTTTTTAAGGTTATATAAAACTTAGCTCCTGTCAAGAAGGTGTAGTAATCTTCAGTATCACATTTTCCTACCATAACCATAGATAAACGAGACTGTACAGTCCCGTTTATCTATGACCATAAGTTTTAAAAAATACCCTAGTATTGTTTGCCAACTGACAACCGCTTTCTGAATACTGGACTCACCATCCTCTTGGACAGGTGAATTCTACCAGAATAGTTATTGGCTATTTGAGGAAGGCCTCTTTTCCAAGTGACTACCAAGCAGTCTCCACAGTCCACCCAGAGGTAGAAAGTGTGATAAGGATTACGCCATATCATCGCGCTCGGCGAGAACCCCTCCGAAGAGATGAACCTACCAGCTTCCAGTTTGGGCCCCGACTCGAAAGCCAGAACCGTCTGACTGGTAGCAGCGAAGCACTATCCAACCTCTACTGGCTTAGCAGGTCAGTACCCGAGTTGGTTTGAGACGCAACTCACCCGCCGGAGGGAATTCTTATCCATCCACCCGAACGCAGTCCCATAAACTAAGATAAACTCAAGATTGACGACTACAATTGATCCTGGTACGAGCACCGTCTAGCGGACTATACGTCCTGACCCACCGAACCCATGTGAAGTCATTTGATTGATCCTGGCGTCAAGCACTAATGGCGGAGCCATTTCGTCAAGATCCACAAACCCTAAATAGTTACGCACAGATCCAGGGGCCAGGACAGGCCGGTCGAACCGTCAAGTCCCGTTAAACCCCGAGTCGTTTCATGAGAATATCCCGAAAATGGGGGTCTGCGAACAGATAAATGAAATACCCCCCTAGTCCAGCATGCGGAATTTCAACCACTGCCCCCTCGAGTCCAACACCAATTGGGGTGGCCAGGTGGTACAAGTAACACCTGAGGGCAAACCACCCCCTCGAGGTAACGCAGTATGCTACATAACGCACTCGGCCATTACACAGAATCCGGAGATTTATACTGCGATAGGGTAGAGTACGCCAGTTTTAAGGGAGAAGCCCTGTGCTGCGACAGACTCCCTTGTCACTGAGTTAATCAACCGGCTCAGCCCTCCATTTCACCTGAGTAAAACTAGGGCCCCATTCGGAGATCTTCCACCATACAGTCCAGTGACTGGCGCGAAATGGCATTACGTTAGACACCAAGACTTAACCCTCCAATTCGCCGGGACGAATCTAGGGTCCTAGTCAAGAGAGCGCCCCCATCACGTCAAGATCTAATGCCTGGGGGGCGCATCCTCTCGGAAAGCGGAATACAAGCGTTCGACAACCGAGTTTCGAGTTCCGACGTGGAACAAGGTCACTGAAGTCATAGGCAAACTTGAGCATCACGCCTATCTGATGAGTTCAGGTGCGCAAGTTAGGAACGAAACGCCGCCTCCTAATTAAGAGGTAGAAGCTTCCTGATTTCTAGCTTTATACAGACATGATTTTTGGTAATAGTCGGAGAGTAATGGAAAAACACAGACTCCAGAGTATACAAAACAGTTGTATAAGGTTGACTTTCGGTTTAGGTTGGTTTGAACGAGGTATAAGACCGAAAATTCGGGAGCTTGGTTGGCTAAATATGAAGGAGATCGCATCCACCATTTCCTTTATTTCTTCATAGTGTAAGGAGAAATTATTTTCTTGTTTCACTTAATGATACCTAATTACCCTGAATATGCTGATTTCTAAAATAAAATAGAAAAAGGCTTTTTACTTGATAGAAGAAATATAACAAAATTTTAATATCAAAATAGATTTAATCTGTTAGTCTTCTACAATTTTAATTTCAAAAAAAAATTTTATTCAAAAAACTTTTAGAATTAAATTAATGTCTACAATAAGCACCGCTTATATTTAAAAGACGTATATAATCAAAACTCAATATATAATGACAAATGGAATAAATAAACCAACAGATATAAAAAGTCATTAAAATTGATAAATAAATATTTAAAGGAGACAAAATTTTGTTTCTGATCTTACCATTAAGAACACCAATTGCCTTTCAAAAACATGAACACAACTTAAGGACTTCTCCAAAAATTTAATTTATTTGAAATATTTAATATATTTAAATATTCAAATAAGTTAATTCAACAATCTCTCAAAACATGTACTATATCTTCAAAAAACAATTATAATTCTGGTAATCTCTTCATCGGCCCTAAATAATATTCCAAATATCAAAATCAAATAACTATCACTATATCTCACCTCCACGTGTTTAACAGGATAAATTGCTTCAAACAGACTAACTTTAAAATTCAAGATAGTCTATGTTCTTAACAAAATCACAGAAAAGTGTAAGGTGTTATAAGGTTATCTTTAAACCATTGACATTCCATAATGAGATTTATTGAAACCTAAATATAATTATATATTATATATAAAATAAAATAGAAAAAGGCTTTTTTCTTGATGGAAGAAATATAACAAAATTTGAATATCAAAACAGATTTAATCTGTTAGTCTTCTACAATTTTTCTGTTTTCTATCACTTTTTTATTATAACTGATATACAGTGACTCGAGTTTCGTAGTGTTTACTACATTTTAAAACAGTTTGAAAATGTAGTAAACACTACGAAACAAAGTAATTCCTTATTTCATTCCATTAAAATGAACTATCACAAAGTAACGGACTACTCCATCCAATATTTCTACAATTTCAATTTCAAAAAAATTTTTTTTTATATCTGTTGGTTTATTTATTCCATTTGACATTATATATTGAGTTTTGATTATATAAGTCTATTAAACGTAAGCGGTGCTTATTGTGGACATTAATTTAATTCTAAAAGTTTTTTGAATAAAAATTTTTTTTGAAATTAAAATTGTAGAAGACTAACAGATTAAATCTGTTTTGATATTCAAATTATTCTGATTTTTATTTATTATCACGTCATATGAGCAACTCACGATAATGAATAGAACACATATACATATATGTGTATCATTTATATTGAAATAAATTATTGAATTGAATCAGTCCTTACTTGGTGAAAATCCATATTAAATAATATTTAAATAAGGTTATTCTGATAACATAAATAGAGGTTAATTCTTGATAGAAGGTATATAAAATTATTTAAATATTTTAATATTAGCCTTCTACATATTTAATTCCAAAAAATTATATTTAATGATTATAACTTCTGAAAATAAATTAAAATAATGTCATATAAGTACCACTTATATTTTTAATTTATTTTCAGAAGTTATAATCATTAAATATAATTTTTTGGAATTAAATATGTAGAAGGCTAATATTAAAATATTTAAATAAGGTTATTCTGATTATTCAGAAATTTTATTGTTATGTTTACAAAAATCGTTTATAACATATATAACGTTTCATAATAACTGAATAAGTCATTCAAAATGTAATCTTGACTGATGATGCTACTGTGCGAAACGATTGTTGTAAACATAACAATAAAAATTTGTTAAAATTGGAATAACCTTATTTAAATATTATTTAATATGGATCATAAATATTAAAATAAATTATCATTTAACCATGGATTTCTATCAAGTAAAGACCAACACAATATGATCCCTGTATATGTTCTTTTTTTATCATTCATTGATGTTGCCTTCTAAAATTCACTTATCTTAGTTAATCATGTCCTAAACCATAGATTCATCCGAAGTACTTTAATCTGCTATGGCATATTTTAGATCTCTGGTACTTCACTAATTCACAACAAAATTCCAAATTCGCAAGGAATTTAATTTATTTTACAGCTCGTCAAAATGTTGGTACAGAAGCGATATTTTTCGTTCGTCAGATTTATTGGGCGGAAAAAATTAAAGTTGGCAAGCTCGACGATCAAATTATTCTTAAAATATACGCCTACAAAATCATGTCAATCCAGAATTTTAGGGATTGGAGATGAATAAAATTCCATATTTAATTCAGGCATCTCTTGGTCCCTTTCCATATACGTAAATCGCTCTGATCCCACTTTTAATGTTCCTTAAATAAGACACCGATATTCCCTTTGTCACTTGGCTTGTTAGCTTGTTAGTTAATTTGAATATTAATTACTTAGACTTTTTCATCATCGAATGAATTGTTCGAAAATAGTGACGGTGATCTACCGTGAATGAAAATCTATTTGGATTTAAATTTAGTCAATGTTTTGGCGACGTTTCAACTCGTTTACTTCTGGAAAAGCGAAACAAAATGTTTTTCAAATCTGAACGTGGAAGAAATCCACCAGGAAATATGTCATTGTAATATTGGAAGAAGAACTCATAAACTATGAGATATCACATATGTTCAATATTGTTTTTATTTAATTATGTGTCGTGTTATTATCCATTGCGTGATAAAATTCCTCTAGGTGAGCTTTAATAATAATTATTTGTCTTTGTTTATAAACACTCATTCAACATTTGAGTGCCTACGCTCATTCATTTAGAAGAATAGTTGGTTGATAATTTAATCAGGCCTTTTGTTGTTGAAATATTTACATTTCAGTATCCAAGCTTTGTAATTTATTTTTATTATTGTAATGAAACACAAATATGTAAATGATTTAACCGGTGCTCAATTTGTTCAAAGAATTATACGTTTTGCTACAAATTTTTAACGAGCAAACAATTCATCTGTTTCTTTTCAACAAATACTAATAATTACCTCATTAAAATTACAAAATTTACATATTCCTTGAATTTATCAACTTTAAGAAAATTTTCCAAATTTCCACCATCTTTTATTTGTATCTCGTGAACTAATGACTGTAAAACACATGAGACTTTGAATCAGGTTTGTTACCGTTGTTACTTAGTTCATATACGTCTTTTATCTTCACCTATTTTAAATATTTAGCTGAAGAAACTGGTATATATTCTTTTTCAATAGATCTGTGAAAAGTTTAGTTTTATTCTAATAATTGATATGGATTAATTTTCACAAAAAAATTTCATCAAAACCGTCTGTTATATTAACTCATTAAGAGAATTAATATATTATTTAATATTATTCTGATGAATGCTATTAAAGAATAAGCTTACAAACAATCTTTATATCATAAATATTTTAAAAAATTTTTAAACAATTTTAAAAAATTAGCCTTCTACATATTTAATTCCAAAAGATTATATTCAATGATTATAACTTCTGAAAATAAATTAAAATAATGTCGTATAAGTACCACTTATATCATGACATAAAATAAACATTCATTATAAGACATCCAAATGGTATAACAAAATGCAATAAATAAAAATTATTAACTAAAATCCTATAAATTAAACATTTTGAATAGACAAAATTTTGTTTCTGCTTATCAATCCTATGAAAACCAATATCTTTCAAGAATATCCAACATAATCTTAAGAATTTTATCACAAAACTATCTTACTTAGACTATTCAATATTATTGGATATCTAACCAAGGTACTTTATATAAAAACTCAAGATATGCAAAACATTACTGAAAAACAAGTTTTAAAATCGACTTTGCTCATCAGTATTCAAATATTCATATTCAATAAATATAAAATCAATTAATAACATATATTCAAACTCACCCTTCGCCTTCCAGAAAAAGTTCTATTTAAATGAGAACCTTAAATAGGTATCCACTACACACAGAAATATCTCTGTGGTTTAACCTGATCTAGAAGATTGAAAGACAAATTTAACGGCCTTTGCTATAACACAAGGACTATCTGTATGAATGTTTGAGGAAACCATATAATTATATATTATAAATAAAATAACGTAAATAGAGGTCATTCTTGATAGAAGGTATATAAAATATATATAATATATAATTATATGGTTTCCTCAAACATTCATACAGATAGTCCTTGTGTTATAGCAAAGGCCGTTAAATTTGTCTCTCAATCTTCTAGATCAGGTTAAACCACAGAGATATTTCTGTGTGTAGTGGATACCTATTTAAGGTTCTCATTTAAATAGAACTTTTTCTGGAAGGCGAAGGGTGAGTTTGAATATATGTTATTAATTGATTTTATATTTATTGAATATGAATATTTGAATACTGATGAGCAAAGTCGATTTTAAAACTTGTTTTTCAGTAATGTTTTGCATATCTTGAGTTTTTATATAAAGTACCTTGGTTAGATATCCAATAATATTGAATAGTCTAAGTAAGATAGTTTTGTGATAAAATTCTTAAGATTATGTTGGATATTCTTGAAAGATATTGGTTTTCATAGGATTGATAAGCAGAAACAAAATTTTGTCTATTCAAAATGTTTAATTTATAGGATTTTAGTTAATAATTTTTATTTATTGGATTTTGTTATACCATTTGGATGTCTTATAATGAATGTTTATTTTATGTCATGATATAAGTGGTACTTATACGACATTATTTTAATTTATTTTCAGAAGTTATAATCATTGAATATAATCTTTTGGAATTAAATATGTAGAAGGCTAATTTTTTAAAATTGTTTAAAAATTTTTTAAAATATTTATATTATTTTATATACCTTCTATCAAGAATGACCTCTATTTACGTAATCTTTATATCACTGTTCCTATTTTTTCTATTTCTGTTTTTGAATGACTGAGGAAAAATAATTTGGAATATTCTTGGAACCAATTTTTTTTAACTATCCGCGAACTGAAAAATAATCAAGGGGGTACTTTTTTTAGGGGTACTTTTAGAAGATACAGAAACCGAATCTTTAATACCAATACTAACGAGCACCTATGCAAATAATCTTATTAACCAAAATGTAGACTATATTATAAAGAACCGTATAATACCAGATGATTCTTTCGAAGCTAGTAAAATCAGTGAGTATTATTCAACATATATTTGGTTGAAAAAGTTATGAATTGACCAATATTTCAGTTTGTGATTTGATAACGACAAGAAACGGAGTAGCCACATTCATATCATCGGTTTCTTCTGAAAAATCCCACATACTGGAATCAATATGTTCCGAAATGGAGATTCCGCATATACAGCTGTTGTGGGATTCCGAGCCGACGATTTCCAAATTGACATCACTGAATTTTTATCCAGACGTGGATTTGTTTGCTGAAGGACTGGCTACAATAGTTAAAAGTTTACAATGGAAAAGCTTCGTGGTGCTTTATGAGAACGAATTCAGTTTACTGAGGATGAAGTATGTCCTTAAATTGGAACCATATACGGCTGACAAGAAGTGGAATTCTATAAAACTGAAGCAGTTGGGGCCTGGTCCAGACTATAGGTATGAAATCATAACGTAATTTGAATAACAAGAGAATGATAAATATTTGATTGGTTCGGTCTTTACTTGATGGAAACTTATTTTAATTAAAAAAAAACCTGGCTTCTTCAGGTATTACATTTTCCTGTCTTGTAGACAGTGCAATATAATACATGAAGAAACCACATAGTGGTGAAACAATTGTTGTAGTACTACAAACTGTCTCATATATATTTTTTTTTAAGAAAATGATGAGTTATAATAGTAATAATAAAATTTGAATATCAAAGCAGATTTAATCTGTTAGTCTTCTACAATTTTAATTTCAAAAAAATTTTTATTCAAAAAACTTTCAGAATTAAATCAATGTCTACAATAAGCACCGCTTATATTTAATAGACGTATATAATCAAAACTCAATATATAATGTCAAATGGAATAAATAAACCAACAGATATAAAAAAGTCATTGAAATTAATAAATAAATATTTAAAGGAGACAAAATTTTGTTTCTGATCTTAACCTTAAGAACACCAATTGCCTTTTAAAAACATGAACACAACTTAAGGACTTCTCAAAAAATATAATTTATTTGAAATATTTAATATATTCAAATATTCGAATAAGTTAATTCAGAAATCTCTCAAAACATTCACTATATCTTCAAAAAACAAATATAATTCTTGGTAATCTCTTCATCGGTCCAAAATAATATTCCAAATATCAAAATCAAATAACTATCACTATAACTCACCTCACACGTGTTTACAGGATGATTGCTTCAAACAGAGTAATTTTAAAATTCAAGATGGTCTATGTTCTAACAAAATCACAGAAAAGTGTAAGGTATTTTTAAGGTTATATTTAAATCATTGACATTCCATAATGAGATTTATTAAAGCCTAAATATAATTATTTATTGTATATAAAATAAAATAGAAAAAGGCTTTTTACTTGATAAAAGAAATATAACAAAATTTGAATATCAAAACAGATTTAATCTGTTAGTCTTCTACAATTTTAATTTCAAAAAAATTTTTATTCAAAAAACTATAAGCACCGCTTATATTTAATAGACGTATATAATCAAAACTCAATATATAATGTCAAATGGAATAAATAAACCACAGATATAAAAAAGTCATTAAAATTAATAAATAAATATTTGGACCGATGAAGAGATTACCAAGAATTATCTTTGTTTTTTGAAGATATAGTGCATGTTTTGAGAGATTTCTGAATTAACTTATTCGAATATTTAAATATATTGAATATTTCAAATAAATTATATTTTTTGAGAAATCCTTAAGTTGTGTTCCTGTTTTTAAAAGGCAATTGGTGTTCTTAAAGGTAAGATCAGAAACGAAATTTTGTCTCCTTTAAATATTTATTTATTAATTTTAATGACTTTTTTATATCTGTTGGTTTATTTATTCCATTTGATATTATATATTGATTTTTGATTATATACGTCTATTAAACATAAGCGGTGCTTATTGTAGACATTAATTTAATTCTAAAAGTTTTTTGAATAAAATTTTTTTTGAAATTAAAATTGTAGAAGACTAACAAATTAAATCTGTTTTGATATTCAAATTTTGTTATATTTCTTCTATCAAGTAAAAAGCCTTTTTCTATTTTATAGTAATAATATTTATTGATCCAGTTTGACACAGTACAGTGTATAGAACAAGACATAAAAAATTCATCAATGTACAAAAGTGAAGAAGAATTAAGCAAATCAACGAATACAATTTCCATTCAGGTATTCACTAACACTACAATGACGTTTTCTTAATAGTGAATATTTTATTCTTTTGCAAAAAGCTGGCATATTCAGGGACTTTATTGAATCAGGTAGAGGATTGAACAAAATAATGCTTCGGTATTATTTGGTACGAATATAGTTCTGATTCTTCTTGTACTATAATTGTGGAAGCTGGAAGGTGTAGTATTGTCCCTGTCATTTATTTTAATGAATAAAAACAATTATATAAATAGATACACTTATTATTTATTATTTTACAAAAACAAATTTACAGGTTGTTTGAGGACTACGACGCAATCTTTTTCAAATAAATTAATTCGACTGATCATTACCGAATATCATTAATAAAGAGTATGAACTATTATAATAGAAAGTTCTACAAATCGAGACATTGCAACATACATCTCTACAACAATTCTAAACTCAAACAAGCCCGATTAGGTTGTGCTAATCGCTGGCAGACATGCGTACGTTTCGAAACTTCTTGGTTTCTCGTCAGTGCCCTGCAATGTCCAACGACTACAAATCTGCCACGCACCAATATTCACTCTGCACAGGAACGCCAAGGTATTTATCATAAACTTACACCATCTAGTACACGCAAATATACTTACACGACATGCCCTAGCGAGCCAATTCAAGTAAAGAATTGTATTCGCGATTTTTTTTAACGTAACAAACGCAGAAAACTTTCCTTATGCTCAAGTCAGATCCTGGTACGCAGTGATGCTCATGATTAATTGATTTGAATATAAATATGGTAATTATGAGTATCACAGCATAACAAGATCTGACTTGAGCATGAGGAAACTTTTCTGCGTTTGGGATACAGTTCGTTTCTTGAATTGGCTCGTTAGGGTATGTTGTGTATGTATATTTGCGTGTACTAGATGGCGCTAGTGTATGATTAATATCTTGGCGATTCTGTGCGGAGCGAATATACGTGCGTGACAAATTTGTACTCGTTGGACAATACAGTGAACTGAGGTGAAACCAACAAGTTTCGTAACGTGCTCATGACATCTACTTATGTCTCAGCGATCAGCAAAACCTAATCGGGCTTGTTTGAGTTTAGAATTGTTATAAAGATGTTTTTGCACTGTTTCGATTTGTAGAACTTTCTATTACCAATGGTAAACATCATTGGCTATAAATACTCTTGTGAAGTAAACAGAGCAGCCCCAAATTATAATATTGTACGCAAGGTACACTTAACAGTAATAAACATTCAAACAGCTGTGAGTGGGGGAATTGTTTTTCCGCGGATTGCATAGAAGGAAGGACTAAGTTTCTTACTAATATAGGTGATATGGTCAGACCGCCATAAAAAATATTAATAATTTTGAATCTAGTTATTGTGTTTAATTTGAAATGTAAGGGATGTTCTTAGATCAAAAAACATGAATTACGTATAATAATATATATTAAGAATAATATTTAAATAAGGTTATTCTGATTTTCACAATTTTTATCGCTATGTTTACAACAATTATTTCGCTATCTCAGTAGCATCATCAGGCAAGTTTACATTTTGAATAACTCAGTTATTCATAATGTGAAATATGGCATAACTCCTCTTTATAATGCCATTGATTTCTCTTATATAATGAATTTTTTGTGATTATTTCAGAGGCGTCCTAAAGGATATCAAGCATATTCCAGAGACCAATATAATATTGGACTGCAGAACTGAGAAGATATTCGACGTTTTAGAGCAGGCTCAAAGTGTGCGAATGCTTGAAATCTTTCATAGTTATTTCTTGACTTCTTTGGTAAGCCAAGTATATTTTTCTGTGTACACAGTATTTTCACCAATTTTGAACGATATTCAATTTACTTTATTTGAATATCAAAACAGATTAAATCTGTTAGTCTTCTACAATTTTAATTTCAAAAAAATTTTATTCAAAAAACTTTTAGAATTAAATTAATGTCTAAAATAAGCACCGCTTATGTTTAATAGACGTACATTCTGTCAAGAAAGTACCGGGAATTATCGATTTAAATCTGGCGGGGCAATGAGGCAGGTAAAAATTTTTTTCCTAGGTTGGTACCACTGTCCTTAATTACTATGCCAAGCTTGAGCGGAATCTGTCAACTAGTGTGTTTGCAACAGCTGATTAAGTCAGTCGATGTCAGAGTGCGTGCCGATTTTTACTATGGGTGATTACGTTGAGCAAAGAATTTGTTTAAAGTTTTGTGTTGCAAATGAATTTTCGTGTGCCGATGCATTGAAAATGTTGCAAAAGGCCTTTGGTGATAATGCTCTATCGAAAACTCGTGCATATTAGTGGTACAGAGCCTTCAAGGACGGTCGTGAAGTGGTAGCCCATCGACGGCTTCGATCGAAGATAACGTCGATAAAATTAAGGAAAGGGTGCTGGAAAACCGTCGTACCAGCTTGAGAGAGATAGCACATGATCTTAAGATATCCCACGAATCCGCACGTACGATTTTGATTGATATTTTGGGCATGAGAAAGGTGGCCGCACGACTCGTACCGAAAGACCTGAATTTTCTTCAAAAACGTCATCGCGAACAGGTTGCTTCAGACATGCTGGATCGCTGTAATTCCGATTCTACATTCATGGAACGCATTATAACTGGTGATGAGACCTGGGTCTACGAGTACGATATGCAAACAAGCCAGCAATCATCGGAATGGGTGGCAAAAAATGAGCCGAAACCGAAAAAACCATGCCAAAGCCGCTCGAAAATGAAGGTGATGCTCATTGTTTTCTTCGATATCCGTGGCGTGGTGCACTACGAATTCGTTCCAGAGGGTCAGACGGTAAACAAGGACTATTACCTAGGCGTTATGAAACGTTTGCGTGAGCGTATCCGTAAGAAGCGGCCAAATTTGTGGGCGAACAACTCATGGATTTTGCATGACGATAACGCGCCTTCTCACCAAGCTACGATTGTGACTGACTTTCTCGCCAAAAACTCAACAAACGTGCTTCAGCAACCACCATATTCGCCGGATTTGGCTCCCTGCGAATTTTTCCTCTTCCTAAAACTAAAATTGCCCCTTCGTGGCACCCGTTTTGAGTCGATTGAAGCCATAAAACAAAATTCGGCGCGAGAGCTTAAGTCCATCCCGGAAAGCGCCTATAAAAAATGTTTCGATAATTGGAAGTGCCGTTGGCATAGATGTATTGGAGCAAATGGAGCCTAATTTGAAGGCGACCCAATAAATTTTGACGATTAAATGTAAAAATCTTGTTTTAATTGAAAATTCCCGGTACTTTCTTGACAGAGTAACATAATCAAAACTCAATATATAATGTCAAATGGAATAAATAAACCAACAGATATAAGAAAGTCATTAAAATTAATAAATAAACATTTAAAGGAGACAAAATTTTGTTTCTGATCTTACCTTTAAGAACACCAATTGCCTTTTAAAAACATGAACACAACTTAAGGACTTCTCAAAGAATATAATTTATTTGAAATATTTAATTTATTTAAATATTCGAATAAGTTAATTCAGAAATCTCTCAAAACATGCACTATATCTTCAAAAAACAAATATAATTCTAGGTAATCTCTTCTTCGGTCCTAAATAATATTCCAAATATCAAAATCAAATAACTATCACTATATCACAACTTACACGTGTTAAGGATGGATGCTTCAAACAGACTAACTTTAAAATTCAAGATCGTCTATGTTCTAACAAAATCACAGAAAAGTGTAAGGTGTTATAAGGTTATATTTAAATCATTGTTATTTTTAAGGTTATATTTAAAATCATTGACATTCCATAATGAGATGTATTGAAGCCTAAATATAATTATATATTATATATAAAATAAAATAGAAAAAGGCTTTTTACTTGATAGAAGAAATATAACAAAATTTGAATATCAAAACAGATTAAATCTGTTAGTTAAGTTGTGTTCATGTTTTTAAAAGGCAATTGGTGTTCTTAAAGGTAAGATCAGAAACAAAATTTTATCTCCTTTAAATATTTATTTATTAATTTCAATGACTTTCTTATATCTGTTGGTTTATTTATTCCATTTGACATTATATATTGAGTTTTGATTATATACGTCTATAAGCGGTGCTTATTTTAGACATTAATTTAATTCTAAAAGTTTTTTGAATAAAATTTTTTTGAAATTAAAATTGTAGAAGACTAAAAGATTAAATCTGTTTTGATATTCAAATTTTGTTATATTTCTTCTATCGAGTAAAAAGCCTTTTTCTATTTTACTTTATTTGATTTAAGGATGCGCATACGGTCAACTTATCAGCACTCAATTATAGAGCAAATATAACAACAATACGAATTTTTCAACCAGAAAGTAAAGTTGTAAAGCAAGCTGCCAGAAACTGGGGTCAGGCGGAACTCAATTTTTTCAACATTTCTGTCAAATACGATCCATACGTGATCAAGGTAAAATTCGCAAAATCTATTCTTGGTTGCGATTTTATGGTTTTTTTTTTGTAGACAAGTACCGTTGTGATGCATGACGCTGTGGAACACGTGATTGGTGCAGTGAATGATTTCTTCAAGACAGCGAGAGTTATACCAGTACCATTGAAATGCAACGAAACTATAAAGTTTGGCAGTGGTTTCGGTCTTGTATCTTATATGAAAATAGTAAGTATCGTTTTCTAGCCACATAAAAAAAATTATAAATTTATAGTGAGAGTAGAAATAAGTTCGTGCGGTTTTGATAACAGTGAAACTCTCTAGGAAATGCGGGTTCTTATGAGGGAGCTTCTACCTCTTATTTTAGGAGGCGGCGTTTCGTTATGAGCCCTTGCACCTGAACTCTTCAGATAGGCGTGGTGTGCATCTCTGCCTGTAACGCTTAAATTCGATGAAGACGGTCAGTCAGGAACTTTAGACTAGTCGTGTCCCCTATATGATACGCCGGTCAAGCTGCAACAGAGCAAGGATTCTGGACGAGGAGCGAAGAAGGTGGTCGCTACACACTCCCCCTTCAGTGAGTGTGCCATCTCCAGCGGGGATCTGTGGAACGAAAGGAAAGGCTGCCTCGGAATGATGAATAGGTGGCAATTAGGGCCTTCAAATGAATGGGTTGGTTCGCTCTTGAAGCAAACCCAATTAAAACTATCTTTTACCACTTTGGTGGTGAGTTTTGGTCTTTTCACAGGTCTCCCTTCTCTGAAACCCATCTCAAACAAAATTTTGCGAATATTGCAACCGGTCTCTTCAAATTTTTATGCTAAGATGGTGCAGACTACTTTTTTTATCACAATTTTCTTGACCACTCTCTGGCTTCTTGTAGTTACTAGATTTTTTCTACCACAGTGACTTTTTCTTAGAGCTGTGGCAGACTCACCGGTT
This sequence comes from Megalocaria dilatata, assembly GCA_034642435.1. Classification (NCBI taxonomy): domain Eukaryota; kingdom Metazoa; phylum Arthropoda; class Insecta; order Coleoptera; family Coccinellidae; genus Megalocaria; species Megalocaria dilatata. Next base: position 2,182,352 of record CM067857.1, read on the forward strand.
AGCAATTTTTAGCTAATCCGCTTCACAGATTATTGTGAAACATTGCAAATATTGTCGATTTTTCTTTGGCTATATTTCGACTGTTTGAGCATGGTTTCAATTTCCACAATTTTTTACTCACTGAGATCTTTTTTTCGTCCCATTCTACAAAACAGTGGAGGAATGTAATTTTTTTTATTTGTTGAGTAATCTTATTTTTGAATTAGTATAAGTTTCAGGAAATAATTATAAAAACTTCACTGCTAATAGCTATTGAATACTGATCTCCTCAATTAAGATGTATAAAACAGAAATAATCAAGTTCAAATCACTCCGTTACTTCTCTAAATACAGCATCAAACACATTCAACCGTTGTTTTCTACTTATGGCAATGTCAACATTTATTACAGACGTTATTAAGTCAAACAACAACCAATGATACAAACCCGTATCACTGGTTGCGTTGTGTATGTTAACGTAAATTGTAATAATTAACGTTTCAATACAACATTCGAAAAATTTTCTGGGTGAGTCTAATGAATAATGCTGCCTGAAACTTGGCAAATTAGAGAAGTAAAAAAATTTTAAACATTTCATGAGAAAATAATGAATATTTTTGTGATAACTTCCTGTTATTTATTCCTCAGAAACCATTCGACCGAGCTCTGACAGGACCTCTTAAATTCAGTAAAAATGGAACAAGAATAGATTTCAATATTTATTTGATCAAGGGTACTCGAAATCATACTTTGAACAGTTGGAGAGCTCAAGATCAACATTTAGTTTCCAACCGTACGCAGAAGGAATACGAAAAAGATGTCGAAGAAATGCTGAAAGGAGAAAATCTCATAATTACATCAAGGTCAGTTTTGAGCAGGACGTGTCATTGAATGAATTTCCAACTGAAGATAGTTTTTAAATTAGGTACTTTTTTGGTTGATTGCATTTTTCCAACCAATAAATCAGTTTTTATGTGCTTTTTTCGACCATACATGTAGTTGAATTTGGTTTAAATGCTTTAGTCAAGTCAAAACCAGTTCCACTGACGGGCATTCCTTAACTTGTGGGAAATTTATTTATTGGAATAAATGCAACAAATTATTTCTTTTCTGAAAATAATTGTTTCATTTTTTTTGCCATAACTTTGGAAATAAAATAAATTCCACGAACATAGAAAAATTCTGATAAATTAGAATATATTCTATAAATCATAGCAAAACCACTGACTTCGGAACAGAAGCTGACAAATTCAATGTATTAAGGCTTCAAATAATCCACCTTGTTGAGCTAAATAATAGCCAAATCTATTATACAGAGGTAATCTCATATCTCTGAGTAGATTTGGCTCAATGTTGTCTCAAAGTTGAATAATTTTCAACTTTAATTAATCAAGATTTGAAGCTCTGCCGAAGTCATATTCATAGATAGATGCTTTCAGATATTCGCATAGAAAAAATCATTTGGGAATAAATCTGGTGATCTGGGAGGCCACGAAATGTATCTTCGATTGCACACAATGAAGTTAAAGATTTCTTTCCGTTTATAAACATTTATTCGAAAATAAACTATTTTTTAGGCTCGTAGTACCTTATTTAGTATATAGAGAAGGATACGCAAACAAATTTGGTAACGATAAATATGAAGGATATGCAAAGGATTTGATGGATTCCATCGCTAAAATAGCTGGTTTCGAATATACCTTCGAATTAGTACCAGATAATCAAATTGGTAGTTATGATAAAACGCTTGGTCAGTGGAATGGTTTAATAGGGGAAATTACCGAACACGTAAGTATTTTACTTAGTTATTGTTGACACAACAATTATTTCGTTAATTACATTTTGACTTCATCAGGTGAGTATGATAACTAACTACTTTTATAAAGTTGGTCTCTTCAAACGCAAGTCTGAGCAAAAAGAATCGTGATAAACTGAAAGTTTGTTTTGGGAATTGTCAGAATATATTCAAAAACGTTCAATAGCGGGGATCGGTTTAAATTTGTCTGGTCGTTTAGTAAAATGTGTTTTTTATGATGCCGGTTTATTTCTAGTGCTTCGAAAAAGTCCAGTCTATTGCATTTTTTCTCGATAAGAAGAACTTCGCAATTATGGTCAAAATCATGTCCTGATTCTTGTAGGTGGTTGGCATAGATAGAATTCGATTTATTTTTAACGTTTTAGGTTATGCCAACCACCTACAAGAATCAGGACATGATTTTGATCATGATTTCGAGTTCTTCATATTCATTTAATTGCATAACAAGTGCTTAGTCAATTACATTTTGACTTCTTGACCATACTCAATCAAACAGATCTATATCCTTTCAAAAATAGCCTGTATTACCATGATTTCTGCAATCATGACAAATTCATTCGATTTCCTTGTTTAAGCGTGCACATATGGCCATTAGTGACTTAGCAATGACAGCTCAAAGGCAGCAAGTTGTGGACTTCAGCAGTCCTTTCATGAATCTTGGTAATTAGTGTTTTTATTTCCTACTGCGTTATATATAACCTTCAGAATTTTCCAGGGATTGGATTGATGATTAAAAAAACTACACTAAAAGATATACCGCTCTTTTCGTTTTTGGACCCCTTTACTCAAGATGTGTGGGCCTATACAGCAACGCTTCTTTTAGCACTATCGGTTCTCTTCTTTCTTGCTTATCGGTATGACATTCAAGATTAATTTAGCTAGTAATTCATACAAATCTTTTTTAAATTCCAGATTAGCCCCAAATGAATGGATCAACCCTCACCCTTGCGAGCCTAACCCAGATGAATTGGAAATTGATTGGGATTTTAAAAATTGCGTATGGCTTGTGCTGGGGTCTTTATTACAACAGGGTTGTGATATTTTGCCAAGGTAATAATTTATTTTAGACCGGTCAGTTTAGACAATCTTCGTAGAGATCTTAGGTTTACCGCAAGGAATAAAGTGTCAAAAGTCAATCAGTCCCATGTGCGCTAAGGGACTTATTCAGGAACAATAATTATTTAACAGTATGAAGATTATTGATACGGGTTACTGAGTTTAACCGTCGTTCTTACTTTTTTTTATTACTTTAATCTGACTCATACTCTTCATATTCAACTTCAACAATCATGTTTTCTTCAATTTCTTCTTGTTCTTCTTCTTCTTCTTCTTCCTGTTAATGAATGCTTAAAAATTGTTCAAATGAAGATGAATCAGTTGTCTCTTCATCAAGATCACATGAATCTTCCTCTCTTGTATTTAATTGAACATTTGAACACCTTGGCAATTGGTACACGCTGGAGAACACTGCAACCCTACTTTTTTACAGCCACATTTGGCACTACAACCTTTTTTGCAATTGCAAAAAATAGTGTTAAGAAGTTTTTCTGGAGCAGGGGGCAGTAAAGTTCGAATCGGTTCCAAAGTATTATTTATCAATTTCCAACCCCAGTCTTCAGGGTTCAGTTCATTGCCTTGCCATGTCTGAACTTGATAGTATACTCGAAACAAATGTTGAGTAGCAGATGCCGATGTTGGAAGAAGACAAGCTGGATTCACTTATTCGCGCTCTAGTATGAGGTGGACTTACTTTTGAAGTACTGGCCTGTTCTTCCTCACGTTGTCTTTTTGATGCAGAGATTGAAGTTTTCCGGGTGTATGATTTTCTGCAATCTACGTGAATTGTAACGGACTTTTGGCTTCTTAAATAATCAGCAAACTCATCACTTCTCGCGACACTTGCATCGATTAAAGTTGGCATTCCACGACTGACCACAACAGTTTCATCTTCAGTCAAAAGTTTATTACAAATAAAGCAAAATTGTGACATTTTTTTTTTAATATTGATTAGCACTAACTACAATAGTAGACGCTTGTAATAAATACGTATAGTCACTCGAACTGCTCGTTCAACACTAAAAGAAGCAGGTATACGTGATCGACACCACACGGACAAAAGAATAGGCAGATGTTATTCAAGTAGAGGGGATTCGGTAAGAGACCGGCGGTCTTTTTAGAGTATATTTTCTTAGAATAGTATAATGTATACATAAAAGAGACACGAGTAGGCATTTTTGCTTGCTTGAGTACCTAAATATGTATATACGTGGCATATGTGTGCATACTATGTAGAACATGATTCTTACAAGCGCAATATCTGGTAAATAGTGGGTGTTAGAGAAAAAATCATAAGGACCATTTTTATACAGAATTTTAAGGTCTATAACTTTGATTTGAAGTACTTTTTCGATAATACTTACCGTTTTTGAGAAAAATCCAAAACACCTAAAATTTTGAACTTGGGGCCCAGAATAAGTCCCTTAGCGCACATGGGACTGATTGTGACTTTCGACACTTTATTCCTTGTGGTAAACCTAAGGTCTCTACGAAGATTTGGATCTGTCAGAATTTTCTTTATTTCATTTGTACAAATTGACCGTACTATTTATAATACCTTCGGATAACAATGATGAACGACATGAAGTCGGAAGCTCTTGACGTATTTGAGTTCTTTTAGAAGTTGTATATACGTACGTATGAAATTTGAATATCAAAACAGATTTAATCTGTTAGTCTTCTACAATTTTCTTTTCAAAAAAATTTTCATTCAAAAAACTTTTAGAATTAAATTAATGTCTACAATAAGCACCGCTCATATTTAATAGACGTATTAATCAAAACTCAATATATAATGTCAAATGGAATAAATAAACCAACAAATATAAATAGTCATTTAAAATTAATAAATAAATATTTGATGCAGACTAAATTTTGTTTCTGATCTTACCATTATGAACACCAATTCTTTTTCAAAAACATAAAACAGAACTTAAGGACTTCTCAAAAAATATAATTTATTTGAAATATTTAATATGTTTAAATATTCGAATACGTTAATTTAAAAATCTATCAAAACATGCACTATATCTTCAAATAACAATTAGAATTCCGATAATCTCTTCATCAGCCCTAAATTAAATCTGTTTTGATATTCAAATTTTGTTATATTCTTTTATCAAGTAAAAAACCTTTATCTATTTTATTTTATACGTATATATGATTTATATTCGATTGCTCTAGTACTTCCCATAGTTTAGAAATTGGGACGGTATCATATATTATATGATACGGCGATCTACAAACTTAATATAGATTTTCAAATTTCTAGCTGCACTTTTCTCCATGATTTGCACAACAAAATGTGTTATGTGTAGGTACATAATCTTCCTGCACTAAAACTACGCGGTTATTAGTCTTCTTTGTTTTTTTATGATGTCCTTTTTAATCAAATCACGGAAAATCCTCCTGTTCAATCGACTTGGTGCACTAGTTAGCGTGATCCCTCTGTAATTATTGGAGTTCTGTTTATTCCCCTTTTTATATTAGAAGTATAAATAAATTTGTGCGGTTTTGATAACAGATAATGCTACTAGTTTAGTATGCTATTGATTCATCTGGCAACACTTCGTTTTCAAGTATCATCATTAGGCTTTTTTCAATATCTTTAATTTCGTGTATGCTCTGAAGATGTCAGCTTTTGTACCGAATGTGTTTAGCTGGTAGTTTTACTTCAATACGAAGAAAACGGCTGCCGAAAGTATTTTGTGGATGTTTATGGCGACCACGCTCTAGCTGATCGAACGTGTGTATAGAGTTTTTCTAGAAAAGCCTTTAGTTAACGCACTGAATTTTTATAGCTTCAATTAAGTAAAAAAAGGGTTCACAGAGTGGTAACTTGAATCTGTTAAGCAGAAAAAATCACATAGTACTGAATCCGCCAAATATATTTGTTGATCGATTGTATTTTTCTGAACTTTTTGCCATTAAAAATCTTTGGGGAAAATATTTATGTAACAGGGTGACAAGAATAACTTTGGACAAATTTTACTATGTTGCGGAACAAAAGTATTTTAGCGCAGCCAAATAATTTTTATTCTATTAAATTCTCTACACTTTCTTGTACTAATTTGTGAATTTTCAGTTTGATATTACTTTATTTTGCAATGTGCTAGAATGTCAAATAAACGTAGTGCAATTTTGGAGCAGTTTCGTCAAGGTAAGTGTCAATGCGAAATTGTTCGTTTGCTCAATGTGTCCGATGCCATTTGCCGTTTCAAGGAGCTTGCCCATGATGGTCGTTGTCCAGGAAGTGGGAGAAAACGCACTGTCAATAAGCCTAGCAATCGCAACAACGTCAAGAAGCGAGTCAATCGAGATTCGAGGGTCTCCATGAGGAAAATAGCCCGTGAGGCCGGTTTCAAACGTGAATCCGTTCGTCAAATGTCCAAAAAGGAGCTCAACCTCAAGCCATACAAGCTCCAAAAAGTTCAACTCCTCACGGATGAAAACAAGCGCGTACGACTGCAGGGTGCCGCTAATTCTTTTGTCTGGCCACCGGTGAGCAATGGAAGCGCATTCTTTTCACAGACGAGAAGCATTTCACCATACAACAATCCCACAATCACCAAAACGACAAAGTCTGGTCTGCAGAGACTCCGGCTACGTCGGCCATCGTCGAACATCGTCAAAATCCGCAATCCGTCATGGTCTGAGGCGGAATTTGCGCCAGCGGCAAAACACCCTTGGTTTTCGTAGATCAAGATGTCGAAATCAATCAAGAAGTCTACCACTGCGACATTCTCGAGGCCTTAGTACTTCTGTGGGCCCAGCACGCATTGGACCTTTCAACAGGACTCCGCTCCGGCTCACAAAGCGAAAATGACGCAAGAATGGTGTAATATCCATTTTCCGGGTTTCATCACATCTGCAGAATGGCCGCCCTACTCGCCGGATCTTAACCCAATGGTGTGGTCGATTTTGTAGCTCAGGGCGTGTGTTAAACACTACAAAAGTTTGAAATCGCTGAAGCAATCCCTGCGCCGGGAATGGGACCGATTAACGCCCGATTTTAAACAGGCTCGGTATGTATAACGGAGTCACTCTGGTTTGGATACCGAGCCACTCAAACTATTTGGGTAACGAGGAGGCGGATCGGCTGGCGTTTGCTGGAGCTGCGCTGCCTCTGGTAGGACAGGAACCATTCCTGGGAATACCACAGGACGTGGTTAACAAGGCGATAACAGGCAGAATGAACTCAAGGCTAGCGTCTTTCTGGCGGAGCCATTCTGGCCTGAAACATTCGAAGTTGTTCCTTGGAACAGCTTCGAACAAAAAGATGGCGAACCTAGCGCTAGGTCTGGATAGGGCCAAACTAAGAACACTTGTCGGAATTATGACAGGTCACTGCAGAAAATCGGTCTGGCTGAAGACAATGAATGCAGGCTGTGTCTTGAGGACACTGAAACAGCCATGTACATCGTCTCAGAGTGCCCAGCGATGAGTCGCATCAGATTCGAGGTCTTTGGCCAGGCTTTTATAGCCCACTGCGAACTGAAAAAATTACCCCTGAACAAGATTATCGGTTTTATCCAAAAACTGGATCTCGTCGGGGAGGTATAAATTAGGGGTGAACCACAATAGTCCGTGCTGACGCAGTGGTAGGGTGGTCAGACGCTCGCTCGCCATAAATAACAATAACAACGCCCGAAGAGCTGCGGCCTATTGCCGAAAATTTCAAGAAGCATCTGAAGCTATGTATCGCCGCCAAAGGAAGCCACTTCGAAACCGCTTAAATATATGATTACCAAATGTTTATGTTATTATTATTCGTTGTTAAATTCGTAAAGTTAAATGAAAAATTAAATAAGAAGGAATGGTTTTTTACTTGGTAGAAGGATTATTATAAATATGAAAATCAAAACAGATTTAATCTGTTGTCTTCTACAATTTTAATTTCAAAAAATTCTTTGAAGAGACTTTAAGAATTAAATTAATGTCTTTATAAGCACTGCTCATATTTAATAGACGTCAAAATTCATCATACAATATCAAACGGAATTAAGAAAAACCAACGAATACAAACTGTCAATTAAAATTAAAATATAAATAAGCAAATATTTTTTGTTTCGTTCCAGGCATGCGTAATGAACTCTTCAGACAAACTTTACGAAGCCCTGTTTGTTACAAAATAATACAAAATGTATTGTTTTCTGATCCCATATGAATGAAAAATAACTCTTTCTCAAGAATATAAAACATAATTTCAAGAACTTCTCAAAAACTAATTTATTTGAAATATTCAATATATTTAAATAAATTACTTCAAAAAATCTCAAAACATGTAGCACATTCTCAAGAAATAATTAAAGTTACGATAAGATCAGTTCAACATTACATATAAAAAATATAATAAAATCAAATAAACAATGTATAGACTTACTCGGTGAATCTTAGGAATACACTGCCCTCAATAGAAAATAAAAGTAAACAATTTCATAAATCCAAGGTGCTTATGTTCCACGTTCACAGAATCATACAAAGCTTATAAGGCACTTGGCCTCAGTTAAAACCGTGCAACACTGTATAATGAATTTCTTTATTTAAAAACCTAATATAATTATATATTATATATAAAATAAAATAAGAAGGAATGGTTTTTTACTTGGTAGAAGGATTATTATAAATATGAAAATCAAAACAGATTTAATCTGTTGTCTTCTACAATTTTAATTTCAAAAAATTCTTTGAAGAGACTTTAAGAATTAAATTAATGTCTTTATAAGCACTGCTCATATTTAATAGACGTCAAAATTCATCATACAATATCAAACGGAATTAAGAAAAAGCAGTGCTTATAAAGACATTAATTTAATTCTTAAAGTCTCTTCAAAGAATTTTTTGAAATTAAAATTGTAGAAGACAACAGATTAAATCTGTTTTGATTTTCATATTTATAATAATCCTTCTACCAAGTAAAAAACCATTCCTTCTTATTTTATTTTATATATAATATATAATTATATTAGGTTTTTAAATAAAGAAATTCATTATACAGTGTTGCACGGTTTTAACTGAGGCCAAGTGCCTTATAAGCTTTGTATGATTCTGTGAACGTGGAACATAAGCACCTTGGATTTATGAAATTGTTTACTTTTATTTTCTATTGAGGGCAGTGTATTCCTAAGATTCACCGAGTAAGTCTATACATTGTTTATTTGATTTTATTATATTTTTTATATGTAATGTTGAACTGATCTTATCGTAACTTTAATTATTTCTTGAGAATGTGCTACATGTTTTGAGATTTTTTGAAGTAATTTATTTAAATATATTGAATATTTCAAATAAATTAGTTTTTGAGAAGTTCTTGAAATTATGTTTTATATTCTTGAGAAAGAGTTATTTTTCATTCATATGGGATCAGAAAACAATACATTTTGTATTATTTTGTAACAAACAGGGCTTCGTAAAGTTTGTCTGAAGAGTTCATTACGCATGCCTGGAACGAAACAAAAAATATTTGCTTATTTATATTTTAATTTTAATTGACAGTTTGTATTCGTTGGTTTTTCTTAATTCCGTTTGATATTGTATGATGAATTTTGACGTCTATTAAATATGAGCAGTGCTTATAAAGACATTAATTTAATTCTTAAAGTCTCTTCAAAGAATTTTTTGAAATTAAAATTGTAGAAGACAACAGATTAAATCTGTTTTGATTTTCATATTTATAATAATCCTTCTACCAAGTAAAAAACCATTCCTTCTTATTTTATTTTATATATAATATATAATTATATTAGGTTTTTAAATAAAGAAATTCATTATACAGTGTTGCACGGTTTTAACTGAGGCCAAGTGCCTTATAAGCTTTGTATGATTCTGTGAACGTGGAACATAAGCACCTTGGATTTATGAAATTGTTTACTTTTATTTTCTATTGAGGGCAGTGTATTCCTAAGATTCACCGAGTAAGTCTATACATTGTTTATTTGATTTTATTATATTTTTTATATGTAATGTTGAACTGATCTTATCGTAACTTTAATTATTTCTTGAGAATGTGCTACATGTTTTGAGATTTTTTGAAGTAATTTATTTAAATATATTGAATATTTCAAATAAATTAGTTTTTGAGAAGTTCTTGAAATTATGTTTTATATTCTTGAGAAAGAGTTATTTTTCATTCATATGGGATCAGAAAACAATACATTTTGTATTATTTTGTAACAAACAGGGCTTCGTAAAGTTTGTCTGAAGAGTTCATTACGCATGCCTGGAACGAAACAAAAAATATTTGCTTATTTATATTTTAATTTTAATTGACAGTTTGTATTCGTTGGTTTTTCTTAATTCCGTTTGATATTGTATGATGAATTTTGACGTCTATTAAATATGAGCAGTGCTTATAAAGACATTAATTTAATTCTTAAAGTCTCTTCAAAGAATTTTTTGAAATTAAAATTGTAGAAGACAACAGATTAAATCTGTTTTGATTTTCATATTTAAATGAAAAATTGTTTGAGATTTTTCTTGTCACCCTGTTTAGTGGGAAAATCTGTCTGACTTGACTAGACGGACAAAAATATAGTCTCTAGATAGATGCATAATTAACTTTGATTAACGTATCAATGTGAAACATTATTCAATAGTTCTGTTGCCATTTTCAGGTCTTTATCTACAAGAGTATCTCTTTCTTTGTGGTGGTTCTTCTCTCTAATAATGTACAACTCATACACAGCCAACCTAGCTGCATTTTTAACCACCGAAAAGGCAGGAATAACTGTGAAGAATGTTGAAGAACTGGCCAAACAGACAACTATTAAGTATGGATGTATGGAACATAGCGCCACTTACGATTTTTTCAAATATTCGGACTATACAACATATCGAAAAATGTGGAACAACATGAAAGCTAGCAACAACCCAAGTGTGTTCGTTAAGAGTGACGCAGAGGGAGTTAAAAGAGTTTTGACTACTAAAGATAGTCTTTACGCTTATATGACAGAGTCTACAATAATCGATTATGAAGTAAAGACAAAGTGTGAGCTTAAATCTGTGGGAAATTGGTTGAATTCCATAAGCTACGCGATAGCCATGCCCATGAGTGAGTGAAAGTACTTGAAATGATGAACTTCCAAACGATTTTCCATTATTTGCAGATGCGGGTTATTTAGGCATAATCAACAGTGCAATATTAAATTTATCTGAAAGTGGTGAATTGGATAAACTGAAAGAAAAATGGTGGGAAAAACAACGGAAGGAAAAAATCTGTCAGGTGATTTAATATGCTAAATACATAACCAATTTTTATTAGAAAGATTTTTAGGAGGAGAGAATAACTGGTGAGGATAAATCTCTCAAACTAAACAGGGTCGCTGGTGTCTTCTTAGTTACAGGAGTCGGAATAGCAACTGGATATTTAGTTGCTATAATGGAATTCTTGTGGAATGTTAAAACTGTCGCCGTGGAGGAAAAAGTAGTATTACTACCTAAAAATAATCAAAAACTCATATTCTTCTTTCAGATGTCTTACATGGAGGCCTTAAAACACGAATTCATGTTTGTCGTCAATTTGAAACTGCAAAAAAAAAGGACCAAACACAAAATAGTGCCAGGAATTTCCACCGAAAAGTTGAATAGCAACATAACGAATAACAGAAGTAGAAGTTGTTTGCAAGGATCTACACTTTTTTTGAACAATAAAAAATTGGGCGATTCCGATACAGATAAGAAAGACTGAAATTGATGCTGTATAATTTTATTAATTATAGATGACACTATTTTAAACGGTGATTCATTTAGAGGTCCTTTTTGTGGTGGGGATTTAATTGCAGATTGCGCATACCTCGTGTTAACTGAAGTGCCATTTCTGTTCAGTAGTCTTTGACAATTCATAATGGAAAGACTTAGCCCGGATTCCACCAGCCCATAAACCATACCAAACATTTGTTTTTTCTGGATCCAATTCCAGCTCTTGAACCCCAAATACGCTCATTTTGTTTATTCACGAACCCATTAAGCCAAAAATGCGCCTTATCGGCGAACAAAATTTTTGTCGAAAACAGTGGATCTTCTGCAAGCTTGTCAAGAGCCCAACGACTAAAACGGAAACGATTCGGGAGGTCGGTCGGCTTCAGTTCTTGCACTAGTTGAATTTTGTGAGCTTTCAAAGAAAGATCCTTACGTAAAATACGCCAAGTTGTCGAATATGGCATGCCAAGTTGTTGAGAACGGCGACGAATCGACACTTCAGGGTCTTCGCGTACACTCTCCGCTAACGCCCCTATATTTTAAAATAAATAGAAAGGCATTTTACTTGATAAAAGAAATATAACAAAATTTGAATATCAAAACAAATTAAAATATGTTTGTCTTCTACAATTTTAATTTCAAAAAAATTTTTTATTCAAAAAACTTTTAGAATTAAATTAATGCCTAAAATAAGCACCGCTTACATTTAATAGACGTATATAATCAAAACTCAATATATAATGTCAAATGGAATAAATAAACCAACAGATATACGAAAGTCATTAAAATTAATAAATAAATATTTGAAGGAGACAAAATTTTGTTTCTGGTCTTACCTTTAAGAACACCAATTGCCTTTTAAAAACATGAACACACCTTAAGGACTTCTCAAAGAATATAATTTATTTGAAATATTTAATATATTTAAATATTCGAATAAGTTAATTCAGAAATCTCTCAAAACATGCACTATATCTTCAAAAAACAAATATAATTCTAAGCAATCCCTTCTTCGGTCCTGAATAATATTCCAAATATCAAAATCAAAAAACTAACCTATATCAACAACGCACACGTGCAAAGAAATGAATGTTTCGAAACACAGATCAACTTAATAATTCAAGATTAATCTATGTTCTAACAAAATCAAAGAACAGTGTAAGTTATTTTTAAGGCTTGTAGAAGACAAACATTAAGTTAAAATTGTAGAAGACAAACATATTTTAATTTGTTTTGATATTCAAATTTTGTTATATTTCTTCTATCAAGTAAAAAGCCTTTCTATTTCTATTTTATTTAATATATAATTATATTTTGGCTTCAATAAATCTCATTATGGAATGTCAATGAATTTAAATATAACCTGAAAAATAACTTACACTGTTCTGTGATTTTGTTTGAACATAGACCAATCTTGAATTTTAAAGTTAGTCTGGTTGAAGCATCCATCCTTAACACGTGTTTGTTGTGATATAGTTGTAGTTATTTGATTTTAATATTTGGAATATTATCTAGGACTAAAGAAGAGAATACCTAGAATTTTATATTTGTTTTTTGAAGATATAGTGCATGTTTTGAGAGATTTCTGAATAAACTTATTTGAATATATTAAATATTTCAAATAAATTATATTCTTTGAGAAGTCCTTAAGGTGTGTTCATGTTTTTAAAAGGCAATTGGTGTTTTTAAAGGTAAGACCAGAAACAAAATTTTGTCTCCTTTAAATATTTATTTATTAATTTTAATGACTTTCGTATATCTGTCGGTTTATTTATTCCATTTGACATTATATATTGAGTTTTGATTATATACGTCTATTAAATGTAAGTTAAAATAGAAAAAGGCTCTCTACTTGATAGAAGAAATATAACAAAATTTGAATATCAAAACAAATTAAATATAATATGCTGTCTTCTACAATTTTAATTTTTAATTTTTTTGAAATTAAAATTGTAGAAGACAACATATTATATTTAATTTGTTTTGATATTCAAATTTTATTAAATGTAAGCGGTGCTTATTTTAGACATTAATTTAATTCTAGAAGTTTTTTGAATAAATTTTTTTTTAAATTAAAATTGTAGAAGACAAACATATTTTAATTTGTTTTGATATTCAAATTTCCCCTATATTTTCTTCACTACATGGTGGGTGTGGTCTATTTGGTCGAGTATTATACAATAATTAAAATTGGATCTCAAACTTACAGATAGTAGAGCTAATTGAGCGTTCGGTAGGCCGATCATGTGGACCATATGTAGCCCTAAGCGCCCGATACACATTCCTCGTAGAACGCCCATTTTCGTAATAAAGTTGAACAATTTGTAGACGCTGTGCCAGGCTAAGTCTTTCCATTATGAATTGTCAAACACTACTGAACAGAAATGGCACTTCACGAGGCATGTGCAATCTACAATTAAATCCCCACCACAAAAAGTACCTCTAAATGAATCACCCTTTACATATTGAGATCTTATGAAAACTAAACAAATTATCATTCAAAAAACAATTCTTTTTTGTGGTTTTACTCTTTTCTATACAAATTGATGTGCTTTTAGGTTACAATTTGGCAAACATGATCGCTACTATGTAACCTTAACGAATAAGCTAAATATACAAATGAAATAAATAAAAGATCAAATAACACAAAGAAAAATTCGACAAATCGAAACAGTTTTTACAGTATCAGTCAGCTGTATTGTTCTAATGAGAATATGAATAAAGTATTTTGTTATCATCGACATTTTTCATTCAGATTTTTTCACAACACTTCTGGAATACTTATTGTAGTTAGGGTTCCTCTTGAGAACAAGATTGAAATATAAAATTTCAGACGAAAAAATTAAAACACTTAAAATATATCCAATGATGAGAACCACCAAAGCACCAGAAAACTTCTTCATACTCATAATGGCTTTAGTTTCCTCTTTCGTCTGAACTTCCACATTCAAAATTTTCGAAATCACGTCATCTAGCCATTTTTTTATCAACCCTGCCTCTAAAACTCTTCTGATATGTTTGTCGAATCTTGGCTTGATGGGTGAGTTCTTCTGAAGACCTATAAAAAGGTAATTCAGTATTAACACGGGTCAGATAGAGAAGAAACAAACCAATCGAGATGGGCATATTTATCACGCAGTCGCCCATTATGTGAAGACTCCTGTCTTCCCTCACAATTTCATTAAGGGTTTCGGTGTTATTTGTAGAATTTGATTTCATGCTGTTTGCTTGAAAGCGTAGCTGCCTCTTCACTATGGCATCTTTCAAAAAATACGTGTTTTCGTAGAATGCAAACTTTCCATCTGCTACTCTATCGATTGCTTCTTCTGAACTGTTGACCGTTTCGAAATTTTCGGCAATTTCTTGAATGGTAGGATCCAAGGCGGTTTTGAAGAATTCTTTGTTGATCTCACCCCATCCACCTGTTGCTAGATTACTATCGATCAGCTCTTGAAGAGTGTCGATTGTTACCCTACAATGTAAGAATAAGTTTGGTTCCATATCATGGTGAGACACAAAGATTTATATAAGTTATAGCACGAAAAAAAATTTTCACATGTTTTAGTGAAAAACCATGCAAATTTTGTACAGCTATTTTCTACGAACCATGAAACAACCTATTTAACACGAACAATAAACGACTACCGGAACTCTTTAATTCCTTGGTCCCGGAACATAGCACTATATTCAATTTCTCTAATTCTTCTGACCCAATTCTTAAGCTTCAAAAAAAATTACTAATATCACTCAATATAATTATAATAATGCTAAATTCTGAGACCAATTCGAGCCTCGCACTGCGAACTTTTCTCGACGATCTTACTAGTTTTTCCGGCGTGTCAAGACTCTCTGACAAACTCTTTTCTGTCCATTTAATACCTCGTACGCGTCGGTTTTCTCTTTTCAAATTTTTTTCTCTGTTCACTCGCTCAAAATTGCAACTTAGCACTTTTCAAAATTTCAGCTCTTTGTCGAGCCACACGTGTTAATTTCGACGTCAGCGTTTTTCTCTGGAAATTTCCGTTCCTAAACTCATCTGGAGGAATTTGTTTACGTTTCGTACAATCAGCTCTTATGAACTTTTTAATGTGTAGTTTGTTATTATAATATTATATATAGGCCAGAGTAAAATAATTTCCTTTCTTGAAGCCGCCGTACGTACGTGCCTTAATTTCATTAAGGGTTTCAGTGTTATTTGTAGAATTTGATTTCATGCTGTTTGCTTGAAAGCGTAGCTGCCTCTTCACTATGGCATCTTTCAAAAAATACGTGTTTTCGTAGAATGCAAACTTTCCATCTGCTACTCTATCGATTGCTTCTTCTGAACTGTTGACCGTTTCGAAATTTTCGGCAATTTCTTGAATGGTAGGATCCAAGGCGGTTTTGAAGAATTCTTTGTTGATCTCACCCCATCCACCTGTTGCTAGATTACTATCGATCAGCTCTTGAAGAGTGTCGATTGTTACCCTACAATGTAAGAATAAGTTTGGTTCCATATCATGGTGGGACACAAAGATTTATGTTAACTATAGCACGAGAAAAAATTTTCACATGTTTTAGTGAAAAACCATGCAAATTTTCTATAGAAATCAATTATTTTCCTCTCCGGTATTTCATTTTCTCTCTGTGGAATTTAATGATCTCTTGTATCACCCTTCCTTGAGCGAACTGACCTATACTACAAGCTACAGCGCTCCACATAGTTTTAGTTGACTTGATTTGCTGCAGCTTGAAGACAAAATAAAAAACTTTTATGTAGAATCTGCTGCATATATCACAATTTGGTTATTTAATTTAAAATTATCTAACAGTTCTGTTCCACAACTATGTGAATTAAAACTTACCTAGGAACTGGCCTTGCAAGTATAGCTGTTAAACTCGATCTATAAGCAACCACAACTAAAAGAGAATACAACCAGTACCAACCAGTTAATATTCTCAAAGACCATCCTGTGGGTAACTTGGGAAGAGAAACCAATAACAACATACTGTATGTGTAGAGCAAACAATTGAATGGTTCTGAGAACTGATATAAGCCCATCGGTTGTCCTTCTTCAATAGGTTTAGTGTATTGACCTTTCATCATGATATATTTGGCATCATCGTCCATTTTTCGTACTTCCGGAAACATTGTCAAGGTGATAACTTTCTTCTTCTTTACGTGGATGGATTCGTTTTCTTTCCTACTTTTGTCTCTTAGATGGCTGACGTGACAGTGAAATCTTGCTATCAGTAAAAAACAGGCCGCACTAATAGCCAAGCAGAGAAGAACTCCCAACCACATAAAGCCACTGAAAATTTTCTTAATATACAAAAATCCATCAAGATTTACCTGTAGAGCGAAATACTAATGTATAGAGTCCTTAGAGCTACTCAAATCGCTCATATACACAGCTTGTAATAAGCCACCTCTTTGTGGGAGATGGTTGGATAGAAAATATTACTAGATTGACTTATTTACGAATGGGGTGCGAACCAATCCTAGTCGAGCGGTACCAATCCTAGGAAGGGTACGGCCTTCGCAAAAATGGAAGGTCTTTGATCTTAATAAATTTTCTCTGTGATAATGAAAACGGTAATGATACTCAATTATGGATTTTAAGAAGTATAATGATAAAGTATGCCAAAATACAACAGTTTTATCAATCCAAAACTCAATAAAATTCAAATAAAGATGACCCACTGAATAATTAAGGAGAAGGCGATGCGGATCCCTCAAGCACTGCGAATCATTTATATAATTCTTAATTCTGTTCAAACTCCTCAAACATAATGATTACGAAGAGTCAACCTACTTCTTAATTTCTGACTCTACTTTAATTAGACAATTTCAACCCGAATAATATAGCAGAATTTTCAGATTCTTCTTACCCCTAGACTCCAAGACCATAGATTTAAAACAAAACTGGGCACACGCGATTTTCTACGAACAATGGAACAACCTATTTAACACGAACAATAAACGATAAAGAATGACTACCGGTACTCTTTAATTCCTTGGTACCGGAACTTAGCACTATATTCAATTTCTCTAATTCTTCTGACTCAATTCTTAAACTTCAAAAAAATTACTAATATCACTCAATATAATTATAATAATGCTAAATTCTGAGACCAATTCGAGCCTCGCACCTCGAACTTTTCTCCACGATCTTACTAGTTTTTCCGGCGTGTCAAGACTTTCTGACAAACTCTCTTCTGTCCATTTAATACCTCGTACGCGTCGGTTTTCTCTTTCCAAATTTTTTTCTCTGTTCACCCGCTCAAAATTGCAACTTAGCACTTTTCAAAATTTCAGATCTTTGTCGAACCACGACGTCAGCGTTTTCCTCTGGAAATTTCCGTTCCTAAACTCATCTGGAGGAATTTGTTTACGTTTCGTACAATCAGCTCTCATGAACTTTTTAATGTGTAGTTTGTTATTATAATATAATATATAGGCCAGAGTAAAATAATTTACTTTCTTTAAGCCGCCGTACGTACCTGCCTCGAAAGCGAATTCCTAAGTTTAACATTAAGTAGTCTGGAGATTAGAATAAACAAATTAATTCTGGGGGAATTGAACCTCGCGTTGAATTTGCTTTTGTCCAATGAATTAATCGCTGTATCATTACAGCCCCTTCATAAATTCTAAACCTTGTTGGTTTACCACAAGCTGTAAAAAAGATTTAAAAGCTTCTGAGGGATCTACACAGAAGATCTAGGAGTATCAGGATAATAATACAATATTGAATGGAAATGCTTAAGAAAGGTGTTACTTCTGGACTTCCACTAACAATCACTTCTTGAGATATCATATATTTTTACCTGAACGGCAGAATCAATGTTTTCCAGGAGTTATCAGTCAGTGCTTCTGGTGTCACAAACGTTAAACACTCAGTATTGTATGGAATACTTAAATCCATCAAATTAAGAAGAGACGGGATATAGTAAAGATCTCCTAAAGCTATATCGGCGCGAGTATAAACCATTTCGCCAATGAGACCACTATATTTTGTACCAACGTCTTTTCTACCCCACAATTCGATGTCTGCATTCTCCGGTTCATAAATTTCGTAATTGAAATTCATAGCCTTAGCAACTGTCTTCAAAATCTACAACGATCTTTCCCAATTAATTTTATCGAGGTCAATGACAATTTTTACCTCAACTTCAGCTCCAGAAAAATCGAAATCTTTGACTGAACCACCCTCAGTGATGTTTGAATAAGTATCACTGGAAATCGAATATTTTCGACTTCCGGGTGTGTGACTGAAGGTGACAATTTTCAAAGTTTGATTT
This sequence comes from Megalocaria dilatata, assembly GCA_034642435.1. Classification (NCBI taxonomy): domain Eukaryota; kingdom Metazoa; phylum Arthropoda; class Insecta; order Coleoptera; family Coccinellidae; genus Megalocaria; species Megalocaria dilatata. The sequence continues at coordinate 2,201,181 of CM067857.1, forward strand.
TTCAGGTCCATTGTCTTTTCTCGAAATAAATCAACGCCTGAAACTCAAAGTTATACGGGGAAATGTTCTTCAATAGATCCATACCTTTTCTGAATTTTCCCCTGGAGAAGATGTCCAAGCGCTTGGGAACCAAGACTGAGTTTATTGGAGAAGGAAATGGGACAGTAATAAGTTCAAACCACGGATTACTTTCCTTGCCAACATCCTTATTGGCGCCTTCGTACTCTCGAATGAAAACTACACTGATTATTCTTTTCCATAAATAATATAAATCTTTTTCGAAGAGTCTGCTATCGTACAGTAAAATGAACTTGACTCTTGTATCCAACATTCGGTATCTAAAAGATAATTTTGGTTGATTTAAAAATGCCTAAAACCTAGGAAAATACGCAACAGTCAACTTAAAAATTTGTTCGTTGACTCAAGATCAAGAAGGCACATCGGATACCGAGGCGCCTTGATTGATAATTTATATCTGGCTTGAGACATATTCCAAGCTTCATGATATCAAAAAATTATTATTGTTAAATTCTATATATCACGTTTACCAATAAGAACGAATAAAATACAAATTGTTCGTGCTATACGACACAAAAAAAAATAAATAAATAACATCTGTGTCATCTCTACTAAATAGGGATGCCATGACGTTTTAGAATCATATAGTCTCTTTTGGGAAACCTTAGGTACCTGTCTCCAAAACGAAGAAATCTTGAGCACTGTAGGCCATTAGCTAATAAAATTATGTACATCTGACAGCCAACCTCGTTTGCCGTCGCAAGGGCTTCTTGAATCTCATCTTGAGGAGATAGCAGATCTTCGTATTCTTCAACAAATATCTAGAACGCATAACATTGCATTTATTCTGCAAGAAGTTTTTGTGCTCGATTTCTTACCGTGATGAACGATATGAAAGTTTTGAAATTTTCAAACCACTTTTTGTCGAAAATCCAGCTATGTAAGTCATCACTTACAATCGTAACACATTTGTATGGATTGAGATTCTTAACCATTATATTAGTCAAAAGTTTTTGCAGGTCCTTTTTTAACGAATCGATCTCTGACATTTCAGAAAACCTAAATAATAGGATATCAATTTAAATTGTTACTAGTTTTTCCGGCGTGTCAGGACAAACTTTCTTTTGGCCCTTTTAATACATCGTGTTCTCCTTCTAAATTTTTATTTTGTTCACCCGTTCAAAATTGCAACTTAGCACTTTTCGAAATTTCGGCTACTAGTCGAGCCACACGTGTTAATTTCGACGTCAGCGTTTTTCTCTGAAACCTTCCGTTCATTAACTCATCTAAAGGAATATATTTACGTTTTGTACAATCAGCTCTTATGAACTTTTTAATCTGTAGTTTGTTATTATAATATATAGGCCCGAGTAAAAGAATTTCGTGCGTGCCTCGACAGCGCATTCCTAAGTTTAACATAAACTGGTTTGTAAATTAGAATAAACAAATTAATTCAGGAGCATTGAACCTTGCGTTGAATGAATCCCTGTATCATTACAGCCCTTTCATGAAGCTTAAAGTTATCAAGACTTATTTAAGATCAACTTAGAACCAAGAAAACTTGAGTGACCTTGTAACTTTAACGCTTACACTTGAAAAATATTCAGCGCCCTGCTTCTACCTTGAAAACAATCACTCTACACTTAAATACAGTTCGCGAATAATATTTGAACCTTCTTCTCAACAATTTGCATCGTCTCATTTCAAAATATCCAACTTTCAATGAAAAAATATTAAATTTTCTATCTTGTTACTGTTAAATTCGACACACTGGAAAAAAGTATTGGCAATTCGAATAACTATTAGAAAAACATTTTATACTTACATGCAATCCCTTTCTTCAAATAATACTGTAAAAAATATTATCAAGGAGAAAATCTTCATCTTTATCCCTATCAGAATGCCTTTAATTCACTTCAACTATTCACTGAATACATAATGAAAATAGAAAAGGTGGTTTCTCATGTAAATCGGGTCAATTGAACTCGCATGAAAGGGCAATATATTTAATTTATATAGAAGGAAACCCTTTACATTCGATGACTGTAATTGAAAATAATTGGGTTAATATTAATAGTAAATGTATGGAAGAAAATAGGTTTATTCTTGTTTTCTAGCATACAAAATATTTTATAATTACAAAATCACAATTCAGTTTTAACATTGGAACTATCAATAATTTTTAAATCTTCTTGGGCGAACCAATCTTGATACACTTTGATGGGATCTAACATCCAATGTTTATGGAATGATACATGTCTATCTGATTCAAGAAAACGCTCAGAGTAATCTATTGGTCTTGCCTATAAAAAACCATTCAACAGGTAAATATATAATAGTAATTGGAAGTAATTAAATTTAAAATTTTATTTATTTAAAAGAGAGAAAATCGCCCAATTAAAAACATTTTTTATTACACAATTCACTATATTTTCTAATGTTATTTCTACTATAAGTACTATTATATCATTAGGAGGTAGGTTCGGATATAAATTTAGTACATCGAACTAGACTAATTTTGAGTGGGATGGAATTTCAATGTTTTTAATTTTATACTCGTAAATATGTAAAAGTGAATTTTTAATTGAAATTTTAGATTGGAGGTCATAGAAAGTTTTCATGATATTTATGAGGAGTTTAGAAAATTTGTATTCTGGTCTTATTGGGTATTCTATTTGATTAAGTTTAATTAAGGAATATAATTGGATTACTTGGAGATTCATTGATACTAGTTTATTTATATCTTTATTGAATTCTGTTGGATCATTTCTCAGTAATTTAAAATTTCTTGATTTAAAGTTATTGTGAATATATACCAAAAGTTTAAGAAGAATACCTCACTCTATGTATAATATGTTTTTTCTATGATCAAGAGTTAAGGTCTATGAACGACTCAGTAAACTCTGTCTCTTTCAGTTCGGTCTGTGAAACAAGCAGGTTGTAAGTATCTTTTCTATTATACAGTTCATCGTTAAACCAAGTGTTGTTTTATTACAAACAGAGTGTTAATTGTTGCAATTAAACTGCCAACGATATTAATCTACAACAAAAGTTTTTTAAGAAATTCTTTTGATCTGCTTTCTTTTTCCAGTCAATTATTATTATTCGTTCAATATTACCTATATGTCTGCTTACATATAATTCTTTTACAATAATTTCCGAACATTGAAATTTATTATAAGAATTATTAAGGGAGTTTCTAAATTATAATTATGATTCTATATGTAAAGTTTCTGCTTCTCCAAATGGTAAACTTTTTTTCATGTTACATTTATTCCTTTTTTTTTGAGTTCTTGTTCTATTTCTGAAAAAACCGTAGTGAAGAGATTTATGCATCTGTCAAAGAATTGGTGTTCCGAAAATATTTTTCATTATTTTCAATTTTATGTTTGATTAGGGTGTTAATTTTAAAAAATATATATATTATTGCCTTACACTGGAGTGCTCTCCTCAAAAAAAGACCTGCAAGTACTCACTTGATGAAATAAATATGAATGTGTAATTTTAACTCCTAAATCTGCTAAGCAATGGCCTAAGATCATATCATCAGGAGCTGACGCAGACGGACACCTACAAGTATCTGCCAATTTTTTTAAAAGCGTTCTACTGAATACCATTCCGCCGCCACCTGTGATATAATTGAAACCCTGAGAATTATATACGCCATAACCATATCTTTCCCCTATGGCCAAGTCACTATCGGAATTGTGGCAGGAAAGCAAATCTGCAAGTCTCTGAACGCTAAAACTTAAACTTTTAATGGGATGATACTGGTTAAAAGGAGTTTGCCTACCTTAAAATTGTATCATCATCTGTAATGACTATCCACTTGATGGTATTTTCATTCTCTAATTTTTCATGGACATATTTAATTATAGCAATTGTTTTCCCACAATGACCACTTTCGGTATTTGGAAGTCCAAGTGAAATAGTTGGAATCGAACTGTCTGAAAAGAAAACTATGTAACTTGTAATAGGCCAGTTTGGTATTATTGGTCTCACATAGAACATTCTGACTAATACATACATTCTGTCAAGAAAGTAACGGGAATTATCGATTTAAATCTGGCGGGGCAATGAGGCAGTTAAAATTTTTTTTTCCTAGGTTGGTACCACTGTCCTTAATTACTATGCCAAGCTTGAGCGGGATCTGTCAACTAGTGTGTTTGCAACAGCTGATTAAGTCAGTCGATGTCAGAGTGCGTGCCGATTTTTACTATGGGTGATTACGTTGAGCAAAGAATTTGTTTAAAGTTTTGTGTTGCAAATGAATTTTCGTGTGCCGATGCATTGAAAATGTTGAAAAAGGCCTTTGATGATAATGCTCTATCGAAAACTCGTGCATATCAGTGGTACAGAGCCTTCAGGGACGGTCGTGAAGTGGTCGCCCATCGACGGCTTCGATCGAAGATAACGTCGATAAAATTAAGGAAAGGGTGCTGGAAAACCGTCGTACCAGCTTGATCTTAAGATATCCCACGAGTCCGCACGTACGATTTTGATTGATATTTTGGGCATGAGAAAGGTGGCCGCACGACTCGTACCGAAAGACCTGAATTTTCTTCAAAAACATCATCGCGAACAGGTTGCTTCAGACATGCTGGATCGCTGTAATTCCGATTCTACATTCATGGAACACATTATAACTGGTGATGAGACCTGGGTCTACGAGTCCGATATGCAAACAAGCCAGCAATCATCGGAATGGGTGGCAAAAAATAAGCCGAAACCGAAAAAACACGCCAAAGCCGCTCCAAAATGAAGGTGATGCTCATTGTTTTCTTCGATATCCGTGGCGTGGTGCACTACGAATTCGTTCCAGAGGGTCAGACGGTAAACAAGGAGTATTACCTAGGCGTTATGAAACGTTTGCGTGAGCGTATCCGTAAGAAGCGGCCAAATTTGTGGGCGAACAACTCATGGATTTTGCATGACGATAACGCGCCTTCTCACCGAGCTACGATTGTGACTGACTTTCTCGCCAAAAACTCAACAAACATGCTTCAGCAACCACCGTATTCGCCGGATTTGGCTCCCTGCGACTTTTTCCTCTTCCCAAAACTAAAATTGCCCCTTCGTGGCACCCGTTTTGAGTCGATTGAAGCCATAAAACAAAATTCGGCGCGAGAGCTAAAGTCCATCCCGGAAAGCGCCTATAAAAAATGTTTCGATAATTGGAAGTGCCGTTGGCATAGATGTATTGGAGCAAATAGAGCCTATTTTGAAGGCGACCCAATAAATTTTGACGATTAAATGGAAAAATGTTGTTTTAATTGAAAATTCCCGGTACTTTCTTGACAGAGTAGTATATTATGAATAAAATAACATAAATAGAGGTCAATTCTTGATAGAAGGTATATAAAATTATTTAAATATTTTATATACCTTCTATCAAGAAGTAACCTCTATTTATCTTAAATAAAATTCAATAAAATAATCGGAAAAGGCTTACTTGATAGAAGAAATATAACAAATTTTGAATATCAAAACAGATGTTATCAGTCTTCTACACTTTCAATTCCAAAAAAATTTTTATTAAAAAATCTTCAAGGATTGAATTAGTGTCTAATAAGCATCGCTTATATTTAATAGACGTATAAAATCAAAACTCAATATACAATATCAAATAGAATAAATAAACTAACAAATATAAATTTTCAATTAAAATTAATAAATAAATATTTGAGGGAGAAAAAATTTTGTTTCTGATCTTACCATTATGAAAACAAAATCCTTTTCACAAATACAAAACATAATTTAAGGATTTCTTAGAAAATATAATTTATTTGAAATATTCAATATATTTAAATATTCGAATAAGTTAATTGAAAAACCTCTCAAAACATGCATCATATCTTCAAAAAACAATTAGAATTCCGATATTCTCTTCATCGGTCCTAAATCATATTTGAAAAATCAAAATCAACCAACAATAAATATAACTTACCTAAAAGTTGTCCTGGGATTATCGTTTGAACAACTAACTTTAAAATCAAGATATTCTATGTTCGTCATAGATATCACAGAAAGATGTAAGGTATTATAAGGTTTTCTTTAAACCATATTGTTATATCCCTTCTATCAAGTAAAAGGCCTTTTCCTATTTTATTTTATACATAATAAATATTGAGGTTTGAATAAAAATCTCATTATGGAATATCAATGGTTTAAAGAAAACTTTATAATACCTTACAGCTTTCTGTGATTTTTGTGATGAACATAGAATATCTTGATTTTAAAGTTAGTTGTTCAAACGATAATCCCAGGACAACTTTTAGGTAAGTTATATTCATTGTTGGTTGATTTTGATTTTTTAAATATGATTTAGGGCCGATGAAGAGATTATCGGAATTCTAATTGTTTTTTGAAGATATAATGCTTGTTTTGAGAGATTTTTGAATTCACTTATTTAAACATATTGAATATTTCAAATAAATTATATTTTCTGAGAAGTCTTTAAATTATGTTTTGTATTTTTGAAAAGGAATTGGTTTTCATAATGGCAAGATCAGTAACAAAATTTTGTCTCCTTCAAATATTTATTTATTAATTTTAATTGACAATTTATATTTGTTGGTTTATTTATTCCCTTTGATATTGTATATTGAGTTTTGACTTTATATGTCTTCTTGACAGAGTAGTATATTGCACAAAAATTTACCTCCAGTATCGCTGAAGAAATCCAAAACTTTTGCACGTTTGCCCCACGTACTCAGAACTACCGGAACTCTATCTTCATGAAATTTTGAACAAGTTTTAACAGCAAAGTATATTGACTCTAGAGGCACTGACTTTTCCTAAAAAAAAATTATGAAATAAAATTTTTCGGATGTAGCATTTCAACTGTAAACTCACACAAGTTTCAAACTCCCTGGGATATGAAGCACAATGTGTATCTTTACTTGTACAAAATGCATTGTTGTGAACCATAGAAGTACTATTTGCTGAATTCCAGATGAATAATGCAAATTCAAAGGATTTATCAATATTAAAATCTGTGATTTTTTTGGCCACAGAAGTTTTCTTCGACAACCTGAAAAATAATCAATTTTAAAAATATTGTGATTTATATACAGTTATGGAAAAGACAGTCGGAAACACGACTGTTCTCTCTCAATGATAGTGGAGAGTGAAAACAGACTGCAGAGCCTTTCGATCGAAACATCAACACTGCGCACTGCCATTGAGAGAGAACAGTCATTTATTCGTCTTCGCATCGCGCTGAAGTTTTGATTCTTCCACTGCTCCACTGGACGTCTTAATTAACACTAAATTTCCTATGTTTCCGATTGTCGTTTCCAAAACTATATATTTACACATGTATAATACCTTTGAAGTAGTGGGATCGTAATGGCAATACCTGCCCCCATATGGGGATACTTAAATTTCACATCATGAAAATGATGTATTATTGTAGGGCTCTCATCTTCTAAAGCATGACCTATCCAAAGTTCCTAAAATATCTTCGTTATTTCATTGGGAAAACTCTTAATAATATCGAATACTTTGGAGTGATCATATTCTTTAAGAATTTTTAGTAAATATTCCAGTCTTATTACAGTTCTTTCCTCTAGTATTATCAACCACGAGGAATTTTTAGTAACTTCATATACTCTTTTTAAAATAGGAATAATAGTCCAGTCTCCTACATGTGGAAAATCTTCATGTAATAAAAAAACAGGTGGACATTTCTAAAAACAAAAACAATTAATTTATTTTCCTATGAAAATTCAATATATTCAATTCTCATACTTCACCAATGATTGAAGCTTGTTTACAAATATCAATTTTCAAGTCGTTGGCACTTCGGGACATAAAATCGTTTTCTTGACTAAGTAGAAGGAATGATAATGTGGGATTCCAGGTACCTTCATGAAAAAGGTGGAATTACTATGAATCTTTAGAGGATGTTCTCAATATTACCTTGCCCAGAAATATAGTCGAGAATGAGGAATAATAAGGCGATACTTTTCATTTTTTCCCTCAAATAAATACTTCCTGAAATTGAAAACAGGTAATCTTTAAAAAGTAAACAATTTTCTATCCTCCGTCCTATTGTGCCATGAATTATTTATAATACACAGAAAGAAAATGATCGAAGTTTCCTGCGACACATTTTGAGATTTAAAAGGCACTTATATTAAAACTTTGATAACATTACAAACACAAACATTTCTGTTTTCATTTTCATATTCAATAATTTGAATTTTCATTAGCTTGAATGAACGAAATAGAATGATCTGATGGTAGTTCAAATTTGAAACAGTTAAACAGGTAATTCCAATATTATATTATTTATTCCCTATATTACCGTCACATCATTTATCGTAAGAATTTTGGTACATTTCTAAAATTCAATGACTCCAAATGTTTGGCGATTCTATTATTCACTCTTAGTTTCCTTTATTCCTTTTAGGTCAAATAACACAAAAAACACCTGCTTTTGACATCCAGTGTACGGTTTTGACAACAAACAATGTAATATATTTTCAATGCCACAATTTAAAAATCGTTTATCTATTACGCATATGATGAAATGTTGAAGTATCTACTTCAACAGTAAAAATGCATGAAGATGCATTAAAAAATTTCTTAGGAGTTACTGCATCGATAAGTACCATCCTCCAATTCTTGACTGGAGCGTAAGTACCCTACAGATCTTCCTAACATTGCTACATCCGCTTGTTTTTTAGTCTTGTATGCCAGAAAGTGGTTAATAACAAAAGTACCGGCGATCAGTCCGCACTACCATTTGTATGTGGTTGTCTTTCTACAAGTCTTTGGCTGAGGTATGGGTTTTTCATTAAAGATACCTCGATTATATTGGTAAATTCAATTGGCGCTGCCTTATTTTTTGGATATGTGATAACTTTCGCACTTTATAGTATAAGAAAGGTTGGTTATTATTTTCTATTCATTTTATATAATTCTGATGACTATTATAGATAGAAATTATTATAGCGTTATTTCTTCTAGGGTGTAATTTGTCGGCAGGTATTTGGATGTGCGTTAACATTGACATGTATATTAATTTATATACAGAACGTTGCATCTCCTCAGGTAGCTCAGGGGCATTTAGGACTGATATGTACACTTATGACGATATTATTTTTCGGTGCACCATTGGTGTCATTGATGCACGTGTTGAAAGTACGTAGCACTGAAAGTTTACCATTCCCAATTATTCTATCGTCATTCCTGGTTTCTGCCCAATGGATGGTATATGGGGTACTTTTAGAAGATCCATTTGTGCAGGTGGGTTTTGCATTGCATTGATTATATTTTAAAATGAATGGAGTTTTGTGGTTGGCTCTAGGTGAAACAACAATTTACTTAAAAAAACACTTGATATATATAATTCAGAACTGTTAATTTCATACAGTTGATATTGGAGAGGTCTTCAAAGATTATTAGTTCAATACACCAGTATATCTTTCTATAATCATGAACATAACGAGTTTTGTGCCTATAACTATGATTTGTGGACAGCATTGATTTACATGCTCTGTATAAAAACGAAAGGTCTACAAAAATTCTAAAGTTGATTGATGATTTTTACGTGAGAAACAAAGAGCTCATTGGATTGAGATGATTCTTAAACTCAACAAGAACTCATTCAAATTATGAAATGTATATACTGACTACACAGTGTTTTTTAAAGTAAAATTGTTGATTAAATTCCTTCATTCATATATTATTCTTTGGGTATGTGACATTAAATATTGAATAAACAGAAATATAATTTAACATATTGCAATCAGTTAAATTTTAATTGTATAAAATTTTTTTCAATGAATAATATGTTACGTTTGTTACAATTATATTCAATTAATTTTTAATGTTTTTTTTAGATCCCAAACTTCCTTGGATGTGTTTTAACAGGGTTTCAATTATGTTTATTTTATTGTTTTGCACATGGTTCTAAGGGATATTCAAGTGAACTGATATAAATGAGTATTATTTATTGTTAAAAATAAATGTATAAATATATAATTTAACAAGAAAATTTTCGAAGTTTTTTCGGATTTGTAATATATTAATATAATTATAAAATAAGTATAATTTATTAAAATAAACTTTAACTAAAATTTTTTAGGAATGTAACGGAACCTAATTGACGTTTTTCTGCATCAAATTCAAACAAATTTTCCAACAAGTTTTATTTTTAATCATTGATTGCTATTTAGGGCGTAAGTTCCTGTCAGATAGAAAAAAATTAATTGTTTTTCGAATAAATGGAAATTAACTGGCACAATATTAACAATACCTATGGTCCCAATGAATTATTCCAGGATTCCTCTTGTGCAGAGTGCTTTAACATTATATTGTTTGGGAATAACACTTTCATTGACAATAGCTTGAAATTTTTGTTTACTCCATTAAATTTTTTATAGGTATACATTCAAGCTTTGTTCAAGTGTTGGCTCATTAAAATGAACAACTCCGAAACCTCATTACTTTGTTTTCTATCACTTTTAAAAAGTGATAGAAAACAAAGTAATTTCTTATTTCATTCCATTAAAATGAACTATCACAAAGTAACGGACTACTCCATCCAATATCCGAAAGCTCAGTTTTGGGCCTACTTTGTGGCGATTAATTTAGAGTTTCTTATTATCTTGAGGGCCCCATTTTTCAGCTCCAGTAATCAGATCAATGTTACCTTTTTTATTCCCTCTTGTATTGTGTAATGCTGAGAGCAGAATTATTCCGTTAGCAATTACAGTTTTTCAGAAAATCGGTGACCCCTAAATTCCATAGGAAGGTAATATATGTACTTAAAATTTTTTCATTTTTCAAGGTTCATCACCAATTTTCCGGAAACCCATAATAGCTAGCGCAGCATGACCGCAAGATAATAACTTATAAAGAAAGATAAGATATAGTCAGCTCATTTTCATGATTTTGAGACAGGAAAGTTTTATGTTCAAGAATCATTAAAAAAATTTTCAAATTTATGATTTTCGGAAAAACTAATGGTCAATTTTGCCCATATTTTTTTAACTTTCTTATCGATTTCCCCAGAAAATCCTCATATAGCACTAGTGTACGAAAGAATCGAAATTTTTTTTTTATTTTCTTCTTTTTCCGACTTCACGTCGGTAGTTCCAATTCTATGTATACAGAAATTAATTCATCAGTAGTTCAAATGAATGATAACCTACTTGTCGATTTCAGGAATTAATATACATATTAAATTAATCAGTGAAATTGATTCCGTATTCCGTACTTAAAAAAGTAATATGATGTAAACGCTGAACACATGCAATTAGTAAAAAGTTAACAAATACAATAAATCAGAATACAAATTTTAGGAAAACGATTACTGCGATAAATCCATTATTACATTTTTTTTTTCAATTATGAGCTCAGGTACAGACGATATTTACCACGAAAAGCAAGTAAGGGAGTTGTGTGCCCTACATGCATTGAATAACCTATTTCAATGTAAGGATGCCTTTACCAAATCAGAGTTGGACATAATTTGTAATAACCTGTCCCCTGACAATTGGATCAATCCCCATAAATCTATCTTAGGAATTGGTAATTATGATATAAACGTAATTATGAAAGCCTTGCAATCCAGAGGTTGTGAAGCGATTTGGTTCGATAAACGAAAGTGAGTAACTTGTGGTTTTAAATGTCAGAATGTATTACTCTCAAAAATGTTGTAGGGATCCTAGTTGTTTGAATTTATCGAATATTATTGGTTTGATCTTTAACATTCCTAGTGATTACAAATTTAGTTTTATAACGATACCTTTGAATAGAAAACATTGGGCTACAATAAGAGAAATTAATGGAATATTTTACAACTTAGATTCCAAACTTGAGGCCCCACAAGCAATAGGAACAGTAAGTAAATTAGATGAGAATATTTGAGTAAGAACAATTTAATATAGCCTGTCCTTTGAGGAAATGAAATTCTTTCATATCATATAGCTGTTCATAAATTGTAGAACCTTTAATAGCACTCTTACAGAGTTTACGTTGGTAATATAGTTGAGCTGCAAGGGTCACTTTATTCTTTATCATTGAATGGACCCTGCTGATATAAATCTCAACATGTAACTGTCAGTTAAATGAATAAACATGTAACTGTCAGTTAAATGAATCAACATGTAACTGTCAGTTAAATGAACCAACATGTAACTGTCAGCTAAATGAATCAACATTGTGTGCATGTCCTCGTTAAGCCAGTACACAAATTGTTCAATATATCTTTGAGAGAGGATTGCTTTCCACAAATATGGAAAACTGCATTGGTTGTTCCAGTACATAAATCAGGCAACAAACAACTATTATAGAACTACAGACCTATATCTAAACTATGCATTATTGCCAAAGTTTTTGAATCGATTATTTTCGATTTTTTATACAATGAGGTTAAAGGCATTTTAAACGTTGAGCAGCATGGGTTCATGAGGGGGCGATCTGTTGAAACCAACTTATTTTTGTACACTCAGTTTCTGCTTGAGCGGATGGACGTGGGTTCCCAGGTTGATGCCGTTTATACTGATTTCAGCAAGGCTTTCAACAAAATTGATCATGCTATCTTGATACGGAAGCTTGCTGGTGTTGGTGTGCACGGTGCTTTGCTTGATTGGTTTGCTTCTTACTTGGTGGGTCGGCGTCAGTCAGTTGTGATCAGTGGATGTTACTCCTCTTATGGGGATCTCACTTCTGGTGTGCCACAAGGGTCACATTTGGGTCCTCTGCTTTTCAACCTTTATATTAATGATATCGCAGGCTGCTTCAGATTTGCCAAATTTTTAATGTACGCTGATGATTTGAAGATCTTTGCTGTTGTTTCTTGCCTACGAGATTTGATCGAGTTTCAGGATAATAGACTCCATGAATATTGTCACGAAAACTTTCTGTATCTCGACCTCAGTAAATGTCACCACATAACTTTTTCACGAAATAAAAACATTTTTAGTACTCAATTTAACATCAACAATTGTGTTCTGACTAAGGTATCGCTGGTGAAGGATTTGGGCATAATTTTTGACTCAAAGCTTATCTTTGACAGCCACAACGCTTATATTTCGAAAAAGGCTCACGGTATGCTGGGTTTCATCATTAGAGTTTGTGAGCATTTTCGTAAGCATCAATCCCTTCGAGCATTATACATAGCTTATGTCCAGAGTGTGTTGAGCTACGGATCGATAATTTGGAATCCTTATTACAATATCTATATTAATCGACTGGAAAACATTCAGAAAAAGTTTATTAATCATGTCAACAAAAAATGTTATAAACATATTACTGATGATCGGGATCGAGTTATGAGGGAGTTAGAGTTAACTACTTTGGCTGACCAGAGAATGTTGAGGGACGCAAAGTTTATTTACAAGACTATTAATTCTCTCGATTCCACTGAAATTGTGAATATGCTCAGTTTCAATGTACCTAAATATTGCACAAGAAATAAGTTTTTGTTCCATATAGATCAAAGTTCTTCCAATTATCACCTGAATTCACCATTAATGAGATGCTGCAAAACTTATAATACACTATCTAATCTCGCTGCCGTTGACGTTTTTTCTGATTCTTTATTAGCCTTCTCTTGCACTTTGAAACGATTTCTGGGAAATTACTGGATTTTGTTTCATATTTGTATTTTTTTTAATTTATGGTTCAGATGAATTTACTGTTTTCGTTGATATTGGTTTTTAAGTAACACTGTGATTGGATTATTAGTGAATACATAATTTAGGGTTCGTTCCGTCTTGTATTCCTTTAAATAAATAAATAAACATGTAACTGTTAGTTAAATGAACCAACATGTAACTGTCAGTTAAATGAATCAACATGTAACTGTCAGTTAAATGAATCAACATGTAACTGTCAGTTAAATGAACCAACATGTAACTGTCAGCTAAATGAATCAACATGTAACTGTTAGTTAAATTAACCAACATGTAACTGTCAGTTAAATGACACAACATGTAACTGTCAGTTAAATGAATCAACATGAATTATAGGACAGATGCTATTCTTTCTTCAACTAACCAATGGCAAATCTCTAGTAGATCAGATCATCTTTGTCATTAGTGAATGGGTGATGTTTGTTGTTAGTATGGATTTTAGGATTAGAAGGCAATATTGTTGAGAAATAGTAAAACCTGACTTTGACAGACACATTATTTCCACTGTTATTGAAAAGTGATTAGTTTAATAGGTATTAAGTTCTACAATAAATTAACAGAATATAGATTCACCTGACTCTCAGTACAAGTACTCTCATTTGATAATTTTACTTATTGTGTCTAGAAAAAAACATATTGCAAATAAAGAATTTCAAAATTTTGTTTTCAGGAGTTGGAACTGATAGATTTTCTGAAAACTGAAATAGATAGCAAAGATAAAGAAATGTTTGTGGTAGTAAGCAATGAGGTAGCTGAAAATAAAAGTTGGCTTAAAGATTTAGATTGTTATAAAAGTACTGAATCAAGCAGGATGCAAGGTGTACAAATTCTTCAGTTGAAAGATATATTGCCCATAGTACCTGGACCTCAATCTTTATAGTATTAGAAGTTCTTCAGTTCTTCAAAATATTTGTAATATTTTGGAATGGTGAATTTGAAATCACTTGTGGAGAAAACATTAAAGATTTTGTCAATTGAAGTTTTCAGCATTCTGGATAATAGCAACTAGAATGTTTTATTTTTTTGTTACGACTGAGCACTCGCTTGCTAGAAATGCAGCGCGATTTGATCCCTATCGAGACAATTTTTTATACAATTGATTGTATGTCCAGTGAACAATATTTATCTACATTTGTAACAGGTGAGTCTTAGTCTGCATATAAGAGATTTTTTTCTCCCCTTGACAATGAACATACAACCAATACATAGACAGTACAAATGGAAAGATTATTTAACTGTGATAATTTGATTTGTTGAAAATTTCCTTGCATGCTTAACAAAAATGGTGGTATATTTATCATCAGTAATAAAGTATATCATATCTTGTTATTTATTTTCATTCTTTTTTACAAATCTTATTCCGAAATATTGTTCGAATAGTTCAAAATAAATTTTTATACTACTAATAAGTATTGGTTTATTACTAGTATACTGAAAATTAATTGATATATGGAGCTGGGTTTAATTGTCTTCAATCTAAACAGTTTCCATTTTTGGATAATGTTAATCTCTCAGGATCTAATTGATTCATTTCTAAACTTTCATAAATGTTTGCTCTTATTGTGACATTTAACTCTCTTTGTCTTCCCCATATCCAGATCATATCTGAAAAAATAATATTCATAAATCTCATTGTTTTATTGTCGATAGAAGCCATTAATATTAACAGTTAGGAAAAATTTGAAAAGTGACAATTCTATTTTAATGGGAGAAAATGTTCTACAGTGAAACAACATTTTTAAATTCTAGCAAGAACAATTATTCTAGGATCAAAAATTGAAATTATAAAAAAATTTAGTGGAATAACACAATACACATTTCGATTTAACGTGTGTCTGAAGCATGTCCCACATACTACTCTGTCAAGAAAGTACCGGGAATTTTCAATTAAAACAACATTTTTACATTTAATCGTCAAAATTTATTGGGTCGCCTTCAAAATAGGCTCCATTTGCTCCAATACATCTATGCCAACGTCACTTCCAATTATCGAAACATTTTTTATAGGCGCTTTACGGGTGGACTTTAACTCTCGCGCCGAATTTTGTTTTATGGCTTCAATCGACTCAAACGGGTGCCACGAAGGGGCAATTTTAGTTTTGGGAAGAGGAAAAAGTCGCAGGGAGCCAAATCCGGCGAATACGGTGGTTGCTGAAGCACGTTTGTTGAGTTTTTGGCGAGAAAGTCAGTCACAATCGTAGCTCGGTGAGAAGGCGCGTTATCGTCATGCAAAATCCATGAGTTGTTCGCCCACAAATTTGGCCACTTGTTACGGATACGCTCACGCAAACGTTTCAGAACGCCTAGGTAATACTCCTTGTTTACCGTCTGACCCTCTGGAACGAATTCGTAGTGCACCACGCCACGGATATCGAAGAAAACAATGAGCATCACCTTCATTTTCGAGCGGCTTTGGCGTGGTTTTTTCGGTTTCGGTTCATTTTTTGCCACCCATTCCGATGATTGCTGGCTTGTTTGCATATTCTACTCGTAGACCCAGGTCTCATCACCAGTTATAATGCGTTCCATGAATGTAGAATCGGAATTACAGCGATCCAGCATGTCTGAAGCAACCTGTTCGCGATGACGTTTTTGAAGAAAATTCAGGTCTTTCGGTACGAGTCGTGCGGTCACCTTTCTCATGCCCAAAATATCAATCAAAATCGTACGTGCGGACTCGTGGGATATCTTAAGATCATGTGCTATCTCTCTCAAGCTGATGCGACGGTTTTCCAGCACCCTTTCCTTAATTTTATCGACGTTATCTTCGATCGAAGCCGTCGATGGGCGACCACTTCACGACCGTCCTTGAAGGCTCTGTACCACTGATATGCACGAGTTTTCGATAGAGCATTATCACCAAAGGCCTTTTGCAACATTTTCAATGCATCGGCACACGAAAATTCATTTGCAACACAAAACTTTAAACAAATTCTTTGCTCAACGTAATCACCCATAGTAAAAATCGGCACGCACTCTGACATCGACTGACTTAATCAGCTGTTGCAAACACACTAGTTGACAGATCCCGCTCAAGCTTGGCATAGTAATTAAGGACAGTGGTACCAACCTAGGAAAAAAAATTTTACCTGCCTCATTGCCCTGCCAGATTTAAATCGATAATTCCCGGTACTTTCTTGACAGAATGTATATTCTACTGTGTTTAGATCGGGGGATTGGGAGAGGCCAGTCTAAAATTGGAACATTATGTGTTTTTATGAAGTTTCTCGTGAATATTGCTGGGTTTACAGGAGCACTTCAAGCATGAGGCAAATATCTGTCCCAACAAAATTTCCTTACAATGCTGGTCGCCAAAAAATGGTCTAGTAAAATGAGATTGAGATTTTTCATTGTACACTTGATGATACTTGACTCTTTAGTGAATGTGTAGGACACTATAGAAGCTACTTTTACGTACCATTATGAGCAATTAGATAATCTGAACAAGACCATACAATTGCATACGTGTCATAATCCGTATCTAATATGTGGTAAGCCCCAGCGCCAGGGAGATACTTAGAAATCAGTCTTGGCAGTTTCGAATTCACTTTATAAACGAAGATTGCTGGATCCCTTCTTGTTTGGGTTGCAAAACCTTCACTAAAGGCTAAACCATCAGACCTGGAAAATATATTGCAATATTCATAAGTTATTAGTTACTTATTTATGTCGAGCGGGCGTCTGTCCACCCTACCACTGCGTCCGCGCGGACTATTGTGGTTCACCCTTAATTTATATCTCCCCGACGAGATCAAGTTTTTGGATAAAACCGATAATCTTGTTCAGGGTAATTTTTTCAGTTCGCTGTGGGCTATAAAAGCCTGGCCAAAGACCACCGCTGGGCACTCTGAGACGATGTGCATGGCTGTTTCAGTGTCCTCAAGACACAGCCTGCATTCATTGTCTTCAGCCAGACCGATTTTGTGCAAATGCGCTTTCAGTCTGCTGTGACCTGTCATAATTCCGACAAGTGTTCTTAATTTGGCCCTATCCAGACCTAGCGCTAGGTTCGCCATCTTTTTGTTTGAAGCTGTTCCAAGGAACAACTTCGAATGTATCAGGCCAGAATGGCTCCGCCAGAAAGACTCTAGCCTTGAGTTCATTCTGCCTGTTATCGCCTCATTAGCCACGTCATGTGGTATTCCCAGGAATAGTTCCGGTCCTACCAGAGGCAGCGCAGCTCCAGCAAATGCCAGCCGATCCGCCTGCTCGTTACCCAAATAGTTTGAGTGGCTCGGTATCCAAACCAGAGTGACTCCGTTATACATACCGAACCTGTTTAAAGCCGTGCGGCAACTCCAGACTGTTTTGGATGTAAAACAGCTGGATTCCAGAGCTTTTAGTACTGACTGACTATCAGTAAGTATTTTGATTTTACCGTGGTGGATTTGCCGTTTTATCAGCCGCGGTCTCAATGGCAAATATTTCTGCCTGGAATATGGTTGCGTTTTGACCGAGACTCAATAGATGTTAATTCTCGGTTTACTCCCACAGACTCCCGCTCCTTTTCCGTTCGTCGTTCGCGAGCCGTCTGTGAACAAGCCAAGGTCGGTTCTCAATAAACCCTCAGCATGCTGGGTCCATTCGTCCCGGCTGGAGGACGATTACATTGAAATTCCGTTCCTGGCTCGTGATTTTTGACATTAGATCCGAGGGCATCGATAGGATACTGTTCGTTAAAAGCTCGTCCAGCAGTCCTGATCCTCCCATCACTATTGCCTCTGGCCTGTCAATCGCCAGTTGATATAGTTTGTATGTGGTCCGTTCCGCCTCCCTCTGCACGAGTAGGTGCAGGGGTGGTAGATTAAGTAGGACCTCCATGGCTGCCGTGGGTGTGGTGCGAAACGCACCTGTAATTGCAAGGCAAGCCTGTCTCTGTAGTCGGGTGAGCTTTTGTTCGCCAACCGTTTGTTGGCCTTTCTTCCACCACGCTACAGCGCCATACACTATCCGTGGTCTAATTACCATAGTGTATAGCCAGTACATCTGCCTGGGCTTTAGGCCCCAGGTTTTACCACAGATCCGCCTGCAGGTCCAGAAACCCATTCTGGCTTTATGACACACTTTATCCAGGTGTGCATTCCAGGTGAGGGTCTTGTCCAGGACTATTCCCAGGTATTTTGCCTCAAATGAGAATTGTATTATTTCACCACAGATAGTCGGCGGTTCTAAACCATTCAACTTCCGTTTTTTAGTGAATGGTACTATAACTACCTTTTACGGGTTAAGAGACATGTCTTCCCTTATACACCATTTGTCAATAGTGTTCAGTATCTCTTGAAGGACGGCCGATATCGTCACCTCCGATTTACCTTTCACTATGATTGCCAGGTCATCAGCAAATGCTTGAACGTCGACTCCCCACAGCGAAATGATCGCTAACAGGTCATCAACGAGAAGGGTCCACAGTAAGGGTGAGAGAATACCTCCCTGCGGACAGCCCTTCGCAGCCTTGAACTCGAAGACCTCATCCTGGTATGAGGTCGTTATTGTTCTGCCGCATAGCATTGCCTGTATCCATCTACAGATTAGTGAGTCGATTCCTCTCGCAGCGAGAGAAGCCGGCAGCGTATTGTTAAAAGAATCCTCAATGTCCAAAAACGCTGTTAGTGCTATCTCTCGATTATCGAGAGATTGGTTTAATTTTCCGACCAGATTATGCAATGCAAGTTCTGCCGATTTGCCAGCCTGGTAGGCGTATTGATGAGGGCTAGGGGGACTGTCAATTAGCACCTTACCCCTGATATGGACATCAATCACCTTTTCCAGACTCTTCAGCAGGAACGATGTCAAGCTTATTGGTCTGAAGGAAGAGGGTTCCGGTTCTGTTCGTCCCAACTTTGGTATATATACCACTTTAGTTAGTGTCCAGCTTATAGTGATAACCCGCCAAGCCAGACTTGTTCTAAATTATTTTAGCAGATACGGAATCAACACATCTATGCCCTTTTGAAGAAGGGCTGAAAAGATTCCGTCTACCCCCGGTGTTTTGAAAGGTTTAAAAGACCTTATTTCGTCTCTGACCGCTTGTGCAGTGACTATGTTTTTGGATATTCGCCAGTTGAAGAAATATAACAAAATTTGAATATATTCAAATAAGTTATATTTTTTGAGAAGTCCTTAAGTTGTGTTCATGTTTTTAAAAGGCAATTGGTGCTCTTAAAGGTAAGATCAGAAACAAAATTTTGTCTCCTTTAAATATTTATTTATTAATTTTAACGACTTTCTTATATCTGTTGGTTTATTTATTCCATTTGACATTATATATTGAGTTTTGATTATATACGTCTATTTAACGTGAGCGGTGCTTATTTTAGACATTAATTTAATTCTAAAATTTTTTGAAATTAAAATTGTAGAAGACTAACAGATTTAATCTATGTTGATATTAAAATTTTTTTATGAAACATTCATTTTACGAACTAGACACTCACCATCTGCTCCTTGAAATCACAGAAATATTCAGCTTGAAGTTTGAAATTGCTTCTACTTCGACAGTAATACAGCTGTACAATAATTCTATCAGGTAAAAAGTTCTTTCAATTTCGTACCAGCGGCCAGTGAACTGAAAATATCACGTTGCGTTAGATATGTAAGTTTATTTTATCCTAAATGCGAGTTAAAATTATATGACAGGCAAACAGGCAATAATTTGCATTTTTTTATCCATATTGATTTTATGCTGCTAAGGTTTAAAAGCATAGATTTCTTCCTTTGAACTTATCAAAATTCTCATTCCTTTTCTTCAGTCAAAATTTCTCTACTCTTCAGAAAATTAGTCCAGTCAAAGACGGCAATGAAGGTTACAAAAATTCTCATAGAGCTAAAAATCAGTATAAAAGTTCAGAATAGGTACTATTATAAATTAATTGTGAAAAGTTCCTATCGATCCCTCTAGTGCATAAGATTTTATTGAAAGTTTTTGTTTTTTTTTGCGTTTCCAGCTAAACGGCGAGTTTTTCTACAAAAATAATTCAGACAAAAATTGTAGAGCATCTAATTCTCTACAAAAAATGTCTCTACACTTTTTTCGCGAGTACCGCCTTTTCCGTTATATGGCGATTCAAAGAATTGAAAAAATTATTGGATGATCAGGCATCGAATAATTGGGATTTCTAAAGAAAGTCATTCAAATTATTATAATTTCTTTTGCAAAACCTAATTTTCTTTATACTAAAATGTATACAAGATCTTGGCGCATGTTTTCACGCGATTTACAAGACGTTCTGTATAATATTGGTCGAGATTTACTACGATGTTCCGAATAGAATAAATGAAATAAATAAAAAACGTGAAAAATCATCAAAGAGTGGGAGTATTTGGAGCTAAAAAATGCCCTCTTCAACTACGAACTAAAAGTTATCACAAATTGTTTTTTCCAGAACAACGCGACTTAAAAATATCGATTTTGAAGGTTCAGGCACGTTGAAAGGGAACAAAAATAATTTTATAACCTACCTTGGTCATGTTGAAATTCTCCATAGGCTCTTGCTTTGGACATTTTCCAAAACCAGAAGTCAGAACACTCTGAATTAAAAAACCAACAATTGCAGAAGTAAAAAAAAATCTAACCATTGTTACACTGTTCAGCTCGAGGACGAAAGCATTTTATTCGTTTTTAATAAATGCCTTACGGTGTATACATTTGCATGTTTTTGAATTAGAATGGCAGCATATTCCATATTTTACCGAATGATGGGCTAAAAAGAAATCGACTGTAATTTAACCTGAACGCATTCTGATTTTGTTGTACGAACTCTGGTGATCCTTGCTTTTGTTTACTTGGGTATAAATTCAGTCTGAAGTTATCAGCTATTTTTTCACAATGTAGACGTAATTATTGTTATTATTGTATAGATTGACTTGTTGACTAAGTTTTCTGATTTGTTATGTGAAGAAAAGGTAGTAGTCACTTCGCACTATTGGAAACATGAATGATCGAAATTATTACATTACATAATCTTTTTCCTGTGAAAAATGTGTGTAAGACCGGTATATGAATATTTTCCACAATGCAGTTAGTACAATGACATAGATAAGATTAAAGAATGACCGCAGCAGAACGAAGCGAAAGAACCAATTATTGCAGAATGAATTATGAATTTCACTTATGTCTTAAAAGTTTAAAATAAAAGATAATTTGTTGTTATCAGGCATGATAAGATATATTTAGTTTCTGTGAATTAATTATATGAATCCGTATTGCAATAATATCTGTTTGATTAGGGGGCAAGTCAACGATACATCTTTGAAATTGAAATACAGGTTACCAAAATCATTCGCGGAATATACTACTCTGTCAAGAAAGTACCGGGAATTTTCAATTAAAACAACATTTTTACATTTAATCGTCAAAATTTATTGGGTCGCCTTCAAAATAGGCTCCATTTGCTCCAATACATCTATGCCAACGGCACTTCCAATTATCGAAACATTTTTTATAGGCGCTTTCCGGGATGGACTTTAGCCACGAAGGGGCAATTTTAGTTTTGGGAAGAGGAAAAAGTCGCAGGGAGCCAAATCCGGCGAATACGGTGGTTGCTGAAGCACGTTTGTTGAGTTTTTGGCGAGAAAGTCAGTCACAATCGGAACTCGGTGAGAAGGCGCGTTATCGTCATGCAAAATCCATGAGTTGTTCGCCCACAAATTTGGCCGCTTCTTACGGATACGCTCACGCAAACGTTTCATAACGCCTAGGTAATACTCCTTGTTTACTGTCTGACCCTGTGGAACGAATTCGTAGTGCACCACGCCACGGATATCGAAGAAAACAATGAGCATCACCTTCATTTTCGAGCGGCTTTGGCGTGGTTTTTTCGGTTTCGGCTCATTTTTTGCCACCCATTCCGATGATTGCTGGCTTGTTTGCATATCGTACTCGTAGACCCAGGTCTCATCACCAGTTATAATGCGTTCCATGAATGTAGAATCGGAATTACAGCGATCCAGCATGTCTGAAGCAACCTGTTCGTGATGACGTTTTTGAAGAAAATTCAGGTCTTTCGGTACGAGTCGTGCGGCCACCTTTCTCATGCCCAAAATATCAATCAAAATCGTACGTGCGGACTCGTGGGATATCTTAAGATCATGTGCTATCTCTCTCAAGCTGGTACGACGGTTTTCCAGCACCCTTTCCTTAATTTTATCGACGTTATCTTCGATCGAAGCCGTCGATGGGCGACCACTTCACGACCGTCCTTGAAGGCTCTGTACCACTGATATGCACGAGTTTTCGATAGAGCATTATCACCAAAGGCCTTTTGCAACATTTTCAATGCATCGGCACACGAAAATTCATTTGCAACACAAAACTTTAAACAAATTCTTTGCTCAACGTAATCACCCATAGTAAAAATCGGCACGCACTCTGACATCGACTGACTTAATCAGCTGTTGCAAACACACTAGTTGACAGATCCCGCTCAAGCTTGGCATAGTAATTAAGGACAGTGGTACCAACCTAGGAAAAAAAATTTTTACCTGCCTCATTGCCCCGCCAGATTTAAATCGATAATTCCCGGTACTTTCTTGACAGAATGTACGTCTATTAAATGTAAGCAGTGCTTGTTGTAGACATAAATTTAATTCTAAAAGTTTTTTGAATAAAAATTTTTTGAAATTAAAATTGTAGAAGACATATTTCAATATGTTTTAATATTCAAATTTTGTTCTTCTATCAAGTAAAAGGCCTTTCTATTCTATTTTATATCTATTATAGTATTATTCACCATGTATAAAGTAGGATGAAGTTATTTTTTGTGCTCGGCGACTGACTTGATAGCTCATCTTGTACTTGATAGCTCATCAACGCATGGTAAATCCTATATTCCGAAAATTATTTTCGTTACCTGTATGGCAAGATGTTACACATTTTACATCAGTTTCTAATTTATAGTGCGGAATAGTTCAATTACACTCAGCTATAGGAAGCAGGGAAATGGGCAACGTAAGAATGTAATCATTTCACTTCTCATATTCATACCGCTGCTACTCGCGCTGCCCAAGGCTCCCCGAATTGGCGGTTTCTCGTGCGGATGTCAAAGGTTCGGCAGTGCGAACGGCAGTGTATGATTACGTTCAGCCTTGGTACAATCGCCCGAAAACGAAAAATGCGCACCTGCGTTGTTATTTTTATGAATTTTTTAATGAAACATGCCTTATGAAACGCTAACGGTGTGGAGTAACGCTAAAATAATAACGTTTTCAGAACTTCTTGAGATTGAAAGAGAAATTTGGGACTGCACAGATAAAAATCACAAACTCAAGCACAAAGTGCATGTTGCTTGGAGAAGAATTAGTCAGAATATGGGGGCTATTGCAATTGAGGAAATGGAAGCTAATAAAAAATCACTTATGTCAACATTTAGGCCTTTTCTTAAGAGGAAACAGAACTCTTTTAAATCTGGATCAAGCCCAGATGATGTGTACCAACCAATTTGGTTTGCGTTCGATATCATGGAAAGATTTTTGGGGCTCCACGTATGTTTTCTAGACACATTTATACAAATTAACGAGACAAAGCACTGTGGATGCAATTTCGTCGTCTGCCATTGCCAAAAGTGGATCACAAAGAAGTGATGGAGCATAGTGCCTGTCGATATTGAAAATTCTGAAAATATGGGTAACGCATCCTACTTAGGACATTCTGTATATAGGGTGTTAATTCCCAAAATCTTATTGACGTAGCGTCATATAAAAGCTGTTCCTTTTTATTGCATAGGAATGGGTAACTTTATGCGTCTTGCGGTCTTATCTTTATGAGAGTAATATTTGTGGCCTAGAAACGGATTTCAATAACACGACGCTTTTTATTATGTGCACATAAAATCCAGTTCATTCATATACCTCTACTTCCCCCGGAGATTCAAAACAATGGTAAAATAGAAGGTGAGTAGGGGTATGCAGATTGCAGAATCAACAAGCTGCATGTGGAATCGTAGGTGTACGTGATTCCGAAAGAACTTAAACTTGATCATTGGTAGACAAGAAACCGATTCATTTCAAATTATTATCTATCATTCTATTTATTACGAGAATATTATAGATTATAGGGGTTAGATTCATCGATATTTCAGCGATAGTTAATTGTAGTTTTCATTTTTTATTCTAATTTGTGAAAAAAAATAAAATCTGAACTGATACCTAGACATTTGAAGGAAAATAGTAATCTTAATATTTCATATAAAAAAATAAATTCTTTAGGTAAATAGATGAAAAATAATAAAGATATCGTCAATAAGAAAAAGATATAAGGAGTATATAGGTTAACCTGTCCTTATTTATACGTTGGCCAAACAGGCAGAGCTTTCGAGAATGGGATCAATGCACATCAGAATTCATTCGTTGAAAATAAATCGAATTCTATTTAACGACTAACCAATAACTTTTATTGCCATTGTTTCTCTTTCAACCTAATTGGGAATACTCAAATAACTGTCTTCCTACTTTTAGTCCCATTTTCTATAATACCTGTCAATACATACACATATCGTCAAAAGTCTTGGTCCCCCTAGGTTTCTCAAGAAATAAACAATATATGTTCTGGAAATGAGATGAATATTTCCTCTATATCTATATATTTGTTCCTCTTTCTTTAATGATTCAATAAAATAGAAAGGCCTTTTACTTGATAGAAGAAATATAACAAAATTTGAATATTAAAACAAATTGAAATATGTTTATCTTCTACAATTTTAATTTCAAAAAAATTTTTTATTCAAAAAACTTTTAGAATTGAATTTATGTCTAAAACAAGCACCGCTTACATTTAATAGACGTATATAATCAAAACTCAATATATAATATCAAATGGAATAAATAACCCAACAGATATACGAAAGTAATTAAAATTAATAAATAAATATTTAAAGGAGACAAAATTTTGTTTCTGGTCTTACCTTCAAGAACGCCAATTGCTTTTAAAAACATGAACACACTTGAAGGACTTCTCAAAGAATATAATTTATTTGAAATATTTAATATATTTAAATATTCGAATAAATTATTTCAAAAATCTCTAAAAAAATGCACTATATCTTCAAAAAAACAAATATAATTCTAAGCAATCCCGTCTTCAGCCCTTTTTAATATTCCAAATATCAAAATCAAAAAACTAACCTATATCTCTCAACACGTGTAAAAAGACTAAAGCTTCAAAACACAGATCAACTATATAATTCAAGATTGATCTATGTTCTAACAAAATCAAAGAAATTAAAATTGTAGAAGATAAACATATTTCAATTTGTTTTAATATTCAAATTTTGTTATATTTCTTCTATCAAGTAAAAGGCCTTTCTATTCTATTTTATTTTACATATAATATATAATTATATTTTGGCTTCAATAAATCTCATTATGGAATGTCAATGAATTTAAATAAACCTTAAAATAACTCACACTGTTCTTTGATTTTGTTAGAACATAGATCAATCTTGAATTATATAGTTGATCTGTGTTTCGAAGCTTTAGTCTTTTAACACGTGGAGAGATATAGGTTAGTTTTTTTGATTTTGATATTTGGAATATTAAAAAGGGCTGAAGACGGGATTGCTTAGAATTATATTTGTTTTTTTGAAGATATAGTGCATTTTTTTAGAGACTTTTGAATTAACTTATTCGAATATTTAAATATATTAAATATTTCAAATAAATTATATTCTTTGAGAAGTCCTTTAAGTGTGTTCATGTTTTTAAAAGGCAATTGGTGTTCTTAAAGGTAAGACCAGAAACAAAATTTTGTCTCCTTTAAATATGTATTTATTAATTTTAATTACTTTCGTATATCTGTTGGTTTATTTATTCCATTTGACATTATATATTGAGTTTTGATTATATACGTCTATTTAATGAAAGCGGTGCTTGTTTTAGGCATAAATTTAATTCTAAAAGTTTTTTGAATAAAAAAATTTTTTGAAATTAAAATTGTAGAAGATAAACATATTTCAATTTGTTTTAATATTCAAATTTTCCAAATTCAATAGTCCGTATAACCACTTCTTCTTTCAATCAACTGCCTTATATGTTTAGGCATCCCACCAATCAAGTCATTAATAAAATTTTCAGGCATATCGTTTCATTCTTCCTGAAAGGCTAAACTCAATTCCTGAAAAGTTGAAGGTGGGTTTTGGCGATTGGATATTGCTCTCCCTAAGTAATCCCATACGAGCTCAATTGGATTAATGTCTGGTGAGTTTGCTGGCCAGTTCATTCTCTGGATATTGTTCTCTTGAACAATTGAACCCTGGAAACTGACTAGTTGAAAATGAATTTCCATCAAGTAAAGACCGAATCCATCAAATACTTCTAGTCTTAACATGTGGGTAACTAGGTTAGGGATTATTTCATGGAGAGCCTGTACGAATGGTCTCAGACTGTATGTTCAGCAGGATGTACGGTTGAAATGCAGACATACGCAGCTGCCGTGAAAATTTGCTTCTATATTAAAGAAAGAAGTAAAGCAGCTTTGTGCACACCTTCACCAACAGTGGCGGAGTATAAAATCAACTTTTCTCCAGACGTATATTATCATACCAGCATAATAAATTATTATCTGTAGGCATCCTGCAATAAATAATAACAAACTCGATAAATGATTGACGTAGGTGAACTCTGACATTTCAGGTTCTCCCTTATGAGTCGAAAATTGAAATTTATTCAACAAATTAATCATTTGAATTGATTAATGTCTGGAAATATGTTGGGATGTCATCACAATTCAAGGGGAGATATGATAACATTGATATTATTTTAAGAAACTACCAATATTGTCTAGAAGCTTTTGTCTTTCCTTTAATTAATCCTGGTATTTGCAGGAAAAAGTAGAAATAATCACAAAATCAGCGGCTTCAAAAATTACGAAACATGATAATTTCTAAAAAACCAAAGCAAGCTTCAGAAATGACATGGATTGTTTTTGTTGAATTTTATTTAATAGTTTGTCGATAATTGATGGTTATTTAAATATTTTAATATTAGCCTTCTACATATTTTATTTAATAATTATAACTTCTGAAAATAAATTAAAATAATGTCATATAAGTAGTACCACTTATATCAAATGACATATAAAATAAACATTCATTATAAGACATCCAAATGGTATAACAAAATCCAATAAATAAATATTGTTAACCAAAATCCTATAAATTAAATATTTTGAATAGACAAAATTTTGTTTCTGCTGATCAATCTTATGAAAACAAATATCTTTCAAAAATGTCTAACATAATCTTAAGAATTTCATCATAAAACTATCTTCCTTAGAATATTCAATATTATTGGATATCTAACTAAATTACTTTCTATGAAATCTCAAGATATGTAAAAAACATTACTGAAAAACAAGTTTTAAGAGAGACTTTGCTTCGTCAGTATTCAAATAATTCATATTCAATAAATATAACATCAATCTACAACAAATATTTACTCACCCTTCAACAATTTAGAAAACTTCTGGTAAAATTCTGCTAAATTGTTGAAGGGTGAGTCAATATTTGTTGTTGATTGATGTTATATTTATTGAATATGAATTATTTGAATACTGACGAAGCAATGTCCCTCTTAAAACTTGTTTTTCAGTAGTGTTTTTTACATATCTTGAGTTTTTATATAAAGTAACTTAGTTAGATATCCAATAATATTAAATATTCTAAGTAAGATTACTGTCTCATATACATTTTTTTAATTCTAAGTAAGATAGTTTTATGATGAAATTCTTAAGATTATGTTGGACATTTTTGAAAGATTTTTGTTTTCATAAGATTGATCAGCAGAAACAAAATTTTGTCTATTCAAAATATTTAATTTATAGGATTTTGGTTAACAATTTTTATTTATTGGATTGTTATACCATCTGGATGTCTTATAATGAATGTTTATTTTATATGTCATTTGATATAAGTGGTACTTATATGACATTATTTTAATTTATTTTCAGAAGTTATAATTATTAAATATAATTTTTTGAAATCAAATATGTAGAAGGCTAATATTAAAATATTTAAATAATTTTATATACCTTCTATCAAGAACTAACCTCTATTTATGTGATGATAATTGATGGGTTATACTCATTATTTATTGCAATTTGTTTGATTATATTTAACTCAATCTCAAAAATCTCCTGTGTTATAGGTACCTCAATCAGTCTATACAACATATTATAACATAAATAGAGGTTAATACTTGATAGAAGGTATATAAAAAATTATTTAAATATTTTAATATTAGCCTTCTATATATTTAATTTCAAAAAATTATATTTAATAATAATAACTTCAGGAATTAAATTAAAATAATGTCATAAAAATACCACTTATATCAAACGACATATAAAATAATTAAAATAATTTTTTGATTTATGTGATAAAGGGTGATTTGAAGAGAAAGGTATTGTAGTATGTTTGTGTTTGGAATAAAATGAGAAATTGCTTTGTTTTTTATCACTTTATTTACTGATTATACAGTGACTCGAGTTTCGTAGTGATACTACATTATAACAATAAAAAAATAAACAAATTATGTCTCAACTATTGTATATATGTATTTCTTGATGGCTTCGGCAAAACTTCAAAAAGTGGGGTTTGCCACAAGTCCGTCTGCTCATTTAATAGTTTTATTGTCGGTATGTGCTTTTTGTATTTGTAGAATTCCATGGATTCCAGGATGTCTAGTTTTTGTTCCTTTCGCTTCCACGTGCAATATTTCGAGATTATCCAATCCTGGGAAGATATGGTCGGTTACGAAAAAATGTTTCGACAAATTGGAGTTATTTTTCCGGTTACTAAAGGCAGCCTGATGTTCTTTGTACCTTTTGTGGAAAGATCTTCCGGTTTGTCCTATATATACGCTACTGCACTGTTGGCAACTTAATTTATAGACTCTAGAATTATTCAGCCGGTTGTTTTTGTCTTTTGCATCAAAAAAGAGGTTGGAAATTTTATATGCTTGTGTTTGTTTGCGGTAAATCGAAAAATCATGTCTATTATTAATTTTGGTTAATTTTTAGTCTGAAAAATTTATCATTTTGTTCCTCTTCGTGGATAAATTTTATTGTAGGATTTAATTGCTTAATAAATTCTAAGATTAACGAAAGTCTGGACTCAGTGAATTTCTAATCTTGAGGCTTTCGTTTTCTGAGGCATTTATTTACTTTAATTTTAAGAAATTTCATAAAATTTAAATTTTTGGTGAGGTATAACACAATTACTCTGTTTGATATTCAAGATATTCAAAAAACCTTCTATCAAGTAAAAAGCCCTTTTTTATTATTTTATAACTCCAAAATCGACATTCACGATAATTTTTTTAAATATACATGTAATTTTATTAATTTTCTCATCTTCAGTCAATGTACCTCTAGGGCTTTTAAAAGTGGAAATGAAATCAGATACTCTTTTCAAATAACAGTTCGAAAATCACCATTCTTGATGATTTTCTCAAATAGTTTTCACGAATTTTTCAAATTTATTCAACGTATCAGTAAGATTTTTCAGAGCAAAATTGTACTATAATAAAATAGAAAGGCCTTTTACTTGATAGAAGAAATATAACAAAATTTTATTTTATATATAATATATAATTATATTTTGGCTTCAATAAATCTCATTATGGAATGTCAATGAATTTAAATAAACCTTAAAATAACTCACACTGTTCTTTGATTTTGTTAGAACATAGATCAATCTTGAATTATATAGTTGATCTGTATTTCGAAGCTTTAGTCTTTTAACACGTGAGAGATATAGGTTAGTTTTTTGATTTTGATATTTGGAATATTAAATGAGGACTGAAGACGGGAAGAATTATATTTGTTTTTTGAAGATATAGTGCACATTTTTTAGAGATTTTTTAAATAATTTATTCGAATATTTATATATATTAAATATTTCAAATAAACTATATTCTTTGAGAAGTCCTTTGAGTGTCTTGTTTTTAAAAGGCAATTGGTGTTCTTAAAGGTAAGACCAGAAACAAAATTTTGTCTCCTTTAAATATTTATTTATGAATTTTAATTACTTTCGTATATCTGTTGGGTTCTTTATTCCATTTAACATTATATATTGAGTTTTGATTATATACGTCTATTAAACGTAAGCGGTGCTTATTTTAGACATTAATTTAATTCTAAAAGTTTTTTGAATAAAAATTTGTTTGAAATTAAAATTGTAGAAGATAAACATATTTCAAAATTGTACTAGATGCAGTTATCAACTTCCATCTTGAAATCATTTTAAAGATTTTTCAGATGTACATGTATTTTCCTCAGTTTCCCAGCTTCGGTCAACGTACCGCTAGGTCTTTTTAAAGCAGAAAAGGAACCAGACGCTTTTTTCGAGCAACAGCTCGATAGCTGGGAATAAAAAACCTCTAAGGGCCGTAGCAACATTTCAAGTCGTGACTTCGTGACCGATGGACCACCAGTCACTTCTTACGTAGGTACACTCTACAAACCGAACTTCGTCTTAGTGAGTTCGAGATCTGGGATCTCTTATTCAGGAGTTTTGACCTTGGTTCGGATTCCCAATGGTACGTAGTGAGCTGGACGCTCCGGCGAACCAAGAGCGCTTTTTAAAGCAGTAACTGTATTCTGTTAAACCTCTCGTATCGATAGTAAGTATTGTGCGTTAAAATTTCACGATTTGTTTAGCTACACCTGTGTCCTTAGGCGATAAATCTGTGCCAAAATCTCCGACCGAGAAGTTATGATGTAGCTTGTGTTTGGGACCGAGTTTTTTGGACTATTTCTGAAATAGTTCGTTCAATAACAGTGAGTACTCTTTACGATTCACTTTCGTTTTCTTCTTTCATGTTATGAATCGGATTCCGGGAACTGTTGGTATACATTGTCCATTTAAATGTCTTGTTCTTATCGGTGATTAATTGATGCCGAAGCCATGCATGAATTAAAATCGTTGGCGTTTGGCGCCATTTCATTTCTATCTTATCTCAACATTTTTACGATTGATCAGATTACACATATCCTGAATTTAATTGTTTCTGAAACGAATATATTTGTTTATATTTGCATTATCACATATGGAGCAACTCTCATCGAATGATTTTCCCTGAAATTAATAAAATCGGGAATATAAAAGGAATGTTTTTCCAGTTTTTTATAGCTACTGTAAAAAATACGATAATATTGAAATGAAATATCTTAAATATCAAACAGAGTAATAAATTTTCAATTGAATCGGTCCTTACTTGATGGAAACTGTCGCATCCTTGTTACTTCTCAGCAAGCCAATGCTTAATTAGTTATTTTTCAGTATAAATCATAACTAGTAATATTATGACATAAATAGAGGTTGATACTTGATAGAAGCTATATGAAATTATTTAAATATTTTTATATTAGCCTTCTACATATTTAATTTCAAAAAATTATATTTAATAATTATAACTTCAGGAATTAAATTAAATTAATGTCATATAAGTACCACTTATATCAAACGAAATATAAAATAAACATTCATTATAAGACATCCAAATGATATAACAAAATCCAATAAATGAAAATTGTTAACCTAAATCCTATAAATTAAATATTTTGAATAGACAAAATTTTGTTTCTGCTGATCAATCTTATGAAAACAAATATCTTTCAAAAATGTACAACATAATCTTAAGAATTTCATCATAAAACTATCTTCCTTAGACTAATCAATATTATTGGATATCTAACTGAGTTACTTTCTATAAAATCTCAAGATTTCCCTAAAAAGTAATGTTCATATCTATCAAAATTTTTAATAAAGAATTAAGATTTCACACAAAATTTAATCATTTCCCTTATCCTTCCATCAGAATGTTGAATATTGTTATCTTTATAAGCTTGTTATAATTTATTTATACCTCTTTTTCCATATCTTTTAACTACTGAAACTATTATCAACTTTATGGTGAAGGAAATTGATGTTTTAGAGAAATATTTTTTCACTGCAGAATTCCACTTCAGTTTGAATATGTTCAACAGGAAATTGACTTATTCACCAAAAAAATTATCGAGCTGTGTCACTGCTAGCCTAAAATTACTCATTAATAGTATAGAGTTTTTTTTTCACTGCACGATTTGAAAAGTGAAATATTTGATAAAATGACAAACCGAAACATAGAGATATTAAGGAATAGCTAAAAATTCGAATTAGTTAGACATAGTGGAATAGAAGAATTTTCGGAAAACTCAAAATTTCATAAATAGAGGTTAATGCTTGATAGAAGGTATATAAAATTATTTTAATATTAGCCTTCTACATTTTCAATTTCAAAAAATTATATTTAATAATTATAACTTCAGGAATTAAATTAAATTAAATTAATGTCATATAAGAACCACTTATATCAAACGACATATAAAATAAACATTTATTATAAGACATCCAAATGATATAACAAAATCCAATAAATAAAAATTGTTAACCAAATCCTATAAATTAAATATTTTGAGTAGACAAAACTTTGTTTCTGCTGATCAATCTTATGAAATCAAAAATCTTTCAAAAATGCTTAACATAATCTTAAGAATTTCATCATAAAACTATCTTACTTAGAATATTCAATATTATTGGATATCTAACTAAATTACTTTCTATAAATTTTAAAGATATGTAAAAACATTACTGAAAAACAAGTTTTAAGAGAGACTTTGCTTCGTCAGTATATAACAGAGGCCGTTAAATTGTCCTTCAATCTTTTAGATCGAAGGTAAACCACAGAATTATTTATTTGTAGTTAACATTACACTCCATTTAAATTTTTCAGTATTCATTTACCAGAAGTTTTCTAAATTGTTGAAGGGTGCGTAAATATTTGTTATTGATTGATGTTATATTTTATTGAATATGAATTATTAGAGTACCGATGAAGCAAAGTCTCTCTTAAAACTTGTTTTTCAGTAATGTTTTTACATATCTTGAGATTTTATAGAAAGTAACTTAGTTAGATATCCAATAATATTGGATACTCTAAGTAAGATAGTTTTATGATGAAATTCTTAAGATTATGTTAAACATTTTTGAAAGATATTTGTTTTCAAAAGATTGATCAGCAGAAACAAAATTTTGTCTACTCAAAATATTTAATTTATAGGATTTGGTTAACAATTTTTATTTATTGAATTTTGTTATATCATTTGGATGTCTTATAATAAATGTTTATTTTATATGTCGTTTGATATAAGTGGTTCTTATATGACATTAATTTAGTTTAATTTAATTCCTGAAGTTATAATTATTAAATATAATTTTTTGAAATTAAATATCTAGAAGGCTAATATTGAAATATTTAAATAATAGTTATATTATTTTTGGTTAATATTAGGAAAACTTCCTTATATTGTAATTATTGTAATAAATATTTAGTTTAGGAAAATTGTATGTTTATTTCATTTCAATAAAAAAGGGGGGTTTTTACTTGATCCAATTTTTTTTTCAATATTTTAAATATCAAACAGAGTATTTCTAATATACGTCACTACAAATTTTACTCTTATAAGGTTTCTTAAAACAGTTTTAAAATTGAATCAAATAAATGTATTAGAAAACACTGTTTTCTTTTAAGTAGACATATAGAATTAACACTAATCGCACTATCAAGAGGAGATAAAAAAATCCAAAGAAAATATAGAATATTGATCGAATTTACCCAACATACTGTATTATGAAAAAATCTGTATTATGAAAATACATACCTGTATTATGAAAAAACAAATTCCACTCTAAAAATGTCCAACATAAAATTAGGAAATTCTTCGAAACACCCTCTCTTTAATAACGCTCTTTCAAAAAACTCTTCAAAACTATGTAACACATTGTATTAATTCTAAATGTCCATTAATAAGGAATGGAGGCATTTATTAAATTTGATTTAAAAAATTTCATAAAATTGAAATTTTTTGGTGCTTGGTGCGTAAGATATTGAAAAAACCTTCTATCAAGTGAAAAACTTCCTTTTTATTGAAATGAAATAAAAGATTGCATACAAGCTTCTTAAATTGAATGTATAGTCCTTCTAGAAAGTATACGGAATTAATTATTTTAATATACATCTTTTTTGTAACATTCTAAGACAAAAGTAATGTATAAAATAGGTTGTGCAGATAGTCGTCTATGGCAATACTATTTGTCAAATATTGTTGATTGTCAACAGGTATATTTTATGAAATAATGTCACAACTAGAAAAAAACAGGTAGAATATTGGTGTAGAAAAGGTTATAGAAACGTTAAAAAATTAGTGGAGAGGATAAAAAATGGCATGTATATAAGGCATAGACCAATTTCAGGAAGACCGCGTAACAGATTTGGAAATCAACGATATATAAAAGTATGTTCAGAAACCGTCTGTATGTCAATGAAAAGACAAGGCTACATATCAAGGAAACCAAAAAATTCCTATAATGACACCTTCTCAGAAGAAACGAAGGATAGAATTTTGTCAACGTTTTCAAGAAGATGATTTCAATAATGTCTTTATTTCTGATAAAAGTTGTTTCCAACTTAGTAGAAATCACTTGAAAATCCTATGAAAGAACATGTTACCGTTAAAATTTCCAAATTTTCCATCGAAATAATGGTTTGGGGAGCAATATCTCAGCGTGGTGCTACGCCTCCCTGTATAGTTGATGGTACCATTAATAATGAGAAGTATTGTGGCATTCTAAATGAATTTTTTCCTTGAAACGGCGCATGCTTTATATGCAGAGGGGTGGCGTTTTCAGCTGGATAATGCAAGATGCCATACTTCGGCTTATACTCAAGCTTGAATGCAAGAATACCAAGTGACAACAATTTCATGGCCAGCAGCTTCACCAGATCTAAGTTCTATTGAAAACATATGGGGACTAATGAAAATTGAAGTTGAACGACCAGTTCAGACTACCATCACCGAAAATTATGGAGGTGATCTAGTTTCAGGTGTACCTCGACGTTTAGTCAACTTTAAATAAGTTCATTTAGTTATTTCTGATTAAATGGTCGAGGTTCTGAAAGGCTAAACTTGTACTCTGAATCAGAGTCTTCATTTGATGTATTTCGTTCGGGTTCATAGAGATTTGGATCAAGATTTACACATGCTGGGTGGTATCGGGTGTTTTTTTAGAGTGATACAACTTTAAATTGAAATAAAACACATTTAAATTAAGATTGAAGCCAGATTTTTTTTAAATTGAAAGATAATTTTATGACTTTTATGTTTTAAAAATAATTTCCGGCATATGTCCACCACGACTAGCTCTGAGGAACCGCGTTCGACCAGACCAATTTTGGACCACTTTTTTGAGTAATTCAGGTTTTATTTCATCAATAACACGAGTTAGACGCTTTCAAATCGTCTATTATTTCTGGTTTACCAGCATAAACCAATGACTTGACATAACCCCAAAGAAAATAATCCAGTGGAGTTATGTCGCATGATCTTGGAGACCAATTAATTGGACCATTTCTCAATATAATGTTATCGCCAAATCTTTCTTTCAATAAGTCGATTGTTACGATAGCATCATGAGGTGTAGCACCATCTTGTTGGAACCAAAATACTTCTGGGTCGATACCATTCAAATTTTGAAACAAATAATCATTGATCATCGATCTGTAACGAGCACCATTCACTGTAACAATAGCTCCAGCATTGTTTTTAAAGAAATATGGACCGATGATGCCTCCAGTGTCTAAAGCACACCCTACAGTACATTTTTCAGGAGGCAATGGAACCTGCAGAACTTCTTGAGGATTGCTTTCACTCCATATACGGCAATTTTGCTTGTTTACATAGCCGTTCAACCAGTAATGAGCTTCATCACTAAACACAATTTTACGATAAAAAAGTGGATCAACTTCAAGGTGTTCTAGGTCCCAATCAGCAAACAAACGACGTTTATTATGGTCAAGTGGCTTTAGTTCTTGAACCAGTTGGATCTTGTACGGGTGTAGACCAAGATCTTCACGCAAAATTTTCCATGTGGTGGATGCACAGAGTCCAACTTGTTGTAACGTCTACGATTAGACAAATCTGGATCATCATTAACACTATGACTTACAGCAGCGATATTTCCTTCTGTACGTACAGTTCTTTGTCTTGTTGTTGTTGTTGCATCGAGTAGAGAAATTGTTGTCCTAAATCTATCGATAGTTCGACGAATAAGCTACTCTGATGGACGAGATTATGTGAACCATAAATTTCACGAAGTGCTCTATAAGTTTGGCGGCGAATAGAACACTGGTTCTGAAAATAAATTTCAACAATTTGTAAACGTTGTTGCGGCGTGAGTCTTTTCATGATAATTTGTCAATGCTCACTGAACAGTAATGTCAAAACAACATGGCTTCTACCTTCTGTCAAATCACAGTTATCCCTATCGAAAGTTCTATCACTCTAAAACCCATGGCTTGTCCTGATTACACAATTTTATTTTAAAATATTGATGACACGCAGTTGTCACAAAGTCCGATATAGGTTTTCGATGATTTGCAAATATATATTCACCACAAATGTAGCAAAAACAATCGGGAGTAAGCACTCAAAATCTTCTTGACGAAACCATATCGAAAACAACATCAAAATATATGTTAGTGACTAATAAAAAATGAAAATCTCAGTCAAACTAGTAAATGAGGGTTGGCTATTACTTAAAAACAAAAGCTGTTAGAGAGAAATTGTTGCCATATTTAAAAAAAAGCGCCAATTTGAGATAATAAAATCACAAACAATGTTTTTTTTGTTGATCAGTGTGATCCTAAACTTAAAGTACTTCGTTCTCCGAATCGACAAAAAATTCTTGTGATACACCCCTATATTTGTTATTTTCTTTCAATTCCATTTTCCAAATGAAATTCAACTTTTAACTGAAATAAAAACTTTCATTATGGATGTTAAATTTGATTCGAATGGGTTTCTTAAAAATATGTCTATCGCGTTTCTAAAACCAAGAAATCGGTATTCAAATTTGCTGTAATCTGATATCCATAATTATTTCCATAAAAACTTTCGTTTCTGTCACCTCGTCGTGAATAAATCTTCGATCTGGAAGAATCGTTCTCCGTGAGAATTTTTTTTTCGTGCGAATGAAACCAGGATGTCGTTATTTCTTTGTAGATTGTATTTCCGCGATTCATGAATTGTTCTCTCTCTCTCTCCTTGAGGTATTTCACGTTTGAAATCACGAGTAAGCAAATAATACCATGACGCATGTAAAAGTCTTGGATTATTTTTCTTCGCAATTTCTTCATTTTTGCATGCTGTCGTTTTGTTCGAATGCCTGAATTTTAGGCCAAAAATGGTCTCGAAACGACTAACTTTAATAAAATAATTAAGAAGAGGTTTTTCACTTGATAGAAGGAATATTACAAAATTTGAATATCAAAACAGATTCAATCTGTTAGTCTCCTATAATTTCAATTTAAAAAAATTTTCAAGAATACAAAACATAATTTTAAGGACATCTTATAAAATTTAAGTTATTTGAAATATTTAATATATTTCCATATTTAAATAAGTTACTTCAAAAATCTATCAAAACATGTATTATATCTTCAAAAAACAATTAGAATTCCGATAATGTCTTCATCGGTCCTACTTCACATTTAAATAATAAAATTAATTAACAACAAATATAACTCATCTGACAAACCTAGTGATTCGTTTTGAACTCACAAACTTTAAAATCTAAGATATTCTATGTTTGTCACAAAAATTAAATTTAATAGAAATTCATTCTAAACCTCTTACTAAAATTATTATAAATTTTATAATAAATTATGTCCAAGAGACACTATTTCTATTTAATAACAGTATAGAAATTTCAAGCATCATACAAAATTTTAATGACAGTTGGAGAATAAATTTCTTTATTATTTGAAGTGTAAATTAAAAATCTTCATTAAGTATATGAATAGTTAGGAAAAAATTAAGTGGGAGATTCCTTATCAAAAAATAATGTGGGTCTTTCATATAAACTTTATTTTTTTGAGCCCCCCTCTTTAGCTACAGCCCCCGGCACCCGGAAAAGTTTTTATTTTTTTCTTAAAAACCAAAAAACTGACAAGAATAAAATTCAGCAGTTATTTTATTCGTGCGAGAAGGCACTCAAAAAATTTTTGGTGGTGTTCCTCTGTGATTGCAAGGGGTAGAAAAAGCCACCTCTAAATCTTCTTTCCAAAGAAACTTTTTTCCATATTCCTATTTTACAATAAAAAAATTAATTTTGGAAAGCTTGATCCATTTTTACCAAATCTACTTGTAAGACTGGAATTATTTCCAAACTAGAATTAATCTAGTGAGTGAATGTCATTTTGTTATGACAATTGACTAGCTTTTATTGACTTTGATACAGTCACACTTATTTTTTGATCTGGCGTATCATTTTGAGATTTTTGTCACATACATTTTTAGGGGGCTGTAACTAAGCAGGGGGGCTCAAACCGACCCTATTTTTGACAAGGAATCACCCCCTAAATTTTTTCGCAACTATTCATATACACCCTGTATACTCATTACATTAATTTTACTCTAACTTTTTAACGGAAAGAGCTAGAGACTTGAAATTTTCTGGGTACATTTCAGACCCAAATATCTCGCCTAATTTCGATAATATACCATATTGTTTCGAAATAATTCGCATTTGAATTTTTTTCTTATTGTACCCCGTATAAATTTAAAGGATATACATTCTGTCAAGAAAGTACCGGGAATTATCGATTTAAATCTGGCGGGGCAATGAGGCAGGAAACATTTTTTTTCCTAGGTTGGTACCACTGTCCTTAATTACTATGCCAAGCTTGAGCGGGATCTGTCAACTAGTGTGTTTGCAACAGCTGATTAAGTCAGTCGATGTCAGAGTGCGTGCCGATTTTTACTATGGGTGATTACGTTTAGCAAAGAATTTGTTTAAAGTTTTGTGTTGCAAATGAATTTTCGTGTGCCGACGCATTGAAAATGTTGCAAGAGGCCTTTGGTGATAATGCTCTATCGAAAACTCGTGCATATCAGTGGTACAGAGCCTTCAAGGACGGTCGTGAAGTGGTCGCCCATCGACGGCTTCGATCGAAGATAACGTCGATAAAATTAAGGAAAGGGTGCTGGAAAACCGTCGTACCAGCTTGAGAGAGATAGCACATGATCTTAAGTTATCCCACGAGTCCGCACGTACGATTTTGATTGATATTTTGGGCATGAGAAAGGTGGCCGCACGACTCGTACCGAAAGACCTGAATTTTCTTCAAAAACGTCATCGCGAACAGGTTGCTTCAGACATGCTGGATCGCTGTAATTCCGATTCTACATTCATGGAACGCATTATAAGTGGTGATGAGACCTGGGTCTACGAGTACGATATGCAAACAAGCCAGCAATCATCGGAATGGGTGGCAAAAAATGAGCCGAAACCGAAAAAACCACGCCAAAGCCGCTCGAAAATGAGGGTGATGCTCATTGTTTTCTTCGATATCCGTGGCGTGGTGCACTACGAATTCGTTCCAGAGGGTAAGACGATAAACAAGGAGTATTACCTAGGCGTTTGAAACGTTTGCGTGATCGTATCCGTAAGAAGCGGCCAAATTTGTGGGCGAACAACTCATGGATTTTGCATGACGATAACGCGCCTTCTCACCGAGCTACGATTGTGACTGACTTTCTCGCCAAAAACTCAACAAACGTGCTGCAGCAACCACCGTATTCACCGGATTTGGCTCCCTGCGACTTTTTCCTCTTCCCAAAACTAAAATTGCCCCTTCGTGGCACCCGTTTTGAGTCGATTGAAGCCATAAAACAAAATTCGGCGCGAGAGCTAAAGTCAATCCCGGAAAGCGCCTATAAAAAATGTTTCGATAATTGGAAGTGCCGTTGGCATAGATGTATTGGAGCAAATGGAGCCTATTTTGAAGGAGACCCAATAAATTTTGACGATTAAATGTAAAAGTGTTGTTTTAATTAAAAATTCCCGGTACTTTCTTGACAGAGTAGTATTCCTGGAAGAAGACAATACGTTTTAATCAAATACATTTTCATAATTTAATTTTCCAGAAATTGAATCAAACTGTCTCTGAAACACTGTTTTTATTTGATTAGATATATAGAAATCTGAAATACGAGGGGCGTTAAATATATTCTCGGTATAGGCATGAACGAAAACTCAGAAATTTTTGGAAAAATTCTATTTTTCAATGTAGTCCCCTAGAACTTCAATACATTTGTTAGATCGAGAAATAAGCTTTTCTAAACCTTGTAAAAAATATTCTTCCGGCTTCTTCTCAAAATGGGTATTAATAGTTATCTTCAGTTCTTCATCGTCGGAAAATCGCTTTCCACGAAGATATTTTTTCACATATGGGAATAGGTAGTAGTCACTGGGAGCCAAGTCTGGACTGTACGGAGAATGAGCAATTTCTTCGAAGCCACATTCGCTACGCGACGTAATTGATGTTATAAACACGATTTTCCAGAAAAATTGAACTGATGATTGTATCAATAAGAATATATCAGTCTCTATGTTTAAGTGAAAAATTTTTGTTCTGACCTAGGTATTTTTCAAGCATAACCTATGTTCAATTAATGCCTAAAATCTCAGTCATCTACAGCGAAAATTCAACAATAAAACTTCTAGAATTAGACATTTTTTTTCAAGTTTTCCTATGAATTACTGTGTAGTTGCCATAAATAAAGTTAATACCGAGCTGCAGGATAAGACGTATCGTTGACTTAGTGAAATAAACCCCTTAGTAGTGTAGGGTTTCAATCCTAAGACTCTATTAACTTCTTGGTCGAGGAAAAATATACGTGTAGCACATTTCCTGAAACAGTTATTCCATGGCT
Source organism: Megalocaria dilatata (assembly GCA_034642435.1). Classification (NCBI taxonomy): domain Eukaryota; kingdom Metazoa; phylum Arthropoda; class Insecta; order Coleoptera; family Coccinellidae; genus Megalocaria; species Megalocaria dilatata. Next base: position 2,242,656 of record CM067857.1, read on the forward strand.
TCAATCAGATCGAATTCCTTGACAGAAGTGTTGTACTGATTGGTGAACTGATTTAGCTGTAAGTTACGAATTATTTTTTAATTTAAGACGAAATTAAGTGTAGGAAATTTTTTTTAAATTGACTATTTCAAAGGCTTATTTTAGAAATTCGATTAACTAAACAAAATAATAGCTTAGTTTTTTTTTACATTCCTGAATTTAGAATTTTTGTTATTGTTAATGTGGCTCAACTCATTTAAGGGAAAAATAATTTGTATTCGCCTTTTTCCATCGTTTTTAATTATAAACAATTTACTTATGATATTAAGTGTTCATAAATTTACCACCAGGAGAATTGAATACTTAGGACAGTCAGTGATGGAGTTCACATCGAACTTGAACATTTATAGCGAGAATGGAGTTCAAACAATTGTTATTTGCTACGACTATGCAAAAATTACTGTTGTTTGTCTGTAATAACTGCCACAAATCGTAGATTATAAGTCATCGATCTTATCTATGTGAATTATAGTCGGAAATGATCCGTTGAAGCACTTAGAGATTTCCTGGTAACGCAGTTGGGCAGAAAATAAGTGACTGCTTGTTAATGTTCTTGCTTTGTACGTGATATTTGTTTGATATACAGGCTGGGCTAACGAAAAATTCCCACCCAGATTGTTTTTTAAAGTGTGTTATAATTAAATAGAGCGATTTTAAACGTTTTTCATTTGTCTTTGTCCGTGTATTATTCAATCGGTAATGTAATGGCACTTCGAATGGTCCGCTAGCTTGGGTTCTGCGTTAATTGAGTTTTGTACGCGTGCAAAGACAAATCTGTTGTCAATATCCGATGATAAGTAATCGTGGACAAGTTAATATTGCTCTAATGGTTTAATTCACTTGAAGATTAGAATTATGATCCCTTTTTTTTTGTTGGCTAAGAACAATGTTTGGACAAAGGAGTCGAAAGATTTGCTACAATTTCATTATGTAACATCCAGAAGGACAATTATGATTTCAGTTGACGGAAATCATGTTTTAGCTGGAGTTGACTGAATTTATGAGAAGTCATAAAACTCATTCGAAGCTTTATGGCGAAAAATTCGTTAGACGTTAAAAATTGGAACTATTGTCTGTCGCTAGCCACTGCTTTTTCCCATCTTCAGACAAGTTGTCTGAAGATGGTATAGTTAATTCCCGAAACTCGAGTCACAATTACAAGTGTAAAATATAAATTTATTGAATTGTATCAGTCCTTACTTGGTGAAAATCCATATTAAATAATTTGAAATAAGGTTATTCTGATTTTCACAAATTTTTATATGGAATATGATCCAAAGTTGATAGACAAATTATTGATGAAGAAAAATAATAAAATAGCTTTAAATATGGTGTTTCCTAATATAAAAGAAAATTTTAAATACATTTCCTTAAATTACACTAAAGGTATTTCTGAGAAAATTGCTACATACCTCAAAAATAAATATAATTTGAGAACTTCATTCAAAACTAATTTAAACTTTAGTAAATTTATCAAAAATAATAAAGACTACACACATAAGGATGATAAATCTGGGGTTTATAAGTTAACCTGCGGTGATTACCCTAAAATTTACATAGGTCAAACTGGAAGAACGTTCCGTCATAGGATGTGTGAACATTTGAAGAGTTTCCTCAACAATAAAAGCAATTCCACATATTCCAACCATTTGTTAGAAACAGGACATAATTTCAACCATAACTTTGAAATTCTACATATAGAAAGCAAAAGTTATGCCTTAAATCTGTTAGAATCCCTAGAGATAAATAAACATAATAAAATTGGAATATTACTTAACGAACAAATAAATTTAAATAGCTCACCTCTGTTAAATATATTCAGATAAGCTGGAATTTGCAGGGACCCTTTTTTGGGTTTTAGTGCCTAATAAAAATTTATTGTAGTTACTGTAATATAAATAGCCACGGATTTCGGAAACAAGCTTAGTTATTCAAAATGTGATCTTACCTGATGATGCTACTGTGATAGCGAAACAATTGTTGTGAGTTTAACAATAAAAATTTGTGAAAATCAGAATAACCTTATTTCAAAAAATTAAAAAAAAAAAAAAAAAATTATATAAATTTATTTATAGTAAAATATAGTAATTTCTACGACTTGTTTTAATTATAGAATTAAATAATAAGAAGATGTTTTCTACTTGATAGAAGAAATATTACAAAATTTGAATATCAAAACAGATTTAACTGTTGGTCTCCTACATTTTGAATTTAAAAAAAATTTAAAAAAAATTTTAGAATTAAATTAATGTCTTATGAGCACAACTTATATTTAATAGACATGTAAAATCAAAACTCAATATAAAATGTCAAATGGAGTAAATAACCAAACAACTATAAATTGTCAATTAAAATTAATAAATAAATATTTGAAGGAGACAAAATTTTGTTTCTGATCTTAAAATTATAAAAACTAATTCCTTTTCAAAAATACAAAACATAATTTTAAGGACTTCTCAGAAAATATAATTTATTTGAAATATTTAAATAAGTTACTTCGACAATCTCTCAAAACATAAATTATATCTTCAAAAAACAATTACAATTCCGATAAGCTCTTCATCTTTCCAACTTCACATTTAAAAAATAAAACCAATCAACAACAAATACAACTTACAGATTTCTTGTTATTCTCGTTTGAACACCAACTTTAAAATCCAAGATATTCTATGTTTGTCACAAAAATCACAGAAAGTTGTAAGCTATTATATGGTTTTCTTTAAACCACCTGGTATTCCCATAATGAGTTTTATTCAAACGTAGTATAATTATTTATATATTATAGATAAAATCTGTTAGTCTCCTACAATTTTAATTAAAAAAATTTTTTTTAAAGATTTTTAGAATTAAATTAATGTCTTATTAGCACAGTTTATATTTAATAGACGTATAAAATTAAAACTCAATATAAGACATTAATTTTGTAATTAAAATTGTAGGGGACTAACAGATTAAATCTGTTTTGATATTAAAATTTTTTAATTATAATAGTTGAAATACAATTCGTTTCAAATAAAATAATAACAAAATAAATAATTACAAAATTTGAATATCAAAACAGATTTAATCTGTTAGTCTTCTACAATTTTAATTTCAAAAAATTTATTTAAGAAACTTTAAGAATTAAATTAATGTCTTTATAAGCACTGCTCATATTTAATAGACGTATAAAATCGAAATTCATCATACAATATCAAATGGAATTAAGAAAAACCAACGAATATAAATTGTCAATTAAAATTAATAAATAAACAAACATTTTTTGTTTCGTTCCAGGCATGCGTACTGAACTCTTCAGACAAACGTACGAAGCCCTGTTTGTTACAAAATGTATTGTTTTCTGATCCTATATTTATGAAAAATAACTTTCTCAAAAATATAAAACATAATTTTAAGAACTATTATAATTTATTTGAAATATTTAATACATTTGAATAAATTACTTCAAAAAATCTAAAAACATGTTACACATCCTCAAAAAATAATTAAAATTCAGATAAGACCAGTTCAACTTTACATATAAAAAATAATAAAATTATTTTTTGAGAAGTTCTTAAAATTATGTTTAATATTTTTGAGAAAGTTATTTTTCATAAATGAAGGATCAGAAAACAATACATTTTGTAAAAAACAGGGCTTTGTACTTTTGTCTGAAGAATTCAGTACGCATACCTGGAACGAAACAAAAAATGTTTGTTCATTTATTTATTAATTTTAATTGACAATTTATATCCTTTCGTTTTTCTTAATTCCATTTGATATTGTATGATGAATTTCGATTTTATACGTCTATTAAATATGAGCAGTGCTTAAAATTAAAATTGTAGAAGACTAACAGATTAAATCTGTTTTGATATTCAAATTTTATTCTTAGTTCATTCCAATTATTTTTTGAATAAAAAAAAAATTCTTTTGGAAATTAAAATTGTAGAAGATAAACATATTTCAATTTGTTTTGATATTCAAATTTTGTTATATTTCTTCTATCAAGTAAAAAGCCTTTCTATTCTATTTTACTAATTGTAACTTGATATCTGTTATATCGTGGGTAAAATAATATAAGTATGTTTAACTCAGACTTTAATAATAAAATAACAATGTACACAACTCGAGTTACAACAGAAAAAGAGAAAGAGTTTTTAGGTTACCAAGCGTACCTAACTTAAACCATAGAATGCAATTAACATAGAAAGTATTTTCTTCATTTATTTTACAATTACTACTTTTATTTATATACATGATATTACAATATCGTTAACTAATCCATTTTTCTTCCAGACATACAACATACTATGGCAAGATGGATCCTCCCATTAGTGTTGATAATGTTAGTGAAGAAAGTACAAATGGCAGATATAGCTAAGGAATGCAAGACTATCAAGAATAAGATGGGAAACAGTGATCAACTGATCTGTACAAACGTGACCTCCTACTTCTTCAGAAAATTCGAAGTTCCTTCAAACAAAATAATTTGGCTGACCTGTGAAAATTGTACCTTGACCACAATCGACGAAAACACATTTTCATTTCCGAACAATCGCATTCATATGTTGTATATCGTTAAATCGAAAGTTAGGATGCTAAAAAGGCTGGCATTCAGTAGATTTCCACTTTTGAAAACCTTAGTTCTGAAGAATAACACGATCGATAATATCGACGTGAAATCGCTGGGAAGTATTAAAAAATTGTTTCAGTTAGACCTAAGCCAAAATAGTATCAAAATAATTATCAATAATATATTCTCAGAGTTGGAAAATTTGGATATCTTGAACTTGAATAAAAATAACATATTCTATATACAGCCCGAAGGTTTCAGCGGCTTAACCAACTTGAAATATCTTTACCTGAATGATAATTTTCTGAATAAATTAGAAGAAAGAACTTTCCGACATTTAATAAATCTCAAGATATTGTACATACAAAATAATAATTTATTGGAAATCCATCCGCTGGCATTTGTGAACTTGAAGAATTTGAACTATTTGTATCTCAACAATAATAGCATAAGTTATTTAGCGCAGTACAATTTTCAACCTTTGACTAGTCTGATTGATTTACAGTTGAGATTCAATAAGTTGAGAGAAATAGAAACTAGTTCCTTCAACGGGCTGAAATCGTTACGAAATTTGCTTTTGCGTGATAACGAATTGACAACCGTCAAACCTTACGGTTTCGTTGGTTTGAATTCGTTGGAAACTTTGGATTTAACTAACAATTCGTTTCAGAATTTCAGTTTGGACGTGGTGATAAAAAATATGGATAAGTTGTTCACGTTGTGGCTAGGTAGAAACAGTATTAATAATGTAACTATAGATTACAAATCGGATGTACAAAGTTCCCTTAATTATTTAGATTTATCCTATAATAATCTTACGTTTGTAAATTACAAATTGTTTTACAACAAGTTTCCTTCTGTGAAAGAGCTTTATGTGTCAAATAATTCCTTTGATTGTGATATTACGGTAAACATGTACAATTTCTTGGACAGTAACGACGTGACCGTTTGCTTTATGGAAGACTGCAGCGAGAATAGTACAACCACTTACATAACCAAAATCTGTAACGAAGAGGCTACTGAAACTCCTTACGATTTCTTCACTGATTACACGACGAAGGCTTCAACTACACGCGTGAAATTCGATATAGGAATTTTGTTTACAGCTTTATTAGCTTTAGTTTTTCTCGAGATTACTTGAATTTTATCTGATTGGTTTTTTTTTGTTTTGGAAATTTTATCTTATGTTGCTACCTCAACGTTTTGTTAGAAGAAATAAATATTTTGATTTTGTTTCCTGTGCTTTTATCCCTAAATTTCCAACTTTTACGACTCCACAAAAAGAAGGGGAAAAATCAGCAACCTTGTTTACGGACATTAAAAAGCTTTCGATAGTGTTTGGCATGTAGGAAGATTATGACCAGAAAATAAACAATTTTTGGAGAAAGAATCGCCCATACAACTAAAAAGAGATCCCACCGCAAAAATTCAACTAAAACTAGAAACAACGCTCAAAGATGTTTTCAAATTATTTTATCAGACAATGATAAATTCAAACTAATCAATATGAATCCTACACGTCCCAAATTATATGGCCTTATTAAAATTCATAAAGATAATTGTCCAATACGGCCTGTGGTATCATATATTAATAGCCCCCTTGCGAAACTAGCCTCTAAATTAAAAGAAACAACACAATTCAAGTCACACTATTCAATAAAAAATTCAATCGAGCTCACAAAAAAACTAAAAAATGTTATCCTTCCAGTTAATGGTATTCTAGTGTCGTTTGATGTAGTTAACATGTTCCCGAATATACCAAATATAGAATGTATGAATATAATAGAAAATATCCTAACAAAAAAATAACATCAATCCTTTTTTTCTTTTTTTTTTAATAATTTATTCATTAGCAATCAGAATACAATAATTCTATGAGCTAATTTGCTGTCTACAGAGCTTTGAGCTCTCATGATTTGATATGGTCTTCTCCAGTGAAAAGAGCGTTTTAAATCTACTTCATATCAGCTGGCCAGGTCCTTTTGAGTCTTTTCATGTCTTGAGGTTGAAGCAACGGTTGTAGTAAGTCGTTTTTATGACCATCTAACTTGATGTTTTTGGCTCTGTTCCGTGATGACATCCTTCACATAAGGTATTTTCAAATCTTCATGTAGGGTTTGATTTGATACATACCATGGAGCCTTTGTTAGCAATCTCAGTATTTTCGATTGGCTTCTCTGGACTAGAGTTACATTGGACTTACTTGTACATCCCCAAAGTTCAATTCCGTATGTCCATATGGGCTTTATGACCGTTTTATATATCAGCAGCTTGTTTTCTAATGAAAGTTTCGATTTTCTACCTATAAGACAATTCAGTTCTTTATTTCTAAGGTCTGTTTGCTTCCTTTTTTTAATAATATGCTCCTTCCAGGTTAATCTGCTATCTAAATTCACTCCCAAATATTTAACAGTTGGGGAATTTGGTATTTTTATATTGTTTATAAAGATGGTTGGAAACTGGTCTCCTCGAAGAGTATAATTTACTAATGAATAATTATTTTTTTTTAGTGGGATTAGGACAAAATTAGGACAAAAAAATTAGGACAAAAAAAATTATTTTAGTATAATTTACTTGAACTGACTTGGTTTCATTAACTTTTATCTTCCACTTATGCAGCCATTCTTTTATTTCATCAAGATGAATTTGCAATTTATTAGATGCCTCGTTTGGATCTTCATGGCTTGCAAGAATTGCAGCATCATCTGCAAAAGTTCCCATTATCGTATTCGCATTTGTGGGCATATCTGCCGTATACAGTATATACAAAAACGGTCCCATAACACTTCCTTGGGGAACACCGGACTGAATAGGATAAAAATCAGACACTTTATCATTCACCCGTACTCTGAATCTCCTTCCAGTAAGATAAGATCTCATCAGCTTGTAGCAGTATAATGGCAGACATTTCTTCATTTTATACAATGGCCCACAATGCCAGACTTTATCAAAGACTCTTTCAACTTCAATCCTGTGATAAAAAACGAAATTTTAACCCTTTTCGAACTTTGCGTGGAAGAAAATTACTTTCAATACAATAGTAAATTTTACAAACAGAAAGATGGACTTGCCATGGGTTCACCTCTCAGCCCATTACTCGCTGAAATCTTTATGTCCTGTTTTGAAAGAAAAATTCTAAAATCCACACACGCAAAGCATATCACTTTTTGGTACAGGTATGTAGACGATATATTGGCTTGCTTCTGCGGAACACATTCAGAATTAAATGAAACATTCGAATATCTTAATAGTTTGCACAATAAGGTCAAATTCACCATGGAAACACAATTTGATAACAAAATAAATTTGTCCCACAAGGCTCACCCCTATCGCCATTGCTTTATAGTTTATTTCACTACGACATATACAGGTGTCCCACAAGTCGACGTCAAGCCGGATTCAGGTATCAGGTTAAGTCATAATAGTCATCAGAAAAATATAAAAGAAACTCCAACTCCTGTATTTTTCAAATTATATTGCACCTTTTTTATTTCAGAAAATGCACACCTGTGATGATTTTTAAACTCCTGCTGCTACAATTTTTTACTTTTTTAAAATTTTATTTTTCCTATGTTATCCCGAATAGTGCTTCTGTAACCTGTAATCTTCAATTCTAAGCCAGTTGCTCCAGCTTGGAAAATAATGTAACTTTTTGCCGAACCAAGTATCCAAAATTAAAGTTTCGCCCAACTTCAATTGACTGTACTGGAAAAAAATTGTACTACATCAGTTTGGCAAGTAACTTAAGAAGTTAGCACATTTAATAAGGATTATAAAATGCTATAAAACTAACTACATTCTTATTTAGATTGGACAAAAAAGGTTTTTCTTAAAGAAATTCAGTTTCGTTTTATGACAAGATTTAATAAATTCACAAAAGATGTTCAAACTGCCCCCCTTCAGTTGCAATACATGCAGGACATCTTGTTAAAAAAGATCGGGATATCAAACGGACGAATCTTCTGTTAATAACGAATTGCATTGCTTCTCTGATTCTCTCCCGAAGCTCAGCTACACTTTCAATTTGTTTTGAATAAATTTTTTTTTCACTGCTTCCAAGTAAAAAACAATCTAAGGGATTCAAATCAGGTGAACGGGCTGGTCACGAGATTGTACCAGATCCCCCTATACCTGTGCCCGGATATTCTTCATTCAGATATTCTCTAAGTGAGAGGGCATAGTGCTGAAACTATATTTCTCTGAAAATACTAAGTGGCACCTCTTTAAGTAAATTTGGCAACTGATTTGGTAAAAAATATAAATAAATTCCAGCATTTAAAACCTCTGGCAACTCAAAAGGTTTTATGACTCTTCCGTTCAAAATTCCAGTCCACATGCTCACTTTAAAACGATATTGAGATCTATCTTGTCTCATTAAAATCGGATTTTCTACATACCACTCGTGTAGGTTCATGTAAGCATCTTTCTTAAAAAAATTTTTTCTAAGAACTATGGGTCTTCCCGGTTCTTTTGTAGCATGTTTTGGCAAAACGCATCTCGAGGTTCATAATCCCCAGGTAACAAATCTAGTACTCGCTGTACATGATATGGGTAGAGCTTATGTTTTTTCAATAGTCGGTGAGCTGTACTTTTGGCCACTCCTTTGCTTCGCTGAATTTCATGTAGCGAAGTGCTTGGATCTTCCTCAACTGCTTGAAGCACAATATCATCGTAAGGTAAGAACATTCTTCCTTCACCATGCACTTTGTTTGGAAGTCGGCCCGCTGTGAAGAGTAGACGGTGCACATTCGTAAAAACGCGATGATCTGGATAACGATCAGCATTAGGGTATCATCTCTCGCGATACACTCTCGAAGCTGCACTAGCATTACAGCTTCATTCCCCATAAATGACGTTCATGTTCGCATATTCCTGTGTGGTATACACAGACATAATGGCAATACACAATCACAGGTTACTCCCGGTAAAATCAAAGTTCGTCGTAAATAGATCAAAACTTTCCAAATCACAAGCAAACAAATCTAATAAACGAAGCCAAAAGTCGCAAGTACACAAATAACACGATCAAATACGGTAAGATGCGCAGTAGACCAAGGGGCGTAGCGTACTGATCTGTATTGCGTTTACGTGTGCCAATACCAAATAGTGGCGTCACTATTTGTCTCCATTCACACTCTCCTTTTCTTATTCAAACCAGATTCTTAAAGTATTGGATGCACTACAATCATTTTTAGAAAGTACGAAGAAATTGTTCGAAACACCGCTTTTCTTGACCGATCTAAGAAATAATGTAGTAAGTGTTATACTATTTTAGAATCCCTAATAAATGCGCTAACTTTTAAAGTAATTTTACTAATGTACATAATTTTGAATACTTGGTTTGACAAAAAGTGACTTTATTTTCCAAGCTGGAGTAATTGGCTTAGAATTGAAGATCACAGGTTACAGAAGCACTATTCGGGATAACATAGGAAAAATAAAATATGGAGAAAGTAAAGAATTGTAGCAACAGGAGTTCAAAAATCATCACAGGGTGTTCATTTTCTCGAATATTAAAAAATGCAATATAATTTGAAAATGACACCCTGTATAACAATAGACACCCAATAGGACACTACATAGATTAACAAGTATACATGTTACAGTTTGCCGACGATACGATACTTATTACACATAACAACACAACATCTCAATATGTGGACAGACTGCAACAACTTGCAGAGATGACAGTTGCATGGATGCGACGTTGCAGATTACAGCCCAACCCACCAAAATCAAAGCTTGTCCTATTCAATCACAAAATCAATACCAATTCTCCGTGTATTAAAATAAACTACAACGCAATAAGCCTTTCAAACATCTGCAAGTACTTGGGAAAACACATAGAAAAAAGCTCATCTTCAAAGCACACACAAGATTGCAAAAAACATTACACGAGCGGATCATTTAAGATCACTCACTCATAAAAACTCGGGCATCAATGTGAAGATTGCTAATTCAATTTGTGAGATGATATGCCCTTTAGACTTGAACGACGATTGTTGGCCGGCCAGAACGAGGCAAATCTTCCATCACATCTTGATCGCTTCTGAATGAATTTTATTACTCATACACACGTGTTTTTGATGAATCTTCAGTACATGAAATACATTTGCAATACTCAATTCAAGACGCCTACTCTTTTCTATATTGTTATCCATTGTAAAAATTATAAAATACACTTGAAATCAACTGACGAAATGGAGCACAACAAAATGACAGATAGCAATCAAACTCTGTAAGATTATAGGACACTTGTGCCAACTTAGTGACAAAATTGTGACCGTTCCTTTGAGAGGGCTTTTTATATTAATTCCGGTACGTTCTCAACTGAATGTAAATAAGAATTAGTGGAAATATCATATCCTTCATCGTTTCAGACATCTTACCAATATCATAAGCATTTTAATCAATATCTCGTTGCGTTGTGAATGACAGAAATAACAGTCAAGTTCATTTGAAGGAATGAATATTACGAAAAATGATGAAACTAACACGATACTCCAGAAAGAATGTCCCTGCATCAGTGTTGGTTCAGCTGAGGGTGCAATCGGCTATAAATCTTTCACCAAACCAAGCACCGAAATTCTAGACTTTGGCGAAGTCTTACCAGGAAGTGAAACCATCAAATGTATCGACTTGAAGAATTACCTAGATGTAGATGACATCCATACTTCATAAGCTCATAATTAATTCTCTTTTTTACAGCAACCAGTGTCGTATTACATCAACCGTATGTCTTACGTGAACGGGATTTATCAATGTTTTCATTTCAACAAATACAATTTGACGATCAATCCTAGATCCATCTCGCAGTTGAAGATCACATATTCTCCCCTGTTGGAAAATGAGAAGAGCTCAGATTTGTTTCTACTTTCTACTAGAGATTCTACAGAACTGGAAAAGCTCCGGCTGATGGGAAAGTGTCTCGGTGAGTTTCATATACAGAGTGAGCCACGAAGCGCGTACCAGAATATTTCTGGAAAAAATATATTTCACAAAAAGCAACTTTTCATTTTATGTTGAGGAATAAAACAATATATTTGTGATTAGATAAGTGATCGTGATTAAATAACACTGAAGCAATAATACAAGAATTAAAAGCGACGAATGGAAGTACAATGAACGATTGTTCAATCACTAATTTCACATTAACACTAAGGTGGTAATCAAAAATGTAAAGCATGCGATTAATCAGAAGCATTTAGAAAAAGTTTACTTACTAAGAGTTACCAAGGGGGACTGTTATAAGTACTATTATCTAAAGTGTGTTACTAAGTTGCTCAGGAGGTTTATTTCCAAGAACCTTCCTTTCGGCTGCTTCAAAATAAAACGGGAATGCTTTAAGGACATTGTTCTCTTTTTTGTCCGATCGCCTACGTATCAAGTTACAGTGCCACAGAATATTTGACATTTAAATAACGCGCGTAAATACAAGGACGTAATGGTGTAATTTATATAATCTATGATCTGTGATTTGTATGATCCTTAGAAGACACGGATCTCTTCAGTCGCCCCTTAGTAACTTATGGTAAGTGAAAGAAATTTCACGAAGCTAAGTTGCTACACCTAAAAATAAACAAGTTAGCAAAAAAAAGTTGTTGGTATAGCACTATGCCTCTGGGCTTCATCAATGCTGGTGGTGGTATGGCTTCAGCTATTGTTGCACTAGTATTTTTATTCGCTCCGTTGTACTTTCTTTTTGATCATAAACTGTAGATCACGCATGTTATTCTCAAGTTCTACGGTGTCATCTGCATATCTGTTGTTGTTTATATAGACACCATTCACCTCAATGCCTTTTGCAATCTCACTCAAGATTTATTTAAATATGGATTCATAGTAGAGTAGTTAAATAACAACGGCGATAAGATACAACCATGTCTCACTCTCCTTCTCACCGCAAAGGATCCTGATGCTTCGTTCTCTAATCTGACTTTAGCTGTTTGATCCCAATATAGTTGATATTATTCTAATCTCTTCCCTATCTATACCGGTTTTCTCGAGAATCTCAATGAGACTGATTGGCAGCTCAACTATACCTGCCAGGTTGCCTTGTCATTGGAACATAGAACGAGAGTTGCCTGTGCTTGTTCTATAGATCTGAGAACTTCTGTTTATCAGAAGTGCTTCCATAGATCAACAACAAGGCTATATTTTTATTCAGTAATCTGTGAGTCCTTCTTCCACCGAACTGGATAGTTGTAGAGTATGCTCCCAGCTGATGGGTTTCCTTCAGTGTAAAACCTTCAACGGTTCAAGACGTGAGTAAGCAGGACACAACTTTTTGGTCTTAACACCAACTAGGTGATATAGGTTTCCTTTTTCTAAGACGGTCAAACATAAAAAAACACCAAGGAAACTTTCATGCTAGAATATTTCTTCCTGTATCTTAAGTAGAAATTTGCTATTCGTAGGTACTAAAATAAAATGCTCGACGAAAAACTTGCACTTCATTTTGACACCGAGTGTTAAGAAAAGGGTTAACACCTTTGAACTGAAAAATGTATCTAAGGTGCCGGCAACATTCCAGTTCGATGTGAATGAAAACGAGGAGCTTTTCCAAGTGGACATTGTAAACGGTCAAATTCAACCCAAGAAAAGTATCTATATAACCGTCACCTTCAACGGGAAGATAGAAGCAGTGCATTATAAGAGACTTGTGATTCTGATCTACAAACATGTAAGTCTGAAATTAATATAAGTAATATATTTACGGGATAAAGTTACAGTATAAATATATAACTAAATACAGTCTATTGCCGACTTTCGTCACTCTTCTTAACACCTCTCTATCTAGAGTGTCACAGCTTCTATATCACGAGTCTCCATTGCTTCCTTTATTGTATCGTTCCAGGATTTCCTTGGTCGTTTTATTAAACAATTCCTTGGTATATTCATTTAAAATATTGAATAATTCCATATAAGTTTGGTTGTGTGTAGAAGTTTTCACAAAAAATATAGTATTCTAATCACATCAGTGAATAATGGACCAGTGATGTGAATGAATACGAGTATACAAAATCAAATTAGAAGTCGTCAATACCAAATTTTTTTTTATATTTTAGAGTAGTCACTTGTTTCAATTTTTTTCAGGATCCCATTATGATAGACTTATTAGGGGTATACAGCAGAAGCAAAAATTACGCGGACAATTTGACGAGTTTAACAATGTATCCCAGTGAGGATCAATCAATGTATGGTGCCTATATCAATGACTATGGATTTTCAGAAGAGAAAGTATTGCCTTTCAAACTGAACCAGAGTTATATCGACTTCGGAAGAATTCTGCCCAAAAATTATGGAGCAAATCAAAATACCAATATAGCAGTAGCTATACTCAAGAATAATATGCTCCATGATATTTCGGTTAAATGGTACAAAGGTTGGTGATTTTACAAATGAAAAGGAAGAGATATTGGCCCTTTTAAAGCGGCACAAATAAATGTTTGAATTTTTATTTTGTTCCAAAGATTATTGAATATTCGTCATTTTTTCCATAACTTTTTTTTATTCAAGAACTTGCCATCTTGTGAGAGTGAGGTTAATAACTTTGTATCCAGTATAATGAAACTAACATGCGGGATTTTTGAAAGGTAATTTTTTCAATAGATTATACATATAACTGATCGAAATAAACCAATTCATCCCAATAGCTCATACTGCCACAATACGCCGATAGACATGAGAAAATTATTTTACTGCATGAAACTTGTTGCTTCAATCGTTAAAACGTACTTAGAAAAATGAGAAGTCCAACCCATCTCCTCCGATCGATGCCACATGGCCTGGCTTACCAGCACTTCTTCAATACGATGAAGTCAAAAAATTGATCGATGCATGGATAGCGACCAAAGAACAGGCCTTTTTTCGCGATTTTTCGCGTCAATTACCAGAAAAATAGAAAAAATAAGTTGCTAGCGATGGACAATACTACTTTGAATGTATAGGGTGATTCATTTAGAAGTTTTTTTTTCATTAAAAAAATGAATAAAAACAATTTTATTTTATAATTTTTATTATTACACAAAAAAGCCATTCTTTACAATTATGTTTCAAAGAAAATTTCTTTCAAATGTTGTCCGCGACTACGGTTAACAATGTCCATTCTGAAGTTCCAATTTTCAATTACGTGTTTGAGTATTTCTAGGGGTATTTGGCCAATAACACGAGTAATATTGGCCTCCAATGCCTCAATTGTCGCCGGCTTATTCATATAGACTTTGGACTTTACATAGCCCAAAGGAAAAAGTCGAGAGGTGTGATATCACACGATCTAGCCGGCCAACATGGATCTTCTGCAAGCTTGTCAAGAGCCCAACGACTAAAACGGAAACGATTTGGAAGGTCGGTCGGCTTCAGTTCTTGCACAAGTTGAATTTTGTAAGCTTTTAAATAAAGATCCTTACGTAAAATACGCCAAATTGTTGAATATGGCATGCCAAGCTGTTGAGAACGGCGATGAATCGACACTTCACGGTCTTCGCGTACACTCTCCACTACCGCCCCTATATTTTCTTCACTAAGTGGTGGGTGTGATCGAGTATTATCCAATGAAAATTGGGTCTCCAAGTTACGGATGTTAGAGCTAATTGTGCGTTTGGTAGTCCGATTATGTGGACCATAGGTTGCTCTAAGCGCCCGATACACATTCTTCGTAGAACGCCCATTTTCGTAATAAAGTTGAACAATTTGTAGACGCTGTGCCGGGCTAAGTCTTTCCATTATGAATTGTCAAACACTACTAAACAGAAATGGCACGCGCAATCTGCAATTAAATCCCCACCACAAAAGTACTCTAAATGAATCACCCTTTATAACCAGATTTTCACAATAAAGCTTCAATTTTCGAAAAAAACGCACGAAATTATTTATACCCTTGATATATTTATTTTCGATGTTTGATTTCAGAAAAAGAGTATCCGATTTTTGAATCAATACGTGAATTAGTATTATATTGTTACCATTTCGAATTTCCAGACCCAGAAAACATATTCTCTATCCATCCCAACGAACTCAGTGTGAAAGCTGACGAGACTGGTTATTTCGAAGTGAGCTTCAATCCCGACTTCAAAGACCACTTGTACTGCCGTAAAATGCCCGCCCAGATTTACTGGAGGGACACACCTAGGCCGAACACCCCAATTGGTATCAGTTCTGGAGAATCAGAAGGCGATGAACATGTTCCTCTCGAAGCTAATATCACTTTGATTGGTAACTAAAATTCGTCAACCGGAAAAAAATATGTCCGCTTCGATTATACTTTCCCTGATATCCGTATGTTCATATTTATTTTTCTCAAGGTCATTCGTTCCCCGAAAACCAGTCGTGGATAAGTGCAGTGGAAATTATACCGCCCAAAATCATTTTTCCAGTGTGCATTCCCGGCTACCAATCTTATGCGACTTTCATGTTGAAATCTGATGGTCATCTACCGGTACTTTTTAAGTTTGTATCCCCAAGAAAGAGGTAAGCGTATTAATTTCAAAATAAACATAAATTGAATGTTACTTTGTTGGATTTTTCCAAAAAATAAAACTGCCAAGTGTTTGCGTGTAGTTGAGTAACAAGTAAATTGTTTTAACATCCTTTATTATTTTGATTTTTAAGCTTGATTTGTTTCACTTAAAAAAACTGTGGAACCGTACACATTAGCTGAATTAGCAGATCTGCATTTTTCATGGTCGCACAAAAGGAAATAGCAGATCTTCATATTGCTACATTTCCTAACCGATGAGCTATATCTCATAGAATGTTTGGAAGAATACATAATAGTCTATGTTTGAATGTTTGGATTTGGAAAATGGATTAATCGAGATTTCTATCAATGGTTTAGTGGGTCTTGACGATACTTTTATCCGAAGGTTCTTGAAATTATGAGACTTCTCAAAGGTTTGTGGATCTCTAAGTTATGGTTGAAGATCTCGGTATTAATACTCCAGGTTCAATTCAAGCGGCGTGTGAGTTGAATCCCAAACAACTCGGGTTTTGACCTGCATAGATCTATCGTTGTGGTAGTGGTTCGATGATATCAGTCACGGCCAACTTCTCCCCTTTACGCGATGATAAGGTGTAACCCTTATCACCAACATCTTTCGGGTTAGATACTACTTACTTGTTGAAGGGCCATGCTTACATGCAAGTAACTACAATGGTGGTACTTACACTGTTGCTGCGGGATAGATAAATCCCTTATTATTATTTTTTTGAGAATGTATGTTATCGTCTTATTTTTGGATGTAATACAACATTGCTAAACAATTAAGGTGAAGACATTATTCCTCTTGGTGGCAACACTTTTAATGAAACTGAGTATAACTAAAATGTATTCTATTCCCAAGTTTGATCACGGTGAAACCGATGATGGGCCTGATGAGATTTACCAGACTTTTCGTTGCGAAACTTCAAACTGGAACAATTCCAAATCTTTATAAGGAGGAATGGAGTATCGAAATCAACGGGGAATCTCAGAAAAAATGTAGAATCACCTTTGTAGGACAGGCTGATGTACCATCCGTCGTAGTTGGAATTGATAATACCATCACATTTAATACTACTTTGCCTGGTTGCCAGGATATGGTGTCAGTTCCCATAAAAAACACTTCTTGTTACCACTTGAGGTGAGTTATGCATATATTAGGAGTACAAATAAGTTTCCGCCATTTTATTGTAGATGGCGCGGCACGGAGTTTCGGTTAACTTTCGCAGATGATAACCGGCTTAAAAAATAGTTTGGACATTCAAGAATAACATAACCTATTAATATCAATGATTTTATATTGGTAAAATATATTTTTTATAAGTTGAAAATGTCAAAATTTTGCCAAGTAAGCGTCATTTGCGGGAAATATTAGTTTACTTCTTTAATTTAAAGAAATATGCTGCTGAGGCGCATCAATTGCTCGTAGAAGCATATGGTGAGGGTGCTTTGAGTGAGAGAACGTGTCGAGAGTGGTTTCAAAAGTTTAAAAACGGTGTTTTCGACAAAGATCGTAGTGGAAGGCCAAAAATTTACGAGGATGCAGAATTGGAGTAATTATTGGAGGAAGATTCATCTCAAACACAAAAAGAACTTGCTCTAACATTAGAAGTCACTCAGCAAGCAGTCTCACATCGTTTAAAATCATTAGGAATGATTCATAAACAAGGAAATTGGGTTCCATACGGCGGAAACTTATTTGTACTCCTAATATTATGTGTATACCTTTTTCCGCTTTGTATTCCTATATGTTAGTTGGTTTTACCGGTAAATCGTGCTTTAAATAAGCATATCATAAACGCCATCCAATAAACTTGGGCGTTTATCAATATAACTTCATAGAAACTTTCGTTAACCTCCATTGAGAATGACTCGTCGTTTCCGAGAGGTTTGATCTCGATTTTTTGTTCATTCAGGTTGGATTTGCTTGAAAACAATGAGTATTTCCACGCAAAACCAAACTACTTAGAGCTGTACCCAAACGAAGAGATTGATACCGAGTGGACTTTCAATGCGAAGCTGGACGTTCCACATCAAACTGAAATCCAGTGTCACATGAGGGTCATCTCCAATCTTGAAGAAATTGTTGGATTACCCTTCGATGTCAATGTCAAAATTAACGCCCAGTGTGAATATTCTCAGATATGTGTGAGTTCGCCAACTTGCTGTTGTCTCCAGGGCTGAGTTAACCATGTAGAAAGGGACAGTAAATGGTCTTCTCTTTGCGCTCCTATAATATTTCCAAATAAAAATTAGGCGGTCTTTCGAAAGATAAGATCATTTGGTATCTTCTGTCCTATTTTTATCGTAAACGAACGGAACCTGGAACCACATTTCTTATGGTTATATTATCTATTAGGCTGTACTGGCCAAATCAGTTACCAAGCGTTTTTCGATTCATTGTGTATGTATTTAATTGTTTTTCCGCCAAGATTTGCTATTTGGACCATTCAAATGATTAAAAAACACTCAAAATTTCAGAAAGAATAAACCAGGCAAGAAAATGAAATATTTCCTTAAATCGTATATTCTAACTGAACGCTTTTAGATTTAACTATCGATCAATTTCAAGTCAGGAATTGAAGGCCTTATTCATTCTGCCATTTTTGTTGAATGTTTCCTCCTGTCCAAAGTAAAAACGTTTCGCAAACATCAGTCTTTTGTTCCCTAATAAACTTATCGATACTTTATATTTGAATTTATTGTTTGGACAGCGTCTTAGTGTGTTTTTCCTGGGACACCTTTGCATGTTATTGAATTACTGCGGTCGATCAGTCGAGTGAAACAATTTATAAATAAACATTTTACGTGGTCATTGTCGGCGACGGATACCACAAACCCATAATTTTCTATTTCTTTCAAAATAACATGTAATCGAAGAGGATTGGATGTATCTACCACGAAATTCCTTTGAAGAAGAAATGAAAACTCGAAAAGATTGATATCGACAGTACAAAAAATTCGAATACGCTGTTAAAATTAATAATTACATTGAGCTATCCCGTGTTATACTGAGTACTCTGAAGAGCGCTAACCTTTATATCGTGATCATCTAGTGGCCGGAGAATACAACGTTACGTTGTGTAGACAACCCAAATTACACCTAACGAGAGTAAGGAAACAGTGGCGGGAGGTATGTAACACAAACTGACTAGGACATTATGAAATAGATGCAATATTCCTAGTATCACCTAGGCGTGTTAATGAACGTTACAATAAAAACAAACAAAGAAATAGGTAACCGGGGAATCACACAAGAGTACATGCAAATCAGTTACGTATCAAGCACCGCAATTAGTAAGAACAGATAAAAAAATTCCTTATTAGCAATTATAACGCAGATAAAGAACCACGATTTACAAATACAGCAAACAGCAACCAGGCACCGAAAGAAAGTATACAATACAAATAGATAACTTGTAAGAGTCGTGTCGCTTTAGTTATATACAAAGGCAACGCGTCTTAGTTAAAACATTCCAGTCGGATTAAATAACACTGAAGCAAAAATACAAGAATGGGACGAGATGAATGGAAGTACAATAAACGAGCGTGCAGTCACTAATTTCACATTAACACTAAGGTGGTATTCAAAAATGTTAAGCATGCAATTAATCAGAAGCATTTAAAAGAAGTTTACTTACTAAAAGTTACCAAGGGGGATTCTTATAAGTGCTATTATCTCGAGTATGTTTCTAAGTCGCTCAGGAGGTTTATTTCTAAGAACTTTCCTCTCGGCTGCTTCAAAATACAATGGGAATGTTATAAGGACATTATTCTCCTTTTGTTATTGTCACCAATCACCTATGTGTCAAGTTATAGTGCCACAGATTATTTGACACAGAAATAACGCGGGTAACTACAATGACGTATTGGTGGAATTTATATAATCTATGAGGGATTCTGTGACTCGTATGATCCTTAGAGGATACGGATCTCTTTAATATGAATAATTGAATTTTGATACAAGGAATTTTTCAAATGGCAAAAATTTTACACCGATAAAAATCTTATATCTGATCGTTTCTTTTACTTTCATCACAATTCGAACTGACATTGTAAGATAGATTTATTTTTATTCATCTTGGAATAAAAATAAATAAAGGAACCTATTTGATGTCAAGACCTTTAGCACGTTAGTAGATTAGTATTTAAAATTATCATATCCTCGGCAGACGTTTTTCGGAATCGATATTATCCTAGGAAAAATTTCCACTTTTAATTAACGAAAAAAATATTTATCTACTGTTACTGTTACCTATAAGAAATTAGAGAATTAGATGTGGATATAATCTAAATAAAAACTACAATCCTTTGATTACATCGGAGATCATCAGTAAAATGGATTATTTTGGTGTTAAGTATTTTAAGAAAAATTTAACTTATTCTGATTTAAGTGTTTGCAAATCTGTTTATAGGCCACGCCAAGATACCAGGACTTTGGAGAAGTCCCGTGGGGGGAGACTAGAAATGTCAATTTCAGGATCTTCAATTTCGGAAAATCTGCCGTCGCGTACACTTTGAAGACTATAACGGTCACCGGTAATCATGACGATTTGAGAATTTCCAACGTCATGGGAAAATTGAATCCGAACGAAAACGCTACCGTGGACATCTCCTTCAGAACTCAGACTACCGGAGAACACGTCGCCCAGATTGTCTATTTCACCAGAATCAATGGGTTTGGAGAGGCGCAGACGTCTAATCATCCAGTGGATTTGTTCTCGATTAAGTACAGCTGTATTCATCCCGCTTTGCAGGTGAGCTATGTCGTGTTATACGGAGTACTCTAAGAGATCTGGCATTTTAAGGAGTAGTCTAAGAGATATGGAATTATACGGAGTACTCTGGTGAGCGCTAACCTATTTATCGTGACGTCTAGTGACGGGAGAATAGGATTAAGTTATGTAGACAACCCAAATTAGACCTAACCAGAGCAAAGAAACAGTGAAGGAAGGTTCAAATATTCATAACACAGTAACGCCGTAATAATATATTTCTATTAGTAATATTAAATAGCAACAACCTCAATGAATGAAAACACATTTATCAGCCTGTGGTTAAATCTACTCTACGCAGTGGTTCGCAAAGCTCCGCAGTGAACCTAATGGCGCCCAGGGTCTAAATAACTTATTACTACATATCGTTAGGTCGGTTACTCGCTCAAATCTCATATCATTCTTATGCAGCGGAAGGGGTTAGAAAGGATACTGCCAGCAATCGTACCTACAACTGCACTTCAGGTAACCGGTTCATAACCTTACAGTTACAAGGGGTAAGTTTAAATGGGCAGTAAGATAATGGTAACTGTGGTATGCCCAGGAAATCTCCTTGAAAAGAGGATCTTATATATAATTAGGGTGGCCAAGGCCCAGGAAGGCTCAGATATTACTGAAAAACGAACCGAACACTACCTGAAGGGTCACACAAACTAATCCCTCGGGATATTACAATACCTCGGAACAATGATCTAGCCATCACTCACACTTTCTCACAATAGCGTTGGATATCCGTAGCTATTTACTGTCTCTATACGATATGTCGTCCTCCTCCAGGACTACTCAGCGATTTACCCTAAAGAACGCCACTGGTTCACAAGGAATACAATCTCTCAAAATAAGCAGGCACATATGGCAAATATGTAACACAAACTGACTAAGACATTATAAAATAAATACAGTACCCCATCACCAGGCGTGTTAATGAACGTTACAATAAGAACAAACAAAGAAAAAGGTAACAGGGGGATCACACAAGAGTACATGCAAATCAGTTACGTATCAAGCACCGCAATTAGTAAAAACAGATAATAAAAATCCCTATTAGCAAATATAACGCAGATAAAGAACCACGATTTACAAATACAGCAAAACAGCAACCAGGCACCAGAGAAAGTATACAATTCAAATAGATAACTTGTGAGGGTCGTGCCGCTTTAGTTATATACAAAGGCAATACATTTTAGTTAAAACATTTCGGTCGGATTAAATAACACGCGAATTAAAAGCGACGAAGGGAAGCACAATGAACGAGCGTTCAATCACTAATTTCACATTAACACTAAGGTGGTATTATGCAATTAATCAGAAGCATTTAAAGAAGTTTACTCACCAAGAGTTACCAACGGAGAGCTTGCAAATCACTGAGAATCTTACATTAAAACTAAAGTGGTATTCAAAAATGTAAAGCATGCAATTAATCAGAACCATTAAAAAGAAGTATACTTACTAAGAGTTACCAAGAGGGATTATTATAAGTACTATTATCTCGAGTATGTTACTAAGTTGCTCAGGAGGTTTATTTCCAAGAACCTTCCTCTCGGCTGCTTCAAAATACAATGGGAATGCTATAAGGACATTGTTCTTTTTTTGTTATTGTCACCGATCGCCTACGTGGCAAGTTACAGAACCACAGATAATTTGACACAAATAACGCGGGTAAATACAATGACGTAATGGTGGCATTTATTTAATCTATGAAGGATTATGTGACTCCTATGATCCTTTAGAGGATACGGATCTCTTCACAGGTAAGAAAAGTTTCTGAACTTGTGGTTTCTGAGTACATCGTAGGTTGAATTAACTTGGTATTTCTGAAATTGCCGGTGTAAGTGAAGCTGAATAGTAACCAAGTGACGATAGGTCCACTATTCCTATCAAATTCAAAGGATTTTTTTTGTGCACCTATTTGTCCACTTTAAACATTTCCGTAGCTAAGCAATATTGAATTTTTATTTTTCGCATTTCAGATAGAGGAATGCGTGGAACATACTTTAGGACGAATTTTCAGCAAATTAGATATGTGGAATTTCTTCGCAGTTAATAGGTACGTCAGATTTATGTATATTGATGTTGTATTTCCGTTTAAAAACACGACCACTAGTTTCTTTTTGTTCGTTTGAAAATGGCATTGCATCTGTTGTTTTTAAGGTGCATTTAAAGCTACCTGAATAATTCAATAATTTTGATTAGAATTATATTCTTCATTTTTCTATATCACACGCCATCAAGAGAAGATTAAAGAACCCAAAGAAAATATAGAATATCGAACTCACTCAACAAAAGGCTCTTTAGAAGATGAAGATGTAGCACATCTTCATCGGCGATTCCCACCGATAATCATTAGCCCAACGATAATCTTCAACCTAAAAAGGACTAATGACAACACGTTCTGAGTATGTTCACCATTGATAATGTCAGACTTACTATGACATTGTCAGATTTGACATATTCACATCAGTGACGTCTTATCGCAAAACTTAAGTAGCAATCTCCGTATTTTTACAGGATCAACGAAGAACTAACGGTTGTAAAAGAAGGTGAGACAAGGACCGTTAATCTGCTGTTACCAACGATTCCATGTCACGAGAAAGAATATCGAATAAAATTCGTACTGAGGAACATCACGAAATTCGACTTAACGGCGTCCTTATCCAGGGTTCAAATGTGCGAGTGCCGACCGACCGAGATATCCAAGAGTTTATCTTTCAGACAGAAAGTTTTCAATTGCCCTCACAGAAATATGCTAACTATGAAACTCTCCCACGAAATTATACACGTGAGTATTTTTCAAAAAATAATTAATTGGTCATATTGCACATCATTTGTATTGAAAAATATCTCGTTAGAAGGCATGCCTAAAATTCACATGTTTACTGGTTACAAAGCAATAAAATTAAAGAACTTATATTAGGAGTAGAAATAAATTCGTGCGGTTTTGATGACAGAAGTCATTACTAGTTTATTATTCCATTATTACATCTGACAACACCTTCATTTTGAAACGTCATCATTAGGCTTTCTTTCAGTATCTGTCATTTCGGTGAAGTGTAAGCAACATGGTTTCTGTGTGCTCTGAAAATGTCAACTTTTGTACCGAATAATATTGAAGCTCTCAAGGAATGCGGGTGTTATGAGGGAGCTTCTACCTCTTAATTAGGGAGGCGGCGTTTCCTTCCGACCATACGCACCTGAACATCTATGCCTGTGACCCTGTTCCTCGTTGGACCGTCAGTCATTGAACGCTTTTACTCTGCCCTACTCAACCCGCCCCCCAGGCATTAGATCTTGACGTGATGGGGGCGCTCTCCTGACTAGGACCCTAAATTCGCCCCGGCGAATTGGAGGGTTAAGTCTTGGTGTCTAACGTAATGCCACTTCGCGCCAGTCACTGGACCTGTATGGTGGAAGATCTCCGAATGGGGCCCTAGTTTTACTCAGGTGAAATGGAGGGCTGAGCCGGTTGATTAACTCAGTGACAAGGGAGTCTGTCGCAGCACAGGGCTTCTCCCTTAAAACTGGCGTACTCTACCCTATCGCAGTATAAATCTCCGGATTCTGTGTAATGGCCGAGTGCGTTATGTAGCATACTGCGTTACCTCGGGGGGGTGGTCTTGCCCTCAGGTGTTACTTGTACCACCTGGCCACCCCAATTGGTGTTGGACTCGAGGGGGCAGTGGTTGAAAGTCCGCATGCTGGACTAGGGGGGTATTTCATTTATCTGTTCGCAGACCCCCATTATCGGGATATTCTCATTAAACGACTCGGGGTTTAACGGGACTTGACGGTTTGACCGGACTGTCCTGGCCCCTGGATCTGTGCGTAACAATTTAGGGTTTGTGGATCTCGACGAAATGGCTCCGCCATTAGTGCTTGACGCCAGGATCAATCAAATGACTTCACATGGGTTCGGTGGGTCAGGACGTATAGTCCGCTAGACGGTGCTCGTACCAGGATCAATTGTAGTCGTCAATCTTGAGTTTATCTTAGTTTATGGGACTGCGTTCGGGTGGATGGATAAGAATTCCCTCCGGCGGGTGAGTTGCGTCTCAAACCAACTCGGGTACTGACCTGCTGAGCCAGTAGAGGTTGGATAGTGCTTCGCTGCTACCAGTCAGACGGTTCTGGCTTTCGAGTCGGGGCCCAAACTGGAAGCTGGTGGGTTCATCTCTTCGGAGGGGTTCTCGCCACGCGCGATGATATGGCGTAATCCTTATCACACTTTCTACCTCTGGGTGGACTGTGGAGACTGCTTGGTAGTCACTTGGAAAAGAGGCCATGCCTCAAATAGCCAATAACTATTCTGGTAGAATTCACCTGCCCTACTCAACCCCGGCGAGGAGGGATGAGTAAGGTATTGTCTGCTACCAGTCGCGCTCCCTTACATACTACATCGGGAAGCTGCAGCAGAGTAGAGTAGAATTCTGCGAGAGGAGCGGGCACGCCCAATTTGTTTTGATATTCAAAAATATCTCAATCAGGTCAAAAAAGAGAGGCACAATCCATATTCAGGCCAATAACTTTGACTTCAATTAACAATAATAAATAACAAGTTGGAGGTGATTTGATTTCGATCATTTATTTTTCAGGGAAATTCTTTTCAATTCTTAGATATTTTCATGAACTTCAATCTGATCACTAATGAAGAAGTAGCCTATGACTTGAAAATGAGCAAAGATCGGCACCTCAAGTTTTCCTTCCAAATGAACATAATTTCTCCAGACGTCCAAAAATTGTCTATATACAACACCCAGAAACACAAGAAATTTCTGAACATGTTTATTGGGGCCAAAGAACCCCCTTATCAGAGCCTATGGCTTTATAATTCGACTTCACATGAAACTTATTTCGAAGTGATCGATGACGAGCTGAACGGATTGAATGAGAACGAAGGATTTCCAATTTTTTCCTGTTTCAACAACAAAGGAGTCGTTCCACCTTTCTCATCACAGGGTGTATTATTCAGATTCCATCCAATTGAAGCGAAAAAATATCAGGTACCACTCTTATATAATAAATAATATAGTAATAGGATCTGACTTGAGCATGAGGAAAGTTTTCTACGTGTGTAACGTTAGGAAAAATCGGGAATACAGTTTTTTATTTGAGTTGGTTCACTAAGGTGTATATTTTCGTGCACTAGATGGAGCTAGGGTATGATTAATACCTTAGTATTGGATGGAGTAGTCCGTTACTTTGTGATAGTTCATTTTAATGGAATGAAATAAGAAATTACTTTGTTTTCTATCACTTTTTTATTATTACTGATATACAGTGACTCGAGTTTCGTAGTGTTTACTACATTTTCAAACTGAATGAACAAATTAGATCTCAACTATTATATATGCTGATTGTAGGCTTCGGCAGAGCTTCGAAGAGAGGGGTTTTCCAAAGTTCCGTCTGTTCGTTCAGTAGTTTTATTATTGGTACGTGCCTCTTATATTTTTCAATTTCCATGGATTCCAGGATGTCAAGTTTTTTATCTTGCACGTGGAAGCGAAAGGGAAAAGACTTGACATCCTGGAATCTATAGAAATTGAAAAATATTCTATGGAATACGCCAGGAAGCTGTAGTAGAGCAAAGCAGAGTTCTGCGGAAGGAGCGGGGGCACGTCGCCACAGGACTATTCATTGTTTTGAATTCAGGTTTTAGATTTCTTCAAAACATATACAGTTCAATTAGTATTCTTCATAATAATCAATATTTTTTCTTCAAGGTAACAGTTCCCTTGATTTTGGGTTGCGAAAAGACATCCATAAAGTTTACCGGCAGAGGAACTTACAAATACGATCACCATTTAATCCACAATTTGAACAACATATTGCCCAAAATTTCCTTCCTTGTTGGTGATTTTCCTGTTACATTATCTGCAGATTTCATACTAGTTGAGCCGTTTTCTGTATGGAACAGTACGGAAAAGATGATTTACATGAGGAATGTTACTAAAGACCGGGTGATCGAATACAAGTGGAAAACGTGAGGAGTATTTTTTATTATGGCATTTCCTCTAAAGAAACCTTCTAAAATTTTAAAATAAATATTTATATTCCATTTTAAAAAAATTATTACCTGCTTTTATTTCCTTACTGAACCTTACGTTATTTACTTCTGAAATTAATGGTTTTGTTCTTTTATTAGAACTTTTCTGGAAGGAATAATTGAAATAAATGCCGAACCAAATAGCGGCATAATACAACCTGACACGGTTATTGCAATATTACTGAAGTTTAAATCTTTTGAGGTACCAGCCATTGCAACCATAAATATGTCTTGTGAAATAGTTGACTTGACGCAAAATGAAATACACCAGAAATCCTTGGAACAATACCAGGAAACACAGAAAACTGTTGATGAGTACTTTATGATTGACGAAAAGGGAACACACACAGTGGTTTGTATCACCCATAGACTTATTATTATTATTTAATACGTCTATGGTATCAGCGCATTTCAGGGCCAGTTACAAGAACTCTTACTGAATGATTTATTTATGTGTCGAAATAAAGCTCATTTAATAGTTACTATTTGTTGAGCAATTTAGCAATAACTTACGTAACGCTCCTTCAATTTTCAATTGAATAAAGGTTTTTTTGAGACGGAGAACTTTAAATTGGAAATATTGCTGTTTTAGTTGACAGTCGCGTAATATATCGATTTACGATTCATATGAAACCTTAAATTGTTTAGGTAAATTGATAATAACAAATAATTAAGATATCGTCAATAAGAACCACAGATCGGTAGTATATAGGATAATCTGCGGTACATGTCCGTATGTATACAGTGGCCAAACAGGTAGAGCTTTCCAAAATAGGATGAAAGAATATCAGAATTAATTCGTTAAAAATAAATTAAATTCTATCTATTCCAATCACCTTCAAGAAACAGGACATGATTTTGACCAGATGTTACTTTTTAAATATCTCAAATATTTTCGATTTACATAGCTCCGCACAGTTATTCATTATTTTTACATTATTGTTATTGTGAACTAATTTGAAAATTTCAACAGATTCTAGATAATCGAGTTTCTTCCCTTTTGATTCTACATGTGAAATTTTAAGATTATCTATTGTGGGAAAGGAATGACCGTTTTCTAGACAATGAGTGGCAAAAGTAGAATTTTGTTTATTTTTCCTGAAACTCATTTTATGTTCGTTGAACCTCGTCTTGAAGGAACGTCCTGTTTGTTCTATATATTTATTACTGCACGTAGAACAAGATAACTCATAAACTCCTGATTTGTGTATGTTTGGAGTAGGGGTCCTTTGCGTTAAATAATACCGATGATAATTTGTTTTGCGTTTTGAAGGCAATATTGACATCTGATTTTGAAAAACTATTGACCACTTTTTGACTTATGCTACCAAAGTACGACATAGTAAAACATAGTAATTTCTACAATTTGTTTTAATTATGATCAACTACCAAATAGTAACGGCTGAAACAATTCAGTATCTGAAAGTAACTTGGTTAGAATAAATATTTCAAATAAATTATATTCTTTGAGAAGTCCTTTAAGCGTGTTCATGTTTTTAAAAGGCAAATGGTGTTTTTAACGGTAAGACCAGAAACAAAATTTTGTCTCCTTTAAATATTTATTTATTAATTTTAATTACTTTCGTATATTTGTTGGGTTATTTATTCCATTTGACATTATATATTGAGTTTTGATTATATACGTCCATTAAATGTAAGCGGTGCTTGTTAGACATAAATTTATTTCTAAAAGTTTTTTGAATAAAAATTTTTTTGAAATTAAAATTGTAGAAGATAAACATATTTCAATTTGTTTTAATATTCAAACTTGGTTAGATATTCAATAATATTGAATATTCTAAGTAAGATAGTTTTATGATGAAATTCTTAAGATTATGTTAAACATTTCTGAAAGCTATTTGTTTTCATAAGATTGATCAGCAGAAACAAAATTTTGTCTACTCAAAATATTTAATTTATAGGATTTTGGTTAACAATTTTTATTTACTGGATTTTGTTATATCATTTGGATGTCTTATAACGAATGTTTATTTTGTATTTCGTTTGATATAAGTGGTACTTATATGACATTAATTTAATTCCTGAAGTTATAATTATTAAATATAATTTTTTGAAATTGAATATGTAGAAGGCTAATATTAAACTATTTATATAACAATTTTCTGTGTTTCATTCAAATTTAAGGTTCTTCTCCTTTAAAAAATCCTTTATAACACCATACACGAGCATGTAGCTCGAATTATGTTGCAGAAAAGTCTATGATTGTTTAGGTCTTTACTTGACGGAAATTCATCTTGAAAATATGAATAAAAACAATAATCTAATTTCCGCTAATATTTTATTAACACTACGATCGTTACGTCATACCATGGTGAGTATTACAAGATACTGAGTATACCATGAATAAGAATTTCATTTCATAGTACATGGATATAACAAAAATAGAGGGGGTGAAGAGAGTTTTACAATTCTTTTGGAAATCTGAAAAATGATTCAAAAAAGATTCAACAAAGAGGATCTACTTAATTCTGTTTGATTATTCAATAATATTTTTCTTTTATGATATCTATTAATTTCTAAAGTTTCTAACAAGTTTAATCTAAAACTTTTGATTTCTGAGTGTAAAATTTCAAAGTTACTATTAAAACTATGTCCTGTGTCTAGAAGGTGCTCTGCTTAGGTTGAATTTCCCTTTTTGTTACAATAACATTTTTCATGTTCCCTAAGTCTCGTCTGGAACGATCTTTCTGTCTGACCACCATATACAAAATGGCAAGTACCGCAAGTTAACTTATAAACACCTGATTTTTTGTTCTTAGATGTTTGCAGAAACTTGCAGACCTTTCTTTAAGAAGAAATTACCTGCAGTTCAAAAATTTTTATATTCTCAAAATATGGATAAAATATATCATCTTCCTAAATTTTTTCTTTCAGAAAAATGATTTTATTGTCGCACCTTCTTCTGAAGAAACATACGTTACAATGGCTATAACATTCCACACCATAAGTTCTCTGGAATTATCACATTATTTGGATGTGGAACAATTTTTTAATCAAAATCCTATCGAGTGTTTTGAAGCAGAAGTTGAAAACTTGGAGAAATCTATGATTATTACTCAAGATGAGCAAGAATTAGATAATACATTCAACCCAGCAGTGTCTCAGACACTGGAATGTCTTATAATGTAAGGAAAATTTTGAGTTATTTAAATATTTTATTGACGAAGCAAAGTCTCTCTTAAAACTTGTTTTTCAATAATGTTTTTACATATCTTGAGATTTTGTTGAAAGTAACTTACTTAGATATCCAATAATATTGAATATTCTAAGTATGATAGTTTTATGATGAAATTCTTAAGATTATGTTAAAAATTTTTGAAAGATTATTGTTTTCATAAGATTGATCAGCAGAAACAAAATTTTGTCTACTCAAAATATTTAATTTATAGGATTTTGGTTAACAATTTTTATTTATTGGATTTTGTTACATCATTTGGATGTCTTATAATGAATATTTATTTTATATGTCGTTTGATATAAGTGGTACTTATATGACATTATTTTAATTCAATTCCTGAAGTTATAATTATTAAATATAATTTTTTGAAATTAAATATGTAGAATAAAATAGAATAGAAAAAGGCTTTTTACTTGATAGAAGAAATATAACAAAATTTGAATATCAAAACAGATTAAATCTGTTAGTCTTCTACAATTTTAATTTCAAAAAAATTTTATTCAAAAAACTTAGAATTAAATTAATGTCTAAAATAAGCACCGCTTACGTTTAATAGACGTATATAATATTATTTAATATGGATTTTCACCAAGTAAGGACTGATTCAATTCAATATGCAATTTTTATTTATTTGGATTTTGTGACATCATTTGGATGTCTTATAATGAATGTTTATTTTATATGTCATTTGATATAAGTGGTACTTATATGACATTCATTTAATTTAATTTAATTCCTGAAGTTATAATTATTAAATATAATTTTTTGAAATTAAATATGTAGGAGGCTAATATTAAAATATTTAAATAATTTTATATACCTTCTATTAAGTATTAACCTCTATTTATGAAATTTTGAGTTTTCTGAAAATTCTTCTTTTCCACTAATTCGAATTTTTAGCTATTCCTTAATATCTCTATGTTTCGGTTTGTGATTTTATCAAATATTTCACTTTTCAAATCGTGCAGTGAAAAAAAAACTCTATACTATTAATGAGTAATTTTGGGCTAGCAGTATCACAGCTGGGTAATTTTTTTGAATATACATTCTGTCAAGAAAGTACCGGGAATTATCGATTTAAATCTGGCGGGGCAATGAGGCAGGTAAAAATTTTTTTTCCTAGGTTAGTACCACTGTCCTTAATTACTATGCCAAGCTTGAGCGGGATCTGTCAACTAGTGTGTTTGCAACAGCTGATTAAGTCAGTCGATGTCAGAGTGCGTGCCGATTTTTACTATGGGTGATTACGTTGAGCAAATAATTTGTTTAAAGTTTTGTGTTGCAAATGAATTTTCGTGTGCCGATGCATTGAAAATGTTGCAAAAGGCCTTTAGTGATAATGCTCTATCGAAAACTCGTGCATATCAGTGGTACAGAGCCTTCAAGGACGGTCGTGAAGTGGTCGCCCATCGACGGCTTCGATCGAAGATAACGTCGATAAAATTAAGGAAAGGGTGCTGGAAAACCGTCGTACCAGCTTGAGAGAGATAGCACATGATCTTAAGATATCCCACGAGTCCGCATTTTGATTGATATTTTGGGTATGAGAAAGGTGGCCGCACGACTCGTACCGAGAGACCTGAATTTTCTTCAAAAACGTCATCGCGAACAGGTTGCTTCAGACATGCTGGATCGCTGTAATTCCGATTCTACATTCATGGAACGCATTATAACTGGTGATGAGACCTGGGTCTACGAGTACGATATGCAAACAAGCCAGCAATCATCGGAATGGGTGGCAAAAAATGAGCCGAAACCTAAAAAACCACGCCAAAGCCGCTCGAAAATGAAGGTGATGCTCATTGTTTTCTTCGATATCCGTGGCGTGGTGCACTACGAATTCGTTCCAGAGGGTCAGACGGTAAACAAGGAGTATTACCTAGGCGTTATGAAACGTTTGCGTGAGCGTATCCGTAAGAAGCGGCCAAATT
This sequence comes from Megalocaria dilatata, assembly GCA_034642435.1. NCBI lineage: Eukaryota > Metazoa > Arthropoda > Insecta > Coleoptera > Coccinellidae > Megalocaria > Megalocaria dilatata. The sequence continues at coordinate 2,274,674 of CM067857.1, forward strand.
TGTGGGCGAACAACTCATGGATTTTGCATGACGATAACGCGCCTTCTCACCGAGCTACGATTGTGACTGACTTTCTCGCCAAAAACTCAACAAACGTGCTTCAGCAACCACCGTATTCGCCGGATTTGGCTCCCTGCGACTTTTTCCTCTTCCCAAAACTAAAATTGCCCCTTCGTGGCACCCGTTTTGAGTCGATTGAAGCCATAAAACAAAATTCGGCGCGAGAGCTAAAGTCCATCCCGGAAAGCGCCTATAAAAAATGTTTCGATAATTGGAAGTGCCGTTGGCATAGATGTATTGGAGCAAATGGAGCCTATTTTGAAGGCGACCCAATAAATTTTGACGATTAAATGTAAAAATGTTGTTTTAATTGAAAATTCCCGGTACTTTCTTGACAGAGTAGTATGTCGGTGAATAAGTCACTTTGCTGTTGAACATATTCAAACAGAAGTGGAATTCTGCAGTGAAGAAAAATTTCTCGAAAACATCAATTTCCTTCACCATAACGTTGATAATAATTTCAGTTGTTAAAAGATATGGAAAAAGAGGTATAAAAAATTATTACAAGCTTATAAAGATAACAATATTCAACATTCTGATGGAAGGATAAGGGAAATGATTAAATTTTGTATGAAATCTTAATTTTTTATTAAAAATATTAATAAATATGAACATTACTTTTTAGGGATACGTTAAGAAGTCCTATTTTCCAAGAAATGGTAAACTATCAACAAAAGGCTGCACCGCCATATTATATACAGTTCAAGGAAGACATAGAAAAGATTAAAGCTAAAACAAGAAAAACTAGAATAAGAGAAATGAACAAGTATTTTGCAAAGTCACCAATGAAAGACTTATCTGATACCTTCAAAGTCATGATAAAAGACAGTGTTCAGCAAATATTTTTTTGATATACTCGTCATTATTTACACATTAAAAATAAATAATATATCATCCATCTCCCTAAAGTATCCTCCTAAACACTGCTAGATATTTTTCTCCATTGTTTCTTGTAACTTTTTGACCCTCTTCAGTTGATTCATATAATTTTTCTACGATGGGATCAGAAGCCTGAAAAATATTAGAGTTTGACAGGTATTGTTTGAAAATTATCTTTATTATATCTTACCATTTCCTCTTCAGTAACCCTTTCAAATAAGGGAAAATCTGTAAAATGTTTTACCATCCATTCATGTAAATCTTTGACGTCTGTAATTGTATATACTGTTGCATTCAGTCCTAATACATATGCGTATTCAGCAAGTATACACTGGTTAATGATCCTCCACTTATGTTTGGCCTTTTTAAAATGGGGATCTGGATAGAGGAAGAACATTTTTTTCAGCTGAAAAAAAATTGTTACCGAAAATATATAATTCTGGTATACTTTAACTTCTTATAATATTCTTACCTGTCCTTTCTTGAAGAAATTGGGTAGATATTTCATAGCATTTGTTCTCAAACATGCTATATTTTGATACTCTCCTGGATTTTGTGATCTTAATGCGTTAATACGGTCAATAACATAATCAGAAACTTTAACACGTATTTCCAAACCGATCATCAAAGTTTCTGGAAACATTGGTGACAGAGTTACAAGTAATCCTCCATATCCACATCCTATGTCAGCAAATTCCACTCGTTTATTACTAGAATTTTCCTTGAGTACATCTGGATAGAGCTTGGACCAATCCATAGCGTCTGGATGACAAGGGCTGTAAATCAAAATATAAAAGAAGCTAAAGTTTGGATATCTCAAAAAATATGGATAATATAAAAAAATTATACAACTTACTATTCAAAACAATGGTCAGCTATAGGATTTGAATGTGCTCTCTGACGGTAATACCTCTTTTGTGGTAGAGGTATTACCTCCCTTGATTCCGTCATTTTGTTGGAAATGCACAAAACTCGTAATTTTCAGTTTTTCCAATTTTCCACAATATACAATAAGATACTCTTCCTCTATCTACCTACAAATATATGAGGTAGATCTAACCTACAAATATATGAGGTTAAATCATAGACGTATTAACGCTTAGGATAATATGTCTATGGGTTAAATAATCATACTATAGAACTATTTTGTCTATTCGTTCTTCTTCTTTTAGAAACCCAGTCTAATCTATTTTTGTCAAAATGGCCAACACGATGCATAAACATATATCCCATTTTTCGTCTGTAGCAAGCTTTTTCCATCCTAAGAAGAAAGAAGGTGGAAAATATATTTGGTTCAAATGTTAAGGGGAAGATATATATTATACAGATTTATGAATCTAAGTTAGAGAAATAGAGGGATTTTTGTCTGGAATCTGGGTACATGTTCAATGGGAGAATCCAATAGTTTTTCTTAGGAAAGGGCATAGACGTTATAACTTTTGTTACACAGTCTATGGAAAGAGAAAACATATTGAAAAAGAAATTATATCTCTAGTTTGAATATAGCTTAGTAGTTCATATTGATAATATATTTAGATCATAAGAACTAAATGTCAAACTACAAGTATCAATCCAACTGTTAATTGAGTACCTTTTGTTTTTATTATTTTATTCATATAAACTGATATTGAATACCTATTTGGAATTTTATTTTAAATTATTTAATGATAACATTTTTCAACATGACAAAAAATATAATTGGCTGGAGGTGAATGAACTAAGATATCAGAAAAGATGTTCCACAAATCACAAGATGAAAAAGGCAGTTTTTTGGAACAGACTAAAGCTGCCAGAAAAGAAAGGGCTTTGGAAAAGCAGAAGGAAACTGCTTCTATAACAATTCAATCATACATTAGAGGATGGTTAGCAAGAGTTAAAGTTACCAGAGACATTCTGTAAGATAATTCCCTGAATGTTGAAGAATTGATTCATAATTATTTTTTGCAGCAATGACTTTGACAATACCTTCCAAAATATCTCGTTGGATACTACTATTCCAATACATGATACCCTTGCTCCCTCCCTTCAAATGTATAAACAAATCAGTAGACTTCTTTTCGTTTGGAAAAAAGAAAGAGATAAAAATAGGATTGTCCTTCTCTGCCGTTATTTAGTTCGAAGTTTAGAAAACGAAAGTCCGAAGATAAGTTACGTTGGGGTGGCCCTAAATAAAGATCATGTGGTGAATTGGATATCTCATATGAATAATATTTTATGGAAGTGCTGTGTTTACTTAAAAGATCTCAAACTGGAATTAAGTATAGATAATCAGCAAGCAGTTTTATTTATACATGTGCTAGTATCTTTTACAAGCACTAAAACGTGGCGTATGTTGTATTATAAAAATATGGGGATGTTTATGAATGGAATGAATAAGCTATGTGCTAATCTTATGGGCAAATTGGTTCAAAAAGGTTTTTTCTCTATAATAAAGGTAAATTAACATTATGAAGATGATATTGATGTTATAGACATTATTTTAGGATGTTTTGATTTCTGGTCTAGGAGAAGTTAAAGTGACTTTGAGAAGTATATCAATTATGGCTGTTATAACTTTGACGTTAAGACCCTTGAAGGCTGCAGATTTCTCCGATAATATACTAAGTATGTTCCTGATACACATTTTATCAGTACCCGCATTGATTTCACACTTGAATGAATGGGCTCCGGATTGTATAAACAGTTTATTAACTGATGGAATATTTGATAAGAGTGTCAAACTTCTGTCCGATGAGACTTCTATGAGGAATGTACTGGATTCATTAGAAGGGAATAATGCATTGTGTCTCCTAGCCAATATGTTAGATTTGGCTCATATTGTGAAGCAAATTGAACATCCTCATTTTGTGGTGAGTGGGCAACTAATCTACTATAATAATATATGATAACCCCCAAACCTTCAAAGAAATAGTTGCAGTATTTATTTCCAGAGCAACAGGCCGAATACAATAAATAATATATTTACTTTTTGTCCTTATGACTCCGCACTAGTCAAGTCCAAAAAATTATTTAAAATGGTGTGAATAGATTTATAAGACAAAAATTTCAGCAAGTAAAATTTTGTTCTGATCTAAAATAGAAAGGCCTTTTACTTGATAGAAGAAATATAACAAAATTTGAATATTAAAACAATCTTAATATATATAAATCTCGTGTCACAATGTTTGTCCTCAATGGACTCCTAAACTACTTAACCGATTGTAATAAAATTCCCACACCATGTGCAGTTCGATCCAACTTGAGAGATAGGATAGTTTAAATCTCAAATTATAGTCGCAATTTTAATTTATTGCTAATTATTTGTCTGTTATTATTTGACAGTCACAATTATCTGTTAACTCCAAATGATTCTAACAGATGTCGATACCTTTCGACTGGGTTGAGTAAGTAATCAATAGATGGCGCTGCTATGGTAAATCTACGAACGTGTCATATAAGCTACATTTTAACAGCATAATTACCACGTGTTGTTGACGCTATAAAGGAGTCCATTGAGGACAAGCATTGTGACACGAGATTTATATATATTAAGATAACAAAAACTTTAGCCACAGCAACGCGTGGCCGGGTCAGCTAGTATAATATATAATTATATTTTGGCTTCAATAAATCTCATTATAGAATGTCAATGAATTTAAATAAACCTTAAAATAACGCACACTGTTCTTTGATTTTGTTAGAACATAGATCAATCTTGAATTATATAGTTGATCTGTATTTCAAAGCTTAAGTCTTTCAACACGTGAGTGATATAGGTTATGTTTTTGATTTTGATATTTGGAATGTTAAAAGAGGACTGAAGACGGGATTGTCTAGAATTATATTTGTTTTTTGAAGATATAGTGCACATTTTTTTTAGAGATTTTTGAGATAATTTATTCGAATATTTAAATATATTAAATATTTCAAATAAATTATATTCTTTGAGAAGTCCTTTAAGTGTGTTCATGTTTTTAAAAGGCAATTGGTGTTCTTAACGGTAAGACCAGAAACAAAATTTTGTCTCCTTTAAATATTTATTTATTAATTTTAATTACTTTCGTATATCTGTTGGGTTATTTATTCCATTTGACATTATACTACTCTGTCAAGAAAGTACCGTGAATTTTCAATTAAAACAACATTTTTACATTTAATCGTCAAAATTTATTGGGTCGCCTTCAAAATAGGCTCCATTTGCTCCAATACATCTATGCCAACGGCACTTCCAATTATCGAAACATTTTTTATAGGCGCTTTCCGGGATGGACTTTAGCTCTCGCGCCGAATTTTGTTTTATGGCTTCAATCGACTCAAAACGGGTGCCACGAAGGGGCAATTTTAGTTTTGGGAAGAGTAAAAAGTCGCAGGGAGCCAAATCCGGCGAATACGGTGGTTGCTGAAGCACGTTTGTTGAGTTTTTGGCGAGAAAGTCAGTCACAATCGTAGCTCGGTGAGAAGGCGCGTTATCGTCATGCAAAATCCATGAGTTGTTCGCCCACAAATTTGGCCGCTTCTTACGGATACGCTCACGCAAACGTTTCATAACGCCTAGGTAATACTCCTTGTTTACCGTCTGACCCTCTGGAACGAATTCGTAGTGCACCACGCCACGGATATCGAAGAAAACAATGAGCATCACCTTCATTTTCGAGCGGCTTTGGCGTGGTTTTTTCGGTTTCGGCTCATTTTTTGCCACCCATTTCGATGATTGCTGGCTTGTTTGCATATCGTACTCGTAGACCCAGGTCTCATCACCAGTTATAATGCGTTCCATGAATGTAGAATCGGAATTACAGCGATCCAGCATGTCTGAAGCAACCTGTTCGCGATGACGTTTCTGAAGAAAATTCAGGTCTTTCGGTACGAGTCGTGCGGCCACCTTTCTCATGCCCAAAATATCAATCAAAATCGTACGTGCGGACTCGTGGGATATCTTAAGATCATGTGCTATCTCTTTCAAGCTGGTACGACGGTTTTCCAGCACTCTTTCCTTAATTTTATCGACGTTATCTTCGATCGAAGCCGTCGATGGGCGACCACTTCACGACCGTCCTTGAAGGCTCTGTACCACTGATATGCACGAGTTTTCGATAGAGCATTATCACCAAAGGCCTTTTGCAACATTTTCAATGCATCGGCACACGAAAATTCATTTGCAACACAAAACTTTAAACAAATTCTTTGCTCAACGTAATCACCCATAGTAAAAATCGGCACGCACTGACATCGACTGACTTAATCAGCTCTTGCAAACACACTAGTTGACAGATCCCGCTCAAGCTTGGCATAGTAATTAAGGACAGTGGTACCAACCTAGGAAAAAAAAATTTTATCTGCCTCATTGCCCCGCCAGATTTAAATCGATAATTCCCGGTACTTTCCTGACAGAATGTTTATTGAGTTTTGATTATATACGTCTATTAAATGTAAGCGGTGCTTGTTAGACATAAATTTATTTCTAAAAGTTTTTTGAATAGAAATTTTTTTGAAATTAAAATTGTAGAAGATAAACATATTTCAATTTGTTTTAATATTCAAATTTTGTTCTGATCGTTGCATTCGCCATTTTTTATTCTCATTTTCCAAAAAATTAAATGTACAAAAATATACCAAATATTCTATTTTCCTTATTGTGATTCCTGCCTTTGGTTTTTTCCAGTCTGTCGTAACTGGATTGTTGGAAGGTTGTCGAAACAATGCAGTTAAGTCATGTAAATCCAACGTCACAAAGTGGCACCCAGTGTTGGGTTGGTCGGCATCGTCAATGGACTCTTCTGTTTATTCAAGCATACCGCGTGTAAAATCCCAATTGCACATTTTATGGGGCTCAGACATCACCCAACTCATATTTGCCAACTATCTGTCTGAGTTAGTAAAAGATACAGAACCCCCACAGCCTCCCAGTCCAGCTAGAACCAGCCATTTCAGTGGAACTTTCTTGAAGAAAGTTTTCGAAAATAGAAGCAACAAAACGTGCGTCCAGAGAAATTATCTTCAGCCTGGTGGACCCGAGGTCAAGAGGGTAGAATTGATCTGTTCCATGTACCATACCGCCTTGAACACTTTGACAGAGTTACACTTAGACATACTAACTGGTCTCTGTTATCAAAATTCGTTATTACATAATTTGTGGTTGTTTTTAAATTCTTTAGGACCTAATTGTGGCATGAAGACCTTTCTGAGTAACCTCGCTGTGAATACGAAATGTTCCGATCCTGAATTTCAGATGCTTCAACTGTTTTGTGATTGTATGACTCATTATGTGACGTAAGTACGTGAATATTTTGGTTTCAGTCACATATAACTGTTTAAAAGGTGTTTTTTGAAGGGAACTTTAAATTTAAATCAAACACGAGAATGTTTTTAAATCTTTACTTTATGAAATTGGTTTTATTCGACCGATAATTTTAGGGCATTAATTTTGAATTGTAATGGCTTTTACTTGAAAGAAATCCATTGTACACTTTAATTATATAATACACGTGCATTCTGTCAAGAAAGTACCGGGAATTATTGATTTAAATCTGGCGGGGCAATGAGGCAGGTAAAATTTTTTTTTCCTAGGTTGGTACCACTGTCCTTAATTACTATGCCAAGCTTGAGCGGGATTTGCAAAGCTGATTAAGTCAGTCGATGTCAGAGTGTCAGAATTAAGGAAAGGGTGCTGGAAAACCGTCGTACCAGCTTGAGAGAGATAGCACATGATCTTAAGATATCCCACGAGTCCGCACGTACGATTTTGATTGATATTTTGGGCATGAGAAAGGTGGCCGCACGACTCGTACCGAAAGACCTGAATTTTCTTCAGAAACGTCATCGCGAACAGGTTGCTTCAGACATGCTGGATCGCTGTAATTCCGATTCTACATTCATGGAACGCATTATAACTGGTGATGAGACCTGGGTCTACGAGTACGATATGCAAACAAGCCAGCAATCATCGAAATGGGTGGCAAAAAATGAGCCGAAACCGAAAAAACCACGCCAAAGCCGCTCGAAAATGAAGGTGATGCTCATTGTTTTCTTCGATATCCGTGGCGTGGTGCACTACGAATTCGTTCCAGAGGGTCAGACGGTAAACAAGGAGTATTACCTAGGCGTTATGAAACGTTTGCGTGAGCGTATCCGTAAGAAGCGGCCAAATTTGTGGGCGAACAACTCATGGATTTTGCATGACGATAACGCGCCTTCTCACCGAGCTACGATTGTGACTGACTTTCTCGCCAAAAACTCAACAAACGTGCTTCAGCAACCACCGTATTCGCCGGATTTGGCTCCCTGCGACTTTTTCCTCTTCCCAAAACTAAAATTGCCCCTTCGTGGCACCCGTTTTGAGTCGATTGAAGCCATAAAACAAAATTCGGCGCGAGAGCTAAAGTCCATCCCGGAAAGCGCCTATAAAAAATGTTTCGATAATTGGAAGTGCCGTTGGTATATATGTATTGGAGCAAATGGAGCCTATTTTGAAGGCGACCCAATAAATTTTGACGATTAAATGTAAAAATGTTGTTTCAATTGAAAATTCCCGGTACTTTCTTGACAGAGTAGTATATGAATACATAAAGGAGACCAAATTAAAATGAAATAGAAGAAGGCTTTTTACTTGATAGAAGAAATATAACAAAATTTGAATATCAAAACAGATTTAATCTGTTAGTCTTCTACAATTTTAATTTCAAAAAATTTTTATTCAAAAAACTTTTAGAATTAAATTAATGTCTACAATAAGCACCGCTTATATTTAATAGACGTATATAATCAAAACTCAATATATAATGTCAAATGGAGTAAATAAACCAACAGATATAAAAAAGTCATTAAAATTAATAAATATATATTTAAAGGAGACAAAATTTTGTTTCTGATCTTACCATTATGAACACCAATTGCTTTTTAAAAACATGAACACAACTTAAGGATTTCTCAAAAAATATAATTTATTTGAAATATTTATTATTTTTATGACTTTTTCATATCTGTTGGTTTATTTATTCCATTTGACATTATATATTGAGTTTTGATTATATACGTCTATTAAATATAAGCGGTGCTTATTGTAGACATTAATTTAATTCTAAAAGTTTTTTGAATAAAATTTTTTTTGAAATTCAAATTGTAGAAGACTAACAGATTAAATCTGTTTTGATATTCAAATTGTGTTATATTTCTTCTATCAAGTAAAAAGCCTTTTTCTGTTTTATTTCAAAATTTGATTACTAATTATTCATTTGTAGGTCTAACGTAATGGTTTGAAACCATTTTCTGATATTATGATGTAACCAAAAAATATTGAATTGAATCAGTCCTTACTTGGTGAAAATCCATATTAAATAATATTTAAATAAGGTTATTCTGATTTTCACAAATTTTTATTGTTATGTAATGTAATCTTGCCCGATGATGCTACTGTGATAGCGAAACGATTGTTGTAAACATAACAATAAAAGTTTGTGAAAATCAGAATAACCTTATTTAAATATTATGTAATCAAAAAAGATTCTATAAAAGGTTTATCATTTTGTATTTAATGGATTTAACCTTTATGCTTGAATTACTCTCAGATTAATCATCCTAAAACACTGGCAAAAATTTTAAAATTAAGAAACAGTAATACATATTCTGATATTAATGGTTTTCACAAAAATTTCATTTCAAGCTCCTTATTGCAGTACATAAAGGTTTATTGATTTCAGGCTCTTGGATGATATGGAAATGTACGAAGAACAACATCCATTCAAATTGTCCGATTTTATCATTTTATCCAATGTTTTGAATATATTTTTATTCAAAATAATCGTAGGAAATCTAATAGGTAAAAAGAATTCTTCAGATTTATATATAAATCTCATTGTGTATCAATCAGTAAGCCATGTGATTATATAGTTCTTTTTCATTTATTTAAATATTTTAATATTAGCCTTCTACATATTCAATTTAAAAAAATTATATTCAATAATTATAACTTCAAGAATTAAATTAGAAATAATGTCATATAAGTACCACTTATATCAAACGACATATAAAATAAACATTCATTATAAGACATCCAAATGATATAACAAAATCCAATGAATAAAAATTGTTATATCAGTTGGATGTCTTATAATGAATGTTTATTTTATATGTCGTTTGATATAAGTGGTACATTCATTATAAGACATTCAACTGGTTTAACAATTATTATTTATTGGATTTTGTTACATCAGTTGGATGTCTTATAATGAATGTCTATTTTATATGTCGTTTGATATAAGTGGTACATTCATTATAAGACATCCAACTGATATAACAATTTTTATTTATTGGATTCTGTTATATCAGTTGGATGTCTTATAATGAATGTACCACTTATATCAAACGACATATAAAATAAACATTCATTATAAGACATCCAACTGATATAACAATTTTTATTTATTGGATTTTGTTATATCCGTTGGATGTCTTATAATGAATGTACCACTTATATCAAACGACATATAAAATAGACATTCATTATAAGACATCCAACTGATAAACAATTTTTATTTATTGGATTTTGTTATATCAGTTGGATGTCTTATAATGAATATCTATTTTATATGTCGTTTGATATAAGTGGTACATTCATTATAAGACATCTAACTGATATAACAATTTTTATTTATTGGATTCTGTTATATCAGTTGGATGTCTTATAATGAATGTACCACTTATATCAAACGACATATAAAATAGACATTCATTATAAGACATCCAACTGATATAACAATTTTTATTTATTGGATTTTGTTATATCAGTTGGATGTCTTATAATGAATATCTATTTTATATGTCGTTTGATATAAGTGGTACATTCATTATAAGACATCTAACTGATATAACAATTTTTATTTATTGGATAAGACATCCAACTGATATAATTGTTATATCAGTTGGATGTCTTATAATGAATGTCTATTTTATATGTCGTTTAATATAAGTGGTACATTCATTATAAGACATCCAACTGATATAACAGAATCCAATAAATAAAAATTGTTATATCAGTTAGATGTCTTATAATGAATGTACCACTTATATTAAACGACATATAAAATAGACATTCATTATAAGACATCCAACTGATATAACAATTTTTATTTATTGGATTTTGTTTTATCAGTTGGATGTCTTATAATGAATGTCTATTTTATATGTCGTTTAATATAAGTGGTACATTCATTATAAGACATCTAACTGATATAACAATTTTTATTTATTGGATAAGACATCCAACTGATATAATTGTTATATCAGTTGGATGTCTTATAATGAATGTCTATTTTATATGTCGTTTAATATAAGTGGTACATTCATTATAAGACATCCAACTGATATAACAGAATCCAATAAATAAAAATTGTTATATCAGTTAGATGTCTTATAATGAATGTACCACTTATATTAAACGACATATAAAATAGACATTCATTATAAGACATCCAACTGATAAAACAATTTTTATTTATTGGATTTTGTTTTATCAGTTGGATGTCTTATAATGAATGTCTATTTTATATGTCGTTTGATATAAGTGGTACATTCATTATAAGACATCCAACTGATATAACAGAATCTAATAAATAAAAATATATATATATATATATATATAAGTGGTACTTATATGACATTATTTTTAATTTAATTCTTGAAGCTATAATTATTGAATATAATTTTTTTAAATTGAATATGCAGAAGGCTAATATTAAAATATTTAAATAATTTTATATACCTTCTATTTATGTTAGTTCTTTTTCATTGTACTGGGCGGCACCAGTCATCTATGTTGGGCATATTTTGCTCATACAGAAAATTTTGTTGATTAGAAAAAGGTGGAGCATTTTTAAATATTAGGGGCGCGTAATTTCTAAGCGAATAACATTTGCTTTATGTTCATTAATTACCGGAAATTGTTTTATATAAAGATTTGTATAAAAAGAACAAAAAGAACTCAAGCCCTTCACTATAAAACCAGAATGATCTTCTTTCAGATATAAAAACAATACAGAGCAACAAACTCTTCCAGTCCTTGCACACTCTTCTGATGCTTCTGTACCGAAGAGACTCCAGGAGGAGTTATACGCCCCATGGACATTGGTTGATCAAAGAAATCAAAGTGCCTTCATTCTTAGCGGATCTGGACAAAGGTAGAAGAGTACCACAACTGCTTCTACAGACCATGCCACATATCATTCCTCATGACGATAGGGTTAGATTGTTTAGAAAATATATAGCAAATGAGAAGATGGTTTTGGGGCTGACGGAGTCGGCTTGCGCCTGCCCCCAGCCTACTATCATCACAGTACATAGGTGATATATTCATTGATTTTATTGGAATCACATTATTGATTTTTAATTGGTGTTAATTAAGTCATGAGTTAATTTTTAAGCAAAATGGATATTCTTCTTAACTACAAATAGGTAGGGTTTTACAATGCAGTACTATTTTGCAGTTACTTGAGCTGGATCATTTATTTTCGCCATTGTTTAAGCTGACAGTATTTGAGTATTTAAATTAGCAAAAACTGGATCATAATGTCAATAATAATTGCAAAAGATATAGAGAATATCAGATCTTGAGTAAAAATTTTAAATATGTGCTTATCAAATACTGAATTGTTTCAGCCGTTACTATTTGATAGTTGATCATAATTAAAACAAATTGTAGAAATTACTATGTTTTACTACCAATAAAAATATATATTACACATTTTCTTGTGACTCGAGTTTCGGGAAATTCCCATCATCAGACAACTGAAGACCTAACAGTGGTACAGAGGTATTTAAACAAATGTGATAAATATTTTGAATATTTCAATAGATTCTAGATAACACCTAATAGGTGTTATCTAGAATCAAAATATTTATCACTTCTGTTTAACACCTAATAGGTGTTATCTAGAATCTATTGAAATATTCAATATATTTATCACTTTTGTTTAAATACCTCTGTACCACTGTTAGGTCTTCAGTTGTCTGATGATGGGATAGTTCATTTCCCGAAACTCGAGTCACAAGAAAATGTGTAATATATCTTTTAATTGGTAGTAAAACATAGTAATTTCTACAATTTGTTTTAATTATGTGCTTATCAAATCGTTTCAAGTAACTCTTGTTAAATGAACTGGATCGAAGATACAATTTATAACCTGCATTAAAAAATAAACTTTCATTACCATTGTTTGGGTAAGAATTTCAGTATTGGTTCATTCCGATAGGTGTCGATGAAGTCTATCTTCTATAATTATGTGTTGGTTTCGACAATTTTATTTTGTCATTTATTGCATAATATACAATCTACTAATACAAGTATAAAGTAATTGTGTTGTAAAATAAAACATGAGAGTGAAGTGTTCAGTGACATTTCTAATCGTTCACTATTTCAGTGTTGTGTGAGATCTTCGGGCCATGTCTTCTTCAGTCTTCGGATGTTTGGACCTTCGATATAGAGGCTTTGTATTTGGTTGTTGGCGTGGCCGTGCAGTCGTCCTTGATAGTTGGTAGAGAAGGATTTTATGACATCTGTTATATAGGGTATTTGGAGGTCTTCATGGAGTCTTTGGTTAGTGACATACCATGGTGCGTCGGCTATCAAACATAGAGTTTTGGATTGGAATCTTTGAATGGTCTTTCTTCTAGATGGTTTAGCGCAACCCCACAGTTGTATACCATAAGTCCAGATAGGTTTAAGGACAGTCTTGTACAGTAATATTTTATTTTCCATGGTCAATTTTGATTTTCTTCCAATAAGCCAATGCATTTGTCGAATCTTCATGTCTAATTGTTTTCGTTTTGTGTCTATATGCTTTTGCCATGTAAGCCGCTGGTCCAGGTGTATGCCAAGGTATTTAACATTCGTCTTTGTTGGAATATTAACTCCATTCAGAGTTACTTTAGGGCAGGTGTTGATGCGTGTGGTAAATACTACTTGTACGGATTTGTTCTGGTTTAAAGTCATCCTCCACTTCTTATACCAGTTGCTCAGTTGGTCCAGATGTTCTTGAATGTTTCTAGAGGAGGTCATAGGATCATCTTCTGAAGATAGGACCGCGACGTCATCAGCAAATGCGGCAATTGTTGTATCAGGCAGATCAGCTGTGTAGAGTAAGTACAGAAATGGTCCTAGCACACTTCCTTGTGGTACACCCGATTTTATCGGTAGGTATCCAGACAGTTTGTTATTATACTTCACTGAAAAGTTTCTATCAGACAGGTAGGATTTCAGAACTTGATAGTAGTTATTGTTCAAACTCTTTTTTATTTTGTATAATAGGCCTGCATGCCAGACCCTATCGAACGCCAGGGAAACATCCAGAAATATTCCATTGCAGTACTGTTTTTTTTTTTCAAGAGAATTTGAAATGACGTTGACGATTCTATGAACCTGATGGGATGTTTACATCTTTAGACGAAAACCAAATTGATAGTCAGATATGAGTTCTGAAATGTCATGATCATCTTGAATTCTTTTTAAGAGAATCCTCTCAAAAATTTTTCCTGGGATTGGAAGGAGACTTATCGGTCTATATAATGATGGTTCATGTGAAGCTTTGCCACTTTTATGAATCATGATCACGTGGGCGTATTTCCATAGTATTGGATAATATAGTCTAGTCAACAAGTGCCTTTTGGGTCAACTTTTTTCAGCAGTCTCCGAAAATTATGATCAAGGTGTCATTCGATTCGGAATGGCATCTAGATGATTTTTGAAAAAAATTAAGTTCCGCTTGCAACAATTGCAAAAGTTATTAACAATTAACTAAAAAAAAAAGAGGGTTTAGTTTTTTGTGAATATCTCAAAAACTAATAAAGATTTTTGAAATAAAAAAAAAGATTCAAAAAGAGGAGGAAATTTCCTAAAAAAGTGTCGACTCCCGGAATTGTAGTCCCAATATTAATAATTTTCCCAGAGGGATGAAAATACGGCCGAAAACGGGTACTCTTGCTTTCGTAAGCCACGCCTACTTTGGACACTTTATTAATAAAAATTATTTTAACAGATTAAATATGAAATTTAATAAATGAAAAAATTCAGGGGCATACTGGATAGATGAATGAATAATAATCCGTCAAAAAAAAATTTTTATCTCAATTTTTCAATTAGTTATGCAATAGTTAATTAATAATATTTTTCTGCTTGGATGCATGATCATTGCAAGTGTGATTATTGTTAAATTATTAACTTGAGATTTTTTTCCTATCATGGAGCAATTTTTGGAAGACCTCAGAATAGATCCCCGTTGGAAAAATTTAATTTCAGTTTTTTATTAACAATTTTCGTTGTTGCAAAATTAAAAACTTAGATTAATTATCGAAAAAAAAATTTTTTCGAAATATTATTAATGGTCCGTTTTTATGTTGTAGGAAGCTACATAGAAATATCTTTTTTTAATTTTTATCTCTTATTGTTTGAAAAATTGTTATAAACAAATGCGTTGTTTATAAAAATAATTGAAAATTTTTTAAGGAATAACAATCTGATGCAAATAATGATTTTAAAAAAAATGTTTTCCTTAAAAAAAATTTTTTATTACTTAAAAACGCATTTGTTAATTAACAATCGTTTTCTGGCACTTCTAACTAATATTAAGGAACCATTTTTTCTTTAAAACTCATGATTTACTTTTCTTTTCCATATAAAAAAAAATTTCGTTTTGTTTAATTTTTCATTGTTTATATAATAAACAATTTGTTATAAACAAATAAATTTTTACTTTATATTTTGTTCCCTATTCTTCTTACTGCCACAAATACCGACATATAAAAAATATAAAGTAAAAATTTATTTGTTTATAACAAATTGTTTATTATATAAACAATGAAAAATTAAACAAAACAAAAATTTTTTTTTATTATGGAAAAACAAAAGTAAACAATGATTTCTAAAGAAAAAATGGTTCCTTAATATAAGTTAGAAGTGGGAGAAAACGATTGTTAATTAACAAATTCGTTTTTAAGCAATAAAAAAATTTTTCTGAAGGAAATTTTTTTTTTTAAATCATTATTTGCATCAGATTGATATTCCTTAAAAAAATTTCAATTATTTTTATAAACAACGCATTTGTTTATAACAATTTTTTAAACAATAAGAGATAAAAATTAAAAAAAGATATTTCTATGTAGCTTCCTACAACATAAAAACGGACCATTAATAATATTTTGAAAAAAAAAAATTTTTTCGATAATTAATCTAAGTTTTTAATTTTGCAACAACGAAAATTGTTAATTAAAAACTGAAAAATAAACATTTTTAAATTTTTCCCGCGGGGATCTTTTCTGAAGTCTTCCAAAAATTGCTCCAAGAGAGGAAAAAAATCTCAAGTTAATAGTTTAACAATGTTCATGTCCATAGTCCATGTCCATAGTTTGCAATGTTCATGTCCAAGCAGAAAAAAATTATTAATTAACTATTGCATAACTAATTGAAAAATTGAGATAAATTTTTTTTTTGGCGGATTATTGTTCATTCATCTATCCAGTATGTCCCTGAATTTTTTCATTCATTAAATTTCATATTTAATCTGTTAAAATAATTTTTATTAATAAAGTGTCCAAAGTAGGCGTGGCTTATGACAGTCAGAATACCCGTTTTCGGCCATATTTTCATCCCTCTGGGAAAATTATTGATATTGCGACTACAATTCCGGGAGTCGACACTTTTTTAGAAAATTTCCTCCTTTTTTTGAATCTTTTTTTTTATTTCAAAAATCTTTATTAGTTTTTGAGATATTTACAAAAAACTAAACCCTCTTTTTTTTCGTTAATTGTTAATAACTTTTGCAATTTTTGCAAGCGGAACTTCATTTTGTTCAAAAATCATCTAGATGCCATTCCGAATCGAATGACACCTTGATCATAATTTTCAGAGACTGCTGAAAAAAGTTGACCCAAAAGGCACTTGTCGACTAGACTAAATTAGCACAAACAGATCGAGAAAGCGAATTAATTTGTACACATGTGAGTTTACTGGACAAATTTAAAATACACAATATATTCAGTCATTTTCCATGTTATTAATTTCATTATTTTTATACGTAACGCAGAAGCCGAATAGTAGAAGATGGCCATAGGCAGTTAGCCCCACTTCCACCTCAAGCGTTGAAGGGAGTTATAAGGGTGAGGTTCATCAACGAACAGGGACTGGATGAAGCTGGAGTAGATCAAGATGGAGTTTTCAAAGAATTCCTGGAAGAAACAATAAAAAAGGTCATTGATCCCTCGTTAAACTTATTCAAAACTACAAGTGAAGAGCGACTTTATCCTTGTCCGACATCTTATCTGCAAGATAACCACTTGGGACTTTTCGAATTCGTGGGAAGAATGCTTGGTAAAGCTGTTTACGAAGGTAGGTCTTGAGGAGGGAGTTTTAAACCGACAATCCTTAAAAATTATGTAACTTCACTTTAGGTTAGGTTAGGTTAGGTTCAACTCCAGAGTTGAATAAATTTTTCCATTTGGTTCGAAATTCTTACATTACAAGTTTTTACAAGCCCTACCGTACAATTAATAGGCGTTGGTTTGAGATATTTTTATACATTGAACCAATCGTGAATTGAATGTAAGTCGTAGACTTGTAGAACTTTATTTGCTTGATGGTACAATTTGCTACATATTTTGTTTATTTGACACCTGTCAGTTTGATATCCATTTTAGTTTTTTCAGTATGTCAAATTGCCCGTTGCAGGAATTGTGATTGATGTACCATTTGCTTCGTTCTTTCTGTCACACGTTCTGGGACAAACTTCGCAAGCCAACTACAGTTATATAGATGAACTTCCGTCTCTAGATGAAGAGTTGTATCGTTCTTTGCGGTATATAAAACACTACGAGGGAGACGTGTCCAATCTAGATCTGACGTTCAGCTTAAACGAAGACAATATGGGGAGGATAGAAACGCACGAATTGATACCCGGGGGAAAGGCGATTCCAGTTACAAATGAGAATAAGTATGATAAAAAAAATTAATACCGCTAATATATATGGTAATTGAAAAAGTTCTTGCTGTTTTCCTGCGAATAGGGTATCCTGAACAGGTTCACAACTGTTTTGAAACATTCGAAAGTGTAAAGATTCATACAGATCCATTTGTATGGAGATCCTGAAATTGGAAGAAATGTAGTTTTTTTTCAGACGTGTAACTGAAATTCTGTCAGAAAGATGGGAAACAGCAATGGCTAGTTTTTATTTCAATTACTACAGATAAGTAGCAAGAACTGTTTCAAGGTCCTGATACAACATGTTGAATTAGCAGCAAGTAAATGAGGTCCCTGTGTGAAAAAATGAAATATTAAGTACATTACGAATAAAATAACATAAATAGAGGTTAATACTTGATAGAAGGTATATAAAATTATTTAAATATTTTAAAATTAGTCTTCTACATATTTAATTTCAAAAAATTATATTTAATAATTATAACTTCAGAAATTAAATTCAATTAATGTCATTTAAGTACCACTTATATCAAACGACATATAGAATAAATTTGGATGTCTTATAATGAATGTTTATTCTATATCAAAATTTGAGTATCAAAACAGATTTAATCTGTTAGTC
Organism: Megalocaria dilatata; assembly: GCA_034642435.1. Classification (NCBI taxonomy): domain Eukaryota; kingdom Metazoa; phylum Arthropoda; class Insecta; order Coleoptera; family Coccinellidae; genus Megalocaria; species Megalocaria dilatata. The sequence continues at coordinate 2,293,172 of CM067857.1, forward strand.
ATCTACAATTTTAATTAAAAAAAAAATTCATTAAAAAAACTTTTAGAATTAAATTAATGTCTACAATAAGCACCGCTTATATTTAATAGATGTATATAATCAAAACTCAATATATAATGTCAAATGGAATAAATAAATAAATAAATATATATATATATATATATATATATATTTAAATATTCTAAAATTAGCCTTCTACATATTTAATTTAAAAAAATTACATTTAATAAGTATAACCTCAGAAATTAAATTAAATTAATGTCATATAAGTACCACTTACATCAAACGACATATAGAATAAAATAAAATAGAAAAAGGCTTTTTACTTGATAGAAGAAATATAACAAAATTTGAATATCAAAACAGATTAAATCTGTCTTCTATAATTTTAATTTCAAAAAAATTTTTATTTATTTTATTTAATCTGTTTTGATATTCAAATTTTGTTATATTTCTTCTATCAAGTAAAAAGCCTTTTTCTATTTTATTTTATTCTATATGTCGTTTGATTGAAGTTATACTTATTAAATGTAATTTTTTGAAATTAAATATGTAGAAGACTAATTTTAAAATATTTATATATATATATATATATATATATATATATATTAAAATATTTGAATTATTATTTTAAAATATTTAAATAATTAAGTACATTGCTCAGACCTGTAGGCAAAGACAGAATTATGTAGAAACAAAAATTTAAACAATACGATCATCCTGGAATTATTCATTAATGAAAATTAAATACCATTATCAACCTGCCACTGATTTTAAAATGTTTTTGAGGCATTTTATGAGATTTTTGTGAGCCTGTCCATTATTTTCGAATTTTGAGCCAAAAATGGTCTTATTCTTAATTCCGTCCCATCCGTAAGCACTCCATCTTTTGAAAAGAAAGAGTTAGAGACTCGAAGTTTTCAGAATAGGTTTGGGGCACAAATATCTTGGCTAAGTTCGTTAATGGGGGCAAAATGAGTTCAATAGTTCCACAGTTAGTCACATTTTAAATATGATACTCAGAGGTAGAATAATAATGCAAATGTTCATGCATATTTCGAGAAGATTATATGAAGAAGGGAGTAAAAGCTCCCGACTTTACATCAGCTTTTTTCGCTATTTTTATTAAGAATGTTCAAATTGTCGAACAGTCAATATTTTCATTCATAAGTTTGAACTATGTACAGACAGACACTTGTTTGTCTTGTATATGTTTTGTTGCATTTGTTTGCTGCTAATTCGTTATTTTGAACATTGAAACAATTTCAAATGTTTCAGAATCACATACATACATTTGATGGCTCATTTTCGAATGAGAATTCAGATCAAACACCAAACAGCTGCCTTTATCAAGGGTTTTAAATCTATAATAAACCCTGATTGGTTAGCCCATTTTTCTACACCAGAGGTAATTTCCTGATAATTTATTGAATATTGGCTGCAAAACATAGAATGTGTAAAAAAAGACAATTTTACAAAAAACAAGTGTAACAAAATTGAAAAAAAATAGACTTATGGAGTTGAATATTAGGGCTTTGATTGAATCAGAGAGATAATATAGTTGTCTGTTCGTAAATTGGAAAATTTTAGCAAATTTTATCTCTACTTCTTCCAGAAAACAAATGTGCTTCCTCTATTATATGATTACTTTCAATAAAGAGTCCTGTAATAAATAAACAGACTATAGTTGCGGCAAATTGGTCTAAAGAAAATATGACAGTCAGATTCAAGATGGAGGAAAGTAGCCCAGTAAATAATATTAATGATATAGTTTATTCTGTGAACCTATCTAGAGACAAACGAAAATCACGGAGGCGTGAACCTATATGTGATTCCTAAACTTAACCAAACATTGTTACAATGAAAAGACAATTGACAATTTCCAAAATTCCTGCGCACTTTCAATATGTCGGTTGTTATAGGCTATTCTTTCCAAATATCTTCAAAGAGATATTTTTGAACCAAATTTACGAATATTCGCTTATTGAAATTGGTTCATAAGGAAATATATTGAATTATATGGAATTGTAATGTGGACTGATATTCAACTATTCAATGGAATATTTATTCAATTGATAAAAATTCTTTTGAAAGTCATGGTGCTCTCGATTTTTTGTGAAATTGTTTATTTTTATGGCCAAGCTTGTTCAGATTGTCTGTCAAACAATTATCGGCTAAATGAATGACATTTCAGTTGCAAAGACTGATATCGGGAGATAATGTTCCCTTAGATTTGAAGGACTTGAGGAAACATACTCAATATTATGGAGGTTTTCATGATTCGCACAGGGTTGTCGGATGGTTATGGGACATTTTGGATAAAGATTTCACGGAGGAAGAAAAAGGAATGTTCCTCAAAGTATGTCAAATCATACTATTATGTAAGCTGTTGAAAATCACACAAATATTATCTTTTCAGTTCGTTACCAGTTGCTCCAAGCCTCCTCTGTTGGGCTTTGCGTATCTCGAACCGCCATTCTCTATAAGATGTGTTGAAGTGGCAGACGATGAAGATACAGGAGATACTATTGGTAATAAAAACTGTTCTATCATATGTTTCTCATTTGATCCCAGATTCGAAATAAATTGAACAAACAGCAGAATTTTGTTCAGGGGTTTGGTTTTTGAGGGGAATTCAAGAGAATCTTCTCATTTTTAAATTATGATATGCTATAATTCGGATTACAACTTGTAACAACATCGCTGAGGCATTTTGATAGTCCAATCAAGAAGATCGTGAAATCGGGTTTTCGCTAATACGGCTGAATTTATATGAAAATAATCAGAAAAAAGCGTATAAAACTGTGGGCAAAGTAAAAAAATTTTCAAACCCCGGGAAGGGGGTGAAAAAAATGAAAAACTACCCCAAAATACGATTTTTGGGTTAAATTTCGAAAATATCAAAAAAAGTTTCAATTAAAAGTTGTAGAGCATAAAATTTTAGGTCTACCTCTCTCCGACCATTTTTTCCCTAAAACGCATTCTTTTACCCCTAGGACGGTATAAAGGGTTTAAAAAATAAAAATTTAATAAAAAATGTAAAAATTGGACTTTTTGAATTTTTTTTTTCATTCTCTTAAAAAAAACTATAAACAACAATCGTAGAGAAAAAAAATTTTTTTTTCATCCCTTCTATGACGAATACATAAATTACCTGTCTTTAAAAGGTTTTATTACCTGCAGGTAAAAATCTAAAAATATAAATATTACATCAAAATTTATAAAAAAATTTAAAAATCAATTGAAAAAATTTTTTTTTAAATATTACCCGTTTTAAGTGAAATATTGAGGTAAATCCGTTTTCACCTCTTCAGTTTTTATAGAAGGGATGAAAAAAAAATATTTTTTTCTCTACGATTGTTGTTTATAGTTTTTTAAGAGAATGAAAAAAAAATTCAAAAAGTCCAATTTTTACATTTTTTATTAAATTTTTATTTTTTAAACCCTTTATACCGTCCTAGGGGTAAAATAATGCGTTTTAGGGAAAAAATGGTCGGAGAGAGGTAGACCTGAAATTTTATGCTCTACAACTTTTAGTTGAAACTTTTTTTGATATTTTCGAAATTTAACCCAAAAATCGTATTTTGGGGTAGTTTTTCATTTTTTTCACCCCTTCCCGGGGTTTGAAAATTTTTTTACTTTGCCCACAGTTTTATACGCTTTTTTCTGATTATTTTCATATAAATTCAGCCGTATTAGCGAAAAACCCGATTTCACGATCTTCTTGATTGGACTATTGAATGTTTACTGAAAGGATAGGGTAGTAAATAACTTTCTAACCACACTTAAACGCACTTATTCACTGAATCGATAAATAACACTTAACAACTGATCACTTTTACACTCGTTTAATAACACGCAGTAAACTGCAGACAATTTGACACAACTAAATCCATAACATCTTGTATACTACGTAGGACTCACTGACGTTGTTGCCAGATTTTTTGTACGCGGCTTGTATTTGAGGAGGCTGTGATTTAGCATTATGTACCTCATATCTCAGTAAATGGGAAAATTTCAATGTTTTCTCATTAAATTATTTTGAAAAACTGGAAGAGGGTTGCTTGAGTATTAGACTGAATTATTCTCGTGTTTACATATTCTTTTTTTCCTTAGGGAGTGTTATCAGAGGTTTTTTCACCATTCGTAAAAAAGATCCCCAGAACAGACTGCCGACGTCATCAACATGTTTCAATCTTCTCAAACTACCAAATTATCAGAAGAAAAGTACTTTACGTGAAAAACTGCGCTATGCTGTAACTTGCAGGACCGGATTTGAGTTGTCGTGAGTTTCAAAAGTGATCTCAGCAAACACGATGACTCGAAACAGTTTTCCATATCTCTGTCGGGTGATTTTTTATACGAAAATTTGTTTTATGATAATATGAAAGATTTAGGAGTATTATTATGTTCACTCAATGTTGCAAGATAAGGGTTGAATCAATTAATCAATCTTGGACAAGTGGCACCTTTGGAAGTTGCTGGAATATTGTGAAGTAAATTGGTGATTACAAACAAGCCTTTCAATGTTGAGCTTTAATTGTGAATAGTTTTTTTTTAATGTTTATTGTAACGAATTTTTATCTATGTTCCTTATGAGAATTGTATTATAATAGAACTCATTTATCTTCAGTGTGTTTAATTTAGCGAATGTAATTTAATGTAAATTTTTCTCTTATTGTATTATTTCTAGTCTTCTATTTTCTATGTAATTAATTGAAAAGCGATAATAATGGAAACTATATGTATTTTATATTTATAATTTTGTTGTAATAAACAGAAAAAAACATTTTTTTTCATTTTATTGTACATCAGAGTGAGTGAATAAATACACCGCCATAATTTGCATTTATTTGAATTTTTTTTGTTTTTTCGATTGTCGCCACACTCCTGCACGTCTGTTTGGTTCCATAAAACAAAATTTCGATTCATCGGAAAATAATATGCGACTCTAATTATCCATTGTCCAAGCCAAGCTGTAAAATTCAAATTTACAATCCGATGTTCACGTAAAGGCGGCGGTCCAGTAGCCCTACTTCGAAAAGACAATCTAGCATCATGAAATTACCTATTGATTATCCACTCAGTTACAGAAAATACCGTATGTATGAGTAAAAAAACAAATTGTAAGTAAAATAATAAAAAGAGGTTTTTTACTTGATAGAAGGAATATTACAAAATTTGATTATCAAAACAGATTTAATCTGTTAGTCTCCTATAATTTTAATTCCAAAATATTTTATTCAAAAATTTTTAGATTAAATTAACGTCTGATGCTTATATTTAATAGAGGTATAAAATCAAAACTCAGTTTATAATATCAAATGGAATAAATAACTCAAAAAATATAAATTGTCAATTGAAATTAATAAATAGATATTTGAAGGAGACAAAATTTTGTTTCTGATCTTACAATCATGAAAATTAAATGGTATTCAAAAATACAAAACATAAATTTAAGAACTTCTCAAAAAAATATAATTTATTTGAAATATTAAATAAGTTACTTCAAAAATCTCTCAAAACAGGTATCATATCTTCAAAAAACAATTGGAATTCCGATAAGGTCTTCATCGATCCTACTTCACGAAGTAGGACCGATAAAAAAATTTTTTCGTAAAGTTTTATAAACTAGAACAGACGAAAAATAAATATCCATAGGCACACTTGAAATAACAGAGAATGACGTTTATTATAAAAAAATTTGAATATCAAAACAGATTTAATCTGTTAGTCTTATACAATTTTAATTTCAAAAAAATTTTTATTCAAAAAACTTTTAGAATTAAATTAATGTCTACAATGAGCATTGCTTATATTTAACAGACGTATATAATCAAAACTCAATATATAATGTCAAATGGAATAAATAAACCAACAGATATAAAAAAGTCATTAAAATTAATAAATAAATATTTAAAGGAGACAAAATTTTTGTTTCTGATCTCACCATTAAGAACACCAATTGCTTTTCAAAAACATGAACACAACTTAAAGACTTCTCAAAAAATATAATTTATTTGAAATATTTAATATATTTAAATAAATTAATTCAAAAATCTCTCAAAACATGCACTATATCTTCAAAAAACAATTATAATTCTGATTATCTCTTCGTCGGCCCTAAATAATATTCCAAATATCAAAATCAAGTAACTATCACTAGATCTCACCCCACACGTCTTTAACAGGATAATTGCTTCAAACAGACTAACTTTAAAATTCAAGATAGTCTATGTTCTTAACAAAATCACAGAAAAGTGTAAGGTCTTATAAGGTTATATTTAAATCATTGACATTCCATAATGAGATTTATTAAAGCCTAAATATAATTATATATTATATATAAAATAAAATAGAAAAAGGCTTTTTACTTGATAGAAGAAATATAAGCGGTGCTTATTGTAGACATTAATTTAATTCTAAAAGTATTTTAAATAAAAATTTTTTGAAATTAAAATTGTAGAAGACTAAGAGATTAATTCTGTTTTGATATTAAAATTTTGTTATATTTCTTCTATCAAGTAAAAAGCCTTTTTCTATTTGACGTTTATTATATTTATTACTTTCTGATATTTTCATTCACCATATGTTCTTTAAAAAGTAATTCACAAATTTTACATTTTTAGGATAACAAGCGGGCAGTGCTTTTCAGCATTATAGCTTGAAAATTATTAGTGGCAAAACATATTGCAGTGAGATATTCTAGTTAAAATATAAGAAAATTAACGTTTAACAAAGCCTACCTAGAATACAACTGAACTCCTAACTCGCACAAGTTGAAAAAGCTTCTGAGGGATTTTCACAGAAGATCTAGGAGTATAAGGATAATAAAGATAAAAAAAATGTATTTCTGTAAGATATGTCGCACCGTTCTAAAGTGAAAACTGAATTCACTTAAAAAATGTTGAATGTAGAAAACTGTCCTGGAGATATGCGAAATGTATTGAAATGAGTTCTAAAACACAAGGGGCGATCAATGTATTCTCGATATAGGCATGAAAGAAAACTCGGAAAATTTTGGAAAAGTTCTATTTCTTAATTTAGTCCCCTAGAACTTCTATTTTTCAATGTAGTCTCCTAGAGCTTCGATATATTTGTTATCGAATGTATTCTTCTGCTACCTGCGCTCTGTATTTCTCCAATGCTTCAGCATTTTTCAGAGTAAGGTGGGGATTTCTTCGCATAAAATTGGTGTACCACCTTTCACCTGGCCTATCATTTTTTAAAGGTGCTTTCAAATTTTCGGCTTGAACAATTTTTTGAACCGCATCCAACAATTCCTTTTTATTTATAGGGAAACTACATCTCGCCAAATCTTCTACCCATTTTACAATTTTATTTTCAAATTCTACAGTCAAAAATGGGGGGGTCCCATGGACTTGAATATATTATGGCCTTTAATACGGTCCCGCACCGTGGACTTAGGAACTCCAGCAAATTTCCCTTAATTTTTCCCCCTTTTTTCACTGCCAGCACCGCTTCTTTTAATTTATGTTTGTCATATGTTCGAAAAGTACGCGTTTTCACTGTGGATTTCATATCTGTAATGAAAAAATACAAAAAAACTGATAATTTGTGTCATATACTGCCGAAGAAAATTTAAGTGTCCGACTTTTGGAAATACAAACATTTTCACGGCGGCCAGTGGTCGGACAGATTTAATTGGCCTAAATCTATACCATCCATTCAGTTTTCTCTGGCCGACCACTGGCTGAGGTTTAGCTGAAGTACCAAACAGTACCATAAAAGAAAGGGACGTTGAATGGGCCATATGAATACGCCAAAAAGAAACATACTTATTAAGCAGCTAAATGCGGACACTTGTCCGCAATTACCGGCCATCCGATTATTATATTAAATTTAAAAAAATATATAGTTTCGAATGATCATAAAGCAACTTTCAACTGTTTATAAGCCATTTGATATTAATGTGAATATGTAACATGTGAAATAATAAAGTTTTTCTACCTGCAGAATACGCTCTTCCTAATCAAAACGGCTAACACCTAACAATCGTATACACATGACTGAATTGGCGCGCTTTTAAAATGTCAGTGCTAGCAACTACTAAGTCTAAAATTACTAAAAAGGCGGTGAAGAGTTTGTTCTGTATATTCCTTTTTATTCAGGTAAATTTGGCTCTAGATTTTTTAAGTTATGTGTGTTTTGTCCGACTACTTGTGGTGTCCGGCTTACTGGCGTATTGTACCTACTACCTGTTAATACCCTTTTTCACATTATTGATAAGGTACAACGAGGGTAAGATTTCAGGGTACTATTATCAAGAACTTGGTACCTTCTATTCAAATCTTTGAAGAGTTGTAAACCGGGTTCCCGATCAGCTGTTCATTAGACGGGCATGCGCGCCCGATCCCCATTCCATTTAAAATCCGACCGCCATGTTGGAAAACGTCAGTTTACTTGGTTCCGCGGGCAAGTTTGTACGTATCCCGCTTCTGCAACTTTAATTTTTATTTACAAGATTTCCTCCTTCCTCCTCGACTTTGTTTTCATTCATCTGTCATTCAGGGATCGTAATAAACGTATAAATACCTCGAAGGAAAAGTGGCGCGTCCAAAGGAAAAACTCTTCTAAGGATTAAAGTGTAATGAAACTGTAATAAGACTGGACTGTGAGAGAATTTAGTGTCGAGTTCCCAGGAATGAAAATTTAAAGTTGTGGAAATCTACGGTTTCAAGTGACTGAAGTTGTGTTGTATCCGAGTGCTTCTGTGGCGTTCATTTATCGAAAATAAAGAGACCGTGCTGGTAGAGCATTTCTCCCTGTGAAACTCTCGAAGGAAAACCCAGAATTTCCAAAGCGAACGTTCCAACCCGTGACATTTCCTCAGGAACCAGTGGCGTCGGAGGGAGACTCTCCGAAGCCAATTTTTGCACCTTTCGATCGCTGTTTTTACAAGTGGTACAGTTCTCCTGTGATGAAATAAGAAAACCAGCGAGGTGGTTCAATATTTGATGGCTGTGGTCGGTCCCAGCCGCCACACAGGGGTGTCAATGTCCGTGTCTATGAGCTATATGCAGGGCGGGACGGGCCCTAACGGCGGGGGCCAACATGCGGGGCAACCATACTACCATCCCCGACATGCTGCAGCCCCGGCTCACACCCAGGAACAGGTACAACCGGATCGACCCATCGGTTATGGCGCATTTGGAGTAGTTTGGTAAGAATTTTTAATACTCTCTGCCTGTGGGTTTGCGATGGACCGACAGCGGTCATTGTTCTTCGAATTCTTGTTGGAAAGTCGACAGATTCTATTGAACCTGCCGAAAACGTCACCCATTCATTTACATCTGGACATTTACTCTGGTACTGAATATTTCAACCTCGAGGAGTTTATCATTAAACCAAGGTACCAAGAATCAGTTGAATACTTGCACTAACGATCTTCTCCCTTCAATTAAATTCACTTTAGAAGGAGAAAAGAACCGAGGTATTAACATTCTTAATATCATTCTCGCAAGGTCAAATTGTTTACATGAGTCTAATCTGATTCACATATATCACTATACTTCCAACTTCCAACCATCACTTCAAACAAAAAGTGTCAGCTTATAACAGTTTCAAAACAACCGTCATAAATAAAATTAAAATGAAAAAACCAATGTTCATCCTTCTGGAGAAGACCCCACCTCACAAAAATTAACCGGTATCATCTATATTAACAGAAAATATGAAAATATTGGCAAATTTCTTAAGAAAAAGCTTTTAGAATCACTAACAGCTTGGATACTTACATCGAAGATAATGAAGAAAAATCAAGAGTGTGTACAAATTGACTTGCAATGATTGCCCGTCAGTTATTGGTCAAACTGGAAGATTATTCAAAAAACTGCATGAATATCGGAAAAGTTACATTTCAAATAAATCACATTCAATATACGCCAACCATGTAAAAGAATTTAAACATAATTCTAACGATGACTATGACATCCATATCGAGAGTTGGGAGATCTACATTGACGTTCTTAGAATCACTTGAGCTAAACAGATAATTTCCGAAAAACTCTCATAAATCAACAAATGTTAACAGAGCATCGTTACTAAACATCTTCTTGTAATTAAGAAATAACAGCGAAAGCCCTAATAACTTTTATCATTATTTCTTGATTGTTTCGGTCTCTACTTGACAGAGGTGACCCCTTGGCAAGTCCATCTTTCTGTTAAAAATTAACTATTGTATTGAAAGTAATTTTCTTTCACGGAAAGTTCGAAAAGGGTTAAAATGCAATAGTAAATTTTACAAACAGAAAGATGGAGTTGCCATGAGGTCACCTCTCAGCCCACTTCTCGCTGAAATCTTTATGTCCTTTTTTGAAAGAAAAATTAAAAAATCCACACACGCAAAGCATATTACTTTTTGGCCTCTGCGGAACACATTTAGAATTAGAAAACACACTAGAATATCTTAATAGTTTGCACTTTAAGGTAAAATTCACTATTGAAACACAATGTGATAACAAAATAAATTTTCTGGGCATAACTTTAACTAAGAATAATGATGAAATTTCCTTTGATATATTTAGAAAACCCACATCGACAGACCCAACCATACCCAAGCTCTCAAACCATCCGAACACTCATAAACTCGCTGCATAGGGATCAATGATACATAGAGCATTTTCAATTCTTTTAAATAATATTACGTTAAAAAAGAAGTGAATACAATCAAACAAATAGCCACAAATAATATTTTCGAAACTAAAATAATAAATTCTCTCATAAATAATTAACAAAAACAACTAATTTGTAAGCAAAGATACCCCATTTCCATATCAGATAATATAGACAAGAAATTCATAAAGTTAACATTTTGAATCAGTCTCAAAATATAGCTCAAATTTTGTCAAAAAATAACATAGTAACAGCTTTCATATTAATCAAAATTAACAATAGACATGATTTTTCGATTTACTGCAAACAAACACAAGCATATAAAATTTCCAACCTCTTTTTTAATGCAAAAGACAAAAAAACCGGCTGAATAACTCTGGAGTCTATAAATTGAGTTGTCGACAGTGGAGTAGCGTATATATAGGACCGGAAGATCTTTCCACAATAGGTACAAAGAACATCAATCTGCCTTTAGAAACCAGAAAGATAACTTTAGTTTTGCGAAACATTTTTTCGTAACCGACCATATTTTCCAAGAATTGGACAATCTCGAAATATTGCACGTGGAAGCGAAAGGAACAAAAACTAGACATCCTGGAATCCATAAAAATCCATAAATGCAAAAAGCACGTACCGACAATAAAACTATTAAATGAGCAGGCGGACCTGTGGCAAACCCCACTTTTTGAATCTTTGCCGAAGCCATCAGGAAATACATATATAATAACATAAATAGAGGTTAATACTTGATAGAAGGTATATGAAATTATTTAAATATTTTAATATTAGTCTTCTACATATTTAATTTCAAAAAATTATATTTAATAATTATAACTTCAGGAATTAAATATACAAAACTACAAAAGTTTTTGTATATAGTTTCAATATATAATGTAGAAGTTAGAATATATAATTCTGAATTTAAAGTCATTTAAATTTCACTTCTATCAAGTATTGACTCACATTAAAATTGGTTTTTTAAAAAAATAGATAAACGAGTACTCAACTCATCAGACATTCGTACACAGCTTTGCTTGTGACAAAATGTTTTGTTTTCTGATCTTATATTTATGAAAAATAAATCTTTCTCAAAAATTTACAACATAATTTTAAGAACTTCTCGAACACTAATTTATTTGAAATATTTAAATAAGTTATTTCAAAAACTCTCAAAAAATAATTAAAATTCAGATAAGACCAGTTCAATTTCACATTTAAAAGATGAAATCTATTCACAACCTAATACGACCTCTAGGAATATCTGTTTGTTAAACATTCAAACTAGGTACATCTAATATCCATATCTGAATTTTAATTATTTTTTGAGGATGTGCTACGTGTTTTTAGGGTTTTTGAAGTACCTCATTTAAATATATTAAATATTTCAAATAAATTATTATTGTTTTTTGAGAAGTTCTTAAAAGTATGTTGTATAATTATTTAAATATTAGCCTTCTACATATTTAATTTCGAAAAATTATATTCAATAATTATAACTTCAAGAATTAAATTAAAATAATGTCATATAACAAAATCCAAGAAATGAAAATTGTTAAGCAAAATCCTATATATTAAATATTTTGAATAGACAAAATTTTGTTTCTGCTGATCAATCTTATGAAAACAAATATCTTTCAAAAATGTTTAACATAATCTTAAGAATTTCATCATAAAACTATCTTACTTAGAATATTCAATATTATTGGATATCTAACTAAGTTATTTTCTATAAACAATTTACTTTAGATTTTATAGAAAATAACTTAGATATCCAATAATATTGAATGTTCTAAGTAAGATAGTTTTATGATGAAATTCTTAAGATTATGTTAAACATTTTTGAAATATATTTGTTTTCATAAGATTGATCAGCAGAAACAAAATTTTGTCTATTCAAAATATTTAATATATAGGATTTTAGTTAACAATTTTTATTTATTGGATTTTATTATATCATTTGGATGTCTTATAATGAATGTTTATTTTATATGTCGTTTAATATAAGTCGTACTTATATGACATTATTTTAATTTAATTCTTGAAGTTATAATTATTGAATATAATTTTTTGAAATTAAATATGTAGGAGGCTAATATTAAAATATTTAAATAATTTTATATACCTTCTATCAGGAATTAACCTCTATTTATGTTATTATGTTGTATATTTTTGAGAAAGATTTAGTTTTCATAAATATAAGATCAGAGAACAAAACATTTTGTCACAAACAAAGCTGCGTACGCTTGTCTGATGAGTTACGTACGAGTGCGTGGAACGAACAAACATTTATTTATTTACTTATTTATTAATTTTAATTGAAAATTTATATTTGTTGGGTTTTTTGATTCCATTTGATATTGTATAATGAGTTTCGATTTTATACGTCTATTAAATATAAGTAGTGCTTATAAGACATTAATTTATATCTAAAAGTCCCTTGAATATATTTTTTGAAATTAAAATTGTAGAAGGCTAACAGATTAAATCTGTTTTTATATTAACATTTTTTAATAATCCTTCTATTTATTTTAATTTCATATTATTTCAAGTTTAAGTTATATATAAATAATTTTTTCATTTTATAAAATTACTAATTAAAAAATTTGAATATATGAATAAACTTCAATCTGTTATGAGTATTACATATCTGTGAATTCTTTTAACAAATAGCACTGACTTCAAGTCAAAATTTTTAGTCAGTGGTGTATTTCCCATAGTTGTACCACAAACAAATCTTACTTCTGTAAACAACCTGTATGATTCACTTTGTAGACCGAAAATCCATTTCCCTTCCTAAATAGTAGAGCCGAATATTATCCAGCCTTGAACAAAAGTTGATGGCGATCTTCCACAGGTCCTCATTTTCTCCAGAAACTTTTATAATTTAGCTTCCCTTTTCACTTTTGGAAGTCTACAACGAAGGGCGAGAGATGCCGGGAATTCGATACCTGGTTAGTAAAAGGCGGAGCAACTCGCGTTCACAGTTAAACTAGCGTGCGATGTCAATATAGCCTCATCACGCACATTAAATTTGCGATGTGGGTGGTATGGTCAAAAACATACTTGTTTCCTTGATGTAATAAAATCCGAACATCGACAGATGTGTCCAAAACATGCGTGTGTGAATTACGTCGGAGTGATACGATTATTTTGAGGTGCGGGTAAAGTCTGGAACGACCTAAATTTGTTTTGTGTGTCTTTCCAAAGCTAGCCTTCACTAACGCCTTTCAAAGATAGTACAATTCCGTTGATTCAAAAATTTGCATTTTTAATTATGTATTGTTATGAAATTTACAGATAAAATAAGCAATCTCACAAAAATATCAAGAAAAAGACTCACCGATCTATATAAGTTGACTCGTTAGAGGGTAATCAGATCAAAAAAGATCAATTCTGACAGAAATGTTAATAATTCAACTAACAAGCCAAAATTTGGAAGGAAAAGCATATTCGGAGTACATTACCACTAGTCGAGTGAAAATTCTTTTAATCATTGATCAAAAATCAGAAATTTTGTTGAAAAATTTTAAATAGAAATGACAGGGAGAATTCAATTCACACTTCTTCAATGTAAATACGGTTACAGTTGCAAGAAATAGAAGTAATTTGAAATTGGTGATGAAAACGATGAAAAGATTTGTTATCATGAATCCTATATTAATTTAGTGAAATTATTGACAATGAACAAGCTAAATCAAATCTAACTCGCCAAAGTAAAGTAATAAGGGTGAAATTCAATCAGTACAAAGAAACATATTTAAATATTTTAATATTAGGCTTCTACATATTTAATTTCAAAAAATTATATTTAATAATTATAACTTCAGGAATTAAATTAATGTCATATAAGACCACTTATATCAAACGACATATAAAATAAACATTCATTATAAGACATCCAAATGATATAACAAAACCCAATAAATAAAAAGTGTTAACCAAAATCCTATAAATTAAATATTTTGAATAGACAAAATTTTGTTTCTGCTGATCAATCTTATGAAAACAAATATCTTTCAAAAATGTTTAACATAATTTTAAGAATTTCATAATAAAACTATCTTACTTAGAATATTCAATATTATTGAATATCTAACTAAGTTACTTTCTATAAATTCTCAAGATATGCAAAAACAACATAAATAAAGGTTAATACTTGATAGAAGGTGTATAAAAATATTTAAATATTTTAATATCTCTCAATTTAATTCCTGAAGTTATAATTATATAATTATTTGAAATTAAATATGTAGAAGGCTAATATAAAAATATTTAAATACTGAAAAACAAGTTTTAAGAGAGACTTTGCTTCGTCAGTATAGTAGAAGGCGAATATTAAAATATTTAAATAATTTTATATACCTTCTATCAAGAATTAACCTCTATTTATGTTACAAAGAAACATAGTGTATATGTCAGAAATGTTGTAGTTAGAACCGTTGAAAGTTAAAACTTTGTAAACTTTTGACACTTGAATAAAGGTTGAAAAAAGGAATACTTTAACTCAACACGCTCAAATGAAACTGGTATCAAAAGATCGATAAAAAATTACCCTAATATTCTAAAATACTTTCAAATCAGGAAATAATATAAATTCTGTATAATCATTGAAAGCATAATTTTTCAAGAATTTTGACAAATGCTAGTAAGCTTTGGAATTCGATTTTTCCAGGAAACTATAAAAGGAAGTGGCAGACAAAATGTCATTCAGTATGTAATACTTCAGAAATGAGACCGTTTGACTCGGATTAAAAAATAAATTATTGTTCCAAAATATACAGTTCTAACCTAAAAAAAAAGATAACATTATTATTGTGAATTAAAGTTGAATCCAGAAATACGTTACCTGAATGTTTAATGGAAATATTCGAACATATCGGGTGTTTTTTTAGAGTGATAAAACTTTAAATTGAAATAAAACACATTTAAATTAAGATTGAAGCCAATTTTTGTTTTTATTTGAAAGATAATTTTATGACATTTATGTTTTGAAAATAATTACCGGCATATGTCCACCACGACTAACTCTGAGGAACTGCATTCGACCAGACCAATTTTAGACCACTTTTTCGAGTAATTCAGACCTTATTTCATCAATAACACGAGATCAGAAAACAATACAGTTTGTAACAAGCAGGCCTCGTACGCTTGCCTGATGAGTTCAGTACGCATGTCTGGAACGAAACAAAAAATATTTATTTATTAATTTTAGTGGACAATTTATATTCGTTGGGTTTTTCTTAATTCCATTAGATATTGTATAATGAGTTTCGATTTTATACGTCTATTAAATATGAGCAGTGCTTATAAGGACATTAATTTAAGTTTCTTGAATAAATTTTTTGAAATTAAAATTGTAGAAGATTAACAGATTGAATCTGTTTTGATATTCAAGTTTTGTAACATTGAATTTCCTGTTTCTGACTGTCTTTTTAATACAGGTATGTGTGTATACGGTGTTATCTACGGTATATTCAAAATTTAATTCTAAATGTTTTCAAGAGATTTATTTAAATTAAAATCTGTAGAGGTTCCGGAGAATCAATCCAGCTATGAATGAATTCCTACTCTAAGAATTCATACCAGTTCTCCTACAATAACGACCAAGGCTCAAAGAGCCTTCAATTTGTGCATAGAACCTTCGGCTAGACGCCGACAAGAATGTCCAAAAATCGCTCCTTCGGCCCGTAGAAATCACGGGCGCTCTCTAAACACGGCAACCTCGTATTATACCAACAAAGAAGTACCAAAAATAACGACAGGACGAGTCTAGGTCGTCAACCTACCGTCGCAGGATCACCTTCTGGCGCGCACCGAAAGCTTTGTTCAACGTCTAAGCCGTTTCCTCTCAGCCACCAGAGGTCTGCGTTTTGCCGAGTACGTCGTGCCTTCCCCCATGTAGTCCGGTGACAGGCCTGATTTACAAGAAGCCGGTCGGTTCGTTAGAGTTGCTGCTATATTTGCAGGTAAAATATGGACCAGATTTAAGGGACACGTTGACGTTGACGTATAGAACCCCTACAACGATTTCGTTCGGTTTATCTGTTCTCAAATCAGGTAGAATTTCGTGTAGGAAGCTGACTAGGACGAAGCAGAAGGTGAAACCAACTTTCAGAGATTGGAAGAAACTTCACCATAATTTTATGTGGTGTTTTAAAGCCAATGGAGTAGCCCGTTACTTTGTGATTGTTCATTTTTTTAATGGAATGAAATAAGAATTTAATTTTTATTATCTGAATATAAAGAAACACTACGAAACTCGAGTCACTGTATATTCAGTTGATGAGAAGTGTTAAGGAATTCCTTATTTCATTCCATTTATGTATAGGTTTTTGAAGGGTATATTTCTTGATAAAGATATTTTAAATATTGAAACAAAATAAAATAGAAAAAGGCTTTTTACTTGATAGAAGAAAAATAACAAAATTTGAATATCAAAACAGGTTCAATCTGTTACTCTTCTACAATTTTAATTTCAAATGATTTTCATTCAAAAAACTTTTAGAATTAAATTAATGTCTACAATAAGCACCGCTTATATTTAATAGACGTATATAATAAAAAATGAATATATAATGTCAAATGGAATAAATAAACCAACAGATAAATATTTAAAGGAGACAAAATTTTGTTTCTGACCTTACTTTTAAATATTTATTTATTAATCCTAATGAACAAAATAAATCTGTGAAATATCTACATGATCTAATTTCAATGAAATATTAAAATATCTTAGAAACACTGTTTATCGGGTGTTCTTTTTAGAGTGATAGAACTTTAAATTGAAATAGAACACATTTAAATTAAGATTGAAGCCAAATTTTTTTTATTTCAAAGATAATTTTGTGACATTTATGTTAAAAATAATTTCCAGCATATTTCCACCACGACTAGCTCTGACCAGACCAATTTTGGATCGAGTAATTCAGGCGGCCTTATTTCATCAATAACACTAGTTATGTTGGCTTAGTTGGATCTTGTAAGGGTGTAGACCAAGATCATTACGCAAAATATTTCATATGGTGGATGCACAGAGTCCAACTTGTTGTGAACGTCGACGAATAGACAAATCTGGATCATCATTAACACTATGATTTAAAGCAGCGATATTTTCTTCTGTACGTACAGTTCATTGTCTTGTTGTTGCATCGAGTAGAGAAAATGTTATCCGAAATCTATCGATAGTTCGACGAATAAGCTGCTCTGATGGACGATTATGTAAACCATAAATTTCACGACGTTGCGTCGTGAGTCTTTCCATGATAATTTGTCAATGCTTAGTGAACAGAAATGTCGAAACAACATGGCTTCTACCTCCTGTCAAATCACAGTTATCCCTATCGAAAGTTCTATCACTCTAAAAAAAACACCCGATATTTAAGTCAACTTATAGAGGAACTATAGGAAATAGACTTCAGACAAACGTACGAAGCCCTGTTTGTTAAAAAATGTATTGTTTTCTGATCCTATATTAAAAAAATTTTTTGAAGTAATTCATTTAAATATATTGAATATTTCAAATAAATTAGTTTTTGAGAAGTTCTTGAAATTATGTTTTATATTTTTGAGAACGAGTTATTTTTCATTAATATAGGATCAGAAAACAATACATTTTGTAACAAACAGGGTTTCGTACGTTTGTCTGAAGAGTTCAGTACGCATGCATGGAACGAAACAAAAATGTTTGCTCATTTATATTTTAATTTCAATTGACAATTTATATTCGTTGGTTTTTCTTAATTCCATTTGATATTGTATGATGAATTTTGATTTTATACGTCTATTAAATATGAGTAGTGCTTATAAAGACATTAATTTAATTCTTAAATTTTCTTCAAAAAAATTTTTGAAATTGAAATTGTAGAAGACAACAGATTAAATCTGTTTTGATATTCAAATTTTCTAACATTCAGTCTAGATTTTTACTTCCAGCTTCCAAAAAGTCCATTGACGATTATGGATGAGAGTTTGGAACGCTATTCTGGAGAATTTCAAATATACAGTGTGATCCAACGAAAACTTAACACCTCGATTTTCCGACTTTCAAATGAAATGGTCCGTCTACTTTTTTGGACAAGGAATTAATACTTTTTGGACAAAAAATGAACAACATAACTACTAAATACCTTCAAAATGTGTCGGATACGAATAATATTCTCGAGATAAATTTTACATTGCCCCTTTCACTATTTTCGCTGTTATTTTATTATCGATGGATATTTTGAAGCGAAATTTTAGGGTCAGATAGTACTTGATGCGATCTTGAAAATTAGTTATCGCCCTATCCAAAATCACTGGGCTGTGCTTAGCCTCGTTAGAAAAGACTGACCCAATTAGGAACAATTAGACATTTTTGTTTTAATTAAATTATGTAGTTTTCACAGCATCATTCCCTTTTAATTCTTAAAATTAATGAAGAATAATTCCGTTTTCATATTAAAAATTGAATTGACTTAAAATTTATTTCCGAAAGCCATTCTACAGGCTGACGAAAGTTCTGAATATATGAGTAAGTTCTGCTGGAAATGATGACAAATGAACAAATGTAGATGAATCCTAGATAAAATTTGCTCATTTTTCCCGAAATTAAAAAAGAACTCTGGCTAAATTTCCAACGTTTGTTGATCCGGACCATTATTTATTTTATTATGGAAGAATTAATTTAATTTCAGAGTGAGTGGAAAGTTTGATTATTCATGCGTGTTTTGCAGTAATAAAGCTAATGGAAAGAAAGAAAAAATGTGTAAAGTTGTATAACATTGAATTGAGAGTGGAGGAAGAATTATGAAATTTTCATCACGTTCTACTACCCCAGTATAGTTATGGTTCCCTAGGGCCCCAATGAACATATTCTGCGAACCATTACTGCATTACTTTTAGATGGATACAAGGGGTGGTTCAGTTTATTGTAGCAGGACAACATAGGATGTGAATTGATTGAGAAATGTCACATTTCGTAGCAAATAAACTTGAGATTGTATGAGAATTAGCATGCTTTTATGTGTTTGATCGGTCTTTCGACTTACGATTCTTACGACTTACGATTCTTACCCATACGTTTTCTGCAGGCCCCGCCGGAAAAAAAGCCTTTCAACGTCTTCTATGGGTTGCCAGTTTCGTCATTTGTAAAGATTTTTCTTCTTTTCGATAGTTTTCGATGAAAACTCGTACGAAGGTATATCCACATCCAACAAAAGATTATTCACCAAGGAGAAAGTGATACCATATCTCTGTTTTCTTTCCCAAGTCCCACAGAAACGGGCACATCCTAAACAGGAACCCGTATGTGCGTGTACTCCACGTGTCGTATCGAAGAAATTGTTGAGAAACGTTGCTCGGAACAATAACCGTGGAGGAAAACCGGCCAAGCAAGTCGAACTTCCGTGGCTTGAATTATTTTGGAGCATAATGAAATTTCAGCTTTTATAACTGTAGGCCCGTTCCGCGTCCCAAATTTTTGTGGATTCCCATCGAAAAACGCACGTCTCATCAACAGTACTCTGAAGATTCGTACAGTGAGGAATGCAATCGTTCCTAATGAAACATTGGCAGTTATTTTGGTTTGTTCTTTCATCCAATAATGAACCTTTGGAATGAACGAATGAAAAAATTAAAACAAGTTTTGACAATAACTGTTTTACTAAGAAATATTAACCTTTACATTTACATTTTTTGTGACTGCAGTTTCGAGGTAGCGTCCATTGTTTCTGGTTTATCAGCATAAACCAATGACTTGACATAACCCCAAAGAAAATAATCCAGTGGAGTTATTTCGCATGATCTTGGAGGCCAATTAATTGGACTATTTCTCGAAATAATGTTATCGCCAAACCTTTCTTTCAATAAATCAATTTTTACGGTAGCAGCATGAGGTGTAGCACCATCTTGATGGAACCAAAACACTTCTGGGTCGATACCATTCAAATTTTGAAACAAATAATTATTGATCATCGATCTGTAACGAGCACCATTCACTGCATGCCTCCAGCGTGTAAAGCAAACCATACAGTGCATTTTTAGGATGCAATGGAACCTGCAGAACTTCTTGAGAATTGTTTTCACTCCATATACGGCAATTTTGCTTGTTTACATAGCCGTTCAATCAGAAATGAGCTTCATCGCTAAACACAATTTTACGAAAAAAAAGTGGATCAACTTCAAGCTGTTCTAGGACCCAATCAGCAAACAAACGAGGCTTATTATGGTCAAGTGGCTTCAGTTCTTGAACCAGTTGGATCTTGTATGGGTGTAGACCAAGATCTTTACGCAAAATTTTCCATGTGGTGGATGCACAGAGTCCAACTTGTGATCGTCGACGAATAGACAAATCTGGATAATCATTAACACTATGATTTACAGCAGCGATATTTTCTTCTGTACGTACAGTTCTTTGGCTTGTTGTTGTTTTTTGTTGTTGCATCGAGTAGAGAAAATGTTGTCCGAAATCTATCGATAGTTCGACGAATAAGCTGTTCTGATGGACGATTATGTAAACCATAAATTTCACGAAGTGTTCTATAAGTTTGGCGAATAGAACACTGATTTTGAAAATAAATTTCAACAATTTGAGTCTTTCCATGATAATTTGTCAATGCTTACTGGACAGAAATGTCATTACAACATGGCTACCTTTTTTTTCATCGCTAGTCACAATTCGTTGCAAAAACACCTTTCTCTTTTGCCGTTGGAGCAGTTGTCCACACTTGAAAAAACGGCGTTCGACGTCTCATGGCTTCAGTCTCGATTTTCTACATTTCGGATCAGTCCCTTTGCTCTTAAACGATGGTTAATGGCGTGTTGAGTGATTTCAAGTGTTATTGCGAGTTCCTCTTGCATTTCTGATGGATCTTCATTGAACCTTGCCTCTTATTCTTCATCCTTAAACTTTGGGGGCGCTTCTTCGTCTTCCAAATCAATTAAATCAGGCAAACCATTTCTAACACGTTCGTTCAGCTAAAGCATGATCACCATAAACATCCAGAATAATACGATAATTTTTCGCAGCCCTTTTCTTCACATTGAAGTAATGAAGTAAAACTCCCTGCAGTTTTCGGTAGAAAAGTTGACATTTTCAGAGCACACACAACTACGTTGATTACACTTCAGCGTAATGACAGATACTTACAATAATCCTAATGATGACACTTCATAATGAAGGTGTTACCAGATGAAACAATGAAATAATAAACTAGTAGCGACATCTGTTATTGAAACCGTACGATCTTATTTCTACTCCTTATACGATACGATACATTGTTTAAATTACAACATTTATATCTAGTTTTTTTTTCTGAAAACTTCTACAGATTCAATCTAAAATATCTCTGAAATTTTTTAGGTGTCTTAGAAACACTTTTTCATTTTATAAATATAGAATTATCGACATATATGTTATAGTAAAAATACTGATGCAAATGATGAGGGAGCATGTTGTTGCATTTGTGCGCTATTTCTTCCTGGGACATCCTCTATAATTAGTATTCGCGAAGTCTTTTCAACCTCGAAAAACCACCATCGAGGACGGGAACATTGTTCCGTTTCACGGTTAAGAATGCAAAATGTAAGTATTCAAAGTGGGCCAAATATACACATCTATTCAAAACAGGATAACAACCTACCAAGGTCTTTCTAGCGTGTGCATTTACTCGCGAACAATGATTGTACACACATATTTCCTTAGGCGACATAGCGCCCAAGGTTATGATTCCCTCTAATTTGGGAATGGCTATTTTCGAAGTTTCGACGAACCCCCTTGAAGTCGGTACCATGGGCGTCGCTCTTTGACGTGCACCAGGTCAATTCCACGGATCGCGTTTATGGGTTTTTTTACCTGTCGTGTTTCTTTGAACTTTTGGAGAATTCGTTCGCTCGAATCGACCTTGCTGCCGATCGTTCATCATAGACTGGCTTCAAACGAAATTGAACAATTTTTTTGTCGAACGTGTATTTATGTTCAGATGTCAAGTTACGAGATCGATTTTGATATATTGCAAATTAATTTCCTAAATTGGAGACTAGATAAAGCAGTGAATTGATAATTATTTTTTTATGAATCCTATCAAATTTTTCAGTCTCACTTAATAAGGTGTATGAATTGAACAAATTAAAAATCTGAAAATGAGGGAATATAAAAGTGGGGCAACATTTAACATTGACTCTCATCATTTTAGGATATTTGACTGAAAAAATACTTAATTCATGTTGGTATCGGTATAGAGATTAATTAACCTATAAAGATGTTTCCAAACAGATGACTTCTTTATAGAAGATGGAACCTAAATAATTTCGCAAATATATCGTTTGCACAAAAGGTTTAAAATAAGCGAATTTTATCAATTTGAAGTGGAAATTAATTGAGTACAATAAGTACGGACCTGTAATTCGTTCAGTGCGTTGGCTGTGCCAGACTTCCATTGTTTATAGATTTCCTGGTCCTCATTCTAATTTATTGATTAAAACTGCAGAAATATGAAAGCTTCTTTCGTGTATTGTGGAAGAATACTGCTAAGAATATTTCTGATTCAAATATGGTTGGAATTTGAAAATATATTGGGAATAATCAGTAATTACACTTAGTGAAGGTTAATTTTATTCCTTCACTCTTATAGTGAAAAATTTTCAAGAGATATATTAGGAGTACAAATAAGTTTCCGTTGTTTTTTAACACAAATTAAATAAAATTTTGAATATCAAAACAGATTTAATCTGTTAGTCTTCTTCAATTTTAATTTCAAAACATTTTTTTGAAGAAAATTTGAGAAATTAATTAGTGTCTTTATAAGCACTGCCCATATTTAATAGACGTATAGAATCAAAATTCATCATACAATATCAAATGGAATTAAGAAAAACCAACGAATATAAATTGTCAATTGAAATTAAAATATAAATAACCAAACATTTTTTATTTCGTTCCAGGCATGCGTACTGAACTCTTCAGACAAACGTACGAAACCCTGTTTGTTACAAAATGTATTGTTTTCTGATCCTATATTAATGAAATATAATTTTCTCAAAAATATAAAACATAATTTCAAGAACTTCTCAAAAACTAATTTATTTGAAATATTCAATATATTCAAATGAATTACTTCAAAAAATCTCGAAACATGTAGCACATCCTCAATCTTGAGATTTTTTGAAGTAATTTATTTAAATATATTGAATATTTCAAATAAATTAGTTTTTGAGAAGTTCTTGAAATTATGTTTTATATTTTTGAGAAAATTATATTTCATTAATATAGGATCAGAAAACAATACATTTTGTAACAAACAGGGTTTCGTACGTTTGTCTGAAGAGTTCAGTACGCATGCCTGGAACTAAATAAAAAATGTTTGGTTATTTATATTTTAATTTCAATTGACAATTTATATTCGTTGGTTTTTCTTAATTCCATTTGATATTGTATGATGAATTTTGATTTTATACGTCTAGTAAATATGAGCAGTGCTTATAACGACATTAATTTAATTTAAAAAAAAATTTTTTGAAATTAAAATTGTAGAAGACTAACAGATTAAATCTGTTTTGATATTCAAATTTTGTAATAATCCTTCTATCAAGTAAAAAACCGTTCCTTCTTATTTTACAAATTAAATATTTATTAAAGAAGATGATTTTAAACGATGTGAGACTGCTTGCTGAGTGACTTCTAATGTTAGAGCAAGTTCTTTTTGTGTTTGAGATGAATCTTCCTCCAATAATTCCTCCAATTCTGCATCCTCGTAAATTTTTGGCATTCCACTGCGATCTTCGTCTTCTACGTCGAAATCACCGTTTTTAAACTTTTGAAACCACTCTCGACACGTTCTCTCACTCAAAGCACCCTCACCATATGCTTCGACGAGCAATTGATGCGCCTCAGCAGCAGATTTCTTTAAATTAAAGAAGTAAACTAATATTTCCCGCAAATGACGCTTACTTGGCTCAAATTTTGACATTTTCAACTTATAAAAATTATATTTTACCAATATAAAATCAATGATATTAATAGGTTATGTTGTTCTTGAATGTCCAAACTATTTTAAGCCGGTTATCATCTGCGAAAGCTAACCGAAACTCCGTGCCGCGCCATCAACAAAAAAACGACGGAAACTTATTTGTACTCCTAATGATAACATAAATTTCCAATAACAGATTTTCAATAACTTTCATAGACCTTCAAAAACACCCTGTATTTGTAGTATTACGGTAACTGCAATCTTATTGTTCTTATAGAAATATCAAAAGTAGTTCGAGTAAAATAATTATCGTAAATTTTATTTTATTAGATTCTTATAGAATGGTGTTGGTAGATCCGGTATACTTTACGACATTGTCACATTCTATGTGAAATAATTAATAGTCCATAATGAGAATGGCCTTGATTAAAAGGTGTATATTTTAATAACCAATTACTATTATAATAATTAAGCGAAATTTTGTACAATAAAGACTTCCTTTCTGAATAGACTAAAAATCATAAAATGGATTGATTTTATTTGAATGTGTTTTCTGTTTCTAGAAACATTGAAAGAATATCTACATAAATTTCGACCGATTATTTCTGAATATTCTGAGGAAATTCAGACATAGACATAGAAGATATGCTGCTTTTTTCGGGTAGTTTAATGAGCCGGTAGGTCAGATACACCGGAACGACATTTAAGACGAGAAGGCGATCTAATTGTTGTCTGTGATCTCCTAAAATTGAGCAAAATGGAGAAATGTCACTTTTTTTTTCGTTCGTAGCAAATAAACGGAAGATCTTACGGAAATGAAAATGCTAGATCAGCTAGATCAATCTTTTGACATTCGACCTGTACCTTTTTTTGCAGGGTCCGACGAAAAGAAGCCTTTCGATTCACAAAAGCAGCATTTTTGAGGTAACTCTTCTATGGCCGGATGGCTTATTGCTTTAATTATTAGTATAGGTTAACAGCATCGAAAAGTTCCCGATGGATCGAAATCAAACAGTGATGGCTTGTGTAGTAAATGTCGGTGGAGACTGTATCTAGAGCATCACCCTGGTCGCTGGAGCTGTATCTAGAGTATCACCCTGGTGTACTGTACATTTTCCTGAAATTGTCAGAAACTAGCACACAGTGGCCCTTTCTCGCGAAAACTTCGGCAATATGAAGCGGAAATGTAACAGACTCATTGCAAATCAATCAGGATATGCGGATTAAATTCGAGCACGTAATCGAGGTCCTTGCTTTGAACGTTTCTCCTTTGATAATAATTGAATTTAATCTTTGATACCCATTTCGGATGGTTCTGGATTTCAAATACTGATTTGTGTGCCATAATGGATTGCTGGGTATATTGATCAACATGTTTACACCCTGTGGCTTCGTATGAGTGGATGCTAATGCACTTGTAACTTCATTTACATTCGATTTCAAAACCTTGCGCCTTAGTATTGTAAGTAGAAAGAACATTTTTCAAACATTGCTATGTTGGATCTAATAAATAACAAAAACATTAAATGAATCAGAGCAAACATGTATTATGTCAATTATGTCAAATACAAAGATTGTCTTTTGTATTTGGGAACCCTTTACATAAAAAATGTCTTAATATTAATTATATAGCAAGCTTTAGTTGCTACAAAAATTAGTAACATTCATTTACCTGTTTATTTACGAGCTTGCTAAAGTTCCTGAGATCACGACTGTAATCATATAGTATTTGTTTGTTTTTATCTATTAATATTTTTTTTGCAGGTAAGCACACTTCCATTTATTATGAGCAACATCTCGCAGTTATCCAAGTGGTGAGTGCAATATTATCTTATCTGCCGTGTCAAAAAAGATAGTTTCAAATTAAAATAAAAATTCCAAGTCCATCTAACATTATTTGCAAGATCTGTGCGTCGTAAATATTCCTAAACTTAATATGATTAGCAGCAAATTCCTTGAATGATAATATCCTGAATGTCTTCGTAATCGAGTTAGACTGAAGTTGACAAATTCATATATATGATATATTTGACGCGTAGAACAATTAAATTATAAAGTTCACAATGTGTCTGTTCTTGGAACGATTAGATTGTGATATTATTTTCAAATATTGGTTGTTGCCGAGTTATGTTATCAATCGGAATTATTGTTCTGGGAAGCGATTATGACAGTCAATTTTCTAGGTAGATATAGTTAGTGCAACTTAGGAACGTTACTCGTCTTCATGAAACAATTTTTTTAGGTCATTAATTCTGATAAAAATTCTAAACAATCGAGTATGAATGCAAATTCGATAGCTTAGAAAGTTTCCGCGTACGTTATTTGCGGATAATGAGTTTAAATGAGATAATAATTTTCATACACAGTGTCAAAATGTTCCTTCCGAAATAATTAACTTACGCTAATGGTTAATCCAATATTCAAAATATTCATTCGAATTGTGTTAGCTTTCACCTGATATAAATCCATTATACACATGATTAAATAATACTCTCATTCTTAAGAGTTACTCACATGACGCGTTTTTTTACATGGTAACTTCTTCGAATGCTTATAAATACCTCGATATCGAGAATACATTGAACGCCCCTCGTATCACTGTTCAATTCATATTCAACAAAGAAGCATATCTTCTGCAGCTTATGATAAACCAGAAGTGCTTACGTTCCTTCTTGAAAAAAATCACCTACGTCCCTGGTTAGCGATCGAGCTCTCCCAGTGCCGCTCGGTTATCGAGGTGCTGATAATGCTATAATAATTACGGCAAAAATGTAGGTTAGTCGGTTAATTTCACTTGTATGTCATAAGTGACGTCGGAACGAGGCGAATCCTTTCTTTCAACTTGGTCCGTCCGTTCGCGAAATGTCACGTTCGAATCGATTAGAACGACGTCTTTCTGCATATTCCGAAGCCAAGCGTCAGCATGCACCGACTGTGGCAATAATTTTCCTACAGATAATCACATCAAAAATTTGACGTACGCTGGAAACTTTATTCTCCATGTTCTATAGGATTTCAAGTTAAAAGTTTCATCAAATGATTTCAACAATTAGTCGGTTTCTGTGATTGATTTCATCTTAGATTCTATGGTTTGTATCTCTAGGACCTAGAGAAATTTGTCTATGTCTAAAGTGATTTAAGAGGTTCTAGGACTGATTATATCTATGGTATTTAGAATAGATGTGGTGAATCTCTATATCTATGGTTCTCATGATCGAGTACCTATGTCTATGATTTTAATCATAAATGTAGTCTTTAATTCTGTGGTATTTACAATAGATGTGGAGACATCTCCCTTTTCTGTAGTTATCACGATCGCCATTCTACTTATCTGTGACCATCTAACCTAAACGTCACTTTGACAATTTTCATTTTCGTTCAAACTTAAAGAACTATGATTGTTTTTATTCATTATTCAATATAACTTTATATAACAAAACACATGTGTAGAGTAGTTTTTTATTGGCATCACCTTTCTTCAATTTGGGAGCTCATAACTAATTTCTGTTCACAATGAATTGATTCACAAGAAAACAATGACTTTATATCATCAAAAATTATATGATCAACTATAACTCAGATCGATAAACATACAATTCATTTTAACATAAATAGAGGTTAATACTTGATAGAAGGTGTATAAAATTATTTAAATATTTTAATATTAGCCTTCTACATATTTAATTTCAAAAAATTGTATTTAATAGCTTCAGGAATTAAATTGAAATAATGTCATATAAGTACCACTTGTATCAAACGACATATAAAATAAACATTCATTATAAGACATCCAAATGATATAATAATAATATTTTAGAAAAAAAATAATTTAGAAACTTCTGGCAAATGAGCTGCTGAGAAATTTGAATGTAATATAAGGTTATCTTACACGTAAATAAATAGCTCTGTGGTTTACCCTTGTTCTAAAAGATTGAAAGACAATTTAACGGCCTCTGTTATCGCACAAGGACTTATCTGTATAAAGAATGTATATTACATTTAAATTTCTCAGCAGCTTATTTGCCAGAAGTTTTGAAATTATTGAAGGGTGAGTAAATATTTGTTGTTGATTGATGTTATATTTGATTGAATATGAATTATTTGAATACTGACGAAGCAAAGTCTCTCTTAAAACTTGTTTTTCAGTCATGTTTTTATATATCTTGAGATTTTATATAAAGTAACTTAGATATCCAATAATATTGAATATTCTAAGTAAGATTGTTTTATGATGAAATTCTTAAGATTATGTTAAACAGTTTTGAAAGATATTTGTTTTCATAAGATTGATCAGCAGAAACAAAATTTTGTCTATTCAAAATATTTAATTTATAGAATTCTGGTTAACAACTTTTATTTATTGAATTTTGTTATATCATTTGGATGTCTTATAATGAATGTTAATTTTATATGTCATTTGATATAAGTGGTACTTATATGACATTATTTCAATTTAATTCCTGAAGTTATTAAATATAATTTTTTGAAATTAAATATGTAGGAGGCTAATATTAAAATATTTAAACAATCCATTTTAGCCTAGCTCATTTTTGGCCGAATCATTTCAAGAGAATTGTAGTTTCACCATGCATTTGAATTGATGAGCTGGTGTAATTATTGGCCAATATTTTGCACTCGTTCTAGATCGCCTACCGTTTCGTCATTATATCCCCGTATTTTTAGAATTTTGAGCTGAAATCAACTACAATTGTTGACGTGGAAACTACAGATTAATTATTCATGGTTGAATTAAATTTTATCTGGCAATTTGATAGTTAGTAAAAACTTAAGTTCAAGAATATATCGTTTAACCTAACCTACTATCTTATGTTCCCAAAATTGACAATGGACGACTGGAAATTGAATTTCATCATGAATTCGTGATCAATGAGTCGTAATGTCACTTTTGGCTCAAAATTCGTTGCATGTGGACATTTAACTGGAATGTATCGCACTAGATTAAGCCAGGAAAGATTTTATTTCGCTACTTTTCATTCCTATCGCGAGAATAATACCAACACAAATTCTATAACGATGAATGTACTATTGACGTTTAATTCCCATTTAATTATCTCATTAAATCTTCATTTCTACAATGTGAGTGGGTAGACTGATAAGATTTATAGACCAAACAACGAATATATTTTCTAGTCGAGTGCATGGCAGGAGCAATCACCACTACGGGTGAAATCGGCGAATTACGGAGCGATTGGTGACGTCAGAAAAGTAATGATCTTTTCAATGGGATTCAGATCGGGTCGAGAACAAAGCCCGTAACGGTTATGACCGGGAGGGAGTGCGTTTAATTGTCGAAGGGGACGATTATTCTCTTCGGAACTCTGCTGAATGAACCGAATAGATCCGGATACTAGATTACGATCGCTCATTATTCATAAATTCAAAATCGTCCTTGAACTTATAGGTTAGGCGTCGAACATCCATCCCGCGGGCATGCAGATCTCCGGCGTAAGTGGAATATTTGTGCCGTTATTATGTTATTTTTATTATTTCTAACACATGTTTTGAAATTGGGAACGTTCTTAATGAGTTGAGGAAGTTGTGGTTCAACGATTGTTGAGATAAATGTGGAATTTTCCAGCCTTGGGTTCATTGTGACTTAGAATTTGGGATTATTGATAACCTAGGTAAAGTTTTATAAACTTGTGGGATTAAGTGATAGAAAACTAAGTAAATTCTTAATAAGGAGTATGAACTATGGTAATAGAAAGTTCATACTATTAATGATTTTTGCCGGATTAATTTATTTTATTTATCTCATCAAAAATGAACTATCACAAAATAATGGACTACTCCATCCAATAAATTGGGATTTACTTACTGTCTTCACTTTGAGATTGGGTGAAATTCCATAGAAAAACACCTGATATGGGTGACCGCTATTTTAATTTTTTTTGTATTGATAATTAGATATTTTGGAATAAGATGACGCGAAACGTTGATAAAAAGATTCAAATTATTTGAATATTTTAATATTAGCCTTCTACATATTTAATTTCAAAATATCATATTTAATAATTATAACTTCAGGAATTAAATTAGATTGATGTCATATAAGTACCACTTATATCAAACGACATATAAAATAAACATTCATTATAAGACATCCAAATGATATAACAAAATCCAATAAATAAAAATTGTTAACCAAAATCCTATAAATTAAATATTTTCAGTAGACAAAATTTTGTTTCTGCTCATCAATCAATGAAAACAGATATCTTTCAAAAATGTTTAACATAATTTAAAGAATTTTATCATAAAACTATCTTACTTAAAATATTCAATATTATTGGATATCTAACTAAGTTACTTTTTATAAAATTTCAAGAGATGTAAAAACATTACTAAAACATGTTTTAAGAGAGACTTTGCTCCGTCAGTAATCAATTATATTCATATTCAATAATATATAACTTCAATCAACAAAATTTGGATATCAACACAAATTAAATATGTTAATCTTCTACAATTTTAATTTCAAAAAAATTCTTATTCAAAAAACTTTTAGAATTAAATTAATGTCTAAAATAAGCACCGCTTACGTTTAATAGACGTGTATAATCAAAACTCAATATATAATGTCAAATGGAATAAATAAACCGACAGATATACGAAAGTCATTAAAATTAATAAATAAATATTTAAAGGAGACAAAATTTTGTTTCTGATCTTACCTTTAAGAACACCAATTGCCTTTTAAAAACATGAACACACCTTAAGGACTTCTCAAAGAATATAATTTACTTGAAATATTCAATATATTTAAATATTCGAATAAGTTAATTAAGAAATCTCTCAAAACATGCACTATGTCTTCAAAAAACAAATATAATTCTAAGTAATCCCTTCGTCGGTCCTAGATAATATTCCAAATATCAAAATCAAAAAACTATACCTATATCACAACGTCCACGTTAAGAAAGAATGTTTCGAAAACAAACCAACTTTAGAATTCAAAGTTGATCTATGTTCTAACAAAATCACAGAACAGTGTAAGTTATTTTAAGATTATTTAAATTAATTAAATTCATTGACATTCTATAATGAGATTTATTGAAGCCAAAATATAATTATATATTATATATAAAAAATAAAATAAAATATTTATTTATTAATTTTAATGACTTTCGTATATCTGTTGGTTTATTTATTCCATTTGACATTATATATTGAGATTTGATTATATACGTCTATTAAACGTAAGCGGTGCTTATTTTAGACATTAATTTAATTCTAAAAATTTTTTGAATAAAAATTTTTTTGAAATTAAAATTGTAGAAGATTAACATATTTAATTTGTTTTGATATTCAAATTTTGTTATATTTCTTCTATCAAGTAAAAAACCTTTTTCTATTTTATTCAATCAACACATATATTTTCTCGCCTTTTAACAATTCAGAAAGCTTCTGGTAAATGAATACGGAAAATTTAAATGGAGAGTAATCTTAACTCAAATAAATAATTCTGTGGTTTACCATTGATCTAAAATAATGAAAGGCAATTTAACGGCCTCTGTTATAGCACAAGGACTAACTGTATAAAAAATGTTAGGGAAACCAAATAATTATATATTATGAATAAAATAAAATAAATAGAGGTTGATACTTGATAGAAGGTATATATAATTATTTAAATATTTTAATATTAGCCTTCTACATATTTAATTTCAAAAAATTATATTCAGTATTATAACTTCAGGAATTAAATTAAATTAATGTCATATAAGGTCCACTTATATCAAACGACATATAAAATAAACATTCATTATAAGACATCCAAACAAAATCCAATAAATAAAAATTGTTAACAAAAATCCTATAAATTGAATATTTTGAGTAGACAAAATTTTGTTTCTGCTCATCATTCAATGAAAATCTTTCGAGAATGTTTAACATAATCTTAAGAATTGCGTCATAAAACTATATTACTTAGAATATTCAATATTATTGGATATCTAAGTTAATCTTTATAAAATCTCAAGATATGTAAAAACATTACTAAAAAACATATTTTAAGAGAGACTTTGCTTTGTCACTCAATTATATTCATATTGAATATAATTGCATGAATATCATGACTATATATGCCTTGTACATTTTTGAATGTCTTTTATTTGTTTTCAAGAATAGAGACAAATTCCAAAACAATACCAATCACTATTATTCCACGAGAAACAAAGAACTTTTATATCCTTATCATAGACTAACGCTGAGTGAGAAGGGACCAGACTATATGTGTATTCGAGCCTTTAATAAATTGCCACATCAGATTAAGTGTGTTGAAGGTTTATTTAGATTTAAGAAATTAATTAAGAAAATGTTGATACAATTAGAACCTTATAGTCTTAACGATTATTTTTGTTCTGACAATTTGTACTGAACTGTAAGTGTCCATTTCTGACGTCATTTCATCTTTTATGTAATTTTTATATGAAACTTGAAATAAAGAAGGTTATCTATCTATCTATCTATCTATTCAATAATATATAATTTAATTTAATTCCTGAAGATATAATTATTAAATATAATTTTTTGAAATTAAATATGTAGAGGGCTAATATTAAAATAATTTTATATACCTTCTATCAAGTATAAACCTCTATTTATTTTAAAAGATTTAAAGATTATTATAAACTATAAACGAAGTAAAGTCAATGTTTTTATGATGGAAAAAGTGAGCTGAAGATGTAGCATTCTCAAATTTTATGGCCGTAATTTCCAAATTAAGACAGATCGTCTTGTTTTGACTTCAAATTTATGTTCTGGTTTGGTGGAACCAAATTTTCCACGTTTCGCCAGTAATAAAAGCGGGGCTTGAAAAGGGGAGAATATCATTTGTTATATTATAAATTAAGAGAATTGGAAAATTTTTATTTAATAAAAATAAATTCTTCACGAGTTACAGTTTACTGTGTTTACAAAGAATAGGCATTTTCGTCTGAAGTGCATCTTAAAGTTTACAATCCTTTAATCTTCTTGTGTAGGCGTCTTGAAGGCAAGGGACAATTAAGTTCCTGAATGCCCAGACAGACCAATCGAACGGCTTTCTGAATATGCTCAATTGTATTTTAAATACTCCTTCAGAAACTGAATTTTCTCGTTATATACTCCATAAAATTCCACGACTGAAAGTTGAAATGCAGGTATGGTAAGAACCCAAACTTCTGTATTGTGAATCTCGACAGAATACCTTGGGAGAGACATTGAACCGAAAAAAAAGTGCAGATAATAATAGTTGTGAGGGCGTCTTTAAGTTGGGATGGGTCTGAGCGTCACCTGCCATACCTGTTGGCCAGGTAAACAAAATAGACAAAAACGCGAAGAGAAGATTCTACCTGATTTACGAAACTATATGGTTTTTGGGGAAAATAGATCACCGTTTTGGATGAACTAGAGTGGGAACTTGTCGAATGAACAGGATATGCGATAGGTTTGGTCTGAAAACACGTGAAATCCTTGGTTGGTGGAACAAATCGGATATTTTGTGTTTTGCCCATGGTCAAATTTCAATTTGTAACCCCCAGCTATTAATTTTTTGTCGGGATCTAGTTGGCACAAAGAAAAGGCAGGGTTTATTATAATATATTTTTAATAACCTTTTTCAAGTATAATTACTATTAGGAGTACAAATAAGTTTCCGCCGTTTTATTGTAGATGGTGCGGCACGGAGTTTCGGTTAGCTTTCTCAGATGATAACCGGCTTAAAAAATAGTTTGGACATTCAAGAAAAACATAACCTTTTAATATCATTGATTTTATATTGGTAAAATATAATTTTTATAAGTTGAAAATGTCAAAATTTGAGCCAAGTAAGCGTCATTTGCGGAAATATTAGTTTACTTCTTTAATTTAAAGAAATCTGCTTCTGAGGCGCATCAATTGCTCGTAGACGCATATGGTGAGGGTGCTTTGAATGAGAGAACGTGTCGAGAGTGGTTTCAAAAGTTTAAAAACGGTGATTTCGACGTAGAAGACAAAGATCGCAGTGGAAGGCTAAAAATTTACGAGGATGCAATATTGGAGGAATTATTGGAGGAAGATTCATCTCAAACACAAAAAGAACTTGCCCTAACATTAGAAGTCACTCAGCAAGCAACAAAAAAATTATTCAAAATTATTCTTCTGCATGACAATGCTCGTCCACATGTTGCGGCTCCCGTGAAAAAGTACTTGGAAACACTTGATTGGGAAGTGTTACCCCATCCGCCGTATTCACCAGACATTGCACCGTCCGATTATCACCTGTTCCGGTCCATGGCACATGCTCTGACGGCGCAGCGGTTCACATCTTATGAGGATACCAAAAATTGGGTTGATTCGTGGATAGCCTCAAAAGACAAGGAGTTCTTCAGACGTGGGATTCGAATGCTGCCTGAGAGATGGGAAAAAGTGGTTGCAAGTGATGGGCAATATTTTAAATGAATTTATATTACCGTTCTTCTATAATAAATATTTAATTTGTGTTAAAAAACGGCGGAAACTTATTTGTACTCCTAATAGAATTTCTTAGAAACTTCTTAAAATGAAATTAATGTCTTAGAACACACTGTTTCAGTTTAAGTGGATATATAGAATTAACACTCATTACACAGTATCAAAGGGAAATAAAAGAATCCAAGGAAAATATAGAATATTCATCGAACTTACTCAACAAATATTTAGTAGATCAATATTCTATATTTTCTTTAGATTCTTTTATCTCTTTTTGATGTTATGTAATAATGAGTGTTAATTCTATATGTCTACTAAAAAAGAAGATTAAATGTCATAACCTATTGAACACAAATGACATGTAAAATGTCAATAATATACAGTGTTGCCACTATAACCATTTTAAATTGTATAATATCTATTGGAAAACTCGTCATGTCTGTTTTTTTAATTAAGTCAAATCATTGTTTTTACTTTTATTCGATCTTGGATTCTTGAATTTATATTCGAAAATTATGAAGATTGAGATATATGTACCAACAGAAATGTAAAACCAAATAAGAGTTCATTCTCAACTTACAAATACGTTAATAATATCGTATTAGAGCATAATTGAGGGTTCTAACGACTCATTCACGTCCAATGGTGGAAGCAAAAGTAACAATAAAGACAAGGCGTCTACATAATGTTTTCCACGCTTGTTAGTACTTCCGCTGTAAAAAAAATATATTCCACTAGCGTACTGGAATGCACCCATCTTTCTCTTCGCACTCGAAGCCTAATCAAGTACTCGATTTAAAACTTGCTTCATCACGATACCACTGAGCGATGGGGCCAGTGTAATGTCCTGCTTCGTTTTGGTTGGTGAACCCGAATTCACTCTAATGGGAAATTAACATTTTGTGAGACCGAGGAACGTTTCTGAATGGATCGATACAGCTCTCACTGAAAAAACAGACGGAACAATATTAGGTGGACTGGAAAGTAACATCGCTTTTCTAAATTGAACTCAAACGAATGAGTTATTAACAAGTTTTCGTTTTTAATCAATAATGTAATCACCTTTGCTATGCCGGACCGATAAGAATCAATTGGTTTTTGAGTAAAATATTTCGAGATGGCATTTTGCACATCGACCCATTTTTCGTCTCCAGCGATCTGTATGGTGCCGTTGAAGCAATATGTTGCATGTGATGGATCAGTTGGCTTGCTTATTTTTCGAATCTGCTGGAAATGTTCTTGGATGGTCGACCAAGGTTGGTTAGAGTTGTTTAAGAGTTCCTCCATTGTATGACATGGATTTGCTTCCAATGTTGCCCTTAGCATGTCTTTGTCTAATGTTTTTGGTCTTCCTGATCGATAGGAGTCGGAGAGATCAAAATGACCGGATCTGGACCCAAAGAACCATCTTTATCATTTACGAACGTCTAACGCATTTGGATAAACATAGCAATTGTTTTTGATCGCAACTGTTGCGTTCCTACCCTTGCGAAACTGACAAAGCATACAATGCCGAATATGCTCTTCTGGTATTTGGTTGGCCATTTCACCCCAAATGGCAAAAAAAGTTTAATATTTTAATTATTTAGAAGTGAACAAGTCAAAATGTCTTTGACACGACTTCGAAGTTCAAATATCGACATACACAGAAACGACACTACTTTCCAGTTCTACTATCATTAAGAGTTTAGTTCCAAAGTCCGACAGGTGGGACTCGATAAAGTTTTACCATGTTCGGAATCACAAGTAGGTATTATGAGCGACAGAAATTCGTTTCTAAATTCGAAGGTAATGTTTCCGTCCACAATGCAGCAAAATATGAATATTCCAAGAGGCTTAGTGACAATGAATCGACAAAAATCAGGAGGTCAGTCTGAAAGCAGCCGTAACTAATTCAGGAATTAATTAATTAATTGAATAGCTTGAAACAGCAGGATAAATATTTATTTAACATTGTTCTGTATCTTTCTCCATTAACTGTTGACCTTTTATTCCAAAGAAATATGGACCAATGACTCTGCCAGTATGAATTGCACACTACACAGTGACTTTATCTGTATCTAATGGTATCTGAACAGATTCGTGTAAATTTTCATCACTCCACATTCTGAAATTATGTTTTTTTACATAACCATTCAACCAGAAATGAGCTTCATCATTGAATGAAATCTTTCGATAAAATGTTCATCATTTTCAAGTCAGTTGAATTTTTTGAGGATGTAAACTGACATCTTATCTTGAAATACTTCAAGTGGTCGTTTAAGAAAGATTTAATTGTTCAAAACGATGTGAAACCGATAAATTTTGATTTTCTCTTACACTTGCAACAGCCAAGTCAATATTTCCTCGTGTTAGTGCATTTATTTTTCGTATTGGTACCCTTGTACAATGTAAAGAAAATTCACTTTTTAATTAGTCTGCAATACGAAGAATAGTGAGTCAATTAACTGAATAATGTCGTCCATGAACTCTTAAATTTCTCAGTTTTCACAAATGAGCACTGATTTTGATAAAATAATTTAACAATTTCAGAACGTTTATGGAGCGTGTTTCTTTCTATGATTAAATGGCATAATACTGAAGACAAATTACATGGAAATTGTCAAAAACAATAAAGCCATTATAACTATTTCAAATTGTATCATTCCGATTGGAAAACCGGTTTGTTTTTTAAAATCTACCTCCTGTATCAACTTGGGTACCAGCCTCTATGTATATATAATATTACACTCCTAAATCAACTGACGCTAATCAAATGAAGAGTTTTTTATCTTTGGAAAAAAAATTAATAAACCAAAAAAGTATTATCGAGCATATTTCGTGAATAAACCACAGCCCACCAACCAGAACTATATCCATGTGTCCAATTCAAGTGGGTCAAGTACAAAATTTAAGAAAACCAACCTATTGTTTCTTGTGGCGCAAGAAGTAGAAAAAAACGATATGTTACACAGTTCACGGTCCATCGAAGTGTGCATGTAAGACCGGTAACTCGCTGAAGAATGTTGCTGTTGCTTCCGTGAAATTGGTTCGAATACCACACGGTGTGGAATGATTTATTTCAAGTAACGAGATGGTAAATTGAGCATAAAATGAATCTTAATATTGACGGTATGGGACGAACAGGATGGTTCATTTAGCCACGTCCGCTTTTTTCCCATAACCTCGAAGGCTTGGGAGTTCATAAGTTACAGGCTACGTGTTGAAGCAAGAGCATGTGGATGAGAGTTAATCGGCTGGAATGCCAAATGACGAACGTAAGAAGAATTCTTTGCCAGATTTGAATCTACAATAACTACAGTTGTTGGCTGTAACAAGTGAAACTTGAACATTTTCAGAATTATTCCTCGAAACTCCTACAATATTAAATATTTAAATTGTATCACAAAGTATATAACGGGCTTTCCAATAGGAATGATACAATTTAAAATGGTTATAATGGCAACAATGTATATTAATTTTGACATTTCCAATCTCATTTGTGTTCAGTAGGTTATGTCATTTAATCATGAAAAGATACATACTTCAACAACGTTTAGAAATTATTAAATTATTTTATGAAAAATGGTTCCCGTTTGTGAAAACTGAAAAATTCAAGTTTCATGCGAATTTTGATCATTCCAATTTCTGCAATTCTATTTGGTTACATAACCTTTCAACGAAAAATGAGTTTCATCACTCGATAAAATTTTTCGATGAAATTGTTCATCTTTTTCGAATTGTTCAAGAGCAAAATCAGAAAATAAGCGACGTTTATGGTGGTCAAATGGCTTCAGTTCTTGAATCAGTTGAATTTTATAAGAGAATAAACTCAAATATTTCCTCAAAATTCTCCAAGTTGTTTGAGAAAGATTTAATTGCTGAGAACGACGTGGATAGGTTTGAATTTTATCACATTTGCTGTAATGAAGTCTATATTCCCTTGTATGCGTGCAACAATTTCCAAACGTTGTTGAAACGTATATCTCTCCGTAATTAAATGGCGAAAACTGCTGAACACAAATGACGTGGAAAATGTCAAAAATAATATACAGTGTTGCCATTATAACCGTTTCAAATTGTATAATTCCTATTGAAAGACCTGTTATAATTTTTAATATGCATTGTAGAAGTTTTCAGAAATATTTCTAAATTTAATAAGAGACCTTACATTGATGTGCTTAAGGTGGCGTAAGGACGCAGTAACAAAGCCACATGAATCAAATCAAATGTGAATTTTCTCTTAGTGAAAAAATAGTGATGTTTCAATTCTATTCATTTTAATTCGAAACGCAAAATGACAATTTTGCGACCCTTGTCAATGAACTTCATATCAGCACGTAATTAAACTAAAATCACTGTGAACATCAAAGGTACAAGGGCAGTTCGCGAATTAATTAAAATAATATTCAAGAAAATATGAGACTATTAGGAAATGAAAAAATAAATTGAATCCGAATATTTCTCACAAAGAATAATGAACCTTGTTTGAAAATTTTGAACATACATTCTGTCAAGAAAGTACCGGGAATTATCGATTTAAATCTGGCGGGGCAATGAGGCAGGTAAAATTTTTTTTTCCTAGGTTGATACCACTGTCCTTAATTACTATGCCAAGCTTGAGCGGGATCTGTCAACTAGTGTGTTTGCAACAGCTGATTAAGTCAGTCGATGTCAGAGTGCGTGCCGATTTTTACTATGGGTGATTACGTTGAGCAGAGAATTTGTTTAAAGTTTTGTGTTGCAAATGAATTTTCGTGTGCCGATGCATTGAAAATGTTGCAAAAGGCCTTTGGTGATAATGCTCTATCGAAAACTCGTGCATATCAGTGGTACAGAGCCTTCAAGGACGGTCGTGAAGTGGTCGCCCATCGACGGCTTCGATCGAAGATAACGTCGATAAAATTAAGGAAAGGGTGCTGGAAAACCGTCGTACCAGCTTGAGAGAGATAGCACATGATCTTAAGATATCCCACGAGTCCGCACGTACGATTTTGATTGATATTTTGGGCATGAGAAAGGTGGCCGCACGACTCGTACCGAAAGACCTGAATTTTCTTCAAAAACGTCATCGCGAACAGGTTGCTTCAGACATGCTGGATCGCTGTAATTCCGATTCTACATTCATGGAACGCATTATAACTGGTGATGAGACCTGGGTCTACGAGTACGATATGCAAACAAGCCAGCAATCATCGGAATGGGTGGCAAAAAATGAGCCAAAACCGAAAAAACCACGCCAAAGCCGCTCGAAAATGAAGGTGATGCTCATTGTTTTCTTCGATATCCGTGGCGTGGTGCACTACGAATTCGTTCCAGAGGGTCAGACGGTAAACAAGGAGTATTACCTAGGCGTTATGAAACGTTTGCATGAGCGTATCCGTAAGAAGCGGCAAAATTTTGGGCGAACAACTCATGGATTTTGCATCACGATAACGCGCCTTCTCACCGAGCTACGATTGTGACTGACTTTCTCGCCAAAAACTCAACAAACGTGCTTCAGCAACCACCGTATTCGCCGGATTTGGCTCCCTGCGACTTTTTCCTCTTCCCAAAACTAAAATTGCCCCTGCGTGGCACCCGTTTTGAGTCGATTGAAGCCATAAAACAAAATTCGGCGCGAGAGCTAAAGTCCATCCCGGAAAGCGCCTATAAAAAATGTTTCGATAATTGGAAGTGCCGTTGGCATAGATGTATTGGAGCAAATGGAGCCTATTTTGAAAGCGACCCAATAAATTTTGACGATTAAATGTAAAAATGTTGTTTTAATTGAAAATTCCCGGTACTTTCTTGACAGAGTAGTATATTCCCATTTCATCAGCTATATAGACGTAAGTCGGTGGCAACAGTTTTCGGTTGTAAAGTAATTGAAATTAAATCTCGTTAAGTGCCCTATAAACTTACCCATTTGATTTATGCTGTTCCGCATGTTTTAATTGATATTTCAGAACTGTTAATTGCACTCTACATGTAGTTTGTTGTTACCATTGTGATGAAAGCATTATGCCTAATTAGCTTGGGAACTCCGTTCCGAATAGGAAGGCAGTGTTTTTACCAATTTTTGTTTATTATTCCCGAATAAAGAACTGTGAATACAAAATGTTGCTTAGTTTTAGATGCCTTAGCCCGTTCACATAGATAAATATTTGATTGATTCGGTCTTTACTTGGTGGAAACTCATTTTAATTAAGGAATATATAGGAGACAGTATATTATTTCCACAAAAATGTTTGCAATACAATTGATTCACCACGATGTGGCTTCATCAGTTATCTTCATCCTACTGGCAGATGTAATTGAGTTTAAATACATTGTTAGGTACGTGACAAAATAATGGAAGAACAAGTCATAAAAACTCAAGGTGTTTATTGGAGTTTGCCGCTAAAAACCATTAGGTAAGATATTCGGGAATGGAGACTTGTCAACATCAGTTTGTTCGTTCAAAAGAATTTAACGGGCATTGTACCTGTCGATTTCAAGAAATTCTAAAAGTGTTAATCTAGAACTTTTGCTTTCAACGTGGATAATTTCATAGTTATTGTTGAAATTATGCCCGAATTCCTTAAGATGATTACCATATGTCGAATGTACGGAATCACATATATAACTCCTTTGGTGTTCTATACACCAAAGGAGCTATATATCTGATTCCTTAAATTCTAAATATGCTAATCATTTTAAGAAATTCAGGAATAATTTCAACAATAGCTATGAAATTATCCACGTTGAAAGCAAAAGTTCTAGATTAACACTTTTAGAATTTCTTGAAATCGACAGGTACAATGCCCGTATAATCCTTTTGAACGAACAAACAGATGTTGACAAGTCTCCATTACTGAATAACTTTCCTTAATGGCATTTTTTAGCGGCAAACTCCAATAAACACCTTGAGTTTTCATGACTTGTTCTTCCATTAATTTGTCACGTACCTAACAATGTATTTAATCTCGGTTACACTGAACACCATCAGCGAGTAGAATGTAGACACCTGATGAAGCCACATGGTGCTGAGACAATTGATGTATTGGAAACATTTTTGTGGAAATAAAATACCGTCTCCTATATATTTTTCAAGTAATAGATAAGTCATTAAGTCCTAGGACTGACACGTCGTTAGCGCCTCCAACGCCATACTACTTTTGTTTTTCGATAGTACCAACCTTCAAAAGATACGTGTGAAAGTTTCATGATATTAGGTTCAGTCGTTGTCGACATATTCGACGTTAATTGACGCTACATTTGTTTTTGTTCAAACAATGGATAAAAACAGGTTTGGTGTGTTAATTGAACAGCATTTGTTTTTGTTTTGCGAAAATAACTGTTCAAATTCAGCAGAGTATTTTATTTCAGACATTTCTCTTTGAAAAAGCCTAATTTTTGCATGTTGTCAAACCACGTTCTTCAAATTTTGCTTCCGAACAGAATATTTGGTGAATTAAGATATGCACTTAGATATGTTTTATATATTATTTTAATTAAGCATCCAAATAACGGCCAACTGATGAAAATATGGGATAAAATTTCAGATTCTTTTTCTGGAGATTGTGCTATCTATTTTTTAAAAGGGGAAATAAAAAAGATCTTTTTGAATTCTATGTGGAACATTTTTTGACGATGGAATTTGTTATTCCTGAAAATCCAATCGAAACAAATTTGTCTTGGGGGATGGATTTAGATAATTTCGATTCATACTTCATGTCTTCTTTTGATTCTTTATTGGTCAGTTGCCGCTTACACGTGTTGATTATTTTTGGGGTCTATGAAGAGAAACAATCTTTCTTGATTTAATTCAATTTAATTCTAGAAAGTATTCAATAGAATTTTCAGATTGAATTTGTAGAGGTTTCGAAGAGCTCATTATCTTTAATATTTCAAAAAACCCTTCGTAGTAAATTTTCAATACATATATTATTGTATCTATGGGGATCCATAAATATTATTATTAAGAGAGATTTTAACTCCGTGTGGTGCAAAGGTGTACCAACTTAGCGATAAAAAGAACTTTGGCTGTCCCTCTAAGCGGGTCCATTTCTTTAAATAATATATAATTTATATTACAAAAGGAAAGGTAGCACTCTATACAAGAAAAAGAATTAGTAGTTGCCTGCTGTTCCCTAACACTCCCAGGATAACCAAAATTACCACAATCATCCTAATTTCTCATTGCCATTACACAGGAGTCGTATGTCGAACCGTCAGTTCTCGAAACCGTCCTCAGGTCCTACCATTTAAAAGGAGCCCTGCCAGCTACGAGCCTCGTACCGAAAAAAAAGAATCAAATGCGACGCTGAGGGGCCTACGTCCCCTCACAGCTGTTCGGCGTGCAGGAAAAGACAGGTGGCTTCGCATCTGCTCGGTTTTAAACCAGCCAGACCAGACCAGCGTCAAACGAAGACAAAAAAATACCCGCTGCAGCTTCCGAAGTTGAACTTTCACCGAATCACGATGTCGGCCGTGCAACCCGAAAATAATACCTAGTGCTGATTTGAATAATCGCTTTAAACGATGCCACGAATTTTGGGTCGTCGAGAACTGGATCGACTCATGACTCGGAGGATCACAAGTTGGGTCCGTTTCGAGAGGACCTGTTAGGGGCTTATCGGTCACGTTCCTGAGATCAGCCAATAGGTTATTCATTAACTGCTCATATGTCCTGAAATATATAAACATTGAATACAGACACTCTGTATAGCGTATACCTTTAGTATGGTATTAAAAATATGCTGAAAAGCAATGACGTTAAGTCAGAAGCGCTTTCGCGCGCTTGTTCAAT
This sequence comes from Megalocaria dilatata, assembly GCA_034642435.1. Taxonomy (NCBI): domain Eukaryota; kingdom Metazoa; phylum Arthropoda; class Insecta; order Coleoptera; family Coccinellidae; genus Megalocaria; species Megalocaria dilatata. The sequence goes on from CM067857.1 coordinate 2,336,954, forward strand.
AGTCCATTTCCTCTGAAAATATCAAATTAGTTAATTAATTATTGAAGAAGTTACATATGACGAATATACAGTAAAACTTTTGTCACATTTTTCTTGAGAAATAACCGCCGACTTCAATTATTCACCTTCAGTTTTATCTTAACAATATACCACACATACAGATTTAACATAAACTGACAGAATCAACGACGAACTGTGGAGCTGGTTCGAGAACAATGAATGAATTTTCCGCTAAATTGTAACTTAATTAACCAATGGTGCTTGTCAGGATTCAGCACGTGTCGAGCCTATGAAACTCACTTTGGAAACCTCGTGTTAGAACGACTTTCAACTTTCGACTTCCCCTTTTGCATCAAAAAAGTACAAACTGATGAAAATTTCCAGAAACAATCTGCCATCATTGACAGAATAATGAAGATTCTTCTTGTAGTCTTCGAGATAGTGTGGAACTTTTAACGCTCTCTAACGACTTTGATAAACCTTCCTTGAAGTTACTGATAATAGCTGGATTAATTCTCCTAAACCTCTACAGATTTCATCTATAAAATCCCTTGAAATCTTTCTAAATTTATATTTAATAATAATAATAATAATAATAATAGTGCCTTTATTCATACATTTACAATATATAAACATAAGGCGAAGTCTAGCTTAAAGCTACTCCACTCAACCCTGAAAAAAAAAACAAAAAGGGAAAAAAAAACAAAAGGATAGAAACAAAATAAGCGAAAAAAAAATAAAATGAACGAATCAATTCCATTGTGAGTAAACAAAACATATTTCATATTCATAAAATTTTCCTAATTTATAATTGGCTCGTCAAGAACTTTGACTTCAATTAAAAAAATGTATATGGGACAGTAATTTATTTCCACAAAAATGTTTGTACTACTGCAACAATTGTTTCACCACGATGTGGCTTCTACATTGTACTGTCTGAACAGACAGTAAAATGTAATACCTGAAGAAGCCACATCGTGGTGAAACAATTGTTGTAGTAGTACAAACATTTTTGTGGAAATAAATTACTGTCCCATATACATTTTTTTAATTAAAATGTGTTTCCACCAAGTAAAGACCGAATCTATCAAATATAACTTTGACTTCAAAATTTTTCTCAGTGAGCCCAAAGAAACGCCTTCACACGAAACTAAAAATTCATTATGTAACTTCACCGCATTGAAGATGAAGGAGCGCTGAAACATGGATGAACCAAATCTTGGCAGCATGAGCCTATGACCATTCCTAACGTCCAGGCAATGAAGATCACGTCTAAAAATTAGCTTTTCCCTCAAATACGGTGGAAGACAAGAACGTAAAATTCGATTAACCATAATCGTCAGGTGGAGCCGGAAAACATTCTCAACCCTAAGCAATCCCAAGCTGTTAATTCCGTCCCTCACTGTCATATTTCCTCAAACCGAAAACAAACCGGCAGCATGAATTCTGCATTTTCTGTAGTCTGCGCTCTGCACGGAATCTAGGCAAGGGTAAAAAACCGTTAATCCATAGTTTAGTTTGGACAAAACGAGAGTCTCACAGAGATACTTGCGTGACTGAAAATCCAAATAATATCTCTGCCGATAGAAAAGGCGCAATGCAAGGAAATAATTCCTCAACAGCAATACAATAACGTAAAAAACACTGCTTAATTTTGAGGAACATATAGAATTATCAACACATGTGAGCGGCAGCTAATCAATAAAGAAAAAGTAAAGTAATGGCCAAAATTATCTAAATCCATCACCCAAAACAAATTTGATTCGATTGAATATTCAGGGGTAACTAATTCAGTCAGCAAAAAATGTTCCACATAAAATTCAAATAGGTCTTTTTAATTTTCCTTGATAGCACATTCTCCAGTTGAGAATTATTTGGACGCTTAATAAAACCAATCGATCAATTATCTGGTGTTTTTTTTTAGAGTGATAGAACTTTAAATTGAAATAAAATACATTCAAATTAAGATTGAAACCATCTTTAAAAAGTTTTCTAAGGCACTTCATTAAATTTAATTCTAAGAAGCTTTCAAGAGATTGTCTAGATTAAATCTGTTGAGGATATTTGATTGATTCGGTCTTTACTTGGTGGAAACTCATTCTAATTAAAAAAATGTATATGAGACAGTAATTTCTCGTGTACCCAATCATAAAAGAGGACAATACACAGAAATATTTTTCGTTATCTTATGTCAATGGATTATCTGAAAATATTGCTAAATATTTCAAAAGTTCTTTAAATTATAACGCTGCTTTTAAAACAATCAATAACCTTAGTACCTACATAAAAAACAATGAAAATCGAACAAATAAAGAAAATAAATCCGGAGTATACAAGTTGACTTGCAATGATTGCCCTTTAGTATACATTGACCAGACTGGTAGATCAAGAAACTTGTCCAAGAACACCAAAGTTATATATACAATTCTGTACATTCGACATATGCTAATCATCTTAAGGAATTCAGGCATAATTTCAACAATAATTATGAAATTATCCACGTTGAAAGCAAAAGTTCTACATTAACACTTTTAGAATTTTTTGAAATCAACAGGTATAATGCCCGTAAAATCCTTTTGAACGAACAAATAGATGTTGATAAGTCTCCATTACTGAATATATTTCCTTAATGGCATTTTTAGCGGCAAACTCCAATAAACACCTAAAGTTTTTATAACTTGTGCTTCCATTATTTAGTCACGTACATACCTAAAAATGTATTTAAACTCGGTTACACTGAATACCATCAGACAGTACAATGTAATACCTGAAGAAGCCACATCGTGGTGAAACAATTGTTGTAGTAGTACAAACATTTTGTGGAAATAAATTACTGTCTCATATACAATTTTTTTAAATCTGTAGAGGTTTCGGAGAATTGATTCAGCTATCATCTGTAATATTCGAAAAAGCTCTTCGTAGTAAATTTTCAATATATTTTGTTTGGACCTTGAAGTGTAGTCGTGCTCATGTAAAAAAAATTGCATCGGTATCGATGGAAGAATTTTTGCTTCTATCGAAATACCGGTCAGAATGTGAAATTGTTCATTTGGGGACATATCTTTTCCTTCTTCCTCAAAATTATCTTTTGGCGGGCGGCCATCGCGTAAACTCCCCTCCCAGTGGGTTCCCGGATCACCCCACGAAAAACCCGTTCGAGCATAGTCTGGAAATACACGAAATAACGTCGTTGACTCATCCAGATATTATTTTCCACGGTCTGCAACATAGTAATCACCGGGAGTTATGGGCAGAGAACACTCGACAACTGCGGCAAGGTCAACAATCGGCTAGGTTCAGAATTTTGAACTTTGAAAGGAGTTCTCAGGTCAGACGGTCTGCGTTCTACGCCGAGGTTCGCTGGTGACATTCGAGGAACCACCAAACAATGCCCGGGACGCTCAAGAATTGATGATTCCTAGCCGTCACCCGAAATGATGAATATAATCATTGAAACTCGCGTGGTTTCTATTTATAAATCTTAAGGAGGTGGTTTCCGACGGGATGCGTTTGCTTTGTGTGAAACACCTGGCCCAGTCCTTTCTTACACTATCGACTTTAATGAACTTTCTACGTAATTGAGATATTTCAGTGCTTGTAAGCGATCCGTATAATTATAAATCTTACAATTGACGTGAAGTCGGAAGCTTTTACGTGCTTGTTCAACAGCTCATTTCCGCTAAAAATTTCAAATTGATTCTTAAAATAAGCTATCGGGTGTTTTTTTTGTGATTCAACTTTCGATAGGGATAACTTTGATTTGACAGAAGGTAGAAGCCATGTTGTTTTGACATTTCTGTTCAGTACATGTCACCACATGGAAAATTTTGCGTAAAGATCTTGGTCTTCACCCATACAAGATCCAACTGGTTCAAGAACTAAAGCCACTTGACCATAATAAGCGTCGTTTGTTTGCTGATTGGGCCCTAGAACAGCTTGAAGTTGATCCACTTTTTTATCGTAAAATTGTGTTTAGTGCTGAAGCTCATTTATGGTTGAACGGCTATCCAAACAAGCAAAATCGCCGTATATGGAGTGGAAACAATCCTCAAGAAGATCTGCACGTTCCATTGCATCCTGAAAAATGCACTGTATGGTGTGCTTTAGACGCTGGAGGCATCATCGGTTCATATATCTTTAAAAACGATGCTAGAGCTAGAGTGTTTTATTTCAGTTTAAAGTTCTATCACTCTAAGAGACACCCGATACATATGATGAACCATGTTCTGTCATGCGACATGCGAAAGTCAAATAAATATCATTTTCTGCAATTTTAGAACTGTTCTTCTGAAGAAACAGAAAATCACATGAAAATGTTGGAAGATTCCTTCTGTATCGTTACATGTTGGCAAGAAAGAGTGGAAAAGGAACACGTTGAAGAAAACTACATACACTTATCTTACTTTTTGCAGAAATCATGTAATAAAAAATTCTCCTAATTTATTTTCACGAAATTACGCATGAACCTTCGAGGTCTTATTGCACACCTAAATACTAAATTGGAACGCCATTGGATTTGTACTTCCGTAAATATTTGAAATATAATATACTGAGTGAAAAAATTCATTATTTTTGCGTGAACTTCAAGACTTTATGTTTTATAATTTTATGCCATTTTAAATAGAAGTCTTAGCCCTTGGCGAAAAACTCTAGTAATCGATTTTCTCAATCTTCTCTTCATGACGATTTCTTATCACTCAGGAAATTTTGCAATCTAAGAAAAAGATGCTAATCGCTTGGTGCCAGGTCCGGACTATATAGTGGATGCATCAAAACTTCCCAACCATGCTTCCAGGGTTTCTGGCGAATCACTACAGATGTGTCTGGACTGACGTTGTCTCGATTGAACACAACAATGTCTCAGCCATCTACTGAACAAATAATGGATTTCTTTTTCTTCATCCTTTTGGTATGACGAAAAAAATTGTTACGAAATCAGAAATTGATCTTTCTCATTGACTTCATGTCACCAATTGATTAATTCAGTTACAACTCGTCCTTGGTCCCTGTTATATTCCCGAATGGAAGTAAATTTTCATAACTCGGCAACCTCCGGTCCAGATGTCATCCTCCTACATCAACAACGTCCCCAAATCTACCTCGAATCGGCAGGGGGATCTCACCCTCCGTGCCGCAGAACCGGCAACCTCGAACGCTGCATCGATCCAGCGCACCCTCAGTATACGTGACGTCATGGAGACGCTGCAAAGCCATAAATACGTCCCGAAATCCCCCCTGTTGGAACGTAACGTTCGGAATGCTCCCGATTTCTATCCCCGTTTCCAGACGCCCATAAGACTGATAGAATCCGTACCGGTGGAGCTGAGACTCCTCGTGTCGAAAGATGCATCTTCTGGGGCCGCGTGGCTTTGCACTTCGGGATAGAATCACGATTTGGTGTCTTAGGGTAACGGGAAGAGTTGGGGAACGATTCCTAGTTTTTCGAAGGGGATTATAAGGCTTTTATGTTGATTCTTCGGCTCCTTCGTGAAGGGTTTTCAGTTTTTTGACAAAATGAAAGGCTGCTTATATCATAAAATTATTTTTTCAATAAAATGTACCATCCTTTATAAAAACATGTATAGATAGATGTCTATAACTAGACCGTTTGAAGCTACCGATTGACCAGAAACAGCCAGAATTGACGCACAGAAGAGGTGTTGTATTCCATCAGGATTATGCAAGGCCACACATGTCTGTAATGATGAGCCACAAACTCCAGCTGTAAGGTTGGGAAGCTTTAATGCATCCACCATATATTCCGGACCTGGCACCAAGCCATTACCATCTTTTTCTAGCATTGGAAAACTTTCTGAGTTATAAGAAATCGCCATCAATAGAACCATTTTACTTTGCTCTTTAAACTAGGTACTGATATGCGGTGAAATGACCAAATCTGCTACAATTGACTCTCAGACCAAAAGTCTTAATTAGGTATCTTGGACTTGTGTGGTTCCATCAGAATCATAAAAGCCCACATCGAGAGCTAGAAATCCCATCCCGATACATGCCGAAAATGTTTTCAAATCTTAATGCTTTATTGATACATGCACTTCAGAAACAAGTTCACGATTGCATCTATATCGAGAAAATTGCTTTCAATTGTATATGATTGACGTAATTGTGGAAAACGAGGGAAATATCTCGTGACACGGGTTCGAAAAAAGGTTAATCAGTTTCTGGAGTTGACTGGCATGAATTGAGAATGCGTAAGCAGTGATACCTTGCAAACAATAAGAGGTTTTCGTATCTAGTTGTTTTCAACTTTCTCTAATCAGCATGACTCATAATGCGTTATTTATTCAAAACTACGGATGTAATACTAACAGTGCAATATTGGAAAGAACTGCTGTTTGTAAACTCAACGAAAATTCTAAGAAAAATGTTTCATGTTGAAAAAATATCGGATTGTTTCGGTTCTCGTTTATCAAAATTTCATATTGTTCGAGATATAAAATAAAACACTTCAATTTCGCCTATCATTCCTCTAGAATCCCGAAATTAGTTTAGTCATAACATTACTTAACAGGTGAATATGTTCAGAACGAGATTCTAAATAGAGGATTTTCCAATAGCGATAATATAGCAATAATTTTAAAAAACACATAGGTTATTCAGTGAGACACATTTTTTCATTTGAAAGGTTACATTATACCATAATGTATGGAAAATAACATCATTCAAATGACCATCACGACTTTACTTATCCCCAAAGAAAGAAATCACAAGGTGAATTAACTGGACCATTTCTTGAGATGATTTTTTCACAAAATTTTGTTTTCGATAAATCGATTGTTGAGGTGGCTGTGTGGTAGGTAGCACCATCTTATTGAAACCACATATACTCCATATTATTGTAAACAACAGCAGGAAAAAATTCATTTAAGATTGTTCTGTATCGTTCTCCATTAACTGTTACTCTTTGACCATTTTTTTCAAAGAAAATTGGATCAATGACTTCGTCAGCATAAATTGCACACCACACATTGGCTGTCTGTATGGTGTCTGAAATATGGAACAATGACTTCGTCAGCATAAATTGCACACCACACATTGACTATCTGTGTGGTGTCTGAAATATGGACCAATGACTTCGTCAGCATAAATTGCACACCACACATTGACTATCTGTGTGGTGTCTGAAATATGGACCAATGACTTCGTCAGCATAAATTGCACACCACACATTGACTATCTGTATGGTGTCTGAAATATGGACCAATGACTTCGTCAGCATAAATTGCACACCACCCATTGACTATCTGTATGTTGTCTGAAATATGAACCAATGACTTCGTCAGCATAAATTGCACACCACCCATTGACTATCTGTATGTTGTCTGAAATATGAACCAATGACTTCGTCAGCATAAATTGCACACCACACATTGACCTGTATGGTGTCTGAAATATGGACCAATGACTTCGTCAGCATAAATTGCGCACCACACATTGACCTGTATGGTGTCTGAAATATGGACCAATGACTTCGTCAGCATAAATTGCACACCACCCATTGACTATCTGTATGTTGTCTGAAATATGAACCAATGACTTCGTCAGCATAAATTGCACACCACACATTGACCTGTATGGTGTCTGAAATATAGACCAATGACTTTGTCAGCATAAATTGCACAGCACACATTGACTATCTGTATGTTGTTTGAAATATGGACCAATGACTTCGTCAGCTCACCACACATTGACTATCTGTATACGTGGATTTTCATCATTCCAATTTTGTTTGTTTGCATAACCAATCAACCAAAAACAATTTCATCTTTGAATAAAATTTTCGATAAAATTGTACATTATTTCCAAGGTTTTAAACGGGACGAAATAAGAAATTACTCAGTTACCTATTAGTGATTTCTGTGTGTAATTTCTTATTTTATTCCATTTTAAAAGGAACTACCACAAAGTAACCCTCCACTAAATCCAATAATTTCAAGTTGTTCAAGAGCAAAATCAGAAAATAAGCGAGGTTTATTGTGGTCCAATGTCTTCAGTTCTTGAACCAGTTCAATTTTGTAAAGATGTAAACCCAAATCTTTTCTTAAAATTCTCCAAGTTGTTTGAGAAAGATTATTATTGGATTTTCTCTTACAATTTCTTGTGTGCGTGCATTTTTTTTTGTCGTACTGGTACTCTTGTATCGTGTAAAGAAAATTCATTTTCAAATTTGTCTACAATACGACGAATAGTGAGTCAATTAACTGAATAATTCGTCCATGAATTCTTGAATTTTTCACAGTTTTCATAAATGAGCACTGATATTGATAAAATAATTTAACAGTTTCTAAACGTTGTTGCAACATATCTTTCCATGATTAAATGGAATAACCTAGTGAATACACATGACATGGAAAATGTCAAAAATAATATACACTGTTGCCATTATAATCATATATATATAATATATATATATATATATATATATATATATATATATATATATATATATATATATATAATATATATATCTGCAGATTTTGGCCAAACAGGAAGAGCATTCAAAATGAGGATGACAAGAACAAAAACAAGATTTTTATTTTTCACTTTTATGCTTCAGCATTCATCGTCACTGTGTTTCAGCTGAACATATGGATTGTGTCGGTATTCCAGAACATTCAGGAAACTCTGATACACGTCCGTTCAACCATGTTACTCGTTAACTGATACATTTCAAACCGAAATTGCCCAAAATTATCTTACACGTCTGTTCCTATTTCCGTTATAACCGCTTCATATCCTGCTAGAACAATGACTTGATACTTAATCTCGATAACATTACCGTTTCTTTTCATCATTTCAACCAGCTGATTTTTCGTTTTTGTTTCAGGTAAGCCTCGATGACGTTTTTTCAAGACGGTGTTGGGAAACGTGTAAGTCGAAAATGGCCCAGTTTTTGTGAATACAATGGGAGGTCGAGCACTATTTCAACAATCTTCTTCGGACTCGCACACAGTGGCTCCACGTTGAAGTGTGACGTGCGATAACAGCGGAGAAATCTGGCGTAATCAGAATTGCAGATTCAACAGTCATTAGTTCGTTTGACGCAAAGCGTTATGTTGGATCTGATCTCTATACGAGGAGAAATTTCTGGAGAGAGAACGATTCATGTGTGTCTTCTATGAAAAAGCTATTATGAATTCATTTGAGATGGATATTAAGTGTCTTTATATTGATTAAATTTAGACACAACACAGATGATGATATTTCATTAAATAACGAAACATAGTTAATAGTTGATGAAAAAATTGACAAAAATGAAAAATTTCTCGTGTAAAACCGTAAGTGAAGTCAGATATTTGATTTATAAAACCAACTTCTAAGTAAAATGATGAATTTTCGTGAGTTTCAACTATAAACTGTGTTTTCCACTACAGACATAGTAAGTAGTCTGTTACGACGTTGATTTGATTGCAGTACTACTTACTGAGTTAACTTGGGTTACTATTGACAACGGGAAGTAAGTGAAAATTTACCTCCCTCGGGAGTAAATATGCCAGCATTGTTGTTTCCGATATTGAGGTTGAATTCATTTTTAGGCACCACTCTTAGAAAAATAATTCACATGCAGCATTAGCTGCTTCTTGAATTTCATCTTCTTTGGAATTCATTCTAGAGAAGGAAATGAAGTTTGGACCAAACTTTGTATGACAGATGAAAACCTTAATAATCCAAGGCAAACCGATATTTTATTGATAGTAAATAAATCATAAATTCATCCAAAGAAAAGTAATTAAAAATCAACTTTTGTAGTGGAAAAAATTTGATACACAACTCAGGAGGCAAGTTTCTCGACCAGCCTCGGGCGCAAACTACTCTCTCGTCTGGTAAGTGTCACTTGCCTCCCTTATAAAGGGCGATTCATTTAGAAGTGCTCTTTGTGGTGTTAGCTGAAGTGCCATTTCTGTTCAGTAGTGTTTGACAATTCATAATGGTAAGACTTAGCCCGGCATAGCGTCTACAAATTGTTCCACTTCATAACGGAAATGGGCGTTCTACGAGGAATGGGTATCGGGCGTTTAGAGCAACTTATTGTCGGTCTACCGAACGCACAATTAGCTCTACCATCCGTAAGTTTGAGACCTATGTTCATTATTGGATAATACTCGACCAAATATACCACACCCAGCATGTAGCGAAGAAAATGTAGAGGCAGTACTCGAAGACTGTGAAGTGTCGATTCGTCGCCGTTCTCAAAAGCTTGGCCCGTCATATTTAACAACTTGACGTATTTTACGTAAGGGTCTTTCTTTAAAAGCTTACAAAAATCAACTAGTGCAAGAACTGAATCCGAATCGTTTCCGCCTTAGTCGTTGGGCTCTTAACAAGCTTGCAGAAGATCCACTGTTTCCTGGGCTTCGCGTACACTGTCCGATACCGGCCCTATATTTTCTTCACTACGTGCTGGGTGTGGTCTATTTGGTCGAGTATTATCCAAAAATGATAAATTGGGTCTCAAACTTACTGATGGTAGAGCTAATTGTGCGTTCGGTAGATCGATTATGTGGACCATAAGTTGCTCTTAGCGCCCGTTACTCATTCTTCGTAGAACGCCCATTTTCGTAATAAAGTTGAACAATTTGTAGACGCTGTGCCGGGCTAAGTCTTTCCATCATGAATTGTCAAGAACTGCTGAACAGAAATGGCACTTCAGTTAACACGAGGCATGCGCAATCTGCAATTAAATCCCCACCACAAAAATGAATCACCCTTTAGTATAAATAACTATTTTAGAGGCAAAAAAACTTTAAGTGGAATCAAACACAAAAAACGTTTCCAATATCCATGACATTGGCTTTATTTGATACGTAATTTTATGGTATTCATGCTTGGTTATGATTTAGGGCTGATGCGTACATGGACCTAATCTGATGGTTTCATTGTCAGCAGTAAATCGGCAAACACATTTTGGTTTCCATGTGATCAATTGCTTCCTGTTTATCGGCGTAAGCATGCGACATGTTCCCAGAGGAAATAACCTAATGACAAATCGTAGGGTCTAGGTAGCCTTTCAACTGGCCCATTTCGTGAAATTAATCGTTTATATAAATTATGAATCTGTCCAGTGGAACCATTTAAGGTTTATACAGAGCGGCGCAGTGAAAACTGATGTTTTTTTAATGGCTAGTACACCAGGCCACACTGCGAATGCATCAATCCATCAAGTTCGTGTGGTTTTTTGTCGAAAATTGGAGCTTTCTGGCAATTGATCCCATCGCGAGAAAGGGGCCGGTTTTTTGACCGCCTTCCATGCATCGATCCATTTTTTGAGTTTATTCACTATAACAATGATTAAAATTTTAAGAATGTTCATAATTTCGCCTTGCCATAGCGAAATTAATCAATAAATTTGAAAGTATATGCTGCACTGCCGTGACAGACTCGTTATTTCAGACAAAGCTTTCGTACGCGAATTCACGATCTTCTAACTGCCACAACTCCATGGCTTTTAATGATGGCAAATGCTAAGACGATAGCAGCCCCATCTCGATCGACCCTTCTGGGGGAAGTACTACTACCGTTTCTATAACGTTCGTCTTCAGTGCCCCACTCAGTACTTTTGATTGCAATGAAAATGTCTCTTCCTTTCACAAAAATACTACGTTTTTATGGATTCAAAATGAAATCTCTCATTAGAAGATCCTTTACATAGTGGCAATTTACTTATCACTTACGTATCATATATCGGTTGTTTTTTTTTAGAGTGATAGAACTTTAAATTGAAATAAAACACATTTAAATTGAGATTGAAGCCAAATTTTTTGTTAATAGGAAGATAATTTTATGACATTTATGTTTTAAAAATAATTTCCGGCATATGTCCACCACCAGTAGCTCTGAGGAACCGCATTCGACCAGACCAATTTTCGAGTAATTAAGGCCTTATTTCATCAATAACACGAGTACTGTTGGCTTCCAAAGCGTCTATTGTTTCTGGTTTATCAGCATAAATCAATGACTTGACATAACTCCAAAGAAAATAATCCAGTGGAGTTATGTCGCATAATCTTGGAGGTCAATTAATCGGACCATTTCTCGAAATAATGTTATCGCCAAATCTTTCTTTCAATAAATCAATTGTTACGGTAGCAGCATGGGGTGTAGCATCATCTTGTTGGAGCCAAAACACTTCTGGGTCGATACGATTCAAATTTTGAAACAAATAATCTTGGATCATCGATCTGTAACGAGCACCATTCACTGTAACATTAGCTGCACCATCATTTTTAAAGAAATATGGATCGATGATGCCTCCAGCGTGTAAAGCACACCATACAGTGCAGTTTTCAGGATGCAATGGAATCTGCAGAACTTCTTGAGATTGTTTTCACTCCATATACGGCAATTTTGCTTGTTTACATAGCCGTTCAATCAGAAATGAGCTTCATCACTAAACACAATTTTACGATAAAAAAGTGGATCAACTTCAAGCTGTTCTAGGGCCCACTCAGCAAACAAACGACTCTTATTATGGTCAAGTGGCTTTAGTTCTTGAACCAGTTGGATCTTGTATGGGTGAAGACCAAGATCTTTACGCAATATTTTCCATGGGGTGGATGCACAAACTTGTTGTGAATGTCGACGAATAGGAAAATCTGGACATCATTAACACTGTGACTTACAGCAGCGATATTTTCTTCCGTACGTACAGTTCTTGGTCTTGTTATTGCTGTTGCATCGAGTAGAGAAAATGTCCGAAATTTATCGGTAGTTCGACGAATAAGCTTCTCTGATGGACGATTATGCAAACCATAAATTTCACGAAGTGCTCTATGAGTTTGACGAATAGAACACTTATTTTGAAAATAAATTTCAATAATTTTTAAACGTTGTTTCGGCGTGAGTCTTTCCATGATAATTTGTCAATTCTGACTGAACAGAAATGTCAAAACAACATGGCTTCTTCCTTCTGTCAAATCAACATTATCCCTATCGAAAGTTCTACCACTCTAAAAAAACATCCGATACTTGTAATTGTCGATTGAAACTCAAAAACTGACTTCCCGACCCCATAACTTCAAGATGAGACTGACCGATTCGATTATACAGCGTTTCCACACCAGAAAACGTCGATTCATCTCGTTTAAGACTCTTTCTCCGTTCTGAATACTTCTGTGACCGATTGACGTTTCCAAAACGGACCGTGAGACTTGATACTGAAACCAGAAGAATCCACAATCGATATGGATTTAATTCAGGTAACGAGAAGAAAGGAACGTGACGTAACGATTTCTGGGTCGTCCTCTCGAAACGCTCAAGCGTACTTTCGGATTCGAATATCTTGCCTATTATTTTTTAAAGATTCATTAAGCAATTGCCTAGATGACTCGAACGTTCTGAATGATTTACTCTCGAGTATCATGGCGAGTTGTGGACCTTCAATTAGACGAGAGGCTCGATGAATGGAAAAATGTACAGTACTAAAGGGGCAGATCCGTGAAGTGGACGCTACGCGGAAATCGATAAATGTTATTCGATATTTGGAGACTTCCCAACCCACCGCTTTCGAGGAACGTGATGATGTATAATCAGGAGATTCGGACACCTTAATTAACGAAGATGTTCGAATTTCAATTGACATCTGATGTATCCAAGTATGTTGAGCGGAATTCCACTCATTTGTATTTCTGATCAAACAAAATATCCAACAAAATGTTCTAAAAACTGTTTTAGTCGTTACTAATACGAGGGGCGTTCAATGTATTCTCGGTAAAGGCATGAAAGAAAACTCTGAAAATTTGTCCCATTTGAGAATAGGTAGTAGTCACTGGGGGACAAGTCTGGACTGTACAGAGGATGAGTAATTTCTTCGAAGCACATTGCCACACAGCTTCGCCACGTGCGTTGTTGTTCCCCGCTGTGAGTTTTCCTGGCCTTTTTTCTCTAATTGCTTCTCTTAAGTTAGGCAAAGTGATCGCGTATGATGCTGCTGTGATGTTTTCAACCTTTTCAGTGTTTTCTATCGATGAAATATAAGCCACAATTATTCTAGCGCATGGGGTGACCTTAAACTTGATTGGGGACTGTGTTCCCTTCTCAATCCACTGCATGGACTCTTGTTTACTCTCAGGGTCATAATGATACCTACGTCTCATCCCCAGTAAGCAGCGGGTTGAAAATAGTTGATGGGTCTTCTCCACAGAGCTCCAAAAACTCCTTACAGCACTTGACTCGCACTTGTTTCTGAGGTGCAGTGAGCATTCTCGGTATCCATCTCTGCTAACATCTTGATTTTTATTCTGGCATCTTCAAGTACCAGCCTTTCCACTTTTTTCACATTTTCTTCAGTAGTGCCGCTAACGGGCCCGCCCGAGCGGGGGTCGTCTTCAATGCTTTCTCTGCCTCTTTTGAATTCACTTGACCACCTTTGAATGGTGGATAACCACGGGGCACAGTAACCACCTCTTCATTAATGCTTGTTTGACTTTTTCCCTGCTTAGAGATGCTCTATTTTCTTCATCATTGTGACGTCAGTCATTCTGGTTCTCTTTCACTGAGGATACCTAGAAAACTAATGATCGTAAATAAGTGAAATTTTATATAGTGTCATTAGTAAATGAGACAATTAGATTATTCACATTATTAGCAAATCACCCCGATACTGAGAATACATTGAACGCCCCTCGTATATTTGCTAGCTGCCATAATTGAATGTGTTTTTGAAATAACCATATATCGGGTTTACATTTTACACATTTAAATTAAGATTGAAGCCAATTTTTGTTTTTACTTGAAAGATAATTTTATGACATTTATGTATCAAAAATAATTTCCGGCATATGTCCACCACGACTAGCTCTGAGGAACCGCATTCGACCAGACCACTTTTTCGAGTGATTCAGGTCTTATTTCATCAATAACACGAGTTATGTTGGCTTCCAAAGCGTCTATTGTTTCTGGTTTATCAGCATAAACCAATGACTAGACATTACTCCTAAGAAAATAATCCAGTGTAGTTATGTCACATGATCTTGGAGGGCAATTAATTGGACCATTTCTCGAAATAATGTTATCGCCAAATCTTTCTTCCAATAAATCAATTGTTAAGGTAGCAGCATGAGGTGTAGCACCATCTTGTTGGAACCAAAACACTTCTATCGATACCATTCATTGATCATCTATCGGTAATGAGCACCATTCACTGTAACATTAGCTCCAGCATCGTTGTTAAAGAAAGATGGACCGATGATGCCTCCACCGTGTAAAGCACACTATACAGTGCATTTTTCAAGATGCAATGGAACCTGCAGAACTTCTTGGGGATTGTTTTCACTTCAGATACGGCAATTTTGCTCGTTTACATAGCCGTTCAACCAGAAATGAGCTTCATCACTAAACACAATTTTACGATAAAAAAGTGGATCAATTTCAAGCTGTTCTAAAAAATTTTTCATGTGGTGGATGCTCAGAGTCCAACTTGTTGTGAACGTCGACGAATATCTGGATCATCATTAACACTATGACTTACAGCAGCGATATTTTTTTCTGTACGTTTATTTCTTTATCTTGTTGTTATTGTTGCATCGAGTAGAGAAAATGTTGTCCGAAATCTATCGGTAGTTCGACGAATAAACTGCTCTGATGGACCATTATGTAAACCATAAATTTCACGAAGTGCTCTAGAAGTTTGGGGAATAGAATACTGATTTTGAAAATAAATTTCAACAATTTGTAAACATTGTTGCAGCGTGAGTCTTTCCACGAGAATTAGTTAATGCTTACTGAACAGAAATGTCAAAACAACATGGCTTCTACCTTCTGTCAAATCATAGTTATCCCTATCGCAAGTTCTATGACTCTAAAAAAAAACACGATATTACTGTCAAATATTTAGATCTTGTCCTATATTAACGTAACAGCAAAATATCTTCCTTATTTTGTGTGCTCTTGTCATGAAACAGCGTGCTCTTGTAAAGGATGGAACACTGTAATGATCATTTTTACGAGATTTTTCGTTTCTGGCGGAGAACAGTTCAAAAATTGCCTTTTTTGACTTTCTCTTGACAGAATCCATAATTCTGTGTTTTCATTCATCATATGCAAGTTCTTTAAGAAGTTATGCACAAATTTAAAATTTTCAGAGGAATTGAACTGTTGAAAGCATAGACATCATGTCAGAGCCTTTCACTGTTTTTTCATTTAAAAGACATACCCAAATATCCATCAATCGGTAGTTTGATGCAATAGCAGATACACAGTGCAAACAGGACATTCATCCATCCTTATTATACCATACTCATATATGTCTATGGAACCTAGAATGGACGGGTATTAGAAGCAAAGTTGCTTTGTACCTTTTTGAAGAGGAGTTAATTTTGTGTGGTTAAAGTGCAGTCTCTCATAATTGAAGATTAAATCATCAGTTATCCACCGATTATATAATCTGCAGAATTAGATTTCTTTCTCAACGTCACGGTCTGTAGATTTCATTTTATACACTTTGCTGAGACAGGTAAAAAGAAAAGCAGGTAAATAATATTTTCTAATAAGGGGTTTCATTTTGAATAGCTCGTTATCTTGGCAACTGTCACTCTTGAAGGTGTCATGTTTTGAAATTTAACAAGTAAGAACTACACCATTAATAAAAATGGAATGATGCACACAAAATGGTGAAAATTTTGGGGTCAAATTTCGCATAACTAAAGCATTTTTGGGTCGTCGGCCAGCAATAATGAAAGTGGTGGACAAACTTGAGCTGTTGGGATAAGTTAGTGATGTGAAGATTCGAAACCGTGTGCAACTGAGGATAATACTGCTGTAGCCCCCAGTGTTGAAGAAACCCCAGGTTTGTCGATTTTTGGAATAAGGCATTCCACAAACGACATTGCATCGTAATTTGCATATGGACTTAGGTCTTAAGGCTTTTAAAATTCAGTTGATCATCTTCAATGATTAGGCCCATTTTCACCTCGGAGGCTACGTTAGTAAGCAGAATTGTTCCATTTTAGTACGGTCAATTTAGACATTCGAAGTTACATAAATTACCACCAAGCTTAAAATCGGTAAGATTGTTTAAAATATCATTAAAAACAAAATTTGAAAGTGCCCCATCTTTTCCCTGTAAGGAAAAAATGTTATTCAAGGTCAAAGGTCAAAAAAATGAGTTTTTCGCGATTTTCAGCAAAACGGTGAGTTTTCTCATTAAAATACCTCAGACAAAAACTGTAGACCATAAAATTATCTAAAAAAAAATTATTAATATTTTTTTTTCTACGAGTTTTTGAGATATAACGATTCAAAAAGTTGTAAAAGTTGTAATCGTCATAATATACACACGTTTCCTCGCCACCTATGAGGTAGTGTACTTAGCGCGTTTTTTTTAACGTGGTTTCCCCAGTAGGTCTATTCCACGGGTCAGTTTTGATCCTGTTTAATTTGAAACTATTGAAAAATAATGGATATTAGCAGAGATTTAAAAGATAAAAGCAATTTAAGTTAAAAAAAAGTAGAGAAATTTAATCGAGTCGTAACTTTCAAAATCTTCTTCTTGTTCTTCTTCTTGATCTTCTTGTTCTTGTTCGTCTTGTTCTTGTTCTTTTTGTTCTTCATTCTGAGTGCATATAAACTGCGTTAATAGCGATGTATCGCATGTTGCCTCGTTGGAATCAAACGGATCCTCTACTGTTGGTGATTCAATATTAGAGCACAACCGGCCTTGACAATTTATAAATGCCGGAGAACAGAACAGTCCGACTTTTTTGCAACCACATTTAGCACTGCATTCCCTTTTGCAGTCGCAAAAAACTGAGTTCAGCAGTTTTTCCGGCGCAGGTGGAAGTAAAGTGTGCACTGGTTCTAATGAATTGTTGACCAACTTCCAACCCCAGTCTGTAGGGTCTAGCTGATAACCAAGCCACACTTGAACTTGGTAATATACCCTAAAAAGATGTTGATGAGCAGCAACTGAGGTTGGAGGAAGACAAGCTACTTGTACTTGTTTTTTACTTTTGGTGTTTTTAACGAATCATGCATATCTATACTTATCTAAGCAGGTAGTTTTTTTAGGAGCTCCGTACATAGAAAGGAGAAAGCGAATGCCGTTAGTAATAATTTCTGGTCGAATAGAATTACTATTTTTAAAAACTTCAGCACATTCAATTAAATTTTGTTTCTCAAATAGTTTGAAAACTGTCATTTTACCTCTCCTGTAAAATGCAGATGTCGTATCACAGCCAGTTATTGCGTGTAAAAATAGTACATGATTTTGACACTTTGCAAAAGTAGATGAACTTCTTGATGAATACATTTCCGATTGATGTTGAGCTTTTCCTCGTTTTAAGGAGAAAATAGTTTTTTCAGTTGGAGTTCGAGCAGTCAGTAATACGAGTAAGTCCATATCTTCACCAACAACAATAGTTGTATTGTCAACCCTAGCCACGCACACAATTGAACAGGGGACAGATGTTTTCTCAGGGTTTCATTTTACCTGATATTCTTATAGTTATAACTTATTTATATTTTATATTAGTAGTGTAAGTTACAATGACCGATAGAAAAATATTTTAACATATATTACAACTATAGAAATGTATATATACGTGGCGTACTCATGCATATTATGACGATTACAACTTTTACAACTTTTTGAATCGTTATATCTCAAAAACGGTGGCTCGTAGAGAAAAAAGTATTAATAAATTTTTTTAGATAATTTTATGATCTACAATTTTTGTCTGAGGTATTTTAATGATAAAACTTACCATTTTGCTGAAAATCGCGAAGAACTCATTTTTTGACCTTTGACCTTTCCCATTGACAGGGGAAATATGCGGAACTTTCAAATTTTGTTTTTAATGATATTTTAAACAATCTTACAGATTTTCAGCTTGGTGGGAATTTATGTAACTTTTACTCTTATTTTTGGTCTAATTTGACCGGACTATTTGGGGCTCGAAAAATCCAAGAATGATTGTTGACAAGTCTCTCCATCCTCAACGTGTCACTGTTTGGTGCGGTTTTTGGGCTGGTGGTGTTATTGGACCTCACTTATTCTTAAATGAACTCTTATTGGAAAACCCTCTAGTCAGTACAAGCGATTTCAACTACAATGGATCTGAATAGATGTCGTTTCCAACAGCCAACCTCATCGACCTTCCTTTCTTCGAAAAACACGTTCTTCGCGGTTCCTAATCCGCTTTTAAACGCACCTCCGGCGTGTGTTTATTAAGATCGAGCTCGTTTCACACTGTTGACACCTTTAAGTGTCATTTCCGAGACAATTGCGAGTCTATTTACATAGAATCATATATGTATAAATCATCAGTCATCGCCGCAAGTGGGCCTGCCAGTAATTATCTGCGAGCTTTGTGTTTCGAACCCGTTCGTACCAACCATAGAATAATGGAACGGGTGATGGACACCTCATAGTCGTGAAATTATGCATGCGGCTCTTGAATCGGCTGTGTGCGCTTACGAATTTACATAAATACGTCGTTGTCCTTACGGGAATCGTATGGGAGAAATGATGGATGAAAAACGGGTCTCGAATCTTTGTTGCGGAATTGACAAATTATTCGTGGATGGCGTTTGGATTTGATCTGTAACATGCCATGTTTACAAGATCAGATAGAAAAAGATGGATCCGTAAAAGGAGTCAAATCGAAAACCATTAACCAATAACAAAAAGTAATTAGCTGTCAGGAGTAAAAATAAGTTTGACTTCATTCTTCTTTGTCTTCTTTAATCCCTAGTTGGCGATGGGGTAGGTTTTATGCCTGAGCTCGTACGTTGCTGCGGGTGCCACTGGATTTTTAACAGTCGCTATCACGCTTCACTGTCCATGGCTACTGTCTTTGCGTCCTCCTCAACGTGCCTCGCCCACGTCTTCCTGAAAGCCGACCGCTGCACCCGCCATGTCTCTGGGCATTTTTGCCAGGGCATCTTGTGTGGTATCCATTCTATGTTCATTCTGCAAACGAGTGAGAACCATCTCAGTCTCTTCTGCTGGATCAGAGCCTCTATGGTTGGTTGGTGGTCGCATTTCTCCCGTTTCGAAGATGGTCTCGGATGAAAACTCCGAGGATCTGCCGAAGACATCGCATTTGGAACTTGCTTCAATATGAAGAAAACGGTTATGTTACGTTATTTATGCAGCCTGCATTCATCGTCTTCAGCCAGACCGATTTTGTGTAAATGCGCTTTTCAGTCTGCAGTGACCTGTCATAATTCCGACAAGTGTTCTTAGTTTGGCCCTATCCAGACCTAGCGCTAGGTTCGCCATCTTTTTGTTCGAAGCTGTTCCAAGGAACAACTTCGAATGTTTCAGGCCAGAATGGCTCCGCCAGAAAGACTCTAGTCTTGAGTTCATTCTGCCTGTTATCTCCTCGTTAGCCACGTCATGTGGTATTCCCAGGAATGGTTCCGGTCCTACCAGAGGCAGCGCAGCTCCAGCAAACGCAAAACGGTTGGTGGTCGCATTTCTCCCATTTCAAAGATGGTCTCGGATGGAAACTCCGAGGATCTGCCGAAGACATCGCATTTAGAACTTGCTTCAATATGAAGAAAACGGTAGCCGAAAGTCACTTTTTTTTAGTGGATGTTCATGGTGACCATGCTCTAGCATAATGAATGTGTCAGAAGTGGTTTGCCCGAGAGGCAAGGCTGGATGAAAATCCATCACAAACGCAAGAGGAACTCGCAGAAACACTTGGAGTCACTCAACTAGCCATTTACCATCGTTCAAAAGCAATGGAAACGACCTAGAGGTAGAAAAATGGATGGTCTGCTCACATTTCGACTGTTGTGTCTAGAGCGAGACAATTCACGTACCAGCTGTCTAAAACATTCCCATATGCGATGTAGCCACAAGCAGGACTCTCTACACAACCTACGTGCGTCCTATTCTGGAATATGCGGGCCCTGTTTGGTGGGCCAATCTGAAGGGTGCTCGGGATCTTTTGGAATCTGTCCAGCGGTGGAACACCCGTCTTCCTTTTGGTACAATTCGCCCTGATTACCAATCGAGGCTGCGGTTATTTGAGTTGCCCTCCTTTTCGGATCGTAGAAGAAGGGGAGATCTGATTACCACCTATCGAGCACTTCACTCCCTCTTCGGTACCGATATGTCTTAACTCTTTTCACTAAACCATTATCGAGCCTTAAGAGGACACCGTTTAAAGCTTGCCAAGGAGAACTTCAGGACGACACCGAGGAGCCAGTTTCTTCCCAACAGAGTGTTCGTAGCGTGGAATCGGCTCCCTGCTGAAGTTGTGTCATCGCCATCGGTGAATTCTTTCGAGAACGCTCTCGATGGATGGTCTACTCAGGTTCAATAACTAATTCCATTACTTTCTCAGTTTCATTTTATTTTTGTTTTTCGAGTTTATAGGTTTACCTTTACTCTTATCACTTAAGTAATAATAATAATAAGATCAACCTTTGTATTTGGTGGGAGTGTATTATGAGCTGCTACAATCAAACGAAGGATCACTGGAAAGGTCCACCGACCACAATTGATACGTTTGAGCCGAGCATTGTGAGAAAAACGACTGCAATAAGCCGACAGACACGACAGTTATTGGCAATGCACGGCCACATGTTGCGTCGCCCGTTAAAACCTACTCAGAAACATTCAAATGGTCCTATCTCACCCGCCGTATAGCCCAGACATTACTCCTTTCGAGTACCATCTTTTCCGATCAATGCACGAACTTATTCATACTCCAATTAATTCAGCGCCTCATATTTCAACTCCCAAGGTAAAACGTACTTCCTGTAATCATCTATAACGAATATCTTAATCAAACTTGATAGTAACAAATCGTCAAATGCGATCCTTCTTCACCACTGTGTTTGCGCGCGAAGTTCAAATTAGGTCAATGACTACAACCCAACATGTGTTAAGGTCGATATTCTTATAAGTAACCACGTAAACTTAATGACACCAGGTGTCTTGCAGCAGGTGGGGTGGTTCTCATTCGCGAAATATCTCGCACTGAAGCCATGATTACGTCAATTTGAAGTACCACACATCGACCATCATATTCTATTCTGAGCTTCGGCAGATGGCACTACCTTCACTTTTTGCAAAAAAAAATCAGGGTTGATGATCGTCGCGCGTGCTGGTACTGGGCGATCATAGAGTTTTGGGCAGGTGCTCGTTGGCACCTGCTGTATATTCCAGAAGATTGACCACAAGTCGACTTTGAGTACGTCCGCTCTTTATGGAAACATACGGGATGCCGACACATATTGATTGCAGGTTTTACGTAACGCCGGTTGTACGTCAATTTGCAGTTTTCTATTAGTATATTTCTGCATAATTATCACGAAAAAAAGATGACCTGAGCGTATGGACGCAACGTGCTATATTTAAATGAATATAATTGGTTTAAATATATGATATTTAGATCCTGATCAATTGCTGACTAGTGTCGAAGAAGTAAAGGGTCATTCATTAACAGCGACCCGTTTTGTTTTGTAAATAATGCACATTATTTATTTGAAAAATATTGAAATTCTTGTTCCATTATAAATGGATACCATTAGTTATGAAACAAAACTTCATTTAAATGTGCACCACGGAAACGCTGGCAGGAATGGAGTCGTAGAACCCAATTTTTCATGACTCGCACAAATCAATTCGTATTTTAGTCATTACTCTTTCAATATTGATCTGTAAATCGTCTAAATTTGGTGGATGATTGCTGTAAACCAATGACTTAATGTAACGCCGAAGAAAGAAGTCCAATGGAGTTGAATCGCAGGAACGAGGCGGATAATTTATCGGTCCATTTCTTGAAATAATTGAATCACCGACGCTTTAAATGATCTGTTGGTTTGAGTTCTTGGGTTAAAACAAATTAAGGGGTTTCGTAAAATTCGCCACAAAGACGTCTGGGAGATGCCTACTTCTTGTTAACGTCGAGAAATCGATTAATTTTGGTCTTCGTGAACACTTTCACGTACGGCAGCAATATTCTCTTCACGTCTTGCATTTCTTGGTCTCACTGGCACTGTAACATAATGAAGTCTAAAATTTGTTTCAAACTTCTTTACTAAACGTTCAACTGTTCATTTATCCGGACGATTATAACGGAAAAAATTGGAGTCAAAGCACGTAAAGTTAGAGTAACAGATCGCGATTTTTCATAATAAATTTCGATTATTTGTAAACGTTGTTGGAGTGTGTGCCTTAAATGGCAGACATTAATAAATACAACGGTCAATGCCACAAATAAACAATTGCTGCCATGCGTGAGTAATTTCAATTTGAAAATGGGGCGTTCCCATTGAAAGACTCTTTAGATCAGCATAAATTAAATAGCTCAAATCAACAGACCACTTTCAAATTTACAACTACAAATTCTAAATTGCTCTTTGAATAGAGGTTAATTCTTGAAAGGAGGTATATAAAATTAATTAAATATTTTAATATTAGCCTTCTACATATTTAATTTCAAAAAATTATATTTAATAATTATAACTTCAGAAAATAAAATAAATAATGTCATATAAGTACCACTTATATCAATTGACATATAAAATAAACATTCATTATAAGATATCCAAATGATATAACAAAATCCAATAAATAAAAATTTTTAACCAAAATCCTATAAATTAAATATTTTGAATAGACAAAATTTTGTTTCTGCTGATCAATCTTATGAAAAACAAATATCTTTCAAAAATGTCTAACATAATCTTAAGAATTTCCCCATAAAACTATCTTACATAGAATATTCAATATTATTGGATATCTAACTAAGTTACTTTAAAAAAAAATGTAACTTTTAACACGTGAGTGATGTAGGTTATGTTTTTGATTTTGATATTTGGAATATTGAAAAAGGGCTGAAGACGGGATTATCTAGAATTATATTTGTTTTTTGAAGATATAGTGCACATTTTTTAGAGATTTTTGAAATAATTTGTTCGAATATTTAAATATATTAAATATTTCAAATAAATTATATTCTTTGGGAAATCCTTTAAGTGTGTTCATGTTTTTATAAGGCAAGTAGTATTTCTTAAGGATAAAACCAGAAACAAAATTTTGTCTCCTTTGAATATTTATTTATTAATTTTAATTACTTTCGTATATCTGTTGGGTTATTTATTTCATTTGACATTGTATATTGAGTTTTGATTATATACGTCTATTAAATGTGAGCGGTGCTTGCTTTAGACATTAATTTAATTCTAAAAGTTTTTTGAATAAAAAATTCTTTTGAAATTAAAATTGTAGAAGATAAACATATTTCAATTTGTTTTGATATTCAAATTTTGTTATATTTCTTCTATCAAGTAAAAAGCCTTTCTATTTTATTTCATTTAAGTTACTTTATATAAAAACTCAAGATATGTAAAAACATTACTGAAAAACAAGTTTTAAGAGAGACTTCGCTTCGTCAGTATTCAAATAATGTTAGACATTTTTGAAAGATATTTTTTTCATAAGATTGATAAGCAGAAACAAAATTTTGTCTATTCAAAATATTTAATTTATAGGATTTTGGTTAACAATTTTTATTTATTGGATTTTTTTATACCATTTGGATGTCTTGTAATGAATGTTTATTTTATATGTCATTTGATATAAGTGGTACTTATATGACATTATTTCAATTTATTTTCTGAAGTTATAATTATTAAATATAATTTTTTGAAATTAAATATGTAGAAGGCTAATATTAAAATATTTAAATAAATTGCTCTTTGAAGTTTGTTTTGAATTTTTGGAAAGGGATTTGGTTTTCATAATACAAGATACGAAACAAAATTGTGTATCCTTCAAGTGTGTATTTAGTATATTTAATAAAATAAGAAGGAACGGTTTTTTACTTGATAGAAGGGTTATTAAAAAATTTGAATATCAAAACAGATTAAATCTGTTGTCTTCTACAATTTTAATTTCAAAAAATTTTTTGAAGAAACTTCAAGAATTAAATTAGTGTCTTTATAAGCACTGCTCATATTTAATAGACGTATAAAATCAAAATTCATCATACAATATCAAATGGAATTAAGAAAAACCAACGAATATAATTGAAATTAAAATATAAATAATAAGCAAACATTTTTTGTTTCGTTCCAGGCATGCGTACTGAACTCTTCAGACAAACGTACGAAGCCCTGTTTGTTACAAAATGTATTGTTTTCTGATCCTATATCAATGAAAAATAACTCTTTCTCAAAAATATAAAACATAATTTCAAGAACTTCTCAAAAACTAATTTATTTGAAATATTCAATATATTTAAATAAATTACTTCAAAAAATCTCAAAACATGTAGCACATCCTCAAGAAATAATTAAAATTACGATAAGATCAGTTCAACTTTACATATAAAAAAATTTTTTGAAATTAAAATTGTAGAAGACAACAGATTAAATCTGTTTTGATATTCAAATTTAGTATTTTCAAGTAATAATTTATATTTCTTGGAATTCTTTTATTCCTTTTAGTACTGTGTAATGAGTGTTAATTCTATA
Organism: Megalocaria dilatata; assembly: GCA_034642435.1. Lineage (NCBI taxonomy): Eukaryota > Metazoa > Arthropoda > Insecta > Coleoptera > Coccinellidae > Megalocaria > Megalocaria dilatata. Next base: position 2,362,406 of record CM067857.1, read on the forward strand.
TGTCTACTTTGTTGAAACTGTGTTTTCTAAGACATTTATTTAAAAGTTTTCGAGAAAAAAATTAATAAAATTAAAATTTGTTGTGAGGTTATCAGAATTGATCTGTATGATATTTGAGATACTTTAAAAACCTTCTATCGAGTAAAAACCCCCTTTCTACTAATTTTTGGCGCCGAATGTGTATTTAGTAATTTCGTTCGTACGAAATGCTACTGACACAGTCCTCTTCGAACTTTCGTTCGCTACTGCATCCATCCATCGACTCCATCAAACCCGACATTCTACTTCGTGCATAATTGAGGAACCGCATAACGGGATGTGCTCGAAATCCGTGAGGTTGATCAAAATCCGCCTAGGTCATCTTCGGAACGCGAGTTTTAGCGCGACGTCGCCGTCCCACTGACACACTTTCCGATTACGACACGCGTGTAAGAGCTCGCCGATTACGGTCTCCACTTTTTGTTTTACTTCAATTACGTTCGCATTTTCCCAGAAATGCTTTTCGGTAGTGCGCCGTTTTCCGCTATTCACCGTTTGCGCGAATCAAGTCGGCCATGCGATAATTTTCGTAACGCGCGGTAGCATCTTCGAGAGACTTTTCTGAATATGTGAGGAATTCTTGAATAGACTTGATCATTGGAAATGATAATCCATACGATTTCATGGGAAATCGATTAACAATTCAGAATTGTACCCTACATCAATCACCATCACTTGTCAGACGCGAACCACCGACTGTAGAATATGATATTAGGTGTTTTTTTTTAGATTGATAGAACTTTCGACAGGGATAACCGTGATTTGACAGAAGGTAAAAGCCACGTTGTTTTGACATTTCTGTTCAGTAAGCAATGAAAAACTATCATGGAAAGACTCACACCGCAACAACGTTTACAAATTGTTGAAATTTATTTTCAAAATCAGTGTTCTGTTCGCCAAATTTTTAGAGCACTTCATGAAATTTATGGTTTACATAATCGTCCATCAGAGCAGCTTATTCATCGAACTATTGATAGATTTCGGACAACATTTTCTCTACACGATGCAACAACAAGACAAAGAACTGTACGTACAGAAGGAAATATCGCTGCTGTAAGTCATAGTGTTAATCATGATCCAGATTTTTCTATTCGTCGACGTTCACAACAAGTTGGACTCTGTGCATCCACCACATGGAAAAATTTGCGTAAAGATCTTGGTCTACACCCATTCAAGATCCAACAGGTTCAAGAACTAAAGCAACTTGACCATAATAAGCGTCGTTTGTTTGCTGATTGGGCCCTACAACAGCTTGAAGTTGATCCACTTTTTTATCGTAAAATTGGGTTTAGTGACGAAGCTCATTTCTAATTAAAATAAATTGTAAAAAGTACTACGTTTTACTACCAATAAAAATATATATTACACATTTTCTTGTGACTCAAGTTTCGGGAAATGAACTATCCCATCATCAAACAACTGCAGACCTAACAGTGGTACAGAGGTATTTAAACAAAAGTGATACATATTTTGAATATTTCAATAGATTCTAGGTAACACCTAATAGTGGTACAGAGGTTTACAAGCGGAACGTGATAAAAAACCGGGTTAAAAAAGAGGGGCCTTCTAACAGATATCGGAATGTCGGCAATCGACAAAGAAGTTTGTTAAACAGATGTTTTATTTCGATTTAAAGTTTTACCACTCTAAACAAACACCCGATACTTTCAGTTACAAAAAAATATATATTTAAAATCAATATTAAATTGATAGTTGTCTAAATGAATACTAATTTTTCACTTTATGACGTTGAATACATGTACGAGGGGCGTTCAATATATTCTTGGTATAGGGATGAAAGGCAACTCAGAAAATTTTGGAAAATTTCTATTTTTCGAGGTAGTCTCCTAGAACCTAAGATCGAGAAATAAGCTTCTCTAAACATTGAAAAACATATTCTTACGCCTTCTCTTCAAAATAGGTAATAATTGTTACCTTTAGTTCTTCATCATCATATTTCTTCTTCATCATATTTTTTCACATTTGGGAGTAGGTAGTGGTCACTGGAGGCCAAGTCTGGACTTTACGGAGGATGAGTAATTTCTTCGAAGCTACATTCCCGCACAGCAGCCTTCGCTACGCGGGCCTTGTGAAACGACGCGTTGTCGTGAAGCAACAACACTTCCGCTGTAAGTTTTCCTCATATTTTCCCTTTAAATGCTTTTCTTAAATTACCCGAAGTTATTCTATCAATAAAATACTTTTAGGATCCCAAAAGACCGTGGCCAAAATTTTTCCAGCTTAGGGGGTCACTGTTTGGGGGCTGTGCATCCTTTTCAATCCACTGTATGGACTCTGGTTTACTCTCAGGGCTATAGTGATGAACCAACGTCTCATCCCCAATAACCAGTGGGTTGAAAATAGTCGATGGATCTTCTCCACAGAGCTCTAAAAACTCCTTGCAGTGCTTCTGAGATGCGGTGAGCTTTCTCGATACCCGTCTTGCACTGACCTTTGAGAGGTTAAGATGGTCATGAAGGATATCATGTATGGTACCCACGGATAGGTTTGTTATCTCTGCTAACATCTTGATTTTTATTCAGGCATCTTCAAGTACCAGCTTTTCCACTTTTCTTCTCATTTTCTTCAGTGGTGCCGTTAATGGGCCTGTCAGAGCGAAGGTCGTCTTCAATGCTTTCTCTGTCTCTTCTGGATTCACTTGACCACTTTTGAACGGTGGATAACGACTGGGTACATTCTTGGTAAACAGCAACCAGCTCTTCATGAATGATTGTTTGACTTTTTCTCTCCTTAGTGGGGACTTTTGTAACGATGCTATGCTTGATTTTCTTGATCATTGTGGCGTCAGTCATTGTGCTCGTCTACCTAGAAAACTAATGATCGTAAACTAGTAAAATTTTATATTTATATCCTCAGATAGTGCCATTAGTAAATGAGATAATTAGATTCACCTCGTAGCTTGAACTTTAAAGGAATTATCACATTCCGACTTTACTAGATTCCTCAGATGTCTTAGATGTGTAGGGCTTAAATGTTAACTGTTATGATTCCGAAAGTTCTGAAAACGTGGTCGTTAATTCATCTGAACTAAGTAGCACTTGAAACACTCACGAGACACTAAACGGAGGCTCTGTTGACAGAATTGGGTTACCAAAGAACAGTATTCCTTTGTCTTTGAGATGCTCGTTTTCCCATCAATTGTGATGATGTTAACAGATTCGTAACTTCAGGCTTTTAATTTTAGTTCTTATTCTACCCTCTTCTCATGTTACAAACATCTTTCACACTTTGATTGTTATATGTATCTTCTTTACGCGCAGGACTTCCTGTTTATGGAGAGGATAACTATTAATATCTGGTGACATGGGCTGTTCTCTGATATTTTTAATTTTATGGTCGGGAATTTATCTAAATTTTGATAACCGTTGAATGCTATCGTGACGAAGCTCAGATAAAATCTTCAATATTTCCTCGTCTGTTAGAAATGGATAAGACTACGAAGTCGTTACTGAAGATCAGTTTTGTTAGGATTCATGTATGTTTTATATAGTAATGAACCAGTTGTAATGAAGGTTTTTAAAAATATTGATAAAACGAAATAAAAATTCAATTGAATCGTTTCTTATTTGATGGAAATTCATTTTAATTGAGTAAAATAAAAGCAATTTATACAATTCATCAAGTTCTTGTACCTACAAATTTTTGAGTTTAGAGCTGAAAATGTTCTGAAATGAGATTTGAATCACTGCTGAAGAACCTGAGTTCAAATGTTATTCTGTCAGTCTTTGAATATCAAAACAGATATTTAATCTGTTAGTCCCCTACAATTTTAATTTCGAAAAATTTTATTCAAAAACTTTTAGAATTAAATTGATGTCTTATAACGAGTAATAGACGTATGAAATCAAAACTCATTATACAATGTTTGATTGTATCGGTTTCTACTTGTCGGAAATACATCTTGATTATTAAAGTGAAACAACTTCCGCTGGTTTATTTAATTTCACAACAATTGTTCCGTCATGACAACATGACTTCGTCAGGTGAGTATGGTACTAACTGCATAATTGAAATTGAGTTCTTCATATATTCAGAATGTACAGAAAATAAGGTAGTGGGAATTTGCAGTCATGTTTTCTTATTATTACACAAAGTTTCAGAAAAGGTTAAGTTAGGGAGATTTATCCCCCTTACTTAATCTTTTCTAAAACTTTAAAAAAAACACCAAGGATCTAGCTCTTTCTATTCCAATTTACAGTAATTTGTTTTCTTATTGTTACACAAAGTTTTAGTAAGGGGTATTTAAGTAAGAGGTATTTAAGTAAGGTGTATTTATTCCCCTTACTTAACCTTTTCTGAAACTTTGTGTAATAATAAGAAAACAAATTACTGTAAATTCGAATGGGAAGAGCTAGATCCTTGGAAAGTTTCTATTGGGTGTTTTTTTAAGTGATAGAACTTACAATTGAAACAGAACACATTTAAATCAAGATTGAAGCCAATTTTTTTCATTTGAAAGATAATTTCATTCATATACAGGAGGCCATAAATTTATCTTCAACGTTTTTAAAGAAATATGGCTTATTATGCCTCCAGCGTGTAAAGCACACCATACAGTGCATTTTTCAGGATGCAATGGAACCTGCACAACTTCTTGACGATTGTTTTCACTCCATATACGGCAATTTTGCTTGTTCACATAGCCATCCAACCAGAAATGAGCTTCATCACTAAACACATTTTAACGATAAAAAGGTGGATCAATTTCTAGCTGTTCTAGGGCCCAATCAGCAAACAAACGGCACTTATTATGGTCATGTGGCTTTAGTTCGCGAACCAGTTTGATCTTGTATGGGTGTAGACCAAGATCTTCACGCAAAATTTTTCATGTGGTGGATGCTAAGACTCCAACTTGTTGTGAACGTCGACAAATAGACAAATCTGGATCATCATTAACACTATGACTTACAGCAGCGATATTTTCTTCTGTACGTACAGTTCTTTGTCCTGTTGTTGTTGCATCGAGTAGAGAAAATGTCCGAAATCTATCGATAGTTCGACGAATAAGCTGCTCTGATGGACCATAAATTTCACGAAGTGCTCTATAAGTTAGGCGAATAGAACACTGATTTTGAAAATAAATTTCAACAATTTCAAAACTTTGTTGCTTCATGAGTCTTTCCTTGATAATTTGTCAATGTTTACTGAACAGAAATGTCAAAACTTCATGCCTTCTACTTTCTGTCAAATCACAGTTATCCCTATCAAAAGTTCTATCACTCAAAAAAAAAAACAAACGATAGATATTTTTGGGTCCTACACATCTCTTTTAAGATCGTGAATGGGCAAAATAGGTCTAATAATTCCTAAGCTATTCATATTTGAAATTTTTTCTAATAATTTCGAAACTACTGAACCTATCGATATAAAAGTTGATATTTCGGCGTATAATAATGATGTAAGAATCGATTGAAGGTAAAAATTTCCGAAAGAAAAGACTTTATCAATAGGTAACCATGCGAATTGAAAGGAGAAGGATGAAGCCTTGTAACCCTAGTATTTTTCCTTTCATGAGATTTTTCATTTTTTTTGGAGAACAGTTCTAAAATTTGACATGCCAGAACACAGATATCTGTATTCCTATTCATCGTTTGTAACAAAAGATTGCACAAGCGCGCAAAAGCTTTCGATTTTTTCTCTGTGCTTTTTCCACATATTTTCTGTTGTATCTGCTTCAAAATGTGAACTTCAAATCTGCTCTATTCCAAAGGTTTTCAACGACAAATTTGAATAATTTTCAGAATTAGCAACCTTACAGTGATAACATGAATGAAGTTGCAGAATACAGAAACTGGGTCACAAAACGTGCGAAATCAAAAGCTGGCAATAGTTTAACCCAATTTTTCGTAACACTTTCCCACGTGATTTTATAAATAGCGTGTGCGTGTAAATAAAATGAGAAAGAATCGATTTTTGATTGAACATATCAAAAAAAGTTTTTCATGTAAACGTGAACGTTCAAGATTCGTTGTTTATTATTTAATCGAGTCGAGAAAGATAAGATATGAAATATCTTTATTATTTTTATACTCGTAGTAATTTCGTTTGTTATTTCGACCAATAAATGTATGAAATTGAGTGTGTACTAGAAAGGTTTGATATGTAATAAACAGAATATTGTTTTTGGTTTTTTTGCAAATATTAATTCCATGGTCTGAGCTTGATTCAGAAGTTTGTGTATGATAAAACTGGGACGGCAAAAATTAGTCTTCATTCTTTTTTTCGTTACCAAAACATCCAAAAACTCTGGTTGCGGTACAAAAAGGCTCTCATATACGTTTCAAACTGATTCCAATCAGTTTGAAACGTGTGCATGTCTGCAATTTACCTCTGGGATCAACAAAACCTTGTAGAGTTTATTTGAGTATAGAATTTTTATACAGATGTATGTTACATTGTCTCGATTTCTAGAACTTTCTATTACCATAGTTCATACCTATTATTAATCATATTTGCAGGAAATTGTTGTCGGTTTGCTGGAACTTTAATAGATCGATCAAAAACGATATCAATAGATGAAGATGTTTTTGTAGAACTTTTTATTTTCATAGCTCATACTCCTTATTAATAATTTTTGGTACAGATCAGCCGAATTAATTTATTTGAATACCTGATTGATTTTCCCCCAACCTATCATAAAGCTTGATACAAAACTTAAGGCATTTTTGCCATTTAAATGATTTGTAGTGTTATCTTTGACACTAATGTTGATCCTGGATCTTGCAAGATATTAATATTGCGTTGAACAGCCTGAAATTTTCAAACTTCAAACTTTGTTGGCTGTTCACCCTCCTTCTGTATATCTCAAATTTGATAAGGTCATACATTTTCGAGCCAGAGTGATAACTCAAAACCAGTTAGTCTAGGAGAGTAACATTTCAGTCCGCTTAATCAGGAAGTGGAACAAATGAAAATACGACAATGAGAAATATCGCAATTGTTTCAATTCCGACCTTCGCATCGCCATTTTGAGCAGGCGGCTTTACAGTGTATTACAGTTTAATTGTACAATTATTAACACGGTCAGACGAACCTTCCGAAGATCCGCAAGTGTTACACAATCGTTCTCGTGGGCCACTTGACTAAGCCGAAAAATATGGACGAGAAATTAGAACACGTGTATTTATGTATGAATTTACAAGATTGACAAGTTTGAATGGCTTTCTAAGAGCAAATCTTTCTGATTATTTCATCTGAGTTAACTGTCTAAGCCCGCAGTATCTCCCGATCTCTCACCTGCAGATTGTTTTTTCTAATGAGATATACGCAAACTGTGTTACGATTACTCAAGTAATATAGTCCGTCTAGAATGTACCCGGAATTCATTATTTTCATAATTTTAATATATGTTCTTCTTTTTTGTAACATTCTAAGACAAAATTTATAAAACAGGTTGTGCAGATAATCGGGTATGGCCAAAGTTGCATGGCAACACTATTCCTCAAATGTTGATTGTCAGCAGGTATACAATTTATGAAGTTATGTCGCTACTAGAAAAAAGAAAACAGGTAGAATATTTGCATAGAAAAGGTTTTCGAAACGTTAAAAAATTAGTGCAATTGACTGAACTGGAAAAAAGTGCTGTATATGAGACAGTAAAGAGGATACAAAATGGCATGGGTATGAGGCAAAAACTAGTTTCAGGAAGACGGCGTATGATTAAAGGAAACAATTTAAACCCTTTATGGACCTTAGGGCAACACAATCCGCGCCTGCGGTTTCGCAAATTGGCTAACAGATTTGGAAATCAAAGAAATGTATCAAAATACAAGGCTACATATCAAGGAAACCAAAAAAAACCTATAATGACACCTTTACAAAAGGAACGAAGGATAGAATTTTGTCAACATTTTCAAGAAGATAATTTTAATAATGTCTTTATATCTGATGAAATTTGTTTCCAACTTGGTGGAAATCATTTGAAAATCCTATCAAAACAACCTGTTACCGTTCAAATTTCCCACCAAAATAATGGTTTGGAGAGCAATATCTCAGCGAGGTGCTACGTCTCTCTGTTTAGTTGATGGTACCATTAATAGTTATTGTGCCATTTTAAAAATCTCCTTGAAACGGCGCAGAGGAGTGGCTTTTTCAGCAGGATAATGCAAGATGCCATGCTTCCGCCTATACTAAAGCTTGGATGCAAGAACATCAAGTGACAACCATTTCATGGCCAGCAGCTTCACTAGATCTTAGTCCCATTGAAAACATATGGGTACTAATGAAGATTGAAGTTGAACGAGCAACGCCACGAAATAAAGATGATTTAATACAGTCAGGTTTACAGTCATGGACTACAATCACCGAAAATTATGGAGGTGATCTAGTTTCGGTTGTACCTCGACGTTTAGTCAAGTGTTTTTAGTTGTATAAGTAAATAAGATTAATATATTGAGCTTTTTTTCCGGATACTTTCTAGATTGACCATATTTTGTTATCACTTTTTAATTTTCTTTTTTTTTATTTGCAGGTAAGCACAGTTCCATAAATCTTAGCTACAACTCAGTAATAATCATATGTATGGTGAGTAATATATTATCTAATTAACCGTCATGAACCGGCTCATAAAAGATGGCTTCCTTTTTCTTTAAGAAATTTTCCATGCGTCTCCATTCGCAAGTTATACGAAAATTAACCGTCTCAGTATTTTTATATTTCGAAAATGAATTCCTTTAATTGTAATATCTTGAATTCAACATTCTGTCAAAGTTAATAAATTAATATCATCAATATATTTGAGGCATATTCATTTTTCTTATCCGCGTCAAATTCTAGACTGAATTGAAAATTTAGGTTTGGAGTATTTCAACTTTTTTTTGTTATATTATATATGATATTATGGTAGAGGACAAGCAGCTAGCACAAGAGTTGATAAAACCATTGGAAAAATATGACTGATCCTGTTCACTTCAGAATCGCGAAATTCATCTCCTTACCACACCCGCAATAAGAATTTTTTGGCACACAGAACTTCTTATCTTGCAGCAAATTTAATGCCGTTTCCAGATATGTGGTCATTTAATGAGGCTACAAGGATAACTGAAGCATAATTGATTTGATGGAAAAACTTGAAATATTTCGTGAAATCAAGAAGTGTTAAATTGAAGAATAACCATCGACATTTCGACCATGTGTTATATGACATTTGTTGTAGCAAATAACTTGTATGATTTTTCTCTTAAAGTTTGGCCCTTTTAAAAGTAGACACTCTGTATATAATTATTATAATTATATGTAAAGGGTGACAAGAAAAACTTCGGACAAACATTTGACTTCATTAAACAAAAGAAACCAAACAAAACAACAACGAATAATAACAACATAAACATCTGGTAATAATATAATTAAGAGGTTTCGAAGTGGCTTCCTTTGGCAGCGATACATAGCTTCAGACGCTTCTTCAAATTTTCGGCAATAGGCCAGCTCTTCGGGCATTAATCGGTCCCATTCCCGGCGCAGGGATTGCTTCAGCGACTCCGAACTTTTTTGGTGTTTATCACACGCCCTGGGCTCCAAAATCGACCACCCGCTGTAGTAAATTAGGTTAAGATCCGGCGAGTAGGGCGGCCATTCTGCAGATGTGATGAAACCCGGAAAATGGGTCTTACACCATTCTTGGGTAATTTTTGCTTTGTGAGTCGGAGCGGAGTACTGTTGAAAGGTCCATTGCGTGTAGCCGAAGTACTGCGGCCTCGAGAATGTCGCAGCGGTAGATTTCTTGATTTATTTTGACCCCTTGATCCACGAAAACCAAGGATGTTTTGTCGCTGGCGCAAATTCCGCTCATGACCATCACGGATTGCGGATTTTGACGATGTTCGACGATGGTCGAAGTACCTGGAGCCTCTGCGGACCAGACTCTGTTGTTTTGGTGGTTGCGTGATTGTGTGAAAAGCTTCTAGTATGTGAAGAGAATGCGCTCCCATTGCTGACCGGCGGTGAGAAGAAGGAGTTGGCGGCACCTTTGAAGTTGTACGCGCCTGTTTTCATTCGTGACGAGTTGAACTTTTTGGAGCTTGTATGGCTTGAGGTTGAGCTCCTTTTTAGATATTTCACAAACGGATTCACGGTTGATACTGGTCTTACGGGCTATTTTCCTCATGGAGACCCTCGGATTTCGATTGACTCGCTTCTTGACGATGTTACGATTGCTAGGCATATTGACAGTGCGTTTTCTACCACTTCCTAAATAACGACAAACATGGCCAAGCTCCTTGAAACGGCAATTGCATCGGATACCGTTTGTCGAGGCACATTGAGCAAACGAACAATTTCGCATTGACGCTTAGCTTAACGAAACAGCTCCTAATTTGCACTGCGTTTGTTTGACATTCTAACACTCTTTTTTGTTTCAGAACACAGTAAAATTTGTAGGAAGTTTTTCTTGTGACTCTGTATTTTGCCTTCATAGGTGCTTGTGTTTGGTTAAAACTCTAGCATTCATATGCGGAGTTTATAGGCACAGCTCCGTTACATTTGTTGGACTCTAGGGTTTGTACTGATGATGAATCCAACAAAATTCAAAATATGCATGTCTGTTGCGTATGTTCCTATTTTAATTTTAATGAACCTTTAATTTTATCATATAACAACATAGCTCGTTGGACTTCCCGCTCGCTGCATTTGCTGGCGGCTCACCGAATAACGGAAAATGCATTTTTCCCGGCTCTAACCAAGATCGAAGACGCCATCGGGACGGCTAAGAGAATCTTACAATTTCCTCCGCCTTTCTCTGCGAGAGCGGCGCCGTGTCGAGACTGCATCGCGAAAAAGTTGCTTGTTTTCTCGATCAGACGGAGACTTAGGTTTTACGACTCCGGGATTTCATCTAGGAATAATCCGAATAAGCAGAAACGGAAACGGACTGGTTCACACGTTTATCGCTGTCGCGAATGGGCCGTTTTATCACTTGTGCATCTACAATTCCGCACTGATTGAGTTTTCAATCTTTTAAAGTCGATCAGATATAAAGTGACTCGGCAGATCGACACGTCTCAATCAATAATAATAATAAACGTCTTTATTAGTGCTATCGGATTGGTTTGTGAAGTACACCAAGGATCATTCTTGATCTTACATTCTAGCTTATAGACGAAGAAGGCACCCTATTTAAAATTTGCATTTTTGATCGGCTATTAATGAAAAACTAATGAATATTCTTTTTGTTATGAAAAAAGTTGGGAAAATGAAAGACGCACAAATTTCTCTCCGTGAGAACATGGGTAAGCCATGTATCGAGCTTCGAGGTTACACCCAGGCCTTTCAAGAGGTCTTGCGTTACACGCATGTATAAAAGAACCCTTGAACGTTTAATGAAAAAGTTTGAAACAAATTTTATACTTCATGATGTTACAGTGCCAGTGAGACAAAGAAATGCAAGAAGTGAAGAGAATATTGCTGCCGTGCGTGAAAGTGTTCGTGAAGACCAAAATTTATCGATTTCTCGACGTTCACGAGAACTATGCATCTCCCAGACGTCTTTGTGGCGAATTTTACGAAAAGACCTTGGTTTACATCCATACAAAATTGTTTTAAACCAAGAACTCAAACCAACAGAGCGTGTATTCACTAATTGGTGCTTAAAATAAATCGGAAATGATGGACCGATAAATTATCCGCCTCGTTCCTGCGATTTAACTCCATTGGAATTATTTCTTTGGGGTTACATTAAGTCATTGGTTTACAGCAATCATCCAGCAAATTTAGACGATTTACAGATCAATATTAAACGAGTAATTGCTAACATACGACCTGATTTGTGTGAGAGTCATGTAAAATGGGGTTCAAAGACTTCATTCCTGCCAACATTTGAATGATGTTTTGTTTCATAACTAATGGTATCCATTATACTTTATAATGAAATGAAAATTTCAATAATTTTCTAATAAATAATGTGTTTTATTCACAAAACAAAATGGGGCGTTGTTAATGAAAAACCCTTTAGTTCTAAAATTACAAACACAATTACGTTTATTAGAAATTTGGATGACAAACCATAAAATTTTGTGTTTTTTAATCATATTAAGCTTAAGGAATAATTTACACATTTGATATATTCAGAGAATTGTGCTATTGACTGTTGAAAAAACGAGCAAAAGCTTTGGATTTCACAACAATGCTTTCTCCAAATTTGTTAAATTCTCTTATGCCACAGATATGTTGATTGATCAATTATGACGTTGTGAGCTTTTAATTGGTGTGAATGTGGGTGATTAATCTTCATCGTTGAAGACCATTTTCAGCTAAAAGTTCCCAGACATTCAGGCAAAACGAAAACAGACGGACACGCGTGCGCCAAAAAGCCGCATCTTTCAAAACACTGCGTATATTAGATTTCATACTTTTATGTATAATCGTTACCCGTTCACAGCGCCTCAGTGGCGTCTCGCTGCTTGACGAAAGTCGGGAAAAATGGATTTTCCGTTAACCGTGCTTCGCCGCCGTCCCATGGAGCCAATAAAAAATTGCAACGTGACCGTATTTTACATCGGAATTAGTTCTGTGAATGCTAATGATGACAACCTGATACGCGGTGTCCGTCTCGGGTTTTCTCACTTCCTCGGGGTCCCGGACGTCCTGGGAGATCGTTGCGACTGACCGTATACTTTATTGATACTTAAGAAAAGGGAGACACTGTGTAGAATATTTTGATAATCTATGACAGGTTTTCAAATAGGAATGATACAATTTGAAATGGTTATAATGGCAACACTGTATATTATTTGACATTTCCCATATCATTCTTGTTCAGTGAGTTATGCCGTTGAAGAAGAAAGATACCCGCTTCAACAACAGAAATTGTAGAATTATTCGATCAAAATCAGTGCTCATTTGTGAAAACTATATAACTTGAGGAAGAATTCATGGACGACATTATTCAGTTAATCGACTCACTATTAGTCGTAGTGTAGACAAATTTGAAAGTGAATTTTCTTTACACGATAGGAGAGTACCAGTATGACAAAAAATGCAAGCACGCAAGGGACAATTGAGTTGGTTGCAGCAAGTCTAAGATTAAATCAAAATTTATCGGTTTCACGTAGTTCTCAACAATTGAATCTTTCTCGATCAACAACGTGGAAAATTTCAAGGAAAGATTTGGGTTTACATCCTTACGAAATTCAACTGGTTCAAGAACTGAAGCCATTTGACCACCATAAACGTCGCTCATTTTCTGATTTTGCTCTTGAACAACTTGAAAATGATTATTGAAACAAGTTGTAGAAATTACTATGTTGTATTACCAATAAATTGATATTTTTCACATTTAATTGTGACTCGAGTTTCGGGAATTAACTATCCCATCTTCAGACAACTGAAGACTCAACAAGCAGAACAGGGTATTCATGAATATACAGAGGTAGAAGAGGTAATGAAAACAGGTTAAAAAAGGTTTAAAATGGGAGGACGCTTAACAACTATTAGAACGTCGGCACGTCAAAAAAATTGGTAAACAGATGTTACTTATTTAAATATCTCAAAAATTTTGGATTAACATAAATCCGTATAGTCATTCATTATTTTTATTGTGAACCAATTTGAAAATTTCAACAGATTCTAAATAATCAAGTTTCTTTCCTTTTGATTCTACATGTAAACTTTTAAGTTTATCTAACATAACATTAAACATACATAAATCGGGAGTTTATGAGTTATCTTGTTGGACGTGCAGTAATAAATATATAGGACAGACGGAACGTTCCTTCCAGACGAGGTTCAACGAGCATAAAATGAATTTCATTAAAAATAAACAAACTTCTACTTTTGCCATTCATTGTTTAGAAAATGGCCATCCTTTCCGACAATAGATAAACTTAAAATTTTACATGTAGAATGAAAAGGAAACAAACTTGATTATTTAGAATCTGTTGAAATTTTCAAATTAGTTCACAATAAATATAATGTGAAAATAATGGATGACTGTACGGATCTATGTAAATCCAAAATTTTTGAGATATTTAAATAAGTAACATCTGTTTATCAATCTTCTTTGATGTGCCGACTTTGTTAAGCGTCCTCTCATTTTAAACCTTTCTGAACCTGTTTTGATTACCTCTTCTACCTCTGTATATTCATAAGTACACTGTTTTGCTTGTTGAGTCTTCAGTTGTCTGAAAATGGGATATTTAATTCCCGAAACTCGAGTCACAATTAAATGTGAAAAATATGAATTTATTGGTAGTAAACCATAGTAATTTCTACAACTTGTTTTAATTATGATCAACTACCAAATAGAAAAATTTGAATAACAAAACAGATTAAATCTGTTAGTCTTCTACAATTTTAATTTTCGAAGCATCCATTCTTAACACGTGTTTGTTGTGATATAGTTGTAGTTTTTTGATTTTGATATTTGGAATATTATCTAGGACCGAAGAAGGGATCACTTAGAATTATATTTGTTTTTTGAAGATATAGTGCATGTTTTGAGAGATTTCTGAATTAACTTATTCGAATATTTGAATATATTAAATATTTCAAATAAATGATATTCTTTGAGAAGTCCTTAAGTTGTGTTCATGTTTTTAAAAGGCAATTGGTGTTCTTAAAGGTAAGATCAGAAACAAAATTTTGTCTCCTTCAAATATATATTTATAAATTTTAATGACTTTCTTATATCTGTTGGTTTATTTATTCCATTTGACATTATATATTGAGTTTTGATTATATACGTCTATTAAACGTAAGCGGTGCTTATTTTAGACATTAATTTAATTCTAAAAGTTTTTTGAATAAAATTTTCTTGAAATTAAAATTATAGAAGACTAACAGATTTAATCTGTTTTGATATTCAAATTTTGTTATATTTCTTCTATCAAGTTAAAAGCCTTTTTCTATTTTATTTTACCAAATAGTAACGGCTGAAACAGTTCAGTATTTGAAAATGATTTATAGAAAAAACTTATTCTGCGATGAAGCTCATTTTTAGTTGAATGACTATGTAAACAAACACAATTGAAGACTTTGGAGTGATGGTAATCCACACGAAATATTTAAGTCTATCACAAATCAGCACTGATTTTCATAATTTATCAAATTCAACAATATAAACGTTATTGAAGCCTATATCCTTCCATGTTTTAATGGCATAAGCTACTGAAAACAACTAACATTCGTTTTTGACATAATGTTAGTTTAATATTTTACATTAACGAAAAAGTTCGATTTACGCTTGAACAAAACTAGAAAATATTTAAAAACAAATTTCTAAAACGATGAATCTTCTGTCCAAACTGTTAGATATTTACGTGGAAAATTCAACAGTAATTAAATGCCCTCACGGAAATTTGTGGATCAATTTGTTCGTAAAAATGTAATCGTTATTTGATAGAAGAACTCGTCCACATTTTCCACCTCCAAAAATTGATTCTGTAGCCCAGAATATGACAAATTTCAAATGGCCCACCTTTATAAAATATAGCTGGGAGAATAATTGATAATTTATTTTAAGTTTTAAAAATGTTGAAATATAAGAAAAATATTTTACTTCAATTGGTAACTTATTCAATAATAGCCAATACAAGTAATATTGAAATTTTTCGATTCACACATTTCCAGATATAATAAAATTCGAAAATGTGTATGATGAATTTGAGTCATTAATAAGGAGTATGAGCTACGATAATAGAAAGTTTTAGAAATCGAGACAGTGTAACTACATCTGTACTACTCTGTCAAGAAAGTACCAGGAATTTTCAATCAAAACAACATTTTTACATTTAATCGTCAAAATTTATTGAGTCGCCTTCAAAATAGGCTCCATTTGCCCCAATACATCTATGCCAACGGCACTTCCAATTATCGAAACATTTTTTATAGGCGCTTTCCGGGATGGACTTTAGCTCTCGCGCCGAATTTTGTTTTATGGCTTCAATCGACTCAAAACGGGTGCCACGAAGGGGCAATTTTAGTTTTGGGAAGAGGAAAAAGTCGCAGGGAGCCAAATCCGACGAATACGGTGGTTGCTGAAGCACGTTTGTTGAGTTTTTGGCGAGAAAGTCAGTCACAATCGTAGCTCGGTGAGAAGGCGCGTTATCGTCATGCAAAATCCATGAGTTGTTCGCCCACAAATTTGGCCGCTTCTTACGGATACGCTCACGCAAACGTTTCATAACGCCTAGGTAATACTCCTTGTTTACCGTCTGACCCTCTGGAACGAATTCGTAGTGCACCACGCCACGGATATCGAAGAAAACAATGAGCATCACCTTCATTTTCGAGCGGCTTTGGCGTGGTTTTTTCGGTTTCGGCTCATTTTTTGCCACCCATTCCGATGATTGCTGGCTTGTTTGCATATCGTACTCGTAGACCCAGGTCTCATCACCAGTTATAATACGTTCCATGAATGTAGAATCGGAATTACAGCGATCCAGCATGTCTGAAGCAACCTGTTCGAGATGACGTTTTTGAAGAAAATTCAGGTCTTTCGGTACGAGTTGTGCGGCCACCTTTCTCATGCCCAAAATATCAATCAAAATCATACGTGCGGACTCGTGGGATATCTTAAGATCATGTGCTATCTCTCTCAAGCTGGTACGACGGTTTTCCAGCACCCTTTCCTTAATTTTATCGACGTTATCTTCGATCGAAGCCGTCGATGGGCGACCACTTCACGACCGTCCTTGAAGGCTCTGTAGCACTGATATGCACGAGTTTTCGATAGAGCATTATCACCAAAGGCCTTTTGCAACCTTTTCAATGCATCGGCACACGAAAATTCATTTGCAACACAAAACTTTAAACAAATTCTTTGCTCAACGTAATCACCCATAGTAAAAATCGGCACGCACTCTGACATCGACTGACTTAATCAGCTGTTGCAAACATACTAGTTGACAGATCCCGCTCAAGCTTGGCATAGTAATTAAGGACAGTGGTACCAACATAGGAAAAAAAATTTTTACCTGCCTCATTGCTCCGCCAGATTTAAATCGATAATTCCCGGTACTTTCTTGACAGAATGTATAACAATTCTGTACTCAAACAAACTCCACAAGGTTTTGTTGATAACAGGGGTAAATTGCAGACATGCGCACGTTTCAAAGTGATAGGTTCTCATATAGACATATAGAAAATAATATACTCTTATTTTATTCGGCAGTTTTCTTTAATCCGAAGGTTCATCATTTCAAAATGATGTCATAAACGATCAAATTACCGAAAAAATTCAAGCTTTCACTTCATTGATATAGATATAAACAAACAATAATTTATAAAAGAGATAAATATATTATTGCGATAGTCTTGTTGCCTTTTCAAGTAATCGCTTAGGTTCGATAACTCTCAGAAGTTGGTCTCTGCTTAAACGTGATACGGTTTGACGAACGAGTTATCATCAGCTGATAGTACTTAGATAATGGAATTATTTATTGTTATTGTTATCGCATGTTCTAATCGGTCAGAGGAGCTGAGTTTTTTATACCATGCAACCTTGCTTTGTATAATAATCTTTTTAAAACATCAAGAGGTTTGCGCAGTGGAGATATACAGTATTGAAACCACTTAAGGAATAAAATTATTTGTGTCCTATGTTAGTAAATTATAAAAAACAGTGAGACATTTAGCAGACATGCGTACGTTTCAAACGTGCCATCTACAAAACCTTGTCGAGAATGTTCGAGTATAGAATTGTTATACAGATGTATGTTACACTGTCTCGATTTCTAGAACTTTCTATTACCATAGCTCGTGCTCCTTATTAATGATTTTTGGCACAGATCGGCCGAATTAATTTCTTTTAATTTAAAGAATTGATTGATTTTAATTGAATTTTTTTGAACAGACAAATTAAATTGAATTATATTTATTAAAACAAGCCCTTTTCATATTCGTCCGTTCAAAAACACCGCTGTGTTCTTTTTATTTCGAACCTTTTTAATAATGACACTACCTCCTGCATATATTATATTAAAGTATTTATCGAAACAATTCGAATTAAATAAGATTCTTTCATTGGTCAGCTTTTTATGGAAACAAATTTCTAAATAAGCAGAATTCATGTTCATTTCGAAAATACGTAATTTTTACGAGTTGTTCCGTTCATAATCAAATATATCGCTCTAAAACGAATTATATGCAAATTCGTTCATTTGACCTCTGAATAAACAATCCCGTAAATAAAATTTCACTTTTGTTGTGATGAAAATGTTAAAATTATTCGTAACCTTGGAAATATTACGCAAATATTATTTTTGGTGAGTATACTGCAAGACTTTAATTACTGTAGCTTTTGAAACGTGGATTAGATTCATAATTATGATTGGAAGAAATTGTTTGCATAAACTCAAAGTGTGCAATTTCTGTGGTATAATCGAAGGGAATATTCTAATCGTAAGATCTTTCATATGTTGAGAATTATGTTTTAAATTGTCTGACTGAATTTGATGATCTCTTCTTCATTTTTCACTAAACACAATTTTACGATAAAAAAGTGGATCAACTTCTAGCTTCTAGCTGTTCTAGGGCCCAATCAGCAAACAAACGACGCTTATTATGGTTAAGTGCATTTAGTTCTTGAACCAGTTGGATCTTTACGCAAAATTTTCGATGTGGTGGATGCACAGAGTCCAACTTGTTGTGAACGTCGACGAATAGACAAATCTGGATTATCATTAACACTATGACTTACAGCAGCGATATTTTCTTTTGTACGTACAGTTCTTTGTCTTGTTGTTGTTGTTGCATCGAGTAGAGAAAATGTTGTCCGAAATCTATCGATAGTTCGACGAATAAGCTGCTCTGATGGACGATTATGTAAACCATACATTTCACGAAGTGCTCTATAAGTTTGGCGAATAGAACACTGATTTTGAAAATGAATTTCAACAATTTGTAAACGTTGTTGCGGCGTGAGTCTTTCCATGATAATTTGTCAATGCTTACTGAACAGAAATGTCGAAACAACATGGCTTCTACACTGTCAAATCACAGTTATCTGTATCTAAAGTTCTACCACTCTGAAAAAACACCCTATATTTTTATTATCCATTTATTTCTTCTGAAATATTCTCGTTTTTTTTTTTTCAATATCAAAATTAAACCTCTTATTGGAAAACTCTTCATTTGAAATAATAAGGCATTAAATTAAAAAACTTCTATCATATTTGAGACTATTTTAAAGGTCATTCGGAAGAGAATACTTAAAAGCCTTCGAAATAATAAGTGGAACATTCGTCAGTTACGAACAATTTCTACCAAGCATCGGCTAAATCAATCAAAACTTCTGATCATATTATCGCATATTTCAGCAAAATTCTCTGTACTGAGGCGAACAAACACATAAACAGAATGGACGCAAAGAGGAAGCTGAAAACAAAGCCACACGTGTAGATTCTTCTATCTGCCTACCTGGAGTTAATGACATTTCCTAATGAGTGCGGCATTAAAATTGTTGAATGCGTGCAGTGGTATACATTTCTAAGAGTTCGTTCGCCATTAAATGGATTTGGACGCATATTCAGCTTATCTAAGAACTTGTCCGGTTTAATTGGACACGTTTAGAGGATTTCAGTTTTGTATTTTAATAGCGAGTAGCGCGTCTTGTCAGAAATTCACTCATTTCAGTTGCGGGACGTCTGAATATGTGCGTGTACTGTTGAAGTTCGACTGTTGACATGTTGATGTTGAAAACTATTCCTAAGGAAACTCAATTTATTCGTTTACTACCGAAATGCTTAATTGATTCAACTATGAACGCTTCTTTGCGCCGGAGTGGAGAACATTTTGAGCATTTATTTTAATTTGAATATTAAAACAAATTGAAATATGTTTATCTTCTACAATTTTAATTTCAAAAAAATTTTTATTCAAAAAACTTTTAGAAATAAATTTATGTCTACACAAGCACCGCTTACATTTAATAGACGTATATAATCAAAACTCAATATATAATGTCAAATGTAATAAATAACCCAACAGATTTACGAAAGTAATTAAAATTAATAAATAAATATTTAAAGGAGACAAAATTTTGTTTCTGATCTTACCTTTAAGAACACCAATTGCCTTTTAAAAACGTGAACACACTTAAAGGACTTCTCAATAATAATAATAATAATAAATTATTTCAAAAATCTCTAAGAAATTCTAGACAATCCCGTTTTTTTTTGTTTTTTGTTTTTTGAAGATATAGTGCACATTTTTTAGAGATTTTTGAAATAATTTATTCGAATATTTAAATATATTGAATATTTCAAATAAATTATATTCTTTGAGAAGTCCTTTAAGTGTGTTCATGTTTTTAAAAGGCAATTGGTGTTCTTAAAGGTAAGACCAGAAACAAAATTTTATCTCCTTTCAATATTTATTTATTAATTTCAATTACTTTCGTATATCTGTTGGGTTATTTATTCCATTTAACATTACTTATTGAGTTTTGATTATATACGTCTATTAAATGTAAGCGGTGCTTGTGTAGACATAAATTTATTTCTAAAAGTTTTTTGAATAAAAATTTTTTTTGAAATTAAAATTGTAGAAGATAAACATATTTCATTATAAAATAAAACACCTGTTTACATTTTCTACTTTATTTTTGGTATTGACGTACGTTTCGTCTTTGCTAGAAAGACTTCATCAGAATACCTGACAATGACAATTACAACTGATTTCTACCAAGCAACGGCCCAATCTATCATAAACATATTTCAATTTATTTTAATTTATTTTAATGTATTAAAATCGATTACATCATGTAATTTAAGTACAGTTTCTTGAAACCAATCACAAATACTTGCGAAATTTCATCTGGTTTGTTCATGAAATATCAGACATGATATAGTTCGTTGAAATTAGGTTACTAAGTAGTTTCAAGAAATGTTGCTCCATTTAAAATAAAAAGGGCGGACTAAGCAGGTATTGCGCGAATCACACTGTATACTTGAATGTATGTTTAAGAAGCCCACTATTGAATTTAAAAGTTTTTGTAATTTTCTAATATACGGACATTAATAATTTTATTCCATGATTGTTTTCCACACTGTATCTTCTGAGCTATTCTAAAGTGAAATCACACAAAAAAATTTTTTTGTCGATTTTCACTTGCCATTTTGATTATCGCATAGAGAAATCTTCATATTTTCAAGGAGGACAACTAACTTTTTTGTAACATTCTAAGAAATGTATAAAATGGGTTGTGCAGATAGTCGGCTATGGCCAAAATTGCATGGCAACACTATTTGTCAAAAATTATTGATTGTCAACATGTATACAATATATGAAATACTGCCGCAACTAGAAAAAAAAACAGGTAGAATATTTGTACAGAAAAGGTTTTCGAAACGTTAAAAAATTAGTGCAATTGACTGAACTGGGAAAAAATGAGGTAATAAAGAGGATAAAAATGGCACGGATATGAGGCATAGATCAGTTTCAGAAAGACCGTGTAAGATTAATGGAAACAAAATAAGAAGGAACGGTTTTTTACTTGATAAAAGGATTATTACAAAATTTGAATATCAAAACATATTTAATCTGTTGTCTTCTACAATTTTAATTTCAAATTTTTTTTTGAAGAAACTTTAAGAATTAAATTAATGTCTTTATAAGCACTGCTCATATTTAATAGACGTATAAAATCAAAATTCATCATACAATATCAAATGGAATTAAGAAAAACCAACGAATATAAATTGTCATTAAAGGAAACAATTTAAACGCTTTATTGGTCTTAGGACGACACAATCCGCGCTTAGGGTTTCGCAAATTGACTAGCAGATTTGGAATACAACGAAGTATAAGAGTATGTCCAGAAATCGTCCGTATGTCACTGAAAACACAAGGCTACATATTAAGAAAACCAAAAAAATTCCTTTACAAAACGAACGAAGGATAGAAGGAACACCAGTGTATTTATCATAGTCTCGTGCACCCAAATATACAAACATGACCTATACCAGCGAACCAATTCAAGCAAAGAACTATAATTATGAATATGGGCTATAAGACATGAAATAAATGAAAAAGAGAACTCATGGCAACATTCTGAAACAATTTTTTATCAATAAAAATGATTCTTAAGAAGAAAATATAAAATAGTTTTCAATGAACTCCCCTGAATAGATAAAAATCGATATTTCTCATAACTTTCTGGGAAGCGATTGCAAAAAATCGAAGAAACCTATCAAATAAGTATCATTGGAATGAGAAAAATATCCAGTAAGTAATGAGATATTTCCCGTTCGGCTCATATAAACTGCGCTGTGTGGAAATTTATCTGAGTATTCTCGTTTAACTGCAGAACCGCAGGGCTAAAGTAGAACGGCGAGTTTCCCGGAAAAAGTGGAAAACGAATCCAGGAAGAGAATTTCCTGTTAACGGGGCAAGTTTCTCGTTTAACAGAAGAGTACAGGATGTTTTTAGTTTTCTCAGAACATCGCGAATCGTATTGAACTGCAGAAAAATACAAAGTTATTCGTCAGTGACCTTATGTTGAAGAGTTTATTCAATTTGACAAAAAAAAAACACTCGATTCATTCATTCTTTTTTTATTATTAAACCTGACACGTAATTGGACTTTCAACCATTTTTAAAGGGATGAAGAAAGTATCTTAATTTGATTTTATTTATTTTACTACATTTTAAACATCTGTTAATTCTTATGACGCATTGTTATACAAGGAGGGTTCAATGTATTCTTGGTATCTGGATGATTTGCTTATAATGTCAGTAATCTAATTATCTCATTTACTAAGGACACTATCTGAGGGTGTAAATATAAAATTCCACTAATTTACGATCATTAGTTTTCAAGGTATCCTCAGTAAAAAACGACCAGAAAGACTGACGCCACAATCGAGAAAATCGAGTATAAAGTTCCTCACTAAGCAGGGAAAAGGCCAAAAAATCATTCATGAAGAGATGGTTGTTGATTAACAAGACTGTGCCTCCTCGTTATCTAGTGTTCAGAAGTGGTCAAGTGAATTCAAAAGAGGCAAGGGAAGCATTGAAGACGACTCTAGCTCAAGTGGGTCTGTTAGTGCTACCACTGAAGAAAATGTGGAAAAAGTAGAAAGCTGGTACTTGAAGATGCCAGAATAAAAATCAAGATGTTAGCAGAGATGACAAACCTATCCGTGGGTACCATATATGCTATCCTTCAGGACCATCTTAACCTCTAAAAGATGGGTACTGAGAATGCTCATCGCACCTCATAAGCAAGCACGAGTCGAGTGCTGTTAGGAGTTTTTAGAGCTCTGCGGAGAAGACCCATCGGCTATTTTCAACCAGCTGCTTACTGGGGATTAGAAGTGGGTTCATCCTTATGAACCTGAGACTAAACAAGAGTCCAAGCAGTGGATTCAAAAGGGTGCCTAGTCCCCAAAGAAGTTTAAAGTCACCCCATGCGCTGGAAAAATAATTCCTACCGTCTTTTGGGATTCTAAAGATATTTTCTTGATATCATCATACGCAACCACTTTGCGTAATTTAAGAGAAACAAGTAAAGGAGGAAGACGCGGAAAACAGTGGAGGTGTTGCTACTTAACGACAACGCAATGGTTCACAAGGCTTCCAAGAAATTACTAACCCTCCGTACACTACAGATTTGGCCTCCAGTGACTACTGCCTATTCCCAAATGTGAAAAAATATCTTAATGGAAAGCGATTTTCCGACGATGAAGAACTAAAGGTAGCAATTAGTACCTATTTTAAGGAGAAGCCGGAAGAATATTTTTTACAAGGCTTAGAGAAACTTATTTCTTGATCTAGCAGAACAAAAATAAACGAAAAGATATTTCCTTAAGCCGGAAAAAACTATTTATTTTCGATTCGTGTTCTGAAATCACATCCAAGTTTGACCTTGTCAGACCAACATTTGCAAATCGCTATCCGCTTTTGAATTATTGATATGCTGCAGTTGAAATAGAATACAAGGTTTATGGGTTGTTCGATTTTTTGGGTAAGTTTCGAACCTGTGACATTCACATGTCCTTAGGGCAACATTTCTAGAAAATAAAACCGATAACATACAACCTTTTAAACCTTCTCATTCTCTTTTGCTAGAATCGCCTGAATTGTAAAGAAAGGTTCCTGAATTCGCGATGGAATTTATATTGTTCGATATGAAATCATTATAATTTATTGTATTATCTTATTAGCGTATTTCGCGAACAGTGACCACTTTTGCAAGAGAAACTGCATTCCTTCAAAGCCAGTTCATTCGAGATGTGAGTTAATATTTTAGATGAAATGAAACTGACGAGATAAAGCCTGTTATACTACTCACTCACTACATTGGAATAGATTAAGAATAATCATCATAAGTGACATGAGAAGTATTACTTCCATGAGGAATATCACGAATGTGATGGTATCCTCACAAAAATGAAACGAAAACATCGACAAGAAAGTTTTCAATAATGAATTGAATCAGTCCTTACTTGGTGAAAATCCATTTTAAATAATATTTGAATAAGGTAATTCTGATTTTCACAAAGTTTGTGAAAATCAGAATAACCTTATTTAAATATTATATAAGAAAGTTTTCATTAACAGCCAATGAACCTACACACATCGCAAAAAGTCTGGGCCCTCCCTAAAAACTCTCAATTTGTTGAATGTAACATGACAATTTTTTGTGTGTGCAATCTTCACAATCTTATCACTTAAATGAAAACAATAAACCAGCAAAAAATGTTTCTTGTTCGGAAAAATACAGGTGTATTGGAAATTGCCGGGACATCCAATTTCTCAGTTTGACCGGGCAAGAATAGTAGCCCTACATCAAGAATCTTTGTCCAACCACGAGATTGCGCAGCGTTTGAATATTTCACGGACTTCAGTAAGGCGCATAGAGGCCCTTTTCCTGGAAAGTGGCATCGTTGCCCGGAGACCGGTGCCTGGTCGATCCAGGGTAACATCTGCAAGGAAAGTCCATTATATCGCAAATTTTACTCGAAGGAATCGAACGGTATCTGTAACAGCCCTTTTAAGTAATTTTTGAGCACCTATAGACGGGTAGTCTCAAGCAGTACCTTAAGGAGAAGGTTGCATTCCTCAATTTTAAGGGCAAGAAGACTTTTAAGTCTTTTAAGACTTTTAAGGCTATCACCTGGACATAGAACTACTTGAGACATTTTAAGAGAAATTTCAATTATCTATGTAAAGTTATTATTATACTTCAAATAGGCTGTGAAAATTTGAACAGCATTGAATACAAATTTTTCTATATTCTTTCCAGATCAGTATCTGGAAATATTCAAAAGTAATGAATTAAATTCAACTCATTTCAACTAATTGCTCCAAATTTCAGAAGCACGTAGATTGACCACTTCAAATGTCATTAAAACGATTACACGGCATTGAAAACTCGATAAATAATTATTGTATCATCGAATTTCCAATGATACTAATTTGGCTTTATACCAGGTGTTCGCCGTCCGAACGTGAACCTGCTTGGTGCCCGCCAATATAGGTCACCCGCATTCGGTATAAATTTAAGGTTTTGCCGGTCGTTTTTCTCATCGCAACAACATAATATCGAAGATGACAGTGCGTTAGCCTTGGTATGTTGTTAATAACAGACGGACGAATGAATAGAGAAATTTCAATCAGCCTAATTTGATACACCTGGTACATCGCTATGCGATTTTTTTACAGAGCCGGATGATAGGAATCATACCTTGAAAATACTGGCAAATCGCATACAGGTCATGTCTGATTAACATCTCGATGAAAACATACGATTAATTCAAAATGAAATAAGAATAAAATGATTCTGATGATTTATTTCGATTTGACGCATTTAGTTCCTAATTCATGGTGCATTCATAATACCTGTATCTCAATAGAACTATTCTACAGAAATATAGACCGGTCAATTTAGATATAAAAATAGTTATCAAATAAAGAACATTCGGTAAGTTTTATCGAAAATGTACCTCTATAAAAATTGTCCTTATGATTTTTTCTCTAAGACCCACTGTTTCCCAGATATTGCGCTTGTAAGAATCACGTTCTACATAATATGCACACATTTCCACACCACCTGTGAGGTAGTATACTCGGCACGTTCTTTTTAACGTGGTACCCCCGGTAGACCTATTCCACGAACCTTTATGACATTATTTTCAGGAACAATAATTATTTAATAGTATGAAGATTATTGATATGGCTTACTGAGTTTAACTGTCGTTCTAACTTTTTTTTGTTACTTTAATCTGACTCATACTCTTCATATTCAACTTCAACAATCATGTTTTCTTCAATTTCTTCTTGTTCTTCTTCTTCTCCTTCCTGTTGATGAATGTTTAGAAATTGTTCAGATGAAGATGAATCAGTCTCTTCATCAAAATCACGTGAATCTTCCTCTCTTGTATTTAATTGAACATTTGAGCAAGAGACACCTTGGCAATTGGTACACGCTGGAGAACACTGCAACCCTACTTTTTTACAGCCACATTTGGCACTACAACCTTTCTTGCAATTGCAAAAAATAGTGTTAAGAAGTTTTTCTGGAGCAGGGGGCAGTAAAGTTCAAATCGGTTCCAAAGTATTATTTATCAATTTCCAACCGCAGTCTTCAGGGTTCAGTTCATTGTCTTGTCATGTCTGAACTTGATAGTATACTCGAAACAAATGTTGAGTAGCAGATGCCGATGTTGGAGGAAGACAAGATAGTTGTACTTGTATTTCTTACAAATGTTAAATATCTGTACGTAACTATGCAATCA
Source organism: Megalocaria dilatata (assembly GCA_034642435.1). Lineage (NCBI taxonomy): Eukaryota > Metazoa > Arthropoda > Insecta > Coleoptera > Coccinellidae > Megalocaria > Megalocaria dilatata. Next base: position 2,389,135 of record CM067857.1, read on the forward strand.
ATTTTTTTTGGAGCTCCATAAACCGCAAGAAGAAACCGAATTCCTTTAGTAATTAGTATTTGAGGTGATGAATTAATTTCTGTAAATACCCTTGCGCAGTCAATCAAATCTTTTTTTTTCAAATAATTTTAATACTGAAATTTTGCCAGTCAAAAGTTCATTACATATAAAGAAAAATTGTGACTTTTTTTAATATTAATCAGCACTAACTACACTAGTAGACGCTTGTAATGAATACGTATAGTCACTCGAACTGCTCGTTCAACACTAAAAGAAGCAGGTATACGTGAACGACACCACACGGACAAAAGAATAGGCAGATGTTATTCAAGTAGAGGGGATTCGGTAAGAGACCGGCGGTCTTTTTAGAGTATATTTTCTTAGAATAGTATAATGTATACATAAAAGAGACACAAGTAGGCATTTTTGCTTGCTTGAGTACCTAAATATGTATATACGTGGCATATGTGTGCATACTATGTAGAACATGATTCTTACAAGCGCAATATCTGGGAAATAGTGGGTCTTAGAGAAAAAATCATAAGGACCATTTTTATAGAGAATTATAAGATCTACAACTTTGCTTTGAGGTACTTTTTCGATCAAACTTATCGTTTTCGAGAAAAATCCAAAAAACCTAAAATTTTGACCTTGGGTCCCGAATAAGTCCCTTAGCGCACATGGGACTGATTGGGATTTTTTACACTTTATTCCTTGTGGTAAACCTAAGGTCTCTACGAAGATTTGGCTCTGTCGGAATTTTCTTTATTTCAATTGTCTAAATTGACCGGACTAACTATACATATTTACGGGATAAAGTAACAGCATAAATCTACTAAATACAGTCTATGGTCGTCTTCCCGTCACCCCTCTCTACCTAAAGCGTCATCAGCTTCTTTATCACCTGCCTTCACTGCTTCCTTTATTGCATCGTTCCAGGATTTCCTTGGTCTACCCCGTTTTCCTCTACCGACAGGAGTTCACTGAAAAATCTGTTTCGGCAACCTATTTTCCTGCATTTGAAGCACATCTTCAAACCATTTTAGTCTTCTGTTTTCTATCCGTTGTAGTACTATCTCCTCTGCCATAAAATGAACCGATATAATTTCCAGAAGATTCTCTTAAACGAGCAAGCGGATACCAATAAGTCTCCTCTATCGAATATCTTGATGTAGTTTGGAAAAACCAACGACAACCCCAATAACTTTTATTGCCATTGTCAGTTTCTCTTTCAACCTAAGTCCCATTTGCTGTAAGTCTTGGCCCCCTTAGGACTTTTAACGATGTGTGCATATAAGAACCTATCTAAGTTTTCACACTGTATCAGTTCAAATGTAGAACATGATTGAGCCATAGTGTTACGAAACAATAGAAAGTTTGTGGAAATTGAATTCTATTAATTACTAGGACAAATCACCGATTGTGTTTTCATCAATTCGATCATGAAAAGATTGCAGCCCGACGAGAACGCCTTTCTCGCGTTGCCCACACGTAGATGAATAATTGGAACTAATTCCTCCGCAGCGTTGTAGTTTGCCCCCCGAGGGAACAAAAGCGTCGTAATTGCAAAGCCGGGCCCCGGGTTCATGAACAACCGAAGCAATACGCCGTCCTTGATCTGACACCAGCCTCGTAAAAATTCGAAATTGAAGAAAAAAATGGCGGCGGCGAGAACGGAGTGCACAGGCGACGCCGCAAGTTGCAGAACCGGTGCGGGTATCCGAGTCCGAGATGAAGAAGCCGGGATTCGGATGCGTTTCGGCCGGATTTTCGTGGGTGGTACGCGCGATAAAATCGAAGGTTGCCAGGAATCATCAGCTTAGGCGAAACGCGTTGGCCATGATCTTTCGCGAATCGATTATGGAGCCGGGTAGCTCAAATGTTCATCTGCAAGACGTTCATGAGTTGCTACACTATTTGACATTGTGAAAAATATTGTCTTTTTCATTGACGAAACCATTTCAATAATCATGTAAACAACCTTAAAACTATATTCATCTGTTACGACGTGAACGAAAATAATCAGCAGTGATTCAACGTACGATGACGTCACATTGAAGTAAACAAGAGGTCTGTATTGCCGTTTTTGCATTCTCGGAGTCTTGTTGGGAATTGCATCCGGTGATACTGCTATTCTTTATATTTCCTATAACTTCTTCGTATATCTACTTCTTCGCAAAACTTCTAATCTACTCTTGTTATTCAGCCAATAAATATTACCGATACATTCGAATTTATTAAATTTGAACATACCTGAGTAATTCAGAACGTCTCCCTCAATTTGAGAATTAATATTGCCATCCAGATATAAACTCTGCTTGAAGTTACACATCTCAAGGAAGTTAGATTAAAGCCGATTGCAAAATGTGTGGAAAACAAACAAGCAGACAAGTCAAGTAAGATAAACGTGTTTAAAATACGATATTCATCATTTGAATCTTATTTTTTTTAGACTTGATGGATTCAACCAGGATTCAATATGAGAAAAACAAAGATTAACTTCCGCTATTTTCTTGGTTTTCACGACAATTGTTTCGTCATACCATGACTTCATCTGGTGAGTATTAAAACTGAGGTATGCAATGCAAAACATGACCTTGAATACACAGTTCTGGTACAAAAAATAGAGGGGTGACAAAGAGTACCTGAGCTGGTCATGTTTTGCATTGTATATCTCAGGTTTAATACTCACCTGATGAAGTCATAGTATGACGAAACAATTGTCGTTGTTAATAATAATAATGATGGAATATTTAGATATTCCATTCGTCCGACAAGGTTATATATAATACATGTTGAAATAATTAGAATAATTTAAACACCTTGTTCAAGAAGTGATAATTATTCAATTGTGGAAATAGGAAAATCAATGAAATAACTAGCAAATCTTTCAACGTTGATAACTGTCTAGAAAATTAAGCCCAATCAACGAGCTTGCACTCTTATGCTCATTTGGCACCCGATCAATCAACTTGAACTCACTTATTAGTCAAGATCATTAGATCAACCTGGAGTATTGAATGTTAAATTAGTCAATTTGCCCCTCGATCAAGCTGGCATATATCATATGCAAACACCTCTAGGCTATGCATTTTCGCACACAATCGCTAACGATGCAATTAACTACCCACGTGTATGTAGGCCTTTAGTACAATTTTTCTCCTAATTACATCAACTCTCAATTTGATTAGCGGAAGTGTCCTGGTGAGGGGCGTATAGGTTCCACTTGGATTTATTTTTCCTGTTCATCAGTATGCTAAAGTCATATAATTGCTTTTTGTCACCGTAATGAAAACTGCAAATTTAACACGTAGGCTCTGTCAAAAGTTATTGTGTTTGATGTGGTGTTCTGAAGTTGATTAAATTATTACTGTCTGTATTGAAATATTCAGTGGAAAAATGTATTCTTTCAAATAAAGATGTGCCATTTTTGCGCGATTGTTCTAGGAAACAGTGGTTTGCTCAAATATCTGTAATTTTCGAATTTTGATCCGAAAATGGTCTCAAATCTCTGAACTCGCTGACGAAGAATCAATAATAATTATATTGAATGATATTCCGAATGTGAATGAACCACAGAGCACGTGTTGTCATGAATCGACACCGGCGCTTTCGCCAATTTGCAACGATCCTTTTCTGTTAATTATAATTGGACTAATTCATTCTAAATAACGAAATTCCACGAGAATAAGCGGAATAAAATCGGCTTCTGGATGGACTTCGATGTTAAAATCCTAAGGACGTTGATGAACGAAGCGATTCAGTCCATAATTCACGTCGCTACTCGACATCCTCTGCACTTATAATCCCAGTTTCATTATTTCTCGCAACCGTGTAAACCGTCAGCCGTTTCAGTCTACAAAGGAACGTTTCATCTCACTCGAATATTGGATTTGGTCGGTTTCTACTTGATAGAATGCTGTTTCAATTTGTTAAATATCAAACAGAGTAATTCTGTAACTCGCAACAAATTTTAATTTTATAAAATTTAAAATGAATAAATTCGGCTGATCTGTACCAAAAATCATTAATAAGAAGTATGAGCTATGGTAATAGAAATCTAGAAATCGAGGCAGGGAAACATACTCGTACATCTGTATAACAATTCTATACTCAAACAAACTCGAAAAGGTTTTGTAGATCATAGAGGCAAATTGAAGACATGCGCACGTTTCAAACTGATTGGTATTCGTCAGTGCAATGAATGATAGTGTCTCCAAATCTGTCAAGTATCTGTATTCGCTATACACAGAGACTCCAAGATATTAATAATACACTAGCGTCATCTAGAGTATGCAAAATACATACAAGACATACCTTTGCGAGTTAATTCAAATGAAGAAATGTATTCTCGATATTTTCACGTTACTAACGCAGAATAAACTTTCCTCATGCTCAAATTAGACCATAATTTGCCGTAATGCTCATTATTAGCATATTCATATTAAAATAAATAATTTCGGCTGATCTGTACCAAAAATCATTAATAAGAAATATGAGCTATGGTGATAGAAAGTACTAGAAATCGATACAGTGTAACACATACCTGCCGATTTGGGCATGAAGAAAGTTTATTCTGCGTTAGTAACGTGAAAATATCGAGAATACATTTCAATATTTGAATTAACTCGCAAAGGTATGTCCTGTATGTATTTTGCATACTCTAGATGGTGCTAGTGTATTATAAATATATCAGTCTCTGTGTATAGCGAATATAGATACTTGACAGATTTGGAGTCACTAGCATACTCATATGCGCATGTCTGCAATTTACCTCTGTGATCTACAAATTCTTGTCGAGTTTGTTTGAGTATAGAATTGTAATACAGATGTATGTTACACTGTCTCGATTTCTAGAACTTTCTATTACCATAGCTCATATTTCTTCTTAATGATTTATAAAATTTCTTAGAAACTTTTTGATAAATTTAAATAAATGCTTTTGTGTTGCTAATTGCCTGTAGAATCACCTTGTGAAATTTGGCAAGAGTTAACTTGGGCACCCTGTATGTACAAATAAGGGCGATTACCTCAAATTGACTAAAAAATTTCTGATTTATTGCTTTTAGGTACATTAAATTCAAGATAAATTTGCGTCAAGTAAAAACCAGGACAATTAAATCTTTTCAACATATTTTGACACTTCAGCAAATAAAAATTTTACATAGACCTTTATTGAAAGTGTATCGTCACAATGTAAAGAGAATATTTGGAGAAGCAAATTGAGTTTGTCGAAATGTCGTATCTGTTTAAGCTACTTCATCAAAATGTAATTTATAATGAAGTCTTGAGACCATTTTCATATGTGGAAATTTTAAATAATATCCGGTGTTTTTTAAAATGATAGAACTTTAAATTGAAATAAAACACTTTGAAATCAAGATTGAAGCCAAAGTTTATTTCGTTTGAAAGATAATTTTATGACATTTATGTTTTAAAAATAATTTCCGGCATATGTCCACCACGACTAGCTCTGAGGAACCGCATTCGACCAGACCAATTTTCGACCACTTTTTCGAGTAATTCAGGCCTTATTTCATCAATAACACGAGTTATGTTGGCTTTCAAAGCGTCTATTGTTTCTGATTTATCAGCATAATTCAATGACTTGACATAACCCTAAAGAAAATAATCCTTTGGCGTTATGTCGCATGATCTTGGAGGCCAATTAATTGGACCATTTCTCGAAGTAGTGTTATCGCCAAATCTTTTTCTCAATAAATTAATTGTTACGGTAGCAGCATGAGGTATAGCACCATCTTGTTGGAACCAAAACACTTCTGTGTCGATACCCTTCAAATTTTGAAACGAATAATCATTGATCATCGATTCGTAAAGAACACCATTCACTGTAACATTAGCTCCAGCATCGGTTTTAAAGAAATATGGACCGATAAAGCCTCCAGCATGTAAAGCACACTAGACAGTGTGCATTTTTCAAGATGCAATGGAACCTACAGAACTTCTAGAGGATTGTTTTGACTTCATATACGGCAATTTTGCTTGCTTACATAGCCGTTCAACCAGAAATGAGCTTCATCACTAAACACAATTTTACGATAAAAAAGTGGATCAACTTCAAGCTGTTCTAGGGGCCAATCAGCAAACAAACGACGCTTGGTATGGTCAAGTGGCTTTAGTTCTTGAACCAGTTGGATCTTGTATGGATGTAGATCAAGATCTTTACACAGAGCCCAACTTGTGAACTTCGACGAATAGACAAATCTGGTTGATCATTACACTATGACTTACAGCAGCGATATGTTCTTCTGTACGTACAGTTCTTTGTCTTGTTGTTGTTGCATCGAGTAGAGAAAATGTTGTCCGAAATCTATCGATAGTTCGACGAATAAGCTGCTCTGATGGACGATCATGTAAACCATAAATTTCACGAAGTGCTCTATAAGTTTGGCGAATACAACACTGGTTTTGAAAATAAGTTTTAACAATTGGTAAATGTTGTAGCGGCGTGAGTCTTTCCATGATAATTTGTCAATGCTTACTGAACAGAAATGTGGAAACAACATGGCTTCTACCTTCTGTCAAATCACAGTTATCCTTATCGAAAGTTCTATCACTCTAAAAAAACACCCGATATTACTTAACTCGAACAGTTTGAAGTCGCCTCTAACAGATGAAGAACCTCCGGTTCCGGTTCGAAGTAGGTTAGATATACGTACCGCGAGAGGTTGCATCATAGTTTCCATGCATGGGTTCGATTCCGAGCGGCGTCTATTGTAAAATTCCAGATTCTCGTAATTTACCACGGGTTCAATCGATCGAACAATCAATTGGGTGCAAAAATAAGGCGCCCACGCCGTTTACCCACACGCTTAGAATATGTCAATGGGGAAGGACCGCGCTTAATCATTTCTATGCGCGATTTAGCGCGTTCGCTTTCGTGGGAAACGTGGATAAGGAGGAAATACTAGCCAGGTCGTATAAATCACTGTTTCAACAGTTGATATGGTGTTTTATTAATGGGCTATACCCTTATCCTTAACGGCGCCGATTAACAATAAAGTTCGAGCGTTTGTTTATAACTTTTCGCCATTGTTATTGGAATGAGTTAGTGCAGAATTCCCCTTGATTGGAGTTGTGTAATGGGCTTTTGTCTGTGGGGTATCGATTACGAGAACTTCATTTTGTACAGTCAAGCACATTCTTCTTTGATTACAGCTGGGTTCTGCTGATTAGCCATACAAGTCATCGGTATTGCTTCGAATCGTGTTGGCCTTTACTTGACAGAAATGCATTGTCTACATTAATTATTGAGTTGTTGGGAAAGTAATTTCGTTTTTTGGGATAATGAAAGACAATTTTCGTAGAATGAATAAATATGTCAAAATATTCCGAACACTTCTATCGGTTATATCGACTTCTTCAGCTAGTTCTAGTTGGACGGGTTACAGCCACCAATTTTTACCAATTTTTCAAACAATTTTCACTGATGGTTTCTGGTGGATTATCAATCTTGCAATGCCCACATTTCTGGAATTTTTTAATTATTTCAGAAGTAGCCGAACTTGAAGGAATCGGTCTATCTTCAAAGGCAACAATAAATGAATCTTTTATCTCTTGAATTGATTGAGCACCAAAGTACCATTTTATGATCTGAATTTCTTCTTCTACAACCGATGTGGACTAACGAACCCCACGTTTGAAGTGCGAATGATTCCGATTGCTGGAAGCAGTGCAGAACCTTGTTTCGATGCCATTAAGAGAGAACAGTTGTTTATTCGTCATCGTATCGCGTTCAGGTTTTGATTCTTCCACTGCCCCATTAGAATTCGTGATCCTCTAGATAAACATTGAATTTCCTATGTTTCCGACTGGGTTTTCCATACCGGTATATGTGTATGATTTAATTAAAGGGCATCAACATTACCTATGAATAAAATATACCTTAAATCTAGCCGAACCACTCAATATATGGAACGGTAGTTTCTTTCAAAAATAATTAATTTATGATCGTTTATGAGAAAAATGATTAAGAAATTAAACTTGAGTCGTCAATCAAATTCAATACTAATCGTTCCATCATCAATTGAAAGCTTAGACTGCAGCATTGTAAATGTTAACATAGCATTGGACCAATAAGGAAGTACTCATTTCAGAGTAATATGATAAAAAAGTTTAATTACCCTTGCAAGCACTGCTTCTCGCGTGATTTGATGCGCATTAGCATGATTTTATTCGAGTAATTGATTCGCATCATTGCGTTTTCAATTTATTAATTATCTCTTTCTGTTTCAGGTAAGTTCATATTACGAGAAGTACTGAAGGAACAGTCGTAAGTACTAGCATAAAAGTAGTGCATATAGGCAAGTAGCCGGGAGGGGGGGGAGCCCGGGGGGCCCCCCGAAATAACCATATATTGAATAGCTATTTTGTGAAATTCATAGAATAGTCTAACTTCTTTCCTTTTATGGCATCACTGAATAAGGACGCTAGAGTTTTTTTATTGTGAGCCTCCCCTCAAAAAAAATTCTGTGATAAACGAATTTTGTATGAATTTACTTTCTATTTCAAGTATAAAAACAGAAATATTCTGTCAAATCTCTACATAAATTATTTAATTTTAAACAATGTTATCAAAACGAGAAATTGAGTTTATGAGAATTTTCTAAAAGCGATGATACAAGTTAAAAATTAAAAAACACATCAGTAAAAATCGAAACAATGGAAGATTCATAAAGGGTTATTCAATAGAGATGAAATGCTTTTATTAAGCGTCCAAATAATTCCCAGTTGTGGAATGTGCTATAATTTTTTTCAAAGGGAGATTAAAAAAGACCTATTTGAATTTTATGTGGAACATTTTTTGCTGATTGAATTAGTTAACCCTGAATATTCAAACGAAACGAATTTGTCTTGGGTTTATTGATTAGCTGCCGCTCACATGTGTTGATAATGTTCTTCAAAGTGAAACAATGTTTTCTAAGGCATTGTATCAAATTTAAATCTAGAAAGATTTCAAGGGATTTTTTTATTTCTGAAACATAAATGTCATAATATTATCTTTCAAATAGAAAGAAAATTTGGCTTCAATCTTAATTTAAACGTGTTTTATTTCAATTTAAAGTTCTATCACTCTAAAAAATACCCGATAGTTGTACAATGATGAGGTTATACCTATAAACTAGTCACATAAATGTGTGAATTTTCGAAAACTCATGAAATTAGCGAAAAAAAATAGGTGAACATGAATAGGAATTTTTAAAGCATTTTCAAACTCCCTTTTATTTTTTGAATAATTCCCAAATCTATTATAGAAATTCTGAGTAAACCACTGCTTATCTTCAGCCGTCTTGAAAGTTGATTTGGCATCAATTATCTACTCTTGTTTCGCGTCCGAGGCATGCCTTGGAACAAGATTCTTAGCTACCTCACGTCCAAGCTAGAATAATTTTTAAAAGAGGCCGAACCAGAATACATGATTTCATTGTCCACGACGGGGCTAATGAGCTTTCGGCGAGAGATCCGTACCATCGTTTTCTGAGGTCGTTTGTATTATCATCGTTAATGTTTAAAGTTAACAACTAACAACAGTGTCGAGACCGGCCACCAGATAAAATATCAGCCGTGTGGAACACTTGAACTGTGATAGCCTTGGTCAAGTGATGCAGCTCACCTAAACAAGATATACAAGATATTCTGAAAGAATGTAATATTTTTTATACCTCGGAATGACTGACTGACGCGTACCGGGCAACAAATCGTTGAAATATACATGGTACTTACCTAATTTCTAAGAATTATTTTAAAAGTGGTTTTTACTTTAGATGAATTTATAACAGTTGAACTCGAAGGTATGTAGATTTACATTCGACCAAAAGAGATACCATTACAATTGGAATGAAATGGGAAATTACTATGTTTTCTATCACGTTATATACAGTGACTCGAGTTTCGTAGTGATACTATATTTTCAAACTGAATAAACAAATTATTATACATATATATGTATTTATTGATGGCTTCAATTTCAAAAAGTGGGGTTTGCCACAGCTCCGCCTGCTCATTTAATAGTTTTATATTTTACAAACAGAAAGATGGACTTGCCATGGCGTCATCTCTCAGCCCACTTCTCGCTGAAATCTTTATGTACTGTTTCGAAAGAAAAAAAATATATATATATAATTGAAAAAATAGACAATTTTATGTCATGATTCTGGAAGAATTTATTTTCTTTAGTTTATAATTTACCATAATAATACACACAAAATAAAATAATAACATACAAAGAAATAAAAAGATAGCTTACTAACCTGGAAGAAATCAAAAACCATGCTATTTCTTCGGGTTTCTTGATTCACATTTCTAACATCTAACTAAATATGACATGTGACACTTTTAGGTTAAAATCTTAGACATAGAACATAGAAGTTAGAAAGTTGTTTTCCCTAAAAATAACAGTTTTATTTTCATATCCCCCCAAACAAAGTATGCACCCCTCATTACATATTAGCGTTTTCAGATGGGAGCAACTTAGTTACATGAAAATAGTTATTGGTCTTTCTTTTATTTCCAATATCTATCTCATGTATAGTGTTAGAAATTTTTTTCACTATTGGAAAAGGTCCTATTCTTAATTCATCAAGTTTTTTTCTATTCAATTTTGATTTATTTTCAACGTAAACATAGTCTCCAATTTTAAAATCATGTTTCCTATTCTTGTCGATCAGTCTTTTATTGTATTCATGATAACGTAAATATGGTATTTCCTTAACTTTTGATAAATTTAGGCTATATTTTCTGATAATATTATTCAATATACGTTGAAATATGGCCGGGGATTTTTTAAGTCCAAAATTTCCATTGCCAGTGACCATTCTGTGTCACAAAAGCAGTCTTATATCTATCTTTGATACGAATAGGAATCAACCAAAAGGTAGAATTTACATCTAATGTAGTGAAGAATTTTGCATTTCGTGTCTTGGCTAAGATGTCATCAATTAATGGGAAAGGCTGTGGTTCGGGAAAAATTAATTTATTGAGTTCACGAAAATCGATACATAATCTGGTTTTAGACCCTTCGTCTCTCTTATATGCTAAAGTGACTGGTCATGCAAAAGGTGAGGAGGACTCTTCAATCAGATTCGCTTTCAACTATCTTTCTATTTGGAATTCTATCTCTTTTTGATCCTCCATTGAGCATCTGTATGGTTTTTTTGCTATAAATTTGTGTTCTAAAAGTTTTATATGTGCCTCATTATATTGCACCTGACCAATATCAAACTTGTGTTTTGCAAAAATATGATCATATTTATTTATTAAAACTTCAATTTTATTTCTCTGATTCGTTTTTAAATGGTCTAATTTTGCTTCGAAAAGTTCTGTTGGTATCTCCTCATTCATATCTAATCTTTGATAAATATTCAAATCAAAATCTTGTTTTAATTGAAAATTGGTAAAAGAATCTAGTCCGAGTAGAATATCATACTCGAAATTTTTCTCTACAAAAAGTACAATTCCTTTTTTGACATTATTGATTCTCATTTTTTCAATTATTTTTCCTGAAAATTGTGCCCTGTCACTGACTGTTTTGAATGTATTTCTATTATCTTGAATGCGTAGACATACCTTTTCTGCTACTTTGGAATTAAGAAGACTAACATTTGAGCCCGAATCATAAATTTCACATAATTCATTATTATTTATAAACATCTTCAGTGTTATCAATGGCAGCAGTCTTAGTTTTTTTGGTTGGAAATTGCCTGATTCAATTCATTATGTAACCCAATATTGTTTACAGTTTTTATGTTACCGGGTACGTTCTCTTATTGGATTTATATAATTGAAGAAATAGAGGATTTGATGTCATGATTCTGGAAGATTTTATTTTCTTTAGTTTATAATATACCAGAATAACATACACAAAATAAAATAATAACATACAAAGGAATAAGAATAAATATAAAAAATAGCTAACTAACCTGAAAGAAATAAAAAACAATGCTATTTATTCGGGTTTCTCAATTCACATTTCTAACAGCTAACTAAATATGACATGTGACACTTTTAGGTTAAAATCTTAGACATAGAACATAGAAGTTACAAAGTTGTTTTCCCTAAAAATAACAGTTTCATTTTGCATATATATATATATATATATATATATATATATTGTTTCTTTGAAGGTTTTCTTGACATAATTAATTGTTAAATATTGTTTCATTCTCTGAAAACAAGCTTACACATTTCGAATCTTATTGAATGTGCTGATTCTAGAATAATAAAAATACGTCCCGAGGTCTTCCTACAACCTCTGTAAGTTATTCGATTGTGTACAACTTAATCTGTCTGTGCTCTAAACGAAACCCTATATGGCAAAACGTAATAGACGATAATAAAGCTGCAACAACGGTCGATACCAATCCGCCTTGACGCTTCCGACATCTAACGACATTTTCATAAAATCGATCCATTCCGGGAAATTTGCATTAACATCCAGAGCCGCATTCTTCGCGAGAAAACGAAATTGCTAATTTCCCAGCCTTGGAGCAGAGGCTTGATTGGGTACGTGAAATCTTCTGGGACGTCAAGGTGTCTTCGCCACAGCAATTTGAGTAGGTATCCGATTCTACGGTGTTATGCAATTTTAAGTCGGCGTATTGATTGGTTCTTCAGAATAGTATAGTCCAAGACAAGTGCTCAAGGTACTGGTATTCCTACACAAAACTAGATTTCAAGAACGTGTTTCTGTGAAATTGGTTCGGTTGTTTTTTTAGAGTGAGAGAACTTTGAATTGAAATAAAACACATTTAAATTAAGATTGAAGCCAAATTTTGTTTTTATTTGAAAGATAGTTTTGACATTTATGTTTTTAAAATAATTTACGACATATGCCCACCACGACTAGCTCTGAGGAACCAATTGCATTCGACCAGACCAATTTTGGACAACTTTTTCGAGTAATTCAGGCCTTATTTCATCAATAACATGAGTAATGTTGGCTTCTAAAGCGTCTATTGTTTCTGGTTTATCAGCATAAACCACAATTACTTGACATAACCCCAAAGAAAATAATGCAGTGGAGTTATGTCGCATTATCTTGGAGGCCAATTAGTTGGACTATTTCTGGAAATAATGTTATCGCCAAATCTTTCTTTCAATAAATCAATTGTTACGGTAGCAGCATGAGGTGAAGACCTTCTTCTTGGAACAAACACACATCTGGGACGATACCATTCAAATTTTGAAACAAAGAATCATTGATCATCGATCTGTAACGAGCACCATTCACTGTTACATTAGCTCCAGCATCGTTTTTAAAGAAATATGGACCGATGACGCCCCAGCGTGTAAAGCACACCATACGGTGCATTTTTCAAGATGCTTATTATTGTCAAGTGGTTCTAGTTCTTGAACCAGTTGAATCATGTATGGATGTAGACCAAGATCTTTACGCAAATTTTTCCATGTGGTGAATGCACAGAGTCCAACTTATTGTGAACGTCGAAGAATAGACAAATCTGAATCATCATTAACACTATGACTTACAACAGCGATATTTTCTTCTGTACGTACAGTTCTTTGTTTTGTTGTTGCATCGAGCAGAGAAAATGTTGTCCGAAATCTATGGTTAATAATACGAATAAGCTGCTCTGATGGACTATTATTTAAACCGTAAATTTCACGAAGTGCTCTATAAGTTTGACGAATAGAACACTGATTTTGAAAAGAAATTTCGACAATTTGTAAACGTTGTTGCGGCGTGAGTCTTTCCATGATAATTTGTCAATGCTTACTGAACAGAAATGTCAAAACAACACGGCTTCTACCTCTTGTCAAATCACAGTTCCAATATTTCTTTGAAAAAAATTTGGAAGAACCCAAAACCTTAAATAAATTAATCAGAGCTATCATAAGGCATCTACCGAATTAGTTATATAGGACAAAGTGGAATCATTTTCATTTTTTTTCGGCCAACGGAAATTCAAGGAAAAGGAAGAAATGACTAAAATATCAATTTAGGAGCGTCCTGGATATCTTTATGACTATAATTACAAATACATTAATTCGGCTGATCTGTACCAAAAATATTTATAAGGAGTATGAGCTATAGTAATAGAAAGTTTTCCAAATCGGTCAAGAATCTATATTCGCTATACATAGAGGCTCTAAGGTATTGATAAAACACTAGCGCCATCTAGAGTATGCAAGGCATACTTTTGAAAGTTAATTCAAGTAAAGAAATGTATTCTCGATATTTCCACGTTACTAACGCAGAATAAACTTTCCTCCTAATCAGACCATAATTCGCCGTAATGCTCGTCATTAGAATATTCATATTCAAATAAATTAATTCTGCTGATCTGTACTATATCTGGACTATAATTTCATGAAATTCTCAATTTTGCATAATAGAATTCTTGAGGAAAATATAATAACTCATTGAATCTACGAACAGTCAACACCCAGTATATCCTCGCTCAATACAGACGTTTATTCTTTCGAATTCGACGATTTATGTGTCAACGCCAGAGCCAACAAAATTGTTAGGGGACGTTGGCTATTGTGTTTGCCCATGGAGGCTTTGTATCGATATTGGGTTGTCCCAAGATCGTCTGGCTTTTAGACGGTATGGCCTCGAATATAAATTTTCGGTCAATTATTTCGTTAGTGAAGTCTGAACGCCAGTATGGCGTTATATCTCACATAAAATATGTAATTATCATAATTTAAACTGGGTCTTTGATACGCTCAGCGACCTAAGGTCTGGCTTCATAGCTGTAACCTAACCTATCTTTGGATCGATTTCATTGGAAGTTCTATTAAGAGTACAGGATGAAAGAAACCGTAAATTTTTTTTTTTAACTGTTGACTTTTACTTGATTTATTGTATACTCAATTAAATAATATACATACAGGTATGGAAAAGACAGTCGGAAACATAGGAAATTCAGTGTTAATCAAGAATGCAGTGTAAAAGAAAAAACTTACCAAGTGGATTTTCATGACAAACTGGATTTTCTGTTTGAAATTTTTTTTCTCGAAATCAGTAGCAGATACGACAAAACTACAAGAGACGATAAAGCTTAATATAACAGCAAAGCTTCCTTTTACAATTTTTCTAACTAACAGTAGCTCACCAGAAAAGAGTTCTAGGGGACAGTGTTCCAGAAAATATATGACCCTGTAGATTTGCAATCAAAGTTGGTATGTCACATGGTGTAAACTCTAAATCGTTATAACAATGCCGAATTCCAGTTGAATATCTCGTGAAATGCAGATACTATGTGAAAAAAACTTGAAAAAAATTGAAACTTTGACACCCTGTATGTCGAAAACGAAACGTTTGCGGTCCCATGTTTATTGGACTTTTTTTTCATATAATTATTCTTCCTTTGTACCTTTAATTTAGGAACATCCTGTATAGTGAATTTTTTTTTTTAAATTCTGATATCAATATTTAATTCTACATCCGATCTTTCACAAATACTACTCTGTCAAGAAAGTACCGGGAATTTTCAATTAAAACAACATTTTTACATTTAATCGTCAAATTTTATTGGGTCGCCTTCAAAATAGGCTCCATTTGCTCCAATACATCTATGCCAACGGCACTTCCAATTATCGAAACATTTTTTATAGGCGCTTTCCGGGATGGACTTTAGCTCTCGCGCCGAATTTTGTTTTATGGCTTCAATCGACTCAAAACGGGTGCCACGAAGAGGAAAAAGTCGCAGGGAGCCAAATCCGGCGAATACGGTGGTTGCTGAAGCACGTTTGTTGAGTTTTTGGCGAGAAAGTCAGTCACAATCTTAGCTCGGTGAGAAGGCGCGTTATCGTCATGCAAAATTCATGAGTTGTTCGCCCACAAATTTGGCCGCTTCTTACGGATACGCTCACGCAAACGTTTCATAACGCCTAGGTAATACTCCTTGTTTACCGTCTGACCCTCTGGAACGAATTCGTAGTGCACCACGCCACGGATATCGAAGAAAACAATGAGCATCACCTTCATTTTCGAGCGGCTTTGGCGTGGTTTTTTCGGTTTCGGCTCATTTTTTGCCACCCATTCCGATGATTGCTGGCTTGTTTGCATATCGTACTCGTAGACCCAGGTCTCATCACCAGTTATAATGCGTTCCATGAATGTAGAATCGGAATTACAGCGATCCAGCATGTCTGAAGCAACCTGTTCGCGATGACGTTTTTGAAGAAAATTCAGGTCTTTCGGTACGAGTCGTACGGCCACCTTTCTCATGCCCAAAATATAAATCAAAATCATACGTGCGGACTCGTGGGATATCTTAAGATCATGTGCTATCTCTCTCAAGCTGGTACGACGGTTTTCCAGCACCCTTTCCTTAATTTTATCGACGTTATCTTCGATCGAAGCCGTCGATGGGCGACCACTTCACGACCGTCCTTGAAGGCTCTGTACCACTGATATGCACGAGTTTTCGATAGAGCATTATCACCAAAGGCCTTTTGCAACATTTTCAATGCATCGGCACACGAAAATTCATTTGCAACACAAAACTTTAAACAAATTCTTTGCTCAACGTAATCACCCATAGTAAAAATCGGCACGCACTCTGACATCGATTGACTTAATCAGCTGTTGCAAACACACTAGTTGACAGATCCCGCTCAAGCTTGGCATAGTAATTAAGGACAGTGGTACCAACCTAGGAAAAAAAATTTTACCTGCCTCATTGCCCCGCCAGATTTAAATCGATAATTCCCGGTACTTTCTTGACAGAATGTATAGTAAAGTGACATCTTTCTCATTAATAAAATGATTGTTTACTATACAATGTTCTGCAAAACCGGTTGATTTAGGGTTTTTCAAAATATACATCTTATGTTCTTTGATTCTATGCTGTAAACATCAGCCTGTCTGTCCCATATATACTAACTGACAAAGAAACTGCAACACCCAGAAGGTGTTGTTTAAATTTTAAATTTTTTACTCAAATTCATAATTACTATTATATAAATATTTATATGTTAGCAAAGGTATTTCTTGCGCTATCGATTCACGTTTCCCGGAAAATCCTAACTTATTTCAAATGCGTTGCTGTTGTGCGCTATCCAATAAAAAACCTTGTTTACAAGATTGACGCTGGCATCAATGGAATACCGAATGACTCACAATAGTAGATTTTTGTGGACGACCTCGTCCAAAACGCCGTGTGGTGTCCGCCGCTCAACTCAACATTCAACTATTTGCGAAAATTTGATTTCTGTCCAACTTGCATCACAAGTCTGCGGCACTTAATTAGATGGCAAAGTCAATTTGGCGACACAGACTCAATTAAGCGAAACATGGAAAGTCTTCCCATGGAAAGAGCACAAGGTTTTGTGGTTATGAAATGGAACACGAATGTTTTGGAAAATGTTCTAAAATTGGAGCCCATAAAGTAGCTCGTTTTGTTCTGCATTGTGATGTATGGTGTTTTCAAGAAGATTGTTATTGAAAAAGTTTCCTTAGATGCTAATTATAATCATGTCAGGAGTAATTCTTCATTTTCTGAAATATGGAATTATCTGTGATGGATTTAGTGAATATGTTAAACAAATGAAATGCTTTGATCAATTATATCGGGTGTTTTTTTTTTAGATTAATAGAACTTTACGAATAAAATACATTTTAATTAAGATTGAAGCCAACTTTTTTTTTATTTGAAAGATAATTTTATGACATGTATGTTTTAAAAATAAACCGCATTCGGCCAGACCAATTTTGGACCACTTTTTCGAGTAATTCAGGCTTTATTTCATCAATAGCACGAGTTATTTAGGCTTCCAAAGCGTATATTGTTTCTGGTTTATAAGCATAAACCAATGACTTGACGAAAGAAAATAATCCAGTGGAGTTATGTCGTATGATCTTGGAGGCCAATTAATTGGACCATATCTCGAAATAAAGTTATCGCCAAATCTTTCTTTCAATAAATCAATTGTTCCGGTAGTAGCATCTTGTTGGAATCAAAACACTTCGGAGTCGATACCATTTAAATTTTGAAACAAATAATCATTGATCATCGATCTGTAACGAGCACCATTCACTGTTACATTAGCTCCAGCATCGGTTTTAAAGAAATATGGACCGATGATGCCTCCAGCGTGTAAAGCACACCATACGGTGCATTTTTCAAGATGCAGTGGAACCTACAGCACTTCTTGAGGATTGTGTTCAACCAGAAATGAGCTTCATCACTAAACAAAATTTTACGGTAAATCAGTGGATAAACTTCAAGCTGTTCTAGGGCCCAATCAGCAAGCAAACGACGCTTATTATGGTCAAGTGGTTCTAGTTCTTAAATCAGTTGAATCATGTATGGATGTAGACCAAGATCTTTACGCAAATTTTTCCATGTGGTGGATGCACAGAGTCCAATTTATTGTGAACGTCGAAGAATAGACAAATCTGGATCATCCTTATCACTATGACTTACAGCAGCGATATTTTCTTCTGTACGTACAATTCTTTGTCTTATTGTTGTTGTTGCATCGAGTAGAGAAAATGTTGTCTGAAATCCATCGATAGTTCGACGAATAAGCTGGTCTGATGGAAGATTATGTAAAACATAAATTTCACGAAGTGTTCTATAAGTTTGGCGGATAGAACATTGATCTTGAAAATAAATTTCAACAATTTGTAAACGTTGTTGCGGCGTGAGTCTTTCCATGATAATTTGTCAATGCTTACTGAACAGAAATTTCAAAACAACATTGCTTTTACCTTCTGTCAAATCACAGTTATCCCTGTCGAAAGTTCTGTCACTCTAAAAAAAAAAACACCCGATACAAAGAGCTTTTCCAATTCCTAAATAATATTACGTCGAAAAAACTGAATACAATCAATTAACCACAAACAATCAATTCGAAACAAAAACCATAAATTCTCTCGTAAACAAAGAGAAAAACAGCTCATCCTGAAACAAATATACCCCACTCCCAAAACAGAAAATAATGAAAAAAAATATGTTGAAAAAGAGCTCAAATATTCTCAAAAACTAACATAAAAACAGATTTCATACCCTCACATCAAATTTCCAACCTCTTTTTTGACGCAAAAAAGACTATCGACTTGGTTTTTTCCAAACGATAGTTGGTACAATCAGCACATCCTGAAAATATTTTCATCCACTTACAGGATGTCCGAAAATGAAATACATACACACCTTATTTTTCATGCATCTTTGGATTTGCCTCTTAATTGTCGATAAAACGCATCCAGGTTTCATTGCATCAGTTTTTGACCTATGTCAATTTATGTGTCGAAATAGTGTCGTGCGTAGACCCACAGAAAGAGTTATAACTT
This sequence comes from Megalocaria dilatata, assembly GCA_034642435.1. Lineage (NCBI taxonomy): Eukaryota > Metazoa > Arthropoda > Insecta > Coleoptera > Coccinellidae > Megalocaria > Megalocaria dilatata. The sequence goes on from CM067857.1 coordinate 2,408,420, forward strand.
CGGAACCGTTCAACATAATTGAATAATCTTGATGCCTTGATATAGGCATAAATTTGATGTCGGTGTTTTATCGCCTACTACATTGTTTTTTAAATCACAAATAAAAAATTGAATTAACTCGATTTTTTCAAATGCAACACTCTGCATTTCATTACATTGGATGATATTTCGTAAGAGATTTTCGTCGATATAAGGTTTGTAGGGTCTATGTTGTGAAATTCGTGAAATGAATTCCAAAATAAGAAATGTCAATTGTTTTATTAGAATCTAGTAGAACGTTGTCGTAAAATCGGAAACATCTATACAAAATAATTGAAAAAAATGTTTTCGAAATTGTAATAACAGTGTTTGAAGAATAATGGTAATAGAAACAGGAGAATATCAAGAAGCAAACAATTAGGGTAACGAGAACATGAGGAAAGCTTTCTTATAAATGCTCAAATAGATCAGATATCAGATCTTCTGATTAGTGAAAGTGTGATTTTGAGGATCATCCATCATAATCGAGAAATGGAAAACGTGACCTTGAAGTGGACGCCCAAGATGCAACACATGTTTACAAGATGGGTGACCTGTTTGAGCATTTATAAGAAGGCTTTCCTCAACATTTTTTTCACATGGTTTTCTTTTATTCACCGCTTCATGTTCTTGTTACTATAATTATTTGCTTCTTGGTATTCTCCTGTTTCTGCTACCATTATTCTTCAAACACTGCTATTACAATTTCGAAAACATTTTTTTTCATTTATTTTGTATAGATGGTTCCGATTTTACGACAACGTTCTACTAGATTCTAATAAAACAATCCACATTTCTTATTTTGGAATTTATTTCACGAAGTAAATCCCACAAACCTTATATCGACGAAATGCCATGCAATGGTATAATAAAATACACAGTATTGCATTTAAAAAAATTCAATTTGTTATTTGTCATTTAAAAAAGAATGTAGTAGGCGATAAAACACCGACATCAAATTTAAGCCCATTTCAAATGATGCACAGAAGTTTCAGGAATCGACTGGAAAAAAGATTATTGAATTATGTTGAACGGTTCCGAAGTTATGACTTTTTCTGTGGGACTATGCACGACGCTATTTCAACACATAAATGGACATAGGTCAAAAACTAATGCAGATAAGTCAATGAAACCTGGGTGCGTTTTATCGAAAATTAAGATGTATGAAAAAGTAGGCTGTTGACATTAAAAAAACCGAACCTATGTATGTATTTCATTTTCGATACCTGTATATATAATCGTTGAGATACAATTTTTTTTATCAGTTTGATGAGTGACTCTAGACACTGTTTCATTCAATAAAAAGTGATAGAGAAGTAAGACATTTCTTATTCCATTCCATTATTCTTTTAAAATCGTAAAAATTATATTCAATCAAAATTCCCGCATACCATTGCATTATTCCAACTTTAGAGACCCACTGCTGCCTTAATTTGGATCTGGCCATAGCCTTCAACATTTAACGTCCTTATTTAGAGTTCTCATTATGAGGTTTATATCTTTTTCCAGGATGTGGAGAAGATTGAATTGTAGGAGTATCCTCGACAATGCCCTTCATTCCTTTCCTCCTGGAACCAGAAGCAATAAAATCCTCCCAATAAATTGGGAAGAGCTTCAATTATCGTTTCGATTGACCGACGTTAACCTTTGAGCTTTCAAGCTGGGAAGACGTGAGAAAGATGACTCACAAGTACATTCACGTAATAATACCCGGCTGAAATGTAGGACTTTCTATTGTCGACTCGGACATTTGTGTTAGTCAGTCCTTTTACTGGGTAGTCATTTTAATGATTGATAATATGAATGTGTCAGATCTCACAGGTTTCACAATCATTCCTCAAAGTTTTGTACGTTATTTCTGGAACGCGAAGGGCCAAGAAAAGTTGAAAGGAATAATGGGCGTCATCACTGAAGACGATTTTCCGATGAAGATACGGATCATTTTAATGCATTTTAAGGACCTAATCAGAGAAGATACGACGTTGCTGGTGATCGACCGGATTTAATTCTTGAATTCTGGTATTAACTGAACTTTAAAAGCCTTAAGACCTAAGGCTTTATGCTAAATACGTTATAATGTCGTTTGTGAGATGCCTTATTCAAAAGATCGACGGGAAATCGACAAACCTGGGTTTTCTTCACTACAACGGGCTACAGCAGCAATATTCTCAGTTGTACTTGAGCGATACTCACGACTTTGATTCTTCACATCAGAAAATTGTCCAAATAGCTCAAATTTTTCCACCATTTTTACTATTGCCGGCCGAGAAGTAGCTTCAAGTCGACCCAAAATTGCTTTAGCTTTGCGAACTGTGCAAAATTTTCACCATTTTGTAGTGAATTTTAACAATTTCTTAGCGTTGCTGAAGCGTGTATGGTTCCATTTTTTATAATGGCGTAGTTTTTATTTGTCAAATGTCAAAAGTTTACAGCTTCAAAAGTGACAGCTGCCCAGATAGGGGGCTACTGAAAATGAAGCCTCTTATTGGAAAATCCTTTATCTTCTATTCATATATTCTGGAATAACACCAATATGAATAAAAGGTCAAAAGTTAAAATATACAGAACCTGTGTTACACCAGTATTGACATACGCTATAGAAACAAGAGCAGAAGAATATCCTTCGGAAATGAAAAAACTTGATGCATCTGAGGGTATACATTAAGAGACAGAAAAACCATTATCAACCATGTTGAAGTAGATTTTTCCTTGCATTGAGGTACCATTATGTAGCATGTTCGCCAAATGTTTAAAAGAGCGGCACTTTCTGGATCAGTTGAAGAAGGCTGAAATAGTACCTGTCCATAAAAGAGATGACGAATTACCAGAAAACTATCGCCTAGTATCAATACTTCCTGTGTTCTCTAAATTGAGATAATAATGAAAAATAGAGTTTCTTCAAACATCTCAAAATTTTCTGCAAACAACAGCATGGGTTCTTGATGCTTGAAAAAATTGGAGAAGCTTTTGATGGGGGACAAAAATCTAGTTTACAGGCATGTGACTAATCCAAGACTTTTGATAGTATTTCACACTCTGTGCATTTAAACAAGCTTAAATACTATGGAATCAGGGGTGAGGCTCTTGACCCGATGAAAAGTTATCTGGCAAACAGGATGCAGACAACAAGCTTGGATGACAGGTGTTCTTCTTGGGAGACTGTGGATCATGATGTATCGCAGGGTTCTGTGTTGAGTCCACTTTTGGTTGTGATATACATGAATGATTTGCCAGCTAATGTGAAATCAGATCAAACCGTCCCCTTCGCTGATTACACTTTTCTGAATATAGGGATGGACGACCAGGAATTGGAAGAGAAAGACAAGAAGACACTAAAGGAAGCCCAGGTATGGTTCAGCGCAAACAAATTGATGATGAACCGTGATAAAACACAGAGACTACTGTTTGAACCAAAGATGTCTCCGGACAATCACATGTGGCTACTTGGTGTCATTTTGCAATGAAATCTCATGTTTTCTGTCCATATTTATGAAATGATTCCTAAGTTGTCAAGAGCTACCAGGCAGTTAGGAGAATAAAGCAAATAGCGGGAGTTGAAGCAGTCAAGATAACTTACTTTAGCTACTTCATAGTGTCCATAACTTCGGCATTCTTTTCTGGGGGGATTTGTCTGAAAGTAAGGAGATGGCGCTAGAGATGGTATACCACGAACACGACGTCCCTTAGGAAGACCCCCAAAGAAATTGATAGAGTCGTGGTCTTCAATATCTCAGGAGAACTGAAAAGTGGAGAATACAGGCCTAAGACCTACAATACGTGGAAGAAGAAGAAGATACATTATTATAGAAGAACATTTTCAACATGCCATAATTACTGTGTGGTATTTTGAACGAATTTTTCAACATATACCAGGAAAAAAAATTCTTCGGCCGTCACCACGGTACGAATTAAATATATCGAAATCCCACCTTCAATCAAGGTTTGCCAGGAGAAAAATGGCTACCTGATAGTTGCTGTTAGGTTGTATTTTTCAGTTTCAGCGATTGTGACCCGTTCAACATGACATTATTCCAATTAGTTCCCGGTTTAAATTGCCCTCCACACGACGTGTAACGAATTTCCGTTCCCTTTTTAGATTTCCTAGTCATTTATACCGAACATTTTTATCTGCATTGACCGTGACTGGATATTGTAATATTGATCTTTCGCCGTTTTCTTCCCATGCTTTGCGATATTTCAACGTACATAGTTGAAAAATGACTAATGAGGTACAAAATATTTATGTTGTTTGCCAATATTACAACGTCCACGTATTATCGTTATTAACGTTACTCTGTTGTGAGATTAGAAACTTCATATTTGAACGATTTCAGAAAATTTCGAAAGAGAAAACCTTGCGTTTTTGGAGATGGAAATTCGCTTTCATTGTGCTATATTTTATGAATTTTTATATATTTTTTTGCCTCAGAATCTGGACTGAAACTAACTTGAATTAGTACCAGGTTTATAACAATTGGAACGATACAATTTGAATTCTTATTATTTTTGACATTTCCCATATCATTTGTTTAGTAGGCTATGCCATTTAACCATGGAAAGATACACGTTTCAACAACGTTCAGAAACTATTGAATTTCTTTTCTGATTCCGATCGGAATAAGAAAACAGTATTAAATTTAGTTCAATACATATTTTTTCCACTCCTTCTTACCACTACGTAACAATGCAGATCGGAGGAAGAAGAATGGAGCCTTTTAACCATGTTTTTCCCATTTTCATGAGATTTACTCTTCAGGAGAACAATTTAACATTTTAAAATTGATCTTCATTCGACTTTCGGATGACAGAACACGAAAGTCTGTGTGTTTAAGAAGTAATTCACAGAATTGAAATTTTCAGAGGAAATGGACTGTTGAACAAAGCTTCCGACCATTTTTTATTATGTTCCTTCCTGTTTCCATATTGAAATATTAAACCCAAGACCTTCTTCATCATCAAACATTAACTAAAATAATTAGGCTTAATGATACGAATTGAAATGTCTATCTCATGAATAACCAAAGACTTTCTTGCCTTTATCGACGTTCCCCTGAACAAATTTCGAGTAAATTACCATTCAATATTATGCAGAGTAAATGTTTCCGGCAATACATACTCAACATAATGTAGAGGCTTAACCCAGATGGTACTAACCGGACCTCAGTATCGATCTCCGATTGCAAACAGACATTGTTTCCGTTAACGAGTCAACCAATTGCAATAAATGTTAAAACTCGATTCAAAAGTCGATTACTAACTGGCTCACCAACGAGAAATTATTACCAATACGTCTGAGTAATCACTGGATAAGAATCTATTAAAGACAATCATTACCTGAACTATTACCTCACACCCTGCAGGCGTGATTATCTCGAAAATAAAATGAAAGAAGTGAGATTTAATGCGCTGCAGAAGCGGAATCAAAGAATGGTTTCAGGATATAGACACGTTTATTCTCTGGATTTATTCGTATTTATTCGTTGAAGGTTTGGGGTGTGCCAAAGGTCCGTCTGCTCATTTAATAGTTTCATTTCTAAAACGTGCTTATGCTTAAATATTTCTATGGAATCCAAGATGTAATATTCGAAAAAATGCTTCGCAAAATTAGTTATTTTTCTGGTTCCTGAATGACGATTGATGTTCTTTGAACCTTCTTTGGAAATATCTCCCAGATTGTCCTTTATATACGCTACTGCACTGTTAACAACTTAATTTCTAACTCCAGAATCATTCAGCCGGTTGTATTTGTCTTTTATAATAAAAAAGAGGCTGGATATTTTTTGTTAGGATGTGAAAGCTGTTCTTATGTTAATTTTTGAAAATATTTGAGTTGTTTTCAGTTTGAAAATGTAGTGAACACTACGAAACTCGACTCACAGTATATTCAGGTAATGAAAAGTGATAGAAAACTAAGTAATTTCTCATTTCATGCCGTTTAGTTCATTAAAATTGTTTTCTCATATAAGCTGTCATCATTGTCCCTTCTCAGCCGAAATTTCGAGTAGTAAGAACCTAATCGTCGAATCGTTCGGGGATCTACCATTCCCTAGGATACACAAGCCTCAATTCGGCGTCTGTTCTGGCGGTGCATATTTGCAGGCACCCGAACAATAGGCTTCCCCGGTCCTACGAGGGAGGGTGGCCTGGTCGTCGATCCCGTTCTCTGCACCGGGTTCGATTCACTCCCTCCGAAATCGCATCTTGTGTCTGCTCCAAGGGTGCGCAACCGGACTTTGGTCGGGTTCGATACACCCCGCTTGGGAAACACCGCCGCCGACTTGATCGAACAAGTTAGCGACTCGGCGCGCCCTCTGTCGGCGGCCGTACAAATTACTCCGGCTTCCTAGCGTTGCCTTGGCTGCTACTCGATAGTCCCGGCGAAATAACTTTATTGGTTCATTTCTTATTTCCTCCAATAACGCAGACAAAATTAACCTTTTTGTATCGAAAAATAAAGGATTGATTTCAATGTTCGATATTTGCTCTTATGGATTATGCATAATAAACCACTTATATTAAATAATATAAGTGATCGGTTAGAAAATTCCTATTGATAAACACTAATTAGTTAAAAAACAAACTACCGATTAATATTTTAAATTGGTTCAAAATGAATATACATTAAGAAGAAATTGATGTAGATGGAACAATTTAGAACACAATTTAAAAGAACAATTTCAGTTCAAATTTTCATATAAGTAAGATGTAAATGATGATATTGATCGCGTTTCCTATATCAACTGCAAGCAAAAGGCAGCAAAAAATCACCCAAAACTAAAAATATCAATAAACTTTTGTCTCCGAAGAGCGATTTAAATATAGTTCTATTAGTTCTGACGGCGCCAGTGAGCATGCGGCCTCGATAAACACTCGCAAATATCGAAGATTTCCCAAGATATCTTTTTGATATTAGATGAGGTTACTTTGTTATATATAGTCCATTTTAAAATGGAATGAAATAAGAAATCACTTTTTATGGATATACAGTGACTCGAGTTTCCTAGTGTTTACTAAATTTTCGAAGTGAATAAAGCAAATTGTATCTCAACAATTATATATATTCGTTGAATGCTTCGGCTTAGGCAAAACTTGAGTGGGATGTGCCAAAGGTCCGTCTGTTCGTCTCATGGTTTTATTTCTAAAATGTGCTTGCGCTCAAATATTTCCATGGATTGTGGGAAGTCTTGATTTTTTCCTTTCGCTTTCAGGTGTAATATTCCGAGATGGTCCAATTCTGGGAAGATATGATTGTTTTCGAAAAAATGTTCCGCAAAATTAAAGTTATCTTTCCAGTTCCTAAATGAAGCTTGATGTTCTTTAAACCTTTTTTGGGAAGATCTCCCGATTTGTCCTATATAAACTCAACTGCTCTGTTGAGAACTCAAATTATGAATTCCAGAATTATTCAGCCTATTGTTGTTGTCTTTTGCTTCAAAAAATAGGTTGGAAGTTTCATGTGAGGGTGTGAAAGCTATATCTATATCTTTCTGCTATATTTTGCTTGAATTCTCCAAGTATTTAATATTATAATAAATATGGGTCTTTCAATAAATTCATTGAATCAGAACAGGTCTTTTTTATTACCATAGTATTGTTTGTTTATACTGAACTGACATTTGACATAACATATTCAATCACAATCGCTTTTGAAGCATAGAGATAATATTGTCTTTGGTTTGAATTCCTAAATACCAGTACTGGACTCAGAATTCTCTGAAATTTGAAGATTTCTGATTGAACTTAACAGTATGGTTAACTTTTTTGTCTTGAATATTTTATGTGAGCGATTTTTGGTGAAATGGTTTATTTTGTGAGTTCTACCTTCTGTTAAGAAGGTCTCCACTTTGAAGCACCTTGTATTTTTCGTTGATTTTATTAGTTCACAATGGCCCTACTTTGCAGACGATATATATAAAAAATCTTGATGAATAATACAGGGTGACAAGAAAAACCTCGGACAAACTTTTTTCATTCAACGTTATTGATCAAAAGAAATTAAACAAAACAACGAATAATAATTACACAAACATTTTGTAATAATATATTTAAGTGGTTTCGAAGTGGCTTCCTTTGGCGGCGATACATAGCTTCAGACGCTTCTTAAAACTTTCGGCAATGGGCCAGCTCTTCGGGCATTAATCGGTCCCATTCCTGGCGCAGGGATTGCTTCAGCGACTCCAAACTTCTGTAGTGTTTAGCACACGCCCTGAGCTTCAAAATCGATTACACGCTTCATTGGGTTGAGATCCGGCGAGTAGGGCGGCCATTCTGCAGATGTGATGAAACCTGGAAAATGGGTCTTACACCATTATTGCGTCATTTTCGCTTTGTGAGCCGGAGCGGAGTCCTGGTGGAAGGTCCAATTCGTGTCGCCGAAGTACTTCGGTCTCTAGAATGTCGCAGCGGTAGACTTCTTGGCTAATTTTGACCCCTTGATCCAGGAAAACCAAGGGTGTTTTGTCGCTGGCGCAAATTCCGCTCCAGACCATGACGGATTGCGGATTTTGACGATGTTCGACGATTGCCAACTTACCGGGAGCCTCTGCGGACCAGACGTTTTGGTGACCGGCTGCGAGACGAAGTAGTTGGCGGCACCTTTGAAGTCGTACGCGCTTGTTTTAATCCGTGAGGAGTTGAACTTTTTGGAACTTGTATGGTTTGAGGTTGAGCTTCTTTTTAGACATTTCACAAACGGATTCATGGTTGATACCGGTCTCACGGGCTATTTTCCTCATGGAGACCCTCGGATTTCGATTGACTCGCTTCTTGACGATGTTGCAATTGCTAGGCGTATTGACAGTGCGAACAATTTCGGATTGACGCTTACCTTGACGAACAGCACCAAAATTGCACTACATTTGTGTGACATTGTAACACTGTGCAAAATGAAGTAATATCAAACTGAAAATTCACTTATTAATACAAGAAAATGTAGAAAATCTAAGAGAATAAAAATGATTTAGCTGCGTTAAAATACTTCTGTTTCAGAACACAGTTAAATTTGTCCTAAGTTTTTCTTGTCACCCTGTAAATATTCTGCGTTTCATCGACCGATTTCCTGACACTGTGTAAATCCTCTTGAAAAGTCGAATTTGAATTTTCAACCTGGAAATTCTTCCCCTGGACGAAATAAGCAAATGGCCGATTACTGCAATTTAGCGATAACAAAATCTCTTTCAAGTTATCATCGAGCCAGTGACCATTCCCAGCCGTATGGAGTCAATAACAGCACAGTCCACCTATGTAGACCGAAGGTCATTATTTCCATGCAAGATGTATGGCAAAATGTAGCATTGTTTACACTAATGCATGATTTCCACATCATATCGCATATGCAGACAGCATATGCTTCTGAAATGAATGTGTCCATGCGAAGCTAATACGGTTGGTCGATAATTCATAACATGTCCGGAATGACCGTGCAAGGATAACAGGAATAGTTCGAATACCTATTGGGATTTTAGGAATATTTAATTAATAAACATATCGATCTTTAGTTGTAACAGTTCATATCTAATATTGTTACTGTATAATTGGATCAGAATTAGGGAGGCTCGGAATCTTCAATAGGGCACATGATTACTGTTTGCGTACTGTTTTAGCATTTTCAATCATAACCAAAAAGGATTGCCACCTTACTTGATGTTAACACGGTCTTCGTAACTACAGTTACACCATGTCCACTTTAACTAGACTCACTGCGGTATGATATTTACGATACTGCAGTTATTTGTGTTTTGGGCAAGCGTTGACTGGTTTCAAATAAAACAATATGTAATTTATAAATTCTATCGATCAATCACAATTGGAAAAAAATAATCTTAAAATCTAAATATAGAACTATTGCCCGAGTCAACTGGAATATTGATATTGAGCTACATAATTGATTTATTTTGTCAATATGGTTGAAAAGAAACAATCAACTCTGTTCGACATTTTTATCATGCAATTTGCCATGCTTTATACCAGTGGGTTTTTATCACAGTTCAAAACTTGAGACTTGAGAATTTGCACGTATTGCAGTTTGTGTATTGTTTTCGCAAATGCCTTCTTTATCACTCGTGATAGAACATCGTTTTGTTCTTTTCAATAATAAATATAGTGATTATTTATCATTCAAAGGAATGTTAGGTAGGCTAACGTAAAATCAAGATGTTATGGTCAATATACCATTTTTTGTGTTCTAAAGCTGAAATATTTGGAAACAAATAGAAATAATTCCTTATAACTCGCAAGACACGTGAAAAAAATTGATAGATTTTTTAACAGAGAATTAGAGAAATAACCCAAATATGTTCTACCGAATTTAAGTCTGGGAACTCCAGAGGCCACGGTAGCTAAAGACCTTCTGGACTGCGGCAAGTCATTCCAGATTTCCAGGTCGCCTCCACAACACTAGACCTGATGGATCCTGTATAACCTTGATAAGTTACATTTGGATTAACTTCGCGATTAAGTAAAATAACTTCTTAATTGATGGTACTTCAAACCAGCTTCATGAAATATAAAGCAAAAACATTTCTTCGTGTCGCCGGGCACCTTGTATATCGTGGACAAAGTAGGAAAACGTCAACACTTCGTCCGTATTTACATTAAAAGCAACCACGCGCCTGAACTCCGTCTCATGAAATGAACATTTCTTGTGGCTTTCATTTTTTGGATGCATATTTTAACATTAATTTAGCAGAGACACGACCTCCTGAGCTTCCGCTATCATTTGGCTATTTTTCTGATTCTGAAATTATCTTTCCCAGCAGAGAAGGCAGTCTACTTTATGCCTCTGCCATTATAAATTTTGTATAATTAGAAGCGATTTTCTATCTTTTTTTTTAGCGATGTTTACATTTTATGGAGATCGAAACGAGGTAATAACGGTTCAAAAACGTTTTTATGGTAGATGGTAGAAAGAAGCTGAACCGAATATGTTTTCTTTTACTCGAATCTTTAACTACACTGCTCAAAAATTGAAGTGGATATTCTAGAGAAACTGTCTCAAATTATCAGGATTGCTGTTCCATGTCACGAGGCCATGTTTTGCCACACAAAATATGGTCCTCATGACATTGAATGGCTTAATTACAAACAATTCATTTCCTGTAGTTGTATGATATTTTCTTTTGGTCCATTTGTGCGATAATGTGCTTTTGCAATCGATCTGGTGTTGTGTCAGTTATGGATTAATTGTTACGAGTTAAACATGCGTTCTGAAGCCTTCCATTTTGAACAATTATTGTGTTAATTAAACTCAACAAGAAGTTGTTAACCGTCTCAGGGTTTCGCAGAGTATAGTTAGTGAAGCGTGGAATCACTATCGTATTAATGGTGTTGGGGTTGTAAGATCAAGAGCTACAGCCGTGGCACAATATCGGCAAATACGGTCAACTTCACCACGGAAGCATCCCGAATTAATAGCATATTCCTGCAAGCTACCCGTAGCATAGTCAAACAATCAGGAATAGGTTGCACAGTTTCAATTTGAGGACAAGAGGATCTGTCACGCACTTGTGATTGGGTAGGAAGCACCGGGCTGTAAGATATCGTTGGGTCCTTGAATATAAGAACTGGAACGCGCACAGGTCCTGCCTGTTCACGGATGAAACCAGATTTCGTCTGTATCAGTCTGATATGTAGTACGGCGAGAACGGGATTAACGCTATAATGAACACTTCATGACGCCACCAATTCTTGTTGATTGGAATACTTCTTAAAACAACGTTTCACATTCTCTAGATCGAAAGTTCTAAACAGTGAAATTAAAAAACTCAAAACAGGGAGTTTCGCGGATTAGAATAATTGTATTTAAAAATAATAGCTCCTTGTTTGAGTCTCTCCTCAAATTCATGAGGGTAGCTTAATATTTGGTAATTTTTGAAGATTTTTGGAATTTCTAAATGCAAAACTATCCAGATGACAGTTATTGATATCTCCCTTAATCAGCGATAGAGGTCGCAACGGAATGATAAACGAAACGGAAGTAATGGTCGAATCAGATTATGATAGGTTTCGACAGAAACGGTTTCTCCAGAGTCTAGACATTCTAAACGCCATATAGAGAGGTCCTCTTCGACAATTTCCGGTTAACAACGAGCAAGTCCCTTTACATAAATATCAGCGTTTCCCATCTGTTGTCAGATGATATCCAAAATTAATTACACACCATCGAAACTACCCTGCCTTTTTGAACTTCTGCTCCGATTCACAAAATGAATTCAGATGCAAATAAAAACAATATTAAAGAAGATTATTCTGATTTTCACAAATTTTTATTTAATACAACAATCGAAACAATTGTTTCGATATTACAGCAGCATCTTCAGGTTGAACAACTGTTTTCGAAATCGGTTGCTGTTATATTTAGAGTAGGCACAAAAATGTTTATTCAAGATCAAGACTCATTCAATTGAACATAAATTCAGATGCAACTAAAATTGACTACAAGACATTAAAAGAAATTACACAAAGTAAATATACACATTGATTATGTACGTACTAGGAACGCGAGTTACGAACCTGTAATTATCAATAGGGGCGTACAATGGATGATTATTTAGATTCAAAGACTCCGATATCTAATGGTCGCTGATGGTTGGGTACGGTACGAATTTTTCAAGCAGGTAAGATTACCTAGCGGTCACAAAAAGTAGTCTCGTACGTATGGTACCACATCGAACACCTTCTCGCAAGAAGATGGAACTCGAGGAACGTTCGAAGGTTGGCAGGACTGGAAGCAAGACTGTGGGAAACTGAGCGAACGGATGTGGCTAGTTTTGGGTTATTGAGAACTAATTCGAAATGTTGGTTTCGTCGATGCTCGAGGTTTGGATTTATTACAATCTGAAATTCGAAGAAGATGGCTTTGAATTGATATTAGTTCAATCATTTTTCTGAAGCAAATTCTTCGTATCGTGCGGGCCTTTGCTTGACAAAAATCCATTGTATACTTTAGTAAAACCCTAAAACATTCGTCAAAATCATGTATCTCTTTAAATAGAAGTTCAGCGTAGGTAGAATCCAACTTATTGTTGAGGAATGTTCCAATATTCTAGTGTCGAAACAGGTGAACAGGTAAAATAAACTAAAATCGTGACCATTAAACATGCTTACCCCCCAAAATAATCTCGTAATTTCCTCGATCAAACCTCGATAGACGCTCTAAAAATAGCACGAAAATGCATGCGAGTTTGTAACAGCAATAAAAACGTATCAGTTTTGTCCTTGCTGAAAATATCCATCTTATCCACGGTTATTGTTGAAGTTTAGCACCAAATGTCCCCAGCGGCGATCAGACGCTATCCTGGGGGTAAACCAAGGACTTCTCTCGTATATTTATCCTATCGCAGTAAGGAAAAACCTTGAGATAACGAAACTGAACCTAATGCAACGGGTTTACTCTTTCCAAGGTGATTTATATCATAAAAGCTGATCGCTCAAGCATGGATTATATCCTCAAGGACGAGGTCGATGGAAATGAGGGAAATATCTGAAAAACTGCCTTTGTTGTTGAAAAGGCGATTACTGAAGACTCGCTTAATTGACAAAGCAGATTTCAAAGAAAGTCATAATGTTGGAATTAATTATATCGGGTGGTTTTTTTAGAGTGTAGAACTTTCGATAGGGATAACTGTGATTTGACACAAGGTAGAAGCCATGTTGTTTTGACATTTCTGTTCAGTAAACATTGACAAATTATCATGGAAAGACTCACGCCGCAACAACGTTTACAAATTGTTGAAATTTATTTTCAAAATCAGTGTTCTATTCGCCAAACTCATAGAGCACTTCGTGAAATTTATGGTTTATATAATCGATCATCAGAGCAGATTATTCGTCGAACTATCGATAGATTTCGGACAATATTTTCTCTACTCGATGCAACAACAAGACAAAGAACTGTACGTACAGAAGAAAATATCGCTGCTTTAAGTCATAGTGTTAATGATGATTTGTATATTTCATATTTTCATATTTCATATTTCATTTATTGCCCTCAAAACATACAGGGAATGTCACATAGTATAAATAAATATGAACATTGTAATCTAGCTAAAATATCAACGATAATTTTAAATAACATCACATAATATACAATCGGACAAACAACTGAAAGACTGGATGATACATGTAGCATTTGGCTAGAACTGACAGGTCAACAATTCGTCCATTGCGTAAGCAGCGCGCTCGATGAGAAGGGACTTCATCTTTTTCTTGAAGGCTACACTATTTAACGAAGTAATAAGATGTTGGGGAAGCTTATTGTAGATTCTCATCCCATTGAATATATGAGTATTTTGAGTAGTTTGTAGCCTATGCTTTGGTGTTATGTAGTTATTTTTGAATCTGGTGTTATGTTTATGAACTTCTGAGTGTTTTTGGAGACTGTTTTTATTACCGTGTATATACAAAAGACATTCCAATATATAGCAGCTTGGTACGGTCAATATGTTGAATCTTCGGAACAGTGGCCTGCAGCTGGTCAACTGACTTACTTCCGCTAATGCCCGTAGTGCTTTCTTTTGTTTTATTAGCACTTTCTCAGCCTCTGTTGATGCACCCCACAATATTATGCCGTAAGTCATTTTACTGTGGAATTGAGCATGGTATGTGAGCAAGGCCTCTTTTTCTGTCAAAATATTCCGGATCCTTCTAATTGCGAAAACTGCCGATGATATTTTTCCGCACAGTACCTCAATATGTTTAATCCACGACATATTTCCGCTGATCTTCATCCCCAGCAGGCAGATGTAACTCGAGTTGCTCTGTCGGGTGCTAACAATGAGTTCCTGCGTTTTGTCCGTGTTCACTTTCAAGTTGTTTGCTGTGAACCAGTCCACAGCATCCTGTACCGAGCTCCGGGATTTATCCTCGAGTAAATGGGCATCTTTGGATTTGTTCAGGAAAGAAGCATCATCGGCAAATAGAAGTTCGTCGTCGGCTTTCACGTTACTCACCAGGTCATCAATATACACCAGGAACAGAATCGGCCCAAGCATTGATCCCTGAGGCACTCTTGAGGTCATTATCTTCGTCGAGGACTTCTTTCCTTCTAGGTCCACAAGCTGGTAGCGATCTTGCAAATATGATGTTAACAAGCTCAATGCAGGACCCCTGACTCCTATATTCTCGAGCTTACGCAACAACATGCTATGGTTGACGCAATCGAAAGCCTTGCTCAGATCGATGCAAGATATTTTGACCTCCTCTTCCTGATCAAGCGCACACGTGATGAATTCGATCAGCTGGGTTAGGGCAGTAGTTGTGGACCTTCCTCCTCTAAAGCCATGTTGGTGTTTGTCTAGCAGAGCGTTACCTTCCAAAAACGACACCAATCTCTTCCTTAACAGGAATTCGAAAATTTTGGAGAAAACTGGCAAGATCGATATGGGTCTGTAATTCTCAAGTGAATCGTGATCACCCTTCTTAAACACTGGGATTACTCTGGCAACCTTCAGTTCTTCCGGAAAGTAGCCCTGCTGAAAACAACCGTTTATGTGTTCAGAAAGGGGGCTTGCCAGACACGGGATTATCATTTTCGACAATTTAACGGAAAAACCATACACATCCCGAGAAGATTTGTTTTTTATTTTTGATACGACATCCATAACTTCCTCCGGAGTTGTTGGGGAAAGAAAGAAGGAGCATGACTTTCTCATTCTCTTTTTTTTCATAATATATATTCGTCGACGTTCACAACAAGTTGAACTCTGTGCATCCACCACGTAATTTTGCGTAAAGATCTTGGTCTATATAGAATCCAACTGGTTCAAGAACTAAAGCTACTTGACCATAATAAGCGTCGTTTGTTTGCTGATTGGGCCCTAGAACAGTTTGAAGTTGATCCACTTTTTTATCGTAAAATTGTGTTTAGTGATGAAGCTCATTTCTGGTTGAACGGCTATGTGAACAGGCAAAAATGCCGTATATGGAGTGAAAACAATCCTCAAAAAGTTCTGCAGGTTTCATTGCATCCTGAAAAACGCTCTGTATGGTGTACTTTACACGCTGGAGGCATTATAAGCCATACTCCAATGGAAAATTGATAGGATAGGACCAATTTCTTGAGGACATTCAATTATATAGAAAGCCGACGTTTCGCTTTATCTAAAACCTTCCTCAGGGCTCTGGAAGAGCGACACAAAATTACAGTGAAATGAAAGTCACTCTATTACAACTCAAGAATCATAAATTACCTTAATTTGAACAATTAGAATTAATCAACATTACAAAAACAAATTACAATCTCAGGTCTGAGAGACAAAAATTCTTTCATGGAAAATAAAAACTGAAAACACAATGTTGAAAACAATACCTGATATGTGAGAAAATTAAAAAAAAAATTGAATTAAAAGCAATTAAGTAAGACCTGAGGACGTGAAAAACGTAAAATTATATTGAAACGATCTTCTATTCTTTTATCCCTTTTTGATGCTGTGTAATTTTATAAAATTAGGTATAACAGAATTATTCTGTCTAAGATTTAAGATATTATGATAAAATAGCCGAATTAACACTGATGAAGCAGATTAAGAAAATGGAATCTGACAGTTCTTAACTGGTGATGATTTCGATAAATATTGAAGATGATAATTCTGTAGTGTTCCGGTAACTTGAGGAGATGATGGTTTTAGCTGTATATATACGGAGTTGTTTCGTGTTCATTTTTCCTATTACATTGTGTACTTGAGAAGCTTTCGTATATCGCAAGTTAAAACCATACGGATCATCAAATAGTGATGTCCAATTTTTTCATGACTATTCGCTCTGCACAGGAACAACAAGGTATTTATCACGGCGTAACAGGATCTGACTTGAGCACGAGGAAAATTTTCAGCGTTTGGAACGTTAGAAAAATTGGGAATACAGTTCTTTGCTTGAATTGGTTCGCTGAAGTATGTCGTGTACGTATATTTGCGTGCATTAGATGGCTAGTGTATGATAATTACATTAGTGTTTCTGTGCAGAGCGAATATAGGCGCGTGGAAGATGAAATTGGAAAAACGCGCGGAACGTTACCCGAACAGAACATCATCCATTTTGATAAAACAATTTTATCATTTGCACGTCTTGTTGTAGTCTTTATCTATCCATGTAGATTTGGCAAAACGACTGAATAAATGACAGGTAATCCGACCGATGTAGCTTCAACATTATGGCCGCTATCAACTGTCAAAGTTCGGAAATCCCTATTGGAAGACCCGTTATAAACAAAGTTAATGCAATCGTAGTTGGCTATGAAGTCCTCATTTTCAACGACTTCGCAAATGGACCATTTCTCTATAGAAAAAATCTCTCGACTGATTTACGTGCCACTTTGAAGATGCGGAGTCCGCTATAATCGCGTCGTAAATCCGACAAAAATGCCAAATAGGTGAAAAATGGAAGAGAAATGAACGTTCAGGATCACGTAAACATAAAACAATCCGAGCGGACAAGCAGATGCGCCGACGGAGCAACGAAACCGCGAATCTCTGATATTATTTTTAGTTATTTTGGCGTAAGGATGTTGAACTTGGTCTCAAAAAGCCGTGACGCTGGAGTTCAAGGTCGCCTATTGTAATTTCTTTGTTCTTTTATCAATATAATCGTAGTAATTAGAGAGGTGTAGACGTGATGCGTACGACGTACGAAACGTGTTTTATAATACTGCGGAAATTTATTCTACAAAAGAGGAAATTGACCTCAGGCATCAATTCTTCCGATTTGTTGATATTAAAGGAGGTTAAATAAAATTTTACAGAAAAGCTCATTAGATAATTCAGAAGTTTGAGTGTTTACGAACGGACCGACCGGACAATATTTCTTTTAACCTCATATTCATCAGTGACATTTGAACAAAGCGATAGCACGCTATTCCCTAGAACAAGGTGATTGAGTCACACTATAAATGCCAAATATTCAACGCATTTAAATAACACCTAATTCTTACCTCTGTTCTACAATTTATAAAGGGGTTTTCCAATAAGGAAAGGTTTCATTTTTATATTTAAAAGAAAAGAGTATATTCTAAAAGAGATGAATTGCTTATTTCATTGTAAAAAGTAAGGTATGCCATTCCTCGATAACTTCACGAATTCCATCTTTAAGATCTTGTGGAGCATTGTTATAGACCTTATCTTTCACGTGATCCCAAAGAATAAAGTCTAAAGATGTTAAACCACAAGATCTCGGTGGCCAATTGTGATCACCTCTAGGAGAAAAAACACGTCCAGGAAAACTTTTCTTGTAGAATTGCTATTGTTTCGTTGCTTGTGTGGCACGTAGCGCCGTATTGTTGAAAACATCAATATCCCATTCACCGTTACCAGCGTTGCAGTGAATTTTAACAATCGTTGTTGAAGCGTGGATTCTTCTATTTTTAGTAATGGCGTAGTTTTTACTTGTCATATGCCAAAAGATGACAGCTTCAAAAATGACAGCTGCACAGATAGCGCGCTATTCAAAATGAAGATGACTGAATAATTCGAAACTGCAATAATAAAAAATGTGTACCCTCAACACAAACGTGAACTTCTTAATTTTTGTAGTAAAATATTGTTATGTCCAAAAACTTCCAATTAATTGTCATTGTTTAAATTAAACATTAAAAAGCACATTCTGTCTATTTATTTTTATGGATTAAGTTAAAAATTTCTAGAATGAAATTTATTTAATTCGGAAATTCTTGTATAATTCCTCCAAATTCCAATTTTTTGACACGAAAGGAAGATAAACTGACATTTATTTTTTTTTACAGGGCTGTTACAGATCCTCGAGACGGAAGGCGCGTGGCTTTAAAAAAACTTCCAAATGTTTTCCAGTCTCTAGTATCATCGAAACGGGTATTTAGAGAATTGAAAATGTTATGCTACTTCAAACACCAGAATGTAAGTAGATTTCTACAGAAATTGATCTAAACAGAATCGACAGTGAAATATGAACAAAATTTTAATCTTCTTTCAGGTTCTTTCAGCTTTGGATATATTGCAGCCACCTCACATAGACTTTTTCCAAGAAATGTATCCTTTTTATATAGCACGATAGAATCAATAAGATTAAAAATTAAGTTCACTAGGATATAGGTATCTTGTCTCATTACAACGTTCAATTTTCGAAGTTCTCAGTCGTTCTTTCTTGTTGGCTATGAAAAAATTGCCATGTAACATCCAGCATACAGTTGTGACCTAATACTAATCGAAAAACACTAGGGGGGCTTGAATGACTGTCGTTAAATGTCATATAAATCTCTCTCATTAGTTCGCAATGTTTCAACCTATGCAGATACACAGTGATAACGGAATAAACAGATGCGAAAAATAATTACCTTTGTAACAAAACCAGTCAAGTATTGTCCCCTATCGTAAATCGATATGGAATGGATATAAAGTTTCTATTTGAACATTCATATTTACACATGTTCTTTTCTATATGTAAGTGGAAAATAGCGTACTTAATTGAATAATACACATATAATATATAGTATGTTGATTTCTATTTATTATTGTGGGTTGCATACATGACGCGTTTCGCTACAATATAGCTTCTTCAAATGATTTCAATCCGTTAATAAGGAATAGTTCATTAAACGAATTCAAGTACAAAATAGAAATAACAGTAGCATACTTGAAAATTTAAATGAAACAAATTATATTTCTTATTCACATTGGACAGAAAACTGAAACAATTGCTAAAGAAAAAAAATTTTTTGTATATTATTCAAAATAATTCTCTAGGCAATGACGAGATAATTGTTGTTGTAAAGAAGAAAATTTAGCAGAAGTAATTTTTTTATTTATAAATTTCAAGATGAATCTCCATCTACTAAAAATCGAAACAATCAAAGATTCATGTCTAATAGCGATGATATAAATTTGAAAAAAGCAAATAAGTTATTCAGTGCGATAATTTTTTTTATTCGACCTCTCCATAAGTACTGTATGCTGTCAACCCAAGTTTTCATCAATCTCTCACATAAATTTGACTGTATTTCATCAATGGTACGTTTAGTGTTTATTTTTAAATGCTCAGTTTTTATTAGATCAGCATAAACTTGTGACTAAAGATATTCCCAAAGAAAGAAATCCCAAGGTGTTAAAGCACACGATAAATCGATTGTTGTGGTGGCACCATCTGGTTGAAACCACATATAATCCAGATTATTCTCAACAACAGGAAAAAATTTCGTTTAACATTGTTCTGTAGCGTTCTCCATTTACTGTTAATTTTTGACTATTTTCTTCGAAGAAGTATGGACCAATGACTTCGTCAGCATAAAAGGCACACCACACAGTGACTATCTGTACGTAATGGTGTTTAAACAGTTTCGTGTGGATTTTCATCGCACCAAATTCTGCAATCTGTTTGTTTACGTAACGATTTTGATTGAGAAAGATTTAATGGTTGAGAACGACGTGGAACCCCCCATAAATTTGGATTTTCTCTTACACTTGCTGAAGCCAACTCAATATTCCCTATAACTTTGGACGTGTTCTGTGCAAGTTCCTAGTTTTGAACTTATAATAATAATCCACAAAACTGCCTTAGATCGCTTCGTCAGCGAAATCAAGTCCAGATCGACCAAAAAATGAGGTTAGAATATTTTTCACGCTCTGTTCATTGAACAGATCATATCATGTACAGTTATGCACGAGTCTCGTAAACGTGATATCTCCCAAAGTCAAGAAATAAAGGTTCATTAGTCCTATAAGAAAGAAAAACGCTATACAAAAGTTCTTATCAAGTTTAGGACCTATTAAACTTCGTGAAAAGTCCTTTATGAACCCAGTGGAAGTCATCATTTTTCGGTGTCCCAAGCAAACGTGATCTCATGGCTTCATTCTTACCATCTCCACTTTAGTAGGTTTACCACCGTGAATAGTAAATTTAGGAATTTATCAAACGAACGATCGAAATTTTTCAGCTCTTTTCGCTCGACTAAACTTGATGTAGTTTGATTGTTGCATTTAGGTCTGGCTGAAATTATAGTTTATTATGTTGTCGAATAATAAAATTTGACAGATCACGTTTTAGAGTACGCAGAATTACAATTGTGTTTTGGAACTCTGCATCATTAAACAAATAGCAATTAATGATGATTATAATACAATATTGATAGGTAAGTTGTTGGATGAAGTAGTCCGTTACTTTGTGATAGTTGATTTTAATTGGAATTAAATGAGAAATTACTTTGTTTTCTATCACTTTTATTTACTGATTATAAAGTGACTCGAGTTTCGTAGTGTTACTACATTTTCAAACTGAATAAACAAATTATGTCTCAACTATTATATATATGTATTTCTTGATGGCTTCGGCAAAACTTCAAAAAATGGGGTTTGCCACAGGTCCGTCTGCTCATTTAATAGTTTTATTGTCGGTACGTGCTTTTTGTATTTGTGGATTTCTATGGATTCCAGGAAGTCTGGTTTTTTCCTTTCGCTTCCACGTGCAATATTTCAAGATTGTCCAATTTTGAGAAGATATGGTCGGTTACGAAAAAATGTTTCGCAAAATTGGAGTTATATTTCCGGTTCCTAAATGCAGATTGATGTTCTCTGTGCCTTTTGTGGAAATATCTTCCGGTTTGTTCTATGTATGCGCTACTGCACTATTAACAACGTATAACAACTCCAGAATTCTTCAGTCGGTTGTTTTTGTCTTTTGCATTAAGCAAGAGGTTGGAAATTTTATATGAGGGTGTGAAAGCTGTTATTATGTTATTTTTTGACAAAACTTGAGCTATTTTTTGTGAGACTGTTCCAAAATATGTTAATTTTATGAATTTCTTGTCTATATTATCTGATATAGAAATGGGGTATATTTGCTTATGAATTAGTGGTTCTTGTTTTTAATTTATGCGAGAATTTATGATTTTAGCTTCGAAATGATTATTTGTGGCTATTTGTTTGATTGTATTCAGTTCTTTTTTAAACGTAATATTATTTAAAGGAATTGAAAATGCTCTATGTATCATTGATCTGTATGCAGCGAGTTTATGCGTGTTCGGATGGTTTGAATACTTGGGTATGGTTGTGTCTGTCGATTTGGGTTTTCTGAATATATCAAAGGAAATTTCATCATTATTCTTAGTTAAAGTTATGTCCAGAAATTTCATTTTGTTTCTATAGTGAATTTCACCTTATGGTACAAACTATTGAGATATTCTAGTGTGTTTTTCATTTCTGAATGTGTTCCGCAGAAGCAAGCCAATATATCGTCTACATACTTGTACCAAAAAGTGATATGCTTGGCGTGTGTGGATTTTAGAATGTTTCTCTCGAGACAGGACATAAAGATTTCAGCGAGAAGTGGCTGAGAAGTGACCCCATGGCAAGTCCATTTTTCTGTTTATAAAATTCACTATTGTATTGAAAGTAATTATAATATAACACAACCAAAAGGTGTCACAGCATGATCTTCTCGCCATTAATATTCGGCTTGTCAGTTGATGATGAGGAATCCATAGGTTGCCCAATGTTTTGGATTATCGTAATGGACCTACTTTTCTTCTTCAGTCACAATTCTATACAAAAACTTTTTTATTTTTTGGCGTTAGAGCTGTTGTTCAGACGTGAAAAAACGGTTTTCGACGTCTCCAGGCTTCAGTTCATGCAGCACCCAATTTCGTATCTTTCGGATCATTCCCATTGCTCTTAAATGATGGCAAATAGGTGGTTGAGTGACTCCAAGTGTTTTTATGAGTTCCTCTTGCATTTGCTATGGCTCTCCATCGAGCCTTGCCTTTCCTCCTTTGGTGACTCTCGGGGTCGTTCTTCGTCTTCTAAATCGAAACTGCTACTTTTAAATCCGGAAAACCACTTCTGATACTTTCATTCAGCCTGGTCACCATCTTCTTCATTTGCCATCGTCGAAGGTTGGTAATCATCATAGCTATTCTAACTTAGGACGCGGCTGCTTCGAATAATTCCTTCCATGGGTATGAAAACCATTCTCTAAGGTTACGAAGCCATGATATTCTGCACTCCCACACTGAATTTTCCCCTGGATGGTCAACCGAAGCACGAAGCAGGTATATCGGTAGCCACAGGATATATACCCGAGGTACTGCAGTTTCCTGATTTTAATGGTATCTAAGATTTCCATTCTCTTGTTTATCCCCTAATGACTTCGGTGTTTGTCACATGCTCCGTCCAAGATATCTTAAGGATTGTCCCATACACCCACATCTCGCATGATTCAAGCCGCTTGATTATCCCTGCATTCAGGATCCAGACCTCCATTCCATACAGCATTTTGTCAGTCGAATCCTTAAATTCAGATCTCTGGAACAAAGAACTTTTCTCAGCTTATTGAAACCTGCTCTCGCCTTCACTATTCTTGTCCCGATCTCTCTGGAGTAGTCATTTGAGGAGTTGATTGCTGTTCCAAGGTAAAAGTATCTGCCCACTTGTTCAATCATATTTCCTTCAATCATTAGTGATTCATTTTCACTGGAAGTCTTTGAGATCTTCATGAATGTGGTTTTTTTTATGTAAATATAATATAAATGTATCATCTGTGTACCTTATGTTATTGATGGGTGTTCCATCGAGTTTTATTCCTGCCTCTCCACCTTAAAGTGCGTCTTTCATGAAGAGGAGTGGCGATAATACTCAGCCTTGTCTCACTCCTTGTCTGATTTCGATTTCTTCACCATCAACATCCACCAAACTACCATGACTTTCGGCAGCCATTTTCTTTATATTGAAGTAATGAATTCCATTAACATACGACTGAACTTGGACCCGGAAGTAGTAATATATCACAATTTGGGCTGCTTCCTACACCATGACTGTCTGTCTACCATCATGAACGCTTAGTTTATCAGACGAACGGTCGGTATTGTTCACCGTCTAGATCGAACATCAAATATCAAGTCCCCGCTTATTATTTGATACCAGCAAAAACCCCGAACTGAGCTCCTATCTAGATTATGGATCTCGAGTATTACAATGTGAATGAACCAACCACTGGAATCGCTCGCTTAATAGCCAATTAAACGTTAACGGAAGTTGTAAATTAAAAACTCCGGGTTAGGCTTTTCACGACGCGCAAGGTTAATTTTTCGACTAAGGGTTAAGTAGGTTTGAAAAAATTACGGGACGCCAGTGACCGGCGAAATCCGGTTGATGAATTAGGAAATTACCCAAGTTATCGAGTGGATTTGATCCGACGAGTGTGATCGACGACTCTCTTGTGTGTCTTGATTTATTTATTCTTTGTTTAGTCTGGGAGGAATGATAATATACAGTCCCTGTCCACTTAGTTAGACTTACTGTGTTTTTGCTAGTTATTTCTTAATTTTCGTAAATAAAAGACGTAATCACATTGAATATTCGATTGTTTTTAGTAAGGGTTGAACAGAACGTGGGTTTGTGAGGAAAAATTGAAACATTTTTATGGTATTCAAAAAAAACTCAGTATTTTGTCTTCCCATGGCAGCTATCAAGGATAGGATGCTACGTGGCATGCTTTTGATGCAGTTATCTGCTATTTTCTTTAAATTATCAGTATGGTTCCAATGGTTAATGATTCTTTCTATCAGTTGAAGCCTTGTTGTAATTTTTTCCTTTCCCAATTCCCTTTTCAAGTACTCCAAACGTTTTCGATAGGATTCATGTCGGGCGAATTTCCAGTCATCGGATTTTCTTGCCCTCAAGAAATTTTATCACTCTTAGCCTTATGAGTCTTGCATAATTGGGCAACAACCTGCTCTCCAATACCTTCATGTATTGGTCTTGCCACATGTTTTCTTCCACAATATAAAGACAGTCCAAACCTTGAGCACTAATAACTGACCATACCATTACTGAGGTGGAGTGTTTACTGTTTGTAAAGAATTGCTTGATATGTAGAGATACCTTTTTGAATTCTTCGAAAGTAATTGATTAAAGGTTAACCAATTAGTATGCAAATTCTTGGTTGAGCATACTTCAAATGGGGGTGAAAGAGGGATGTATATTAGACTTTAATACTTTATTCACAGCCTAAAATACATAAAATACAAGTTCGGAGAGTTGAATTACTTTACCCAAATTGAGGGAGTTGTTTTGTGACCAGATGTGGAATGTAATCCAGCTCGTAGAGACCATGTAGAGAATTGTCAGCGGAAGCACATATAATACAAGTGTACAATTTTGAGTTGTTGATGCACTATCTTGATCCTGGAACAGTTCTTTCTTGAGTTTTTTCAATTGTTCACGACACAAACTTGAATTTTATTGGTTTCACTTTTGAGTTCACTTTTCACAATTTAATATCTAATTACAAATGAATAATGTAGATAATTCATTCACTTCCATGAGAGAGTGGGTTTGGGTCCGAAAAGGTGGCTCAGGTAATTCCGATACGACAATAGTCTTGAAACGGCTAAAACGGTTCTAATGTGTTTCTAGGAATAATCTAAGGGAGAAATATCTTCGTTTTTTAATTGGTGTTTAGGCCCGTTAAGGTTTCTAGGAATTAAATGGTTCATATTTGAAAGGCCTAAGTTGTTAAACACTGGGGACGTAATTGTTACGTACCTGCAAAGTGAATTAAAAATTCTTTGTTCAAAGTAAATTTGAACACTGTTTTTATAGTACAGTCTAGATGATACTTCTCACCAACCTTCCTTTTCACAAACTGTGGCTTGTCGTCAAAAATTTGGATCGTTGATTCGTAGCTGAAGCAAACCTGAAAAAAACAAAATAAATTTTCAGACAACAGAGCGATTAAAAGGCAGGTAAGAGTAGCTCACGGTATTCCAATCTTTCTCTGTGAAATGCCTATATGATTTGGCACAGTTAAATCAATCTTTTACCATTATGGGGGTCAGTTTTGGTTTTTTCACAGGTCTTCTTCCCTGAACCCATGTCAAACAAATTTCTGCGAACTGTTCTTACGGAAACATTGCATCCTAACCCTTAAATATTATATTTATATCGAAATAGGACAGACTTCTATTTTCCATCGCAATATTCTCTGACTTCTTGAAGTTACTAGCTTTTTTCTACCACAGTGACCTTTTCTGAGGGCTGTTGCAGATTCACCGGTTAGCAATTTTTGGCTGATCCGCTTCACAGCTGATTGTGAAACATTTGGTTATATTCTGAACGTTTGAGCATAGTTCCAATTTCTACAATTTTACTGAGATATATTTTTCGTCTCATTTTACGAAAAAGTGAGGAAATTTAATTTTTTTATTCGTGGAGTAATCTTATTTATGAATTATGATAATTTTCAGGAAATAATTATACAAACTTCATTGCTAATAGCTATACTCACCTCTTCAATTTAGATGTATAAAACAGAAATAATTAAGTTCAAAACGCTAAAAATCACTTCTCTACACCATCAAACACTTTCAAACGTTGGTTTCTACTTATTGCATGATCAATATCTATTACAGATGTTATAAAATCAAACAGCAACCCATCATTCATATTTGTTTCACTGGTTGCGTTGTGTATGTTAACGTGAATTCAAGTAATTAACGTTGTAATGCAACATTCGAAAAAATTTCTGGGCGGGTTTAATGAAGTGTCTAAAAAGCCCCTTAAAATAATTGTCGAAATTCTTTTTGTGACGGTGTTTTTCATTTTTGAGTACAACGTAATCCTTCGAGGCGATTTTCGCCTCAAAACTAAAGAATTAAAATGATAACGTCTTAGTAATTACATCAGAAAAAATTTTTTGTCTGATCGAGTCCAAAAATTTATCATTAGATAAAGTAGAGTACCGCCCTAAAGCTACACGCACAAAAAAACGGATAACTAGCAGATCGATCCATCAAAGATTACATCACAATTAATCAGCCCAAAGCCTGACGTATCATCACCACCCAAATATAACCAAGCCTCACCCCCCTTGTACGTGATAGTGTTTATCAATACTGGGCGCAACTGGCCATTGAATTTTCTTGTGTGCTCATCCTAGTGATGGCTGATGGCCGTAATATTTCAACGACACCATGCAACAGCCGTTTTTCAACTGTTTCCCACACGTGTTCAATGACGTCACACCCTACTCGCGTTTCGGCTATTACTCTTACTCTACACCCCATAGACGGCCAAGCGGTAGATTTGCAGGCAGCCAACGTTAGGCTTCCGTTAGAAATTAGTATTTCGTTTTGCTCTCAAATGATTTACGAGTTCTGCTCGTTACCCTTCAATGTACAGCATTTTGTGTGGAGCTCTTAAGCCTGATTACGAAAAATTCAGCTGGAAACGATTAAAATCATGGAAAAGAAGCGTATGAATGGTATGCGGTTTTCATCTGTAACCAAACGTGCTAGCTGACCTTTCCTTTTTGGCGCATTTTTAATTAGACCTCGGTCATTTCTTCCAAATGTTGCTGCATTTCCAAAATGGTCTCAAGCGATGATGAAAATTTCGTGGCCATATTGAATGTTGTCAAGGAATACCTTGAAATCTCTAGGAAACTCGACAGGCTTCTATGGATTTCTCAATAAGTACTATTCGTTATAAAAACAGAATAAAAAATTCAAATGAATAAATTCAGCTGATCTGTACCAAAAATCATTAATAAGGAGTATCAGGTCTGGTAATAAAAAGTTCTAGAAATCGAGTCGGTGTAACATACATCAGTATAAGAATTCTATATTCAAACAAACTCGACAAGGTTTTGTTGATCATAGAGGCAAATTGCAGACATGCGCACGTTTCAAACTGATTGATGTATTTTAGATACTCTAGATGGCACTAGTATATTATTAATACCTAAGTGTCTCTGTCGAGTTTGTTTGAAATAAAATAGAAAAACGCTTTTTACTTGATAGAAGAAATATAACAAAATTTGAATATCAAAACAGATTTAATCTGTTAGTCTTCTACAATTTTAATTTCAAAAAAATTTCTATTCAAAAAACTTTTAGAATTAAATTAATGTCTACAATAAGCATCGCTTATGTTTAATAGACGTATATATAGTGTGACCAGTTACACTCTAAGGTATGATATACTGATTGTTAGTTGATTTTGATATTTTAAATAGTATCTAGGGCCGATGAAGAGATTATCCGAATTCTAATTGTTTTTTGAAGATATAGTGCATGTTTTGAGAGATTTTTTAATTAACTTATTTGAATATTTAAATATATTAAATATTTAAAATAAATTATATTTTTTGGGAAATCCTTAAGTTGTGTTTTATGTTTTTGAAAAGGAATTGGTTTCATTATGGGTAGATCAGAAACAAAATTTTGTCTCCTTCAAATATTTATTTATTAATTTTAATTGCCTTTTTTATATTTGTTGGTTTATTTATTCCATTTGACATTGTATATTGAGTTTTGATTATATACGTCTATTAAATATAAGCGGTGCTTATTGTAGACATAAAGTTAATTCTAAAAAGATTTTTGAATAAAATTTTTTTGAAATTAAAATTGTAGAAAACTAAATGATTAAATCTGTTTTTATATTAAAATTTTGTTATATTTCTTCTATCAAGTTAAAAACCTTTTTCTATTTTATTTTGTACATAATATATAATTATATTTAGGCTTGAATAAATCTCATTGTGGAATGTCAATGGTTATTAATAAATAAATATTTGAAGGAGACAAAATTTTGTTTCTGATCTTACCATAATGAAACCAATTCCTTTTCAAAAACATACAACACAACTCAAGGATTTCTCAAAAAATATAATTTATTTGAAATATTTAATGTATTTAAATATTCAAATAAGTTAATTCAAAAAACCCTCAAAACATGCATTATATCTTCAAAAAACACTTAGAATTCGGATAATCTCTTCAGCGGCCCAAGATAATATTTAAAATATCAAAAACAACTAACAATCAGTATCATACCGTATAGTGTAACCGGTTACACTATATATACGTCTATTAAATATAAGCCGTGCTTATTGTAGACATTTAATTTTAACCGGTTGTTTTGATAGGATTTTTGAGTGATTTCCACCAAGTTGGAAACAACTTTTATCAGATATAAAGACATCATTGAAATTATCTTCTTAAAAACGTTGACAAAATTCTACCCTTCGTTCCTTTTGTAAAGGTGTCATTGTAGGGATTTTTTTTGGTTTTCTTGATATGTAGCCTGGTTTTTTCAGTGACATGCGGGGGTTTGCTGGACATACTCATATATTTCTTTGATTTTCAAATCTGTTAGCCAATTTGCGAAACCCCATTAAATTGTTTCCTTTAATCTTACTCGGTCTTCCTGAAACTGACCTCATTTCCATGCAATTTGTTATCCTCTTTATTGTCTAATACTACCTGTTTTTTTTTCTAGTTGCAACATTATTCCATAAATTGTATACCTGTTGAAAATCAACAATATTTGACAAGTAGTGTTGCAATTGTCATTATAAAATAAAACACTTGTTTACATTTTCTACTTTATTTACAATAAAGTAGAAAATGTAAACAAGTGTTTTATTTTATAATGACAATTACAACTGATTTCTACCAAGCAACGGCCCAATCTATCATAAAAATAGTGTTGCCATGCAACTTTGGCCAAAGCCGACTATCTGCACAACCTATTTTATACATTACTTTTGTCTTAGAATGTTACAAGAAAGAAGTATATAAAAATTATGAAAAAGAATGAATTCCGGATACTTTCTAGACGGACTATACGTTCAAATTGTTCCAGTAGAAGTTAAAGAAACGGTATCTACACAATCATTTTTCAGTGATAAATATTTCAGTTTAAACTCTCTTAATCCATTTTCGCGAATAGGCGTGTTCCATTTGGTGACCGAGCCCAATTCTCATCAGCCTTCATATGAATGAACGGGTTGAACTCGGTATTTGTCCAATACACACACACCATTTTGCATTTTTCATTGAACTTTAGGTTACAGA
Organism: Megalocaria dilatata; assembly: GCA_034642435.1. Classification (NCBI taxonomy): domain Eukaryota; kingdom Metazoa; phylum Arthropoda; class Insecta; order Coleoptera; family Coccinellidae; genus Megalocaria; species Megalocaria dilatata. The sequence continues at coordinate 2,438,250 of CM067857.1, forward strand.
TAAATCGATATAGCGTCGAGCGTGACTTTATCGTGTTTTCACAGCTTATCGCCTCAGATTATTCCTTTTTCTAAAGCAAAGTATATTTGAACGGTATAGCTCGCTCTTCTTCGATAGGTATGCACATAAAGATATATTTCCACTGAAATCGAGAGGAAAAGATAAGTGGGATAAATAAGAAATTACTTCGTTTTCCATCGTTATTTTTATTATTGAGATACAATGGTCCTGATTTTGTAGTCTCGCCACATTTCAAGTTGTATTTCAAAGGTTTTATATATTTCCGGAATTAATTCTGCTACTTGGGAAGCATAATAACTAAAACCAAAAAATCCACTCAAGATGTAAAACGAAGGTCTTTGAAAAAAAAAGAAGAACCTACTGGTAAACCAACATCTCATATAGAAGCCAGAAATCCTTTATAAAAACTTTTATATGGAGCATTCTTACGCATAGCAGTGAAACCTGGACCTTAAGTAAATATGAAAAGAAAAGATTGGAAGCAACTGAAATGTGGATGTGGCGAAGAATGCTTGAAATAAGATGGATAGACAAATGAACCAACGAAAACATACTGTTAGAAATAGAAGAAAAAAGGACTTTATTGGACTCCACCCTCAAAAGAAAAACTAAGCTCATAGGCAATATAAGACAATCAATTTCTCCCCAACATCTTTGAAGGAAGAATAAATGGAAGGAGATCCAAAGGATGGCCTAGAATCAATTACTTCAAAGACATCAAAGAAAGGTTGAATTTTGAATCCTTCTGTCATATGAAAACATGCGCGAGTGACAGAAATCATTAGCTTTAGCGACAAGGCCTAGTCTTTAGAAGAGGATGAATATATTTATGGAAGGCTTCGATTTGTGTAGAACTTTGATAAGTCTGCTCGTTTAGTAGTTTTATTACGGAATCATAATCGTTTTTGTAAATTTTTATTGAGTCCAAGATGTCTAGTTTCTTGCCTTCTGCTTACAGATGTAGTATTCACGAAAGCCTTCAAACTAAACAGTCTTCAGATCACTCATTCTATATTTCTGGAACAGTCCTTCTACATAGGAAGCAGGCATGGGAATCTCGTCAATACGATAAGTCATCTGTCACAAGCTCATCAGAAATACTTTTGATTTTCAAGACGATGAACTCCGGAGACATAATCCCTCACAATTGCATCCTGAATATCAAAAAGATAAAAGATCCTCCCGAGCCAGTGTACTTATTACTTAGAGAGTTTAAATTAGGAAAGGCTTCCCGTAGTAAACTGCCAACTTTCCCCCTCTAACCCCGCCAATAAGGACCGAATATACGAGCTCGAGAGTTTGGGATCGGCCGAAAGCTCTTGGCTTCAGTTAGGGGTGGAGTCCCTTTTCTACCCTCGACTGTAACCGTTCGGATGGATTATGCATCGCATCATCCAGCTTCCTATGCCCGGAGCTGCCTATTAGTTTTGAATTTTTGCCTCCTCGTCCAGACGTTCGGATTCGTTTCGTTTTTGGATCGAGGGTGCTTTGAACGGTTAATTGGAAACAGGTGGTTGAGTGTTGGATGTTGAATCCGCACTTCGCTTAAGCCGCGATTTGTTAAGAATACAGGTAGCACTCAAGTCGGGACGGAGATTGGAATTATAATGACGTCTCTTTACTGAAATTTCGGAGAAGTTATTTGTTTGTCAGATAGACAGATATACAGGGAGATTTCTATGTCGAATCCTTGCGTAGTGTGATTAATAAGCATTTATTTTGCTTTCCTAGACCTAGCAGTTCAAGGACTTGTTCTTTCATCGCATTCCACATCACCAAACGGTTCAGCTGTTTCTAGATTGATCCATATTTCCCTTGCCACTTGGAATCTCATGAATCTCATCGCTCTATTTTTGGTTATCTTTCCTATGTGTTGTCATTCTTCAACGATAATTTCACCTCGGTTTCTTGCCTTTCGTTCTCAGGTATCAGATAGAGACATTTCTTCCATTCTAATATTGTTGCCAGCAAACTTTTGAAAAATTATCATCCCATTGCTTATTTAGAGGATTATCGTTCTATTTGGAGTCGATACGGAACGAAACCATTATTGAACGTGCCTTGTAGATCAATCGAATTCAACGTCCAGAAATGATAAGCGAGAAACCCCGCTTCATTCAATTATCAATTTCTTCAGTTGTAACCAGAGTTTCCAGATAAAAATACCTTACGAAATGAATACCTTGGCTAGAATCGGATCTGCAGTTTCCCACGCTGCTAGCCAGCTGTGTCGTATCGGCCGGTGGTACCGCCATGCGCTGGCGTGGGGCATTTTAAAGGGGCCCTTCAATCAGCACGCAAGTACCGTTTTAGGAATTTAAATTCCAGCGAGCTTCTACCGAGAATGTCCCAATGTCCGCCCGTTTCTTCGGCATCTTTCGGCGGATGCTACCTATTGAAATGGTTGACGGTCCGTCAGGTCTCGTTCGGAGAAGGTATTCTTTTCGAAATGAGAATGGGGCGTGTCGGATTATCGATCGTATCTTCCTGTTTGCGTTTTCTAACTGAAGAGGTATTGATTGATTTTTTTCTGGGTGTTGTAGCAGAAAGGAAAAAATCGTTGGTTAGATCAATGAAGACTCTGCTAGTGAAAACAACGATTTCTCACTTTGTGGGTACGATGTTAATAATAGTAAGGTACTTTTATGATACCCCTACCAAAACACATCATTCCTTTTCTTCTAACTACCTGTATTTTGAGCCTAAAATGAGCTCGAATGATCACATAACATGTTTGCTGATACAGAGTACTTGATTTCAATCACCAGTTCTGTGCGAAATGTCATCTGGTGAAGCGCCTAGGAAGCCATTTTTCATATATAAAAAGGCCATATTCCGAAACCTAATCCCATCTTCACTACAAGGTGTTAAATTGTTTATATAGTATTCTCTGAATTATTGAGGAACAACACAGAAGCTTTCAATAAATTGTTTATCTGCTGATTAGTGCAATTAGCTTTAAGGCGAGTCTTACCTCATCTATACGCTTCAAATCTCTTGATGAAGCCTCTCAAAGGTTGGAACTATTTTCGAACATGTGGAGACACCAAATTCATATGAAATCATTCAGTATTTTACAGGAAGTCTGATAAGTATCTAGGTGTGGTTACATTGATAATGTAACATACATCTGTGTACAGTTGACAATTCAAACCGACCCGTCGATTATCAGGCATAAGCAGTAGACACGGGAGATTTGGATTATTGTTGGATTTATCATCAGTGCTAGCTTTAATTACAGAAAGAAGTGGTCGTGATGAATATCACGATCTTCTACAATAATAAAAGCAACACTTCATTCGGTATAATGATATTTTTTACAAACCAAACAATCTTTATCAGTTAAAACTACGTTCTTTTATTTTGGAAGTGAATTGTTTTAGTGTCAAATATTTCCTAATGGATGGGAAGATTGCCTGCAAGTCAAACTGTAGAGATATATTTTTGTATGCAATAAAAGATCAATTATTCCATCTAAGTTTGGTTATGTGCGTTATTAATTGGTGCTCTTCAGTAGTTCGTTACAAGAAAAGCAGTCCATTTCGCGAATATCACGAGGTTGTCGACCTCCCCCAGCACAATCTCGACAACGCAAATGCGGCTTCTACAGCGTATGCCCTTAAAGTCATTATCGGGACCACTTGTGCGTGCAACACAGGAACTCGAACTCCCCGGGCGATGCGATCAGAGAAGCGCATCGGCAGCAGCACCTACAGCAGGAAAACTAGTAGAGTTGGTCAACGTCTTCTGGAACCCCGGGTCTTCGTCCAAGGCCGTCGGGCCTTTGTACGGAGCCCACCAGGTCCCGACACCTGAACTGCTCTCTCAGGTAGAGAAACAAATCACGCTATCAAGTTTGCCACCACAAAAATCGGGAGGCAATGCGATTGAACATGTGGAGCTTCGAGATGAGCCGGGCAGTGGCGTCCGCGAAAAGCTGGAAATGACATATATACCAAATTGGGTTGACCTAGAATTGAGGAGATTGGTCAAATTTGATCGATGGGAAGTGGAGTTTTATTACTGACGATTTGTCGGATAGTTTTCATTCAGATTTTCGTTTTACATTTCCTGATCTTAAATCGAGCAGTGGATAATTCATAAAACCACTTCAAATCGAAATTAGAACATTACTACAACCTTCATAATATCCAACAACCTTCACCAAGACTAAAAATTCATAACTAAAGGCAGTTATTTGATGTCGAGCCCTTGCATTAATTATTAAATAAAATTCAATGGAGTAATACTCCAATTTTGAGTGTATTCTAATATTCAGATTTCAACAGAACTTTTTCCGAGTAATTGAAACGTTTTTCCAAACCTGAATGGAGACGAACTGGGTCTTCCCACAGAAATTTTAACCAAATCTTCCTATCAGGGTTTCAAATACGCCCTACAAATTTGAATTCTCCAACTTGTTTCTTTCGAAAATGAACGCTGAGGATGCGGAAAGATTTGAATTTGTGGATCATTTAAAATCATTCTCCACTTAAAGTAATACCTTTATAGGGAAATAAGGGCGCAAAAAATCTTAAATTTTCTGCGTTTTTTTTATTTTTTTTTTTTATTTTTTTTTTTTTTCCGCCGTACGGAACCCAATTTCCTTGTTTATGAATCATTCCTAATGATTTTAAACGATGTGAGACTGCTTGCTGAGTGATTTCTAATGTTAGAGCAAGTTCTTTTTGTGTTTGAGATGAATAATTCCTCCAATTCTGCATCCTCGTAAATTTTTGGCCTTCCACTGCGATCTTTGTCTTCTACGTCGAAATCACCGTTTTTAAACTTTTGAAACCACTCTCGACACGTTCTCTCACTCACAGCACCCTCACCATATGTTTCTACGAGCAATCTATGCGCCTCAGCAGCAGATTTCTTTAAATTAAAGAAGTAAACTAAAATTTTCCGCAAATGACGCTTACTTGGCTCAAATTTTGACATTTTCAACTTATAAAAATTATATCTTACCAATATAAAATCAATTATGTTGTTCTTGAATGTCCAAACTATTTTTTAAGCCGGTTATCATCTGCGAAAGCTAACCGAAACTCCGTGCCGCGCCATCTACAATAAAACGGCGGAAACTTATTTGTACTCCTAATAATCGAAGAAATAGACGATTTGATGTCATGATTCTGGAAGATTTTATTTACTCCTAATACAATTCCAACTCAGATAATGAAGAAATCTGAGAAAAATTTTATTTTGTGTCCGTGTGAGACCTTATTAAGCTCACATCACTCAACATTCCCGACCCTAATCGGCAGATATACCAGAATATGGTTTATTTTCATCTCTGTGGCCTTGCGGCTTGCATAGAGCCATTAAGTTGCAGGTTAAAGTACGCAACAAAGAAAAATCTCCGTAGAGGATTTCAGGAGAGTATTGCCTCATAAGGAGCACAGTAACGTGTTCGATTAATATTGTGTTATGAGTAACGAAGGTATCTCATTTATATACCGTACGGCTTTTAACAGTCGCGGTTTATCATTCTCGTGATACGCTTAATGATGAATCAGGATGTTGCAGGAAGCCCTCGAGAAAGATCACGAGGATCACTTGGTAAGTGGGTGATAAATCCCAGAGGCGGCTGTGATAGTGACAGCGTTTTTGTCATCTGTCATTATTCGAGGAGAACTAGATTTTAGTGGAGCATAAACAATTTTACCTCTTATCGCATATTATTCATTACAAACTTCGTGATCTAATTCATTTCTGACCGTCAGACCGTCTGTTTATAATAGCACCACGATAACTTTCAAAAAAATATCATGGAGGGTAGGTTTTTATCTCAAATATAAACTTCGTAAATGGTTTTATGAATTTCTGAGTTTCACTTTGTAAGGATTGTTAATAAATTTGAAATATTCGAAAAGCCTTCACAAAATGATGAACATTAGAATTAATTATCAAATAAAATCTTTTTCATTTATTGGTATCAAAAAATATCCACTTGTATAGATAAGAAACATTCTAAATCAAAAATATCATAAATGATTTACTGTTAGGTTGGGTTGGGTTAGGTTAGGTATATATATATATTAGGGTGGGTCAAAAAAATCGATTATTTTTTTTACAAGTGACGCGGAAAAATGGGTTGCTAGACACCTTAAAAAAATTCTCACCAAGCATAAGCTATTAATTTTAATAGGAAGATCCTCCGCATCGCAGTTTTGTATTTTTTCTCAGTCCAATAGAAAAAAAATCATACCTCATCATTTATCGATTGAACAGAAAAATGTTCCAAGAGAATTTTTCAGGAAATTTAATGCTCTACAAAAAAGGTATCTTATATTTTTTCCGTAAACCTCACCATTTGAAAGATATTAAGGATTTAAGTTTGATTAATTTAAGACAAATTTCATTTTTGTTTATGAATTTTATAACTCGACAATAAATGACTTTTACAAAATGCGCAATAAAAATTTTTGCTGGGAATTAACTGCTCTATAAAAATGGTTTCTTATGTTTTGGCGATGAAATTAACCGTTCAAAAGATATTCATCATCAAACTTTCATGTTGAATTGTATAAGTCCTTACTTGGTGAAAATCCATATTAAATAATTTGAAATAAGGTTATTCTGATTTTCACAAATTTTTATTGTTAAACTCACAACAATTGTTTCGCTATCACAGTAGCATCATCAGGCAAGATCACAATATTCAAAAATTTCAAAACTTGATTTTGCCTGATGATGCTACTCTGATAGCGAAACAATTGTTGTGAGTTTAACAATAAAAATTTGTGAAAATCAGAATAACCTTATTTCAACTTATTTCAAATTAAAAAAAAAAAACTTTCATGTGTACAGATTTTAAAAGTTTTTGATTAGATATTCAATTTCAATTTAATTTATAAATTTCATATGAATTTCATTTCTTGTCATTAATATAAGTATTATTTGAGTTTTATTTTCGAAATTATCAAAATTATATATATCTATATATAGATATATCTTCATCAAAATCAGGTTAAAAAAAAGTGATATTATTAATTTGATGCATGTATCATTATACTACGTACTACGTAGTGATAATGCTTCTTGTCACAGCTTTATTAATCCAAAATAATTAAACAGAATATTCCAGAAAATTCTTCCCATTCCATCGAAAACACCTATTTCAGATAAAAAACAAAAAATAAATGCTCGTTGCGCTTATACAATAATAGCGATTTGAGACAAACATTTTAAAATCATCAATCGGAATAACAACAGAACGTGATTCGATGATTTAATTCTTTATAATATTGCATTCAATTGTTTTTTAATAACACAAAATAATAAATAATATGGAGAAAATAAATGGCTCTTCGATTCACAGGATTGAATTTAACTATTCTGTAATCATAGCTTGAATATATTATACAAAACGTGCCCATTAAATAATTTAATGAACAAAAAATTCTGGGGAAATGACTCCTTACAAAATATTTTCATTTGAACTACGTCCCATAATTTTTTCAGTTGCATGTAGTGCTAATTTCAAGATACTGATGTTAATACTAGTGAACTTAATTTTTTATTTTCAGGAAAAAAATTGTAATAATAAGCCTCATATAATTATTTGTAGAATATTTTCCTTAATGTTTACTTTAGATATGTGATAACCGAACTTCTGCAGAGCGACTTACATAAAATTATAGTATCCCATCAACCTCTTTCACCTGACCACATAAAAGTATTTCTTTACCAGATTCTCAGAGGTGAGTACCATTCAGATAAGATGTAATATAAGCCTAATTTTTTCATAGATTCTGAAATGGTTGCTTGATTACACAGGAAATGACGGCGATAAACAATGTTCATGAAAATTTCATTCCATTGGAGGTTTTTCATCTATCCTTAATTACTAAAATATTCTTATATCTGGACTTGTTGCCATTGATTACTATAATTATCTAGGACACTGTTGATATTAAGTTCTTGTTGTAGGTCTGAAGTATTTGCATTCAGCCAAGATATTACACAGGGACATCAAACCTGGAAATCTACTTGTTAACAGTAATTGTGTTCTTAAGGTGAGTAACCTATTAAAACTTGCTTCTGTTGTTTTATAATCTCGGATTCATATCTTGTACCAACTTCACATTCTTTGTTTGAAATTATTACTCGCGTTAATGGGACCAGAAAATTATATGAAATATGTTACGATTTTCTGACCTGCTACTCCCTGTTTGTTCGCATAACTGGTACTTTTATAATGACCGTTTATATTGAAGCTAAGAACTGATGCTTCAAAGGTCCAGGTCTATAAATGTCGATTCTAAAAATTATCAGATATCGAAAGTTATATTACACCCTTTATCATGTTCGTTGTCTCGAAAAAAACGTAAACAATATGACAGAATGAAATTTGAACCATAGATGTGGACAAAGTCCTTCTTCTAAAGAAATCGATTTAACAAACAATTCAAATTAGCATCCAACAGTAGATATACATTCTGTCAAGAAAGTACCGGGAATTATCGATTTAAATCTGTCGGGGCAATGAGGCAGGTAAAATTTTTTTTCCTAGGTTGGTACCACTGTCCTTAATTACTATGCCAAGCTTGAGCGGGATCTGTCAACTAGTGTGTTTGCAACAGCTGATTAAGTCAGTCGATGTCAGAGTGCGTGCCGATTTTTACTATGGGTGATTACGTTGAGCAAAGAATTTGTTTAAAGTTTTGTGTTGCAAATGAATTTTCGTGTGCCGATGCATTGAAAATGTTGCAAAAGGCCTTTGGTGATAATGCTCTATCGAAAACTCGTGCATATCAGTGGTACAGAGCCTTCAAGGACGGTCGTGAAGTGGTCGCCCATCGACGGCTTCGATCGAAGATACCGTCGATAAAATTAAGGAAAGGGTGCTGGAAAACCGTCATACCAGCTTGAGAGAGATAGCACATGATCTTAAGATATCCCACGAGTCCGCACGTACGATTTTGATTGATATTTTGGGCATGAGAAAGGTGGCCGCACGACTCGTACCGAAAGCCCTGAATTTTCTTCAAAAACGTCATCGCGAACAGGTTGCTTCAGACATGCTGGATCGCTGTAATTCCGATTCTACATTCATGGAACGCATTATAACTGGTGATGAGACCTGGGTCTACGAGTACGATATGCAAACAAGCCAGCAATCATCGGAATGGGTGGCAAAAAATGAGCCGAAACCGAAAAAACCACGCCAAAGCCGCTCGAAAATGAAGGTGATGCTCATTGTTTTCTTCGATATCCGTGGCGTGGTGCACTACGAATTCGTTCCAGAGGGTCGGACGGTGAGCAAGGAGTATTACCTAGGCGTTATGAAACGTTTGCGTGACCGTATCCGTAAGAAGCGCCCAAATTTGTGGGCGAACAACTCATGGATTTTGCATGACGATAACGCGCCTTCTCACCGAGCTACGATTGTGACTGACTTTCTCGCCAAAAACTCAACAAACGTGCTTCAGCAACCACCGTATTCGCCGGATTTGGCTCCCTGCGACTTTTTCCTCTTCCCAAAACTAAAATTGCCCCTTCGTGGCACCCGTTTTGAGTCGATTGAAGCCATAAAACAAAATTCGGCGCGAGAGCTAAAGTCCATCCCGGAAAGCGCCTATAAAAAATGTTTCGATAATTGGAAGTGCCGTTGGCATAGATGTATTGGAGCAAATGGAGCCTATTTTGAAGGCGACCCAATAAATTTTGACGATTAAATGTAAAAGTGTTGTTTTAATTGAAAATTCCCGGTACTTTCTTGACAGAGTAGTACTTTTTGATCCAGATAACAAATAAGAGTGTCATAAAAGAAAAAAACGGCTTTTTGATGCTAATATTATTTTTAGATCTGTGATTTTGGTTTGGCGAGGGTAGAGGAGCCGGATAGGTCCAAAAACATGACACAAGAAGTCGTTACACAGTATTACAGAGCACCTGAAATATTGATGGGTGCAAAACATTACACCGCTGCTGTAGATGTTTGGAGCGTAGGCTGTATCTTTGGAGAACTTTTAGGGAGAAGGATTCTCTTTCAGGTTTGTAAAATTTACTGAGACTTGTTTGTGATATGGTGAATAGCTATCATTTAAAAAAATTAAGAGTGTTATTTTCACAGGCTAGCAAATAATTTGACCTTTAACTATAATTAAGTAAAATGTATTTCTAGGTTCGTTGTTTAATTAACAAAACTTGCTGTGTTTTAATTCTTTCAGTTCTATAAATGGATAACTGTTTTATTATAATTTCATAAATATGTTTAAATATCTTTCAGGCTCAGAACCCAGTTCAACAACTGGAACTCATCACTGAACTCCTGGGTACACCAAGTTTAGAAGACATGAAGTCAGCGTGCGAAGGGGCTAAAACTCACATGTTGAGTAAAGCTCCTAAACCACCTGCTCTATCCGCCTTATATTCGCTGTCCACGCAGGCAACTCACGAAGTGGTACATTTGTTATGTCAAATGCTTGTCTTTGACCCGGTAAGTATCGCTGTTTTCTTCTCAGAAACATTATCCACAGAAAAGACGTAATGCTTATAAAATTAAGAATCAATATGACAATTCTGAAAAACTTTCACTATATCATTGAAAAATAAATATTAAATTAATGATTGTCTAGAAAAACATTTATTTTTCATATTATGACATTGTAAACCTATGATATACGTCAATTTATCCCTTTGTGTAAACTACAGAAATGATGAAATAATTGAATCAAAATATAAGCTATTATACATATTTTCAGCCTTCAGACAGCTTATAGTCCGGTCAATTTAGACATTCGAAGTTACATAAATTCCCACCAAGCTGAAAATCGGTAAGATTGTTTAAAATATCATTAAAAACAAAATTTGAAAGTTCCCCATCTTTCCCCTGTAAGGAAAAAATTTTATTCAAGGTCAAAGGTCAAAAAAATGAGTTTTTCGCGATTTTCAGCAAAACGGTAAGTTTTATCATTAAAATACCTCAGACAAAAATTGTAGATCATAAAATTATCTACAAAAAATTTATTAATACTTTTTTTTCTACGAGCCACCGTTTTTGAGATATAACGATTCAAAAAGTTGTAAAAGTTGTAATCGTCATAATATGCACACGTTTCCTCGCCACCTATGAGGTAGTGTACTTAGCGCGTTTTTTCACAAGTTTCCCCAGTAGGCCTATTCCACGGGTCAGTTTTGATCCTGTTTAATTTGAAACTATTGAAAACTAATGGATATTAGCAGAGATTTAGAAGATAAAAGCAATTTAAGTTTAAAAAAGTTGTGAAATTTAATCGACCGAGTTCAAAATCTTCTTCTTGTTCTTCTTCTTGATCTTCTTGTTCTTGTTCTTCTTCATCTTCATCCTGAGTGCATGTAAACTGCGTTAATAGCGATGTATCACATGTTGCCTCGTTGGAATCAAACGGATCCTCTACTGTTGGTTATTCAATATTAGAGCACAACCGGCATTGACAATGTGTACGTGCCGGAGAACAGAACAGTCCTACTTTTTTGCAACCACATTTAGCACTGCATCCCTTTTTGCAGTTGCAAAAAACCGAGTTCAGCAGTTTTTCCGGCGCAAGTGGAAGTAAAGTGTGCACTGGTTCTAATGAATTGTTGACCAACTTCCAACCCCAGTCTGTAGGGTCTAGCTGATAACCAAGCCACCCTTGAACTTGGTGATATACCCTAAAAAGATGTTAATGAGCAGCAACTGAGGCTGGATGAAGACAAGCTAATTGTACTTGTGTTTTTACTTTTGGTGTTTTTAACGAAACATGCATATCTATACTTATCTAAGCAGGTAGTTTTTTAGGAGCTCCGTACATAGACAGGAGAAAGCGAATGCCGTTAGTAATAATTTCTTGTCGAATAGAATTACTATTTTTAAAAACTTCAGCGATTCGATTAAATTTTGTTTCTCAAATAGTTTGAAAACTGTTATTTTACCCCTCCTGTAAAATGCAGATGTCGTATCACAGCCAGTTATTGCGTGTAAAAATAGTACATGATTTTGACACTTTGCAAAAGTAGATAAACTTTTTGATGAATACATTTCCGATTGATGTTGAACTTTTCCTGGTTTTAAGAAGAAAATAGTTTTTTCAGTTGGAGTTCGAGCAGTCAGTAATACGAGTAAGTTTATATCTTCACCAACAACAATAGTTGTATTTGTCAAATTGAATTGCCGAATTGCTGTTTCAATTATCAATACATCAGCATCATTATTAGCTTGTCTTACCAATATATTTTCCGTAGTAAATCTTTCTTTCAACATTGAAATGAACCGAGACATGTTGTATCAGAAAGAAATTTTTGTTGGCTGGTTGGAACTGTCATATTTATAATATAACTTCATCAGAATAGGTATTCTGATGAAGTATTTCTAGCAAAGACGAAACGTACGTCAATACCAAAAATAAAGTAGAAAATGTAAACAAGTGTTTTATTTTATAATGACAATTACAATTTTCTAAATTGTAGAAGACTAACAGATTAAATCTGTTTTGATATTCAAATTTTGAACCTTGAATCGTTAAAGAAACTAACAACGATAGCATTTATCTCACATTGTCTCTACATAATGATGGATAGTTCGTTCATAGGAATATTCCTATGGAAATGAGCTCAAAGCTTTCTAGGTTTGTCGTATTCGTATTTCTTAAGAAATAATCCAATACAATCTCCAGAATACAACTTTCTTCATATTTCTTCCTCAATAAATACTACTATAATATTTGTTATATTGTGTGAATCAAGAAATGTAGTAAATAGTTTTTGGGATTTACTGGAATTCTTCTTGGTTTTCACGAGTCAAAGTTCGGATTATTAGTCTAGTCAACTTTTTTCAGCAGTCTCCGAAAATTATGATCAAGGTGTCATTCCATTCGGAATGACATCTAGATGATTTTTGAAAAAAATGAAGTTCCGCTCGCAAAAATTGCAAAAGTTATTAACATTTAACTAAAAAAAAGTGGGTTTAGTTTTTTGTAAATATCTCAAAAACTAATAAAGATATTTCAAATAAAAAAAAAATTTAAAAAGAGGAAGAAATTTCCTAAAAAAAAGTGTCGAATCCCGGAATTGTAGTCCCAATATTAATAATTTTCCCAGAGGGATGAAAATACGGCCGAAAACGGGTACTCTGGCCTTCGTAAGCCACGCCTACTTTAGACACTTCATTAATAAAAATTATTTTAACAGATTAAATATGAAATTTAATTAATGAAAAAATTCAGGGGCATACTGGATAGATGAATGAAAAATAATCCGCCAAAAAAAAATTTTATCTCAATTTTTCAATTAGTTATGCAAGAGTTTAATGATTTTTTTCTGCTTGGACATGAACATTGCAAGTGTGATAATTGTTAAACTTTTAACTGGAGATTTTTTTCCTCTCTTGGAGCAATTTTTGGAAGACTTCAGAATAGATCCCCGTTGGAAAATTTTGAAAATGTTTATTTTTCAGTTTTTTATTAACAAGTTTCGTTGTTGCAAAATTAAAAACTTAGATTAATTATCGCAAAACAAAATTTTTTCAAAATATTATTAATGGTCCGTTTTTATGTTGTAGTAAGCTACATAGAAATATTTTTTAAAATTTTTATGTCTTATTGTTTAAAAAATTGTTATAAACAAATGCGTTGTTCATAAAATAATTGAAAATTTTTTTAAGGAATATCAATCTTTGATGCAAATAATGATTTAAAAAAAATTTTTTTTCCTTAAAAGAAATTTTTTATTACTTAAAAACGCATTTGTTAACTAACAATCGTTTTCTCCCACTTCTAATATTAAGGAACCATTTTTTCTTTAAAAATCATGATTTACTTTTCTTTTCCATGTAAAAAAAAATTTCGTTTTGTTTAATTTTTCATTGTTTATATAATAAACAATTTGTTATAAACAAATGAATTTTTACTTTTTATTTTTTTTCCTATTCTTCTTACTGCTACAAATACTGACATGATTTTTTTTTATTAATCTATTAATAAATAATTATTATTTCAATAATAAAAAAATTAATAAAAAAAAAATCATTTGTGGCAGTAAAAAGAATAGGAAAAAAATATAAAGTAAAAATTTATTTTTAACTGCATATTTAGCCCCATCACGAGTACTTTTTGTTATAGACGCCCATTCCAAGTGAAAGTTTATTTTCCTAGGAGATTTCGCTACATATAATTTTACGATTATGAATTTTGTTCTTTATTTTATTAGATATACGGGTATAAGATATGCTATATGAAATTTGTAATGAAAAAATTCGTAACAATATAATTATGTTGTAATCATTTATCCTTCTTTTAGGAGAAACGTATTTCGGTAGTGGATGCTTTGGCACATCCTTATCTTGATGAAGGCCGATTGAGATATCACTCCTGCATGTGCAAGTGTTGTTATACCACAGCAAGTGGCATGAGACAATACACCAACGAATTCGAGTCAACAGCCGCACAGCCTTTTGATGACACCTGGGAAAAGAAGTTGAAGTCAGTGCACCAAGTCAAAGGTAATGTTCAATATTCTACTATTGAACAAATACACTTTTGGTACAGATGTATGGATATTTCTGGAACATCCGAATAAGCCTCAAATAGAATTTTAATTAGAAAAGAAAACAGATATTAAAATAACGTTCTTAGCTTTCTTAATATCAAATTTGAATATTAGGTGAACGGGAAAGTAATGTCCCTTTTTTAAAATAAATTCAAACGAATAAATTATTAACAAGTTTTAATTTTTACTCAGTAATATAATCTTCGTTATCAACAACCCTTTGCCATCTAGTGCGCAAACTTTCTCAATGCCGGTTTGTTAAAAATTAATTGGTCTTTGAATAAAATATCTCGAGACGGCATTTTGCACATCATCCAAAATTTTTGCCACTAAGCAATGTTGTAGCGATCGGAATAAATGGAAATCCGAGGGTACAATATCCGTTGAGTATGGTGGCAGTACCTTCCACCCCAATTCATTAATTTTGTCACAGTGTTGTTTTGCACTGTCGTTCTTTGTTGCAGAATAACGCCTTTTCTGTTGACAATCCCTGGATAATTTTCGATTAAAGATTGGTTCACAATAAAGATCTGCAGTAACAGTTTGTGCAGATGTCAGCACTTCAAAATGAATAATTTCGCGTATACTCCACCAAATATTTGATATTTGGGAGCGCCTTTTTGGGATGATCAAAATTACCGGATCTGAACCTAGAGAACCATCTTTGATATTCAGGAACGTTTAATGCACTTGGATAAACACCGCAAATATTTTTGGTCGCAACTATTGTGTTCCTAACATCGCGAAACTCAAAAAGCATACATGCAGAATGTGCTCTTCTGGTATTTGGCTGGCCATATTACCCCAAATTGCAAAAAAAAGTTCAATATTTGATTTATTAGAAGTGAACAAGTCACAATAACCTTAAAATGTCTTTGACACGACTTCGAAGTACAAGTGACAATCAAATATCAACATGCACAAAAACAACATGATGGATTGCATTGCTTGCAAAGAAATCAGCTTATCAATTAATTGTATTCTTGTTAATTAAAACAAATTGTAGAAATTGCTATGTTTTACTACCAAAAAATATATATTACACATTTTCTTGTGACTCGAGTTTCGGGAAATGAACTATCCCATCATCAGACAACTGAATACCTAACAGTGGTACAGAGGTATTTAAACAAAAGTGATAGATAGACAGAGGTCTTCAATCGGAACGTGATAAAAAACCGGGTTAAAAAAGAGGGGCCTTCTAACAGATATCGGAATGTCGGCAATCGACAAAGAAGGTTGTTAAACAGATGGTACCCATTTAAATATCTCAAATAATTTTTGGGGTTACATAGCTCCGTACAGTCCTTCATTACTTTTACATTATTTTGTTCTATATCTCAAATATTTGGATTTACAAAGCTCCATACAGTCATTCATTATTTTTTACATTATTTTTATTGTGAACGAATTTGAAAATTTCAATAATCATATTTCTTTTCTTTTGAATCTACATGTAAAATTTTCTTGAGATTTTCTTTTGTCGAAAGGAATTACTGTTTTCTAAAGAATGAGTGGCAAAAGTTGAATTTTTGTTTACTTTTCTTAAATTCATTTTATGTTCGTTGAAAAAGGTTTTTAAACAGATGTTACTTTTTAAATATCTCAAATATTTTCGATTTACATAACTCCGTACAGTCATTCATTATTTTTACATTATTGTTATTGTGAACTATTTTGAAAATTTCAACAGATTCTAGATAATTGAGTTTCTTCCCTTTTGATTCTACATGTGAAATCTTAAGATTATCTATTGTGGGAAAGGAATAACCGTTTTCTAAACAATGAGTGGCAAAAGTAGAATTTTGTTTATTTTCCCTGAAACTCATTTTATGTTCGTTGAACCTCGCTTTGAAGGAACGTCCTGTTTGTCCTATATATTTATTACTGCACGTAGAACAAGATAACTCATAAACTCCTGATTTGTGTATGTTTGGAGTAGGGTCCTTTGCGTTAAATAATACCGATGATAATTTGTTTTGCGTTTTGAAGGCAATATTGACATCTTATTTTGAAAAACTATTGTCCACTTTTTGACTTATGCTACCAAAGTACGACAGAGAAATGAATTTTTTATTTTTATAAATTATTTGAGATATTCAAATGGGTACCATCTGTTTAACAACCATCTTTGTCGACATTCCGATATCTGTTAGAAGGCCCCTCTTTTCTAACCCGGTTTTTTATCACGTTCCGATTGTAAACCTCTGTACCACTATTAGGTGTTACCGAGAATCTCTTGAAATATTCAAAATATTTATCACTTTTGTTTAAATACAACTCGAGTCACAAAAAAATGTGTAATATATATTTTTTGGTAGTAAAACATAGTAATTTCTACAATTTGTTTTAATTATGATCAACTACCAAATACTAACGGCTGAAATAATTCAGTATCTGTATTGTTGTTACCTGCAATCTGAAATTAATACTATAAAAACAATAGCTGCAAACAACGGTTTTATTCATAATATTTATAAAAGTATAATAGACACATTAGTAATTCATCTGGGTCATGAAGTTTCGGGACTTACCAGCAAAAACACATTTTTCGTCAAAATTCGACTTAATTCATTAACGATTCATAGCGATACAGTCATTGCAACATTCTTCTGAACTTTGGATACCTTACTTATCCAACAATTCGTCTTTTGATTCAATTGCGGCTATAGCCTCATCATTGGACCTAGATCTTTTTTGGAGCATCTTTTTGAGATCTGCGAACAGGTAGAGGTCAGATCGGGCCAGATCTGGTGAATGTGGAGCCTTATCAACGAATATGGAGGGTGTAGAAGCAATTCAAATCGTAAATCCTTCCATAATGTCCATCAAAGAATCCGCGACATTTACGGAGAGACAGTGTGGATTGTCTGTCATATTCGAAAATCAGGCAAAATCGACATCGGTCTTTCGACTAATGCCCAAAGTTTATTTGCAGGCTCTGCCAGAATAAGGCCTTTCAACTCACAAAAAGCCATGTTGGGGTTACTATTCTGTGGTCGGATACCATGGCGATTACTGCTGTATCAAATATTTCTCTGTAGTTGTGAACATATGATCATAGATAGAATTCTCATTCTATAGAACATTCTGTGTTCTTCAAGCTGCCTCATAGTTTTAATATATTTTTTTTTTGTTTCAGAGGAAATGCACAAGTTTATAGCAGAGCAGTTAAATAATACAAGTCGAGTGCCTCTGTGTATAAACCCCCAATCTGCGGCCTTCAAGAGTTTCGCAAGGTAAGACGGCCGCCAACGTCTCAGACCAGCGCAGCGCCATTGCATAGGTGACCACCGATCACTTTACTCTTTTGGTGTACGTTGTTTTGTTCATATTTTTTTTGTTTTGTTTTACATGTTCATACCATCATTGTGTGGGTTTTTGCAGGAAAGTGGTGAGAAATTGAAACCTGGAGGTGGAGCTCCTCTAAAAGTAGCATAATTATCTTTCATTATTAAACTGTGACTTTCGGGATGGATATTTGGAATATAGTGATGTAAATTAATTGTAGTACCAGTGTATATGTTGTCCAAATATCTTAAGAGTATTAAACTATGGTAATATTAGGAGTACAAATAAGTTTCCGCCATTTTATTGTAGATGGCGCGGCACGGAGTTTCGGTTAGCTTTCGCAGATGATAATCGGCTTAAAAAATAGTTTGGACATTCAAGAACAACATAACCTATTAATATCATTGATTTTATATTGGTAAAATATAATTTTTATAAGTTGAAAATGTCAAAATTTGAGCCAAGTAAGCGTCATATGCGGGAAATATTAGTTTACTTCTTTAATTTAAAGAAATCTGCTGCTGAGGCGCATCAATTGCTCGTAGAAGCATATGGTGAGGGTGCTTTGAGTGAGAGAACGTGTCGAGAGTGGTTTCAAAAGTTTAAAAGCGGTGATTTCGACGTAGAAGACAAAGATCGCAGTGGAAGGCCAAAAATTTAGGATGCAGAATTGGAGGAATTATTCATCTCAAACACAAAAAGAACTTGCTCTAACATTAGAAGTCACTCAGCAAACAGTCTCACATCGTCTAAAATCATTCTTCTATAATAAATATTTAATTTGTGTTAAAAAACGGCGGAAACTTATTTGTACTCCTAATAGAATATTCTTTGAGTTGGGATAGTGCAACATAATAGTTCGGGGAAAATTCCATTATTTTTGTGTGAACTTTAAGACTTTAATTAACATATTTCGGATTGTCCAAGTTGGGTCAAATATGCACCGTTTTATTCTATAATTTATTGCCATTTTGAATAATAATGCCCCTCTCATAAAAGTCTTGTTTCTTATTGGTGACGAACTCGAATCGATTTTCGCAATCTTCTATTGATGTCAATTTCTTATCACTTGGGAAGTTTTGCAATGTGAGAAAAAGATGGTTATCGCTTGGCGCCGGGTTCGGACCATATGGTGGATGCATTAAAATTTCCCAACCAAGCTCCTGGAATTTCTGGCAAGTCACTATAATCTTGTGTGGCCTGGCATTGTCCTGATGGAACACAACACCTCTTCTGTTGGTTAATTCTGGCCCTTCTGGTCAATCGCTAGCATCAAATCACAGTAGTTTACAGATACGAATTTAGTGTTTCGCCATATGGAAGCAACCCATAATAAATTATTCCTTTCCAGTCCCATCAAATTCACAGTAGAACGTCCCTGGCCGTAAGTCCTGGTTTGGCCACCGTTTGAGCTGCTTGACCACAATCCTTTTTGCACAACTTTGTCGTATGCATCGATATCATTCCGTTTGGCCAAAGCTTCGCAGATGGAAATTCGATCCATCAAGTCTTTTGATGTTAATTAATGTGGCACCCAAACATCGAGCTTCTTTTTGAATCCAGCTTCGCGCAAATAGTTTAGAGCTGTTTTATGGTCGATCTTGCCGATCAACTTTGATTATTCACGTGATTTTATCGACATTTTCGATGACGTGCCTTCCTGTGAGAGGTGCATCTTTAACATCAAAAATACGGAATGGACGAAACTGTGAACTGTACATGACATTTTTCAGTGTTGACTCCCATTTTCAACACCATGTAACTCACACTAAACAAAAAACAGCAGAAGAATTGTTTTAGTGTGAAATATCATCTTGACAACCAGCATAAATCTGAAACTGTTTGATCGATACTTTACGTGATATCGATCACTACAGCCATCTACCAAAACAAATAATGGTTTTCTTTTTTCCAACCTATTACATCTGGGTACAGTTCACATCTGAATAGGTATCGTTGATTGTCAGGACATACGTAGCAGATATGCATTTTTCGAATTTCGTTGGATTCATCATCACTACTAGCTCTGATGCCCAACGAATGGAACAGAGCTGTGTACTTATATTCAACCCGCATAGGAACGTTGAAAAAAAGCATATGAACGAAGTTCTAAATTTTGTTGCTAAGTATTTACAGGGTGTTGATCTTCTGAAAAAAATGTAATTCCTCTTTTATTTCCCTGAAAATGTTATAAAACTTTTGCTGTTGGGAGAAAAAAGTACACTTTTCTCCCAACATAAATATACACCTAATCAAATTTATAAATAAAAAACGATTTTAACTTCCACAAAATTTTAATGTTTATAAAACAAATATTTCACCTCAATTTTTACTCGACACTATATTTTTCGTGAACAGAGTTTAGAAGTTTTCTGCAAATTTTATACTTATTTTAAATCTCACCTGACTAAGTCATGGTATGAAAAAACAATTGAATATCAAAACAGAATTAATCTCATTAGTCTCATATAATTTTAATTTCAAAAATGTTATTCAAAAACTTTTAGAATCAAATTAATGCCTTATAAGCACAGCTTATATTTAATAGACATATAAAATTAAAACTCATTATATAATATCAAATGGAATAAATAACCCAACAAATATAAATTGTCAATTGAAATTAATAAATATATATTTGAAGGAGAAAAAATTTTGTTTCTGATCTTATAATTATGAAAAATAAATCCCTTTTGAAAATACAAAACAGAATCTCAACAACTTCTCAAAAAAATTATTTATTTGAAATATTTAATATATTTAAATAAGTTACTTCAAAAATCTCTCAAAACATGAATCAAATCCTCAAGAAACAATTAGAAAATTATTTAAATATTTTAATATTAGCCTTCTACATATTTAATTTCAAAAAATTATATTTAATACTTATAACTTCTGAAAATAAATTAAAATAATGTCATATAAGTACCACTTATATCAAATGACATATAAAATAAACATTCATTATAAGACATCCAAATGGTATAACAAAATCCAATAAATAGAAATATTTAACCAAAATCCTATAAATTAAATATTTTGAATAGACAAAATTTTGTTTCTGCTGATCAATCTTATGAAAACAAATATCTTTCAAAAATGTATAACATAATCTTAAGAATTTCATCATAAAACTATCTTACTTAGAATATTCAATATTATTGGATATCTAACTAAGTTACTTTATATTAAAACTTAAGATATGTAAAAACATTACTGAAAAACAAGTTTTAAGAGGTACTTTGCTTCGTCAGTATTCAAATAATTCATATTCAATAAATATAACATCAATCAACAACAAATATTTACTCACCCTGCAACAATTTAGAAATTTTGTCTATTCAAAATATTTAATTTATAGGGTTTTGGTTAACAATTTTTATTTATTGGATTTTGTTATACCATTTGGATGTCTTATAATGATTGTTTATTTTATATGTCATTTGATATAAGTGGTACTTATATGACATTATTTTAATTTATTTTCAGAAGTTATAATTATTAAATATAATTTTTTGAAATTAAATATAATATGTAGAAGGCTAATATTAAAATATTTAAATAATTTTATATACCTTCTATCAAGGATTAACCTCTTTTTATATTATTAAACAATTAGAATTCAGATAAAGCCTTCATCGGTCCTAATTTACATTCAAAAAATAAAAACAATAAAAAATAACTTACCTCTAAGACCTCGTTTCAACACACTAACTTTAAAATCCAAGGTATTCTATGTTCGTTTCAAAAATCACACAAAGCTTGTAAGGTATTTTATGGTCTCAGTTAAACCACATGATATTTATATAATGAGATTTTGTGGAAGCCAAAATTGTTTTTTATCTATAAGTTTCAAGATGAATTTTCGTTTAGTAAAGACAGAAGCAATCAAATATTCAGTCACTTCTGGTAACTGTTCTTTACTTTCTCAAATTTTTCACAGTCATTGTAATTTGTTTTACCCATTCATGAACTGAAGACCCTACCAATGATGGTACATTCCATTGGGTTGTTGACAACCACTGATTTATTTCATGTATCTGTTTCCTTTGCATCAAAATTCAGGGGTCAATTATAGACATTTTTGACAATAATATCTTTTTTCCAGAACTTCAACACCATGTATTTTAACAGCAAAGCGTTTTATAGGATGTATTATTATTTTTTTTACTTAAAATGGACCATTATTTTCCATATACTTATGGAAAATGTGCATGAAAAAGTCACAATTAACGAAATAAAAAAGTCGATTACTTACATAACTTCACCTCCATGCTTCCACTTGCCTATACTTTCCGAGACACCCTATATTTTTACTCTCAGTCGACGCCATTCTCATTGTAGAATTTAATCGTGAAGGTATCAAGTTTAATTGCTTCTAAAAAAATTAACATAGTCACCTAACGCTGTTGCTTTTGGGAAGGAAGAAAATAACCGAGTGGAATCTGATTTACCCTTCAATTTAGGTACATTATTTTTGTGATGTCACTTCGGTTTTCATTTTTAGCTATAGACTGTAGTATGTAAGATTCATCGTGTTCTATTCATAAAATTTCTCCCCAATTTTAGGTTTTCAGTTCAATTTGAAGATTAATTCAGTGTTACTGCTATAATTTGTTTTTTCGAATTTTCAGTTGCATCATCGTCTTTTAGTGTAGGTTAACGTTTAATGTGGCATATTCATGGTTGGAAAATGGAAAATTAATCAATTTAATTTTGAATCTAATGTCATACCTTATTTTTTAGTAAAAATGTCATCAAATGACCTTTTTATTATAAAATAACGTACACCAAAGTGCAAAGAGATTTTTCGGTTTTGTTCGGTAGCTTAATCCGATGAACAATTGAATTTTATTTCCATGCTGGCGGGTGCGCGGCAAACTTTCCTATATGTAGTTTTGATCTTTGTGTTTTAGATTTGAAATTTTGTTTTGGCTACAATAACCTCATAGGTTTCACGATAACATTTCCATTGTTTCATTTACATGTTCATATCTAACCTTGTTTTATGTCTATGAGGATTATGGTGGTTTAAATATATGATGCATGGAAGTCATTTGTTTTTTGTGTACATACTACATTAATTTATTTTATTTTCCCTTTCGTTACTCTATACTACACGCTCATGAATTCAACCAATTTGTTGGAATTGATTTATGGGTATGTAAGTTGTACATGGTGTTATTTTAGAGGTTTTATTTGTGGAATTCACCGACTGTTTCACTTTTTATTATTCCATTTTGCGTTTTGATGAGGAATCGTGTGGATCGGTAGGTCCATTATCGGTTTTCAAGCTTTGAACTACATTCCAAGGGATATATGTATACTCGTATTCTCACGGTTTCCTAATGCTCAGAACTGATTCATTCAGATGGGTCTTGAATCTGGGTACTTTCAATCTTCAGTTGAAGACGTTACTGTAATGTATTTATTGCTGAAAATCATAGTGGACTTTCAAAGACTTCTCATAACTATCATATTTAGACATGGTGAGAGGCTTGCTATAATCTAATGTGCTCAAAAACTGCTGGAAGGATTTTTTCATCCTCCCTAATTCGAAAATTCGATACCTCTAAGATAACACCTTGTACATATGTAAATAAAGAGCCGAAGTAAGATGATGGTTGTTATACAGGAAAGGAAAAGGCTGTGCACCTTTGAAGAAGACGCTAGAAATTTTGTTATCACCCGTCATCTTTCTATGTGCCGCTTGAGCGCAATTATTTTTAGGTTAGTGATTTTTGATCATCAACTTAACCAATTTGTTTCAACCTTGATGGAATACTAGTAAGAAATATTGCATGAAATTTTTTCGTCTTAAAGAACACAGTAAAACTTTTAACTGTAATTAAATTTTGTGGTGTTCTATCTTCATCCATACTTCTTTCCTTTACATTTCACATTGCAACCGAGAAAAATAAAGTAACATATTTCTGTTGGCTAAGAGTTGGTATCAGAATCGTGAAATTGAGCCCTTACTGTTAAAACAAGTACTAACTAAACACTAATTAATGTGTTATCTGAAATTTTGGATGTTATGAGTTTCATTTGGTAAAGGTGGATAAAAATCAAAATATTCTGACAACTTTTAAAAATTATTAATATTAAATTATGATATTAAAATGTCTTGGAAGAATAGAATTATAAAACGACTTTATTTTCAATCACTTTTTATTGAATAGATACACTGTGACCCCAGATTCGTAGTTACTATAATACATTTTCAAATTTTGAATTACAAGTAAACTACAATTTTCAATTCACAATTTGAAAACTTGTTCAAGTTAATTACAAGTTGTAATTCACAGTTTGAAAACAAGTTTCGTAGTTGCTACATTTTCAAACTGTGAATTACAATTTGTAATTCCAAATTTGAAAATGTAGCGACTACAAAAAACTATAAATTACAAGTTCTATTTCGCTTGTGATTCACAGTTTGAAAATGTTATGTAACTGAAACTTGTTAATCACAAGTTGTAATTCACAGTTCGAAAACAAGTTTCTTAGTTGCTACATTCTCAAACTGTGAATTGGAAGTGAATTACAATTTGTAATTCCATATTTGAAAATGTAGCTACTACAAAAAACTATGAATTACAAGTTCTAATTCACTTGTGATTCACAGTTTGAAAATGTTATGTAACTGAAACTTGTTAATCACAAGTTGTAATTCACAGTTCGAAAACAAGTTTCTTAGTTGCTACATTTTCAAACTGTGAATTGGAAGTGAATTACAATTTGTAATTCCATATTTGAAAATGTAGCTACTACAAAAAACTATGAATTACAAGTTCTAATTCACTTGTAATTCACAGTTTGAAAATGTTATGTAACTGAAACTTGTGAATCACAAGTTGTAATTCACAAATTTCGTAGTTGCCACATTTTCAAATTGTGAATTGGAAATGAATTACAATTTGTAATTCCAAATTTGAAAATGTAGCGACTACAAAAAACTATGAATTACAAGTTCTAATTCACAGTTTGAAAACAAGTTTCTTAGTTGCTACATTTTCAAACTGTGAATTGGAAGTGAATTACAATTTGTAATTCCATATTTAAAAATGTAGCTACTACAAAAAACTATGAATTACAAGTTCTAATTCACTTGTAATTCACAGTTTGAAAATGTTATGTAACTGAAACTTGTGAATCACAAGTTGTAATTCACAGTTCGAAAACAAGTTTCGTAGTTGCTACATTTTCAAACTGTGAATTGGAAGTGAATTACAATTTGTAATTCCATATTTGAAAATGTAGCGACTACAAAAAACTATGAATTACAAGTTCTAATTCACAGTTTGAAAATGTTATGTAACTGAAACTTGTGAATCACAAGTTGTAATTCACAGTTCGAAAACAAGTTTCGTAGTTGCCACATTTTCAAACTGTGAATTGGAAGTGAATTACAATTTGTAATTCCAAATTTGAAAATGTAGCGACTACAAAAAACTATGAATTACAAGTTCTAATTCACAGTTTGAAAATGTTATGTAACTAAAATTTGTGAATCACAAGTTGTAATTCTCAGTTCGAAAACAAGTTTCGTAGTTGCTACATTTTCAAACTGTGAATTGGAAGTGAATTACAATTTGTAATTCCATATTTGAAAATGTAGCGACTACAAAAAACTATGGATTACAAGTTCTAATTCACTTGTAATTCACAGTTTGAAAATGTTATGTAACTGAAACTTGTGAATCACAAGTTGTAATTCACAGTTTTGAACTGTTGTATAAAATATGAGTTAACGTGCACATATTTAATAAAAAGTGATAGAAACAAAGTTATTTTCTTATTCCATTTGAAATGAACAGTCACAAAGTAACAGACTATTCCACTCAATGTCTGGGAAAAACGTAAATTGTAAGATTATTGCATTTTAGAAAATCATTTTCCTTGAAAATATACTTAGATTTAAAGGCTGATGATTTGCAATGTGGTGTAATAATTGTGCAAGCTTATATTTAGATTTTATTTATTTTAATTGCAGATGTATTGTATTGGATAATAATCAATTTTTTAAGAGTTATCAGAAAAATTTGTTAATTTATTTATTGTCTTTATGATTTATGCTCTAATTTATTAGTCAACAGAGTTATAACCGCTTCGTTTTTCTACATTTTGATTTAAATTTTTGTGAAATGGGAATGTTGAAAGTTTCTTATTCGAAATTTATTTTCAGTTCTACTGTTGCCCATCCATCGGAGCTTCCCCCTTCACCTCATCAGTGGGACGCAAAGAATTGACGTTGGAGGTCCAGTAGATAACAAAATTTCTTGTACATAACTCCGTTTTTGTCTATTTCTCTAATCGATCGTCACTGAATTGTGCGACGACTTCCTCGTCGAACTCTAGATAGAACCAGAAATTTGAAACATTACACCAAATATTTTATCAGGGATTCCATGCAATGCAAAAAACGATGGACAATCGCGCTGCAACTATTAAGTATATGTGTATTTGTCGTGTAAATTTTAGTCGATCAGAGTGTGATTCTATATTAGTACCAATCTGACAATTGAAACTGTAGATCTGTTGATTAGATAACAGTGTACAGGTTTAATCACTGCCTTGATTAATGTAGGTTCTTAGTAATTTTTAGTTTTGTCAGACTGGCTAGCGTTACGGTCAAGTTGATCGAAAGATTATGTTAAAATTATTTGAACATTTCGAATTAGTGGTTATGGGGTTGAGGATTATTAAGAAATTAATTCTCTGGTTTTTAATGGCCCACGTAGTGTTGAAAAGTAAATCTCAAATGGCTTGTCTCGGTGATGGCCCAAATGAGTTTTTCTAATTTAGGTAGTTAAAAAGCCTTAAAAAATTACTGATTAGTTCGATAAGTATTCAATTTTATTGTATCAATTTTTGATCAAATAAACAAGAAAACTTTCATATTTTCAAGGTGAGGATGTTATAATTATCAAGTGGTAAAGGTGTTAAAAAATGGAACAGGACAATTTCGAAGCCTTGTTGGAAAATAAAGGGACATACATTTAAAAATTTTTGACGGCTGTAAAACCTCTATTTTTTTGCTTCAATTTTATTTATCTCATTTAAAGTACTCAATTGCATCCACATTATTGCTGCTCTCTTCAATCATAAAAAAAAAAACAATTTCTATGTAATACCGAAAACAATTATTTTAGAGACACTATGTATCCATGAGAATAATCATATGATAATGCAATTATTGAATGGAATCATTTATAACAGAATTAAATCTGTAATTATATATTTTAAACACGAATTAATTAATTTAAAAATATAAAAATATTGACAAATCTAGTAAATTGTATGGTAGTTCACTTGGTTGATTAATGGAAAGAATGAATTTAAATAAAAAACATTATTTTCTCTTAATATAAAAGAGTTTATGTAAAAATATTGGGTCGAATCTAGTGTGTTAATAGTGAAGTATAAGATTGTTTTATCCCAATTAAAACAACTAATGAGAGTTCATCAACATGTAAAATTTAATAAAGCGAAAATAATTCTTGACTGTATATAGAAGTTATCAATTTTTTAGTATTGAATTTTGATCAAATAAGAAAGGAGAAGTATCACTTCCATATCTGATGCGTGGATTGTCTCGCTTGTCAAAAAAACGGGACAGACTAAGAGGATTATAGATCCATAAATTTTCTATCCAAAAAACAATTTTGGGCGCTCATACTGGTCATTTTCCGAATTGGTTCTCGTGTTTTTCCCATTTTCGTAATCATGTAACACCAACTATCCGAATTCTTGTCAGAAATGAAAAAACTATTATGGTAACATCATCTGAAGTACACAATTTTTTATTACTCCGCTTCATGAATGAAATAATTTCCATATAATATGAAGAAGCAATTATAGTGGTAAAATTATTTTTTCCTGAGTATATAAATTGAAAATGTAATTTCTTACTTTAACAAATGATAAGGAAAAAGTTATCAAATAATTGACAGAGTTTTAGTAGTTCATTTGTACAGTAGGTGACTTTTAAACCTCTTCATTTTGTCGAAAGAGAATCATTTACCCCAAGCTATGCGATTTCAATCAAACCTTATTTCTCTCATGATAAAACAGCTGATTTGGTGAATGTTATTTCATTATTAAACTAAAGGTATTATACAAATTTTGAGGTGAATCTAGTGCAGATTGTGTGAATATTAAAATCCTTACATCATATCTCACTTCTCGATTTCAACATGGTGCAATCAAAATTATTGGAAATATGAAATTGAATTTCAAATTATATTTCTGGATCCACTAACTTGATTTGTCCTTCCAAAATTTAAATCTACCTTGATAATATATATAAAGTCTATGAAGTTTTTTCAAAATAATTTTGATCACAGTCTGAATGAACAGCTTTAAAATTAATCATTAATTTTTTGTCATTAATTCAAATATTTTGGACTGTTTCCAGTTCAAAATTCTGTGTACTGGCATTTGGATGTAATTAAACTCGTACAAATAAGCTATAAAGGTCTTATGTTGTATTACTTTAAAAGCATGTTAGAATCATTGAATTATATTTTCAAATTAATTAAATATATTGAAAAAATTAATGAATAGTGTACCTATATATATATACATATATAATATGTATATAATATTTCTTTTAATTGTAATGAATTATTTAATCTATAAAATCTTTTGATCGACTTGTCCACACTGGTAAATCTGGTATTTATCCTTAATTTAAGACTTTCAAGAAGACTGGAAAATTGAACTACATACCATAAGGTGCAGCTCTTCTATTGTGAACATTTTTTTTGTGAATTTCATATGACAGGGTTGCCAAATCGCATGTAGTCAGGTACATAGTGTATTCAGTGTGAATTAATGTGTGCAATGAGTCCAAAGTGTGCACTCTGGAGTTTTCTATTCGGTTTTGTGGTATTTTGATAATTTGTTGTAAATATTGTTTTTTTTTTCGAGATTCGTCTGTAACATCGTAATAACCATATTTTATCGATTATTCTGAAAGGCTTGTGTAAATTGAACATTGAATCCTACTTGGCTTTTGCGCTGTTACAGTAGATCAACAATTCGATGTATTTCAAGATATATCGTTAAAAACAAAAAAAAAATGTAAATTGTTCTGTATATATATAATTGAGCATTTCATAGAAAATGGTATGCCTTTAAAATGAATGATGACTTGTATAACCTCAATTGAGTGTCATTTCTTTGCAAATAATGTGAGACCAATAATTTAGTGATGTTTGCAAATTAGTGAATTCAAGAAGTTTATCTTAAAATTTACACTGTAAATATTTAACCTGAAAGTGAAGTCAGTCGTTCACGTTTAATTTCTTATTATGTCTTGCATTTTGCCTTTCGATTTAATAAAACTCAAAAAAAATTTTGTTCTTGTATTCAAATTATTTAGACTAATCGCAATTTAGCATGAAAATGCATTATAGGTGATTTGACATTTTGTATTTATTAGATATTAAGTCGGACAACCTATTCTAGATAATTCTGTTTTAGTTCGAGAAATAACTGTGACTCTGTAATTTACAATAATTCCAAACGGCCTATTTTTACTATTCTTTGATCAAATAAGTTCGATTTCCTATGGTCAGTTTCTGAATTTTTGTCTTGAAAGAAAAATGTTATACACAGAAAGAATTCTATAAATAGGCCTACAAAAAAATCGATCTCATTTTGTACATATTATGACATTAACTCTTCCTTTTCAAGTATGGTCAGTCTCTATGTTATTTTAGTATACTCAGACATAAAATAATAAAAACACTTCAACAGGTTTTTGGTTTTATTTAATTTACATTTGGCGTTTTGTTAATTTTTGCCTTATTTGAAAAAAGTATGAAAGTACTTACACTGCTAAGCATAAAATAAGGGTGGACCTGTAATTTGCATTTATTTAAGCAATCTTTTTTCATTGAGTTGAAATGGTTGAAAATGTTATTTGAAAATATTAAGCATTGGGGATTTGATTAATAAGAAATATGAGCTATGTTAACAAAAAATTCTTTGAATCTAATACATACATCTGTATAACATTTCTAAACTCAAGCAAGCCCGAATAGGTTTTGCTGATCGCTGGGACATAAGCGACAGATATTGCATGTTTCGAAGCTTATTATCTTCAATCTTTAGTGCACTTGAATGTTCAACGTACACAAATCAGCCACGCACATGCATTTGCTCTGCATGGGAACACCAATGTATTTATCATAGACCTGCGCCATCTAGTGCACGCAAATATATATATATATATATTATATAATTATTAATTAATATTATATTATATATATATATATTAATTAATATTAACAGAATATATCTGTTAATATTAAAATATTTAAGAAACAGATTGTCAACAGAGAAGGCGTTAATTTGCAACACGACAATGCAAGACGAACCTTGGAAAAATTAATGAATTGGGGTAGAATGTACTGTCTCAACCACCCGATATAGCACCCTCGGATTTCCATTTATTCCTATCGCTACATTTCCTCAAAGTTTGAAAATTTGGATGATGTTCACAATGCCATCTCGAGATATTTTTATCGAAAATGCAATTGATTTTTATCGGTCTGGCATTGAAAATTTGCACACTAGATGACAAAAGGTTGTTGATAACGAAGGTGATTAAATTATTGATTAAAATTAAAAACTTGTTGATAATTAATGATTATTAGGTACCAAAGAAAGCTTCATTCTGTGTGTTTAAAAAAAATCACAAAAACATTGCCATGTAATGAGACATAAGTGAACCAGAAAATAATAATTTTTCAAATTGAATTCAAACGAATGAATTTGATTTAAAAGAGCGATATTATTTGCTGGTCCACCTTATATCTCATTACATGGCAATGTTTTTGTGATTTTTTTTTAGAACACACCGAAGGTATCGGGTGTTTTTTTAGAGTGATAGAACTTTCGATAGTGATAACTGAGATTTGACAGAAGGTAGAAGCCATGTTGTTTTGACATTTCTGTTCAGTAAGCATTGAGAAATTATCATGGGAAGACTCACGCCACAACAACGTTTACAAATTGTTGGAATTTATTTTCAAAATTAGTGTTCTATTCGCCAAACTTACAGAGCACTTCGTGAAATTTATGGTTTACATAATCGCCTATCAGAGCAGCTTATTTGTCGAACTATCGATAGATTTCGGACAACATTTTCTCTACTCGATGCAACAACAACAACAAGACAAAGAACTGTACGTACAGAAGAAAATATCGCTGCTGTAAGTCATAGTGTTAATGATGATCCAGATTTGTCTATTTGTCGACGTTCACATCAAGTAGGACTCTGTGCATCCACCACATGGAAAATTTTGCGAAAGATCTTTGTCTACAATCATACAACATACAACTGGTTCAAGAACTAAAGCCACTTGACCATAATAAGCGTCGTTTGTTTGCTGATTGGGCCCTAGAACAGCTTGAAGTTGATCCACTTTTTTATTTTTTCTTCACTGAACGTTCAACTGTTCTTCTATCCGGACTTTTATAACGACCAAAAATTGGAGTTAAAACACGCAAAGTTAGAGAAACAGATCGCGATTTTTCATAATAAAATTGGATTATATGTGAACGTTGTTGGAGTGTGTAGGTACTTTCCATGATACGATAGACATTGACAAATACAACTGTCAATGTCACAAAGAAACAATGGCTGCCATGCGTGAGTAATGACAATTTAAAAATGGGGCGTTTGATGGTAGAGAACTAAGAGACAAAAATATACAGGCAAGGAGAATAATTGGATGCCTTAATGGAATACTGTGGAGTAAGCAGATGACAACAAGCAGAAAACACAACATCTATAATTCAATAATTAAGAGTAGCTTACTCTATAGTTCCGAAACTTGGAAAATGACAGAGAGGAACAAAAGAAGGTTGGAGGCTGCAGAAAGGGAGGCAGTGAGGCGATCTGCAGGGATTTCACGTTTAGACAAAGTGGGAAATGAAGAGGTTAGACGGATTATTGGACAAACAGACACGGTTGTTAAGGAGGTATCGAGTACTTCCTTTAGATTGATAAACCTCTCGATAGGAATAACTGTGATTTGACAGAAGGTAGAAGCCATGTTGTTTTGACATTTCTGTTCAGTAAGCATTGACAAATTGTCATGGAAAGACTCACGCCGCAACTACGTTTACAAATTGTTGAAATTTATTTTCAAATCAGTGTTCTATTTATGTTAGTGTTCTATTCGCCAAACTTATAGAGCACTTCGTGAAATTCCTGGTTTACATAATCGTTCATCAGAGCAGCTTATTCGTCGAACTATCGATAGATTTCGGATAACATTTTCTACCCAATGCAACAACTACAAGACAAAGAACTGTACGTACAGAAGAAAATATCGCTGCTTTAAGTCATAGTGTTAATGATGATCCAGATTTGTTTGTTCGTCGACGTTCACAACAAGTTGGACTCTGTGCATCCACCACATGGAAAATTTTGCGTAAAGATCTTGGTCTACAACCAAACAAAATACAACTGGTTCAAGAACTAAAGCCACTTGACTATAATAAGCGTCGTTTGTTTGCTGATTGGGGCCTAGAACAGCTTGAAGTTGATCCACTTTTTTATCGTAAAATTGTGTTTAGTGATGAAGCTCATTTCTGGTTGAACGGCTATGTAAACAAGCAAAATTGCCGTATATGGAGTAAAAACAATCCTCAAGAAGTTCTGCAGATTCCATTGCATCCTGAAAATGCACTATATGGTGTGCTTTACACGCTGGAAGCATCGTCGGTCCATATTTCTTTAAAAACGATGCTGGAGCTAATGTTACAGTGAATGGTGCTCGTTACAGATCGATGATCAATGATTATTTGTTTCAAAATTTGACTGGTATCGACCCAGAAGTGTTTTGGTTTCAACAAGATGGTGCTGCACCTCATGCTGCTACCGTAACAATTTATTGAAAGAAAGATTTGGCGATAACATTATTTCGAGAAACGATTCAATTAATTCAAGATCATGCGACATAACTCCACTGGATTATTTTCTTTGGGGTTATGTCAAGTCATTGGTTTATCCTGAAAACCAGAAACAATAGACGCCAACATAACTGGTGTTATTGATGAAATAAGGCCTGAATTACTCGAAAAGGTGGTCCAAAATGGGTCTGGTCGAATGCAGTTCCTCAGAGCTAGTCGTGGTGGATAGATAGAAGATTTACATATAATATAATTATTATATAACATTATTTCGAGAAATGGTCCAATTAATTGGCCTCCAAGATCATGCGACATAACTCCACTGGATTATTTTCTTTGGAGTTATGTCAAGTCAATGGTTTATGCTGATAAACCAGATACTTATTAATGAAATAAGACCTGAATTACTCGAAAAAGTGGTCTAAATGCAGTTCCTCAGAGCTAGTCGTGGTGGACATATGCCGGAAATTATTTTTAAAACATAAATGTCATACAATTATCTTCCAAATAAAAAAAATTTTGGCTTCAATCTTAATTTAAATGTGTTTTAGTTCAATTTAAAGTTCTATCACTCTAAAAAAAACACTCGATATAAATGAAGATGCACTGACCCGAATCTGGTAGTTTTACTATATTTTCAAACTGGTGTAAAAAGAGTTGTTTTTCAAAGGTTTTATATATTTACGATAGCTTCATTTGGTTTCTAATAGTTCTATCTGCAGTTAAATGTGCGAATAAGCAACAAAATCGGATGTAACAGACACGCCTCGAGCGAATAACCAAAACCATCTGCCGCGAACGATGGCCCGCACCTAAATTCATATCCCACAAAACAAAAAGAATGATATAAATCAATGCGAGAGCTCGGAAAATTCGCCATAAAAATAAATTAATTCAGTAAGATTTTCGAGAGAGTAGACGACGCAGCGTCGGGTTGGACTACTTATTCCGTAATTTCTCACCATCCAAGTGGTCCGAAGTTAGCCCGAGGGTCGTTCTCTCTTCTTTCTTCGTTTCTGGAGGAAATACTTTCTTCTTTCGCGCGACAGGTCCACATACATACCTGACGTGATCAGCCCGTGGCGCGTTGTGCATTTTTTAGGATGCGACTGGACCGAATCGATCAATTTTTATGACTTCGGTAGGTATGACATGAAAGTCGTTATGAAAAATTTATTAAATCGCCTACTTGACGTAGAGAGCTTCAGCGCGCTCGGTCGTTATTAATTCACTGATAGATACTTTGTAAGGTTTGTTTTAATTAAACCCAGATGAGATGTTAACGTTGAGCATTTTTTTGTGCGCTTGTTCTAGTGGACATTGTGCTATCGTTTCATACAAATGTCTGCAAAATCAAAAATACAGAATCAGATTTCTGAAAACTTTCACGATATGTATAAGAAATATATATTAAATAAATCAGACAATATTTGATTTCTACAAAAATCAATTAAACATGTATCAGCATAACATGTTTTCAATCTGAAATGCGTTTAATTCATAGACGTATTAAGAGAGACTCAAATTATTTACGTTTTCTACTGAGGCTTACATCGTTCATCACTCGAAAGTAAAAACCTCTAAATCTTCTGTTGCCGAACTACTCATTTGAGATTATGTTTCGTTTTAAAACAAGTCTATATCATTATGCCTATAAACCCTTGCTTTATTCATAAGCTTCTTACAGTTATTGCTTCATATTAATATTATATCAAATAAAGTCCATTAAGCAATAAAAATTGTCTACGCCAATATGTCCTAAGAATTTGCCTGCTTGGTTATTCTCAGAATGAAGCCAGATTTTGTATATTTCTTTTCCCAGTCTGTGATTGAAAACTACCTGCAGTAACAAATTCATCGTTGTATAGCATTGAAGTAGAAGTACCTCTCTGTTTCATTTTCAAGCACACCTTCAGAGCAAATAGTTCTTAACCACGAATAATAAAAAATTGTCCTACAAACAGTATTCTTCCATTCCAACGTAGCAGAAAAAAGTTAATTTACAATCATTACAAAAATAATGAACATTTTTCTCCTATGATGTTACTGTGTTCAAGAGTGTAGAAGGTGGCAACCCTGCGTTTTAAGGGACCAAATCACATGAGTTTATATCCTTCTCATAGACCATGTTGTCAAGGAAGGTTCACCTTTTCTTTCTTAAAAAATCAGTACATACATTCCCGAGGAGCTTAAATATTTATTTGGAGTTTTGAGCTATTTAGGGTAAATTTTGTTATAATTTATGGACAACATGGTTCATCAATGTGAAATATGTAAAAATAATCAGAATTTCCATCCTGATTCATCCTATTATAGGTGAGAAACACTTATTATACACCCGTGGTGTTATGAATTTGAAGACAATTTAATTCCTTACAGCGTTCAGATGTTGAAAGGATCCGTATTCTCTAAGGATCATACGAGTGACAGAATCCCTCATAGATTATATGAATTACATCATTACATGACGGTATTTACCCGCGATTTATGTGTCAAGTATTCTATGGTACTTTTACTTGACACGTATGCGGTGAGTGAAAATAACAAAGAGAAGAACGTCCTTATGGCGTTCCTATTGTATTTTGAAGCGACAGGGAAGAAGGTTCTTGGAAATAAACCTCCTGACCCACTTAAAAACATACTCGAGATAATAGTACTTATAATAATATCTCTTGGTAACTCTTAGTAAGTATACTTCTTTTTAATGCTTCTGATTAATTGCATGCTTTACATTTTTGAACACCACTTTAGTTTTAATGTAAGATTCTCGGTGATTGCAAGCTCGTCCATTGTACTTCAATTCATGGCTTTTCATTCTTGTATTTTTGCTTCAGTGTTATTTAATCCGACCGGAATCTTTTAACTAAAATGCATTGTCTTTGTATATAACTAAAGCGGCATGATCCTCACAAGTTCTCTATTTATATTGTATACTTTCTCTCGGTGCCTGGTTTCTGTTTGTTGTTTTTATTAATAGTGGTTCTTTGTTTGTACTCTTTATGGTATTCGCTGAGCCTGATATGTAACCTATTAGGTCTACCTATTTCTTTGTTTGTTTTTATTGTAACGTTCATTAACACATGTGTTACATATTTATCATATGCATGCGCCCGCTTACTTTGAGAGATTGTATTCCTTGTGAACCAGTGGCGTTTTTTAGGGTAAATCAATGAGTAGTCCTGATAGAACACAACGTATCGTATAAACACAGCAAATAGCTCCGGATATCCAACGCTACTGTGAGAATGTGTGAGTGATTGCTAGATCATTGTTCCGAGGTGTTGTTATACCTTATTATAACCTTAGGATTAGTTTGCGTGACCCTTCAGGTAGTGCTCGGTCCGTTCTTCAGTAATATCTGAGACTTCCTGGGCCTTGACTACCACGAGAAGGCCAGATACAGTGATAGTAACTTTTCCGGTCGACTCGAATTATGTTAGATCCTCTCTTCAAGGAGATCTCCTGGGCATACCACAGTTACCTTATTGTCCATTCAAACTTACCCCTTGTAACTGTTAGGTTCTGCACTGGTTACCGGAAGTGCAGTTGAAGGTGCATGCTGGTTGTATCCTGTCCTCCCTAACCCTTTCCGCTATTGGGTTCACTGTGGAGCTTTACGAACCACTGAGTAGAATAGATTCAACAGAAGGCTGATAAATGTTCGTTTCCTTTCATTGAAGATTCTTGCCTTTCTATATTACTAATACAATATATTGTAGCGAACAACTTCTTCGCTCCTCGTCCAGAAACCTGCCTTGCTCTGTTCCAGCTTGATCGGCGTACCAATAGAGGACCTGACCAGTCTAAAGATTCACGACTAACCGTCCCCGCCGAGTTCAAATAGGGCAAGGCATATACAGTTTGACGACCACCGTTCCAAGCGGAACACATGGTCACCGGCGTCACAGGCAGAGCTGCGCGTCACACCTGCCTCATGAGCTTCAGATGCGCAACTTCGAACGAAACGCCGCCGTCCGAATTAAGAGGTGGAAGTTCCCTCGCAACACCGCATTTCTCTCGAGAGCTTCAATATTATTCTGACGTTACTGTGTTTTGAATATTTGAACCTCATGTTACTGTTTCCTTGCTCTCGTTTGAGAGGGTTGTCTACACAACGTAATGTCCTGTTCTTCCGCTACAAGATGATCACGATGAAAAGGTTACCGTTCTTTAGAGTACTCCGTATAATCCCAGATATCTTAGAGTACTCCGTATAACACGGGATAGTTCAAGGTCTTACACGTAGTAGAGAAATCTTCAACCATCAAAGTGAATGTATTAGTTATTTTATCAACTGATCACTATTTTCCTCTCAATAATCTCCGAGAAGCAATCGAATCGAAAGTGACGATGATTATCTTTGCCAAACTTCCTCCCAGCACATTTTCAAGGTGATCGAGAAAGCAAAAATGGATCGGAACTTTCGGATGTACTTACTTGGCCCGTCATTATCCGACAGAAAGAAAGGATGAAACACAACAACGAACTTCTAATCAAATTATGAATAACCCGTTTGCACACATTCTGGCGAGGATGAGTAGAGTCGTAATAGTAAAAGTTGAAAATCCGACCCGACTGCTTCAATCCGTCCAGTCTCCTCCGTCGATTCAATTTCTATGACCTGACATCTTAACACCATAATCGCGGCCTTTGTTATTCTTTCCGTTCAATGAAAGATGGGCACAGTGGTAGAAATGATTATTCGACAAGGAAAGGTGGTTCTTTTGTGGTTTTATGGATTCGGTGTACGGATATGTGAACGAATTTTTTCATGCATTCCCATATAAAATGACACAAAGAAGTAATTAACAGTTCCTAATTCCAGATCAAGCCGTTCTAGATTCAAGTGTCAATTGTTAATCTGTGCTGTTTGTCTCTCAATCTGAAACTATAGACGGATGCTCATCCTCTCTTTAAATTACTGAATGCTGGGTATATGCATGATTATGGGCTGCTGAACATAATTAGAATTTAATTGAATCAGTCCTTAGTGGATAGAAATTTGTTGATCGCTGGCACACAAGTAGCTTATTCGTCGAACTATCGATAGATTTCGGACAACATTTTCTCTACTCGATGCAACAACAACAACAAGACAAAGAACTGTACGTACAGAAGAAAATATTGCTGCTGTAAGTCATAGTGATTCAGATTTGTCTATTCGTCGACGTTCACAACAAGTCGGACTCTGTGAATCCACCACCAAATTTTGCGTACAGATCTTGGTCTACACGAGATCTAACTGGTTCAAGAACTAAAGCCACTTGACTATAATAACTGTCGTTTGTTTGCTAGTTGAAGCCTAGAACAGCTTGAAGTTGATCCACTCTTTTAATGTAAAATTGTGTTAAGTGATGAAGCTCATTTCTGGTTGAACGTCTATGTAAACAAGCAAAATTGCCGTATATGGAGTAAAAACAATCCTTAAGAAGTTCTGCAGGTTCCATTGTATCCTGAAAATTGCACTATATGGTGTGCTTTACACGCTGGAGGCTTCATCGGTCCATATTTCTTTAAAAAAGATGCTGGAGCTAAAGTTACAGTGAATGGTTCTCGTTACAGATCGATGATCAATGATTATTTGTTTCAAAATTTGAATGGTATCGACCCAGAAGTGTTTTGGTTTCAACAAGATGGTGCTAAACCTCATGCTGCTACCGTAGCAATTGATTTATTGAAAGAAAGATTTGGCGATAACATTATTTCGAGAATCAGTCCTTAGTGGATAGAAATTTGTTGATCCCTGGCACACATGTAGTAGACATGCGCACGTTTCGAAAGTTTTTGCTTCTCTGTAATGTCTAACGACTACAGATCTGTCACGTATTGATATTCTTTCTGCACTGTAACCTAAGGTATTGATCATACACTATCGCCATTTAGTTCACGCAAATACACATACATGACATACCTTAATGTATGATTAATACCTGTGTTTCTGTGCAGAGCGAATATAAGTATTGGGTGTTTCTTTAGAGTGATAGAATTTCCGATAGGGATAACTGTGATTTGACAGAACGTAGAAGCCGAGTTGTTTGGACATTTCTGTTCAGTAAGCATTGACAAATTATCATTGAAAGACTCACGCCGCAACAACGTTTACAAATTGTTGAAATTTATTTTCAAAATCAGTGTTCTATTCGCCAAACTCATAGAGAACTTCGTGAAATTTAAGGTTTACATAATCGTCCATCAGTGCAGCTTATTCGTCGAACTATCGATAGATTTCGAACAACATTTTCTCTACTCGATGCAACAACAACAACAAGACAAAGAACTGTACGTAGAGAAGAAAATATCGCTGCTGTGAGTCATAGTATTAATGATGATCCAGATTTGTCTATTCGTCGACGTTCACAACAAGTTGGACTCTGTGCATCCACCACACGGAAAATGTTGCGTAAAGATCTTGGTCTACAACCACACAAGATAGAACTGGTTCAAGAACTAAAGCCACTTGACCATCATAAGCGTCGTTTGTTTGCTGATTGTGCCCTAGGACAGCTTGAAGTTGATCCACTTTTTTATCGTAAAATTGAGTTTAATGATGAAGCTGATTTCTGGTTGAACGAAAAAATTTGAATTAAATCAAATTGTAGAAATTACTAACAACAAAAATATATTTTACACATTTTCTTGTGACTCGAGTTTCGGGTAATGAACTATCCCATCATCAGACAACTGTTGTCTGATGATGGGATAGTTCATTTCCCGAAACTCGAGTCACAAGAAAATGTTTCAATATATTTTTATTGGTAGTAAAACATAGTAATTACTACAATTTGTTTCAATTATGATCAACTACCAAATAGTAACGGCTGAAACAATTCAGTATCTAAAAAAAATTTGGCTTCAATCTTGATTTAAATGTGTTTTATTTCAATTCAAGTTTCTTTCGCTCTAAAAAAACATCCGATACCTTAATGTATGACTAATACCTTAGTGTTTTGATATTCAAAGATTGTAATAATCGTTCTATGAAGAAAAAAACCGCATCTTATTATTTTATTTGTTTTTTCCGGATATTTTCTAGACGGACTATAATAATCGATACATATTTCTTTGATAATTAACAATAATTCATCATATTATTTCTAACAACTGCTTGAAAATATTCAAGGTATCTACAGTTTCTCTAATAAACAGCGATTATTCATCAAATGAAGCTAAAAGGCAGTACAGCGTGTTCGATCGCGTAAAAAACATCTTTGTCTATTAGAAATCCGTTCGAAAATCGACCCGATATACCAAATACATCAGTCATACGACGAGAGATTCTGGAAAACATGTAAAAGTGCAGAAGTAATCTTCCTTTTAAGTAACATCTTCGCTACTTTCGCAACGCCATATATAAATCTACGGTAAGGAAGAAGAACCGAATCGTTCAATCATTCGGATCGTGTTTACAGACGATTACTTTCTAGAGAAAAAAGTCTCGCTTGAGAGCAGAAGAACACGAGGTAACCGATGTTACGTACGGGGAGTGGTCGAAAAGTGGGCAACTGGGAGGGCCGTAATGGAAAATATGTTGCACATTTAACACCATGATTAAAATAAATTTATTCGGCCTATCTGTACCTAAAATCATCAATAAGGTGTATGAGCTATGCTAATAGAAAGTTCAAGTGTAACATACAACTGTATAAAAATTCTATACTCAAACAAACTCCACAGGGTTTTGTAGATCACAGAGGTAAATTGCAGACATGCGCACGTTTCAAACTGATTGATTTTCGTCAGTGCAATGTATGCTAGCGACTCCAAATCAGTCAAGTATCTATATTCGCTATACACAGAGACTCTAAGATATTTATAATACACTAGAGCCATCTTGAGAATGCAAATTACATACAAGACATACCTTTGCGAGTCAATTCAAGTAAAGAAATCTATTCTCGATATTTTCACGTTACCAATGCAGAATAAACTTTCCTCATGCTGAAATCAGACCATAATTTGCTGTAATGCTCATAATTAGCATTTTCATATTAAAATAAATTAGTTTGTTTGAGCATATAACTGTTATACATATGTATGTTACACTGTCTCGATTTCTAGAACTTTCTATTACCATAGCTCATACTCCTTATTAATGATTTAACACCAAGGTTTGTCATTAAAATCGTAGCATTAAATTGATAAATTAAAATTATTCTGAGTACTTTTACACTGTGAAAAAACGTCACCATTCAACACATAAATAAACAAATGAATTAATTCGGGTGATAAGCCGGGGTATCGTGTATGTATAAGTTTGTACGGAAAGTAATTTCGCCCAACAGAGGATTTAATTGTATTTTTTCGAACCCAACTTCACAGTTCAAGCCGCATAATCATTATATGTTTTGAGAGCTGATATAGTAAGGCTTGTGTGTGTAAAAGTTCAATTAATTCTTAGTTTTTGAATGGTGCCTTTTTGAATATGGAGAGCAATAAACAACATTTTTGTCATATTTTGCTTTTTTCTATAGAATAGGTAAAAATGCTGTTCAAGCCAGAAGGAAATTAACCGATGTGTATGGAGAAGATGTGTTGACAGTAGACCAGTGCCAGAACTGGTTTGCAAAATTTAGATCCGGCAATTTTGATGTCGAAGATGCACCACGTTACGGAAGGCCGGTTGAAGCTGATAAAGATAACATAAAGGTATTAATTGATGGAAATCGGCGACTAATAACACGTGAGATCAGCGAATGAATAAATTTATCGAATTAAACTATTTACGACCACTTGAAAGGCCTGGGTTTAACCTCGAAGATCGATATATGGGTTTTCACGGAGAGAAATTCTTGTCGTCGCGTTGACGTCTGTTATTCGCTCATCAAACGTCACGAAAATGATCCATTTTTGAAGCGCATTCTTACTGGGGACAAAAAATAGGTTTCATATAACAATGTTAAACGCCAGACAAGCGCGAGCCAAAAAAATTAACCGGCTCAAAAAAGGTTATGGTGGTATTTTAAAGGAATCTTTTTTTTGAACTTTTACTGAATAACACAATTAATTCGGAAATCTGTCATCAGCTAGACAAACCGAATGATGCACTTCAACAGAAAAGACCACAATTAATCAACAGAAAAGGTGTAGTGTTCCACCAAGAT
The DNA here is from genome assembly GCA_034642435.1 of Megalocaria dilatata. NCBI lineage: Eukaryota > Metazoa > Arthropoda > Insecta > Coleoptera > Coccinellidae > Megalocaria > Megalocaria dilatata. The sequence goes on from CM067857.1 coordinate 2,480,111, forward strand.
TCTACGAGACTTCATACAAGTTTGGTCACTCGCCAAAAGCTTTTACGGCTTCAATGAGAAACATTGCCACACCCACCATATTCTCCAAATCGAAGCATTCCATAAATATCTAAAACCTTTGAAAGAAAACTTCTTACACATCAGTTTGAAAATTTAGTAAAACTTTTAGGAGTAGAAATGAGTTCGCGCGGTTTTGATTGCAGATGTCGCTGCTAGTTTATTATTCTACTGTTTCATCTGGTGACACCTTCATTTTGAAGTGTCATTATTAGTCTTTCTTTTCAGTATTTGTCATTTCACTAAAGTATAAACAACGTAGTTTCTGTGTACTCTGAAAATGTCAACCTTTGTACCGAATAATGTGTTTTTGCGGAAAGTTTTACTTCGTTACTTTAATATGAAGAAAAAGGCTGCCGGAAGTCATCGTATTTTAGTGGATGTTTAAGGTGACCATGCTCTAGCTGAATGAACGTGGTTTGCCCGATTTAAAGTTGCCACTTTTGATTGGGAAGACGTAGAATGACCCAGAGCGCCACCAAAATTTAAGGATGAAAATTAAGAAGCAAGGCTCAATAAAGATCCATCACACACGCAAGAGTAACTCGCAAAAATACTTGGAGTGGCTTAACCAGTCATTTGCCATCGTTTAAACGCAATGAAAATTATCCGAAAGGTAGGAAATTTGGTGCCCTATGAACTGAAGTCAAGAGACGTCGAACGCCGTTGTTTCACGTGTGGACAACTGCTATAACGGCAAAAAAGGGTTTTTGTATCGAATTGTGACTGGCCATGAAAAGTGGCTCCATTACGATAATCCAAAATGTCGAACTATTACGATAATTGGATAATTGGACATATGGATGCCTCATCATCAACTGCCAAGCCGAATATTTATGGCGAGAAGATCATGCTGTGTCTTTGGTAGGACCATTTGGTGTGGTGTGGAACGAAATTATCACAGGGAAGGTCTACTGGCAACAATTGATACATTTGAGCCGAGTATTGCGAGAAAAGCGGCCGCAATATGCCCACAAAGTTATTTTACAGCATGACACATGTTGCGTCGTCCGTTAGAACGTACTTAGAAACGTTCAAATGGGAAGTTCTAACCCACCCACCGAACAGCCTAGGCATTATTACCTCCAATTAGCATATTTTCCAATCAATGCGGAATAGCTTGGCTGACCAGTACTTCTGCAATTACGATGAAGTCAAAAAATAAATCGGTGCATGGATATCGGCCAAAGAGCAGGTCTTTTTTCGCGATGAGATTCGTCGATGACCACGCCTGTCTGAAGAGTTAAGGTGCGCATGTTCAGAACGAAACGGCGCCTCCGAAATTAAGAGGCTCGTAACATCCGCATTCACTTCAGAGCTTCAAAAATTTGAATGTATATAACCAATTTTTCACAACAAAACTCTAATATTCGAAAAAAACTGCACGAACTTATTTATCCCCCAGATATTAAATTTTTTTTCAACTGATCGACAATATCAGCTGTTGATTAAATTTCAGGGAACCAACTTTCTTTCAAGCAGGAACTTTACAATGCCCATACGAAAAACTGAACGACAAGAACCAAACAACTTCCTTCAATGGATCGGAGAGCATTTCAAACAGATTTCTCTCTATAATCTCATTAATTGTCTATCATATTTTCTCCCTAACGTATCCGATGTTTTTACGGTATGGTATACTTCTTGATGTAGCATCGACAAGTCCCATGCAAGTTAAAAAGGGTGTGACCATCTAACGAACTGACTTCGTACATAAAATAAGATGAAGAAGTGCCGCACCATCGATGTACGTATATGCCTCAACTACCTGTCGTTTTATCTTAGGAGAGTGGTCCTTTAAGTGTGTCAGTGTGCCAGCCAAATGGTGTAGGCACAGCCATAGACGAGGTGCATACGTGATCTTGAGTCTGTAAAACGATCATCTACAGAAATTTCTCATCGCCAATTAAGTTCCAAAATAGTCGATCGTGTCGTACTCAATAAGTCACCGTTGAATCAAATCAAATTTAAACGATATGGTATACTGAATGATATAATTTAAATGAAATGAAAAAATAAAAAAATATTTCGGCAATTTAATAATTCACAGCTATTGTTGCGCCAACAAAGTGGCTTCTTCAGGTATACATTATGAGCTAACTCTAAAAATTACAACTTCACATCTTAAATGGTTTAGGCAAAAACTTCAAGAACAAAATAACAATAAAGTTCCAGGAATGAAGAAGAAAAAATATGGCAAAAAAGAGATACAAATAAGCATAACATATATTGGGGTCAATTATCGCAAATAACTCACTAGGTGAAAATATTCAACAATGGAAATCTGATGACATCTATTGGCTCTTTGAGAAATTTTGTAATAATCCTTCTATCAAGTAAAAAACAGTTCATTATTATTTTATTTTATATATAATATATAATTATATCAGGTTTTTAAATAAAGAAATTTATTATTCAGTGATGAATGTTTTTAATTAAGACCATTAAAGTGCCTTATAAGGATTATCGGTTATAGTTTTAGTTTTATAAGGCACTTTAATGTTTTTAACTAAGAACATTAAAGTGCCTTATAAACTTTGTGTGATTTTTTTGTGAGCATAGAACATAGAGTACCTTGGATATTAGATGTACCTATGTGAATGTTCCTGAAAATATTTCTGAAGATTGCATTCGGTAAATTTATTTATTGTTAATTCGAATTAACAATAAATAAATTTACCGAATAGTTCAACTCTACATATAAAAAATAATAAAATGATCATTTTATTATTTTTTATATGTAGAGTTGAACTGGTCTCATCTGAATTTTAATTATTTTTTGAGGATGTGCTACATGTTTTGAGATTTTTCGAAGTAATATATTTAATTATATTAAATATTTCAGATAAATTAGTTTTTGAGAGGTTCTCAAAATTATGTTTTATATTTTTGAGAAAGAGTTATTTTTCATAAATATAGGATCAGAAAACAATACATTTTGTAACAAACAGGGCTTCGTACGTTTGTTTGAAGAGTTCAGTACGCATGCCTGGAACGAAACAAAAAATGTTTGTTTATTTATTTATTAATTTTAATTGACAATTTATATTCATTGGTTTTTCTTAATTCCATTTGATATTGTATGATGAATTTCGATTTTATACGTCTATTAAATATGAGCAGTGCTTATAAAGACATTAATTTAATTCTTAAAGTTTCGTAACTAAATTTTTTGAAATTAAAATTGTAGAAGACTAACAGATTAAATCTGTTTTGATATTCAAATTTTGTAATAATCCTTATATCAAGTAAAAACCGTTCCTTATTATTTTATTTTATATATAATATATAATTATATCAGGTTTTTGAATAAAGAAATTTATTATACATTGATGAATGTTTTTAACTAAGACCATTAAAGTGCCTTATAAACTTTGTGTAACTTTTTTGTGAGCATAGAACATAGAGTACCTTGGATATAAGATGTACCTATGTGAATGTTCCTAAAAATCACATATTTCTGAAGATTGCATTCGGTTAATTTATTTATTGTTAATTGATTTTATTATTTTTTATATGTAAAGTGGAACAGGTCTTATATGAATTTTAATTGTTTTGTGAGGATGTGCTACATGTTTTAAGATTTTTTGAAGTAATTTATTTAAATATATTAAATATTTCAAACAAATAAGTTCTTGAGAAGTTCTTAATATTATGTTTTATATTTTTGAGAAAGAGTTATTTTTCATGAATATTGGATCAGAAAACAATACATTTTGTAGCAAACAGGGCTTCATACGTTTGTCTGAAGATTACAGTACGCATGCCTGGAACGAAACAAAAAATGTTTGTTTATTTATTTATTAATTTTAATTGACAATTTATATTCATTGGTTTTTCTTAATTCCATTTGATATTGTATGATGAATTTCGATTTTATACGTCTATTAAATATGAGCAGTGCTTATAAAGAAATTAATTAAATTCTTAAAATTTCTCAACTAAATTTTTTGAAATTAAAATTGTAGAAGACTAACAGATTAAATCTGTTTTGATATTCAAATTTTGTAATAATCCTTCTATCAAGTTAAAAACCGTTCCTCATTATTTTATTTTATATATAATATATAATTATATCTGGTTTTTAAATAAAGAAATTTATCATACAGTGATGAAAGTTTTTAACTAACACCATTAAAGTGCCTTATAAACTTTGTGTGATTTTTTTGTGAGCATAGAACATAGAGTACCTTGGATATTAGATGTACCTTTGTGAATGTTCCTGAAAATCACATATTTCTGTTGATTGCATTCGGTAAATTTATTTATTGTCAATTGATTTCATTATTTTTTATATGTAAAGTTGAACTAGTCTCATCTGAATTTTAATTATTTTAAGAGGATGTGCTACATGTTTTGAGATTTTTTAAAGTAATTCATTTAAATATATTAAATATTTCAAGTAAATTAGTTTTTGAGAAGTTCTTAAAATTATGTTTTATATTTTTGAGAAAGAGTTATTTTTCATAAATAAAGGATCAGAAAACAATACATTTTGTAATAAACAGGGCTTCGTACGTTTGTCTGAAGAGTTCAGTACGCATGCCTGGAACGAAACAAAAAAATTTTTGTTTATTTATTAATTTTAACTGACAATTTATATTCATTGGTGTTTCTTAATTCCATTTGATATTGTATGATGACTTTCGATTTTATACGTCTAATAAATATGAGCAGTGCTTATAAAGACATTTATTTAATTCCTAAAGTTTCGTAACTAAATTTTTTGAAATTAAAATTGTAGAAAACTAACAGATTAAATCTGTTTTGATATTCAAATTTTGTAATAATCCTTCTATCAAGTTAAAAACCGTTCCTTATTATTTTATTTTATATATAATATATAATTATATCTGGTTTTTAAATAAAGAAATTTATCATACAGTGATGAAAGTTTTTAACTAACACCATTAAAGTGCCTTATAAACTTTGTGTGATTTTTTTGTGAGCATAGAACATAGAGTACCTTGGATATTAGATGTACCTTTGTGAATGTTCCTGAAAATCACATATTTCTGTTGATTGCATTCGGTAAATTTATTTATTGTTAATTGATTTCATTATTTTTTATATGTAAAGTTGAACTGGTCTCATCTGAATTTTAATTATTTTAAGAGGATGTGCTACATGTTTTGAGATTTTTTAAAGTAATTCATTAAAATATATTAAATATTTCAAGTAAATTAGTTTTTGAGAAGTTTTTAATATTATGTTTTATATTTTTGAGAAAGAGTTATTTTTCATAAATATAGAATCAGAAAACAATACATTTTGTAACAAACAGGGCTTCGTACGTTTGTCTGAAGAGTTCAGTACGCATGCCTGGAACGAAACAAAAAAATGTTTGTTTATTTATTAATTTTAACTGACAATTTATATTCATTGGTGTTTATTAATTCCATTTGATATTGTATGATGACTTTCGATTTTATACGTCTATTAAATATGAGCAGTGCTTATAAAGACATTTATTTAATTCCTAAAGTTTCGTAACTAAATTTTTTGAAATTAAAATTGTAGAAAACTAACAGATTAAATCTGTTTTGATATTCAAATTTTGTAATAATCCTTCTATCAAGTTAAAAACCGTTCCTTATTATTTTATTTTATATATAATATATAATTATATCTGGTTTTTAAATAAAGAAATTTATCATACAGTGATGAAAGTTTTTAACTAACACCATTAAAGTGCCTTATAAACTTTGTGTGATTTTTTTGTGAGCATAGAACATAGAGTACCTTGGATATTAGATGTACCTTTGTGAATGTTCCTGAAAATCACATATTTCTGAAGATTGCATTCGGTAAATTTATTTATTGTAAAATTGATTTTATTATTTTTTATATGTAAAGTTGAACTGGTCTTATCTGAATTTTAATTATTTTTTGAGGATGTGCTACATGTTTTGAGATTTTTTAAAGTAATTTATTTAAATATATTAAATATTTCAAATAAATTAGTTTTTGAGAAGTTCTTAAAATTATGTTTCATATTTTTGAGAAAGAGTTATTTTTCATAAATATAGGATCCGAAAACAATACATTTTGTAACAAACAGGGCTTCGTACGTTTGTCTGAAGAGTTCAGTACGCATGCCTGGAACGAAACAAAAAATGTTTGTTTATTTATTTATTAATTTTAATTGACAATTTATATTCGTTGGTTTTTCTTAATTCCATTTGATATTGTATGATGAATTTCGATTTTATACGTCTATTAAATATGAGCAGTGCTTATAAAGAAATTAATTAAATTCTTAAAATTTCTCAACTAAATTTTTTGAAATTAAAATTGTAGAAGACTAACAGATTAAATCTGTTTTGATATTCAAATTTTCTAATAATCCTTCTATCAAGTAAAAAACCGTTCCTTATTATTTTATTTTAAGAATATTAAGGACCTTGAAATAGTTTGGTAAAATACATTCAATTGTTTCATCATTCATTAGATGTTCTGCATACGTAGAATCCAACTTATTATTGAGGAAACAACGTCTGTGTTCCTTTATTCTGTGTCAAAGGATCTTCCGCTTTCGGCAATATAAGTTTTTAACTTATATTGGATTTTGACCAGCGTTTTAAGATTCTGCATACAGAGAATTAGGGTCTGAAATTGCTGCAAAATTTAGGAATAAACCGATTTAGAAATTTAGGGAATTAAATGAATGGACACACTGAATTATCGAGATTCATCCATGATTTACGACTCTTAGGAATTTTAAAAAACTTTATTCAATTAAATTTTTCGAAATTAAAATTGAAGGAGGCTAACAGATTAAATCTGTGAAATTAAAATTATACGAGACTAACAGATTAAATCTGTTTTGATATTAAAATTTTGTAATAATTCCTTCTATCAAGTAAAAAACCTCTTCTTATCATTTTATTTATTTGAATTATTCTTAGGATTTATATTGGTTTTATATTTTAATACTGTTACACTAATACTAGTATATTTATGATATTTTGTTGCGGAGTTTTTGTTAATTTTCTGAAAGTTTCATTTAAAGGAATGATGTAATTTTCTGAGTGGCATAAAGGGGTGAAATAATTATTTCACAGAACGAATTGAAAGGGGTACAAACTGACGTAGGCTTGAGCGCCCCAAAAAACTCAAAGTGAAATTGCAATGATCATAGGAGCCTTCGCTCTCTAGACAATTCTATGGGAGATTCCCATCCAAACTCTACCAGACAGTGTGGCATCAAGAAAACCAGGCATCCTCACCCATCGCTGGTAGTAAAACTCTTGTTCTCACAATCATAGCCGGTTAATCAGTCAAATCGCACGTGCTGTCCGCTGAAGACGCTCGCCAACGAATCCTTCGTTTATCGAAGTGCTCCAGGTGACATGGAAAATTGAATGTTAACAGGGAAAACTCGCTGGAGAATTTACTGAACCTCTTTCCTTTTTTTGTTGAATTTTGGAGGATGCGTGAGTGCGGTGATAGGATTCGAAGGGAAAGGGCATCCCCTTCGAGTCCCCGTTTGGTGCTGAGACGTGTTCTGGTGCTTTCTGAGGGTAGGCAGTTTAGGGAAGCGGCGCAGGCCTTACAGAAATTAGGGGCGAGCAGCATAGCGGCTGTTGCCGCTGATCTACCCTTGGATTTGTTGGTAGAGGGATTGCCGCATTCTGCGCAGCTTTTGGAAACGCTATTCAATAAGTGAGTACACGATTACTCCTATTTTTCGCCTCTTTTCAGGAATATTTTTTAAGAACACTAAAAGTTAATCCTAAGAGAAAAATTTTAAAACTTACTTGATTAAAATAAAAATAGATTCATATTATTGAGTTAATATCCAAATGAATTATGAAAACAGAAAATCTGTGATAATATTTAATTTAAAAATATTAAATTAATTTTGTTTCAGAAAATTAAGTTTCAATTTTGACAGACAATGGAATTTTATTAAAAAATTCACAGAATACTAAGAAACAAGAAGGAGATCTATACAATAAAAAAAACTGATAAAACTTATGCATTCTCTAGATTAGATCACACAACTATTCCGTTCGCAAAAAACTTGATTGACAAACCGTAATCTAAAAATGCAAAATATAATTTAAAATATATTACATCTTCCAAAGCAACGCTTGACAAACATATTTCACGAATTATTTAAATATTTTAATATTAGCCTTCTACATATTTGATTTCAAAAAATTATATTAAATAATTATAACTTCAAGAATTAAATTAAAATAATGTCATATAAGTACCACTTATATCAAACGACATATAAAATAAATATTCATTATGAGACATCCAAATGATATAATAATATCCAATAAATAAAAGTTGTTAACCAAAATTCTATAAATTAAATATTTTGAATAGACAAAATTTTGTTTCTGCTGATCAATCTTATGAAAACAAATATCTTTAAAAAATGTTAAACATAATCTCAAGAATTTCATCATAAAACTATCTTACTTAGAATATTCAATATTATTGAATATCTAACTAAGTTACTTTCTATAAAATCTCAAGATATGTAAAAACATTACTGAAAAACATGTTTTAAGAGAGACTTTGCTTCGTCAGTATTCAAATAATTCATATTCAAGAAAATATAACATCAATCAACAACAAATATTTACTCACCCTTCAACAATTTAGAAAACTTCTGGTAAATGAATACTGAAAAATTTAAATGTAATATAAGGTTAAGTTACAAATAAATAATTCTGTGGTTTACCCTTGATCTAAAAGATTGAAAGACAATTTAACGGCCTCTGTTATAGCACAAGGACTGTCTGTATAAAGAATGTTAAGGAAACCAAATAATTATATATTATTAATAAAATAACATAAAAAGAGGTTAATACTTGATAGAAGGTATATAAAATTATTTAAATATTTTAATATTAGCCTTATACATATTTAATTTCAAAAAATTATATTCAGTAATTATAACTTCAGGAATTAAATTGAAAATATAATTATTAAATATAATTTTTTGAAATGAAATATGTATAAGGCTAATATTGAAATATTTAAATAATTTTATATATCTTCTATCAAGTATTAACCTCTATATGTGTTATTTTATTTTTAATATATAATTATTTGGTTTCCTTAACATTCTTGTGCTATAACAGAGGCCGTTAAATTGTCTTTCAATCTTTTAGATCAAGGGTAAACCACAGAATTATTTATTTGTAACTTAACCTTATCTTATATTTAAATTTTTCAGTATTCATTTACCAGAAGTTTTCTAAATTGTTGAAGGGTGAGTAAATATTTGTTGTTGATTGATGTTATATTTTATTGAATATGAATTATTTGAATACTGACGATGCAGAGTCTCTCTTAAAACTTGTTTTTCAGTAATGTTTTTACATAGCTTGAGATTTTATACAAAGTAACTTAGTTAGATATCCAATAATATTGAATATTCTAAGTAAGATAGTTTTATGATGAAATTCTTAAGATTATGTTAAACATTTTTGAAAGTTATTTGTTTTCATAAGATTGATCAGCAGAAACAAAATTTTGTCTATTCAAAATATTTAATTTATAGAATTTTGGTTAACAATTTATTATATCATTTGGATGTCTTATAATTAATGTTTTTTTTATATGTTGTTTGATAAAAGTGGTACTTATATGACATTATTTTCAATTTAATTCCTGAAGTTATAATTATTGAATATAATTTTTTGAAATTAAATATGTAGAAGTCTAAAATAATATTAAAATATTTAAATAATTTTATATACCTTCTATCAAGAAATAACCTCTATTTATGATATTTCATGAATTTATCAGTCGTTTTCAAGAATTAAAAATATTCAATATCAGAACTAAAATAAACCTTGAATGAAGTCTTTAAACTGTCACAAGAACGTGTCAAATCATAAATGGGGTTAATTAAATCAAATTTGATCTATGTTCAAAACACAGAAAAAGAATCACGGTGCGAGCAGAAGTAAGTTCCAGAATTTAAAATACTGTTTAAGACATGAAAAATAAAAGCTCCTAAGTAACGTCTGTATTTATATATATATATATATATATATATATATATATATATAAATAATTTTATTAATTATCGAACTTAGTTTTCTAAGACAATATTAACGATATTTTTTCATATTAAACATATGAAAATTGCAAATAATTCTGTTTTTATATTTGAATTGAAAAAAACTCAATTGATGTCAAAAGCTCACACATTAATAATGAATGAAATAATAGAAAGAGGCTATTTACTTGATAGAAGGAATATAACAAAATTTGAATATCAAAACAGATTTAATCTGTCAGTCTTCTACAATTTTATTTTCAAAAAATTCTTATTCGAAAAACTTTTAGAATTAAATTAACGTCTTATAAGCACAGTTTATATTTAAAAGACGTATAAAATCAAAACTCAATATACAATATCAAATGGAAGAAATAAACCAAAGAAAACAAATTGTCAATTAAAATTAATAAATATTTGGAGGAAACAAAATTTTGTTTCTGATCTAACAATTATGAAAACTAATTCCTTTTCAAAAATACAAATCATAATTTAAGGACTTCTCAGAAAATATAATTTATTTGAAATATTTAATATATTCAAATACGATACTTCAAAAATCTCTCAAAACGTGCATTATATCTTCAAAAAATAATTAGAATATTATATTTGTTGTTGGTTGATTTTATTTTTCAAATATGAAGACCTTATCGGAATTCTAATTGTTTTTTGAAGATATAATGCATGTCTTGAGAGATTCGTGAACTAACTTATTTAAATATATGAAATATTTCAAATAGATTATATTTTCTGAGAAGTCCTCAAATTATTTTTTGTATTTTTGAAAAGGAATTAGTTTTCATAATTGTGAGATAGAAATGAAATTTTGTCACCTTCAAATATTTATTTATTAATTTTAATTGACAATTTATATTCTTTGGTCTATTTATTCTATTTGATATTGTATATTGAGTTTTGATCTTAAACGTCTTTTCAATATCAACTGTGCTTATGAGACATTGATTCAATTGTAAAAGTTTTTTTAATTAAATTTGTTTTAAAATTAAAATTGTAGAAGACTGAGAGATTAAATCTTTTTTGATATTCAAATTTTATTAATAATTAATTCAAGTTCACTGAAATATAATGCTTATCAAAAGTTCATTCAAATATGGTTGTTCATATTTTCAATTATATTTTCTGTGTCCTGTATATTTTAATAACAAATACCATTGAGTCCTACAGTTCTCAGAAAAACCTTATTATTGAATGTTAAGATTACTCGACACCTAATTTACGAATTATTAAACTTATTTTTTGAAGTTATGACCGCCACGATCAACCCAATTTTACATTGTCGATTGTTTGGGGGCACAGTCTAATAAATGGCAACTTCAATTTCGTGTTTTAAGGCATCGTTTGTTTCTGGATGGTTAGCGTAACACTTATCCTTAATGGATTCCCACAAAAAAGTCCTTCATCGCTAAAGACGATTTTCCTGGGAAAATGTTCATCTTCGGCCATGCTATTATTGGCCCAATGAGCGTGAGCAATTGGTCACGAGGCTTGATTTCTTGCACTAGTTGAACTTTGTAAGTCTTAATGCAAAATTCTTCTCAGAGAAGTGCAAAAAATGTTCTTAAGTTCTTGAGCATGATAACGAGCTTATATTAATGGATGTTCAACCAAATTTAAAGTTACAGCAGCAATGTTTTCAGGTGTGCTCACTGGACGATAAACGTGTACGGATTGTATGTGTATATTGTATCGAATAACGATCCAGTTTCCACAAACAAATCGATCCACAAATTGCCGTGAAGGCATTTAATTTCTATTGAATTCCCCACGTGATTTTCTAACAGTTTGGATAGAAGATTCACGACTTTGGAAATAAGTTTTTAATATTTCCCAGTTAGCAAAGTTATATTATGATTAGAAAATCATCAAGCCCGGTGAGTTTTCTAATCCTGTTTTGACAGAATTTTCGTTATGCAAGTAAATTGCCAATATATTTGATCAAAATCCCGAATGATTAATGATCCAAGTCTATATTTCGATTTAATCCACCGATGAGATAATGTTCGAATTTCCTGAAATCAGCTCAACGAAGTTTCGGCAATAGGTAAGCTTTAAGGATGAAGGTATCGAAGTTGTAGAGCTTGACGATTAGGAACTCGTAATTATGTCAATATACAAATAAATTACGTACGACAAGGGTATCAGGATTGTTTCTCGAAATGTCTCGGAAAATTATTTTGAATTTTTCCCAGACTAGATAGCAAAATGACTGATCCACATCTCTATGAATTAAAATAATGAGAAGCGGTTTTTTACATGATAGAAGGATTGTTACAAACTTTGAATATCAAAATAGATTTAATCTGTTAGTCTCCTACAATTTCAATTTCAAAAAAGTTTATTCAAAAGCTTTTAGAATTAAATTAATGTCTTATAAGCACTGGTTATATTTAATAGACGTCTTCAATCAAAACTCATATACAATATCAAATGGAATAAAAAAAAACCGACAAATATAAATTGCGTTTCTTTCCGAGCATGCGCACCTGAACTCTTCAGACAGGCATGGTGCATATCTCTGCCTGTGACAAAATGTTTTGTTTCTGATCTTATATTTATGAAAACTAAATCCTTTTGAAAATTACACAACATAATTTAATTATGTTTAATTTCTTTTGTTTAATAAAGTTATTGTACTCACTGCCTGTCGATAAGTTTTTGTTGATCAAGAATACAGAATACGCAGATATGCGTACGTTTTGAACTCGTTGGTTCTCGTCAATCCACAAAATATTATCGGGTTTGTTTGAGCATAGAATGTATGTTACACTATCTCGATTTGTAGAACTTTCTATTACCAATGATATCGGATGTTTTTTTTAGGGTGATAAAACTTTAAATTGAAATAAAACACATTTAAATTAAGATGGAAGACAATTTTTTTTATTTGAAAGATAATTTTATGACATTTATGTTTCAAAAATAATTTCCGGCATATGTCCACTACGACTATCTCTGAGAAACCGCATTCGACCAGACCAATTTTGGACCACTTTTTGAGTAATTGAGGCCTTATTTCATCAATAACGCGACTTATGTTGGCTTCCAATGCGTCTATTGTTTCTGGTTTATCAGCATAAACCAATGACTTGATATAACCCCAAAATAAAAAATTCAGTGGAGTTATGTCGCATGATCTTGGAGGGCAATTAATTGGATCATTTCTCGAAGTAATGTTACCGCCAAATCTTTATTTCAATAAATCAATTGTTACGGTAGCAGCATGAGGTGAAGCACCATCTTGTTGGAACCAAAACACTTCTGGATCGGTACCATTCAAATTTTGAAACAAATAATCATTGATTATCGATCTGAAACGAGCACCATTCACTGTAACATTAGCTCCAGCATCGTTTTTAAAGAGATATGGACCGATAATGCCTCCAGCGTCTAAAGCACACCATACAGTGCATTTTTCAGCATGCAATGGAACCTGCAGAACTTCTTGAGGATTGTTTTCACTCCATATACGGTAATTTTGCTTGTTTACATAGCCGTTCAACCAGAAATGAGCTTCCTCACTAAACACAATTTTACGATAAAAAAGTGGATCAAATTCAAGCTGTTCTAGGGCCTAATCAGCAAACAAACGACGCTTATTATGGTCAAGTGGCTTTAGTTCTTGAACCAGTTGGATCTTGAATGGGTGTAGACCAAGATCTTTACGCAAAATTTTCCATGTGGTGGATGCACAGAATCCAACTTATTGCGAATATCTACGAATAGATAAATCTGGATCATCATTCACTATGACTTACAGCAGCGATATTTTCTTCTGTACGTACAATTCTTTGTCTTGTTGTTGTTGTTGTATCGAGTAGAGAAAATGTTGTCCGAAATCTATAGATAGTTCGACGAATAAGCTGCTCTGATGAAAGATTATGTAAACCATAAATTTCACGAAGTGTTCTATAAGTTTGACGAATAGAACACTGATTTTGAAAATAAATTTGAACAATTTGTAAACTTTGTCGCGGCGTACGTCTTTCCATGATAATTTGTCAATGCTTACTGAACAGAAATTTCAAAACAACATGGCTTCTACCTTCCGCGAATCACAGTTATCCCTATCGAAAGTTCTATCACTCTAAAAAAAACACCCGATATTTGGTAGTGATCAGCCGAATTAATTCTAAAAGTTTTTTGAATGAAAATTTTTTTGAAATTGAAATTGTATAATAGAAGACTAACAGATTAAATCTGTTTTGATATTCAAATTTTGACTTTTTTATATTTGTTGGTTTATTTATTCCATTTGACATTGTATATTGAGTTTTGATTATATACGTCTATTAAATATATTGCTTATTGTAGACATTAATTTAATTCTAAAAGTTTTTTGAATAAAAATTTTTTTGAAATTAAAATTGTTTAATAGAAGACTAACAGATTAAATCTGTTTTGATATTCAAATAATGGAATAATGAATTATTATCTGTTATCTGTTAGCCAAACTTTACGTACTGCAATTTCATAGTCCTTTTGTCTCCGAACTTTGGGAGGAAAAACGACAAAAACTGAATACTATCAATCTGTGCTTCTTTACTGGCTGCCACAACTGCATATTTCCTCTTCGTTAACAAGGAAATTCCCGTATGAAGAACACGTACGAATTTAATTTCAGGTGATGTCATCCATTGACCCCCCGTTAGTGTTTTTACGAGTTTATTATCGCTCTATCCGGAATTGCAATATGAGTTTTTGTTGTGCTCCACGCTTAACCCCTAATTTCGGTTCAGAAATTCCATTTGAGTTAGCTTTTAGTGGTATTAATATGCCCGAGTACAATCTTTAGTATGATCAAATACTTTCCGACGATCGTTTTACATAATGTACGAACAAAAGCGATGCAGACAAATGCCTGCATAATTTTATTATCTCAACAACACCTGAGGTGCTCGAATAGAAACGAATTTGCATGCTCAGAACGTCCAAATATTAAATTAACTTCAGCGCCGTCCACAATGAAGACTGCCAGTGTGGCTCTTTGCTCGCCTTCAATATGGAGCAACACACAGACAGGCTGCATTGTTAATGTCGTTATTCAAAACCGTAATTGAATATGAGAAACGAACACAATCTCATCCGGGCAGATACTTGGTGAAAATTTCACATGATTATCTTCTGGGCCCCATGATGAGAATTGATTATAATTCGAGTTAACACAGCCGGAGTTTTGTGTATAATACCGTTGTAATAGGCCCATTGTTGCTGTTGTGTAAATGTGAATTTTATCGGGCATCATCTTTGGTTTGCTCGAAATTGAAAAGCACTCTGATATAATTACGTTTTACACGGTTCTCATCGATGTGAAGCGAAAGGAGCTTTTGATTTTCATTGATTTCCAAACGGTGGCACTCTTCTTGTGAGCAATAAAACCGGCTCTTGTTAAGTCATTTGTGATCATTTGCCAACAAGGACATGGAGTATCAAACAGAGTAATCAACAATTCTTCACTACATTAGATGTAAATTCTGCCTTTTGGTCGATTCCTATTCGTATCAAAGATAGATATAAGACTGCTTTGTGACACAGAATGGTCAATGGCAATGGAAATGTTTACCTTTTGGACTTGAAACATCCCCGGCCATATTTCAACGTATATTGAATAATATTATCAGAAAATATAACCTGAATTTATTCTGCCTAAATTATATAGATGATATTCTAATATTTTCTTCAACATTTGACCAACATATAGAACATTTGGAGAGTCTCTTGAAAGCAATATGTTAAGAAGGATTCAGACTTAAATTCATCAAGTGTAATTTTGCAGAAGAACAAGTCAAATATTTAGGACATATTGTAGGAAACAATACAGTACGACCTATAAATGACAATTGAGTTTCCATTAGGAATATTTCTCCACCAGATACTCGGAAGAAGATAAGGCAATTTTTGGGTAAAGTTAATTTTTATCACAAGTATATACAAGATTCAGCTAAATTATTAGAACCGTTGCATAATTTACTGAGAAAAGATGTAAAATTCAATTAGTCATTGGCTTGTCAGGAAGCTTTTCATAAGGTTAAGGACAGCCTTTGTTCTGAGCCAATTCTTGCAATTTTCGACCCAAGTGCCTATACTACTATATATATCCATGCCAGTATTCAAGGAGTAGGAGCTGTTCTTAAACAAAAAAAGATTAATGGTAGCGTATTTTTCTAAAAAACTAAATAAATATCAAAAGAACAAGAAAACAATATTCCTAGTATGTCTGGCAATTAAAGAGGCAATTAAATTTTGGAAATATTGGCTAATAGGACATAAATTTATTATTGTTACTGACTATAAGCCATTACAAGGGAAAGAATCTCGTACAAGACCAGGTAAAGAAATGGGTGACATGATGAATTTTCTATCACAATTCGATTTTGAGATTAGATATGAACCACGAAAAGAAAACTAGGGCATGGACGAAAATAGCCGATGAATGTATTAAAGAATACAATAGAACAGACCATTCTACAACTGGATATAGCCTAGAATATTTTCTTTGTGGCAGAACTGATCCCATTGCTCCAGAAGAACTTATTGAAGAGAGAAATTTACCAAAAGATAAGGAAATAACATATAAAAATTCTTTAGGCTATCATGAATACAATAAAAGACTGATCGACAAGAATAGGAAACATTTTGATTTTAAAATTGGAGACTATGTTTACGTTGATAATAAATCGAAATTGAATAGAAAAAAACTTGATGAAATAAGAATAGGACCTTTTCCAATAATGAAAAAGATTTCTAACACTATATATGAGATAGATATTGGAAATAAAAGAAAGGACAATAACTATTTTCACGTAACTAAGTTGTTCCCATGAGGAAACGCAAACATGTAATGAGGGGTGCATACTTTGTGTGGGGGGATGTAAAAATAAAACTGTTATTTTTAGGGAAAACAACTTTGTAACTTCTGTGTTTTATGATCTATGTTCTATGTCTAAGATTTTAACCTAAAAGTGTAACATGTCATATTTAGTTAGCTGTTAGAAATGTGAATCGAGAAACCCGAAGAAATAGCATTGTTTTAGATTTCTTCCAGGTTAGTAAGCTATTGTATTATTTATTTTTATTTCTTTGTATGTTATTATTTTATTTTGTGTATGTTATTCTGGTATATTTTAATTATAAAAATAAGAATTGATTACATTCTTATAAATATTTAAGCAGTTTCGTAGTGGCTTCTTTTGGCGGCGATACATAGCTTCAGACGCTTCTTGAAATTTTCGGAAATGGGCCTCAGCTCTTCGCGCGTTAATCGGTCCTATTCCCGGCGCAGGGTTTGCTTCAGCGACTTCAAACTTTTTAAGTGTTTAGGACACGCCCTTAGCTCCAAAATCGACCACACGCTGCAGTTCATTGCTTTGAGATCCGACTCATAGGGCGGCCATTCTGCAGATATGATAAAACCCGGAAAATGGGTCACCATTCTTGCGTCATTTTCGTCTTGTGAACCGGAGCGGAGTCTTGTTGAAAGGTCCAATGCGTGTCGCCGAAGTGCTTCTGGGCTCACGGAAATACTACGGCCTCGAGAATGTCGCAGCGGTAGACTTCTTGATTAATGTTGACCCCTTGATCCACGAAAATCAAGGATGTTTTGCCGCTGGCGCAAATTCCGCCCCAGACCATAACTAATTGCGCATTTTGACGATGTCCGACGATGGCCAAATTGGCGCCATCTTTGGAGTTGTACGCGCTTGATTTCATCTGTGAGGAGTTGAACTTTTTGGACCTTGTACGGCTGGAGGATGAGCTCTATTTTGGACATTTGACGAATGGATTCACGGTTGATACCGCTCTCACGGGCTATTTTCCTCATGGAGACCCTCGGATTTCAATTGACTTCCTTCTTGAAGATGTTGCGATTGCTAGGCGTATTGACAGTGCGTTTTCTCTCACTTCCTGGACGATGACAGTCATGGCCAAGCTTGTTGAAACGGCAAATTGCATCGGACACGGTTTTTCGAGGCACATTGAGCAAACGAACAATTTCGCATTGACGCTTACCTTGACGAAGCAGCTTCAAAATTGCACTACGTTTGTTTGACACTCTAACACTCTGCGAAATAAAGTAATGTAGGTTTTTTTTATCAATCGTCTAGGGGTTGATTGATTCTCAAACCTAGCATTTCGTCTTTTACTCAATAAAACACGTAACGTTTTATGTACAAGTATAATTATTACAGTTATAAACACAATTAGCCAAACGTCTTCACTTCAAATTACAATCAGCGGTGCAACTACCGTACTTTAGGAACTTTATTACTTTGTTTAAGTACCGTCTTTTGTCTTCGTCTTTAACGTCTTTAAACTACAACTCTCGAACTGTCCCCGCTGGGATCTATCTTAGTACTCTGTGTTCTCTCGTCTCGTACCCTCGTACTCCAAGAACTACCCTTTCCCCAGGGGTTGAAAACTCCATCCTTTCGCGACTCTTAAGCGCCCTTCTCTCAAAACTCAGAACTAATTACTACTGATTGGTCGGTTCCAACCTGTATTTCAGTGATGTCGAGTACTCATTCTTCATCCGGGCTTAGACAATAAGCATGTGTGAGATTTGTACGACAGTTGAACACGGTTTCTCCCTAAGAGGGTACCAGCTATGCGTCTTTGGGAATTTATACAAAGCACAGATGTTAAAATTTATGAGTGACGAACATGACAGCAAACTCATATAACCTACTGTCTGTAGGATCTTTCGCACAGGTCGTAAGCTATTTGGACTAGTAATCTTGCAATCGCAACCGAGAAATATTAGACCCTTAATGCATTTCGATATGTAACTACCATCGAAGAGCGATTCCTACAGTAAAATAACTGAAAATGCACATATAAGTACAAGAAAGTCTAGAGAATCAAATAGAATAAAAATCATTTGGCTGCACTGAAAAACTTTTGTTCCAGAACACAGTAAATTTGTTCGAAGTTTTTCTTGTGGCCCTATATATGTCTACTCGGAATGAAGCAGTGTTTTCCAAGTCATTCATTTAATTTTAAAAAGTGCCTGAGAAATTTTATGAAATTAAAATTTGTAGCGTAAGTTTGTAGTAAGGACAGATTCAATTGAGTTTTTTTTTAGTTAAAGAATGGTTCAGTATTTTGGAATCGAAACAAAGCCAATGAATTTCGTTCGAAATAGGATTTCCATCAACTTCATTGTACGTAGTAACTCAACTCGCTCGATTTCGTTGGAATTCGTAACACAAAAACTTCAGACGAATTCCGATCCAATATGGCCTCGGGCTTATGGTACCACATCCATACTAGGAGGTCCACATGTACGATGAAATCTTTTGATAAGATCAAATTTGATCGGAAGTTCGGTCGTTATCAGAGTCTGCGACGAGAGAAAGCTCCACTTCATCCAGTTTCGACGGAAAAAAGCCGAAGAATTCGTTCGAATTCTTTCGTGATTTATGGGCTCCGCAATTGTTACAAAGCGATAAAACAATAAGGAACACACTGATATGGGGGCATCTGGCCAGAACGACGTTCATCTAGCTGATCAGCTGCATAAATTTATCGCTCGGTTTTGCAACTTGTTAGCGTGATTTATGGGAAATTTGATGGGTCAACATCGGAAGCATCTTCCGCTTGCTGGGCTTCCATGGAATATTCATGTGGAGAGAGAAGATTAGATGCTGCGATTCTTCCTGATGTTTTATAATGTTTTATGCAATTATTTTTTCGGCTTCCTCTTTGCTTTTCTCTGAATATTTATATTTTAAAAACGATTATATAACATGACAATGATTCATTTCGTTTAACTGCTGTCGAAAACATAACGTAGGAATTAATAATAATTACTGTCTGTTAACTGAATATTACTTGGAAGAGTTTTTTTCAATAACATGAATATTCATTAGAATAATTCTCTGAAACCTCTACAAGTTATAATCTAAAAAGTTTTTTATTATAAATTAAATCTCTTATAGCTCAATTACAACACGTGAGTTCTACCAGTTAGTTGTTTTGGCATGTAAGCGTAGCTCTTTCACCAGGTGACTACTCAGCAGTCCCTACAGTCTGCTCTCAGAGGCAGAAAGTGTAATAAGGGTTACGCCTTATCATGAACCCACCAGCTTCCAGTTTGGGTTTCAATTCGAAAGCCTACAACCGTCTGACTGGTAGCTGCGAAGTACTATCCAACCTATACTGGCTCTGCATGGTCAGTACCCAAGTTTTTTGGGACACAACTCATAGGCCGGAAGAGCTTTTTATCCATCCATTTGAACGCAGTCTCACGAACTAAGATAATCCCAAGATTGATGCCTCAATTGATCCTGGTACGAGCTTCGTCAATCCGGCCTGTACGTCAAGACCCAAGAACCCATGTAAAGTCTTCCGATTGGTCCTGGCGTCAAGAACTAACGAACTAGCCGTTTCGTCAAGATCCACAAACCCTGAAACCTCTCACAATAGATCCAAGTTCAGGACGAGGCCGGCCGAACCAAGTCTTGAACATGAGTGTCTGCGGACAGATAAACGAAATACCCCCCTAGTGAAGCATGCGGACTTTCAGCCACTACGCCCTCGAGTTCAACACCAATCGGGTGGCCAGGTGGTACAAGTACCACCTGTGGGCATCCACCCTCCAGAGGTAACGCAGTATGCTACATAACGCCCTCGGCCATCGGACACAAAATCCGGAGATTTACTGCAATAAGGTAGAGTACGCTAGTTTTAAGGGAGAGGCCCTGTGCTGCGACGGACTCCCTGCTCATTCACAACAAGGAAGGTTGCTTAATGAGACCTACCTGCCGTCAGGCCTACAGTCACAGTCCTCATGGATACGCCAAATCAGCGCGCCACGATAGATTCGTAACTTCCAGTTTGGCTTCATCTTCCAAGACTTAGGCCCCCACTGGCACAGGGCGAAGCTTTATCCAAACCTCTTCTAACTATGCAGGCTTGCTTCCGAGTTGGAATACGCAACTCATACGCCGAAGCGACAGAACCCCTTTAGCCTAGGTCTTAATGTAGATTTAGACCTCTTCTCAAAAGGAAACAGAACTCTTTTGAATCTGGATTAGGCGCAGATAGTGTGGACGAACCAATTTGATTTGCGTTCAATATCATGGAAGGGTTTTTGGTGTCCCCGTATGTTTTCAAGACACTTGCATATTTATACAAATCAACCAGACAAAACGCTGAGGCTGCAATTTCGTCATCCGCAATGGTCAAAACTTGATGGAGCATAGAATAGAGGTATGCGGACTCTCATCTACATTTTCTTTCACGACTGCAATGTCTTCGGCTGATCGTCTTGCACGATTTCGTTGACATGTTCGGAGCTGGACTTTTTCATGATTCAATTTGTAAATGATTGATTATGTCAAAACAATAAACTAATCTTAAAAAACAATTGACGTTTGAGCTCCATTCGCATCCAGCATCAATCCAAATTATTGTAACACCATTTATTTCGTTTACCCACCGCTCGGACCAACATCTGAAGCTGAAGGGTCGCGCAGGGTTTTTTGATATTCTATAGTGCTAATCGCAAACGTAGTTGACCTCACGTCTCAAGAAAAACGTGTTTCAGGGACAGGTAAAATGAAAAATGGGAACTAAAAGAGATTAATATTTTATACTTTATCCTAGTGTAAAAAGTATACAGGAAACAAACTCGAACTTGCGCGTTGCCTGAAAGATGACTTAAAATATTCAGGGTACTCTTGATACATTAATGGATTGCAGGGATACTTTTTTTTATAAAATATGTTTCAACTTCACAATTAACCGGAAAATACAATAGTTTATAGTAATACTTTTTCTGAGAGAATCGTTCAAACTTTTTTTCTCGAAATCGGTAGCAGATGCGACCAAACTACAAGAGACCATAAAGTTTAGTAAAACAACAAAGCTTCTCTTTACAATTACAACTAACAGTGACTCACCAAAAAAAAGTTCTGGAGTAAAGCAGGGGACAGTGTTCCACTAAAAATATCACCCTGTAAGTTTGCAATCGAAATTGGCATGATAATGTTATGAAACAAAGTTTGTATCTTTCAAGTATTTGATAATTTAATTGATATTCTATATTTTCCTTGGATTCTTTTATTTCTTTGGTGCTGTGTAATAAGTATTAATTTTATGTTAAAATTTGTAAAAGCGTGAGCAGATTAAATCTGTGTGATATTTAAGATATCAGAAATAATACCTGAACAGAAAATTATTGCATTTAACGACATGACGAAAATATAATTATTAAAATTTTATAATATAATTATAAGAATGGAAAAATTAATGCAATAAATATAAAAACACAAATAATCTCAATGCAAAAATACAAATTCATATAAATATGTAAAAATAAAACTGTCATTTTTAGGGAAAACAACTTTGTAACTTCTATGTTCTATGATCTATGTTCTATGTCTAAGATTTCAACCTAAAAGTGTCACATGTCTATTTAGTTAGTTGTTAGAAATGTGAATCGAGAAACCCGAAGAAATAGCATTGTTTTTGATTTCTTCCAGGTTAGTAAGCTATTTTTTTATTTATTTCTTTTTATTTCTGTGTATGTTATTATTTTATTTTGTGTATGTTATTCTGTTATATTTTAAACTAAAGAAAATAAAATCTTCCAGAATCATGACATTAAACTGTCTATTTCTTCAATTATGAAAGTAAGAATTGATTACATTCTTATAAATATTTAATTGATTCAGTCTTTACTTGGTGGAAACCCATTTTAATTAAAAAATATTATATATAGAAGACAGTGTTTTATTTCCACATAAATATTTGTACTACAAAAATTGATTCACTAGTAGAATGTAGATACCTGATGAAGCCACGTCGTGGTCAAACAATTGTTGCAGAACAAACATTTTCGTAGAAATAAAATACTATTTCCTGTATACATTCTGTCAAGAAAGTACCGGGAATTATCGATTTAAATCTGGCGGGGCAATGAGGCAGGTGAACATTTTTTTCCTAGGTTGGTACCACTGTCCTTAATAACTATGCCAAGCTTGAGCGGGATCTGTCAACTAGTGTGTTTGCAACAGCTGATTAAGTCAGTCGATGTCAGAGTGCGTGCCGATTTTTACTATGGGTGATTACGTTGAGACGATAACGCGCCTTCTCACCGAGCTACGATTGTGACTGACTTTCTCGCCAAAAACTCAACAAACGTGCTTCAGCAACCACCGTATTCGCCGGATTTGGCTCCCTGCGACTTTTTCCTCTTCCCAAAACTAAAATTGCCCCTTCGTGGCACCCGTTTTGAGTCGATTGAAGCCATAAAACAAAATTCGGCGCGAGAGCTAAAGTCCATCCCGGAAAGCGCCTATAAAAAATGTTTCGATAATTGGAAGTGCCGTTGGCATAGATGTATTGGAGCAAATGGAGCCTATTTTAAAGGCGACCCAATAAATTTTGACGATTAAATGTAAAAATGTTGTTTCAATTGAAAATTCCCGGTACTTTCTTGACAGAGTAGTCCTTACACTATATATTAAAACAGTAATTTCCATGGCAACCAACCATCGATATCGCCATCACGTAGTGCTAAGTTCCAGACGCATAGTACCCGACGGGCAAAGCCCGTCGCCTGAATATTGGTGCGGACCGAAGGTCCCCACTTCCCTTCAGACAGTAGTACCGTTCCCATTCCCGGATGTCCCTCCGTTCCTGAGATACGAGCGGATAAAATTCGAAAATTTCGGGACTTTTCCCGCGCCCTCCATTTGTAAACAAACAGGCCCCGCCCACCGCGACCTCGAACCGTTTCTGTGGTGTACGTATAAGGGCGATCCGCGAAGTGAAGTACGGAGACCGTCCGAAGATTTTCGGACCGTCGGAAAAAACGGATATATCTCGCGACGGGCGAAACCCGTCGCAAAAATAACCGTTCAAACCGAAGGTCCGATAAACCCGCTACCCGCGAAAGCCCATATATTTCGCGGATGACTTTCCGTCGCGACGAAACGAGCGGATGAAAATTTCCGAACTTTTCCCGCGCTCGCCAAACGGTCACCGCCCTACGCGTATGCCGCCTAGGGATGACCAAAGACGGAATTTAACGAAAAGTAGATCCCACCTAAAATTATAAAAAAAATTGACTTTTTCAAACCGGATCGATCGAAAAATATAGATCAATGGACTCTACTCGTATTTTTTAATTAAATTCATATTATTGTTCAACTCTGTTTATAATCTTAAGTAAGCTGATAATATTCAGATCGGAGAAAAATATTATGAAAATGAATATATACTTGTGACCCAAATAATCTGAACCTAGAAATATGTTCAACATTCATGTTGAATCATAGAATATAGATTGAAATAATAGGAAGAGGTTTTTTTTACTTGATAGAAGGATTATTACAAAGTTTGATAATCAAAACAGATTTTATCTGTTGGTTTCCTATAATTTTAATTTTAAAAAAATGTTATTCAAAAAATTTTATAATTAAGTTATTGTCTTATAAGCACAGCTTATATTTAATAGACAAGTAAAATCAAAAAATCATTATATAATATTAATAACTTAGAGGTAAGTTATTTATTGATAATTGATTTTATTTTTACTGTAAAGAATTTGAGGGAATTTGAAGTAACTTATTTAAATATATTAAATATTTCAAATAAATTATATTTTTGAGATCTTAAAATCATTTTTTGTATTTTTGGAAAGGATTTAGTTTTCATAAGATCAGAAACAGAATTTTGTCTCCTTCAAATATTTATTTATTAATTTTGATTGACAATTTATATTTGTTGGGTTTTTTATTCCATCTGATATTATATAATGAGTTCTGATTTGATATGTCTATTAAATATAAGCTGTGCTTTTAAGACATTAATTTAATTCTGAAAGTTTTTGAATAGAATTTTTTTGTAATTAAGTTTATAGTAAACTAACAGATTAAATCTGTTTTGATATTCAAATTTTGAAATAATTTTTTAAAATATAGTTTACTTCATAAGTAAACAACCCGTGACATAGAATAAATTTTGAATAGCAGGTGTAGACGAGCACTTCTTAAAATTTTTCTAAAGAGTTTCACTCACAATTTGAGTCATCCAAAGCTTATTTAGGTATAATTATATACGAATATTAAAAAAACGGATACATAATTCTCCTAAAATTAACAGTGAAACCGAATGAAAAAATATCAACAGAGACTCTGCATTTCTTATCTTATGTACATAAATCTGCATAATCTTCAGAGGCTAATCCAACTCAGGTTCGATTGGTTCAAAATTCATTTTCGACGTATTTTAATCTCCGAATAACGGTTTTAGATTCGTCTTTATAGCCTCAGGGCGAAAGACTAACAAACATATTCGTCAATCTGAAGCCGGGAGAAATCACTTTCTACGGACGATCGGATCTAGCATCTGTTCCGAATATTCTTCCGTGATGTGGAACAATATCCAGAAATGAATATCACACGTCACGACTTGATTGAGATGGCTGGAAATGCGAGCAAGAGAAAAATTGAAAGTTGGAGTCATTAACTAGGAATCTTAATGGATACTGGATGCTTCATTTCGAGCCTGGCCGAAAATTGGTTTAAGGAGTCCACAGACTCCAGAGGAGATGTAAACGAATCACTTGGATCAATCTAATTTCAGGCTTCGTTTCTTGTTTCCGAATTGAAAAATCTTTAATTCTCTGTTACGACCGAAATTTCTCAGCATAAACAAATTATACTTAGAAGATGAAAATGGAATGTTGAATTAAGGGAAAATATACCTTATTTACTTGGAATCTTTGTGAATTTCGTCACGACATATCTATCTTAAATTTTTCCGATGATCAACAGTTTTCGAGTTTTAAGAGAAGCATCATGAAAATTATAAATTTTGAGTGATGGTAAAGAATGAATTTTGAACCACAGACGCAGATTAAGTATTTCTACCAAAACAAAGATTACTTTAAAATTTTTCATCAAATGTAGCTTGTTCAGTCTGTGGTCTCCTTTAGGTCCGACTTACACATCATTTCGTTTTCAATCTGGTTCGTTTGTGCGGTTTCCAAACCACAAAACCGAGTTTATGTGACAATTCATGCTTCACTCGTGACAGCAACGAGCTCTTTAACTTCCACTGTTTTTCAACGAAAGAGAATCGTAGAAATCACAAAGGGGGATATCTGGAATATGAACTCGAGTTTTTCAACTCTCTCAATGAAAAGCTCATTTCTCGTTATTAAGTATGAATTATGCGACCTCGAGTTTTCGAGTTTGGATTCCTCCGGTGAAATTTAATTCAGGGGATCCGAACGAACTTTCCTTGAATACAGACATGATGAAATTTGACATCTGGCATTTTAGCACGAGATCAGGGAACAATTATGTGATTAATTTCGGAATTGAGATTTTATGAGGAGGAAGTCGATTAATCTGAAATCTGAATCTGCCTCTTGTGAGAAATTAGTATCTTAATGTTGCGAATATATTTGAAAAATTTTGAAAATGCATGATTTATTGAGAATATACTTGATGAAGGTAGGTACTCAATAAACTTGTTTTATTCATTTAATGAAATAATAAGAAGCGGTTTTTTGCTTGATAGAAGGATTATTACCAACTTTGAATATCAAAAGAGATTTAATCTGTTAAACTCCCACAATTTTAATTTCAAAAAACTTTATTCAAAAACTAGTTGTTGAATAAAATTATTAATCCGAATTCGCAAATCATCCATTCACTCAGGCTGGGTAGCGTAAATCTTGGATTTCAGATAACCCCATAGAAAAAAGTACAGTGGAGCCAGATCAAGTGATCTGGGTGGCCACTCAATATGTCCGCTTCATCCAATAGAAGCGAGAGGGAAAATTTTCATCGGTTGATCGAAATGGGGTGGTGCGCCATCTTGTTGGAAAATGATAGTTTGATGGTCTTCTGCATTCTCCAATACTTGCACGAGAGCTGCGTTCTCAAATAGATCTAAATAAATTTGGCCTGTGAGATTACCGGGTATAAAAAAGGTCCGATTATGAGATTTCCATAAATACCCGCCCAAACAGTTAATTTTTGGGGACGTTGAGTATGCACCTCACGAAACAATCTTGGATTTTCATCTGACCAATTCCGACAGTTATACCGGTTTAGAATGCCGTTAAGGTAAAATGAACACTCGTCCGAAAAACAGATATCGACATGTTGTTTTGATTACCGTTAATCTTATATCTTATAAGGACGGAATTTATGTTGTTTCAGGATTCTCATGATTGTTGTGCGTGAAAAACCAGATAAATCGGACAATTTTCTGGTACTCAAGGTCGGATCCATTGTTACATGACCTAAGACAGCCATCCCCCGTTTTGTATCTTTCATGCACCCTCTTTTTGTTTACGACTGAACCAGTAGTGTCCAATTTGGCAACCAATTGCACAATGTAAGCAGCGGATACATTTTTTCCAGGATGTCGTTCGTTAAACAAAGCCGCTGTTGTTCGTACAGAGTCTTTATTTCTGGAAATAATTTTATCATAAAATGTTTAGTCTTTGCTGGCAAAAAAATGTTCTAGGTGATTTTTGACCTCTTCATTTGAAGTAAAGGTTTTACCGTCCAAGAAATTTGCAATGACCGGAACAAATGATAATCTGAAGGCGGCAGATCTGGAGAATATGGTGGGTGTGGCAGTGTATCCCATTCAAGCTGTAAAAGCTTTTGGCGAGTGACCAAAGTTGTATGAAGTCTCGCATTATCTTAGTGGAACACTACACCTTTTCTGTTGAGAAGCGAATCACAGACGTCAACGCGACGACAAAAATTCTTCTGCGTGAGAACATGGGGAACCCATATATCGAGCTTCGAGGTTAAACCCAGGCCTTTCAAGTGGTCATAAACAGTTGAATTCGATCCATTTAGACTCTCACCGATATCACGTATTTTTATTTGACGATTTGCATCAACTTATGCCTTCATCATGTCTTTATCAGCTTCAACCGGCCTTCCGGAATATGGTGATCCTTCGACATCAAAATTACCGGATCGAAATTCTGCAAACTAGTTCTGGCACTGGCGTACTGTCAACACATCTTCTCCATCCACATCGGTTTATTTATTTCTGGTTTGAACAGCATTTTCACCTTTTCTATAGTAAAGTATAGAAATATAGAATTAAAAGAACTTTTTCACACACAAACCTTGCTATATCAGCTCACGAAACTTACAATGATTATGCGGCTTAAGTGTGAAGTTGGGTTAGAAAAAAATGCAATTAAATCCTCTGTCAAGAAAAAACGAAATTACTTTCCGAACAATCTGATAAAACATTGGAACACTCATACAAAAAAGAACTATAATTCCTGGTTTACTGTATATAAACCAAATCAAAAGGTTTGATTATTTTATTGAAAAAAAATGTGATGAATTTGCCAATACTTTTATAATGGAAGTAAATGGATGACTATACTAACTAAATAATTTTATCATTTCCACCCTTTCTTCTACTGAATACACCATTTTTTTACAATCGTTTTAACACACTTGTAATGTTCTAAAAAGTTCACGAAAGACTGAGGTAAATCAAAAACATGACATAATGTCAAATGGAATAAATAACCCAAGAGATATACGAAAGTAATTAAAATTAACAAATAAATATTTAAAGGAGACAAAATTTTGTTTCTAGTCTTACCTTTAAGAACACCAATTGCCTTTTAAAAACATGAACACACATAAAGGACTTCTCAAAGAATATAATTTATTTGAAATATTTAATATATTTAAATATTCGAATAAATTATTTCAAAAATCTCTAAAAAATGTGCACTATATCTTCAAAAAACAAATATAATTCTAGACAATCCCGTCTTCAGTCCTCATTTAATATTCCAAATATCAAAATCAAAAAACTAACCTATATCTCTCACGTATTAAAAGACTAAAGCTTCGAAATACAGATCAACTATATAATTCAAGATTGATCTATGTTCTAACAAAATCAAAGAACATTGTGAGTTATTTTAAGGTTTATTTAAATTCATTGACATTCCATAATGAGATTAATTGAAGCCAAAATATAATTATATATTATATATAAAATAAAATAGAAAGGCCTTTTACTTGATAGAAGAAATATAACAAAATTTGAATATTAAAACAAATTGAAATATGTTCATTTTATCTTCTTTCCGTCTGAAGACGGGATTGTCTAGAATTATATTTGTTTTTTGAAGATATAGTGCACATTTTTTAGAGATTTTTGAAATAATTTATTCGAATATTTAAATATATTAAATATTTCAAATAAATAATATTCTTTGAGAAGTCCTTTAAGTGTGTTCATGTTTTTAAAAGGCAATTGGTGTTCTTAAAGGTAAGACCAGAAACAAAATTTTGTCTCCTTTAAATATTTATTTATTAATTTTAATTACTTTCGTATATCCGTTGGGTTATTTATTCCATTTGACATTATATATTGAGTTTTGATTATATACGTTTATTAAATGTAAGCGGTGCTTGTTTTAGACATAAATTTAATTCTAAAAGTTTTTTGAATAAAAATTTTTTTGAAATTAAAATTGTAGAAGATAAACATATTTCAATTTGTTTTAATATTCAAATTTGATCATTTAGAAAACAAATAATCTGAAGTGTCGAATAAAACTAAACAGTTCGAAACAAACCTCAAAACTGCTAGATCGCAATATCAACGTGAAAGACCTAAGTATCGATGACAAAATAATGTCGAACGACAGGGCCGTCTCTGATGAGACGGAACAATTATAATTGAGAAATGTATACCTACTTGGCTTGCAATTTTGCAGTTATTTTACGTCGAATTCCATCCTCGCTCATTAACAAGGCTACTCTGCAAGTATTGCTAATGAACTTTCTCATTATTCAGTGTTTACATAAATCATCTGAATGAAACTTTCATTGAAAATTGCGATTAACAATCGCCATATCCCTGACTGAGATATGATTTCCTTTTGTTATTACCTCAATTTATCAATGATTTCACATAATTTACATCTCTTAACAGATAAGCAGACAGATTCATCAGATCATTCGATCAACGCAGATCCAATTGAGCGAACTAATGAAAGTTCCCACTTATCTTGTAATGCTGTGACATTCAAATGAGAGATTATGATTATCATTGAACTTGAAAGCTGAGGTTCTCTTGCGGTTTCCAAATGCAAATAATGACATTATCATTTGCGATCCTAAACAGAACGCTGCTGCACCCATAGTTTTAACTGATTTCTTCACAGAGATCTCATGGTAATATCATAATATCACCATGAACTCTCTGAATGTGTTTATGCAAATTAGTTTCTGGGTTAACGTCAAGTCCCATGGGGTCAAAGGCCTAGCTGAAGATGGTCTTAATCCAATTAGGTCTTTGGTTATGCATGCATTCATTCGAATTGTAAATTTCTGGTTACTATTCGGAATTCGGATGTTTGGATACTTGCCAGGATTTATGATGGGAAAATTTGATTATTTTTTTTACGAGGTGTTGGAAGAATTGGTTTTTAAATATTCAGTTAAACTGGCACTTTAAATATTAATATGAAATGTTTATGCTATCCATTAACCATATTGGGCAAATCTTTGAGGCCACAGGTTATGATATATTAGACTTAAAATATGGAGGAAAGTGTTCATTTGATATTTGTATAGGAAAGAATATTAAACAGAATAATTCTGTGAAAACCCTACAAAATTTTATTTCGAAACAATTCATTGAAAATTTATCTTTAAGAAATTGAATTAAAAAAAATTGCAAAGGATTTTTAAAAAGTAAATCAAAATGTGCTTATACTCAAGCTGACATATATCGAGTGTTTTTTTTTAGAGTGATAGAACTTTCGATAGGGATAACTGTGATTTGACATTTCTGTTCAGTAAGCATTGAAAAATTACCATGGAAAGACTCACGCCGCAACAACGTTTACAAATGGTTGAAATTTATTTTCAAAATCAGTGTTCTATTCGCCAAACTTATAGAGCACTTCGTGAAATTTATGGTTTACATAATCGTCCATCAGAGCAGCCTATTCGTCGAACTATCGATAGATTTCGGAAAACATTTTCTCTACTCGATTCAGCAACAACAACAAGCCAAAAAACCACGTGCAGAAGAAAATTTCGCGTAATGATCTTGGTCTACACCCATACAAGATCCAAGTGGTTCAAGAACTAAAGCCATTTGACCATAATGAGCGTCGTTTGTTTGCTGATTGGGCCCTAGAACAGCTTGGAGCTTATCCACTTTTTTATCGTAAAATTGTGTTTAGTGATGAAGTTCTGGTTGAATGGCTATGTAAACAAGCAAAATTGCGGTATAAGGAGAGAAAACAATCCTCAAGAAGTTCTGCAGGTTCCATTGCATCCTGAAAAATGCACTGTATGGTGTGCTTTACACGCTGGAGGCATCATCGCTCTATATTTCTTAAAAAAAAATGTTTGAATTGACAATGTGCTCAAGAATAACAGAATTCCTGAATAGTTATGACTTCTTCGCCAGCACACAGCATGGTTTTTTAAAAGGAAAATCCACACAAATCGCTATATTTGAACTGAAGAGAAATATACTGGAACTGCTAGAGGAAGACAAATTAGCCCTGGCAATATTTCCGGATATGTCAAAAGCATATGATTCGATAAATCAAGAACACCTGCTCAAAAAACTTCAAGCCCATGGAATAAGAGGAAAGGCATTAAACTGGATCAAATCATACCTGTGCAAGAGAAAACAAAAGGTAAAAACCAACAAAGGTGGGGAGAATGCTGAATCTGAAGAACTCATAAACGATAGAGGTATCGCACATGGAGGTATCATGGGGCCCCTTCTGTTTCTTATTTTTCTCAACGACCTAGAGGACATCGTAGAGAAAGAAGAAGAAGAGTCATTGATAAGTTAGGCAGATGACACCAACTTACTGGTTGGAGCAAAAGAAAAAAATGACTTAGTCAGAGCAGGAACCAACTTCTTCAATAGGACACAAGAATGGTTAAAAAATAATGAATTAGTACTGAATGTTGAAAAGACAAACCTTCTGATTTTTAGCACCAACAGGAATAATAGAAGAGAACCGACAGGAATAACATTGGGAAATGAGGAAATCCTTTTAACAAATAATACAAAATTCCTGGGGATATTTGTAGACTCTTTTATGTCCTTCAGAACGCATGCAGAATACTTAAGTCAAAAACTGAGTCAAATGAACTTTGCCATCAGAATATCCTAAAAAATATTTGAATGAGAAATCATTGAAAATATTGTATCAAGTGAATTTCGAATCTAGACACCGATATGGTATAATTTTCTGGGGTACTAATCAAAATTTGAAAGAAATGTTTTTGCTACAGAAGAGATCTCTACGAAAAATTTATAATTTAAAGTTTAGGGAGACATGTAGGAACTTGTTCAAACAAAACAATATATTCACAATTTACGGTTTATATATTTATGAATGTACTGTATTTCTTCATAGGAACAAAGATAAGTTCATTGGATATAACACTAGCAATAGGTATAATACAAGAACACAAAATTTAAACTTTCCAATACACAGATCAACTTTGAGTGAAAAACATCCTGCATATAGCTGGACAAGAATTTTCAATCAGTTACCTAATAGTTTAAAGAATATAAGTAGCCCAAAAATTTTTTAAAATAGAATGAAATCATGGATAATGATAATCTTATGAACTAGGAGATTTTTTCAATGCTAAACTTAGTTGATTATGTTTAATTTTAGGACACTATTTCATTTCAGATTGTCATCTTGGTGAACCTTATTTGAAATAAAGAAATATTATTATTATTATTATTAGAAACGGTTCTGAAGCTAATGTTACAGTGAATGTTGCTCGTTTCAGATCGATGATCAATGATTGTTTGTTTCAAAATTTTAATGGCATCGACCCAAAAGTGTTTTGGTTCTAACAAGATGGTGCTACACCTCATGTTGTTACCGTAACAATTGATTTATTGAGAGAAAGATTTGGCGATAACATTATTCGACAAATGGTCCAATTAATTGACCTCCAAGATCATATGACATAACACCATTGGATTATTTTCTTTGGGGTTATGTCAAGTCATTGGTTTATGATGATAAACCAGAAACAATAGACGCTTTGGAAGCCAACATAACTCGTGTTATTGATGAAATAAGGCCTGAATCACTCTAAAAAAAACACCCGATACGAGTAGAATTCTCAAATTTCACAGAACAATTAAAAATATAAAGGAATCTATAGAAAATATGGAAAATTGACGGAAATTACCCAGCTAACAACCTAAGCTAATACAGCTGTTCCAAATGAATCTTGTGAATAACCAATTATATTAAAAAAATGTTCCATACAAATTCAAAAAACTTCGAACAAAATATTACATATTGTCCAGAATAGCGTTTGGAACTACAATCCATCATTGCCAGTCGAACTTTTCTGAATGATATTGCGGGTATAAATAGGTGCTGAAAGATTTTATCCTTGAAACAGCGCATGCTTTATATCCAGAGGGTTGGTGTTTTCAGCAGGATAATGCACGATGCCAGACCCAACCTCAAGCTTGGATGCAAGAACACCAAGTGACAACTACTTCATGGCCAGCAGTTTCACCAGATCTTAGTCCCATTGAAAACATATGGGGAGTAATGAGGATTCAAGTGGAACGAGCATCGCCACGAAATAAAGCTGATTTAATTCAGTCAGTCCTGGACTACCATCACCGAAAATTATGGAGGTGATCTAGTTTCGAGTGTACCTCGACGTTTAGTCAAGTATTTACAGTTAAATGGAAGTTGTATATATAAATAAGATGAATATTTTGTTATTATTTTCCCATTCAAGAATTAAAAATATACTCTGAATAATAACAATTTTATTTTGAATTAATTATCAATTTTTTTCATATTTGTTTTTAATGAAATTATCAAAATCTTGTGACCAAGTTCTAGAATAGCTTCAGCTAAACTTTGCCTTCAAATTTATCTCTTGATTTGTAGTCGAAGCACTGATTTGATGAATTAATTCAACAATTTCTAAACGTTGGTGAAGCGTGTATCTTTCCATGATTAAATGACATAATTTACTGAACATAAATGACATAGGAAATGTCAAAAATAATTTACATTGTTGCCAGTATAATCATTTGAAATTGTACATTCTTATTGGAAAATCTCTTCCATTATGCATGTTCCCATCAAATTCCACGCGTTCTAGCTTTAATTCAGACGAAATCGAACGTCAAATTCCCTAATCCCCAAACAGATTTTTCCAGAACGCATTTTAAACGGAATGCCTCCAAGTTTTCGCCATACCCATTCCCCAGATCTTCCCTTTAATTGGCCGCGATTCCCGCGGGATAACAGACTACAGGACCGAAATTTAAATTCCGCCGAATGTCTCCTACGGGTTCGAGCTTCGCGGGAATGAATAGACTATCCCCACCTCCCTCAGAAATCGATTCCCGAGGATGGCGTGGGGTTGCGGAACAGGTCCCTAGGAGGACCCGGTCCCATTAAAATAATCCAGAGAGTGTTATTGCTTCATTCCTCTAATGACGAGAATGAATTCGGCCGTGTGTACCGCTACGCGGGCGGCAAATCGGGGGAATATGGGAGGCTGTTCACCCCGTTTAGTCTCCAGCGACGTGAGGTGAGGGTTTGCGCGCCCGGCTGTGGCGTGTTAATTGAAATCCGAACTGACTGACGGGGCTGCAAGGTATCAAATATGTTTATGATGGGGAGGAAGAAGAGCGCACATTCTTGTTGGTTGGGGTTGAGGGGATGACGAAACGGATATTGTTTTTTTACGCGGAAACCGGATATTCGACCCGAAAATTCTCGGAATTTCAACTTTCAAAGGGGAGTAAGTTTGAGATTTTTGAAGAGGTTTTGTTCACTTGATGCCAACCAGTTAGCACTGTCTCTTTCTGTAGCTCAACGAGGTTTTATTGAAAAATTCTCAACCCACTATAGGAGTAGAAATAAGTTTGTGCAATTTTGATGACATATGTCGCTACTAGTTTAGTATTCCATTGTTTCATCTGGCCAAATCTTCATTTTGAAGTGTCACCATAAGGCTTTCTTTGTAGTACCTGTCATTTCGCTGAAGTGTTAAAACATAGTTTCTGTGTGCTCTGATAATGTCAACTTTTCTACCGCCGGTAGATTTAATTAATTACTTCAATATGAAGAAAAAGTTTGGCAAAAATCATCGTATTTGAGGATGTTTATGGTGACCATGCCGTAGCTGAACGAACGTGTCAAAAGTGGTTTGTTGTAGCGAATTTAATTTGGAAGACCAAGAACGACCCGGAACGCCACCAAACTTTAAGGGTGAAGAATAAGAGCGAAGGCTCGATGAAGATCCATCACAAATGCAAGAGGAACTCAAAAAAACACTCAACCAACTATTTGCCATCGTTCTAAAAGCAATATAGACCGATCAATTTAGACATAAAAATAGTGATCAAATAGAGAAAATTCCGACAGAGCCAAATCTTCGTAGAGACCTTAGGTTTACCACAAGGAATAAAGTGTCAAAAGTCCCAATCAGTCCCATGTGCGCTAAGGGACTTATTCGGAGTCCAAGGTCAAAATTTTAGGTTTTTTGGATTTTTCTCGAAAACGGTAAGTTTTATCGAAAAAGTACCTCATAGCAAAGTTGTAGATCTTAAAATTCTCTATAACAAAAATGGTTCTAATGATTTTTTCTCTAAGACCCACTATTTCCCAGATATTGCGCTTGTAAGAATTATGTTCTACATAATATGCACACATTTCCACACCACCTGTAAGGTAGTGTACTCGGCGCGTTTTTTTAACGTGATATCCCCGAACCTTTATGACGTTATTTTCAGGAACAATAATTATTTAATAGTATGAAGATTATTGATATGGCTTACTGAGGTTAACTGTCGTTCTAACTTTTTTTTATTACTTTAATCTGACTCATACTCTTCATATTTAACTTCAACAATCATGTTTTCTTCAATTTCTTCTTGTACTTCTTCTTCTCCTTCCTGTTGATGAATGC
The DNA here is from genome assembly GCA_034642435.1 of Megalocaria dilatata. NCBI lineage: Eukaryota > Metazoa > Arthropoda > Insecta > Coleoptera > Coccinellidae > Megalocaria > Megalocaria dilatata. The sequence goes on from CM067857.1 coordinate 2,516,195, forward strand.
TTAGAAATTGTTCAAATTAAGATGAATCAGTTGTCTCTTCATCAAAATCACATGAATCTTCCTCTCTTGTATTCAATTGAACATTTGAGCAAGAGACACCTTGGCAATTGGTACACGCTGGAGAACACTGCAACCCTACTTTTTTACAGCCACATTTGGCACTACAACCTTTCTTGCAATTGCAAAAAATAGTGTTTAGAAGTTTTTCTGGAGCAGGGGGCAGTAAAGTTCAAATCGGTTCCAAAGTATTATATTATTTATCAATTCCTAACTCCAGTCTTGAGGGTTCAGTTCATTGTCTTGCCATGTCTGAACTTGATAGTATACTCGAAACAAATGTTGAATAGCAGATACCGATGTTGGAGGAAGACAAGATAGTTGTACTTGATTTTTGTTTCGTGTATTTTTTACAAATGTTAAATATCTGTACGTATCTATGCAATCAATTTTTTTTGGGCTCCATAAACCGCAAGAAGAAACCGAATTCCTTTAGTAATTAGTAATTGAGGTGAAGAATTAATTTCTGTAAATACTTTTGCGCAGTCAATCAATTCAAATTTTTTTTTTTAAATAATTTTAATACTGAATTTTTGTCCCCTCTAAACATTGCTGACGTAGTATCGCATCCGGTTATCGCATGTAAAAATAAAATATAGTTTTGGCATTTTGGATAAGCTGATGAACTTTTAGAAGAATATATTTCTGTCCGTTGCTGCGCCTTTCCAGGTTTTAAAAAGTAAATAATTAGTTTATTACAAATAAAAATTGTGACATTTTTTTTTAATGTTGATCAGCACTAACTACAATAGTAGACGCTTGTAATAAATACGTATAGTCACTCGAACTGCTCGTTCAACACTAAAAGAAACAGGTATACGTGAACGACACCACACGGACCAAAGAATAGGCAGATGTTATTCAAGGCCAGATGTTATTCAAGTAGAGGGGATTCGGTAAGGGACCGGCGGTCTTTTTAGAGTATATTTTCTTAGAATAGTATAACGTATACTTAAAAGAGACACGAGTAGGCATTTTTGAGTACCTAAATAAGTATATACGTGGCATATGTGTGCATACTATGTAGAACATGATTCTTACAAGCGCAATATCTGGGAAATAGTGGATCTTAAAGAAAAAAATCATAGGGACCATTTTTATAGAGAAATTTAAGATCTACAACTTTGCTCTGAAGTACTTTTTCGATAAAACTTACCGTTCTCGACAAAAATCCAAAAAACCTAAAATTTTGACCTTGGGCCCCGAATAAGTCCCCTAGCGCACATGGGACTGATTGGGCCTTTTGACACTTTATTCCTTGTGGTAAACCTAAGGTCTCTACGAAGATTTTCTACATTCTTCTTGTAAATCATACCCCTCCATTCTTCGACTTCCGTATTTTCTGAAAGTGTTCCATCCATAATACGCGCTTGAAAATCTGTAGGAAAAATTATAATTTTATATTTCGAACACAATGAAACAAGACCATATTGTGATTTTCCACAAACGTGAGAATTATTTACATGTGAACGGGAATAATTAAAAATTAATTCCCCATTTCAATTAATAGCACCCATGTTTTCTTTTTCTATACAATAATTTCTGGACAATATATAGATAATTGTGAATAGTAAGAATAGTTATTGGTAATAGAAATTAAAATGAGAACATATGAATTGATGAGCTGACTGTTTAACGATCTATTCTCTGGGAATCTAGAAATATCAAGAGAAGAAATAAGTTCCTATGGATATCGAAACAGATTTAATCTGTTAATCTCCTACAATTTTAATTTCAAAAAATTTTATTAAAACATTTTAGAATTAAATTAATGTCTTATAAGCACTGCTTACATTTAATAGACGTATAAAATCAAAACTCAATATACAATATCAAATGGAATAAAAAAAACCCAACAAATAAAAATTGTCAATTAAAATTAATAATTATTTAAATGAGTGGCGTTTTATATATTAAATATTTCAAATAAATTATATTTTTTGAGAAATCTTTAAGTTGTGTTTTATGTTTTTGAAAAGGAATTGGTTTCATTATGGTAAGATCGGAAACAAAATTTTGTCTCCTTGAAATATTTATTAATTTTGATTCCCTTTTTCATATTTGTTGGTATATTTATTCCATTTGACATTGTATATTGAGTTTTGTGTATATACGTCTATTAAATATAAGCGGTGCTTATTGTAGACATTTATTTAATTAAATCTGTTTTGATATTCAAATTTTGTTATATTTCTTCTATCAAGTAAAGGGTCTTTTTCTATTTTATTAATTTAATTGTAAAAGTTTTTTGAATAAAAATTTTTTTTGAGATTAAAATGGTAGAAGACTAGCAGATTAAATCTGTTTTGATATTCAAATTTTGTTATATTTCTTATATCAAGTAGAAATCCTTTTTCTATTTTATTTTATATGTCTATAAAGTGATACAGTGTATTTAAGACAGGTTTTAAAATTTAATTCTAAATGTTTTCATGACATTATTTAGATTAAAATCTGTAGAGGTTCTGGAGAATTGATTCCAGCTATTATTCGGTACTATCTGAAACTTCTTCTTCAAGAGTTGAAAATTTACCAGTTATCATCCAGTTTTTTCCTTTATTTTCAACTAGTTCCTTGTTGCAGATTGATAGCTTCAGGCCAAAGACCAAACATCAACGCTGAACAAGTGGTATGGCAGTTGGTTAGACTGTTCGCATCTCTTGATGATCCAACATTGAAGACCAAGGTTGCTAGGCTGTCCAAAGCTCTCTTGGAGTACCAACCGGATTTCCATAGACTTTTAACGCAGAGAAGAAAATCTCTGGACCAGGCCATACAAGGTTTGAGAAAAATAAAATCGCGAAGCAGGAAATTTTTTGTGAATTCAGAAATTATTTTATGATAACTCAGTGATGTATCGGTTACAGTTGATTGAAATGAAGACAATATATCCTCTGGAATCCCTCCAAACTGCTTTTGTACAAGAAATAGGGCATTACAGGTTTCCAATTATGAAACTATCCAACACTAACAAGTAACAAATAAAATTGAATATCTTGGATATATTCATACTCACAAAAATTTTCAGCGCGATATGCATAAATTGGCATGAATTGCGAAGGAAAAACAAAAAATTGTTTTTACAATCATGAGAAAATTTGCCTCCCAATATTGTCTGCGCTGATCATACAGAGAAAGTTATCCGAAGTAGGTAGACGTAAGGTGTATTCAAACACGAAGGGAAGCTAGATAAGATCTCAACGTTTCTATTTATCGAGAAATTCTTAACGTTGATTATCACTGGAAATTCTAGAGTGTGAATTCTTCAGATCGAAAAATGTGAAAGTGAAACTAATAAATTGAATGAAGCGTTCTGTGTCATGTTGTGGGTATTGCTACGATAATTTATCGTAAAATCTTAAAACATTCTTCAATGGGAAACGAATTGAAGCATATTTTTTGGTCTACAGATGCGAGATATAATATAAAATATGAAATGAACGGTTCTCATAACTGTCATTTAAAGGTGTAGATATTGTTGCCTACCTTTGAGCATCCTGCAACGCCAGAGCGGTGATGTTAGCGTTTATAGAAGCCGCATAACACCAAATAATCGACCATATAAAGGCTGTTTCAAGATTTCAGTGTTCAATAAAACACGAATACCAGTAGTGGTATTTCATTGATTCAGCGACTAATTTCGGCTTTCAATGCTTCAATGCTAGCAGGCTTTTTGGCATAAACCTGTGACTTCAGATAACCCCACAGCCAGAAGTCTAAAGGCGTTAAATCGCAAAGCGTGAAGGCCGATTCTGATCACCAAATCGGGAAATGACACGACCAGAGCAAACTCGTGCAAGATCGTCAATGTTTCACGGGCGGTATGACATGTGGCACCACCGTCCTGCCGAAACCACATGTCCTTAAGATCAATAGCTTCCAAATGAGGCACAATAAACTGTATTATCATAGCACGATAACGTTCACCATTTACTGTTACTGCATTACCCTCTTCGTTTTCGAAGAAGGTCCAATTATTCCTCCAGGCCATAATGCACACCATACGGTGACCCGTTGTGGATGCATTGCTTTCTGATGAATCGTTCGTGGATTTTCTAAGCCCCAAATGCGACAGTTTTGCTTATTAACGAAGGCATCGAGGTGAAAATGGGCAGCATCACTGAAAATGATTTTATTTGCAAAATCAGCAGGTTGATCAAGGATCCATTTGGTGAATTCTCTCCGCTGTTTATGGTCTACCGGCAGAAGTTGTTGAGTCAGTTGCAATTTGTAGGTATGCAGCTGTAAATCTTTAGTGATAATTCGCTGACGAGTGACTGTTGAAATGTCCAATTCTTGTGCCCGATGGCGAAACTTATAGTCCACATAATCGGCCTACCGAACGCACAATTAGCTTTACGAACCGTAACTTTGAGATCCAATCTTCATAATTGAATAATACTCTAGCAAATATACCACACCCAGCACGTAGTGAAGAAAATATAGAGCCGGTAGCGGAGGGTGTACGCGAAGACCGTGAAGTGTCGATTCGTCGCCGTTCTCAACAGCTTGGCCTGTCATATTCACTAACTTCACGTATTTTACGTGGGGATCTTTCTTTAAAACCTTACAAAATACAACTAGTGCAAGAACTGAAGCCGATCGACCTTCCGATTGTTTCCGTTATAGTCGTTGGGCTCTTGACAGGCTTGCCCAATGCACATTCCTCGTGGGAGGTCCATTTTCGTAACGATGTTGAACAATTTGTAGACGCTGTGCCGGGCTAAGTCTTTCCATTATGAATTGTCAAACACTACTGATAAAAATGGCACTTCAGTTAACACGTGCATGCACAATCTGAAATTAAATTCCCAACACAAAAAGGACCTCTAAATGAATCACCCTTTATTTGAGTCGACGATTTTTTGTCAATGGCAAGAGCGATTCCAAACAAAAGAAAACTTATTCGATTGTCTTTTTTATCTGTGAAATAATTCACACCAATTAGAAATCGACAACCTCATTTTCAAGCATACTCAAGAGGTACCAGTTTCGATTACAGTACTAAGGGGGCCATTACTAACACAGTACAAACTTACTGAATATGTTTGTTGTAACAATGATAAAGACATACCATTCTTGAAGTTATTTAAGTCTCTGGAGTTTATAAGAAATTTGAAATTTGACGAAGGATTTATCTCGAGAAGATTAGGTTTCATTGGGTGCACTTATTCGTAATAATGGATGATATAAAAATAACCTAGGTCATAGCTATGAGCATTGCAATCACATTCTGATTAATGTTAAATGCATTGTCATTTCAAACAAAATTAAATTCAAAATGTTTCAGGCCTGGGATGCCACGGACTGATGCAAGACGCCAGCGGTCTGACCCATCTGCACGTGGCTCTCAAAAACGAGCTGTCACGTCACATAGACGCCTACAAGACAGCCCTGCATCGCCTGGACGAACTGCATCTAGTTTCTACCGACTCTAAAAAACCAGTGGACGCTTCACACCAAAGACTGTTAAACTTACATCACGACGACGTACAGCAGAGACTAATCGACAACAAGACGATTCTGACAATTCTGGACAAACAAGCACTGCAACAATTAAGACCACTTATAGATACTTTAGCTACAAGAGTACAGAATGACAAGGAAGCTTTATTTTGTATATCGCAAATCAAAAAGTAAGTGTGAATAGCTTCTGACGATTTTTTTTGCGAGTGAAACGACTAGATGCGACAAGCTCTTTTTGACTAGTGATACTGCACTGAAAGATAAGTATTTTTGCACCTCTGATCTTCTCAAAACTCATTGTACAGTTCTTCTTCACACATATTCTGTAAGAACAAATTGTGAGAGTACATCTTAAAACTGTGTGAAACTTCACAAAACTTTGGTAGTATAAGATTCTCACTTGGTCCTGTGTTGAACAACGTATTTTTCTACCAAAGTCTTGGTACTTCAAACTTTCCTTCTTCGTCTTCCATAATTCATTGATTGTAAATACTTTCACTACTAAACTTGTAGAGTTTTCTGAAATTCTTTAGAGTACAGCCATAATACTGCTCAATATATTATAATTGTAATGATAAACCATAATTCATTATGGGTCCATTTATGATGAGTAGAAGTAACCAATGATTTGTGTGACCTTAAATTGCACAACATTACAGTTCACCAACTCTGGTAATTTTTTCAGTATTTAGTATGTCCAATTTGCGACAATATACATATGAATTAAACTTTTGGTTCTTAGAATTAGATTAGGGGAACGAAATAAATTCAGCCCTTAGTGATTCCAAAATCCTCATATTTAACCTCCTGGTAAAATTCTATTTCTGTACCCTTCACCAGCGGCTGTGTCAGTTTTAACGATAGGGTCATTGTTGTTTCGAACATTTCCTTAATTATGATCATCTGTTAGGTCATCTGCGTGATCGTAACCCGACTCGGTCAATCTTCTGAGTGTTTTGTCTTCCACAGAAGAGGTAACAACACTCCGCCTTTTTGGTTCCTTGAAAACAGCTTAAAATACACTGTTTTTTTCGTAATTTCACTGAATTGATACAATAGTTTCCTTTTGGTAATACCGTTAAGCTCTTGATGTTGCTTGCTGTCATACTTCCTCGAATAAAGATGAGTGATCATAGACAATAGTCCTCTAAACTATTATCTCAAGAATCCTGTGTACATGCCCTTCAACAGCAAACTCAATGTCACGTCGCTGCCCACGGCAGCGTCTGATCCCTGAAGACGATATTATTACATTCTGACTCCAAATGGTTCTGTTCTCTGAATCAGTTCAAATACTGACAACAATGGTCTTCATAGAAATCTAAGAAATAGCATAAACACACCTTCCCATACAAAACGTTAACATTATTACCAAAAAATCAAGTTCAAAAGGTTATAACTTCTGGGAATAACAATTCGAATATCATTGGGTATACGTTGATGAAAAGGCAAGAGTGAACATTAAAATCCACCAATAATCTGAGGAATCAATACTTCAATCATATTTTCAACGTTCGAGAGCAGAGACTTCTTCCAATTAGTGATAATAATCTGTTTGTCGAGTAAACCAACTGATAGCCGTTCGGAATGAAACTTTGAAGAGCAATTCTCAGCAGATTGCATCCACTGAGCGTTCTCAGAAGTGACTGAATAGCTCGATATGACGTAATATCCACCGGAAATAACATATTCAGGAAAGCATTCTGAGAAATGGATGCAATATACAAGATAAGAAGCGCCGTAAAACCATCCCTCTCGAAAGTATATCTAGCTGCAGTCAACAGGGTAATTTCGCTGATATACATACGTAATCAAGTGTTCGTTTGGGGAAATGGGGTCAACTTTCAGCGTCTTGGCCGCTTGCCAATCTCCTTTTCACCCAGTGTCTATCGGGGGAAACCTGGATGATTAAAAATTGTTCTTTGACACGTTTGAACATTCAAGTAATTCCTGATTTCAGATTGCATCCTGTGGATGAGCAAGTTCCAGTGGCCAAATTGTTGATGTCGTTTTCGAAGGGTTGTGGTGCACTTTTAGACTTGATGCAAGTACCTGAGAGCCCTTGCAGTAGTGAGGGTTACCATTCAGAACCTGAAAGTGAATTTGATACTGGGTAGGTAGAATCTGTCGAAATATTTTGGTGATTTGTTGGAAAATTTCTTTTCAGGCTCAATATGACAATTCCATTTCAAATGTTCTATGCTGTTACGATATTAAGCTACGATTTGAAGTTAGAGATTTAAAAGATCATAAGACCATTCGCACCACTCCTGTTTAGCACCTAATTATTAATTATTGGATTGAACTATACGAATCGATGCCTATACCACACTTCAATCATATTCATTCAATACACAAATGAAGCAAATATTGGATTGTGTCGGTCTTCACCTGCTGGAAAGACGCTTTGAACGATTCATTAAGCGAATAAATAAGTTCCTGCGGTTTTTCACGTAAAGAAATGTATTCTCGATATTTTCACGTTACCAACGCAGAATAAACTTTCCTCGTGCTCAAATCAGACCATAATTTGCCGTAATGCTCATAATTGGCATATTCATATTCAAATACAAAAAGTGAAGATAAATTTACAATTCGAATGAATGCATACATAACCGAAGACTTAATTAGATTAAAACCTTCTTCGGTTAGGATTTTGAACTTATTATTTAATTCAAATAAATTAATTCGGCTGATCTGTAGCAAAAATTATTAATAAGGAGTATGAGCTATGGTAAAAGAAAGTTCTAGAAATCGAGACAGTGTACATACATCTGTATAACAATTCTATAGTCAAACAAACTCGACAAGATTTTGTTGATCACATAACGTGAAAATATCGAGAATACATTTCTAAACTGGAATTAACCAGTCTTGTATGTATTTTGCATACTCTAGATGGCGCTAGCGTATTATCAATACCTTCGATATAGATACTTGACAGATTTGGAGTCACTAGCATAGATTGCACTGACGAAAACTAATCAGTTTGAAACTTGCGCATGTCTACAATCTTCCTCTGTGATCAACAAAACCATGTCGAGTTTGTTTGAGTATAGAATTGTTATACAGATGTATGTTACACTGTCTCGATTTCTAGAACTTTCTATCACATAGCTCATACTCCTTATTAATAATTTTTGGTACAGATCATCCGAATTAATTTATCTGAATGAAATAAATAAGTTCAACAACCTAACTGAGGAAGGTTTTAATCCAATTAGATCTTCGGTTATGTATGCAGTCATTCGAATTGTAAATTTCTCTTCACTTTTCGGAATTCGGATGTTAGGATACTTGCCAGGATTTACGATGCAAAAATTCCATTATTTTTTTACGAGGTGTCTGTTTTGCGGGAAGAATCGTTTTTGAATATTCAGTTAAACGGGTTGTTTAAATGTTAATACGAAGTTTTTACGCTCTCCACTTACCATATTGTGCAAATGTTTGATGCTATAGGTGATGATCTATTAGACCTATTATATGGAGAAAGGTATCAATGTGAAAACTGAACAAGGATTTACGATTTTTGTTTGAATAAAACTGGGAAATATCAAAAACTTATTTCCAGAGTGGTGAATCTTCCATCCAAACTTTACGTGGAAAATTCAATAGAAATGAAAGGTCAATTTGTGAGTTCGTGAAACTGGATCGTTAATTGATAAAACAACCCGTTCACGTTCTCCTCTAGTGAGCACACCTGAAAACATTGCTGCTGTGGCACAGAATATGGCTGAACATTCATCAACATTAACTCGTCGCTGTGCTCAAGAATTTTGAAAAAAATATTCATAAGTTTTTTATTTAGAGCGGATCAAATATGAAAAGTTTAACTGACCTACCCTTTATAACATTTCATATTGTTTTGGTATACTATTTAAGTTATTTTTTCTTATATCAAATGTACAAATCTTCCCTATCAACTTATTGAATGTATAAAATAAAAAAGAAAGGCCTTTTACTTGATAGAAGAAATATAACAAAATTTGAAAATCAAAATAAATTAAAATATGTTTATCTTCTACAATTTTATTTATTTTATTTATTCTATTTGACATTATATATTGAGTTTTGATTATATACGTCTATTAAAACTAAAATTGTAGAAGATAAACATATTTTAATTTGTTTTGATATTCAAATTTTGTTATATTTCTTCTATCAAGTGAAAGGCCTTTCTATTTTATTTTATATATAATATATAATTATATTTTGGCTTCAATAAATCTCATTATGGAATGTCAATGAATTTAAATAAGCCTTAAAAATAACTCACACTGTTCTTTGATTTTGTTAGAACATAGATCAATCCTGAATTATAAAGTTGATCTGTGTTTCGAAGCATTAGTCCTTTACACGTGTGAGTTGTTGATATAGGTTAGTTTTTTGATTTTGATATTTGGAATATTATTCAGGACTGAAGAAGGAATTGCTTAGAATTATATTTGTTTTTTGAAGATATAGTGCATGTTTTTAGAGATTTCTGAATTAACTTATTCGAATATTTAAATATATTAAATATTTCAAATAAATTATATTCTTTGAGAAGTCCTTTAAGTGTGTTCATGTTTTTAAAAGGCAATTGGTGTTCTTAAAGGTAAGACCAAAAACAAAATTTTGTCTCCTTTAAATATTTATTTATCAATTTTAATGACTTTCGTATATCTGTTGGTTTATTTATTCCATTTGACATTATATATTGAGTTTTGATTATATACGTCTATTAAATGTAAGCGGTGCTTGTTTTGGACATTAATTTAATTCTAAAAGTTTTTTGAATAAAAAATTTTTTTTAAATTAAAATTGTAGAAGGTAAACATATTTTAATTTGTTTTGATATTCAAATTTTGTTATTGAATGTAACCTGACAATTTTTTGTGTGTGGAATTTCCACTATCTTATCACTTAAATGAAAACAATAAACCTGCAAAAAATGTTTCTTGTTCGGGAAAATACAGGTGTATTCGAAGTTAATCAGTTTTCAGCGAATAACGATAGTTGTTATATTGAGGATATTCTGTGGAATATGCCAGGACATCCAATTTCTTAGTTCGACCGAGCAAGAATAGTAGCCCTATCAAGAAGCTTTGGAAAACAGGCAGTGTACTTTTTTCGAACGAGCCACGATTCGGTTTACAAAGTGAAAGTCAACGAAAAAGAGTTTGGAGAGGTCCAGGCAGACTCACTTTCGCCCGGGAAGTTGTGCCCTTTCAAGGCGGATCAATAATGTGCAGTGGGGATATAATGTTCGGTCGCCGTACCCTTCTTATTATTGTTGAACGAAGAATGGTGGCAATCGATATCGACCATCATTCAACCAATCATTGTTCCTCTGTGCAACGAATTTGGGGATAATTTCATTTATCAGGATGATAACATCTCACCACACCGCACAAGAAGGGTTCAAAACATTCTTCAAGAGAACAATATCCAGAGAATGAACTGGCCAGCAAACTCACCACACATGAATCCAATTGAGCACGTATGGGATTACTTAGGGAGAGCAATATTGATTGCTAAAACCCAGTTTCAATTTTTCAGGAATTGAATTTAGCCTTCAGGAAGAATGGAAGGATAAGCCTGAAAATTTCATAAATGACTTTATTCGTGGAAATCCTAGGCGTATTGAGCAGTTAATTGAAAGAAGAGGTGGTGATACGGACTATTGAATTTGGGTTCAGTTGTGGAATAACTATAATGAATCAAACATAAATAATAGATAAATTTAGATTTCTTCTCAATTTCCTATTTTGTCTCATGCTGAATAAAGCAAAGAGTAACAAACAGAGATTTTCTATCAAATATATTGCAGTCGAAATAGAGGAAATTTTTAACTCATTCCCAGAACATAGATTGTTTATTTCTTGAGAAACCTAGGTGAGCCAAGACTTTTGACGATGTGTGTCAAGAAAGTACCGGGAATTATCGATTTAAATCTGGCGGGGCAATGAGGCAGGTAAAATTTTTTTTTCCTAGATTGGTACCACTGTCCTTAATTACTATGCCAAGCTTGAGCGGGATCTGTTTGCAACAGCTGATTAAGTCAGTCGATGTCAGAGTGCCTGCCGATTTTTACTATGGGTGATTACGTTGAGCAAAGAATTTGTTTAAAGTTTTGTGTTGCAAATGAATTTTCGTGTGCCGATGCATTGAAAATGTTGCAAAAGGCCTTTGGTGATAATGCTCTATCGAAAACTCGTGCATATCAGTGGTACAGAGCCTTCAAGAACGGTCGTGAAGTGGTCGCCCATCGACGGCTTCGATCGAAGATAACGTCGATAAAATTAAGGAAAGGGTGCTGGAAAACCGTCGTACCAGCTTGAGAGAGATAGCACATGATCTTCAGATATCCCACGAGTCCGCACGTACGATTTTGATTGATATTTTGGGCATGAGAAAGGTGGCCGCACGACTCGTACCGAAAGACCTGAATTTTCTTCAAAAACGTCATCGCGAACAGGTTGCTTCAGACATGCTGGATCGCTGTAATTCCGATTCTACATTCATGGAACGCATTATAACTGGTTGTGAGACCTGGGTCTACGAGTACGATATGCAAACAAGCCAGCAATCATCGGAATGGGTGGCAAAAAATGAGCCGAAACCGAATAAACCACGCCAAAGCCGCTCGAAAATGAAGGTGATGCTCATTGTTTTCTTCGATATCCGTGGCGTGGTGCACTACGAATTCGTTCCAGAGGGTCAGACGGTAAACAAGGAGTATTACCTAGGCGTTATGAAACGTTTGCGTGAGCGTATCCGTAAGAAGCGGCCAAATTTGTGGGCGAACAACTCATGGATTTTGCATGACGATAACGCGCCTTCTCACCGAGCTACGATTGTGACTGACTTTCTCGCCGAAAACTCAACAAACGTGCTACAGCAACCACCGTATTCGCCGGATTTGGCTCCCTGCGACTTTTTCCTCTTCCCAAAACTAAAATAGCCCCTTCGTGGCACCTGTTTTGAGTCGATTGAACCCATAAAACAAAATTCGGCGCGAGAGCTAAAGTCCATCCCGGAAAGCGCCTATAAAAAATGTTTCGATAATTGGAAGTGCCGTTGGCATAGATGTATTGGAGCAAATGGAGCCTATTTTGAAGGCGACCCAATAAATTTTGACGATTAAATGTAAAAATGTTGTTTTAATTGAAAATTCACGGTACTTTCTTGACAGAGTAGTATATGAAAATAGCTTTAAGAAAGTTCCAGTGTAAGTGGAATAATTCAAGTACACCCCTGAAAGCAATTTGTATCGATTTTTTCATTGGGAGACGGCTAAATGTTGGAAAGAAATATCAACTTATCTACAAGATTCAGCACTTACAGTGGTGGGACGCTTAATATGGGAAAATGACTCACAGCGTTATCACATTTTCCACTGTAATTGAAAATGCTTTTTGTGCCATCAGGGGTTCAGATAAAAAAATAGAAAGGTCTGAGCTATAAATCAGCTGAATTAAATTCCCATTGTTGAAAATACTCTCATTGCACTAGTTCCAGAGAACAGCGTGCCATCGTTTCTTCCAAATGTCTGTGATTTTCGAATTTTGAGCCGGAAATGGTCAGGTTTGACTCACTGATGAAGAATCCGAGGTCAAAAGTAGTTCTGTCTGGACGGTCCGGTCAACCGTAAACATACTAACTTTCGAACGGAAAAAGCTGGAGCCTTGAAATTATCAGGGAAGATCTGAGGTCTAAATTCCTCGGTTCAGTTCATTAATGAACAAAATCGGTAAAATGGTTTCGCAGTTATTCACATTGACAGTGATCGTAGGATTAAAAGTTTCAACAAAAATATACTTCGTGAGCGCTATTTAAGAGACTGTAACTTTCGAACAGATGGTGATAAAGACTTGAAACTTCCATGGTAGGTTTGTGGTGTAAATATCTCGGTTAAGTTAGTTAATGAGCAAAATAAGTCTGATGATTTCGCTGTTATTCACATTTGTTATGTTACATTGTCTCGATTTGCAGAACTTTACAATAGCTCACACTCCTTATTAAGGATATTTGGTATAGATCAGCCGAATTAATTTATTTGAATATGAATATGCTAATTATGAGCATTACGACATATTATGGTCTGACTTGACCTGAGCATGAGAAAAAAATTTTCTGCGTTTGTAACATTAAAATATCGGGAATACATCTCTTTACTTCAATAAGCTCGGAAAGTTATGTCTTGAATGTATGTTTGCATACTCTAGATGGCGCTAGTGTATGATTAATACATTAGTGTCTCTGTGAATAACGAATATAGAGATATCGGGTGTTTTTTTAGAGTGATAGAACTTTAAATTGAAACAAAACACATTTAAATTAAGATTGAAGCCAATTTCTTTTTATTTGAAAGATAATTTTATGACATTTATGTTTTAAAAATAATTTCCGGCATATGTCTTCGACTAGCTCTGAGGAACCGCATTCGACCGGACCAATTTTGGACCAATTTTTCGAGTAATTCAGGCCTTATTTCATCAATACCAGTTACGAATTATGTTGGCTTCCAAAGCGTCTATTGTTTCTGGTTTATCTGCATAAACCAGTGACTTGACAAAACCCCAAAGAAAATAATCCAGTGGAGTTATGTCGCATGATCTTGGAGGCCAATTAAATGGACCATTTCTCGGAATAATGTTATCGCCAAATCTTTCTTTTAATAAATCAATTGTTACAGTAGCAGCATGAGATGTAGCACCATCTTGTTGGAACCTAAACACTTCTGGGTCGATACCATTGAAATTTTGGAACATAATAATCATTGATCATCGATCTGTAACGAGCACCATTCACTGTAACATTAGCTCCAACATAGTTTTTAAAGAAATATCGACCGATGATGCCTCCAACGTGTAAAGCACACCATACAGTGCGTTTTGCAGGATGCAATGGAACCTGCAGAACTTCTTGAGGATTGTTTTCAACTCCAAGCTGTTCTGGGGCCCAATCAGCAAACAAACGACGCTTATTATGGTCGAGCAGCTTGAGTTCTTGAACCAGTTGGATCTTGCATGGGTGTAGACCAAGATCTTTACGTAAAATTTTCCATGTGGTGGATGCACAGAGTCCAACTTGTTGTGAACGTCGACGAATAGACAAATCTGAATCACTCTGACTTACAGTAGCGATATTTTCTTATGTACAGTTCTTTGCCTTGTTGTTGTTGCATCGAGTAGAGAAAATGTTGTCCGAAATCTATCGATAGTTCGACGAATAAGCTGCTCTGATGGACGATTATGTAAACCATAAATTTCACGAAGTGCTCTATATGTTTGGCGAATATAACACTGATTTTGAAAATAAATTTCAACAATTTTTAAACGTTGTTGCGGCGTGAGTTTTCCCATGATAATTTGTCAATGCTTAGTGAACAGAAATATCAAATTTCCGTCAAGTAGAGACCGAAACAATCAAGAAATATCAAAACAACATGGCTTCTACCTTCTGTCAAATCACAGTTATCCCTATCGAAAGTTCTCTGCACTTTAAAAAAACACCCGATATATGTCAGCTTAAGTATAAGCACATTTTGATTCAATTTTTAAGAATTCTTTGCAACTTTTTTAAAAAAAATTTAATTTCTTCAAAGATAAATTTTCGATAAATTGTTTTAAAATACAATTTTGTTGGGTGTTCACAGAATTATTCTGTTTACTATTCTTTCCCATACAAATTTCAAATTAATACTTTCCTCCTACCTTCTGTCAAATCACAGTTATCCCTATCGAAAGTTCTATCACTCTAAAAAAACACTCGATATATAAGGATATCAAATTGATAGTTTTTGTACATAGTTTCAATATATATTGTAGAAGTTAGAATATATAATTCTAAATTTATAGATCTTTTGATTCCTCTCTACTCGTTTTTTTCGAATATCAAAATGAAACCTCTTATCGTAAAACCTTTGTGAAAGCATAATCAATTGTCTGGCCATCCCAGCATTTTGAAAAGGATTCTCTATTAGGTAGGATAACGCGACATTTAAATGCTTGGGTGAATAAATATGTTTTGAAATTTGAAAGTCATCTATTGATATATATCCATGATGAAATTCAGAGACCGTACGCATGCTGCAAAATTCAATTTCCTATATACCCGTACAAGGGAAGATGAAGAACAGAAAATTGATGTGAATATTTTCCAATAATCAATAACATCATCGGATGTTCTTCCGGACCGAAGTACTGGAGGGCCATATCTGCTACTTTCCAATAAGTCCAACTAAAGTAGAGAGAAAAATGAAAACCGTTTTATTGGTTTTCTGGTTCGTATCAGAGCCCCTACGATCGACGTATAAATTGGCTGGATGGAACGGAGTCATATGTCGATTTGAATACCAAATTGAACAACGTCGGAATGCGCTTTGTATTTCCAAGTATTCACAACAAGCTATGCAATAACGTTCTTTTGCATGAAGCATGGTGCTAGTATATCTTATATTTTAAATTTCATGGCTTCTGTATGATATTTTATGGAAAGCTTCAGTTATTCAGAGCGGGGCAAATGTACCCATGCGATTTTTTCCGCACAGGGCGGCATTAAGCATCGAAATATCGTTAAGTCTGCGGTTGAAGAAGAGAATAACATTATCACATCCTGTGGCGGAAGATTTTTAAATTATGATATAAGTAAGTTTGTGACTTCAGAAATGTCGCTTATACTTCAGCGAAATGAAAGCTTAATGATAACACTTCAAACTGAAGATGTTGTCAGATGAAACAATGGAATAATAAAGTATCGGGTGTTTTTTTTAGAGTGAAGAGAACTTTCGATAGGGATAACTGTGATTTGACAGAAGGTAGAAGCCATGTTGTTTTGATATTTCTGTTCACTAAGCATTGAAAAATTATTATGGAAAGACTCACGCCGCAACAACGTTTACAAATTGTTGAAATTTATTTTCAAAATCAGTGTTCTATTCGTCAAACTTATAGAGCACTTCGTGAAATTGTGTAATTATCCGCCTCGTTCCTAGGATTTGACTCCATTGGACTGATTTCTTTGGAGTTACATTGAATCATTGGTTTACAGCAATCATCCAGCAAATTTAAACGATTTACAGATCATTATTGAACGAGTACTTGCTAACATAGTACCTGATTTGTGTGAGAGAGTCATGAAAAATTCCTACCTGCGTTTCCGTGGTGGATATTTAAATGATGTCATAACTAATGGTATCCATTCTACTTTATAATGAGATAAAAATTTCAATAATTTTCAAATAAATAATGTGTTTCATTTATAAAACAAAATGGGGCGCTGTTAATGAAAGACCCTTTACTTATTGTAGTAGAACCTAGAAAGAAAGACGATATTCTAGACTACAACGAAAGAACCAAGAACCAAAAGTTCATGGCTTCCTAAATGTTTATGGCATGATGGGGAAAGAGGGAGAAGCAGTTTAACAACAAAGCTGAGTTTTATTCCTTATCTACTACGTTTTGAAAATTTCCAAATTTCAGCGTTAAACCTGTCTTTTATTTCTAATTTTAATTTAATTAGTGAGATAGCCTGGTCTACAAAGAGTGTCTTTGGAAACTTGTGGAGTTTGTGTTCGTAGACCTCAGCTTTCAAATAACTTCAGAAGAAATGAAAGGGTGTTGAGTCTAGAGATTGACCGCTACCAATTCCTTAGAATTTTCAGCCTCAAAACCCTAACTGATGAACAACAAATGGGTAATTTCAAGGTTATTCACAAAAAAAAAGATCATCTGGCTCATTTGGATGGAAATCATATAAATGGCCATGGACAACCAACAACCAACAAGCGAAACTTCAAAATAGCATTGACAATGATTGTAGTTATTTAATCGATGTTTTGTTCAAAACACCTCATTGTTTAACGTTGAAGTTCGTAGAATAACCCATATCTTTCCGATTTCTTTTCTCTTTCTCATGTCTTCTAGTAACGATAAAGGAAATATCGCCCCATTCTGCGATCAACGACGTTCATATATACGTGAGGCAAGAGCCAATGGGGTTGATTAGCATAGAATATGGATAAATTGAAAAAGAAGACGCCGAAATGATATATAAATCCATTAAATCAGTATCACTAAACCCGGGGCAGTGTTAGCAATATATTGCATCCTATCATCCATGCATCCAAATGAGGACATTAAATTTGAGATACTCTCCTTCCAAATTGGGGTATTAGATTACATATTGATACCTGATGGAAAATTCATGCTGCTATTGCATATTGATAGATAATGGGAAGATTCAAACAACATGGTCACAATATTGAACGATGTATGTAAGTCAGTGAATTGCATTAACTAATTTCTTTGTTTGTCAACTGGGTTAACTGATACCTTAAGATAAAATTTTGATTGCTCCAACGAGTTATATCGGATTTGATTCTATAAAGATAGAATCAAAATGTTTTAAAACTAACACTCATCATCCCACTGAAGAATTTTGAAGACGATGAATAATATTAGAAGTAGGAATGAGTTCGTGCGGTTTTGATAACAGATGTCGCTACTAGTTTATTATTCCATTGTTTCGTCTGACAACACCTTCATTTTGAAGTGTCATCATAATGCTTTCTTTTCAGTTTCTGTCATTTCGCTGAATGTAAACAACAAAGCTTCTGTGTGCTCATCCTTGGCGATTTTTCTCTTTATCGTAAAATTATTTAAATATTTTATAATAATATTAGCCTTCTACATATTTAATTTCAAATAATTATATTTAATAATTATAACTTCAGGAATTAAATTGAAAAAATGTCATATAAGTACCTCTTATATCAAACGACATATAAAATAAACATTCATTATAAGACATCCAAATGACATAACAAAATCCAATAAATAAAAGTTGTTAACTAAAATACTATAAATTCAATATTTTGAATAGACAAAATTTTGTTTCTGCTGATCAATCTTATCTTTCAAAAATGTTTAACATAATCTTAAGAATTTCCTCATAAAACTATCTTACTTAGAATATTCACTTATAATACCACAAGAGCTTCAAAATTATCGGGTATTTCCCGATAGGTTCGTTGCAAACAAATGAAGGAGTCAAGTTTTTCAGGTTAAAAAATCACGAGCGCGAAGCGCGAGTGATTTTTCCTGAAAAACTTGACGACTTTATTTGTTTGCAGGGAACCTTGAGGGAAATGCCAGATAATTTTGAAGCTCGTGTGGTATTCGGGGGATTATTTTTCCGTCCCAAATGTCGGCCAATAGAATTGCACCATGAGATGAAATGAACAGTTAACAAATAAGAATTTCATAATGAATAAAACAACATTTAATTAAGATTCAGGCTAGTGCAATTAAAAATACAATTGTTGTAAACATTGGTGCATGTTTTCTTCAAGTCAGAGTTATCGGTAATGGTCCCAGAAGAGGTAGATGGCATGAGGTTTATGCTGTTGATGGCATTTTCTGCAGTAGGCTCACTCCTTCCCAGTTTCTTGACAATTAATTCGTGGTGTTCCTGGTCGAGTTGGAGATACGGCTTGATGGAGTTACTGTTGGCATGTCCAGTTATTTTGATTATCTGCTGCTCTCCCAGGCCCGATTTCGCTAGATTGGAGACGGCTGTTGCACGACTGGAGTGATTGGTGATTTTTTTGTTACCAAGGTCAAGCCCAGCTTTTTGTGCTGACTCCTTAACCCACTTTGAAATCGTGTTTTGGCCTACTGGGGAATCCTTGTACCACCTAGCGCCTGGAACTTTATTCCAGAATGGATTTTGGGTCAGGAATAGTCTGTCGCTCTTGATATTGGCATCTCTCTTCTTTCTCAATTTCTGGAACAGTCTCACTGGGCACTTGTCAGGGATTTCCCGATTCTCCACCAGCCACTTGCTGTCTGATAATTTTTTATCACCACCTTGTGTGGTCTTGCTGAAAATTGGATTGTATTCAATTCTCCCAGTTGTTTCCCCGTCATTTCGCTGTTCTGCCTTGAAGTGATGTATTGACGCCATGCTGCCCTCACCACCTCTTCAAGCCAATTCCACTGATATTATCATGAATAATTTTTTCTGGAGGCCATCAGGAGTTTCCTCGTCCCAAACAGTGGTCATTGCATCCCAATCTTTTTCCTCCAACGCTGCTGCACTTGCCCTCCGTTTTTCCGGAATAGATTGTAAAGCCTTACGCTTGGCATCACGAGCTCCTCGAGCGGTCTTGAATGCAGCATCCGAAAATGGGTTGATTTTGATGTCGAAATCGTTCAAATACTTTTCTTGAAGTGATTTGGCAGTCTGATTCCACATTGTTTTTATTGTACCTTCCTTATAGTCTTCTCCATCCATTTTCTTCATATTGTAAGCGTAATCTTTCATAATTTTTGCCAATTGCGCTTCACTCGTTTCAGCACTCAATGTGTATTCCCTCTCAGTACAAAAAGTAGTCAATTGGTTCCAAACTGTTTTTTTTTGCCTTCTCCGTATTAATGGGAACATTTCCTTTGACTTTTTTATCGATGGTGGACAGAGAACAAACTCCAAATCGACTCATTTTCATGCAAAATCTCCAATTTTCACAATTGAATTCAACCTGTCAGTTTGACGTGTGGTTAATTTGACTGGATCATGTTTTGTTTTTTATATATAGCAACTACCAGAGAAAATAATCAAAAAATTATCTGTATAATACCATGTAGGTTGTACCACGTGACGTCGAATGGTGCAATTCTATTGGTCGATATTTGGGTCGGAAAAATAATCAATATTATTGGATATCTAACTAAGTTACTTTGTATAAAATCTCAAATAAAACATTACTGAAAAACAAGCTTCAAGAGAGACTTTGCTTCATCATTATTCAAATAATTCATATTCAATAAAATATATTGACAAACCCTCTTTTAACCCTTAGAATATCTCGTACACGTCGGTTTTCTCCTTCCAAATTTTTGATCCGTTCAAAATTGTAACTTGAACTTTTCAAAATTTCCGTTCTTTGTCGAGCCACACGTGTTAATTTCGACGTCAGTGTTTTTCTCTGAAACTTTTCCTTCTAAACTCATCTGAAGGAATATGTTTATGTTTCGTACAATCAGCTCTTATGAACTTTTTAATCTGTAGTTTGTTATTATAATATATAGGATAGAGTAAAAGAATTTCCTTTCATGAAGCCGCCGTTCGTGCGTGCCTCGAAAGCGAATTCCTAAGTTTAACATCAATTGGTCTGGAGATTAGAATAAACAAATTAATTCAGGGGCATTTAACGTTGCGTTGAATTTGCTTTTATCCACTGAATTAATCCCTTTTATGCATTCTAAACCTTGTTGGTTTACCACATCTTCCCCAAAATTGATTTATTTGAAATATTTAATATATTTAAATAAGTTACTTCAAAAATTTCTCAAAACATGTAGAATATCCTCAAAAATCAATTTGATATAAAAATAAGGTCTTCATCAGTCCATTTCCCTTCACATTTAAAAAATAAATGGATTTATTGATCCAAATTTAGCGATTTCAACCTTGAACCTATCTATATATTTCTCCTCTCTCCCTGCTTTTGGATATGAATGTCCTACATCAAGGATTCCCCTCCATCAAATCTAGCAATCTCGTTCATTCTTCTTAAATGAATCCTTTCTTTTACGACGCCATATCAGTTTCGACAACTCATTTCCGGAGTTGTAGGAACTTTTCGGAATGGGAAAATGTTATTGCCGGAAGATCTTGAAATGTAAAAAGAATTCCGTACAACAAAAATTTGAGGTTAGAATCTTGACATATACACGTTTTGGGTATTATAAAGTGTTTTCAAAAGTCCAATCATTTGCGCGATAGGCTTGTTCTAGAGAAATTTCCATTTCGGCACAAAGACTACATTTCTCAGCCACAAATGAATTGTTATTCAAATAAATTAATTCTGCTGATCTTTATCAAATATCACCAAAAAGGACTGTAAGCTGTGGTAACAGAAAGTTCTAGAAATCGAAACAGTGTTACATACATCTTAGCCCGGTCAATTTGGACATTCGAAGTTACATAAATTCCCACCAAGCTGAAAATCGGTAAGATTGTTTAAAATATCATTAAAAACAAAATTTGAAAGTTCCCCATCTTTCCCCTGTAAGGAAAAAATTTTATTCAAGGTCAAAGGCCAAAAAAATTAGTTTTTCGCGATTTTCAGCAAAACGGTAAGTTTTATCATTAGAATACTTCAGACAACAATTGTAGATCATAAAATTATCTATAAAAAATTTATCTATACTTTTTTTCTACGAGCCACCGTTTTTGAGATATAACGATTCGAAAAGTTGTAAAAGTTGTAATCGTCATAATATGCAGACGTTTCCTCGCCACCTATGAGGTAGTGTCCTTAGCGCGTTTTTTTTAACGTGGTTTCCCCAGTAGGCCTATTCCACGGGTCAGTTTTGATTCTGTTTAATTTGAAACTTTTGAAAAATAATGGATATTAGCAGAGATCGAAAAGATAAAAGCAATTTAAGTTAAAAAAAAAATAGTGAAATTTAATCGTCCGAGTCGTAACTTTCAAAATCTTCTTCTTGTTCTTCTTCTTGATCTTCTTGTTCGTCTTGTTCTTGTTCTCCTTCATCTTCATCCTGAGTGCATGTAAACTGCGTTAATAGCGATGTATCGCATGTTGCCTCGTTGGAATCAAACGGATCCTCTACTGTTGGTGATTCAATATTAGAGCACAACCAGCCTTGACCGGAGAACAGAACAGTCCGACTTTTTTGCAACCACATTTAGCACTGCATCCCTTTTTGCAGTTGCAAAAAACCGAGTTCAGCAGTTTTTCCGGCGCAGGTGGAAGTAAAGTGTGCACTGGTTCTAATGAATTGTTGACCAACTTCCAACCCCAGTCTGTAGGGTCTAGCTGATAACCAAGCCACACTTGAACTTGGTAATATACCCAAAAAAGATGTTGATGAGCAGCAACTGAGGTTGGAGGAAGACAAGCTAATTGTACTTGTTTTTTACTTTTGGTGTTTTTAACGAAACATGCATATCTATACTTATCTAAGCAGTTAGTTTTTTTAGGAGCTCCGTACATAGAAAGAAGAAAGCGAATGCCATTAGTAATAATTTATTGTCGAATAGAATTACTATTTTTGAAAACTTCAGCACATTCAATTAAATTTTGTTTCTCAAATAGTTTGAAAACTGTATTAATAGTGTAAGTTACAATGACCGATAGAAAAATATTTTAACATATATTACAACTATAGAAATATATATATATATATATATATATATATATATATATATGTGGCGTACTCATGCATATTATGACGATTACAACTTTTACAACTTTTTGAATCGTTATATCTCAAAAACGGTGGTTCGTAGAAAAAAAATATTAATAAATTTTTTGTAGATAACTTTATGATCTACAATTTTTTTCTGAAGTATTTTAATGATAAAACTTACCGTTTTGCTGAAAATCGCTAAAAACTCATTTTTTTGACCTCTGACCTTGAATAAAATTTTTTCCTTACAGGGGAAATATGTGAAACTTTCAAATTTTGTTTTTAATGATATTTTAAACAATCTTACCGATTTTCAGCTTGGTGGGAATTTATGTAACTTTTACTCTTATTTTTGGTCTAATTTAACCGGACTATCTGTATAACAATTCTATACTCAAACACACTCGACAAGGTTTTGTTTACCACAGAGGCAAATTGCGGACCTGCGCACGTTTCAAACTGATTGGTTTTTGTCAGTGCTAGCGACTCCAAATCTGTCAAGTATCTATATTCGCTATACACGGAGAAACTACTGTATTAATCATACACTAGCGCCATCTAGAGTATGCAAAATACATATAAGAGATACCTTTGCGAGTTACTTCAAGAAAAGAAATGTATTTCCGATATTTTCACGTTACTAACGCAGAAAAAATTGAGTGATTTGCGAAAAATTAACATATTTAATTCCATGAACAAAAACTTATTTCACATTTCTTTTCAGAAAAGATGCAGTTGGCAGATACGCCGCCCTCTATTACCAAAGCCGGCCCAGAGCCCTGGAAGCTCTGGATTCCCTTCCAGATTTGATGCATGCCACGCAGTTAAAGTCAAAAATACTCTTTTCTGTCGTTGTTGTGAGTATATCCCGACGTATTTCTCTTTTCCAGGCAACGTTACATGACTACGGTAATATAGCGAGACTTCGAAAAAAAAAACAAATAACTGATTGTATCCTTTGTACGTACACAGAAAGATTATGTTCGGTATGCATGTAGCATATCGCATATTACATGTTCAACTGTTTTTTGTGATGATGCATTAATGTGTTGCCGTTCCAGTTACATGCATAGATCTCGCATTCGCCATATTTCTGTAGACACGATTAGGGCATTAGTTGATGCAAATCGGCGAACAACAACACGTGAGATCGGTGAGAGGTTAAATTTTTCGAATTCAACCGCTTATGACAACTTGAAACGCCTGGGTTTGACCACGAAGCTCGATATATGGGTTCCCCGTGTTCTCACGGAGAGAAATTTGTGTCGTCGCGTCGACGTCTGTGATTCACTTCTCAAACGTCTCGAAAATATTCAATTTTTGAAGCGCATCATTACTGGAGATCCAATATAGGTCACATATAACAATATCAAACGCAAGAGATCATGGAACAAATAAGATTAACCGGCTGAAAGCATTTCGAAAGGCAATATCCATCAAAAAAAGGTGATGCTGTCTGTTTTGGTGGGATTTTAAAAGAATCGTTTCTTTTTAGGTTTTTCCGGATAACACAACAATTAATTCGGAAGTCTTCTGTCATCAGCTGAACAAACTGAACAGAAAAGGCCAGAATTAATCAACAGAAAAGGTGTAGTGCTCAACCAAGATAATGCAAGACCTCATAAAGTTTGGTCGCTCGCCAAAGGCTTTTACAGCTTGAGTGGGCTACACTGTCACACCCACCGTATTCTCCAGATCTGGCGCCTCCGGATTATTTATTTGTTCCGGTCATTGCAAAAATTTTTGGACTGTAAACCTTTACTTCAAATGGAGAGGTCAAAGATCACCTGGATCAATTTTTTGCTTGCAAGTACCCAAAATTTTATGAGCGTCGAATCATGCTATTACCGGAAAGATGGCAAAAGGTGTTGGACCAGAATGGCCAATACATAATTTAATGAATATTTATTCATTATACGAAAATTGTCTTTCATTTAAAAAAAAACTGAAATTACTGAGCTATCCCATGTTATATGGAGTACTCTAAAAGTTCTGGGGATTTACGGATTACTCTAAAAGATCTGGGGGTTTACGGAGTATTCTGGTGAGCGCTAACCTTTTTACGTTACGTTGTGTAGACAACCCAAATTACACCTAACGAGAGCAAGGAAACAGTGACAGGAGGTTCAAATATTCAAAATATAGTAATGCCAGAATAATATATTTCTATTAGTAATGCTCAAACCCTCAATGGATGGAAACAAACATTTATCAGCCTGTGGTTAAATCTACTTTACGGAGTGGTTCACAGTGAACCTAATAGCACCCCGGGTCTAAATGACTTATTTCCACATATCGTTAGGTCGGTAACTCGCCCAAATCGGATATCATTCTTATGCAGCGGAAGGGGTTAGAAGAGACTGGATATAGCCAGCAATCGCACCTACAACTGCACTTCAAGTGCAGAACCTAACCGTTACAAGGGGTAAGTTTAAATGGACAGTAAGGTAAGGGTAACTGTGGTATGCTCAGGAGATCTCTTTGAAGAGGGGATCTAACATAATTCGAGTCGACCGGAAAAGTTACTATCAAATGGACTGTATCTGGCCTCCTCGAGGTGACCAAGGCCCAGGAAGGCTCAGATATTACTGAAGAACGCACCGGACACCACGCAAACTAAACCCTGGGTTTATCGAAATACCTCGGAACAATGATTTAGTAATCACTCACACATTCTCACGTTGAATTTTCGGAGCTTTTTACTGTCTCTATACGATATGTCGTCATCCTCCAAGACTCCTCAGCGATTTACCTTAAAGAACGCCACTGGTTCACAAGGAATACAACCTCTCAAAGTAGGCGGGCAAGTGCATATGGCAAATATGTAACACAAACTGACTTGAACGTTATAAAATAGATACAGTACCCCATCACCTAGGCATGACAATGAACGTTACAATAAATACAAACAAAGAAATGGGTAACCTGGGATCAGATAAGAGTACATGCTTATTAGTTACATATCAAGCACCGCAATTAGTAAGAACAGATAATAGAAATCCCCATTAGCAATTATAACGCAGATAAAGAACCACTATTTACAAATAAAGCAAACAGCAACCGACAGAAAGTATACAATACAAATAGATAACTTATGAGGGTCGTGCCGCTTTAGTTATATACAAAGGCAATGCATTTTAGTTAAAACATTCCGGTCGGATTAAATAACACTGAAGCAAAAATACAAGAATTAAAAGCGATGAATGGAAGTTCAATGAACGAGTGTGCAATCACTTATTTCACATTAACACTAAGGTGGTATTCAAAAATGTAAAGCATGCAATTAATCAGAAGCATTTAAAAGAAGTTTACTTACTAAGAGTTACCAAGAGGGGCTGTAATAAGTACTATTATCTCGAGTATGTTACTAAGTTGCTCAGGAGGTTTATTTCCAAGAACTTTCCTCCCGGCTGCTACAAAATACAATGGGAACGCTATAAGGCCATTGTTCTCTTTTTGTTATTGTCACAAATCGTCTACGTGGCAAGTTACCGTGCCACAGAGTATTGGACACATAAATAACCTGGGTAACTACAATGACGTAATGATGGAATTTATATAATCTTTGAGGGATTCTGTGACTGGTATGATCCTTTAGAGGATACGGATCTCTCCATTACTTTCCGAACAACCCAATATTAATGCGTGCTCAGCTCATATTCGCGCTTTTTCATTCCTTTATAAATCTGAGTAAATCACTATTAACCCGCTTTCCGCATCTCCGGGCGCCGACCAGAGTATACTCTTTTTTCACCAAGTCCTATTTTCCACCTCGGGGAGTCGCACGGATCCATAAACTTCAGGACCTCGGCGGGGGGGCGAAAATGAGTCGCAAGATAAAGGGATAGTTCTTGGTATAAATATATTCCCGAAGAAAGGAAGCCGTTACGTTTTTTCGCCCATTCGTCCCCATTAAATGCGCTTTTGATATCGAATGATGCTCTGTAGCGATCGTTTTCAATGCGAGCCTGAGTTATGGCGGAAGGTTTTAATGGATTTGCCGTTCGGGGGGAGAAACGAGTTTTTCTTGATTGCTCACTTCATCCGTGTTTTCCCCGACGAGATTTCCGGTCCGGTTGGAGTTATAAATGGGGGAGAGTTTCTTTAGTACGTGTGAGATAGTTAATTGGAAAATTATTAAAAGAAGGAAAAACACTTGGGTGGAGCTTCTGGAGTTATAATATGTTGACGTAACATGTGTTGCCGGTTTTATACCATTTTCAAAGCTAGTTAGTACAGACAATAAAACATTTGTTCTGGGAATATCGTTGAGGAGGAATATCGACAAATTGTAATAGGTTGGAGAAAAACAATCCATTATTTTTGTGTGAACTTCAAGACATTATTTAAGATATTTCTGATTGTCCGATTTGGGTGTGCATTCTTTCCCGATGATCACACTTTTACGAATGGGACAGTATATGAGAGAAATGTCTTTGAGTAATTTAGTGTGCAAGAACTAAATAAGGCTATTAAGCGAATGAAGACTGGTAAAGCGCCAGTTCTGGATGGTATCCTGAAAGGGCCAAGCATGTGAGGCATAGTATACCTGAGTACGTGTTGTCTATGTACAACACGGTTGCGAGAGAAGGTAGCTTTGCTGGGATCTGGAAGATTGCTTCGGTTGTCATCTTGTTGTCAACGGAGAAACTGAAGACGGAGGCGGGGTCATATAGGCCGATATGTCTTCTGACGGTCCTTGGTAAGGTTCTGGAAAGATTGATGGTAAATAGGCTGGAGAGAAAGACTGGGAGCAGGTCCAGCAGGCAGTATGGCTTCGTGAAAGGGAACTCTACTGTTGACGCTTCTCTCATGTTTGAGAGAGTCGTGAGAGAAAGCAAGGAGAAATATGTGCTAGGTGTTTTTGTGGACTTCAAGGGTGCTTTCGACAACCTTAATTGGGGGTATGCCTTGAACTGACTAAGTGAGGTAGGTTGCGAGGAAATGGCACTTTGGCAAAGTTATTTTAATGAAAGAGAAATAAGAAGGTTAGGACAGTATGAATCTGTTGTAAGAAAGACAATGAGAGGATGCCCGAAGGGCTCCATAGTGGGTCCTAAGGTGTGGAATCTCTTCAAAGGAAGGGGAAGGATGCGAGGTGGTAGCATATGCTGATGACGTGCTCCTCCTGGTGAAAGGGTGCAGTCATCTCACTATCGAGGAGAGGGGGGCGAACTATTTGAATCTGTTGAGTAATTGGGCTGCTGAGACAGGTGTAAGTGTGTCAGAAAGCAAGACAGTTTGCAAGCTGGTTAAAGGTAAACTGGCCTCGGTGGGCCTCGGAACGTGCGTCTGAATGGCATTGCTGTTCAGTACGCTAAAAGCGTTAATTACCTGGTAGTAAGAGCGAAGGAGGGATACAGATTTTCTGGTCACTTTTCCGATGTACGAGAGAAATTGGTGAGACTGGTCGGCTGCTTGGGAAGAGACTTGCGGCGTGACTGGGGATTGCAGCTAAAGGCAATGAATGTGATGTATGGCGGCATGTTTAAAGCGTGCGCCATGTATGGAGCAAATATATGGTATGAATGCAGGAGGTATGCACATGCAAGGAAGGCGTTGAATAGGTGTCAGAGGGTGGTTATCCCTTATGTCCAAGAGTATGTCGGACGGTATCCACGGATGCCATGAATGTCTTGATGGATGCCCCTCCATGGGATCTTGTGGCGAAAGAAATGGGAGTGGATTACAAACTAAAGAAAGGCTTGGTACTGAGCGATTCTGATAGAATGATAGTTGGCGAAAGGAATCAAGATCCTGAGAGGCGTGTTATTGAATTAAAGGACAGAATGAAGGATTTTGAATTTTCTTAAGTTAGATACATTGATGAAATCCTTAGGTAGTACGTTTAACAATCTTATACGCGTATATTTTGTGTTTCTTTCAGTAAGTGTCGAGGAATGCCTCGAAAAGTGGTATGGAACAGTACGTCTTGTGTTGTTTTTAACCAACAGATCATTGAAATATTGGGGATGTTTTCTCACAAAGAGCAGACATTCCAAAACGTATAGTCCCGGAAGTGTGAGCATGGAATTATTTCTAAAATGACCTCTGCATGATTCTTTATATTTCAATCCTATTATTGACCTCAAGGCGTATTTCTGCAGAATGAAGAATCTATATAAATCACTGCTTCCACCCCATATGACTAGCCCGTACCTAAGAAGTGAAACAAAATTTGCATGATAAACTGTTTTTAAAAATTCCTCTCCGTGACAATACCCTGATCATCTACAAAACTTTATTGATTTTTTTGCTGACCTGACTCACAAGATCATTCCATTTCAGATGGCAATCGAACAAAACTCCAAGAAATTCTGTCGAAGTCAAAAATCTGGGTGTTATTCAGAGTTATCGACTTAGGATACATATTTTCAGACCGAATCGATCTAAAAATCACACACTCAGTCTTACTGACATTGAGAAGTAACTCATTTTGAGTGCACCATTGCTGTACTGAATCGAGGGCATATCTAGTTTGTTCAATATTCGAATTAAGATTTCTGCTACACAGCAAAGCACTCGAATCGTCAACAAACAACAAGAGGTCGAGTTCATTGATTAATATCATAAATGAAAAGGTTCCCAGATTACTTCCATGGGAAACTCCTGCGTTGACATTTTTATCCTCTGACTAGTCCGTCACTATCAATACAAACCCTCTGAACTCGATCAGACAGGTAGCTCCTAAGCAAATCCAGTTGACAATCGCGAATACCACATAAAGAGAGTTTCTTCAAAAGGCATTCATGATTCACGCTATCGAATGCCTTAGATAAATCTAGAAAAAGCCCAACATGGTGGTTGCATTAAATTTTTCCAATCAAGCACCCGCAGTTTCTGGCGTTGTCCTGATGGAACACAACACCTCCTTTGTTGGTCAATTCGGGCCGTTTCTGATCAATCGTTTTCATACAGTAGAGATACAAATTTAGTTTTTGGCCATATGGAGGTAACTCCTCATAAATGATTCCTTTCCAGTCCCACCAAATGCACAGTAGAACCTTCCTCGCCTTTAATCCTCTCACAATATTGTTATATGTGACTCATTCCTCATCGCCAGTCACCATCCATTCAAGAAACGGGTCGATTTCATTCCGTTTGACCAATGGAAATTCGATCCATCATGTTTTTCGGCGTTAAGTGATGTGGTACTCAAACATCGAGCTTCTTTTAGAATCCAGCTTAGCGCAAATGGTTTAAAACTGTTTTATTGTCGACCTTTAGCTCGTATCGGACCATAAACACCATTCACAATTTCAGGCTTTTAGCTTGCATTTTCTCCTTTATCAAAGAAAAACTGTGAAAAGTACCAAATTTTCTCTTTGTTGACTTCCATTCTCAACACCCTGTAACTCACAACTGAAAGGACCAAACAAAAAACACCAAATAATGTTTGAGTGTGAAGTGTCACCTTTACAACGAGTATATCTCAAACTGTCTTCACGAGATATAATTCACTAGAGGCAGCTACCAAAAAAAATAATGGCTTTCTTATTTTAAAATCTAATCTAAAATCAGTCCAACACGCTAAATATCTAGGAATCACAATGGTTTCCTGCAAATGTCGAATTTAAACTTATTGATTATGTATCGTAACACGGTGAGTTTACCGCAGTATTTTGCTTATTATTTCAGTAGTTTGAAATAACAGACAATTGCAAATTAATTAATCGCAATGATTAATTACGAAAAGACTGTATTTGACTCAGTGTAGCCAAGAATTTAATTTCAAGAGCACTTGTATGTAGTTATCTCGATCATGAACAAGCTTTGTTTATCTAACAAGATAAACCATCGAAAATGATAAGGAATTGAAGGAAAACACTTGAACACTTATAGCAACAACAACTATATTTTGGCATCACTGTATATGATACCTAAAGTGATGAAGTATGTGGATTATTATGTTTATAGTAATCGCGATTATCTTGTATGGAGACACAAGCGTCAAATGGTGATTACTACTCGAGAGTATTGCAATAATGTGGACAGAAGTTACCAACGGTAAATGTGACTATCACAATGATAATGCAATAATTTAGCCGAAGCCAAAAACGACAGGGTGATTACTACTCGAGTAATGATGCGGTAGCTTGGACCGAAATGTCACAAGCGACGCGACGCGTTTGATTACCGAAAAGATAATTTACAATGAAGCAGAAGCTACATACCTAAAAATTTAACAGTATATTCAAAGACTTGAAGCTCTCGAAGGAAATGCGGTGTTGAGGAAGCTTTTACCTCTTAATTTGGGAGACAGCGTTTTACTTCTATTTCTATTGTTAATTAAATATTTTCGTATGCGCTCTTATGATACTTCAATGGATAATTTTTTACTTACCATGAAAACCCCATAACACGAACCTATGACTCAAAATTCCCTTTTCTTTTCAGCTCGCTTTCCGAACCTGCAAATCCATTCGGGAGCAGAAGATCAGAGAAGTGTTCCATGTGCTTCAGGTGGACCATCCTAGGATCGCTCCAGCTCAGTCTTTGAGAGAGGAGACTATGCGATATCTTTCGGCGTCCAGCGACACTTTTCCGCTTGGCGATGCGGAAAATCAGGTCCGTTCCCTTGTCTGCGATACCTTGAGGGAGTACAAATGTTTGGAGGGCAGCGCGGCATTGAGGAGATACGTGGGTGAGGTGACCAGGGTCGCTTGGTATCTTGTTAATCAGGTGAGTGAAGGAACGAACTGAAGGCAAAATCGGCGGAATGACCCTTTTTTGAAAGCTTGAAGAAGTGGAAATATTGTTAGTCTAATTTATCGTATTGGAAAAATATCGAAAAGAGGGATGCAATAAAGTTTGGTTTGTTCGTTTGAAGACTGTTGTTATTTTTACGTTTATTGGTTTTATATAGTACTAGCGACACGCTCCGGCTTCGCACGGCCATTGATGCACTATTTATAGTCACACGGCACACCCCGCGTCCGCCGACCGCAGTCAATCGGGACGCCAGCTGCTGTGCCACCCCTTTTTAATTCTCTGTTATCTTCCATCAATCTAAAGTTGAATTTGTTGAACTTAATAAACTGACGGAAAGAACTATAAGAAATGATTTGAAAAAAAGTAAATATGAGAATGCTAAAATGATAATGGAATCCGCCAAATAATAAAAAAGGACCTTTCACAAGAAACACTATGGCTTCAGAAATTAACAAAAAGAGGGGGCAAAATAACTGGAAATTGAGGGAAAGTGCTCAATATTGCAATTGAATTTTATCGAAACCTTTACAAGAATGATGGACTTAACATAGAAACGAGAATACTAGATCACAATATGCATGAAGTACCACCAGTTATAGAATCGGAAGTAAGCACCATTCATATGCAGCTGAAGGGTTTAGAAGGGACAGGATACAGCCAGCAATCGCACCTACAACTGCACTTCTGGTAAGCAGTGCAGAATCTTCCGTTACAATGGACATTAAGGTAAGGGTAACTGTGGTATGCCCAGGAGATCTCCTTGAAGAAGGGATCTAACATAATTCGAGTCGACCGGAAAAGTTACTACCAAGAACTGGCTTCCTCGGGGTGGTCAAGGCCCAGGAAGGCTCAGATATTACTGAAGAACGAACCGAACACTACCTGAAGGGTCACGCAAACTTATCCCTGGGGTTATCACAATACCTCGGAACACTGACCTAGCAATCATCCACACATTCTCACAGTAACGTTGGATATCCGGAGCTATTTACTGTCTCTATACGATATATAGTCCTCTACCAGGACACCTGTTTACCCTAAAGAACGCCACTGGTTCACAAGGAATACAAGCGGGTACGTGCATATGGCAAATATGTAACACAAACTGACTAGGATTTTATAAAATAGATTCAGTACTCCATTACCTAGGCGTGATAATAAACGTTACAATAAGAACAAACAAAGAAATAGGTAACCGGGGGATCACACATGAGTATATGCAAATCAGTTACATATCTAGAACCCCACTAGTAAGAATGGATAATAAAAATCCATATTAGCAATTATAACGCAGATAAAGAACCACTATTTACAAATACAGCAAAAAGCAACCAGGCACCCAGAGAAAGTATACAATACAAACAGATAACTAGTGAGGGTCGTGCCGCTTTAGTAATATAAAAGGCAATGCATTTCAGTTCAAACATTCCGGTCGGATTAAATAACACTGAAGTAAAAATACAAGAATTAAAAGAGAAGTACAATGAACGAGCGTGCAATCACTAATTTCACATTAACGCGAAGGTGGTATTAAAAAATGTAAGGCATGCATTCAGAAGCATTTAAAATGAGTTTACTTACTAAGTGTTACCAAGGGGGACTGTTATAAGTACTATTATCCCGAGTATGTTACTAAGTTGCTCAGGAGGTTTATTTCCAAGAACCTTCCTCTCTGCTGCTTCAAAACACAATGGGGATACTATAAGGACATTTTTCTCTTTTGTTATTGTCACCAATTACATACGCGTCAAGTTACAGGACCACAGAGTATTTGACACATAAATAACGCGGGTAATTACAATGACGTAAGGGTGGAATTTATATAATCTATGAGGGATTCTGTGACTCGTATGATCCTCGAAGGATACGGATCTATTCAACCAATATAATAAAATTCTTCATGAAATTAAAATATCACACTACATTCAAACGAGTAGGTACTGAATTAATTTTCTTCATACATTGTGGAGCTCGATTCGACTGTATAGTGAGTAGAGAAGATTTGTGAACTCACCCTTTTTATTACACTGTTGACTGTGAAGTACCTGTTCTGCTACATAAAACCTTCCACACATCCATATCGATTTCTGGTTCTTGAGGTGCCAAACCGAATAATATCGTCACCTGCACAGAGAATAAAACAGCAATAAATATTGCAAAACCGCAAATATTTTAACATCAGAAACATGTGATTTCATGCCTTTCGAATCTAACCAAACTGATTATTCAGTTGATTCATGTATCCCTTTGTAGCGGACGCGAAGGAAAAAATATTTATATTAATGAGTACAGTAAACAGTTACAAGAAATATCGGTAAAATTGGGAAATATGGGTATAATTCAGAGCTGGTGTGATTGAAACTAAACCGGGGATATACTATATTTGAAATAAGAAGATTCCAATCCAAATTTCTGACAATACATTTTGCAAACAGTAAAAATTCATTGATACTTTGAATACGTTATAGTTCCTATTCCCTTCCTTAGGCTGCGCCACTGGTCTGTTTCAATACCGACTAAATATTTTATCAATGATACATGTATGACTTTTATTTCTGTTAAAACAGCCTGCAATATAACTTTGATCGTTCCACATAGTAAATAAATTAAAACTTTAACTTTGCAGGTACCACCATATGAGTTAGATACAGACTTTCAAACGCCTGTGCGTATGCAGTCAAACATACACCAAAGACATCACACTGCTGACCGTACTTGTGATATGGTACGTTCTTATCTTTGGCCTGGATTACATCTTCAAAATATTTGCGTTCATAAGGCAGTTGTTGTAACTGGTAACACATGATGGATTCGACGAGTATGTAGTGTTTTCGTCGACGAGATATTATTGTACAAAGATATTATAAGTTAAGGTATATTTTTTCGAGAATGTAATCTAAATTTTCATCATGTGTCTCATAAATAAAAATCGTTTTGAATGAATGAAATGTAGATCCCAAAATGTGTATAACAGAAAGATTGTTGTAGGATAGTAATTGAATTTTGTACTTATTACAATTGAATATCATACCACACATCCTAATCACCCATAATTGATAAGATAATCACATAATTTTTGATACTCACGTATACACAGGATGAAACATGGAATAATACATATTTATCTACCTATCGTAGTTATCAATTGATGATTAGTTTAAACTGTAAAATTTGTACACCTACTGTATACCCAATATAGATATGAATAAATATTTAAAATTTTAAATGACTCTCATTATTGCTCTAAGATTAATTCAGTGGTTGAATGAACTTTTAATCTACCATATTCAAAGAAGAATATTTTTAAAGACATCCATAGAAGAGAATGAAATTTCGTGATTAGAAAATAACCAAAACTTTCCCTGAAACCATGATGAAAACAAAAGCTGACAACAGTGCTTCCTCGTCAGCGGACCGAGTCTTCACATTCGATGTTGGCGGACGGAATGTTTCAATTCAATGTTCGATGCTTGGTTCGTTGTTCTATGGCGCAGAGCTACGCGTGTGCACCACTGTCGACGACGGGAAGGAAGAAATTCTAAACACGGCACGGGGCTACAGGCAGTGGAGAAAATTCAGACCAACGCTAGGGTGCTAACGGACACACCCCGATAAATTCGAACGTTCACGGCTTTAAAAAATCATTTTGGTTACCTTGATTCAGTGGTCGGTCAATTCTGACTGGTTATAATTCACACTCTCGGTGCAAGGGTGCGGAACCGATCTTCTGTGATTTTGACAGTGACCTGTGAAACGAAGAGTGAAAATACGCGAGAAAAACTGGGCTTATTGATAATTTAGCACGTAGAATTCATGGAAAAGGGTCTGAAGGGACCCGAAGTGCCGGGTATAACTCAAATTTGTCAAACTGGAACTGATGGAACTAGAAAATATCGTAGCGAACACTGTATATTTAAAAGCGAGAGAGGGTAAGGTGAACTTTGAAGGTTAAGGTTAGTTTAGTCAACAGTTTTTCGCTATTTCAGGTGGTTCCGATAGTAACAAGGGAAAAAGTAAAAAATGGAGAAAGATTCTTCAATTTCCTCACATCTCCCAATGCATAGAATTAATAAACAAAATAGGTAAGTTCATATTTCTTTCACATTTAATTGTTTACATTCTGCAACGAATTGTTATTGCATATCATAAACCTTAACCATGCCAAAAGTTTCTTTCGATTTTATGATCTAGTCCAATTAGCAAAGTGAGGTTAGATTCTTGAAAGTTTACATAAAATCAGTCCATTAAATATTGTTTATTTTTCGTTCAATTTGTGCAAATTATTGTTTGTTTTTTCTCCAAGCAGCTGGATTTGGACGTTAGGTTGTGATGAGAATATCATTCTTATTAATTGAGACACTATTCAATTCATCGCTTGGTTCCTGAATATAAAACGATAATTTTTTTTGCCTTTCTCGTCAGAAACAGACCCAATCTTAAATTTATTCGGAGAACGTATGTTTTCTGTTTAAAGTTAATTTCGTGAAAACGGTTTGATAAGAATTACTTGCTTCCTAATTTTTGTATCAAAAACGTGAAATACTGACAACTTATATTATTTAACAAAAATCGGTTTATTGAAGGGCAAAGATGTTATAAGTATTAATGCAAAAAAAACAAATTTCAATTCTAAATATTGATTTCTCACTCGATATATTTCTGGAGCTATAAAAGCAATTCAAGTTAAATTTGCATTTAAATTTGTTCCGAAATAGACATCCATTAGCATATATTCAAATTTGAATATTGACGTATTTCTCTAGAGCCTCTTTCAGCTATATATTGTTTGTTAGGGCTCCATATTTCCATTGCTTTTATGTCATCGTTTAGATTTTATAGGATCTTATCATCTTGAATTATTTCATTACCCACCATTCTTTCTTCAAAATTGGTTTTTGTGATTGTTTTTATCAGTACCAAATAATAATGATCTGTTCTGCCTATTGTCATCGATTTGAACAATATTCCATATTGTTTGTTTATCCCAGATTCGAAGTTTTATTATTATAAACAAATGAATATTATTTACAGCGTTCAAAATACGAAATATTCAACTGAATTGTTTTGCTTTCTCTGGTCAATGAAACTTATCTTGAAAAATTGGGAACTATCTCATATTTAACCCCAAAGCGAACCCATTTAACATTATCAGCGAATGCCTCTATTAAATTATGACTTATGAATTAATCATTGTATATTTACATTGTATTTGGTTCAGTGAAATTGAAAACAGAATGTTGAACTCTCTTTTTTCACGTTCCCATTATAGAATTGCATACATAAAGAAATATTTTAATCGATGTCTATTTTAATTGTCTTTTAATTGGAGGAAGAAAGCAAGTGTTAGAATGTATCTTGATTGAGTAGCCCATATCAGAAAGAATACGACAGAATAAAAGGGTCTTCAATGTGTAATTCTACATCCCCTGTACGAATACCTTAAACACTTTCTCGCTACATAGTCATTCAATAAATTCGAGGGTCCATTCAGATGATCTCCATTCTGAAGATAAGCCTCGTTGAAGATGACATAATCCAGTTGGGAGCAAGTTGGACCCTATCAATTCCTTTGGTCCACCTGTAATTCCAAGGATTCACATCTGGAGAAGAAGAGAAGATGGTTATTATGGGGGGAAGGAATTTCTTATAGCACAGATGCTGGAAAGTGCCTTATTTGAGATTCGTCCATTGTTTCTCAATTTCGTATTCGTACAAGAGCGGTTTGTTTGTTTTTAAGTGATAAAATCGATAATTAACGCAGAAATATCGAGGATGGTTCAGTAGATTAACAATAAATGTAAGATTTGAGCCATGGCGCTTTTTTTTAGAATGATAGAAGTTTCGATAGGGATAACTCTGTTTTGAAAGAATGTAGAAGCCATGTAGTTTTGACATTTATGTTCAGTAAGCATTGGCAAATTATCATGGAAAGATTCACGCCGCGACAACGTTTACAAATTGTTGAAATTTATTTTCAAAATCAATGTTCTATTCGCCAAACTTATAGAGCACTTCGTGAAATTTATCGTTTACATAATCATCAGAGCAGCTTATTCGTCGAACTATCGATAGATTTCGGACAACATTTTCTCTACTGGATACAGCAACAACAACAAGACAAACTACGTGCAGAAGAAAATATCGCTGCTGTAAGTCATAGTGTTAATGATGATTTGCGTAAAGATCTTGGTCTACACCCATACAAGATCCAAATGGTTCAAGAATTAAAGCCACTTGACCATAATAAGCTTCGTTTGTTTGCTGATTGGGCCCTAGAACAGCGTGAAGTTGATCCACTTTTTTATCGTAAAATTCTGTTTAGTGATGAAGCTCATTTCTGGTTGAACGGCTATGTAAACAAGCAAAATTGCCGTATATGGAATGAAAACAATTCTCAAGAAGTTCTGCAGGTTCCATTGCATCCTGAAAAATGCACTGTATGGTGTACTTTACACGCTGGAGGCATCAACGCTCCATATTTCCTTAAAAACGATGCCAGAAGTGTTTTGGTTCCAACAAGATGGTGCTACACCTCATGCTGCTACCGTACCAATTGATTTATTGAAAGAAAATTTGGCGATAACATTTTTTCGAGAAATGGTCCAATTAATTGTCCTCCAAGATCATGCGACATAACTCCACTGGGTTATTTTCTTTGGGGTTATGTCAAGTCATTGGTTTATGCTGATGAACCAGAAACAATAAACGTTTTGGAAGCCAACATAACTCGTGTTATTGATGAAATAAGGCTTGAACTACTCGAAAAAGTGGTCCAAAAATGGTCTGGTCGAATGCGGTTCCTCAGAGCTAGTCGTGGCGGACATATGCCGGAAATTATTTTTAAAACATAAATGTTATAAAATTATCTTTCAAATAAAAAAAAATTGCCTTCAATCTTGATTTAAATGTGTTTTATTTCAATTTAAAGTTCTATCACTCTGAAATAAAAACACTCAAAACGTTAACCTTACAAACAAAATCTTCGCTATAAAAGTTTTGCAAAATCGATATTCAGATTGTTTTGAACTGTTCTCTCTTCTATTCCAATTATCGCATTAAAATCTCATGAATTTTCTCAAGGTTAATTCGTCTGAGGACGTATTATTCTCCCGATGATTTTTGATGAATTTGTTTTTTTGCCACTTTTATAAACCGTTATTTTTTATGGCGAGTTGAGGAAATCATTAAAATCATGTCACCAGTTAATTTCCAGAACACGAAAACTAACAAAATCATCGATAATTGGATCTTCCTACGTCCTTGATATTATTTAGAGGAATTCCACTTTTGCTGGCAAATCGTTACCAAGAAAATGCAAGAAATTTTTACCTGAGGACAAGAGGTGGAAGAAAAAATATCCCAACCTACAGATTCTATAGAAATCTTAACCAGGACGTGTTCGTACAACGTGGTTTATTTTTCCACTTTTATCTTGAGGTTTTTCTGTGAGGTGAACTCGAATGCAACGAAAGTCATTCGTTCAATTGAGTGTTAATGTTGCTTAGTCTGGAATCAAAATGAATTTCGTAGAATTCTGTAGATTCTGAGAGTGATTAAAGACAAAATAAACGTTTCGTTACTTTGACAATTTCAATCAAATTCACCTGCCTTCACCTAATAATTATTCAATGGACAGCTGGGTTACGACAGGACCGCATTAAAAATTTATGTTTACTTCGACGGATGAATACTTTCTTCTTCGCAACTTTCCTTTGAATCATTTTTTGGGAATTAATTCATTTTGATGTCCAAACGGAAAACCAATGGTACAAGTTTCATCTTTTTTATAAATACTTTTGAAAATAACTTGCAGTTACGAGATAAAATACAGAGAATTCATGTAAAAGATATTACATGTACATTTGATTTAATTGATTCGGTTCTTACCTGATGGAAATTCATTTTGATTGAATGAAATGATAAACAATTTATTAATTTAACGAAAATTGTTTCGCCAACACTGTGGCTTCGTCAAGCTCACATTTTGAACTAACTGTTAAAAGCATCAATAACCTCAGTATCTACGAATACAAAAAACAATAAGTATTGAACAAAAAAAGGAAATAAATCTGGAGTCTACAAGTTGCCTTGCAACGGTTGCCCTTTAGTATATATTGGTTCACAAGAACCCAGACGTCTTTGTGGCGAATTTTACGAGAAAACCTTGGTTTACATCCATACAAAATTGTTTTAACCCGAGAAAGATCATTTATAGCGTCGTGTATTCGGTGATTCGATAATTCCAAGAAATGGACCGATAAATTAGCCACTTCGTTCCATCGATTCAACTGCATTGGACTTCTTTCTTTGGGGTTACATTAAGTCATTGGTTTACAGCAATCATCCAGAGAATTTAAATGATTTACAGATGAATATTGAACGAGTACTTGCTAACATACGACCTGATTGGCGTGAGAGTCATCAAAATTGGGTTCAATGACTTCATTCCTGACAGCATTTCCGTGGTAGACATTTAAATGATGTTTTGTTTCATAACTAATGCCATTGTACTTTATAGTGAAATGAAAATTTCAATAATTTTCAAATAAATAATGTGTTTTATTCACAAAACAAAATGGGGCGCTGTTAATGAAAGACCCTTCACAAAGAATTTATTTAAACGATAGGTATACATTTCGCGAAGTTAACAAAGCGATGCTTCCAGCGATTCGGATTCGAGGGAAACAAACAATTCATCACAAAATATACGTGATAAAGCGGATTGCATTTCATAGCGTAGTCGGAAAGTACAAAGTTACATTCCTTTTATGCGCAGCCCCTTGTGGTAGGTTTTTATTTCGCCCAGTGCGGTTGGATATGATATTTATAATCCAAATCTTCGAAATAGTTTGACGGATGTGACGTGTTTTCGATAGCGTCATCTAAGCGGATATACGGAGTTACAATTGAACAATGGAACATCGCATATTCATGGCAGACTATTCGGTTCGTCTTGTACGGATCGAGAAAGCTGCCGCAGGTGTGCCGGTACGCTGAGGTCGTGTTGCAGACAAGTGTCATTGTATTTAGTCATTTAGTCCGAGACAGAGACTAGACAGTTTGATTTGAAGAAAGCTGAAACAAATTTCAGAAAATTGTTTCTGACTGGACTCACTGATGAAGAATCTGAGGCTACAGGTAATTCTGTCTTGCCGGTCCCTTCCGGTTCTCTGCAAATACTCTAATTGAAGATTCGAAACTTTCATGCTGGGTTTCATAAAGA
This sequence comes from Megalocaria dilatata, assembly GCA_034642435.1. Taxonomy (NCBI): domain Eukaryota; kingdom Metazoa; phylum Arthropoda; class Insecta; order Coleoptera; family Coccinellidae; genus Megalocaria; species Megalocaria dilatata. The sequence continues at coordinate 2,556,857 of CM067857.1, forward strand.
TTCGGTGATGGCTCAACAGATACTCTTGTCAAATTTGACAAACGGATCATCGAATTTAGTTTTCAGAAAACAAGTTCAGGGAGTTGATCACGTCGATCAGTAGATCCGAGAAAACAATTTGACAACGTCGCACTTTCTAAAATTTGACCGCTTCACCATAGAGAAAGAAGGAAAATTGGAATATATATATCTGTGGTAGTACTGTTAATGTAGGGTTAGAATTTAGAAACGGATTGTTGTTATTTATATGCTTGTCATACCATACTACTACAAACTACTAGTATTACTTGTGTGTATGTAAAATTTTGCATACCGATCATTTTCAATGTCGATATGATCTCCTATCGTCATTTGGAAACTATCAGTTGCATAAAATCGTTAACAAACTAATAATTGTAATATGCCATCGATCGATTTATTCCTTCTACTGCGTGCTTCAATTTCTGGTCCAGTTTTGTGCGATAATTCCATCACGACATTTTTGTTGCAACGAAAACGTATCGGGTGTTTTTTTAGAATGATAGAACTTATAATTGAAATAAAACACATTTAAATTAAGGTTGAAGCCAAATTTTTTTTTTATTTGAAAGATAATTTTATGACATTTATGTTTCAAAAATAATTTCCGGCATATGTCGACCATAACTAGCTCTGAGGAACCGCATTCGACCATACCAATTTTTGACCACTTTTGCGAGTAATTCAGGCCTTATTTCATCAATAACATAAGTTATGTTGGATTCCAAAACGTCTATTGAATCTGGTTTATCAGCATAAACCAATGACTTGATATAACTCCAAAGAAAATAATCCAGTGGAGTTATGTCGCATAATCTTGGAGGACAATTAATTGGATCATTTCTCGAAATAATGTTATCGCCAAATCTTTCTTTCAATAAATCAATTGTTACGGTAGTAGCATTAGGTGTAGCATCTTGTTGGAACCAAAACACTTCTGGGTCGATACCATTCAAATTTTGAAACAACTAATCATTGATCATCGATCACCATTCACTGGCATCGTTTTTAAAGAAATATGGACCGATGATGCCTCCAGCGTGTAAAGCACACCATACAGTACATTTTTCAGGATGCAATGGAACCTGCAGAACTTCTTGAGATTGTTTCCACTCCATATACGGCAATTTTGCTTGTTTACATAGCCGTTCAACCAGAAATGAGCTTCATCACTAAACACAATTTTACGATAAAAAAGTGGATCAACTTCAACCTGTTCTAGGGCCCAATCAGTAAACAAACGACGCTTATCATAGTCAAGTGGCTTTAGTTCTTCAACCAGTTGGATCTTGTATGGGTGTAGACCAAGATCTTTACGCAATAATTTCCATGTGCTGGATGCACAGAATTCAACTTGTAGTGAACGTAGACGAATAGACAAATCTTGATCATCATTAACAGTATGACTTACAGCAGCGATATTTTCTTCTCTACGTACAGTTCTTTGTCTTGTTGTTGTTGCATCGAGTAGAGAAAATTTTGTCCGAAATCTATCGATAGTTCGACGAATAAGCTATTCTGATGGACGATTATGTAAACCATAAATTTCACGAAGTACTCTATAAGTTTGGCGAATAGAACACTGATTTTGAAAATAAATTTCAACAATTTGTAAACGTTGTTGCTGGTGAGTCTTTCCATGATAATTTGTCAATGCTTACTGAACAGAAATGTCAAAACAACATGGCTTCTACCTTATGTCAAATCACAGTTATCCCTTCTGTCATTCTAAAAAAACACCCGATATTTTGAAATCAAGATCATCATATTTCGCAAAAAGATCACTCCTGTTCCTAAAAATTGGGGGTCTCCGAGTTTCACTTAGTCTTCTTCTTATGATGACGATGAACTCATTTCTAATAGTATTTTACAATTTGAAAAAAGTAAACAATACAATTCACTTCAACTATTTAACGAAGATTCTGATTCACCAAAATCGGCAAATCAACTTGATCAGTGATTTAGCAGCCATTCTAGGTTAGATCGGAGCACAAAATGATTTGTGCATTCCAATTTGTTCTTTATCGATGATCAACAGAGGTTAATCTGTCATAGTTTGACATAGTCACTAAATGTGTGATCAGCACTTTGGGAACACTAGATAAATTGTAAACTTTGAAAATTTGAATATTGAAACAAATTGAAATATGTTTATCTTCCACAATTTTAATTTCAAAAAAAATTTTTCATTCAAAAAACTTTTAGAAATAAAGAAGCCCTTTAAGTGTGTTCATGTTTTTTAAAAGGCAATTGGTGTTCTTAAAGGTAAGACCAGAAACAAAATTTTGTCTCCTTTAAATATTTATTTATTAATTTTAATTACTTTCGTATATCTGTTGGGTTATTTATTCCATTTGACATTATATATTGAGTTTTGATTATATACGTCTATTAAATGTAAGCGGTGCTTGTGTAGACATAAATTTATTTCTAAAAGTTTTTTGAATGAAATTTTTTTTTTTTTAAATTAAAATTGTAGAAGATAAACATATTTCAATTTGTTTTTATATTCAAATTTTGTTATATTTCTTCTATCAAGTAAAAGGCCTTTCTATTTTATTTATTGTAAACTTTGAATATCAAAACAGATTTAATCTGTTAGTCTTCTACAATTTTAATTTCAAAAAATTAAAAAAAAAACTTTTAGAATTAAATTAATGTCTTAAATAAGCACTGCTCATATTTAATAGACGTATAAAAATCAGAATCCACTAAACAATATCAAATGGAATAAAAAAACCCAAAAAAAATTATTAATTAAAATTAAAAATAAGTAATATCGAATGTTTCGTTCCAAACATACGCACCTGAACTCGTCATAAAGGCACGTGGTACGTATGTTTCGCCCTTGACAAACATTTGAAAACATGTTCAGTTTCTGGTCTTATATTTATGAAAATTACATCTTTTTCAAAAATACACAACATAATTTTAGGAACTTCTCTAAAACTAATTACTATTTTTGAAAAAGATTTAGTTTTCATAAATATAAGACCAGAAACTGAACATGTTTTCAAATGTTTGTCAAGGGCAAGACATACGTACCACGAGCCTTTATGACGTATGTTTGGAACGAAACATTCGATATTACTTATTTTTAATTTTAATTAATAATTTATTTTTTGAGTTTTTTATTCCATTTAATACAGTATAGTGAATTTTGATTTTTATACGTCTATTAAATATAAGCAGTGCTTATTTAAGACATTAATTTAATTCTAAAAGTTTTTTTTTAAATTTTTTCAAAATTAAAATTGTGAAGACTAACATTAAATCTGTTTTGATATACAAAGTTTATAATTATTCTTCTATCAAGTAAAAAACAGCATCTTATTATTTTATTTTAGATGAATTGTAGGAATTCGTGATCAAATGGCTTGATCCAATGACTAATATGGAATAAAATAAGAAATTACTTTGTTTTCTATCACTTCTTATTAACTGAATGCACAGTTACTCGAATTTCGTAGTGTTTATTACATTTTCAAACTGAATTCACTTTTGTATTCCATATATTTTTTTATAATAATGAAGAAGCTACTATTTTTGGTCTTAATTACCATACAGAAGAACTCAAAACGTGTTTTGTATGCATTATATATAGTTTAAATGAAATAACCAACTCAAAAATTGTTCTAATATTGGAGAGTGCTGAGGTTCACTCTTTCCCACATTTTTACCATAAATCTAATTCTTTCCGAAAATTTCTTCGCTGAAATGTTTTCCTAGAATACGTAGTGAAAACATCATTATTGAACAAAATAAGTCAACTTCGAAAATAGCATTTCTGAAAGAGAATAAGCGCATTTGGCTTTATATTGTCGGTTTGTACTTCCTGGAATTCTATAATAGCCACCTGGCTAGAAAAGGTTGACAACCAGGGAATGTTTGTATTTCTTGCGTTAGGTCTCGAAGGAAACCATTATTTAGAATGCTATGTAGATCCTCAGTTTACAACGGGTATTAAATAGTGATCAGTTGGACCATTAACTTTTAGAAGTCAAGACTTTCCAATGGTACCTGCTTGATAACGTTTTGAATAGCTTGAATATTTCCAAAAGTCGGTTAATTTATACGGTAATAAGAGTGATCATTGGATATTCAGTTGAAGCTTTCCAGTAACACTTCTTAGAAACATTGTATAGTTTTAAAATAGTAGTTATGAATATTTCAATACATTATTATACTACTCTGTCAAGAAAGTACCGGGAATTTTCAATTAAAACAACATTTTTACATTTAATCGTCAAAATTTATTGGGTCGCCTTCAAAATAGGCTCCATTTGCTCCAATACATCTATGCCAACGGCACTTCCAATTATCGAAACATTTTTTATAGGCGCTTTCCGGGATGGACTTTAGCTCTCGCGCCGAATTTTGTTTTATGGCTTCAATCGACTCAAAACGGGTGCCACGAAGGGGCAATTTTAGTTTTGGGAAGAGGAAAAAGTCGCAGGGAGCCAAATCCGGCGAATACGGTGGTTGCTGAAGCACGTTTGTTGAGTTTTTGGCCAGAAAGTCAGTCACAATCGTAGCTCGGTGAGAAGGCGCGTTATCGTCATGCAAAATCCATGAGTTGTTCGCCCACAAATTTGGCCGCTTCTTACGGATACGCTCACGCAAACGTTTTATAACGCCTAGGTAATACTCCTTGTTTACCGTCTGACCCTCTGGAACGAATTCGTAGTGCACCACGCCACGGATATCGAAGAAAACAATGAGCATCACCTTCATTTTCGAGCAGCTTTGGCGTGGTTTATTCGGTTTCGGCTCATTTTTTGCCACCCATTCCAATGATTGCTGGCTTGTTTGCATATCGTACTCGTAGACCCAGGTCTCATCACCAGTTATAATGCGTTCCATGAATGTAGAATCGGAATTACAGCGATCCAGCATGTCTGAAGCAACCTGTTCGCGATGATGTTTTTGAAGAAAATTCAGGTCTTTCGGTACGAGTCGTGCGGCCACCTTTCTCATGCCCAAAATATCAATCAAAATCGTACGTGCGGACTCGTGGGATATCTTAAGATCATGTGCTATCTCTCTCAAGCTGGTACGACGGTTTTCCAGCACCCTTTCCTTAAATTTATCGACGTTATCTTCGATCGAAGCCGTCGATGGGCGACCACTTCACGACCGTCCTTGAAGGCTCTGTACCACTGATATGCACGAGTTTTCGATAGAGCATTATCACCAAAGGCCTTTTGCAACATTTTCAATGCATCGGCACACGAAAATTCATTGGCAACACAAAACTTTAAACAAATTCTTTGCTCAACGCAATCACCCATAGTAAAAATCGGCACGCACTCTGACATCGACTGACTTAATCAGCTGTTGCAAACACACTAGTTGACAGATCCCGCTCAATCTTGGCATAGTAATTAAGGACAGTGGTACCAACCTAGGAAAAAAAAATTTTACCCGCCTCATTGCCCCGCCAGATTTAAATCGATAATTCCCGGTACTTTCTTGACAGAATGTATGCTGCTCGATTCTGAATGAATAAACTATAATGGATAAACTGATACCTACAAAACAATAGATTTCATCGAAAAAAAAAACAATATAAAGCACTGATGAAAGACCCAACAGAAGCATTCAATAATGAAATCAGATCAATATTAAAACAATCCAATAGTATAATTACATAGAAAGATATAAATAAACTTGTACCAGTGAACTCTCAGGTACCACAACTTTATTCATTGATAAAACTTCACAAAATAGATTACCCTACAAACTTTCTAAATTCCTTATAAATATATAAGAATGTAATCAATTCTTATATTTATAATTGAAGAAATAGACGATTTGATGTCATGATTCTGGAAGAAATCAAAAACAATGCTATTTCTTCGGGTTTCTCAATTCACATTTCTAACAACTAACTAAATAAACATGTGACACTTTTTAGGTTAAAATCTTAGACATAGAACATAGAACATAGAAGTTACAAAGTTGTTTTCCCTAAAAATAACACTTTTAATTTTACAAATATAATCGGAACTTCTTGTAAATTTTATCCACAATTTTCCATTAAAAATTCATTGACAAAATTAAAAGCACCGAAATGCTGCCCAATACAAAACTATTCTCATTTGATATTTTGAATTTGTTTCCTATTGTACCATATGTAGATGTAATAACTTTTATTGAAGAAATGCTGTTCGAATTGTGTAATGAAATCTGATGTTATCTATTTACTGAAAAGTTGCATAGATCAAAATTATTACAATTTTAATGGAGACATCTACAGTAGTAAGAAGCTTTTATTATGGAGAGCCCCTTGAGCCAACTTTTAGCTGATATCTTCATGGACAGTTTGGAAGAAACAATTCATGAAAAGAAAAGTAGTTTATTGGTATCGGGTGTTTTTTTAGAGTGATAGAACTTTAAATCGAAAAAAAAAAACACATTTGAATTAAGATTGAAGCCCAATTTTTTTTTATTTGAAAGATAATTTTATGACATTTATGTTTTAAAAATAATTTCCGCATTCGACCAGAGCAATTTTGGACCACTTTTTCGAGTAATTCAGGCCTTAATTCATCAATAACACGAGTTATGTTAGATTCCAAAGCGTCTACTGTTTCTGGTTTATCAGCATAAACCAATGACTTGACATAACCCCAAAGAAAATAATCCAGTGGAGTTATGTCGCATGATCTTGGAGGCCAATTAATTGGACCATTTGTCGAAATAATGTTATCGCCAAATCTTTCTTTTAATAAATCAATTGTTACGGTAGCATAAGGTGTAGCACCATCTTGTTGGAACCAAAACACTTCTGGCATCGTTTTTAAAGAAATATGGACCGATGGTGCATTCAGCGTGTAAAGCACACCATACAGTGCATTTTTCAGGATGCAATGGAACCTGCCGAACTTCTTGATAATTGTTTTCACTCCATATACGCCATTTTTGCTTGTTTATATAGCCGTTCAACCAGAAATGAGCTTCATCACTAAACACAATTTTACGATAAAAAAGCGGATCAACACCAAGCTGTTCTAGGGCCCAATCAGCAAACAAACGACGCTTATTATGGTCAAGCGGCTATAGTTCTTGAACCAGTTGGATCTTGCATGAGTGTAGACCAAGATTTTCCATGTGGTGGATGCACAGAGTCCAACTTGTTATGAACGTCGACGAATAGACAAATCTGAATCACTATGACTTGCAGCAACGATATTTTCTTCTATACGTACAGTTCTTTGTCTTGTTGTTGTTGCTGCATCGAGTAGAGAAAATGTTGTCCGAAATCTATCTATAATTCGACGAATAAGCTGCTCTGATGGACGATTATGTAAACCATAAGTTTCACGAAGTGCTCTATAAGTTTGGCGAATAGAACACTGATTTTGAAAATGAAAAGAGCGACATATACAAATTATATTGTAAAGAATGCCCTGCATTTTACATAGGTCAGACAGGACGATCTGTAAACATAAGGGAAGTAGAACACAAGAACAGTATATTCCACAATAAAATATCAACTGGTTTTTCTGAACATTGTATAAATAACAACCATTTCATAGATTTCAGTAGAACTGAGATCTTGCACGAAGGTAGTAAAAGCAGAAGAGTCGAACGTTTAGAAAGTTTGGAAATTTATTTAGCACACAGAAGACAGTTTACCAATAACAAATGACCAACTAGAATTTAATTTAACACCTGTTATCATCTGTAAAAGATTAAAACCGACCCAACATCTCATTTTCACCTTCCTCAAATTCTTCTTTTCTCACTATTATAAATATGATTTTAAATTCTGTTCTCCTTAGTTTTGAATATGGGTAAAAACCCGAAACATAGTCAACAGACATGAAGTGAACATTGAAACTAAAGTCAAGTGATTTTATTTACCTTATTAATTTAAAAATGTTTCACCAAGTGATGTGCAAGAAATCAATATCAGAAAACATTAAATACAGTATGTTAACAAATTTAAGACTCACCATAATAAACAGAAATCGAATAAGTTTCCGCCATTTTTTAACACAAATTAAATATTTATTATATAAGAACGGTGTCAGACTGCTTGCTGACTGACTTCTAATGTTAGAGCAAGTTCTTTATGTGTTTGAGATGAATCTTCTTCCAATAATTCCTCCAATTCTGCATCCTTGTAAATTTTTGTCCTTCCACTGCGATCTTTGTCTTCTACGTTGAAATCACCGTTTTTAAACTTTTGAAACCACTCTCGACACGTTCTCTCACTCAAAGCACCCTCACCATATGCTTCTACGAGCAATTGATGCGCCTCAGCAGCAGATTTCTTTAAATTAAAGAAGTAAACTAATATTTCCCGCAAATGACGCTTACTTGGCTCAAATTTTGACATTTTCAACTTATAAAAATTACATTTTACCAATATAAAATCAATGATATTAATAGGTTATGTTGTTCTTGAATGTCCAAACTATTTTTTAAGCCGGTTATCATCTGCGAAAGCTAACCGAAACTCCGTGCAGCGCCATCTACAATAAAACGGCGGAAACTTATTTGTACTCCTAATATCATTCAACTAAAGTGTACAATGGATTTTTGTCAAGTAGCGGCCAACGCGATTCGATGTATAATGGAGAAAATTGATTAATTCTTACCGAAATTCATTTATCCTCATTTAAGATTCAACTCTTTTTGATATTTATGTTCAGGATATGCAACCTTCGAATCTAAGGATGCTTAGCTCAACTTATCCCAGAAAACATTGATGAAAACAAACGGCGACTCCAAATTGTTTTCAAAGTAAACAAACCTTACCCTCAGCCTGTAAGTCATTTGAACGTGCAAATAAGCTCTAACGTAGTCAATTTGAATTGCAAAGCAAACGAGGAAAATCGTAACGCAAGAGGCGTTCAGATCCTGCCAATGCGAAGTACTCGTTCTATGGTTGTTTCCGAGGTTTGCTTTTATTATAAATATTCAAATTCAAGGAAATCCTCGTTGGAATGAAACGAGAAATTACTTTGTTTCCTATCACTTTATTTACTGATTATACAGTGACTCGAGTTTCGTAGTGATACTACATTTTCAAACTGAATAAACAAATTATGTTTCAACTATTATATAAGAATGTAATCAATTCTTATTTCTATAATTGAAGAAATAGACGATTTGATGCCATGATTCTGGAAGAATTTATTTTCTTTAGTTTAAAATATACCAGAATGGCATACACAAAATAAAATAATAACATACAGAGAAATAAAAAAAATAGCTTACTAACCTGTAAGAAATCAAAAACAATGCTATTTCTTCGGGTTTCTCAATTCACATTTCTAACAGCTAACTAAATATGACATGTGACAGTTTTAGGTTAAAATCTTAGGCATAGAACATAGAAGTTATAAAGTTGTTTTCCCTAAAAATAACAGTTTTATTTTTACATATATTTGTATTTCTTGATGGCTATCATAAAGTAACGGACTACTCCATCCAATATTTGAAACCTTAGTTGGTGGATCGGATGGGAACTAATTGATAAATCGAAATGTTCATTCAAATTGGGTGAATTATTAGCATTAGAAATATTTTTAGTGATATTTATTGGGCTCACAAAAAGTGGTTATTTTTCATGAGGATATTTAAAAAATAATAGCAATTGGTAAAATATAATTCAAATGGTTCGTCGAAACACAATAAGCACAACCTGGCGTTCGTGACGTCACATTGAAGTAATCTGATGTGTCATAATGGGTCTAACTTTGAGTTAGCGTTTGTTATTATTAAATATTGAATTTTACATGGATTTGCAGGAACTTGGGGTTAATTTTGGTAAACCTGATGAGGTCAAAGTGTTGGCGAAGTAATTGTAGTTCATTCAAAAAATTGTGAAAATGTTTTTTATTATTTCATTTAATTTTATGTACGTTCTGTAGCAATTACGGAGAAGAATTTCTCGTTTTTCATTATTGGTACCTATAGATTACCCAAGAAGAAAATGTAATGCGACCCGTTTCGCCCCAAAATGTTACTGGTACAAGCGCACGGTTTCAGATGTCTTAGTTCGATTGTGGTCCTCGTTCCGACGAAGAATAGGCTCCAGTTTCTGCGAAAAAGTACGGCTCCTGATTGAGAATAGGATTAAGACGCACGCGGAAATCCATACCAGGAGGTGGTCGATGCGAGTTCGTTTACCTGCATCGTTTCGGTCTTATTTTTAGATGCTTTATTAACGTGTTTCGAATGTTGTTCGACCGAAAGAACGCGTGTGGAATTGGGCCGATCTGATATTTCCACGAAATGTTTTTTTTTAATTGGCCGATACGTACGTGGGCGGAGAAGAGGTCGTGAAATACCGTTCGGTCGGTTGTCATTACTGGGGGATACACGTTTTTTTTACGATTCGAGTGTTTAGGCCACATTTGGTTACGGAATTATAAGGTGTCATACTCTGCAATGGCGCACACGCCAAAATAAAAAAAAATGCAATACAATCCAAAGAGAGAAAGTAACATCGTAAAAAACAAACAAGGTAAAATTTCTTTTAATATTGAAGATGTGACTGAAAGATGGCATGAATACATGGAAGAGCTTTATAGATTGGACTCGAATTGAGAAAGAGATGAAACAGAAAACCACACACATAGTCAAAAGTCTTGGCCCTCCTAGGTTTCTCAAGAAATAAACAATATTTGTTCTGGAAATGATATGAATATTTTCCTCTATTTCAACTGCGATATATTTTATAGTTTGTTACTCTTTGCTTTATGCAGGATGAGACAAATTCAATAGTCCGCATTACGACCTCTTTTTTCATCAATTGCCCAATACGCCTAGGCAACCCACGAATCAAGTCATTAATGAAATTTTCAGGCATATCGTTTCATTCTTCCTGAAGGGCTAAACTCAATTCCTGAAAAGTTGAAGGTGGGTTTTGGCGATTGGACATTGCTCTCCCTAAGTAATCTCATACGTGCTCAATTCGATTCATGTCTGGTGAGTTTGCTGGCCAGTTCATTCTCTGGATATTGTTCTCTTGAAGAATGTTTGGCGTTATCATCCTGATAAATGAAATTATCCCTAAATTCGTTGCGCAGAGGAACAATGATTGGTTCAATCATGTTTTCTACGTAGATGGACCAGTCATTGTTCGTTCAACGATAATAAGAGGGGTACGGCGACCGAACATTATACCCCGCAGCACATTATTGATCCGCATTGAAGGGCCACAACTTTCCGGGCGAAATTGAGTAGCTATAGTCTACCTGGACCTCTCCAAATCCTTTCTCGTCGACTATCACTTTGTAAACCGAATCGTGACTCTTCCGAAAAAAGTGCGTTGCGCCATTGTGGTAAAAGCCAGTCTTGGTTGTGTTCTGCTTATTGCCGATGGGTAACTCTATGTTCAGGTGATAGTCGAGGTACTCTTAAAGGTCTTCTTGCCCTTAAATTTGAGGAATGGAACCGTCTCTTTTTGGTACTGGTTTGGTACCCATCTATAGGTCCTCAAAAAATGACTTCGAAGGGCTGTAACAGGTACCATCCGATTCCTTCGAGTAAAATTTGCTATATAATGGTCTTCCCTTGCAGATGTTACTCTTCGAGCAACGCTACCGGTTTCCAGAATCGCTGGGCTACTATTTTTGCCCGGTCCAACTGAGAAATTGAATGTCCCGACATTTTCCACGGAATATTCTCAATATTACAACTCTCAGTATTCGCTGAAAACTGACTTTTGACGATGTGTGTATTTGGAAAAGGAAGAGGATATATCGGATGATATGAAAGGACCACCATTAACAAAGGATGAGCTTAGAAAAGCACTAAAAGATTTAAGGGATAAGAAATCAATTGGCATAGATGATGTACTAGGAGAATTCTTGAAAAATTAAGAGTAAAGCGAAGCATACGCTGTTTACAATCATTGAAAAATGCTATGAAGAAGGTATTTTACCAGATGATTTTATTGAAAGCAAGACTATCGTTCTACCCCAAAAAGGAAATGCGACAAATTGTGAAAATTATAGAACAATAGCCTTGCTTTCACATGCTTCTAAAATCTTATTAAATATTGCAAAAAATAGACTGAAAGTTGAAGAATGTTTAGATGAAGCTCAGTTTGTATTTAGAAGTGGAAGATGTACGAGAGAAGCAATATTAGCTCTGGGGCAGATTTTAGAAAGAAGAATTTACAAAAATAGAAACACCTTTTTAATTTTTGTACATCTAGCAAAAGCCTTCGGTGAAGTACAATGGGAGCTTCTATTTAAATCATAAGGAAAAGCAGGCTTGGACTGGAAAGAGCGTAGATTCATCCTAAACATTTACAAGACACAATCTACTATTATAGACATAAACGGTCAAAAATAGGACAAGGTAGTCTTGAACAACAACTGTTTTGGATCTTGAAATGGACTACTGGCGAAGGTTGGCTAGAGTACCAACAATGGATAAAATAAGAAATCAAACAATAAAGGAAATGAAGGTGGACAAAACAATAATAGAGGATACTCAGAAAAGACAACCATGTTATCATTATTATTATTATTACATAAGTGGTAAGAGTAAAGTTAAACCTATAAAATCAAAAACAAAAATAAAATGAAACTGAGAAAGTACTCTAGAAGTGAAACAATTAAGTGGTGAATGCAATGTAATGGAATTAATTATTGAACCCGTGTAGACCATCCATCTAGAGCGTTCTTGAAAGAATTCACCGATGGCGATGACACAACTTCAGCAGGGAGCCGATTCTACGCCTCGAACACTCTGTTGGGAAGAAACTGGCTCCTCGGTGTCGCCCTGAAGTTCTCCTTGGCAAGCTTTAAACGGTGTCCTCTTAAGGCTCGATAATGGTTAAGTGGAAAGAGGTAAGACATATCCGTACCGAAGAGGGAGTGAAGTGCTCGTTAGGTGGTAATCAGATCTTCCCTTCTTCTACGATCCGTAAAGGAGGGTAACTCAAGCAACCACAGCCTCGATTGGTAATCAAGTTGTGTAGAGAGTCCTGCTTGTGGCTACATCGCATCTTGCAAATGTTTTAGACAGCTGGTAGATGAATTGTCTCGCTCTAGACACAATAGTCGAAATGTGAGCAGACCAACTTAAGTCATCCGTGACGGTAACACCCAGGTCCCAATGCTGAGAGACAGCAGCTAGCTTCTGCTGGCCAACGAAGTAGGGAGTCCTGGGATTTTTTTGCCGATATGGAGCACGCAACACTTCCCGATATTAAGAGGTAGCAACCACCTCCCACACCACTCAGAAAGCTTATTGAGGTCTTCCTGGAAGTGTCCCGCATTAACCAAGGAAAAGTTGTAAAGCTTTGTGTCATCTGCGAACATTGCACAATTGGATGAAAAAAGTCGGGGAGATTAGGAGTGTATAACAGGAACAAGGTAGGACCCAAAACCGAACCCTGCGGAACTCCACTAAGGACTTCCATATCAGAGGAAGAGAAACAGTCACCGACCCTCACCCGAAAAGTGCGAAGCGGCAAAAATGACTGAATCCACGAAAGCAGAGGATCCCTCACTCCCAAGAACTCGAACGTCCTCAGGAGACGACGATGGGGGACACGATCAAATGCTCGCGCAAAGTCCAAATAAACAACATTGACATGACAGAAAGAAAAAGGAGAGGGAGACCAAAAGTTACCTGGATAAGCGGCATACAAAGGGCAATATCTGTGAGAAACCTTATGCCAGGAGATGGTAGGATAGAAGAGGCTTGAAGCTAGATCCGGAAGGCTTAGGACACATCCCTCATTTAGAATAATCTTTTTTCTATCTGTATTTCATCTCAAATCCTACACCTTCAGAAAAATCAATTAGTAAGTTCCAACGATCGGCACCACGGCAAACAGCGTAGACGACAAGAAAGACCGAAGAGAAAATCTCCAGAAATTCCCCTCGGCCAACAATACCAAGTACGGAGTTGGGATAAAACACGATCGGAAATTTAATTTCGACCCAATTAAGAACAAAGAATCCTCCTCGGTATCTATCTCGGTAACGGAATTTTATTATCCGAGTCAAGGATCGACCCAGTCCGCCTACCTTTCCCGACACAAGTGTCCCATTTATTCTTCAACGGGCGGACGGGAACTCTATTAGGCGGAAAAGTTAAATTGTTTTGACGTGCGTCTGAGATACTGACCGACCCAAATATTAATCGGAAATGTATATCCTTCGTGTCTAAACATCCGTGCGACGAAACGCGTTAACCTAATGAGCCCCGAACGTCCCGGCCGCTGAATATATTACAGCAATTTCGGGACACATGTTGCTCATCGGCCGGGACCATTAATCAATGTACGATGAAGCGTAAAGAAAAGTGTGAGAAAACGATGTTTATCAACGGCTTCTCCCGCGGACGGAGCTGCGCGCAGGCTGGAGTGCACGTGCCGCGAAGCGGGCAAATAGGAATTTCTCAGAACTGGTAGAGCTGAATAGAGCATTCAGTAGTATGAAGATCTCAACCACCAGTGCACATTTGCACTGTTGCCTATCCAAGCTAGAGAATGTGTTTTTATATTGGGTGGGGCTCCATCCTGCTCGAACCAGACATTTTCGGTAGGCTTGGATCTATTGCATTAGGAAATAAGTTGCAGGTCTCTAATCAAACTCAAATATTTTTCGGCAGTCAAAGCATGAATATAGGACCAATAAAATGGTGACCTAAGATACCTGCCAAAACTTTTTGAGGATACTGCGTATGTCTCTCGCATCCAATGACGATTCTCCGCTGGCCAATATCATCAATTTTATCGGTTTAACTCCCCGTTCAATGTAAATGTTGATTCATCAGAAAAAAGGATTGTACCAACAGCTATTTCATTTCTGTTTAGTTTATTCATCAATATTTCATTCTACCATTTGGATCGTCTTCAGTTAGCTTCTGTACAAAGGTCATTTTTTGTGGATGAAGTTTTTCTTTGTGGAGACATCTTATAACAGTTGTTTGACTTACATTATTTTGACGTGTTATTGTCTTTGGATCCTCTGCAACACCTAACAAAATATCCACTTTCACAGTATCTCCAACGGATTGTGGTTTTCCTTTTGATGGTTTGACATGTTCAAATTACCTGAAACGTGCATGAATTTTAGACACGGACCTTGCGAAATATTAGGCAGCTGAGAACACCTCTGATCAAATGAGTTTTCCACTTCAACTTGACTCCTGATAATTCCCTGTTATTAAAGTAAGGTTTGGAAATTCGTCTTTTATAAAACCACGTTGAAGAAACGTTTGTTAATCTGTTTTTTTTGCCTGATTCTCTCTATTTAAGGCTTGTCGTCGGGCATTTTGGATTATTTTCTTTCGCTGTCAGTTTATGTCGATTATCGTAGACCTGGACGCCTCTTGAATTCTCCCTAATCTTGTCAGGGTCACCAATTTATGAGGTGTAAAGTTCAAAGATACGTACAAACACAGGTTGTATTTTTTACACGTAACCTGGTATTTATCCTGATCGCCATTAATTTTATGAGCGATTTCGAGGCAATTCGAATATATTTTGAAAAGATATGGATCTGTATTCTAGAAACTCATCGAGTATTACGTGCATTTTATGATGTTTGTGAAGTGGAAACCACGTAAAATGAAAATTCACCTGAATATTTATGAAATAACTCTGTTCAAACAGGGCAATAAATTTAAATTTGTACTGGAGATTCTGATGATTGAAGATGACTTTTTCGTTTTTCTTCGGAAGTATATTGAAAGTATATACATTCATTTCAAAAACTATAAATTAAAAACTGTATACCTTGCATTGTGACGAAGTCCTTCAAGGTGGACGAAACTTACGTTAGTACCATTAAAATGAAGTAGAACTAGAAACAAGTGTTTCATTAATAAATCAAACTGAGTTCAAGCCATTATTTCGAGCCAATTTTATTTGTGCTACCGTTTGCTTTTAATTGACATTATAATTTTATTACCAAAGTCAACTTTAACCTTACTTTGAAAACCTAGATAATTTGATGAAAGGAACACTGTGGACTTCGTGCTTTTATTTACAACTCATTAACAAATATTTACGAACTACTTTATACGTTTATACATACCATATCGATTGAATCAACCGTTGCCTAGCAGCTCATCTTCCTTTCTAACGAACAGACCTATTATGAGATCGTAAATTAACCATTATAATACTGCAAATTTTCGTCAAGTGTAGTCATGCATACTTCACATTTGGTTGAAGAGGAACAAGTCCCAAACACTCCTCAGTGACTCCAACGACGCGCTCTTACTGATTATTTTCAAATGAATAAGGTCCAACGGATGGAACTGTTTCTTGGGGATTTTCCTCGTACCAAATAACGAAATTGTGCTTTCGCTTAAAATTGTGTCTCATCACTGAATATGACAGTGAAATTCTCAAGTGTGA
The DNA here is from genome assembly GCA_034642435.1 of Megalocaria dilatata. NCBI lineage: Eukaryota > Metazoa > Arthropoda > Insecta > Coleoptera > Coccinellidae > Megalocaria > Megalocaria dilatata. The sequence continues at coordinate 2,573,226 of CM067857.1, forward strand.
AATTATTGTGAGTTTTTTGTCGAAATTGAAGCTTTACTGTGAAAAATTTGTTATATATTCAAATTTCAAAGTATTGGTCTTCGCTTGCCACTACTTTTTTCCATCTTTCTGGCAATTGACGGATACCGTCTGGAAAAAGGCCGGCTTTTTGGCCGCTATCCATGCATCGATCCATTTTTTCACTTCATCGTAGAGAAGTGCTGTGGGCCAGGCCTTGTTGCATCGATCGGAAGAGATGGTAACCGGAAGGAGCAATTTTTGGGCTATATGGCGCCATTTGAACGTTTCTAAGTACGTTCTAACGGGCGAAGCAACATGTGGCCCATGCATTGTCAATAACTTTTTCGTGTCTGTCGGCGTATTGCCGACACAACGCCCTCAATGCTCGGCACAAACGCATCAATTTTCATCGGTAGGCCTCCCCTGTGATCATAATACTCCACACCTAGCTGGTTCCATCAAATACACATGGCATGATCTTCTTTCTCGTCCTGAATATTCGGCTTGACAGTTGATGATGAGACAAAGATTATCGTCATTTTTCATCGCCAGTCACAATTCTTTTTGCCATTGGGGCAGTTGTTGACACATTCGACGTCTCTTGGCTTCAGTTCATCTTCTTCTTCTTCCAGTGCATATCCCTGCTATTTTAATTTTAACAACTGTCGATCGAAATAGCGTTGTGGTCGTTGCAGAACCTGGTATCTCAAGTTTTTCAGCCAGGAATTACAAATTATTAACGTAAAATTAAAAAAACTATTAAACACAATGGAAGCAGAAATTATGGATATAATTATATAAAATTTGTAATGAATGAAATAATCCATGTGAATTTTGACATTCGAGGCTAACGCCATGTATTGGATTACTTTTAATTGAAAAAATAAGAAGTGTTTTACTTGATCTCTTGACAAAAATCACACAAAACTTGTAAGGTATTTTATGGTCTTAGTTAAACCAAATGATATAATGATTATATAATGAAATTTTTCAGAAACCTAAATATAATTATATAGTATACATGGTGACCGAGGGGTGCGTAAATGGTCCATAACTTCGTTTATATTCAAGCTATCGACTTGATTGTTTTTTCAAGCGATAGTTGGTAAAATCTGCACATCTGAAAATAATTTCACTCACATACAGGATATCCGAAAATGAAATAGCTACGTAGGTTCTGTTTTTTTAAATGTTAACCCTACTTATTATACATCTTTGGATTTGCTATTTAATTGTCGATAAAACGCACCCAGGTTTCATTGACTTATCTGCATTAGTTTTTGACCTATGTCAATTTATGTTTCGAAGTAGCGTCGTGCGTAGACCCACAGAAATAGTTATAACTTCGGAACCGTTCAACATAATTCATTCATCTTTTTTCCAGTCTATTCCTTAAGCTTCTGTGCATCTTTTAAAATAGTCACAAATTTTATGTCGGTATTCTATCGCCTACTACATTGTTGTTTAAATGACAAATAACAAATTGAATTAACTCGATTTTTTCAAATGTAACAATCAGTATTTTATTACATCATTGCATGACATCAAATGGAATAAAAAAACCCAACAAATATAAATTGTCAATTAAAATTAATGAATAAATATTTAAATGAGTGGCGTTTCGTTAATTTCAATTGACAATTTATATTTATTGGGTTTTTTCATTCCATTTGAAATTGTATAATGAGTTTTGATTTTATACGTTATTGAATATAAGCAGTGCTTATAAGAAATTCATTTAATTCTAAAAGATTTTGAAAATATATTTTTTTAAATTAAAATTGTAGAAGACCAACAGATTAAATCTGTTTTGATACTGCAATTTCTGCAGAACTATACTGATTACACTTCAGCGAAATGAAAGATGCTGAAAAGAAAGCCTAATGATAGTCTAGTCAACAAGTGCATTCGATTCGGAATGGCATCTAGAAGATTTTTGAAAAAAATGAAGTTCCGCTTGCAAAAGTTATTAACAATTAACTAAAAAAAGAGGGTTTAGTTTTTGTAAATATCTCAAAAAGTAATGAAGATTTTTTAAATAAAAAAAAGATTCAAAAAGAGGAGGAAATTTCCTAAAAAAAGTGTCGACTACCGGAATTGTAGTCCCAATATTAATAATTTTCCCAGAGGGATGAAAATAAGACCGAAAACGATTTGTGGCAGTAAGAAGAATAGGAAAAAAATATAAAGTAAAAATTTATTTGTTCATAACAAATAGTTTATTATATAAACAATGAAAAATGAAACAAAAGAAAAATTTTTTTTTATATGGAAAAGAAAAGTAAATCATGATTTTCAAAGAAAAAATGGTTCCTTAATATTAGTTAGAAGTGGGAGAAAACGATTGTTAATTAACAAATGCGTTTTTAAGCAATAAAAAAATTTTTTTAAGGAAAAATTTAATTTTTTTGAATCATTATTTGTATCAAAGATTGATATTCCTCAAAAAAAATTTCAATTTTTTTTTATAAACAACGCATTTGTTTCTAACAATTTTTTAAACAATGAGAGATAAAAACTAAGGAAAAATTTCTATGTAGCTTCCTACAACATAAAAACGGACGATTAATAATATTTCGAAAAATTTTTTTTATCGATAATTAATCTAAGTTTTTAATTTTGCAACAACGAAAATTGTTAATAAAAAACTGAAAAATAAACATTTTTAAATTTTTCCAACAGGGATCTATTCTGAAGTCTTCCAAAAATTGCTCCAAGAGAGGAAAAAAATCTCAAGTTAATAGTTTAACAATTATCACACTTGCAATGTTCATGTCCAAGCAG